>OZ017772.1:9706523-10959786 GCA_963969385.1 Philonicus albiceps | reverse complement strand
CAAACAAACACACCACGCGACGAAAACAAACTGACGACGGGGCATGGAACGTAAATGGACCCCCAGTACGACAACGGCGGACGGGATAACGTCGATGAAGGTGGTGGTGGTGGGTGCTCTGCACCCCGCAATATTCGCTAAAAGTGGGATGAACAGTGGTCACGTTTCTGAGAGCACACGATTGGGGATGATTTGAAAAATTTCATAACCACTGTACTCATCTAAAAATTCAATGTGTATCTATCGAAAATAATCTCCCACGTTTGAAGAGTCTTTGGACACTTAAGAGATTGATAAGAAATTCTTTGAGCTTTGTGCTTTTACGGATTCTCTTAATAGTCGACACGAAATCGTTTGAGAAAACATAAACGTAATCCATCCACTTCTTTTAATGTATTACTGATCATTTTCTTAATAATTCAAAATATTCAATAAGTAGCATATAGAAAAAAACAAATTATTTTATAAATAATTAAGTTAAATCATAAAAGAGAGAACTACTTCAAATTTTACCTACAGATGTCCGTACTATCGCAATATCGCAATTCTTTTAAATTCCATTGTAGCTTATAAAAGTTTTAACTAATCTTTAATAAAAAGTCATATAGTTACAAATTTACATAAACATTTTACAATTTTACAATTGCTCTCACAACCGACATTCATTTTGTTACAAAACTCTTTAGTCCCTCGTTGTAATTTGAACAGCTTTTAGAATTCTGAAAAATACCCCAGACGAGAAGCTCTATTTAAGGTGCTACCGCTGAAAGCAAAATTTATAAACTTTTAAGTACAGACACAGTTCACAACATTGACAGCGCCATCTATCTCTTAGATTTAGTATTTTTTAAATTTAATTTAAAGAATACTCGTATAAATTAAATATGTAATTAAAAAATTAAGTTTTACGAATAATGATAAGATTCACAATTTGTTACAGTATTCAGTAAGAAGTAAGAGGAAGAGTTGCCGTGATGAGTTCTATTATTAGTCCATCTTTCTTGTAATTTATGAATGCCATGCGAAAAAGACCGTTTGTTCATTTGAGCCAAACCATTCATCGAGCCATTTTTTGATCTTTTCGAAATTTGCAATGCTCCCACTCAACAAGCGCATGTCTAATTGATGCGAAAAGGTGATAAGCGGGCGAGCTCAGGTGAAATAATACGTCCTATCCAAGCGATTTCAATGCATCTTTCACCGATTTTGCTGTGTGTGACGGTGGATTGTCATGGAACAAAATCACTTTATCGTGTCTTCCGTCAACGATTGGTTTAAATTTATTATTTGTTGTTTGTAGCGATCAGTATTAACTGTTTCACCAGGTTTCAGAAATTCATAATACACCACACCACCTTGATCCCACCAAACACAGAGCATTGCCTTCTTTCCGAAATGATTGGCTAGCTTGGCCAGGCGATAACTAAGTTTTGGATTTTTGAAATAAATCCATTTTGCACAATCCGATGTGTTTCATATCGTTGAAATAGCATTTCATAAATGGTTTTTCGATTTTCCATTTGTATGCCATTCAGTTCATATGACACCTATCTTCCCAGAGTTTTTGGATCTTTCCCATTGCTTGTAAGCGGTTGTTAATTGTTTCTTGGGCCATATTTAACGCTTGTCCCATTTGTTTTTCAGTTTGGGTTGGGTCTTCGTCCAATAATACCTGCAATTCCGCATTTACAAAAGTTTTTGGTCTATCCGAACGTCTAGTGTCTTTCAAATCAAAATCACCACTTTTAAATTTTCAAAACTACGTCTCACATGTTTTTATGCTTGGAGCATGCTCTCCGTAAGTTTCTACCAGCCAAGGAGGACTTTCAACGAATTTTTTCGTTTGATGAAATAAAAAAAGCTATAACAATATGACGCTATTATTTAGGCGGAATGAAACTGTTGTTGTTGTCTAATGATATTAAAATAACATAATATATATGTCAAATCATTTTCTTCCATATTTACGGCAAGCAATATCTGTTAGAAAAACAGGGAAGGGCTTTCCGGTACACCTGGTATAAATCTGGTAAAATTCGAACTATCAATACATACAATATCTTATCTAAAATTCAGATTAATTGATTGAAGTTTTCGACCCCACAGAAAAATCCAAAACAAAAAATTTAGGAAAACTAAAAGGACAGTATGTTTTTTATAAATAATTCGAAAATTAAACAATAAATTTATGTAAATAAAAGGTTTTTCTAAAATTGTACCTCTGTTCCATATTAAGTTATACTAACACTAATCACAACATTATCACTATAATCTCTATCTAAATGATAAAAGGGTTTCCAAGCAGCACTTACTCCAATTTTCGGTCGTTCATAGAAATTGGGAATATCTAAAACCACTTTGTGATGAATTTTGTGTAAACCTCTTGGCTTAGACCCTTACAAGATCAAATTAGCTCAAGAATTAAAGCCTCTTGATCATCTAAGTGCCAAAATTTCTCCGATTCGGGAAAATTCTGAATTTCATCGAAAAATCATCGCCAGCGATGAAGCTCATTTTTGGCTTAATGGCTATATAAGCAAAATGATCGGCATGTTATTTTCGGTGAAGTTCCTGTTTTGCGTGTTTTGTTGTTAGAAGAACATTTTGGCCAGAATTGGATGGACTTGGCATATCATTGGATTCCACATGCCACACAGCTGGTCAAATAATTGATCTATTGAAGAGGAAGTACGATAAATGTGTAATCTCGAGAAATAGTCCGATTGAATAGGCCACCTCGTTCTTGCGATTTAACGCTGCTGGATTGTTTTGTTTATGGGGTTACATTAAGTCTTTGGTTTATTCCAACAATCCAACAACGTTAGGAGTCCTTAGGAGCTGAAGGACCATACCCAAAGCGAAATTGCCCACGGTCCGGCTGATATTTCTGAAAGAGTGGGGGAAAATTGACTCCAAAGAATCGATCGCTGCAAATTGATCATTTATAGAGAATAAATTCTTCCTCATATTCAAATACACTTGTTACAAAACTAACAAAAGTAGGTACGTAGCATTTTTATCAACGCCGTTAAGAGTATATAGTAAATCATTTTATACTTATAGCAAAATTTTTTAACTTTCGCACTATACACTTTACAAATACAAAGGTCGCTTGTTAGATGCTAGATAAAGAGAATTTCGACTGTTCCAATAAATAGCCAATCATTTTGCCACACTCCATACAAAAGTAGAAAATCTTTTAAAATCCTTCAATAAAATTAATTAAGTGCGAAAATAAAAGGTTACACACATCAAAGGAAACCAACATTTACAAAGTATTAAAGTTCAAACACGAAAACGAGAAGGCTTTACAAATTGTTTAATAAATTAATTGAGTGTGGTAATAAGAAAAAATTTTATGGATCAAAGAAAACCATGACGATATTTCCAAAAGATTGAAAATGGGATTTATTTATCTTTTTAAATACAAGCTTTTACTTAAAAACGGGAATATTGTATTGTTATCGAGTTTATAGATGTATATAACTTATAAACAATTTCTGCTCAATTTGTAGTATCAAATTGAATATGAATATTAAAATTTCAGGTTTAACATATGTATTTTTATATAAAGTTTACCCCATGGTTTTCATCTGAAGTTGAAGAGAAAATTTAAAACTTTGAAAATGTTAAACATGAACAATGGGGGACATACAGAGAATTCGGTTTATTAAAAACTATAATTAACATTCAATATTGATTCAGTAATTTAAAAAAAAGATTTTCCTTTTTAAAATCATCAGATTAGACGAGTTCAAATTAATATTGCTATAACCTTCAGATTTTTAAAACATTTATCTCTTTATTGGTATATGGGAGACACATAATTCTAAGTGAATAAATACATAAATAGATTCAAGTCCTGGTTTGAGTAAAGATATAAACTCAAGTATTACTGCAAACTAACATTTTATAATAATGTAATAATTTTACTAGTATACTTTGATCGAAGACTCGTAATTAAATAGTTCACCATTGTTTCAGAATATAGGTGCGTTTGTGTATCTTTGCCAAGGTAATTGAATACCAACAACAGCGCAGGAACGATGACTGTTTCGGAAGTCTTCAAGACAGACAAAATACGAATTACTGAGAAATGAAGATTTCCTTAATACTGCCGCTGGGCGCGGAGAATCATCACAATTTTGGCTCGATTTCTGTCAAAACTATGCTTCCTACAGCAAGGAAGTACCCCAATCTTGCAAAGTGGTGTACTTTATATTTCACTTTCAAGTTTAATTAGACCGGTCTCAACCACCGGAACCTACCCCTTTAAGGAGGAGCTCCGGTAGAAAGGAAAATGTATTTGCCTACAACAAATTGAGACAAGTGAATTATTGCAAAGTCAGAAGGGACGATGGGGGCTCTCGAAGACCTGGGGGATGCCCCAACGATTCGCGAATGGATCGGGGGTGTGGCCCAACAGGGTGGTACGGATTTCTTTTCCCAAGCCTCTTGGTTCTAATTATAAAGAATTTCCAAGAAGTCAGGTATTAAAAAGTTGATTTACGTTTATTGGGGTGTAAATTTTAATATTTCACTTGTTTCGCCACTAGACAGGGATTGGTGTTCGGGGAGGGTTAATTATTGCCGTGCACTATACACCCCCAGGATGCTGGAGTGAGTCCGCCTCTCCAGATTTATATCAAAAGCACTCCATGAGCAGGCCGCTGTGCCGCCACCGCGCCTCGACTGTAATTATCGTGAATTCTTATTAATTTTTTAGAGGATCAAATATTTACCACTGACTAATTAATTTGAGGGTTTATGGTCGTCAAGTCCTTGCCGGTCCAGAGAATGCTTGAATTTCAACAGGAAGAGTAAATATTTGCTTTGTGAATAAACAAAGAAATGAAAGACGGAATGGATGACGAGAAAGTATTAACTTTTCACTGCGTTTTTACGATGGTCGACAAAGTCCTTAGTTATTGTATGAGCCCATAAGAATTTACGCCTCTTTTACTAAACTAAAGCTTGTTTTTTTTTTACTTTTTATTCTACAGGTAGATGTGGCTTCCAATGACCAATAACTTTTGAAAATTAATAAAATTATCGAAAAAGAATAGAATTTATCAAAATATTCCCCTCGATGGGGGAGTCTGACATTAACAGAGATTACCACCGGAGCCGCAGAAGTACTTAACCGCGTTTAATTGCTTTTCCTGGACCGCTTTCGGATGCAGTAGAAGACGGCGACAACATCACCATGAACCCTCGTGAATATGTTCAGGATAAGTACACGTGGCTTCTGTTGTTGCAAATTTCTTTCGGGCGAACCCTTTTGCATTAGGGTTTCCGTAGCCCATTTAGAACCTATCGACCAACGTGCTTCGAGCCCTGTCTTCTCTCTAGTTTGTAATTACTAAGTATTAGGGTTGTACCGGCGGAGAGGGGTCCATTTGACCATAACGAGGGCGACGTGGACGTCTCTGCTTTTGTGCATTTTGGGGATGTACGAGAAATTGCGTTCCATACCGCACATTTTTCGGTTTTGTTGTTACTACTACGGCTTATTTGTTATTTTTTATTTGAATAGTAAAATCTTTTGAAGCTGAATATGGTGGTAGTCTTTCTTTTACTATACATCATTTGTATATTTTGCACTTTACGATTCTGATACCTCTTGATAGAATTTCAAAGATGAGAAACGTATGTATATATATTTTAGAAAATATGCGTATTTATTTAAGAGCCACCCTGCACTTATGATTGGGAAAAAGTTACATACCTCGCAGCTGTTTGTTATTATTCTTTACGTTATTATACTCTGCAAAAATATATCTAAATTAGAAATTAATTTTGTATAAGTTTACAAATGTTTACATAAGTTTATAAAAACGTAGAATTCATAAAACGTTCTTCCATTAATTTTAGTCATTTGGGGAAATTAAAAAACAAGAACTTTATAATCAATTTGGTGGTTTTAAATTTTTATTTTTTTATTTTAAAGGTGAGAAAAATAAATCGGAAATCGGAAATGAGTTTCAAATTGAAATAAAAGTAATTTTACTAATTTTTAGTAAATTAAGACTAATCAATCTAAGGCTAATAGAATTACATTTTAAATAAATAAAAATAACTACGACTGTTTTATTTTCGGTCTTTTAAAAATCAAAGTTAGGTATTCACATATTTTTCAAATTGTTATAACAATATTTTTAAAATGTATTAACCGTTGCAAGATGATAATTTGAATATAATAAAATTCGAATTTGATTGGTTATAAAACAAAGACATCAATCTTAATGTTCAAATTCTTGATATTTTTAAAAGATGCGTGTTGATTTTGTAAAAATATTTAATAGGTTAGTATTTTTTGGTGATTCATCGAAATATTGAAAACTCGTACAATATTTGTAAAACTAGAAATTGTTAAAATTGAATTATCTACTATATGTTTATTAAATTCATAAATAAATGAGTTCACGCTTTTCTAAAGCGTTAGCTATGCTTAGCTCTAAGTAGGGGATGTAGAATATTTTAGAGTTTTTAATTTTAAGGATTTTTTTTAAAAAATTACTTAGCTTATTCTGTATTTTCGTAATTTAAATATTGGTGTGAATATTTTACTTTTTTAAAATTATATCCTGCCCAAAAGAAAAATTCCTTTTTTCCGTTCAGCATTAAAGATGTTTGAAATCGGGATCTCATAAATTTTCCAGAGCACGTTTTTTTCTTCTATTAGTGCATAAAGTAGATGGGAAAGAATCTAATTGTGCAATTTAAGGGCAGAATACGTAAGTAAGTGTAGCGAATTACCCAGTCACGGTTTATTACGCTGGGTTAATACGATCGAAAACCTTTCCGCAAGAACACCTTTTTAAGATTGCTCCAACAATGCGACAACGTCTGGGTGCGCTATAAGGGCAAATGGAAATTATAAACGCTTCCCTTTAGTGCGACAGCGAAGGTATCCTTGTAAGTCATGCTAGATTAAGGCGATGTCACACGAACATCGAGCTCAATAAATCTGCATTAGGACAGATATGTATGAAACCACCTGAGGGCCGCACTGCACAGTTGCACTGGGACTCTGGTATCTATCGAGGATTTCGAGCAGCTCTGAAGAAAGGACATCGAAGGACAAAGGAGCTAAGTCCCTGGGTGCACACCTTAAGCAGCAAAATATAAAAAAAAACACACACCGCTGCACAAGGGGACAAAAGGTCCGTTCAGCGCTTGACGAATCAATTTCATCGAATCGTCCTTTTTTCCTTTTACCACAAGATTGAATACCGGGTAAACCTTATACAGGATCCCCCCGGAGGCGGAGGAGCCTCCTGGAAATATTTTTTTTTTCGGTATTGCGGGACTCGTTTTAAAATACCAAGAAAACACCACGAAAAATGGTGAGAAACTTTTTTAAATTGCTTTAATTAACTCAATCAAATGAAAGTCCTTTCTTAGCGCCCCATCCATCCAGCCCTTCGGGCCCCTACCACTCCCTTGGAAGCCCTGCTTCATGTTTGTCTGTTGGAAATTCTTTCCAAGGATAGAACGACGCCGATGCCAATGAAATTAACACTTAAAAGGAATTTCGATGTTGGGGAATTTCATTTCCGCGTTAATTTTGTCGAAGCATTTAATTTGAAAGGATTAAGGGAAGGATTCGCGTTTCAATTAGCAAGATAAAAAGGTCCCGTGCCGCGTCAGCGAGAGTTAGGCCGCGTTGGTCATGGTGGAACAAGTTGTAGGAAGCCTTTAGATGGTTAAAGATTGATTTTAACACCACTCCTATTATTTTTTGAGTTTTTGTTTAAAATTAAAGGTGCTTTTAAACTTGTTTAATTTTTGTTGCACTCGACATCAATTTAGGAATAAATTGGTCTCATTTGTGTACCCGTTTTAGTGATAATTTCACAAATTACTAAAATGGCATACGATTTAAATTACCTTTAGACAAAATGTTCTATGTCTGAATCTAAATGTTACACACATATGATTGAAATTAATTGATATTCAGTCGAAATTCCATTGAATTAAAGCCTCTATGCAGGTCTTCCTTTTTGATAGTGTACGAATTTTCATTAATTTGCTTCTAAAAGCGATTACGTTTGGTAATTTCAGAAGAAATGTTTATTATTCTATTCGCATATGTGACACTGAGTATTAGGGCGCGCGGATAATTATCGAAAGGTTCTAATATGACTTCATTGGTTAATATCTCCTACATACAGAACCTTTTAATGATTCCACTGGGGCTCATCAATTATCCTCAATAACTGAATAGTAATTAACCAACTGTCCGTTCAATGATTCCTGCTTAGGAAATACTTCGAAATGAAGTTGTGTATGGTTATCTTTGATGATTGAGGAAATCATTAATAAAAACATTTGTACTTTAGGGCGAATATTACATACATAGGAATAGCAAAAGATATGCCGATGTATTTTTAAAATTAAAATGCTTTTAAAGTACTTGATTTAAAATATGGGCGATTAAAAACAAAGAAATCATACTATTTTAATTAAATGTACTTGCCCAATTCAAATGACCTAATTAGATTAATTGCTGGCTTTCAAGTCAATTAATAGGTAATTAATAGGTACTAGTTCTATAGTATATAAATAGTGATTCGAAAAGGAACACTCGAATCTTCGAATTTTAACATTTCTGTGTGCTTTACAATTTCCATGCAACATTAATATTTATTATGGTTGAAAGATAACCCCTTTTTTTCGCACCACAATTGCACCTTTAGTGAACGCCTTTAATTAGTTTTAAAAAAAAGAAACAAAAAATTCCAATCAGGGAAAAAATCCAGAAAGGGCGGTTCATCTAGGGCATGTCATCGTGGGATTCGCTTAATCAGATCATTGGTTCATTGTTATTACAAAAATTTTATGCGGAATACAGAAGCCCCTTTTAATTTGCAGGACAAGCAGATTTATTGCCCTTGTCTTTACAAATACGTTCAAGGGGTTGGGATTTAATTATAAAACATTTCAGGTACTTGTTTCACATTGATTGATTGTACATTTTTTATCATCCCAGAGGAGGTCACAATCGCCGCACTGCTGCTGGTCACGTACCTGCCCAATTTGACGATGCTACGACGAATGCTACTTCTGATCCTGCTTTGGTCCCCCGCCTTTTAAGAATTCGGCAGGCAGCAAGGGAAGTTCACAGGAATGAAAGAGTCCTTTTGCCACCCCCGCCGCAGAAACATTGTCTGGGAACCTACCGAACGATAGATTTAACTATTAGAGGAAATTAGAGCAAGGGGTTGGACTACAGTACCCAATGTCCAGAGTCCAGACCTTGCGTGCTTTAAAGTAGATATTTTAAGCCTCGGTAAGATGGGTAAGGGATTATCCATTTTAGTGGGGCCTGCGGGGTTCCGAGAATGAAACGGCTGTAAATTAGGTGGAAACATGATTTTGAAGGATTGAATTAATTTGATTGGAATTGATCAAATCGAGTGTAAACTCACAATGGACAGCGGATGTTGACGTGTTATAGGTATATTTAAACTGTTCTTCCGCTGGGCGAGGCTTTTTCTAGGCAGTTGAGTTTCAATCGTAATTTTATTACCCTTTATAAGTGACAGTTATTGGTCGTTTAATTAAGTGAATCAGACGGTTTTTTAAGTTTAAATTTTAGATTTCTAAATATTGCAAAATATCGAAAATTTCGATGAGAATAAATCTGTTAAATTATGGGGTTCCGTAAGTCTAATATTCGGTTCAATAATTTTGAAACGATTTCAACCCGAATTGTTTTTTCAATGCAAGTAATCATTAATCCATACAAAAATTGAAATGGTATAGTCCCATATGTTTTCATACTTAATCCCCTTTTTGTTATTTCATCATATCTTACACCACGCATCCACATGGCACGACGTCCTTTAATCCAAAATCTGAAGCTAAGGTTGTGACTAAATTAAATTCGACTCACCGCTCACTTGTCGCCCCAATAACTGAACCCGAAATGATACCCTCATCCGTCACAATCCCTCAATCGAATCACCCGACCAATACCTAATCGGCGGGTTCTGATTAACCCTATTGCAGGGTGAAAACCGTTTTCTAAGGGAGTTCGAAAAATTATTCTTTGCATTGTTCCGGATGATAGCGAAAGGGTGAAAACCCATCGTGTCATTCTAATAAGCCTTTTCGTTGGAAGAACAACGGATGATTGCGAAAAATAAGGATGGTGGATGGTGCCAGCTCAGTTAACTTTCACCCTCAGTGCGGTGACATATTTATTACTAGCCCTGCACCACCAGCCGCACTTACACAATAATTTTTCTCGCGGGAAGCAATTTCAAACTGCGACATGCACTAGCGCTCCTGGAAATTTATTGCTACCGAGAAACCCCTTTCGTTTTGTTCTGTTCTGATACCCACGGCTTTTTGCCCACATTCTTATCATTTTCATGAACTTTGGCAGCTCAGTTTTAGCCATACTCCCCAAACCACAAACTCGAAAAATGACTTTACCATATAATACAAAAGATACTTTTTATGAGTAAACCTGCTGACGATTCTCGTCTAATGGATCGTCTCCCTGGATCCCGCACGTAATATGCATTATTCTCCCGATTTCTTGCTACCAACGAACACAGGTTCTGGAGCATTTGTGGAGAAAAACTGCTCCTAAACGGGCGCTGGAAAAAAGGTTTAATTAATTTTTTCCATGTGGATATGAACTCCTGCATCTACTACGGCTTCTATGGAAGAGAATCTTGTGGGTATCGACGAAGGTTTCAATAAATTTAGTTAACATCCCGTGGGGTTTACGTTGCGAGACAGGGGGCTCTAGCAATTTTACGAAAAATCCATTGGGGCCAAATTAGATCATGAATAATACCGCGATAGCAATTGAGGCAATTTTCCTTCACCGGCACGTTAAACAGTACCATTACCAAGCACCTGACCGATGAAAGGTCACCTTGAAGTAAACTTATCCGAAATTCTTCAGAATTTCCCCTAGGTCAAGCAAAACTGTATTTGGTCAAACAGTGGACCAAATAAGATGAACGAAGGGCTAGGGAGGAAAACCAGATACTCTAACAAGAAGGACAATTATCCAATAAAATCTTAAGAATCGTATCTCCTGGACCCGAATGCATCAGAGAGGAGGTTAATGGGCCAACCATTCTGCCAGCAATGACGGCCCTTTGGTAATTTTCAAAGCATGTTGTCCAGGGCCGAATGATTCTAATGAAAGCGGCAATGGTTACGAATATACACCGCCCCCCAGAGACTCTATAGACATGGAGTAAATTTAAGGGAGAAACGGGAATTCAGGGATACCCTGAGATACATTACCCAGTACCGAAAACTTCATGCCTCCCATTATATGCGTGTTTACCTTCAATTTGTGTTGCCCTCATTCACAGATGTTCCCAATAAATGTTTGATTGAAATTAAAGTGGATTAAGAGATATTTATTTGACCTCCTATACAAAACGGAAAGGAAAAACCGGCCGTATACCGCCAGGGGGGGCGCATTAATTTCATCTTATTTATTTAAGTGTTCCCGGAACACCTTAAGAATTCCCTAAGTAAGGTGAATTAATCAATAGTAAAAAAAGCATTTATCCTTCCTTCGATTTTCCTAGAAATATCTCCAATTCACCTAGAATTGGCAGTTGACTGATTGAATATTTTACCAGTTCATTTCGGGAGGAGAGTTAGTGCTAATTTCAAATTTCTAGTGGAACATAGCCAGTTTGCGATTAAGACTCCAAACTGACCCCCCACCCCCTTCCCCCATCTACCTTTCCCATAAAGAACTGACTCTGGCAGATACGAGCTCCCTTCGATTAACCAATTAAAATTTAAACAAGGAACGACTCCATTTAAGTGTTCTGCATCTCGTTAGTCGCTCCAACTGACTGCCCTTCAATGACAGAAAATCCGGTGGCAAGGCTGTAGATTGGGTTCGGCTGTTTGTACAACCATTCCAATCCTAATCAATCTTACCCCGTCCCTTTGTTACCCCTTTACACACCTTTTGCATGCTTGGATCCAAAATGTATAGTGTACAAGGGGATTTGTATTAATGCACACACACACCATTTAAGGCATAGTATGAGAACTGAAGTATTTAACCTTTTTGTTAACGAGTTACCCTTCTAACAAGCAACATGGCATTTAGAATATTTATGTACCAAAAAAGGTTTCTGGGTGGTTTACCCTTACAGCACAAAAAAAATATTGCGTCGAAAATCATCCCACGTACCCTATTAGTACTTGTATAACTGAAGAGGTATGGTAAAGTGATGTGTATACAAGAAATATTATAAAATTTAGGCATTTAGAATAATTTTTGTATGGGTAATTATAAGAAAGAAATTTACACTGTTATAAATGAATGTTGATTTAAATGACAAGAACTAGTTAATGCTAAATATTTTGACGAACCAAAAGGTAGTAATTCTATCCCAGTACTGCCGACTACTTGTACCCAAAATGTGGTTCGTTGTAAAAAAATAACAATGATTTAACTAATTTTAATAAGAAAATTTGATTTACATTGTAGCGTGAAATATATTAGAGGATTAACAACTCTTTTAGTAAATTACACTATAATGAGGTTCTCATAAATCATCCTTCCTCCCGACCTTTTTTATTGAGCTTTGTGAAATAATATTGAAAAATAATACCGGAAAATTTGTTTGATTAGTACTGTTCAATATGTCTGTTTTCGTTAAAGAACTATCGAAATAGTTATGATTTAACAATTTAACGCTGTTCCATACTTACTTTAAAGTAAACAATATTTATAAGTCAGAAATTAATTTTTCTGTAATAACTTTTGTTACGTATTCCACAATTTTTATTTTCAGATTTATGATTGCAATAGTAGAGATTGAAAATATGCTATACTTGCCGTTTATTAAATTTTTAAAGAGAGCATAAAACGTTTATTTTAATTTTTAATCTCACAACTGAAAAACGTATATTATGTCTAATTAAAAAAGATATTTATATGAATTGAACAAATATTTACTACTTTTTGTTCACACAAATCGTTCTTCATTAACAAAAAGGAATCAATTTTACCATTCTCTGGGAAATAAGTTTTCATAAATTGAATAAGCCTTGCCTGTGTCCTTTTTGGCGTGTAAAATAAAAATAATTACTTTCCAGGGAAATATTTGCAAATTCACACATTATGATTCAGGTGCAATTTTAGCCGTTAGCGACATTAAGATCACATCTTTGTTACTACCTACCTCCCTGAAATGCATGAAAATCTCTTAATTATTTCCATTGCTGTGGTAAATACCGACTGAGTGCAAACATTTATTAACAAATGTTGGACATGTTAATTAATTTTGGCTTAACAAAACGCCGACAAACAAACGAGCTCGAAACCGAGGTGGGCTTGCCAAACCCGGACGAAATTATTAATGCATGTAATATGAGAGCGTTTTGAATAGTTAAATTAAATATATAAATGTTGGATGCCATAAGTTCGGGGCACGGGGATTTATGCATCCTCCTGAACTTCAACATCCGAATGTACGCATATGTGAGTCTATGAGTCCAAAATGAAAGGTGTGACGATTGCATGGGTAGAGTAACTTCAGCAACCTTCTATAGTGGTCCGTCGAATGCTATTGTCCGGTTAGGGCCGGGTATAAAAGCAAACAAACACTTGACCAAATCGCACGTTTTCAAATTCAATTTCATAATTACGTGCGGGCAAAACAACAATCACGGTGTATGCCATCCGCGGTTAATATTAAATGAACTCGGAATATGCAATGAGGACACGCGCGGCCAGATCTCCCGGACTTTAGGGCTTTCGGGATTTCGGGCAATGGAATTTTGAAGGGATTTCAGCAATACAGATTTTGTCATTTTTGGCTTTTATTTGCGAAAGTAATAGAATTGAAGTTATCGCCCCAGCCCATGCGTCTACCTACATCAAAATTTAAATTACACAACAAGGCCACCGAGATGTTTATGTTTTTATGGGAAATGTTCTCATGAAATATATTCCATATGCTATTAACTTTTAATTATTAATTTTGGAATTTTTTTCCTTTATCATTTCTTATTTGATATTTCCGTGCAATTGAATGATTCATTTATTTTTCTCTGATTGCAGACTCATACCATGGGCGAATATTTTAGAAAAGCTAAGATTTGGAGTATTCTTGACGGTACGATGAATCTTTCCTTTTCTTGATAAAATTTTCTGTTTGTTTTTTAAAGAAATTATATTGGTGAAAATAAATTGAATTTTGAATTTTTTATTAACTTATTTTGAGTTAAAACGATCTATCTCTACTTGTGGAGAATTACGCTTCGTCTTATAATTTGTTTGACTTTAAACAAATTTCAGTAAAATTACAGTTGATAAATTTAAAGTTTGTCTTGAATAGTAGTTAAAATTAATTGTTGTGAAAATTGCAGTAAAAACTAAAGATTTTTAAATTGTTTTCAAATGTAATAAAAGAAAGGTTTGAAAACAATCTGAATTTGAATTCATTAAAACTAAGTATTATTAAACATTTTTAAATTAAATATTTTAAATGAATTTTGTATACTTGATTTTATGAGTTTAGCTTTAAAAATAAATCTCATTTTAGGTTGGCATAATATTTAGGTATAAAAGGTTTAAGCTATGTAACTGTATTATCCGCACACTTAGCGACAAAGTTTTACCATCCCCACAATTTATTCGTTTGACCCTCGAAAGAAAGTTGAACATCAGTGACCCTGGGTGCCTCAAAAGATTTCTAATAAAATCTTAATATTTGCGTAAACAAAGGGTGGCACTAAGGAAGGAAAAGTGCGGAAAGAATTTTTCATATTTACAAATTGTAAATTTTTCTCCTTCATTCTTAATACATCTCTCCATGATCCCAGCGAATAGGGGGAGGGCCCTTTGTTGCTTTCTTTCGTTTTAATTTGATATTCACGCTGCCAAGATTAAAAGAAAAAGTCCCAACATAAATTTGTGTGAAGCGGAAAAATTAAGAAAAGATGGAAAATAAGAACAGCAAACGGAGCAATTGTAAGAGATTTGGGGAAAGGGGCTCAACTTGTGTAGCATCTGGGGTGCTTAAAGTAAATCAAAATTGTTTATTTCTTAAAGCCAACCCTTTCTGCTATGAATGAGCACTTCTGCTGCCTTAACGCAAAAACAACGAGAGAAAGCGGTCAAAAATGCGAAAATGAAGAAGGATCTTTGAAGTTTTCGAAATCTGCAACACTTTTCCCTCAGGGAAAGAGAGTTGAATTTTCCTGGAAATAGTCGGTGCATTAGGGAAAAGTTGCTCCTTTTGGAAAACGCTTGCATTACACCTAGTCTAGCGACATTCGCGCCCTTTTAGAGAAGAAAGGGTGACAAGGACCATTTATTGGGAGAAATCTGTGTTGCTCGCCAGATAACAGCTAGCTGGGATGCTGCGAGGAGGAGGAGTGGGTGGACCGATCCACCGATCGATTCGCTCGCGCCCGGCTGAAATATGTTCGGGAAAGATAAAGTGCATTAGTATTCAAGTGTAAACGCATGGAATTTTTCATTTAGATTTTGCCCTTTCACTGCGACTGCATATTTTGCCGGTGTCGGGCGGTATCAAAGGCGCTCGGGTCGATTCAGTAATCAAACCCAAAAAACCTTTTTTTTTTTTTGTTTTTGCAACCCAACTTTTCCGTGGATATAAAAAAAAAAGTATTTTCTAAAAAAAAAAAAGAGGAAGGAAAAAGGGTGTTCCGATTCTGTCGTATGTGAGTCGCGAACTCATGAATTTTTCGCCTTTTGTAAGGGTGCAGCAAGTGCACTCAGGCGGGTGAATTATTTGTTGCATTGTAGAATGATGGACCCTTTTTGCCAAAGATAAGGGCCCCATTGACCGGGTCGCTGTGTACAGGCCAAGGGAGGCTGTGCCGGGCTCCAGCGTACCGTGCCGGGATACCCACCGAGAATGTCGATGTAAACAGAGAAAGAGTTTACAACATAAAGCTATGCAAATGATATATGCGCTTTTATATATAGTGTGCATCGTTCGAACAATATTCCACTGTCGACGGGTATTAAATTCATACCCAGTTCCCAGCATGACCCAGCGCTGCTTTTATGTTGTTATGCTCATGGGGGTAGATCAGCGACTAAGTGCTAGAAGACCTATGCTAGCCGCATGCGGTGCAACTAAGGAAGGATTCCAGGCGAATAACGAACGGGCGGAATCAAATGTTTTTGAAATTTTTATTGAGGTTTGTGTGTGAAAATTTATATATTTTTTTTTCTACCGTGAGTTTTTCTGCACCATCCTTGTCTGCACCCCGCATCATCCCTCTTATAGCATACCCCTAATTGAATGGGTCGCTTCGCCGTCATCGTCGTTGTCGGTTTTTGAAAATTGGTTTTTCAGGTGACTGAGCCAATAGAAAAATTGTTCATGAACATTTTCTCTATTTATACTCCAGCCTCATCCGTTGAATTTTATTGTACAAACAAATCACAAAAATGAATTTTTACAAGCGACTGATTGCAAAGAATTCGCGCTTTTAAAGCTCTATTCACATTGCTCAACCAGTTGATAATAGGGAAAATATCATCAGCCAGGCGAAAATTGGTTGCTGGGATTGAATTGTTTCCCATTATCACACCGAGCGAAATAACTTAGGGTAAAATTAATTCAATCATAATGCAAAATTTAATTTCAAATTACTCAACAAAATAAAATTTTATAAAATACATTTAAAATTCAAAATTATAGAAGTAATTTGTTTTTTATACTATTGCTCGGGCATCAATCTTTTACCTTTTATCTCCAAGTGGTTGTTTAAATGCATTTTTATGTAAGTAACACTTTGGAGATAAAAAAATACAAAGGCTATACCTATGAGGAGTGTCTTTTCAAAAGAACATTTCGTATCTTATAATTATTTAATTTTTTACTGCCGTTTGATTCTAACTATATATCCTCATAGTTTTTCTATTGAAATACTTGTAAAAACTGCTTGTTTAAGTTAACTTGTATAAACACAATATTAGAATGGTAAAATTACTACTACTTTTTTAATATATTTAACAATTTTATTGTATTTTCCAAAAAAAAGTGTTATGGTGTAATTAAGTCCTTTTGAAAACACGCTATTCAAATATTATGTATAATATATAATGCATTATACCAAAATATTATACTAAGATACATATAAATTATAATGTAAAACGTTATAAAATTCTTACGATAATTAATTTTCATACTCGGAGTTGTGTTTCTCATTTAATAAATTTTTTTTTCAATGAAATTGAAAGCAACAATCTAAGAAATTATACAACAATAAATGAAATATAAAATGAAAAATTGTAGCACCCGTAATTGAACAAAAGTACTTGTAACAACAGGAAAAAAAACTAAATTGTTTTTTGAAGAAATAAAAATTTAAGATATATTCTGTGTTTTATTTACAAGTGTATCCTGATATCCCCTTATACCATATATATGTAAATTATGTAAATATAATATCTGTTTATACGTTGTGGGAATTACTTGAAAAAGTAACGACTTTGACTTGGTTATAGGGCTCAAACCTATAACCTTCGAATTAGCTCTTGGCTCCACTAACCAACTGAACCATTCGTGAAAATTTTTATTAATTTATATCAATACATATTTCGAAAATATGTTTCTTAAAAGTGTTTCAGATTATATAGTTTCCTGAAATATTTAATTAAAAACCGAATTACTGTGTGCGTACAGAACAAATCTTTCAGGTGTCGACTATTTTTTTTTAATTAAAATTGACATACGCTGTAAATTTTCCAGTGAATTAATATTGAGGTATTTTATGGGGAAATAGAGACACCTGGGAGCTAGTCCAATCCCAGCTAAATCCCGAAGGCCCATGAAAATCACCCGAAAATAGAGTCCACTTGACTTTTGATATGGGGATTTTGGACGGGGAGCTGCATTATTTTTTCACTCTCTGTACGCTGTTAAAATCCATCCGGTAAAATAATGGACGCATAGTAGAGCAATTCGATGCAGAAATAGCACTATGTAGTTTTTTTTTGTTTTTTTCTTTGGTCATAAATTTCAATTTTTGTTTATTCCGAGTTTTATTAAGTTTGGAGATTGTTCTTTTGCTTCAACCTTTTTATTTTTTATTTGTTGCTACTGCTGTTGTTGTAGTTGTTGTTGTTATATTTATTATTTTTTGCCTTTGTTTTCAAGCAATTTTTGTTCTGGTCTGTTTGTCTTGTTCCATGTCCGAATGTATTTTTTAATTATTCCCCAATGCCGCAAGGCTATCAATATTGAGACGGAAGCATAACAAAAACGAGCTGCAGTGTAGATGATGGCTATGGTACTCCTATATATGATGCTGCATCCGATGCAATAAATCTGCATTCGGGGTGCATAACATAAAAGTGAACAGGAGTCATTTATATGCATTTACGCCTATATGTTTTGTTTTTCCATAGTTTTTATTATCGTCAATGAATTTTTCGAGTTTCCCCTACTGTTATTTGATAATGAAACGATATCGCTTTTGCACAGGATTTGATTTGTTAAATTTTATTGAGATGTAATTTTCCGATTATTTATTTTAATTGATTTCGAAGGGCAATACAATTCAAGATTTATTTTTTTCAAATTTCATCCATCTGCTGAGAAAAGGCAATGACAATATTTTAAATGCATTTTTCCTATCCTTTTTTCATTTAATGCTGGTATCAATCATTAATACTCCCTGCGGCTATTATTAGAACAAAAATTGAACATCGGACCAAACATCTGTCCGCACTGTAATCGTTTCACGAAGTAATTCGATAAATTTCTTTATGACACCAATTACCAGCCACAGCCCGTCATACAAAACCAGTGTCACCAAGTCCACCTCCGAATAATGATTAATGGGAAAAATACTCATCTTCAGTAGAATTCATGCATCAATTCCTTTTCAGAGAATATTTTTAGGACTTTTCACAGTGAAAACCAGAACCACAGCCGCAGCATTGTCCATTACAATGGTTATTAGGGTCAGGAGGTACTAGAAGCAAGTCCCTTATGGAATGCCTTAAGTAAAAAATAAACGATGTCCCAGCGAGTGTCATCCGTAAACCAAGATATGCCTTGCTGCTCAAAATGTGGAAGGATAATAAGAAATTGTTACTGCTTAGTTGCAAGGATCCCTTTCAGAGGTGAGAATGAGCATTTTTGGCTGGATGACTGGATGACCACGAATATTTAGAAGGGTACGTAAATCGAAGATGAATGGGATTTTTTTGGTCCTGAAATCAAGACATATTGGCGACAGCTGATAGTCCCGAGGGGTTTACGGGTTTTGTGGCAATTTGAATGAGTGCTTCTTTTTTCTTTAAAATGAAAAAAAAGTATGTCCATGTCACATAGGAATTTCATGTTACCTATTCTTATCCTCTTCTAGTAACAACCCTTAATCAGAAAAATTGTTTGAAGGGAAATTTGCAATTTTCCAAGATATTATTATTTTTTTAACCTTCTTGTTGAATTTTTTTATTGTATAGGGTTATAGATGGTGAATTTAGTGGAACTACTGTCATATGGTTCCTTCCATGGAACATGAACCTGACCAATAAACTGGCAGAAATCACTTAATTTTAAGTGAATTTATTAATTAGATATATACCTTTTTTTTATTTTACCTTATCTTAAAAAATACACTTACGCTTTGAAATATACTCGTATGAATGCTTTTCAAAAATGTATGTCCCCACATAAGCCAAAGTAAACAAATTATGAAATTATTGACTACTTTCAACCAAACGTATTGCTTCAAGTATTTTTTTCAGGGTAATACATCTCTTCAGAATTGTTGAATGAGGGAAAAAATATCAATATAAGTTAAGAAGAGTAGAAAGTAAATATCAAAGGTAAGAAAAATTAAATTTTTTATAGCATATTTTTGTAATGTTTTGTATAACATGACAACGATATTAAATATGTGATATTATAGTTGTATTCAGGACAATTTCTATATTATAATAGCTTTAAAACTAATTTTAAATTTTTCAAAATTGCTATTAATTTCAAAAATTCAAAAATATTTTCGAAAAATATATAGAATATGAACCTCCGTCATTTTGACTTAACTTATCTTAAATAGAAAAGAGCAAGACTCCTTTATAAAGGATTTGTTCCCTCTTCCCACTGTCTTTTAATTATATCAACAGTAGAAAGTAATTATCGCTATAATTGCAGGCACCTTTGTGTCCATTTCCTGCTTCTGGCATTGTTTCGTCGTCGCCGTTGCACAGAAGAGAAGAGTCTTGATTGAAAATTGTCTTCTATCTACGAAACATCTAAGAAATCGATCGGTCGTAATTGTATCTTCACCATTCTCCTCATTTTATCATTACTTTTATCTGCGAAAAAAAATCCCTTCAATCGAGAGAGGCTCACAACGAAAAAAAATATACCGAGGAAGGATATCAAAGCGATTGAAAAGTCCTGGAGGGAAACCTCATTCAACACGGACAACCCACCAACTTTAGTGGCCTGGTCTTTTTGGTCTTATGTCTTCTTCCTGCCCTTCTTTTAGTTCTAATTTTTTTTACCAATCTTCCAAGTACCCTCAATTGGTTTTCTGTCTATACCAAGCCAGGAAGAAGTCACCACTTTTTGCCCTTTTTTTCCGTTGCCAATTGTTTATCCCTTTGTCTTTTTCGATTTTAATTGTCGGTCAAATGGTTGTGTCTCATAGTCCCGCACTTTCAATTAACATTTGCCAGATTGGCTATAGATTGTAATTAAATTCTTCCTGCTCTATCGTTTAAGGGGTATCACTGCAGCCCAGTGCTTGAAACAGATTCGAAAATCAATTTCAAAAACGCCTTAGGTGATTCTATCCATTGTCACTTGAATGCTGATAGAAGAGTATCAATTGGGATACGATTCGGGTTACTGTTTACAACAGGGGAAGATTACATTTATTGAACGGTAGAAGAAATATACCCGGATAAGAAAAATGTGAAACCCAATTACCTACGACGCCGTTCGAAATCTTCCGTGTAAATAATTTCTGAATGTTGAACAGTAGCGGGCAAAAAAGCGAAACTCATAGCTCGAGCCCTATTGATACGTTTATTCAGCGGACGTTCTTCGGAAGGTAGTAAGCAATATAATTAATGATAATAAAGACATTAAACAAGATTTGTAACATCTCGGCAGCGGTGATCAGCGCCGGCAGATGATCATCTTTTAGCTGCGATGTCTCAATTAAGCTCACGATCACGGCCTTACCTTTCATCTTTTGCTCCACTCTCTCATTCTGCGTTCCACCTGATAAAATAGCCCTTTTTTATTTAATCGTTGTTTTTTCATCTTCCATCTATGCATCCTAATTGCACCTCGTTATGGGTCATTTCACGCACACATACCCGTGTCTTAAAAAGACCGTTTTCTTTCGGATTATTTTCTTCATATGTTTTTTTTCACTTTCCCGTTTTTATTATTTATTCAAATTAAAACACTGGTGTGGATTATTTCCCCGATAGGTGCCGGCCTATTCAGAGTTTTAGACTATTCTAATAAATTTATCTACGTTACGGTGTTTTCGAAGCCATATATATAAAAAAAAAATTATATATATTTTCCCACTGATCACTTTATAGCCTTTTGGAGAAAATTAAGTGATCAAAATGTGTTCCAGCTGTGAACGTCCAAAATATGTAAATGGGTAAATGTGTTAATTAAGGATATCGTACAATTTTTCTTCCCATGTAAGATGCTGATAAATTTATCAAATTGATTCTGTGAAGATTAGATAAGATCACATTCATAAAATGTCTTTTCTTCTTTGTGTTTGGTAAATGAAGGTGAAAATTTAAATACCTTGGCAACAAAATACCATATTCAATTTATTAACATCGTCATAATATCTCTTTACATTTTTTAAGTATCTCCACTAATACGATCGTGTTTTTGGTTTTTTTAATTATATCGTTAGATCGGTTGATACCTCTTGTTTTTTTATTAACAATAAATAAATTCATTTACATTTTTCGTGATTTTAAAGGGATTGTACATAGGTGTGCTGATTCTTAATTTTTGATTGGATTGAGACTATGGTATATTTGGCTTTGTGGTAACAACACTCCGAAGTGTTAATTGCCACTATCCTGGAAACTCATTCTTATACAATGAAAATAATTGAAATATTGCTGTACTTATGCTTTGATATAATCATAACCAAAAAATATATTGAACGAGTAAGTAAGCTACAAATTTAATTTTTAAAAGTACTTTAACAAGTTTTAATTAACGAATTTGATACTTGTTTGGAACTTAAATTAGACCTTTAAAATTGGGCTGGATATGATTCCTATAGTCACGTTTTATACAGACAATTGGATATAGTCAAAGGAAGCTATTATTACGAATTTATATTTATTAATTTTATTTATAAGACAACGGCTATGAAAATGGTTATACAAAATGCTATATAAAATTTCAGAATCTTTTGTCTCGTATCAAATACATAAAACAGAAAATGTGCAACATGTTTTCTATTCAGTTTAGTTTTTGGATAAACTCGATTTGGTATAGTCGAGAGATTTTTGACGACGTATGAAAACCTTCAATTAGTAACAAAATCAATTGAATCAAAATATCATTAAATGACAAATGTAATAAATATACAGAACGTTGATTATTGGGTGCAAAATCTATTCTCGGTTGTCGATCTTCAAGTTAAAGGATTTCAAAGAGTAGCATCCCGAATGCATTGCCCTCAAAAGACCTGTCTAACTATAAAGCGCTCCAAGTTCCAAATTAGATTATGAATTCCATCTCCTGGGCATGTTTGCATTGATTGAGAGCAAACTTGAATTTCCTAATTTGATTAGAAGATAAGAAAATTTCTAAGGGGCCTCTTCCCAGAGAGACAGCGAACAAAACTAGTTAGCACTCCCCATCCCCGTACTTTGTGCATTCATATCACTCATATGCTCCTCATAAAGGCCCATAGGAGGTCTCAATGGACTCTGATGGCTTGATATGGAACTGAGTAAACTTTCAGCTCAATGCATGAGGCTCTGTCGTCCTTAGCCCAGACCTGACTGTAGTGTTGCTGCATATAAGGGGCTAAAGGATGAAATCAAATGAACTTCACCCGTTTTGATACAAATATAAATTTTAACAGAGTTTAGGAACGATTGAAAGATTTCATACTGCTCCCAATGGAGCTGTTTGGAAAGTCTAAATAAAGGGGAAAATCTGGTTTTTGGAGTTAGAAAATATATAAACTGAAATAACAATTTTTAAATAAAATGTATAGATTATATTTTTGAAATTATAACGCCAACTTATTTCAAAAATAAATAATACTTAAAAGTGAAATTTTGCAATTTACAAAATAACAGAAATGAATTATAGGTAAAGCTGCATACACTAAGGCAATAACAAATATAAATACGGTGAGAGTATAGTTCCACAAGTAAATATTTAGGCTTTATATTCGCTTAGTTTCTAATAAAGCTACTCAGAAAGGTTTGTCTATTCATTCGAAATTTGTAAGTACGTTTAAACGCTAATTTATTATTTTGAAATTGAATAGATAGATTAATTCAGATTATAAGTATCTATGCAAAGTTAATTACCAGGAGAGGATGATATTTTAAGCGTTTCTAGCGACTATAAATTTTGAAATTTTTGTTGAAGCAAATCAAAAAAAATAAATTAAATGCTAATATTCATAAACTGTGAATGAAGCGCGAAATACAAACCCCCCGGGTTCTTGCCTTTTTGATACAGCGAAGGCGTGTAAACCGCCTAAGAGGTTGGTGGTGTCAATACAGCACCATCGATCTAAAGAATAAACTCTAAGAAATTCTCTAAGGAAATCGCAAAAATAGTGAGGCTGTCATACGTTGGGGCTTGCTCCCATCATTTTTGCCCATAAAGGCATAGGGCATATGGGGGAAGAGAGCACTGTGTGTGTGTGTACAAGATATGTCCCAAGGATATGTGTCATCCTTATGCTCGCCCATAACGTATTCAGTAGCTGGTTTATGCGATGTCAAGCGCCTCCAGTGTAATATCCAAACACGCATAAAACGCCATCCAAATTGACCCGAGGACATACGTTATCATATCCTTCCTGGGGTAAAGTAGGGGCCAAACTCTACTACGAATGGGGGACCGAGTGTTGTTGCGACTCTGATAATGTGCAAAATGACTTTCCTAGATAAAATTGACTTCCTGGCATTCCTTAAGATGGTTCTCATCTTAAAATTTTCCGTGTACTATACATTATTTGCATATTTTCCGCCCTCTCAATGTCCCCTTGGGGGTACCCTGGAGCACCTTTGGGATCTCATTTATCCCCGAATAGCTCACATCTAAACCCAATAAGTGAGCTTCTATAACTGGATATGGGTTACTTTCTAACAAACCACACCTTGATGGTCGCGTAAGTGTGGGTTTAAAAGTTTTCGGTTCCAACTCAATTTATCATATGTCAGGGGAACTGGATAAAATGCACCTTCGAGAAGGTAAACTCTACCAAATTGTTGGACCACAGGGACTGTCAGGAGGGAATTTTTGTTTTGTGGGAAATAAATGAGCGACATACCTGGAGTCTTGGAGTCCTCCAACGCACGGGTAAATCACTATTATCCCTTTAGTCTTATCAGGGAATGAACTGTGTCTTCTTGGAGTATTGCTTGTTGGGTTCAATACGCTCCTCCGGGATAAATGATGAGTGGGGATCAATTCCTGATGATTGCTGGTGATTCCCGTCGTTTGATGGTTCGAAATTTTGTAAGATAAGATTATGTGGTTTTCTATCGCATAATGGGTAACACTTAACATAATTATTTCTTTATTATCTTTTTATTTTCTTTAGTAATATCTAGTAAATGGGAAACGAAGGTGTTTAGAAAATTTGTTTTTAAATTAACATTAAGTTTATATATGTAATGCGAATATGTTAAAAAGAAATTACTTAGAATCTTATTGTTTTTGTTTTAAAACTAATTGCTAGAATACAAGTTTCATTTAATTGAGAAATATGAAAATTCAATTTTGCAGGCTCTCTTTAACAACTTTAAGAACTTATGAGTTTTAAGAAAGTTTATGAGTAAAAGTTAAAATCAGAAATAGCTACTTAGAGATATTAATTTGAGAATTGTGCTTTCATAAAATGTGAAATATTTCAGTACGGCTACGACTTTGGTGTCCCTGCAAAATACACACTTGGAGGAAGTAATTTAAAACTACTAAGAATGGAAACTTTTTATATGCTCGCTTAACGAAACACTTTATATAAAATAAATATAAATAAATATAAATAATATATAATTTGGAGAACACTTTTAGTTTCACAGAAGTCAGAGGGAGCGAAGTCTGGCGAATAGGGTGGACAATACTGCGTACTTTAATTCACTGATTTTTGCGTTGGTTCTGGAGCTGTGCGAGAGGATGCGTTATCTTGATGAAAAATGATTTTGCTCGTCCGTAAACCAAGTATTTTCTCACGAATTTTTACTTCCAGCTGGTCCAAAATGTTATAATAACAATCTGCTTTGCCAGTTTGGAGATAGTACACAAAAACAAAATTCTTTTTTCATCCCGAAAAATTGATGCTAACGCCCTGCTGACCGATTCCTGTACCTTAATTCGCTTTGGAGCTAAAGTACCGGGTTCACAACACACCTTAACATCTTGTTTCGATTGTGGATCATGATGGTCTCATCTACGGTGATAAAACGATGCACAAAATCCTTTTTATTATTTCTAAAACGCTCCAAATGTTGTTGAGAAAGTCGCATACGAGTCTGTTTTGCTCCATTGTTAGCAAATGCGGCACACATTTTGCACATATTTTTCTGTAGCTCAAAATTTCAGTGAAAATATTGCTTACACCGCCTAATGTGATGTCTAGGGCTTCTAATAAATCTCTCTTGGTTAATCCACGATCTTGCGTAATCAAATCCTGTATTTTTTCTATGTTTTTTGGCATTGATAAATCTTTCTACTGAATTGAAGATTAACAGTCAAAAGAAGTTAACATTTTTAACAATCGTTGATGAATTTGTCTTGCCGCTACACCTTCCAAAAATAAGAATTGTTTTACTGCGCGATATTCAAGTTTTTCCATTGTACAAAAATATGGTACTGTAACACATCAACTTTGAGCAGCTGCAGATATACGAATGAGTTGATAATTTTCATTTACTATACGGACTACATATGTATGCTAATTCAACATATGTTGCTCTTTAAGAGTTTAATAACGGACAACAATTTAAATTTCAACGAATTTCATTTTATTTGAGAACTTTTGGAGATGTTATGATAATTGTAAGTCCGTTTCCTATAATAATTATTGTTAATTCGCTTCCTAACTCTAAAAATGAAAGGCGGTGAAAAGGATTTCAATGACAATTACTACTGCCGGTATTTTGGAATAACTATTCGCATATTGAGATACTATAAAAATTTTGAAATTCAAAATTGCAGATATCCTCTCCTTATGCAACGATGAAATCCCATTTTAAAAAATCGGGAATATCCCAATATATTTATTTACGAAGTTGCAAAAGCACCTTCAGATGTCAGTCTATATCGCATCTAAAGATTTAATAGTGAAATATCAAATTTAACCACTTGAGAAGTCTTTAATTAAATAGTGTTTATGATAAACCATGTAAAATTTGGCTATTTGGCTAGTATCTATTGTACATACATTCTATTAGGATTACTTTTGTTTAAATCTTGTAAAAGGATTTTAAAATTGTCGGGTATATATTAATTGGTATTTCCTGGACAAATTTTAAATTAAATACAAAACTTTGATACCCCATACGGATTAATATTGAGTTGAAAGAGTAAATAGTCCAGACACATACTATGCATATAACATAAAGTTCAAAATACTTATCAATCTAAATTTTAGAAATTGCCTGACGTTAATTCTGTCTGAGCTCCACAGAAAACTAATATCCCTTTTTATTATGCATGTGCATATGCAGCTGTCTAACTGAAAGCACCGACGATATATATATATTTTTTTATTGCAAAATAACAAAACGAAATAGACGAATCCTGCAAACAGCATCACAAATATCAATATTTGCCCGGGTACGTGTCATACCGCTGAAATATATGTTGCAATACTCATTTTTTTGTCGACATATGTCGCGAAAAAATATTAGCCCTTTGCGCGGAATGCAGTCAGTTCGATAGTGTAAAATATGAAGTTTGGAAGATGTATACATATATATATGTATATATATGTATATTATATATATATGTTGTTTTTTTTGGGGTTTGCAGAATTAGATATATCACCTTCGTGGACAACGGGCAGCTGCCACAAAGACGGCTTATAACTCACATTGGCATGTCACATCGAGGGCGATTTTGATTATTTCGAACTCGCTTAGTGGCTTCGTCGTGCACATTCCCTTTGCCCTCGAGGATTAATTTAGGCACTGGAAATTCATTGAGAGGGCGATGTGCACACAAAAATGATACCGAGCCAAAAAATTCACAAATTTTTTGTAGTGGCAATTTAACATTGAGCAAAAGATATGGCAAAAAAAACAATATTGTTGAAGGGATGGAAATTGTCACCTTACGTATGAAGGGTGGAGGGAATTTTTATTTTTATTTTTATTTTTATAGTATGTGCTTCGCCCGACAAACCTAGGGTCAGTGGAATTTTAGTGATGAAGCCTGCCGTGACGGTGTGCATTTTTTTTTAACTAAATCCACAGTTAATTGTATGTGAATTTGTTGCATTTTTCAACGCATTGCCGTATAAATTTTATTAAGCCCTGGGCCATTTTTTCCTCCTCTTGTCACTCAATCAGAACATGAAAATTCCATCATATCACGTAAAAGCCTGTTACCGTGGGCAGCTTGATTGCGTGCAAACAGATCAAAGCTTTACACGGTTCAGGACTGCCTTTGGGCGCGGGGTAAAGTGCTGGTGCGGAAAGGGGAATATTGTTGTATTATTATTTTTTTTTTTTTGTTTTTTGTATCTGTCCCTGTATTTTTCTGTTTTTATTTTAAGTCCATATCTCTTCAGCCTTCTGCAGTAATTCGGCGTTTAATCCTCTTTTTGCACGAAATGTAACAAAAATTTCACCAAATTTTTGCTTTAGTCCCAAACAGGATTAATTGATTAATTGAAGGGGGAGATCACGGCATGAATAAAACGATTCGTTCACAGAGACGTACGTTCCCGGGTTGGCCAGCCCTCTGTGCGTTTCGATTTAATTAGTTCAGGATTTTCCTCTGCGTTTTAATTTCATTTTCTGTACTTTTCCATTAAAAGCCCCAGTGGTGGTGAATTGTAACTTGGCGAACAGCTGACAATATTCAGATGGCATCAGAAGTCAAAGGTAATTATAAATTATAAATAAAAACAATGAATTCATTCGCCGAATCTGAATTATCTTCCTCCCTGTTTATTCAACATGTTTAATGAATCAGTACTTTTAATTAGAGTATATTCTATTGATAATTGGCTTACCTATTTAATTATTAAGAAATCTGAAATGAAATTATTTATTATTACCTAATTTATACATACCCTCAAAAAGAAAGTAATCTTTAATATCCACAAAATATATTTGAAAAGAATCGAACACCAATCCAAAAGCCAGAAATATATTGGTACCGAAAAAGTTCACTCGGCTAAGAAAAAATGATCCACTCAGTTGCGCAAAATAAAATTGAAAGTAACTATAAAAGTGGGGCCTCTGGTAGATCGGTTGTTAGCGTGCTGACCTACTATTCCAGAAGCTGTAAGTTCGAATAACTATGGTCTGTTACGCTATGAATACAATGGGTCCAATGAGTGCAATGTACAATGTCTGAGCAGTCGAACCTACACGTCTCGTCCAACCCAATAATAATAGCTCTAAAAGAAGGGCTCGAAACCAAAAAGTTCAACAGTCAAAGAAGTTAGATAATACAGGTGAAATATAATAGTAAAAACATTTATAGTAAATCCCCAGGCCATAAAGTGGGAGATCTTCCATACTTGATAGCGTTAGTAATCATTTAGGCAACCATAAGTAGGAAGTATAACTAAACCATCCGGACTATCAATTATCATCATTTTTCTGCAGACTGGATACAGTGGATTGTTACTAATTATTAATTATTAGATTGCTACTACGGATGTACCTTGGAGATGTACCTTGGACGTTTGCTAACAATAACTGGAAATAGGCTGCATATATTTAGCATCTATCTACTCAAATACCATTAGATTAAGAGTTATGATGTTATATGTAAGAGCTTTATTGTGTACAACAATACCGAAATGCATTAATTATTTTAAATAAGAATTTTTACATTAATAGAACTGAAGGTTTTAATCATTCATATAAATTAAAATTGTTGAAATCAAATTTTTAAGTTCACTTTTCTCTGAGTGTATATATTTTCTGGAAGATATTTATTTTAGCTTTTTCAAACTTCATTTTTTCAAATATTTTGTTTACATTTATAACAAGATTTACGTTTCAAATATATTTTTGCTTTGTCATTTATAAACGATTAATCCCACAAACTAGAGCTCAGAAGGATTTAGTAGAGAATTCGGTACCGACAAAAAATTACTCCTTAAAATAGTTGTCTCATCACTATAGGTGTAGATCCGAGATGTGTATTCACGTTTAAACTTTTCTAAATATTATATACATATATAACCTGCTAACCTGTTTATTTAATTTTAATAAAATTATATTTTATGTTAAAGCAAGTTGATTTTAAACTAAACTATAAAGAATATTTTTGTATTATACTTTAGCTAATTACGAAAAGTAAGAAAGTATCCACAATTACCTGCTTTATTAATTAGCGTGAAAAATCTTTGAATTTTATTAAGAGTTACCGATTTTCTGATATATATACCATATATACATATATTATACGAAGACGGTTTTTTCGAAAATTTGTACGCAATAGAGAAAAATATAATATTATTAATTGATAATAGGTTAGGTTAGGTTAGGTTGCTGTGGCTGCCTAGAAAGGCACACTTAGGCCAATTTTGGCCCATTGTGTTACCACGTAGCGCAGGAGACCATGGTTATTCGTGGGATTCGAACCCACAGCCTCTGGGACGGTAGGACAGCGCGCTAACAACTGAACTATTAGAGGCCCCTAATTGACAGTATGTAGCCAAAATAATTAATTTACCTAATCCACCAAAAAATCATCTGTCACCTAATTCTAAATTTTTCGAAAATTATATTTTATTTTCCTATAAGTTACTTTGAACTTCGAACATCGAATCTGTGCCCTTTTTTAAGCAGACCTATTTTTTAATGCTAGATATACGGAGCACATTAATATGTCGTGCTGAAATTGGCAGTAGTTCTATTTGATGTAATGATGTATATGTCCTTATGTCATAATTATTTTTCGAAATTCGTACAAATAATAGGCATAATATAGTAAATGCTCGCAAATTTATATTTTGACAACTTACCTAATTGTGGGTGTATAGTCAATGTCATTCTTATTTAAAACTTAGTACGTAGATTTAGTTTTTACTTAAATAATTACTTTCACCTTAAAGGATTATTATTAAATTTCTTTCCCAATTTCAGTCAAAATCAACTTCTGGTGTAAAATTGTGCATTATTTGTGATACAGAAAAGTGGCCTCATAATTTTTGGTAAGGCCATCAATACGCCCCTCATCCGTCGAGTACGTCATATGTTGTGGTAATAAAAGACTTCTTTGATTTACGGCATTCAAATTTATCGGGGGTGAGAGAAATTTTCGTAATTTCGTAGCGGAAAAACGAATAAAATTTTGAGTTCCCATTCCTTGAATTTGGCGTGTGCTGTAAGGGGTGGCTCGCCTCTTTAAATTCCGTAAGCATTTCGCTTTTCGCCTTTAAGAAACTTGAAAGGGCTCCTCCCATCAAAAAAAAAAAAAAAAAAAAAAAAAATACACACACAGGGGGTAAGGGTCGGCGGTGTTATCTTTTGGAAGAAAGACTTCTTGCAACTCCAAAGGATAAGCTTCAAACAGCATGTAATTCTCGTAACAGAGAAACATTTTGGAAAGTCGTGTGACGGATGGGCGAAAGCGCTTTAGTATTATGCGATATTAAAAATTCGATGATTTATTGTGATGAGGGTGACCAAAGAAAGGAGGTTTGGGGGAGGGCGTACTCCGGATCAATGTTTCTGTGAAGTCGTTACGGGTAGACACTTTGGGCGCAATCACAGGGCAAAATGCTTATTCCTTATTTCCTTCATATTCAATTTGATGTTGTTGGTACATCGGATGTTGTTCGGAGAAATTCGAATTGTCTGTTGCCTGCTAAACACGAACGGAGAGAAGATTTATGGGTCTCTTTTGAGATTACTGGCGCTTATTACTCCTGTGGTAGGCTATATATATATATATATAGAATGCTCAAATGCTTCAATTTCTAAGTCTGGTGGGAAATTACCGGCTTGATGTGATACCCACCGAGGAATGGGTCTATTGGAATGTTATGAATTATATCCCAAAGGCGATTTATAAATAATACATTCGACCACAACTAGGTTGTGGATACGTATTCGGGTTGAGGTCGAAGAAAAACACTTTAATCTAGCAAAATTCATTTAGAGGCAATTGGTCTCGCGTATATCTGAATAGATGGAAACATATATTCGATCCCCAGACTCTCATTTGGAGAAAACTGAAGTTTTATGTATAGTAGAGATATTTTAAACGCTTTTTTAATATGTCTTCTACTTTACTTTATACTTATTACTTATACTTATTATATACCAAATCCAATAAAGCAAGGTCAAAACTCGAAACGGACTTTATTAATTTAGTTTTTGTGTATAGCTTAAATGAATTTCGTATTTAATAAAATCTACAATAAAACTAACAATGCGATTAATTCATAGTTACGATGGATCTGGAAACAAAATTTATTAGAAATAGATGCTTTACGAAATAATCGATCACAAAAATTTCGTTTCTATTCATTTCTTATGCAAATAAATCCGCAACCTCACACATTTTTGTAGCTCATTTACGGCCAGGATACCAAAATAGGTTCCAATAAATCATGTTAATGTATTAGAATGATGCGTTCGATAAAAATTTGTATTAATACCATCAAAAGTTAAGTTATCTTTAAAGGCAAACATTTTTTTTTAAATGACTGCAATCTTTTAAACTTCCAAAATTATTTGAATACTATGAACACTTTATAAAAAGTCATAATTATTTGCTGACACCTATAAAATGATATTTTTCTTAATAGATTTGAGTTGGTTTTAATCTAGACAATGACTATTCAGTAGAATAAATAATGCCATTTATTAGACGTATGGTTACAACGTATATATCTATGTATGATTAAAATCTTTAACTAATTTAAGGTTTCTTACAAGCACCCTGTAAAAGCGTGCTTTTGCGTTAAATTAGTTTTTCAGGTAAAGGTCCTGTAAGGATTGCACGAGTCCTAACCCACGGATAGGATTGAGTGGTTTCTATGTTTTTGTGTGGTATCGTAAACAAAACCCAGTCCCGAAATGTTTAACCTTTTGCAGTTCCTAAGCTGTTTCGAGCATAATTCACTTTTATACAGATGGGAGCCGTACAAGTCGTCCAGGGTGTGGAGCTTTCACATATCCTTATAGGATCGCCGCCATCCTCTTTTACAAGAGCCAACTTCTCACATTTAATTCAACTAATCCTGACTAATTGTCGTCTCCGAGTTGTTGAAAGTGTCATGAAAGGGATGGGGGTGTGTTGGCAGCATCCTCGAAGCCAAGAAACTGGATTAAGTGATTTAAAGTGACAAATCCCGTGATTTGCGCTTGAAGCTGTTATGAGTTTTCACTTGATAGATTGCGCAAATATACATCAAGTCTTTGGTGCCAAACGAACCGATATCTCTGTGTGCACTTAGGTGTGATCAAAAGGGATAAAGGTTTAATGAAATTGCACTCACCCTTATAGATTTCCAGGTAGAAATGGGGGGATAGGTGGCATCACCTGAGGAATGAGGAAGTGATTTTTGTATTTTTTTGGTTTTTGCTTTTATCAAATGAGAATACCCGTCAAATTTATCCTGGAAGAGTTTCTGGAACATCTTCCTTTAAGGCACTGCTGTCGCGTATTTCATTTTAAAGCCAAGTCCTCGAATCCTGGGTGAGAGGCTCGAGAGGAACCATCCTGCTCGAGTTAAGCTATCCCCTTTTGTTTGCTATATTCATTAATATGGGCTATGAGGGATAGCTGGGGATGCTGGACGGACCATTATGCAATACAAATGAGACCTCTTTAGGAGCTATTAAAAGGAAACAGATGTTGCTGAAGAGGAGGAATCGCTTAAGCGAGACGAGTGAGGGAAATTTTGATTTGTGTTTTGAGATTTGTTTAAAGTATCCTTGATTTCTCATAAGTGTTTTTATCTTTAATTTCCTTTTTTATACGCGCCCCCGTAATTTTATTAACGTCTGAGCAATAAGTTTATTATTGTTTTTTTTTTTTTATATACATATATATAGATATGTATATGTACGAGTATGTACCATGTACATGTGGCTTAGAAAGATTTACACCAATCGATTCTTCAAAATGTGCTGATTAACGTTTGTTTCTACACTTCCTTCTCTGAAAACACTCCTTCAGCACTTTTTTAAGCGGAGGCGGCAGAAAAAAATTCAATTTATTAAAAAATTTTATATACATATTGTGGTAACGTTTACGTTTATTTTGGTATTTTTGTAAAAATATTGATGATGTCCAGGATCTCCGGGAGCGCCTCTAAAAATAGGCGTCTTGCTGTGAGCACGATATTTCTAGACTGGATCATCTCAAATGAAAGGACCAAAAAAATCATATCATTTTTATTTATTGTGTCCAATACCGCGTTATTTTGTACATTTAAGTTAAATATATTTTATATTGTTTATAAAACCGTAAAATATGAAGCTCTAAAAAACTCTGACATTGATTGACCTATGATTCCATGACTATATGTAACGACAGTAGTGCCGACGAGATTAAGTTTTGGTATTTCAAAAGAGAAACATTACATTTTCAGATTATGATGATAGTAACAATAGTAGTGATGGCGAAAGAGTTCATAGAAAGGGAAGACGAATACCAAATATAAGTTACAGTGAGGATGAACAAGATCAATACATTACTACTGATGAGAATACCTAGTGGGTCGATTTTAAATAAGTTGATTACATCCCACCTCGAATACAATTCAATACTTTTTTAAAGCCAACCAGGCCCACAAGTTCCAGTTCACATTAAAGAGGCGTTAGAGTTTTTAAAGCTATTTTGACAGATGAATAGGTAAATGTTGAGTAAAGAGTTTCTCTTCGCATGGAAAATAACTTGGACCTGGTGGAAAGAAAACTTGAAATACTTTCGGACCATACTTTATTCTTACTAAATAGGCATCTTTACAAAATTGCGTGTAATTTCTAGAATATTTGTCGGATTGACATAATATCTAATATGGAAATATGTACATTACGAAAATGAAATAGAAAGAAAATCAATTTTTTTTGTTTTCATTACAATTTACGAAATATTTAATTTCAGTAATTCATCCTTCAAAACTTTTTAAAAGATATTAAGAAGTAATACTTTTGGATGCGTCATAGTGTTTACTTTCGAATGAGTTATTATTTGTGATCCAACGATAGCGGTAACATGATTCTTTCCAATATCAGTAAATTAACTTCCAATTAAAGAAAAGAAAATTAACTTCCAATTAAATAAAAGAAAAAAACAATGATAAAGATATCAGTAAAGGAGTGGTTTGAGAGAAGGGTTTCGGGACAAACGTTTTACAAAAATTTTAAAGAATTAATTGGCATATAGTGGTGCAAATATTTTCAAGAAATCTTCTCCATACATTTACATATATATTTAGGGACTCATTTAGTACATTGCATATATCTGTTCGATGCGCGAAAGAGGATAAAAGATTAAAGGACTTCGTGGAAATTAATTTTCATTAAAGGACAATAAGCAGACACCATGAAATCCTGCGGTGATTGCTGGATTCGACACGCAGCTCGCTGATGATGGCTATTCGTATTGTCCAAGAGGATTCAAAAGGTTTTCATATTCCGGCGAATGCAATTCATTTATAGGCGTGTACTCATTGTCCCCGCACGTATACCCTCACGCATTTCATTCGATATAGATAGTCCTCTGTCGAGCAACAATATCATCAGCAGAATGTATTTTGCGAAATCAGGAAAAAATAACTATATGTATATATATTATAATGAAAAAGCGTTTTTTTTCATATTTTCAACATTCTGCCATTCTGAACGACCCCCTCTCCCCCACACAGTTTCATTCTACCCCAAAACAATTCCAAAACACCCTGCTGGGGGCTGTACGGTTCCATGAAATTGTGAACAAAGGCCATCGACGTTAATTTCATTATTTTCTGTCAACGTATCCGATTACAATAAGTTTTTAGGGGTTGCACACTGGAAGGGCTGGTGAGCAGTATCAGTCGTCAGAGGAGAATTTTGGGTTTGACACGGCAACACCAATAACACACCCTGCATCCCCCCCAAATTAATGATAGTCCCTGTACTAAAGGGACTCAGCACAGCCGTATGAATTTCAGGGAGAGATAAATACGCGAAATGCAATTATACAACCGAATGCCCAGTCCCATACAGGAGGGGCTGATCGGGTGGTCATCTAGAGCATACAGGTCACCCTGACCATATTCAAATCCTACCCATCTTTCCCGGTGTGCGTGGCGGGAATATTAACGTGGGTGGGTGGCTTTAATTCATGTCTGGCCGGGCGTGTTAAGCAATTGTTTTGCTTATGTAAATATTGGACATGATAATGACATTCCACACGCGTGCTTTCCGAAAGCGCTTGAAAGAGAGGATTTCTTTTTGGTGGGAGCATTATTGGTGGATTTATTGTCGGATAATATTATGAATGTGAAACACCCCAGGTATGTTCTCGAACTGGTTAATTTGTAATTCATGCGGAATAAAGTGCTTATCGGAAGTGGCACTTCTTTTTTTTTTATATTCAATTAATTTTTCAGGTGCGGGTACTCACAACTCATTAAGTGGTACGGGGATTATTCAATATTTTTAGTGGAATCTGTAAAAATAATTTCCTTGATTGCAATTAATTGGTACTATTGAGAAGTATAAGAAAACTTAATTGTATTTATAATAATTATTATTATATTTATACAAAATTAGATACGGTATGTAATAAAGTTACTTATTTATTATTGTAAAAAGTAAAAAAGTAAACAAATCTTTTGTCGCATAGAAACAGCTATGAAAATATAAACTTTTAATCTTGATAAAACGAAACCTTAAAAAAATACAACAACAGATGTATACCCCTATTACTGCGTCTATATTATCATGTTAAGGCTTTACGTACCTCTAAAATAGAATAATAATATTAATGAATTTACTTATTAAAGTAGTTACTATTTCAGCTTTTGCTTTATATTACATTTTGAAATTAGTAGAAAATATTCATCAATAATAGATTCAATGCTGTAAATTCGTTTAAAACAACATAAACTAGTTTTTGTGTTCAGTGTGTGTAGCTGAGGTTTATTTAAAGTTTAGAAAATATTTATACCGTAAATCACAAAGACAGACTTTAAACAAACTATTCATGTAACCATTCAACCATAGTTAATTAGGTTTTAACTCTCTCATTTAAGTCTAGATATTCATTGAAATTCCTGAAATTAACGCCTCATTGCAGCAAATCCTCTGAACCGAACTCTACCGCAAATTGGTGTACGACTCGATTTTCGATTCAATTCCTTGGCTTGTCACTTAACCTTCCTGCAAATCGCTCTGCTCCCCTTGTGTCTATCATTCACTATTCATCTTCAAGGTTTATCCGCAGAATTTTTCAATCTAATGTTTTATTATTTCTACACCCAGTCTTTTGTAAGTAGAAGGCGACGAGGGTGGCATACAAGGGAGGAGATCGCAAAAGTCTTGCTACCAATTTCACCCTCAGTGCGTACATTCGCTTTTATCCTGCAGGAGGAATAATTGAGTAGTTTCGTCGAATCCATCTATAAACTCCCTCGTGCTCATTGACATGCCCTTTGAGATGAAATCCGTTTGTGTCTTACTGCCTTTTTGAGGTTTTGATTGTGGCAAGTATTGAGCTTTTCCTAAACCAAAATTTTATAGGTGAGGGTTTTAGAGTTAGCGAAAATTGTATATGATAACCTTTGTACTTTTTGTATTTTAACGAGTATTTTAGATTTATCTAAAAGCTTTTACAGCTCGAAGGAAGGAGAATAAATTAAATTTTTTTTTTTTAATAATCCATTAAAGTGTAAATTTGTTTTTCTAATTCTGTTTTCTACCTTCACCCCTTTAACGAAATTAGAGGCCACTTGATGAGGGCCTCTCATTTGACTTCGTCTTTTCACTTTTATTGTTTCGTTAAATTCCCTCCGCCACCAGTGCAGTTAGAAAAAATGTTTGTAGGTAGGTAGGGTACGAAATGGGGGGGATTTAAAAATCTCGTTTAACTGACAACACACGAATACTAATTACCTCGAAACAGACGGACAGTCGAGCATTTAGGGTTTAGGGTTGAAGAGATCCTTTTTGGCGGTGAAAAATGCATATGGGAAATGGACCTTATGGCGCAGAGTGGTGCGGTCGGCTGCGAGAAGTGCTTTTTTAATGTAAATTTATTTTCCGCCTTCTCCGCCATCCGCTTAACCCGGCGTATTATAGGGTTTTAGCCTTTCATGAATACTGCAAAGTGGCATGTTCTCCGGCATAAGCGTTTTTCCTTTTTGTTGTGTCAGGAAGACCACCGCTTCATTTTAAGCTTTCCTACCCAAACTCTTCTCTGGACTAAACCTATCCACGTATGCTAATCCAGTGCAGACCAGGGGAAGAAGGGCAGAGAAGTGTAGTTGTGATCGCATTCAACAGGGCAATTCTTTATATTCATTATTAATTCGAGGAGCATTTGTCTTTCGCTCTCATTAATTTGTAATCAATGCAAAAACCATAAAAAAAAAAGGGAAGGGAGCGGTAGTGGTTCTGTGCTGGTCATGCAAAGCACGTGCAATGTATTTTCATCTTAACCATTTCTGTTCAGGACTTCCTCTTCTCTAATGCAAATTGGTGGAACATGCTGGATTACATTGGAATTTTCTGTAAGATTTACGAATTGGATTTTTCACGCTCGAGAAAAATGAAACTCTCCAAGTCCTTGTATTCTCGATTCCCCGACCCTTTTTAGCCATTGGATATTCGAGAAAGCATCTTTAATTTTCTTGGGAATTATTTAAGACTACTCTTTTTGCAGATGAAATGTTTAACACTTCAAAATAGTTTTCTATCCAAGAATATTATCTTTAAAATGTTCAGGCATTTTTTATAGCGTCAAAATTCCCTTGGATATACCCTTCGTTTTGTCCTCCAGCAACAACAACGTCTTGCGGTTGGGTATTTATGAGGAGCATTTTGCTCTCAGTATGTATTTCTGTCCAGCTATATCCCTTTTTAACCCTATGGAACTATTCCATGCTCTCAAAACGATTTTATGCACAGCTTGCAGATCTTTGTCCCATTTCCGTTTGAGCGAATGCATATACACGGAAATGGAAGTATCCTTCTCAGGGTAATATTATTGGGCCCTTATAGGTTCCTGTAGGATCCGAATCGTACAAACCAGCGAATTCTTTGTGCGGTTTGACTGGCAAAAGTGATGATGGATGCTAAAATTCGCAAATCAGATGAGTTCGTCGTGGCTTTCGCCGCCACGTCCCAGAGTGGCAAAACGGCGATAGTGTGCAATTTGACTGGGCTCTCAAGAACCTTCTGCGACGTGACGTCGGTTGTCTGCCACAGACTGGTAATGAACTCAACGATACTGCTCCTGACGGCGGCGGTGACAGTCTCACTCAAGACGTAATTGTGGTTCCATCTCAACTTTTTGAAGTGAAAATAATATATATACTATATATATATTTTTTTTTCGATTTCTCTTTGTTCAATTGCAGAAGAGAAAAGCTTTATTGCTCGTCCGAAAGGAATAAAATTCGCCAATTTTGAATTCATGTCAGGTTCGATATGCCACTACCATTGTGGTCTTTAATTTTGAAATTTCTTTGAAATTCCAAGAATTTCAATTTCTTCTTTGCATCACCTAATTACGGAAATATCTTGCTTCGCTTATTTACTTTTACAAAGTATGAATTTCAAAGTTAGAGTACCGCAGTTTATATACTTACTTATATATATATATGTATATATAAATTTTGTAACTTTTGAGCTAGTGAACAATTCAGAATACATCCCTTCATTTATAAAAACTCCAACGTCACATAAGCTATTATTTTTTAAATTACGTTCAGAGAAAAATACACTTTAAAATCGAATAGAAAAATATTTAATGGGGACAAGGAGAAAAAGTTTAGTTCAGTTCATATTGTAAATCATCAGTAAACAAATAATACTGAAAAACTATAATTATCAATTTTAAAGGAAAACAAATTAAAATTGTGTAAATTACTAAAAGTCATTTGAACTGTACGGAGTATGGTAAGGGGGTACAGTGAGACCAACAATTCTATCACCATCTAATTGTGTTGAATTTCAGCTCATGTATCAGTACATATTTTGAAAATAGAGGTTTGTAATCGAATCAGATATTGTATAAAAAACATCATTATTCTTCATTTGTACCTCATTCGTTATGTTATATAATAAGCAGGAAAGATCAACTTAATATATTTAGATAGTTAGTATAGACTTAGATGTAAAGAGCTGAAAAAAAAAATTAGACGACAATGTCTTTAACCGCAACATCACATTTTTGAGAAGAGCTTCATCGAAGTGCAAGTGGCAGTTGCGCTCTATTTAATAGACCCTTTCCTTCTTCAAGTTGTCATTTGCAGAGTACTTTGGAGTTACTTTGTATTCATCAAGTAACACATCTACGACGCCCGTGAAAAACGATCCCCGTGCAAGGTGGGACGTGCCGCTATGGGACACTGAGCATGCGATTACATATTTATGTATATATAACATACAACCGCCATCCAAGTGAATTTTTTGAGTCGTATTGACTTGGTACGAATGTCCCCAGCGCGGCGTGAAAAAAATTTAAAGTCATGCCATGCCTTGGACAGGTTGGAAATGCCTGTTTCACCTTTTGGCTTCTGCCATGTCAAGATGACAAATCGAGTTAGTTACCTTTCGCCCTTGCACACTCTGCGGCTTGAAGGGCTCGAGTTGGGGTCTCATTGGGTCTGCCCAGTGAGTGGGACTCCCCGACGAGATTGTCGTCTTCTTTGAAATTTTTCCACCCTCGCATCGAGTCAATTGTGCATACTTTTGGTTGGAACTTCTTTGCAGCCAAGAGCAAGGTTGGAAACTAACTACCTAGACATTGGGCCCTTAGAGGACATCGGGTTATTATATGCCCAATCTTGTCATACAGCGCACAAATTTGACTGTGATGGATTAAGGGCGATAAATAATTTTGCAGAAAACATCCCGTGGAAGTGCCACAATAAATTTTTGAACAAAGGTGAAAACGCTTTTAAGGTGGCTGAGACAACAATTGGAAGACTCTTAGCTTTTACAAAACCCAGCGGCAGTGGGGGCAGTAAGGCGAAATATACCTCCCGCCAGGACGCAATTACAGTTTGTTACCTGGCGAGTGACAAATCGAATTTACCTCCGCTGATTAAATTTCAATTAAATGAGATTACAAGTGTTTTTGAAAGTCGCCAGCTGGAAAATGGGCTCTTAAATTCGCTCATTTGTGCAGATCTTGGTGGATTAACATTTAGCCCGCCCAAAAAGGAAATTGGGCTGATATTCCTTCTCCTGGTGAAGAGGGCTTCTGTTGAAAATCGGTCTTTTCCGGTTGAAAGAACAAATTACCGGTGGCTTTCGAGGGGGCGGGCAGCCTTCACCCAACCGGATTAAGTCCGGATTAGTTATTTACTGATATGACGGTTTAATCCCGTCGTCACTTCGGCTAAGAATCCAATTTTAAGTTCTGGCAGGACAAAGTCTCTGCTGCTTTCAGCAGTAGCTTTTGGGACCGCCCGACCCTCTAGACCTTAGCCCATCCACCGATGGTAGTCTCTGTATGGAGTCTGCACCTTCGCAGATACTGAGATAGTCAGATACAACTGTGTGGGTGGTAGTGTCCGGTCGACCGGATTACCGCGCCTTTGTTGCTCAGATACTATTTAAATTGGCCCGGCCGCATGCCGCACGCCGACCGAGCAATTGTTGAATTTTGAATTCATTTTTCTTTAATCCCTCGTAAACGTTGAATGAATGTGCAGCCGGGTGGCTGCGCTCGAAAATGGTAGATTTAGCCCGAGCACAGACAAATGAGTGGAATGCGTTCACTGATGCGGGTGTTGGCAAACAAATAAATGCGCCAGACAAAAGCAAACAACTACCCCATTACATTACCTGCACGCGCTATAACGGTGTTTTTCATTATTTGTTGTCATTTCATCAACAAACTACGACCGGCGTTATGAGCTAGGGTATTAAAGTTGTATTTCGATAAACCGATTGATAATAGGGGTATTTGAAAGGTACAAGATACATATTTACGGAATTCTTTTCATAGTATTTAAAATAATTTGTATGCATAAATTCGTGGAATATCCTTTGATCCTTAAGGGATTACATTCAATAAGATTGTTCCAAATATGTTTGGAATTGTCATTAATAAGAACCTTGAAGCCGGTATAAAATTGGTTGAGTGCTAATTTGGCTCTTGAGATGAGGGCTTCAAACAAGGATTTAGTAATTTTTCAATAGTCCTATAGTCTAGCAATGTATAAAATTGATCTTACTCTTTATCTTATAAAAATGTAATAAAATTGTGTACATATACCTTGTTTGTATACACTGATTTGCGATTTTGTGTATTTTTCATACTTTTTGTACGGTTATAGAAGTTCTGTAACGTTATAGACCAAATCTAGTGATGTGATCTTATTTAGCGACCGAACATACATAGGAATATGAAAATTTGATTATAATTCTCCACAAAACCAATCTTACTTCGCTTGTACAGGTTTATTCGTCGATTTTGTGTTTTCTTTTAGTTCTGGGATCAGATCGGGCGTGATCCTGTTTAGCGACAGAAAATACAAGGGAATACATGAGTGGCTAGACTTTCTTCCTTATCATAGTTAGGCAAAAATGAAAAATTAAAAATGTTGGGGGTTATTTTACATGTAACAAAGTAGCCCCATATTGTTTGAGATAGGTAGCATATTACGAAAAATATTACGAAATAAATAATAAATACGAATATAGCTTAAAAAATGTGTACCGATGTGATTAAAATTAAGAAACCTTGAGGAATTTATCAGAAATATTAGTTATAAAATAAATAATTAAAAGAATTAAGAAAAATTAACCGGTTAGCTGTTTTGACCCTCTTTCAAAATGTGCACAAAATGTTAATTAGATAACAACTCTACATTTCTTAAATTTACAACGCAGTACCGACCATGACACTTTCTAATATTGGCAGTATTGTTGTGCGTTCGAAAACTATATTATTATATTTTGTTTAAAGTTGTTCGTTTTCAATTAGAATCGGTTGTAACAACTAGTCCCCTAATCTTATAAACTTCGTTTTGCAGATATCGAAAAATTTATATACTTATTTTTGTAAGATTTCAAAGAAATTTAGTCTAAATAGATAACCAAGTATGAATTACCCAAAAATATACCTAACTCTAAACCCAGATTCATCAAAACCCAGAAAATGCATTAAGATATTTGTGCCAGGACTCATTTTATGGCCAGTTAGAGGTCCCCTCAGTCGTTTCCGTGGTCAGTTACTGTGGCATCTGCCCCTAAAATTCGCAGGCTGTTAACCTTCCTTACTCTGATTACAAACGAATCCCATTTAAGCACAATTGCATCAAACATGCAAAAATTTCCAGATATTTTTTAACTAATAACGGACACCCCCATACGATCAACGCTACCACTCGCAAGAAGTACGAATAGTCCGTGGAATTGAAATCGGCGTAGAAAAGAAAATGCACAAGGGTGAGTGACGGCATGGGATTGAATTTCACGAGTCATAAATCTGAGCCCTTTGGGGCTTTTGGGAATCAAAAGCGGGATGGGTAATGAAAACAAGGAAAAAGAAACAAAAAAAAAAAACAAACATCTGATGAAAATCAGAAAACAAGGCATCGAGCTATTTCAGCTCAATCGAACCGATGTCGTCCTGTAGGATCGCCCTAAAACTATAAATGATCGGCAAATACCGACGAGGACATCTCATTGGAATTTGAGGTGGCGGCGCCACTCCCATTCACCAGCATCCCCCGGCTGGAGCAATCGTCGGTGCCTCATAAGCTGAACAATCCGGCGACCGAGATAAATTTCGCGTATCTGCGCCTGAAGTGAAATTTGTTTTCGATTTCACCTGTCAATTTGCAAATACCGGCTAATGGAGGGGCCCCGGACGGCCGGGACTCATCTATGCATGTGCCCCAGTATCCCGGTACCCCCGATAGGTTTTCTGCTTCGGCTCTGGTTCCGTCGGGAAGCGATTTTGCTGCTGCTGCAGCAAGATACTCTTTTGGAAGAAATTGATTGCCAGGGAACTAGAGCCGCGCCGCCTGGCAGAGCACCCAGGACAGGTCGTCGACTGGATCAGGACGCGTGGAGTGCTCCAAATGAATCACAGAACGGTGACAATTTTGTAGGTAACGAGGGCGACGTATTATAAACATAGAGCCTCCGTGCTGTCCTGGAGAGCTGGACGCACTTCTTTTGCAGATTTTCCAGCAGTGCAGAGTGCTTCCTGAACTAATGCGATGGAAAATGCATGGCAGCAGGACGGCTGTGATTGTCGCAGAGATTTTATTTTTTTTTATTCCCGAGAGTAATTGGACCCGGTAGAGGCTTGGTAGAATTTTGTAGTAGTTTTGAAACATAACTTGCTCGAACTTAGTGAAAATAGCTTCTGATGGACGAGCCAATTTTCTAAATAATGAAAAAAAAGAGGCGATAAAATAAAAAATGTTTGGATCTTTACCATTTGCACGTCTCCTTCATTTTTTGGTCTTCTATCCGTATTTTCTATATGTAGCCAAATAAAAGAAACTCGAATTGCCAAAGGAATGATGGAATGATTAAAGACCTGCTTGAGTATCTGACTTGTTATCCTTTGATCTTTTGATGCTCGATATTTCTTTAGCTGGAGCTCTATGGATAAGTTAATACAGGATTGTGCTAATAAAAATTTCGTTACAACATTTATTTTGGGAAGTCGTACATAATTAAGCTCTACGGTTCGGTTAAATTAAGAAAACCCTACATAATACGAATTTTATTTTTATTATATTACCTACGTATACCAGATAATTTACTCACAGACAGACAACCAAAAGTCTAAAGCTGATCGCAGAAAATCATTCAATTGAAAAATTTTCAGTTGACATAAAATATTCTATTAAAATAGAAAATTTTCAATTAGTCAACTCAATATATACTTGCATGAAAAACATGTAAATTTTTATTTTTGTTATATTTTACATTTGGTATATTTTCAGTTCGATTTTACGTATGTACATATATACAATAGGAACTTATTAATTTAATGCTGGAAGTCGACAAGTTGTCGGATTAAAGAAATTTCGAATAGAGAGCAGTGTTCCAAAACATTTACTAGATATGATATTCAGTCTAGGACTTATTTTATCTATATACTGCCTCTTAGGTGTAACTATGAGGTGAAGAAATACCAACGCATGTACATTACAATATAGAAAATTTAGTTTTGAGCAATTTGCAATTTTTTTTTCGGGCTTAGGGTTGACTTCCTGTTTATGAAGGAGCACATTGTCTTCTTCAATTACGCTGTGTCTATGTTATACTTTTCGCGCGAAAGTAAATTTTTTAGATATTTCGTTTCTTAAATATTTAACATGGTCCAGCAAAGAAATTTACTGGTTGTTCAGTTTAAGCTTTACACTTGGTAGAAAGTATTTCTTTATCTTTCGTGTGAAAAACATGGTCTGTGTTTTGCTGGAATTTAGTGGCTAGAATGTAAGAGACTCTCACTTAACATACAGAAAATTGTATACATAATCCTTTAAACTATTGACTATTGACTATTTAAACCTGTTGACTGTGAAATTGTAATTAATGGTAAGCTACTCACTAGAGTTGAGAGTATTAACTATTTAGGCGTTATTTTTTACTTCAATCTAAAATGTAATAAAGAATTTGAGTACATATTCAGTAAAACCAAATATATAAGTTTTATTTTTTATAAATTAGCGAAAGTCATACCTATACTTTATTAATGACCTCTTATGCTTTTTTCCATAGCATTTAATCATACGGTATAATTGCTTGGGGAGGACCTTAAAACATACACTTTCATTTAATACTCGAAATTCAGAACAACGAAATAATTTGGAAAAATAAATTCATAACTATAGATTATCCACTCAATCTTAGACAACACTTTCAGTTAGAAGTATAACTTTAAGTAATCTAAGAGTTATAGAAAAAAATATTGAGAATAATGTCATAACAATTTTTAATCTGCTACCAAATTACTACAAGAAATCTTCAAATTAAAACATACATAAAACAAATAGTCAAAATCTATATAAGGTTTCCGGATAACTGAAAATATCTAGGCAATAAGAATACTAGATCCCTAAACCAGGCACTTTATGTGGCTTTCAGTATTGTAATACTAATATACCATTTGTAAGATTTTTCTGGTTCTGTAAATATCAAAATATGTAGAAATATATATATATATATATATAATACAAAATTTATGTGACGGAACGTTTTAGACATCGATTTGAAAATTGGAGCAGTTTAAAAGGGAAGATAATTAAAATTTTGTGGTTCGAAATCATGAAAAATAAAACATACTAACAAAACCAAACTTTCACCATTAAAAGCAATATTCTTATACATATGTATTAACAAAAAAACATATTTCGCTGCAACTAACTCACTTAGCGAATAAATAATTCATGGATCAGCGCATACAGAAGAGCAACACCACCTTATGGCAATTGATGCCGCCTTTCTTTTGATTTCTTCTCGTTTCGTGCCTACCTAACAATTAATCATGACCTGTAATTTTACAGGCGGACCCGCAGCTTGGATCAAAGATGCACGCGATAAAGATAAAATGTTATTGCCTGCGCCGAGAACTCATATGGAGGCTGGATTGCAACAGCCCTCGCATCTTTGTATGCTTTTAACGAATGACCAGATATATGTCTTCATTAAATCCTCAGAACTTGGGTATGCACGATGTATGTAGATGCAGATGCATCGATCGGTTTTATTAATTTTTATAATGTTTGCTATATATTTTGAATTTGTGATAATACTATAGATTTTTAGAAAAGATCAGGTATCGAAAATAGCTGGTATTTTCTAATTTTCAAACAAAAATGGAAATACTAATTTAATAAAACTTCTCTTAGTAAAGATCAAATGGAATATGGGGATAGTCTGATCACATCTCTTTAAACTTGATTTTTTAATAAAATTTTTTGTTGGGAAGTAATTGACAAAAATCATAAGTGTCTCTACAAGACAAAGATAAATAAATGCACACTTGTTTTTAAAAAAAAGTTTAAAATTATGTAATAAAAGGCTTTTATTTTTCGATTGAAAATATAAAATTTATAAAATATTTTTTTTTCTTGGCTGAAAAATAAAACTAAGGAAATGACTTTTATTATTTGATTGAAAAATAAAAGTTATTTGTTAATTTGAATTGTTTGACTAAACAATAAAATTTACTTATAGAGTTTTATTATTTGACTGAAAAATAAAAGTCTTATTTCGACTTTAAATGTTTGACTGAAAATTAAAAGGTATAGACAGATTCTGCTTATTTTTTTGATTTAATATTTATTTTGATTTTGTATTATAAAAAACCTAATCCCAAAAATACTTTTTTACAGCTTTAAGAATTACTTCTTTCTTTATCGTTTGTTCTTCATTAGATATTGTGAATTCAAGTTACATATTTAGCCGCATGAGCAATATGTTTGGACCAATTTCTCATATTCCTTTAAACAAAAATTAGTAACTCAAACCTGGCATTTTCAGAATTTTCAGCATTTCTCTTCTAGAAAATGAAAACGTAAACCTATTCCCGGAAAAAAACAAATCTTAGCTACTTTCTATTCCGCTTAATTCCTGCCATTCAAGTACGGTAAGATGATCTGAAAATTGGTCGGGCGCTCATGTGGGGAACAATTAATTGGGCACAAGTTTTTCAGTAACTTGATCAAGTATAAAATGATAAGTAACTACGGCAACTATGCCTTGAATAGGGGGAGGATTATGTTATGAATGAAGGTGTATCCGATTTCCTCCAGATTGATGAGTAATGAGAGCAGCATTAAATCTCTGCATGGAAGAAGCAATAAACCTCTTAGATTTAGTCCAACCCATCACCGACGGGAAAATATTTTGATTTTGTTTAAATGTCCTCCCGTTCATAATCTGGGATGAATAAAAAGTTGGCCCGTTGGAGGACGTAAAATTGCCATTAATTTTATCTTTTCGTTCATGGGAAATAGGGAAAAAAGGACGACCGTGTCCAACTCATAAAATCCTTGAGAGGAAACAATCGGTTCAGGTCATAAAGTTAGCAGTGGGAACAGCAGCATCAAGTCATGATTAAAATTTGCATAGCGTCATCAAATCTCTTTGAGGGTTTGAGATTTTTAAGGGGTGTTCTGTAGAACGTTCACAAAGACCTTGCGGTCTTCTCAATGAACTGGAGGAAGTGTGTGATGTTGGAAATGGAAGAATCAGCCATTGGACAATCCTCTTCAAGATTTACGTCCAGTTCTTTTGTATATTCACTGGTTCCGTCGCCACCATCATCAGGGTGGGATTCATCACAAATTCCATTATCTCAAAGGATTTTTGAGTTCACGAAGAATCGTTTAAAAGAGAGGGGATTTTCAGGAGAATTATTAATAAGTAATGCAGTATTATAGTAAAAAACTCAATAAATTCTAAATGGTGACCAGGCGACCCAGATTATTTGCCCTATGGACACCGTAATTTTCGTCTAATTGAATAAATCTATCACGTCCCTTGAAGCGCAGAGTGCGCGAACAAGATTGTGCCCTAGTCCCCTAGGGGCGGCATCTTGTTGCTGTCCTATCAGACGCTCCTGGGGCCAGGCATTATCTCAAAGTCCTAAATCACTAACAGCGAACTCATCCATAATGTTTAGAACCTATAAAGTAAAAATAAAAAAGTGCTCCCGTTTATCTGGGAACAAATTTTTCCTCCTTTCTTTTCGAAAAGTGTGGAAAATAGGACCTTGAAAGAGTGGTGCTGTCCTGTAATGAGGACCATCCCGCTCCTCGAGGATCATATTGGTGTTTGTGTGAGTTATGGAGGGAATTTCGGAAGTCAATTACAGCGTCAAATTTCTCATTAACACATTATTAGGAAAATTCCAGAGGCCGATCCCCAGCAATTTTGGGTGCTTCTCATCTAACGAGATAAGATGCTGGGCAACATCTGCACGAGTGGTGTTGGATTCATTTGAAAAATGTTTAGGACTAAATTGAAAATTGACAAAACTGAACAGTCGTCCGGCCCAACGGAACCCAATGAAGATATTTTAAAGAATTTTTAACATACATTCTTCATTTAAAGGTATTTCCCAAAAATTTAGCTGAAAAAAACAATACAACAGGAGTTTTTTAAGATATTCCGTGTGATAATCGTAGAAAAGTTTGTAATGTACTATTATGCAAGACTCAGTTTTAAATATATTAAATATTCTTAGTACATAAGATTAGATATATTATCCGCTGATATAACATTAGATATTATATCAGCTAATTAATTATTGACTTCAATATACATATATATGAATGACAAGCACGCATATTTTTTGGTTTTTTGTTTAAATTAATATACACAAAGATATTGTTAATTAATGTTAACTATTTATCTCGTAAATGGTAACGATAAGATGAGCCCAACATTCCAACATTTGTCTCGACATAAAGGAACAAAAATATAAAACATCAGAACAATTAGAAATCGGCAAAAAATAAATTGGCAAGAAAGAGTAAGAAAGATTATAATGTTGTAAAATATAATAATACATACATATATATGATTATATATTAATAGCATTAGAATGTGTCTTTTAGTACATGCTTACATAATTTAGTGGTTTTATTTATATATGGTAGTATAATGTTTTATAATAACAATGCATATTGAAAAATAGTGAAAAATATATATTTAAAATTTTTGTAACTTCCTCAGTTTTGTTCAAAACTATCCCAAACATTTTGAGAAATCACAAAGTAGTCCCAGATTTAATCTGAGAAATCCGGTTTTTTTTCAAAAATCGTTTACAATAAAAGAAAGCAATTAATTAAGTAAATGAAGGTACGAGTGCTTAATGGTAACAAATTTGTTATGTTTTAGAATTGCTACTTAACCATTCCTTTAGTATTCAGGCTGTAGTAAATTTACCATATATTTTTACGGATATCCAAAAATAAACTAAACCCTCTAACCTTCGACAGTGTTGCATATACTGCAATTTACAAGACGATATATCTTAAACCCGAAACCTTAATGGTTGCGAGAAAAGCTTAAGTGATAGCACCTTTAGGGCCTGGTTATTCTCATTTACCAAGGGAAGGCATACCTTGCATACCGTGAGTTTTATTACCTTCATATATCCACACCTTCGGTGGTTATGGGCGACCGTCCATTATCGTGCGCGTAAACCATTTTAAAAGCAGCTATAAAATCCAATTTGCGGCCAATTTGACGGGTCGTATCAGGGATTCCTTTCATTTGGTTAATTGTATTATCCATCCACTACTTCAAAACAGGTGTGGGGTGGTCTCTGAAGTGTTGACGCATAGACGCATTGCCAAGTAATTATGTTAGACACATGCCGCCAAATTGTTCATATTTGGAGACACAATAAATTACAGTTTATATCATTCTTGCATTTTTTCAAACCATAAAACATTCGACAGCGCCTCGACGTTGAAAAAAAAGGTCGCGTGCTAGAGGTGTCATTAAATTAAGGTGGAATTAAATTCGTTCATTTCCAAAAAGGACAACGTGTTGGCGGCGGTAGGCTTTTATAAATGCTGCAAATTAAAACGCGAGATAGATGGTGGGTGGTGAGTAGAACGAATTGCTGATTTCTTGCAAGTTTCTACAGTTGTGGGTAAAAGAGCCACACCTGCCCTTATTACCCTCCACTTTAGATGTTTTTGTTTTATTAATGTCTTCATTAAGAAGTGGAAAACTTTGGCTTGCGGGATGGGAATGAATTTTAATGACTTCACCGCCTTGGGATTAATTTTGTTGTTTTTTCTTTCTTATTTTCTGTTTTTTTTTTTTTTTTTTTCTTTTCTTGGGCAATGTCCTAAGGGTAGAGGGTAAAAATGTAATTTTTTATTGGTGAGACATAATTGCGGGTTGTCTCTTCCAAAAGTTTGGTCCCCTAATCCATCGCTTTAGGGGTTGACTAGGAGAAAAGAAATACGACAAAAACTCAAATTGGTTTCTGTCTGTTATTTAACAATGGCCATTCAAATCCAATGTGGAATTATGGAAAAATTTTTTTCAAAAGTTTTATTTATCTTCTCTTGAACTGTGTAATTTAAAATTTCACTGCTTGACACCAGACTTCATTTCGGTGTTGAAGGATAAGAAAATTCAATCAAAAATTTCAAACAAAATTTTTGTTTTACTTTTGTTTTGTTAAATTTAGCAGAATTGTATTTCTCTTACTGAAAAAATATATTTATTTCATTGGGATCAGATATTAACTCTAAGTCTTTTGGTGAAATAAAGTATAGTCATTATTTGACAGGATAACAAAAACAACAGTATAGTTTTTATAATAGAACTACAAAAAAATTTTGCAACTTTTATAAACCAACTGAAATATAGAAATGCCCGGAAAGGAAATTTATAGATTAAGCGGTTTGAATAATCAAAATATCAAAATACAACACAATATGCCATAGACACTTTTACAATTCTTACCATACTATAGGTTAGCCGAAAACTATTTTGAGGTTTTAATTATCTTAGTAGTAGAAGGTTCATCTGTGGTATGTATGTTGGGGATGTAAGACAAAATTTCAAGTAAAATAAGTTTGTAATTTCTAATGGACATAAATCCAACCTTAGTTTACTTTAGTTTTGTGACAAAATAACTTTTGTCTATTAAATTTTAATATTATGCAATTTTGGCGATTATTTGTACAATTTTCCTATGTCGTCATTATAAAATAAAAATTGAAGTAGATAAAACATATTCATATATGTTGTATGCAAAGTATTTGTGGAAGACTTGCACGCGTCACGACTGCTAAGAAGTGAAGCATTCAAGTGAATTTTGACGCCAACTTAATTACTTGCAAATTTGACTGACTCTTTAAAATGCAAGAGGAGCGTGTCGTTTGCGGCTAAATAAATTCATTTTAAAATGCACCCTTCGTCAGTTCGAAAATAATGAAAAAAAAGAGCCAAGTGGGGTAAAGTGCCAGTGTGTGTCGCATGCAAAACCATAGTATCTTTTATGCGACTAAATGCACGTATGGTGCGGTGCACCGAGGTCCCTAAGATCATCCACTTTATGCGATTAATCGCTCATCCTAGACGTCGTTGTCGTCTCCTCCATTCACTGTGCACTTCGGGAGAGAAATATAATTGGATAACATAGGGTTACCATGGCTTAATATCAAGGACTTATATATATATTTTTTTTCCACGACTTAATCCTGAAGTAACCCCTTTTCTGCTTACTAATTGCCGTAATCCGCCAAGAACAATTCACTGGGGCTCTCATAACTCTTCGCTGCGGCATGGGGATTCCGCAGCGAAAATAAGCCAGCCTAGTGTTGCTCATTCCTTATTCAAAGTGGTAACAGAGCAATAGAAACGAGGCACGAGGACATGGCTTTAGGCACGCCCGGCTCGTCGACGGCACGGCGACGGCGTTTTGATGTTGCGGTGACCGCAGGGGAGAAGTAATTTTGCATAACAAATTGCTCTGCAACCGGATCCGGTGTAAGCGCCAGAAATGGAGTTAGAAAAACTCCTCAGTATTCAGCGCGATGGTGCAGTCTCCGAAAAGGGCATTTCGGATAAAATAGCGACCGCGGAAAAGCTCGTTAACCCGAAAGACAGCTCGATCGTGACGAACCGGGGTCCAAGACCTAGGTCATTTGAGGACATAGAACCAGGGGGAATTTCATTAGAGCGCTCCAGTATTCATCATAAAATGTCAATTATTCAAAGCGTATAAATGCCATATATACCTAATTACTGTTCGACAGACAGTCCGCCGCATACCAATTACCAAAAATGCCCGAGGAGCACAAAGGAGGATTCCTGTGGCCCCATTGAGAACACCTGACCAAGCCATTGGACAGGGATTGAACAATGGGGGCGGAGGGATTGCAAATGGGTCGAAATGTCCAGGACAGGTGGAATAGTTTAAGAGTGCCCACACCGGCAAAATGCACAAGTTACCGATGAGGCAAAAACTTTTCAGAGAAGACGTCTGCGGCCAGATACCTTGGCATGGGAATTTATTTAATTTGTACGGTCTAAAAGCTTTTCGTTTTCCCCTAATTGGACGCTACCTGAACACATATTGGTTCCAACAGGAACTCTATTGGAAACAAAGACCAGGGATACAATCTAGTTGCAGGTCCTAATGAAAGGATCTTCTCGTAGGTATTGTGTCTAATTTTAACATATTGTTCCAATGAAGTTTGAGAAAACAATGTGTTACATTTTTAACATATATTTTACAAAATATTGTTAATAAAGAGATCGGTAATAATAATGTTAGTATTACATTTTCAAAATGCGATAGTTAAAGTTCAAAATGCATTGAAGCGTGTACACTAAGCGCTGAAATCTTTCCCGGTGTAAAGCAAAATTTCAAAATGAAATTAGGTACGATTTTTACACATTAAGGTTAAACAAACAGTTTTGCACTGCATTTGAATTTATACAACTTTTAAAATTACCTTAATTTGAACCAGATACTAAAATGATAAAAGTTTAGCTACTACATATATCCGAAAGGAATTAAGCCTGATAAATCACGATTATCATCACCCCTGAAATTCAATAACTACATTTATGAAGTTGTTTTAGTCAATAACTCAAAATATATTTTATCAATCTTTTTGCACTTTTAACCTTAAACTTACGTAATTTTGGTTCTCCTACCACAACGTTCCTTGATTTGATAAAAAACAGAAAATATTACTTTTATACAAAAAACTAATTAACAATATTCAAAGATTTAAAAATATTTGAATATTTTGTCAATTTAATAAAAAGTTCACAAACATGAATAATTCTTAACATTTCCAATTTTTTAAAAATAAATTTAGGTCTATTAGCGCGATCTAAAAGATGTATGTACTTTCAATTTATAATCCCTTTATAGTCCCAACCGCTATAACTTATTTATACTATATTTATGTATAGTATAGTATATATAGTATATAGTATATATAGCTATAATTATTATAAACTAAAACTGTTTGCTGCATTGAATAAAATAAGGAGCATCTCTTCTCGCATTCACAAATTTAATTGTAAAATATCTTATTTCTGTTTATATAAACTGAAAACACCAGATTAAAACGAATCAATGGAATTCAAAACCCATAAAGTTACGGAGTACTGCTAGTTATATTGTAAATTTATTTGCAATAGACTCATTAAGGCCTTTCATTTGAAAAAATGCGCGATACATTTGCTTATTTTTTATTTTAAGGTGCTTAACTTTTTTCCAGCTATATTTACTTTATGCTGAAATTACATAGCATATGGGGCCGCTGATAGTTCAGTTGTTAGCGCGCTGTCCTACCGTCCCAGAGGCTGTGGGTTCGAATTCCACGAATAACCATGGTCTCCTGCGCTACGTGGTGGTAACACAATGGGCGAAAATTGGCCTAAGTGTGCCTTTCTAGGCAGCCACAGTAACCTTCACCTTCACCTACATAGCATATATTATCCACGCTATTATAATATTTTAATTTGACACAATCTGACTACTAGCAATTAGCATGATAGTTATGAGGGAACATAGAAACGGACATGCATACGTACCAATCAAAAACATTACCCTCATTTCGGTCTCCACCGCAGTCGGGTAAAAATATCTAATAAACTTTTAAATATTTAGGTATTATTGCTTTTTAAATGTAGTTTAAATATTATTTCTCAAAAGGCTTGTAAAGTGTATTTTTTTTATTTTTGAAAAAAAAATTAAAACGATAAATGTAGATAATAAACTGACGGTGCCTTTGGCCTATTACAAACATCTTCAAGGTACCGAAGGATACAAACATTCTTTTTTGTCCTTCACCAAAAGACTTTATCCGGTCGATTGAATTGATTCTTCATTGATATTTGCACATATGCATCCTATCTCCGAAAACCCTTGTAACACACAAAAAATGAGACAGATTTTAAGGAGAATATTTTATATCTATAGAATATTTGTCGACCTCAAAAGCCGACGACAGATTGAACTATTCAAGCCTGATTCTGCAGGATAATCCAGCGACAATGAAGTCGGGTTGTAATCTTCTTCATGATAGCTATGATATTTTCTTTCGAGGAGACTCATTCGGACATGAATAATTTCTTGTAATTCCCCGACAATACGATGGGAATTTCAAATTTTTCTCCTACAAGAGTCCTGAGAGAAAGACCGGGTGAGGTCTAGGGCCAAGATGCACCACGGCTTTCCACATGAGCACATGTACATTGTCATCGAGAAGGACCTTTGAGGTGACAGCTTAGAGATGAGTATTGTATGAGGTTGTCGTCGAATATAGGTGCATTCTTGCGGCTAATTTTTGTAAACACACATGACAATTGAAATTAAATGACAGAAAACATTTTCATTTTTGTCGGAAATTTCCACCTGGATATCTTTAGGCAGTCCTATTGAGGAATTTATAAAATCTGCAACTTGCACGGTGAGCAGATGTTCTGCGATTCAATGTATTAGACAGGATGAGTCCTTTAATTTGTTCGTTTATTTATCTCAAATCATCCATAGCGTTACAGAAAAGCTGCATATTCCAATAAAAAAATAAAAATATAATAAATAAATCAATGAATTTATTTATTGTTATTTGAGCACATCATTTCGTTTTTAAACAAAATTCGTAATCAAGTTTTGACTTAATAAAAACTGTATTAATATTAATATAAGAATTAATGAAAAATAACTCAACAGAATATCGGAATACAAATATCTAGGATAATAATAGACGATCATTTAACTTGGACGAAACAAGTGGACACAATCAGGAGGAATATGACTGATCAGAGTCAAAGAAAGACACAAATTCATAATACCAAAAATTAAAATTTTTATTTACAACGCCAATATTTTTACTGGTAACTTATTGCCTAATAATATGGAAATTAATAATAATTAAATCGTTCGCTACCGAATCTTCAGAAGAAAACCTTATACCGTAGATCAGGGAAATTTCTTTTCATGGGCATTGTATAGGATTGCACTTAAAATACTGAAAAAATTCCAATTTTTCTGAACTAAACTGAATATATGCTTTGATATATATAAGAAATTATACGTCGCATATATGCAACGATGGCAGCGAACGTGTTAAGAACCTGAAAATTATACAGCAATTGTACAATAGATCCATCAAAACAGTGTATAAGCTTCTTATGGGTACTCTAGATAAATTTAACGTGAGATTGAGGTGTTTAACGCCATTTATAACATCGCAAAGGGACATGCCATCTATCAACTATACTTAGGAGATTCACGGATATAATACAAGGGAAGCAATGATGGAATCTTATAATCTATCTGCACCAATAATCAACCGATTGAAAAGTAAACCAATGTATTTTTCAATTACTTAATTATTACAACAGTTTGCCAAAAGAATTAAGAAATACTCGTATTACTCTAGAATTGAAAGGACCTATTATAATTTTCGTTAAATTAATAAATTAAGGAAAAATTATATGATTTAACTAGATTTTCTTTTAATAATTTAAAAATTTGGTTTTCTTTTAGTTATTTAGAAAAATGAATCCACAGAGGCTTGAACTTGAATAGCCAAGATAGTATAAAATTAGGTAAATATTTCCAGCAATATTTTTTGAAGTGCAACATAGGTTTATTACTATTGTTATTACACGGAAGGAAATGAAGTTCTGAAATTTAATCTGTTTAACCATTTTACTAATTTTCCATTTGTAAAATTTTTCTGTAATTTACTATTACAAAAATTAAACATATCATTGTTTCGCAATACCAAGGAAACTTTAATTGAATCAATAACCTGTAGGATTGCATCGATCAAATTGTAATTGATTATAACAAATCTGAAACAAATTAATATGGGTTGATTTTATAATATCAGAATAAAATCAAACATAAATTGATAATCGTAATAAAACATTTACTTCGTTGAAGTAAAATTTGTGAGACATTAATATGTAGACAAAAAATACATATAGATTTAGAAGAATATCAGAAAAGAAGATTTAGAATCAATATTAAATTGATTGATAAATAAAATTATTAAAACTGAAGTTAATGCTAAAGCCCTCGATTCGTAAAGTAGAATAAATCTATGCCAAATTAATAACAATTTCTGTGACATCACATATATAGTTACTCTATAAATTCCCAATAATGGGGCAGATTGAATATGAACAACAAGTATAAATTTTACTGATTTTAGTAAACAAAAAGAATTTATTGCGGAAATCATTTACAAATATTAATGAAGTCTATAAATTTTTTGGTTTTTGAATACCTTGGTATTTGCGTATTTATTCATCTATCTTATAAAGTACTCTAAAATTTCAAATTAGTGATGTGCTTTTAAAAGTATTGTTAGTTTATCGAAATTAATTATTAAATTAAATAGTTTAGAATATTGTGGCATTCATATTTTTTGAGTGAAGTTTATTGAAAATGAAAAACATCATCAGGGTCAAGTTTAACAAGTAATCCGCTTAAATGTTTCTAAATTTATCAATTGTCGCCGTACAACGCCAACAACTTTTGGGTTGAGCGGAAGTGAAATTTCTTACGCATAAATTGTATAGGAATTTGTAAATGCCCGGTCGCCAAAGTGTGTTGTATCCCGCTGCGTGTGCCCTGGAACCGAGAGCTCGTAATGTGGGCTAAAAATCTAATTAAGCCGGCATTATTAAGTCCCTTAATAGCCGGACACAAAGTGTCATTAGCAGTCAAAAGGGCCTTCTGCATGTAGGATCGCAATGCCACTAACTGCGACCACAGCAGCGCCCCGACCAACTCGATGTGAATCCTCTTTCTGAACGCACCCCCGGAAGGGTTCGTAGTGCGACGGTAGTGCTCTACGCCCTACAGCATAAAATTTGAGTTTGCGGACATATGCACAACCCTGCTAAGTCCTTAATCCTATTTGCGGGAAAATATTTAAAATTTCAGGGTTGCGTGAATTATCTACGGTCGGACCACTGCACCTTTTGTAGTTCGCGCTCACAAACGGCGGAAAGTGTGCGATGCGCTAAAATCATTCACGACGGGCCTTGTCTAGGACGCGCGATGTCCGGGTCCAGGATGGGTCTGTTGGTCCGCACATGTTATTCTGTGTGTTTGTGTGCGTTGTGGGCTTCGTTCGGTCCTGATTCTGGGCAGACTGATTGAAATCGAGCCCAGCCGGTTCTGGTAGCGCGGCAAAATCCATTTCAATCTGGTGAATTGGATTTTAATGGGTTCCTGACTAGACGGGTCCAGACAACGGACGATATTGCTTTTCTGTGTCGTTTGTTTTTCCTTCAGTGCCCTTTTTGGTGTCCTGATCCTGGAGCGGCACCTTAGCCAGCTTGATGGTATCCCAGCCGCTATTTGTTACCACACACCTCCACCAGCAGGTCAATTAGCGATTACCCAGGAATCATGAAGATTTCTTGCGCGTGGGTTCGATACGCCTGTGAATTTTATCACCAATTCCAATTCCAGGACCTCTGGGTGCCATTAAATGATTAGTTTTCATGATTTCTGGAGGGAGGATGTGTTTAGTGCTTTTGACTCCGCGCACTAATGGATTTTTTGAGAGATTACCTTTAAAACAGAGGGTTACTATAGTAGATTCAATCATATCATGCAAATCGTTCTTCAGCACAGAATTGGAACTTTGGCCTCAGAGTGTAACGCAAGGTGCTATACCTTAAACGAAAAATGTTGATGAATACATCAATAATAAATTTTTATTCATAATTATAAAATGGTTGGAAAACTATTTATAAATTTTAAATACTTTATAATATACAGTCCCTACTTATTGAATTAGATGCGCGGCATAATAATTAGAACCTGTAAAGTAATTAGTAGCTATAAAAACAACTTTTTTTAATAAAAATATATTTTATTATGTATGTTTATAGTTTGTTTAGTTAAACCTCCTTTTTCTTTAATTAATTTTTGCAGACGTGTTGGCATACTACAAATACAAGAACAAATTGTATTTTTAAATCCGTATTCGTTGTATCAACGTTTTAGAGTTAGGAATACTATATAATTTCGATTTAAGGAAAGCCTAATAATTATCAATCGGATTTTGATACGGAGAATTGCCGGGCTATGGAAGGATATTGATATCTTCCTCATTTAAGAAAGGTGTAATCAATTTTGGAGAATGGCAAGGTGCCATAAAGGTGTAATAAGATTTTACATTAGGAAAGGAATTTAGGTAAGATAACAACACATTTTCTAATATGCTTTTATACTGATCTTATCTCAGTATCCCTTCAAAAAAATGTAAAGGGCCAGAACCATTTCCACTGATGCAGCCCCATACCATTACAGATGGAGGATGTTTAACCGTTTCTTCTTTACATCGTTCTCATGGTCTTGTTCTTACAATTTGATACATTTCCGTGGCAGCGTTTAAGCAGCACTCATCGCTGAATATCACCTAAAATTATAATTTGGTTTCCTCTAAAATTCTTTAAAGTGCCAATATAATACTGCACAATGGGCTTTATTAAAAGGAAGTATTGCGATCTTTGGAATGGGTCCCTTCTTTAAAGTGTTCGAAATATAAGTAAAAATTACAGGGTCGTTGGTAAATAATAAAAAGTAAAAGATTGGAGGGTGACACGCATATATCGCTGGACGTGTATCTGGCACTTTACACTTGAACAGCCTTAAATCAGAACTCTCACCCCTTAAGAATTTCAGCATGTGGAAAAAATGTTATCGCACTCTAGCCAACCACTTTCTCTCCTATAAAAGACATTAATTCGCATTGAACAATCTGGGGGCATATAGTTCATTAGATTGTCGAATATCCCGGAAATAGTAGCGAATTGCCACTTTCCTCATCCTTACGAGGACTGACACGTTGGTAGAAATATGAACTGGCGGGGAAGATAACGAAAATCTTAGCAAACACCATAAATTGAGTAAATGCAGACCTCCCTCGTATTAAAGTTTGACGTATTTTCCCCCTTGGTTAAGTGCAACTACAATTTGTTAATAAAATCTACTCAAGAGCGCACCTCTCGTCGAGGGATGTGTTTAGGGAGTACAAAACTTCTTCCATCCGCTGATTCCCCGAGAAGATTCGACACGAACTTTTGTGTAAATTTCGATAAATCGAAAAAGAATTACTCGAGGGTTCTAGTAGAAAGTGGCAAAGGTGATAGAGTATGATTTACGGAGAAGTTTCTATAATTCCAAGAAAATTGAAAGCTTTGCAGACATACTACAGATATATATATATATTTTAAAAATCTTTCGCCGTCGAATTTAAGGTAGGTGTCGTACCCACTTGTGGGGAAAAATCTTTCCGATTTTGGTCCCATGCCAGTGAATCAAAGCGCTCACGATAGAACATAAATTTTGATGCTAACCAAAAAGGGTCTTTAACGGAAGGCAGAATTAAGTTTTCTATCAGATTCGTAGAGACATTCGTGATTCGATTCCATAAAAGGATACTGTACCGAATAGATGGTACAGTGTTGTTAAGGGCAGATACGTGCTGTAGGTAGTCACTGCGAGAGCTGTACCAAAGTATGTTGTTTAAAAGAAATATGTGTCTGCCCAGAGTAAATCAAATGATAACCCTTAAACCCTGCTGCAGTTTGTTCGAATTATTCAACTTTTTCAATTCGGAAAGAATACATAATTTAAAAAGAAGTAGTTTATGCTGATCGCGTATTTTATCCCTTTTATTTCGACTACATCTGCTACTTAAATTATAGCATCTTAATTTAGGTAGGCTCATAATATCATAAAATCACACACCATTTAACAAAATTGTTAATAATGAAACTATAGCTCTTTATTGTCTGCTGTACTATAACTTTTAAACTGCTCAATCGATTTTTAAAAAAAAATTTGGTACACATATGAAATTATTGGTCAAAGCAACTTAGGCTGTGTAACAGTGCGACAATGCAATGAACTATTTTTTCTCTGATCATAAAATGGCTATGTACACTACTTATTGAGGTTTAAATTGATATAAGGGCATAAATAAATGCCCTTTTAGTAACATTTGTTACGTTTAATAGACAATAGGAAAATAATCATATTCGAAATTATATAAAATATTATATAAAATTAAAAACATTTTTGAAGTAAGTTATAAAGGAAATACTCAACTATATATTTATTTTAATAGAATATTAATTGCTTATTTAAAAAATTAAATTATATTTCGGAAAATATGAGTTTCTACTTATGAAAATCATGCTTGATTAATGTGCCGCAACAGAGTCTTTCTGTAGATAGTGATTCAGATCATAGTTTTCGAGAGAGTTGCTCAAGTTCCATGCAAACTAGAACGTGTAAAAGTGCACAAAAGTACGGTAAACTAATTTGCTATTTTTAACGAGTTTCTCCCACTCCATTCCCAAAAATCACTTCTATTTCAGTCAACAATCACAAGACGAAAGTGAACGCACAGAATAATTGGATTTTTTTCCAACGTATCACCTCAGGTGAAAATGCCGAGCCGAAAAAAAAAAAATGAGGAGATGCCACGGAGGGATGAAATGAAAGTTTCATATAATTCCCATAAGTCCGCAAAAAGTGACGTGTTTGTGAAAGAAAGTGGTTGGCTGGCCTCCTATTCAGGTAGGTTGCATCATTGCACAGATGGCTGGAAATTAATCTCAACTTTAGGTACTATATCCCGTCCCTCATCCCCGAAAAGCCCCTCAGCGTATAATAGGTACGCTTCGTTCTCCATATATTCGTCACCGTACCTCAACTTTTTTGCTACAGTCGTTCAAGTTGTTCCTCTGCTTTTGAAAAAAAAAATGGGAGACCGTAAAATGAGCAAATTTTAAATATTTGCATAATCCCTTTTGTCGCTCCTGATTCCTTCTTTATGGCAATTTTTCAATGTACTTGTTCTTTTTGGATTTTTTTTTTCCTTCTCCCATCTTCCTATTTTAATGCACAAGCAGGGACTGTGCAGTGTGCAGACGTGTTTACTGTACACCAGAAAGTTCCTTCATATGTGCCATATGGCTGTGAAACATTTTTCTTTTGTCACACTCATTATCTGGTGGAAAAAATACATATAATAAAAAAAAAATTTCACGGAAAAAGATGTATAGACATCTGTTGCCAAAGAACTGGTGTTATCGGCTGATTTATATTTTAATCAAATATTTAATACGCCCACCATTCCAGAGATCGTATGAAGATCAATTAATAAAAACATAAGGAGTTTTATGTAGCAACCTCATAAGAGAATGATGAACGGATGAAAAAATATAGTAACTAAAAGGATTTTCGTACGTTTGGACCTAAACAAACTATGAATGTTGTAATATATAGCTAGAAATTCAGAGAGACATTCTACAAGGTTCAGTACACGGTCCTTTGCTTATTACTAAACTTCGAATACTCTAAAAGAAATATACTCGTAAATGTCAGGACTTAGGCAGTTCGGATGAAATCACTGTATCGTCCTATTCATTTTTAAATTGATCAAGTAGTCCAACTACTTCTTAATTTTTGAGGACTTAAAACTAAGTAACCTCTTTTTGAGAAAATATCTTCAGTTGTAAATTTGTTTTGTTCAAAAATTTTGAAATGAATCAATTAATGCAACATTTTAAAAAGTCAATAAAATGTTAGTTAGATTGTGTTCCTAAAATTAAACTAAATTAGTGCCTCGCTTTTATAAGTCAATTACTAAATTCTATTTTAAAATAACGTTCGCGCTAGGTAGATCTTGAAGGAGTAAAGGTTTAAAAAGCAAATCACTAAATATAAAAGTGCTTTCATTTTATAGAAGATAAGAATACATCGAGGTACTTAAAAATTCACGTCGTTTCTTCCACAAAACGTATAAAGGATATTGGTATTACTCGTGTCCTTTGCAAAATTGTCAGGGTTCAGAAAAAAGTCGCGAATCATGCACCAAGTATGTAATCTTGAGATTTCACCTAATAGCCTTGTTTCGCAAATGGGATTTTTTTACCAAAATTGAACAAGCTTCTTCTGCACCTTCATATTTACGCACCTTAGGGAGTTACAAATAATCTCTTTGTGGCATGACAATGTAGGGCCTTGTCGTCAACATGGAAAAGAGGAAGAGTCGGTGGTGCCGTAGGACGCAATTGTCGCAAGAATTTCACGTCCTGGCGAGGTACCCTATTCCCTTTTTCTTTTCTTTTTTTTTCTTTTTTTTTTTTAAGGAAGTATGTCGCCTTTCATGGCAGACAAGAGCAATGTATCCGCGAGTGGATTAATTCTGTAGAGCATAAGGCACTGAAAGAATTGCCGATTGTCGTGCCTGTGTTACTTGAACGAGTTTGCAGCTCGTGTTTCAAAGTTATTGTATTGATGATAAAGAAAATTGGGCAATTACGGCAGGATTCGGGATGCTTTAGGGTGAATGAGATTTTGATAATGATACGAGGATAAACAGCAAATTTTCATGTAGGGCTATACCTACATGTTGCCCACTTTGAAGCATTTTATTTTGAGGTAACTTTTAATGTGAATAGAATTTTTAAAGTTAAGCTTAATTTTAAATGCATTCACGCATTAACTTAGAAAATAATTCATATTAAATGTAATACAAATTTAAATCTATTTAATTTTCCCCTGTCGAAAAATCGACGTAATTTCAAGAGACATGTTACAACATGTCAAAACTTTTATATCAAAATCAAGACATTCTAGGATTCAATTATTTTTGGCGCCTAATTTCATATTTTCAAAAATTGAAGCCAAAAATACTGAACAAAATCATATCTTTGTATTCTTAAAAAATAAAACTAATTTTACAAAAATGAGTAATACCAGCTTTTGAAAAGATGCGGCAAAAGTTATTTTAAAGCATCATACATCAAATAACCAATGTTTGAATGAAATTTTGAAGCACAATATTTTTGAGGGAATGAAAATTTGTACGTCGAATAAGTTTTCTTATTTTAAAATTCTTTCATATAAAAACAATTTATGCAACTTTTTTATATTACTTAATAGTGCAACGGAATATTTTATAGCTTAAAAACTTCTAAAGTGGAAAACATAAACTATTATTATTAAAACTTTTAGTACCTACGTAACTTTCCTTTTAGTGCATAAGACTTCTAATGGTTTTTCACATAATCATTCCACCATTGAGGAAAGTGTTTTAATCACTGGAATAATGTCCCTTAATTCATGAGCATTTATCGCGGTAGGAGGAAAACCCATATAAGAAAGAGGGCAATAATTTAAGTGCATCGAGGCACAAAACACCGGCAGTGACCATTTTGTCTCCCAAATTGGCTTTTAATTCACTGAAACACATCTGACTCCGCTGAAATGGCAATAAACCTCAGGTGGTGATGGCTGCGCCGGTGACGACTATAAAGCGTTAGACGGTTAAAGGCAAACAAAAGGGCAAAAGTCGAGGCTGGTGGCAGTAAGAAGGGCATGAACGTTTGAGACAATGATTCCCACTTTATTGCACCCTCGTCGGCGATAGCATTGTCCACAAAATTCCTCACTTGCGCTACAGAATCAAGAGGATTTATTTGCAGTGGATTGTTTCCCCCGCAGATACTTTGCGGGAGCCATGGGAGCCAAAAGACCTGGTTTTACCTTGAAAATGCATCTACTCTTTACTAGCCACAGCTATCGCATACCATCGCCCGCTCAACTGAAATTGAAGAAATGAAAAAGTGCAGAAAATTAGGAAATAACAGAGTAAAGGGAAAATTTTCAAGAAAATCCATTAATTTCGAGGGAACGACATGTTTACCTCTAGTACTCTGTAGAATTGGTTCAGCTCCTCGAGGGAGTTGCGGAGGAAAAAAAAAGTGGTCCTCGCTAACATATGGATGACCACAAGTGTTAAATAAACTCCTCGGGTGGGAAAAAACACTTTGGCTGCTGCCATTAACGTTCTGCAGTGTAATTTTCACCTGAAATTATTTTTGCTCGAAATGTTGCCACCACCATACCACACAGAGAAACTAGCAATTCCGTATATCGTGCAATTACAAGATAAAATGTGGAAAAAGTTTGTGGGATAGCCCACTTTTAATCGAAATTTCTACAATTTTGTAAATTTTCACAATTTGACTAGAAATTCCTTTGAGGATCTTAAAGATACTGAAAGATGTTCTTTGAAATGCAGTTGAGTGACTCATATTTCATCTACACGTATTTCAATTAAATAAAGGATATCTTAATTGTTAAATAAAACAATTTAAAAATCTCCCTGTTTAAAATATGCTTTGTATCTATGTTGGTAAACACGCTACAGTCCTTCAGGGAAAATTAGATTTTAATGTGTTCATATAGTGGCTAAACATTAATATTTTAATTTTTGGTAAATTTTCAAAACCCGATAGTGAGTTCTGGATAATTTCATTATAGTAGTGCCTCTAAAAGATTGTGTAAAGTTTTATTAAAACAATTCTTTCGGCACAACCGAAAACTTTGAAAAATGTTCATAGACTTTATGATACAGCATAGTGGTGGTGATAAGTTGTTCAACTTGATTTTAAAATTTTTCCTAACTTTTAACCAATTTACTACGTGTATACTCGTCATTATTTTCCCGTATGTACCTTGTATGGTTTTGTTTTCTTTACTGTCTACCCTATGAAAATTACCATACTTTAAATAAATTTCGCGAACTATGAAATCCTTTTGTAATTTGTGGTTTGTTGCATCAACCCAATTTTCGAGTTCTTCATAACTTCTGAAGTGGTCCTCTCTAAGGGCATGTGACATCGATGAAAAGAAGTACTAGTCGGACGGGGCCAGATCGGGTGAATACGGCGGGTGAGCTAGAATTTCCCAATTTAGTGTTTTCAACGTATGTTTTACCGCATTTCGTCTATGAGACGGAGCGTTGTCGTGGAGGAGAATTGCTTTTCCGTGTCTTCTCGCCCATTCCGGCCGATTTTTGAGCAATGCGTTGTTCAAATTGATGAGTTGCTGTTGGTACCAAGCCGTATTAACAGTCTCACCAGGTTTTAAGAGCTCGCGATAGATGGCCTTCCTACCGAAACTATTTAGCTCTGATGTTGAAGTTGATGGCTGTCCTGGACTAACCTACGATGCTTTGCGCTTTGGGTTCTCCAAATAGATCCACTTCTCGAAGCGCTGAAGCAAAGTTTCACAAATTGTCTTGTGCCTTTCCATTTGCCTAGTGTTTGAGTTTGTGAGGAACTAACGTTCCGGCCTTCAATATCTTCCCTATTTCCTTCAAACGTTTGCTGATGGCTCTCTGTGTAACATTAAGATTTTCAGCTAACTTTATTACATTTCTTTTTGAAGAAGTTATTAAACTTACCTTTTGGGGACGTTATTCCTACTAATTCTATTTAGTAGACATCTGATTAATATACATATATACATACCTTTCCTTTGATTTTAAAAATTCAGTCTCTTATTATTTTTATTCTAGTTTCTACAGCCGTTTTATAGATAGTCAAAAATTCTTATATTATTTTGTATTTTTATTTAAAAATTGAAAAAAGAAATTCTAATCTTAAATGACGCAATTTTGTTTAGATTACCATCAAGACATTGTTTTGGCTGATTCTACCTGTGGCTTGAACAGGTGTACTAAATTGACCCATCCCATAGGTCATAAATTTGAAAGTAAATTTCAAAATTTTTTCCTGATCCATCAGCTAACCACCGTTAGTCAATGGTAATACCCAATTTCTCGGAAATTGCGTGGCAGAAACAAAATCAATTTAAAACTGTTTGCTACTCCTTGAAATTCGCAAACAGAGGCATAAATCTTTCACAGCTGTTTTCACTTTATAGGGTGGGCATATCTACGACCGCTATAAAATGCAACTTTACCCAAATAACACGCGCCACCGTACACCAGAGGTGGAGATCAGCAAATGTAAATTTTTGAGGTTTCCGCATGCATGTGTACGAAAAGCCCTGCCCTGATAAATCAAATCGAATGAATATTAAGCGCGTAGTTTACCTTCTTGAATTAATGCCACCAGAGTCATAATGCGCAGAAGACACCGGCAGTAAATCATCAAGGACGAAACCCCTGATCCCTGATCCTGAGTTTGCCTAATCGTTCCTGACGGGCGACGGTATGTTCCGTGACATGAAATCCCCTAGGTACCCTATTCCCTGCACCCCCTAACCATCGTGAGTGGGGTAAGTTGGCTTTTTATTTTTTTGGCTTTATTCCTTCTGGATCATTGCGTTCCTATCTCTTCTCATACGTTCTTACCATTTTTCTTTTGTCTCGCCAACACCCTTGTGGTCTCGTACATATATACATATATATATATATATATATATATATATTTAATTTTTAACCCCAGACAAGTGCAAAGACTTCAAGGGTTTTCTACCCACTCTGGGAGAGGAGTTCCTGAGGAATGGGTCTGCAATGATGTCAAAACCCGAGTCAAATTGAAGGTGAAAAGAGAATAAAAATGGCAGGACTGCAGTCTTTAACCGCAAAACGAGAAGGCTCCAGTGGAGTCCTTTCCCTTGAAAGTTGGGGGGCATAAACACAATATGTGAAGCCATTTATCAATTTTTACTCCCTAAACCCATCATACTTTGCTGTATTCCCTCAACCAACCCTATGAAAGTCGCCTCTATAGAAGCAGCGTGCTGTGCCTGGCAATCTGCGGGTGGTATAAGAATCCTCCTGGTCTGGATATGTTTTGGAGTTCCTGAGGGACATCCAGTTGCGTATACGTGAACTCGCATGTGGACACAAAACCGCTAAAATAATCTCTCGTGAATTCAGCCTGCCAGCGAAATATACATTTTGCGGCATTCAAAAAGACAAACAGACAGACATACTAGCACCTACGATACTATGACCCACCCACGCTTCCCTTCAATGTTGCGAGGTATTAAATTAGCTGGGAATTAAAAAGGCTGGTTGAAATGTGACTTGCAGATACATTTCAGGACCAGAAGCATTTCCAGCATTTTGGGTATTTTTGAGACTTCGTTTAGGGGAAGGGGAAATAGAGAAATAGGATGGGTGGGAGGGCAGTTGATGTCATACGAATGGTACGCCACTAATAAATTTCCCAGTTGAACTAACGAGATTTTGATTTGTCCATTTTAAAAAATAAATTCTTCCCTTATCAAATGGTAAGCCTGCTATAAATTAACCGAACCCGGACGATTTGGAGCTGCTGAACGAGAGGGAGGGTAGTGGATGAGTATGAGGGAGGGGGAGGTTGGAGCGGAGTTGGTTCAGAGGTCGTTTTGTCCGATATTTACCGATTCCCTTGAGTTCTCGAATCGTGAGATACTATTTAGGGATGCATCACAATTGCGGCCTCGAAAGAGCCCAGATGGGTTTATATTTTTCTCTGCATGAGGTCCATGGAATGGGGCTAAATGGGCAGAGGTATGTGATGCATTTTTATTCGAAATGAAAAATGCAACCAAATAGGGGAAAAACATAAAAGCAACCCCATTGAGGTGGGGCTGGAGGATAAACAAAAAAACAAAACAAACAAAAAATAAACATACATAGCCCGAAACAAGGACTACAAACAAAATTCCGGGTGCAGAAAACAATGGCGACCGATGCAGGCACAGAGCACAGATTTGCATGTTGTGCACGGACTCGTAAATCACTTCTGCGCCGTATAACTATAATGTCTTTAAAAATGGGAAATCAGTGACGGGAAGCGGAAGGGCAATAGGGCTTCTCCTCTGGGATCCCTCTCTTTTGTGGGGATGTGCATTTTGAAGTTCTGCCGTAAAATGTGAAATAACTCCTTGACGAGCGATGTACGAGAGATTTGTGCAATTTTGTTTTTTTTTTTATTTTCAGGTAGAAAAATTGCATATACCCTACATAGTGCATACATACATATGTAGGGGGATTCGGCAGGTGTGAGTCAACGATAGCAATCAAGCTGCATTCTATCGGGGGCTCCAATTTATCCAATATACATCCAAAGTGTACTCGCCTATAGCAAAAGATATCCATCGAGCCGTGCACTCAAGAATTTTACCTTAATTGCATTAAGGGCCGAGACACAATTGCCTTTTGCATTTTGGAGGTAATTGGCACGAAATTCCTTTGGACCCCTGCAAATCTCGTCTTGTTATGTGGACTGCTGTGTCACTGCAGCATAAACAGTATGTGCAATTTCTTCGGTTCAATTCTTTTATGTAATGGGAAAATGGAAGTAAATTTACCTTTTTATATGATATGATTTTTGCGTAATTCAAGTACAAAAATTGTTAAAAATTAGTTAACAAAACTAAGTTAATTTTGTCTCGATTTATTAAATTTGTATTCCAATCTCTCAATTAATTTGTTTTAATATTCTGTACAGATTGTTTCCCATTAAAAAGTACTAACGGCCTGTGTATTTCTAGAATGCTAAATTTAAGAATATCGAGTCCTTATATTCAATGGTATTAGGAGACATTAAAGAGTATTAAATTAGGAATGTAAATCTACTCAGACTTGTTCAGTTTTGAGAAATTTTGAATTTACGTATTTTAGTATGACAAGGGAATTGGAGGAGGTAGATAAGGGTACCCCATACCCCTCACAGCAAAGGTTGCCAAAGTGAAGTATGTGTACCCTACCCTGAGGGATACGCAGAAAGTTCTAAGGGGTACGTAACATTTCTATTCAAAATGCGCGCGCACAAAATTATAACTGAAAAACTCTGTTTTGTAGAATTGTAAATCCAAAAATGGTGAAATCAATATTAAAACTGCATAATAATACAACAACTAACAGATATAAACATTAAGAGGAACAAAAAGCGGGGTATCTTTGTTATATATATACTATCAGGGTGTAGAATTTATGATCATAAGAGATACTCGGTGGCCATAAGAGTACGCGGTAACAAAAGTTTTGAGATCACTGCCTTAGATGACCAAATATATAAATATAAGTTTTAGATTGATATTATGGTACCAGAGCTTCTATTTAAATAAAAAATGCGTAGAATTAACCAGTAATTCCGTTTTCATATTTAATAAACAAAAGATAGGAGCAGCCTAAAACAAATACCTATATATTAATTATAAAGTAAAAGTGTGACTTCGTTACAATTTTAGGGACGAATGAGCACCTAATTGGGATAAGTTTTCCACAATTGCCTTTTGGCCTCAAGTAAACCATAAAATCAACAAAATTGCCTAAATAGGCGCATTTCTCCAAGCAATTTGCCATGACAAAATCAATTGATGCCTTTTCATCCTTAAAAGCTTTCTAATTGTACAAAGCCTCTCATGAAAGAGATCATCACTTTCTACAAGTTCTAAGTAAATATGTTTGTTCCCCGTCCCATTTACCAACTCATAGCCTTGCTTGAATACAAACTGCCTCAATTTTCATCCCCTTTCATTTGTGCATTAGGACACAAAAAAAATATATATATATATATATATATTTGTAGTAAATATTCCCCAAAAGCGTACAAAGACCGGCAACCAATGTTCCATCAATTGCTCAAATCTTAAGAACATAAATGAATGGAAACTTTGTCCTGACCAGAACTGGTCTCAATCATGGGGAGCACTCAGAGCTAATCATTTTTCCATTAGCCATCCGCTGGCTTTAACCCCCCAAGACGGTTAGGAGCGGAACCTAAGAAGGTTTCGCCTTTTGTACAATATGACAGCTGCTCTGACTTACCCTCGGGGGGATGAAATGATAGACAGCCTTAGACATCGGACACAGTCGATCGTTTAAGTCATCAGTTGCTACAACGTTTTAACGTTATTTAATTTTTCCGACTGTTTGTGATTATGACACGCTGTGTACCTTCTGCTTTAACACTAGCAAAAAGCTTTTGATATCATTTTTAGGAGTTACATTTTGTATATATTCGAAGAAGGAAATGGGGAAATGGAATGATTTTTAGAAGTTTACTTTACATCCCTGATCTTGCAGCTGTACTAATGCTATAAGAATATAACTTGACCATATCATAGCCATTTCACTATGATAAAAAGAAATTCAAATAATTCAATATAGGTCTTCACGCTTTGGTACAAATAGGCCTTACACCTTTGCATTTTTATATAAGCTACACACAAATCGGCTATCATAGAAACAACTATAAAGATTTAAAATTATATACTTACTGCAACGACATAATATGATATGCAACAAAGAGTGATTACCCGTAATAAATTCAAGTAATAACCATAATAAAGTTTAAGATTTTCTATTGGTTGTGATTCTGCGCCTAGGTTTCCTTTTTTATTGCCCTAGCTATTCTAAGGTTAAATTTATTTTTCTAACTAGACTAAGTGACTGTTTTCATAAAAATTTAAAAGAAAAGACACAATAAAAAAAAATGCTTATGTATAGTACTTATAAAAGCTTTGATCTTATAATAACATTTATTATAAATCAGGCCTTTATTATTTTTCAATATTAACTATTTTAACTCATAAAATAAAAACCATTAATGGAATTTTTCATTTTCTTTTAGTTTTATCACATACAATTTTTTGACGTGTCAACACAACAAGAAACATGACATGGCACTTGACTTTATACATAAAATGATATATATCTTGCCATGGCACGTTATGAACTCTATTTGTTAAGTTTGAAAAATTGAACTCATTATTAGTGTTAATTTAGACAGATAGAGAAATATAAAACTTAAAACAAGATTACGATTCTGCGTTAAAAACTGACTTGTAAGACAGGTATACAATTTTATATATGTACTAAAAATAAATATGGCGGGAAATTTAAAAACAATTTAAAAGCAAAACTGGTAAGTTAAACTTCTAATAATTTTACACATTTAATTTTTTTATAGTAGGTTTTAAATTCAGTAAAATTTGTTCCTCTACTGTTAATTCTACATAAAATATAATGCTAGTTAATTTTAAATAAAGGTTTTGTAATATTGGCAAGATTGTAAATAAAAAAATAAATAAACTTAAGTAGAGTGAAAAAAATGGAGTGGAGAGACGATGGAGTAAAAATGTGTTATTTTTAAAATAAAATGCTGCATAAATTTTAGTTAGCTTTTCGTCTCCACTGCAAATAATATTGAATATGTACAATTTACCTTAAAAACTCACTCCAAAAGTTTAGTTTACAAAAAGTAATTTTGCTTGTGAAGAAAGGCTTTATTTTGTTTTGCAGTAGTAAGAGAAATTGTCTGGGGATTTCTATAATTTGAAATTGAAGGCATTCAGGGAATAAATCAGTCCCACCTACACTCCATCTTGCATCATAAAAAATTCATTTGTGGACCGCAATCGATATTCTTTTGATATTATTTCAATTTGGACCGCCCCTCGTTTTCGTAAAGTTTACCAATAATATTGTAAGAATTTATGCAAATATTAACAAACAAAAGAGCCATGTCCCAGCAAAGGTATAATTTACTCATAAACCATTAAGAGGGCAATCAAAGACGGAAAGGAGTAAATAAAAGAAATGCTTGATTGGGATGCTGTGCCGAAATAAAAAGAAGAAAATAATAATAATAATAATACCGAAAAATATAAATGCAGAAGGGAGGAAGAAGATGCGAAATTTTAAATCAGGATAAGCCCCACAAACCAACCCACAATTATATTGGGGTATGCTGCCAAAAATATTTTGCCACACTTGGAAGTATTCATGCCATCGGGCCTTCCTTCTCATTGTTTTTCTTCGATGATAAAATATTTTTGTAAATAAGAACTTCTTTCGGATCTCTTTGTTCCGCCCAAAAGAAATATTTTTTTCTGGTATCTTCATCGATGCCAGTTCAGGACCATCATTAGTTTTTTGGTGCGCTTTTGATCTTTACGAGTTGTTTGCATTGCAAACTCGGATTAAACTTATAATTGAAATGGAATTAATTTTTCATCCTTTGGAAGATGATATGGAGGGTATCCAGATAAATCTTGAGCTAAAACTGTGTCTCATTAGTCAATTTCTTTGAATGGCCACTTAAATTAACGACTTTTTCGCGAGTAAGACAAATTAGGCGCGAAGGCTATCAGTCCTTTTAAAAATTTTCCAAGAGTTCGGTGCCAGTAAAACTTTTCTGACACAATAACTTTAAAGATTTCTTTCTTATTTCAATACGAGTGTAGTATATACCCCAATGTCCAAATATGCCACAAAATTTCGCTGCGTTTCAATTCACGAAAGTCATCAAGTTTTATTTAAACTTTTCCCTGGCATAGGACGTTTTCGTTGTTGCCTAGGTTGTGTATGTTCGGCTGTTTCAATTTCCGTGTTTGTATCTTGCTGCGTTATTGTTTTCCTCCTGTTTTTTTTTTTTATCTTGTGTTATATTTTAGACAAATTCCATCCTCCGAGAAGTTAATGCAGGGGCATTTTTTCCCAAAGAATTCCTACTCCCCTAAATAAGATATTTCTCAAGACGGAAAAGTTAATGCTAAAACTTTTGCGTCCTCTTATGCCAGCACGTCGGTTTGTTTGCGCGGAATGTTTCGAGTTCAAGAAAGGCAAGCAGCCAAGGAAGGACGTTGCTGCAGGGGGCAGGTAGTGGAACAAAGATGTACTTTTTGATAGAATTTCGCCTTCAATTTTTTTTTGCGAAAAAGAAAAAAAAATGATATAAAGTTTTGGACAGACATCTTTTTTTATATTTCACTCTTATGCGAGAATAAATAGACAGATGATGAAGGCCGAACAATTTTTTTGTTATTTATTTATTTATATATATATATATATTTTTTTTTTACCAAGAAAAAATATGGTATACCGGTGATGGGAAGTGTCTAAAGTTGTAGGGGAATTGTTTCCACATCTTTCAACTGCTAAGAGAATTGTTTATTACAGGAGAAAATTGGTTAAAACACTTATTGCTATGAATACCGAGGGAAAAGGTTTTTGACTTAGTATAGCATAATGGTTTTATCAACATACTTCACAAATTCAATTTCCCAACTAATTTAATTAAAATTATTAATATCTTCTTATCTAACAGAATTTTCCGAGTATTCATCGGTACTGAAATGTCTTCCTTACATAAAATATAGGTTTCCTTCTTAGTCCATTAGTGTATAACATTGAAACTTCGGACTTTTCAAATCTCCCAAACTGTTATCTATCGATATACATGGATTAAAAGTAATTCCTCAAACATCGAATGGTGTAACGAGCTGAAATTCGATAAAAAGCTACTATTCGATAAGGGTATTGAGGTAAGGTTGCAAAAAGCTACCATTTTTATAAAGTCCTTGTATATGTTTATAAACTGGAAAATTTAAAGAATTCAAAACAAAATTTATTTATTTATTTATTTATTATTAATTTACGGGAATGGTTCCTTGTTTACATAATCGAAACATAATTTCTTAACATTGGCACTATATATCACAGTTCAAAAAGATATCACAAACAAATTAGGACTTATGGTAAACTAAGACAAACTGCAGCAAATTATTCAGTAATGCGTGTATAAAAATTGCAAAAATTTCGTATAAGTCACATCGAAGAAATCAACATTTGCACATATATCGTTTCCGTATCGGGTAATTCTATTGAACAAACTGTTTTCTGCTATCGCAGTACGACAATTAGGTACATCAAAAAATCTGTTTCTGCATTACTCTTGCTCTTGCTGGTACATGTAAGCCAATATTTGAAAAAATGAATGGACAATCAATCGAGTTATTTAAAATTTTGAATAGAAATCCTCCTGTTTCCAAGAGATCTAACATTAAACAATTGTATTATCTCGGTGTAGTCATGATTGTAAAAAACTAAGAGGTGTTTTATTCAAATACGCTAGTTTACGCAGAAACTTTGATTGAACTGACTCTAATAATTGAGCATCAAATTCATCCAACATTGAATTTATTTCTGTCGAAGTTCGTAATGTGCTAAACTCTTTTATTATACAAAGTGCTGTAACTATTAAAAGTAATTTAATTTTAAATTTATTTCCATAATATGGAATACTTAGTGCATAAAGAGGTATAGTTTCAAATAGTTCTAAAAGTTTCAGCAATGATTGAATTTTCGCTTCACTTATTAAACATTATACACTCCGTTTACGCGAATATTGTGGTAGCAACATTAAATTTGCGCCATTATCTAAATTTTCATTAAGTTTAAGATTTATTATATTAGTTATAAAATGCCAGATACCCTATAAAAGGTTTTAAATTTGTTTTGTTTTCCTGAATAAATGTTTCAATTTATTAATGTAAAAATTTATATATATATATTGTGGTAACTTTTAAGGGAAGGTTCTCATCTAGCGCGCTAAAAAGTAGGTAAAGTTCGTGATTTATTTGAAGGAAAATGACAAGATATAGGGAAATGATATTTGGCAGTATCTTTTATTGTACATTTATCTGTACAAAAAAAATTTTGTATGCAAAAAAAAAAAACAAAATGGCGCCCGTTATTCAGCTTCTCCGAAGGAATGTTTTTCGAAAATTGCCCAGCTGTGTACAATCTAGGGGTCGCAAATTAGCCTGAAATCAAATAATGATGACATTATTGTAAACTAGAATAAATTTGTCTCAGAAAGAGTGAACGACTTTTAAAAAAAAAATTTAAAATTGACGGAATGGTGCGATTTTGAAATTTTTGTGCCGTTTTTGGCTGTTTTTTTTTTTCATAGTTTATGACTAACAAAAAGGAGTTAATGTTAAAATTTTCAAAATGTGCTCCACTCTTTCTATGAAGAAAATTGTTTACTTTAATATGCACGAAACTAGAAGTTGATTGGTTGAACCGTTTTTGAGTTATCTTGTACACAAATTTGTAAAATCTTAAAAAACAAAGTTCTGAGATAATCGCGTTTGAAGTTTAAGTAACGCCCCGCTGCGATCATGACACCGCGACAATCAATGGGCTGTAGAATCCGTTCTAGATGAGAACCTCCCCTTAACTTTATTTTGATATTTTCCATTCTTAAAAATAAAGAATTTTGAAGCTGTTATAGCCGATCTCCAGGAGCTCGTCTAAAAACAGGGGTCTTGCCGTGAGCACAATATCTCTAAGCTGGATCATCTAAACTAAACACACCAAAAGTTATTTCGTTAGTATAAGGTATTATTTGGTATTTAATCGAAATAATGATCAAAATATTAATTTTTATCGAAATGGGTTCTCAAAAAAAAAAAAAAAAATTTCGATTTTCGATAAAAATTTTAGTTTTAAATTATTTATAAAATGGAAATTATTTATCTGCAAGACAAAATCTTCGATTGATCAGTAAAAAATATATTTATTGAAATTGTGTACAAATTTGAGAGTAGCCTATTTGGCCATTTCCGAGAAATATTACTTATATATTTTAAAAACACGGTTTTGAGACAATAATGTTCAAAGTTTTGAAAGCACCAGCTTACATATCCGTTGTAAGCAGGTGCCTATACAAATTCTTGTGTAACTTCAAGAATACTTCTCGGGCTGATACGACATTTATACATTACGAAAATGGAAAAAATGATATAAATTTTACTTTTAATCCTGACTGGATATAACCCTTTGATATTTCAGTTTCCCTTTATTTTATTGAATAATTTTGGGACGACTGGAAAACTGATTTTGGTGACAGAAAGACTAAAATTAATAAGAAAAAAGATTTTAAAGGTTGAAAAAAAAAATTAAAATTAAATATTAGTAAGAAAACAAATCTTTTTTGTCTCCTACAGAAGTAGTTGCTCTAATGCAAAAGAATGCCAGGCTTGCAAAGGTATTAATGTTCAGAATTATCGCAAGACCAAAATTAAATGCCAGACTAAAAATCCCCACAGTTAATTAAGTCGAAATTCTAACAAGATCTATAAAAATTTCCCCTATCCCTCTCAGCGTCAATTGGTTCATTAAATGCAATTAAAGCTGTTAAATATTCTAGAGATAGTCCTTAAATTGCACGTCGCTGTCAAAAGGCTCATTCTCAACCGTCGAGAGCTCAGTATGCTCCGTCGGGAATCAGCTCATCGGGCCGGGCTTCTTTGATCTTGCCCAGACAACACTAATCACGGGCACGTCTGGGTATGGTGAAATTATGAAAAGGCGACGAGGATTTTGTCAGCCACCTCCACATCAAAGGATGCACCATCAGCTACCGAACGGTAGTTGTACACCCTTCCCCGTTGAGAATTGCGGGGCTTCTCTGGCATCAAAGTGGCAAGAGATACCGCACAATGCGGTTCTTTGGCTGATATAAATCCCTTCTGACTTCATCGGATTTAATTAATTAATTAATTTATTGCACCTTTTTGATCCTTGCTAATTAAGTCATATTTAATAAAATTCTCCCGTACAACAGGGTCCAGATTTACAGCATCGATGTGCTTCATTTGTATGCGGCCAAAAGTTGCGGGCCTCGTCGCCAACCGGTGCACAAGAATCAAGTCTCAAGGGAAAGCGAAATTATGCTCATCTGTAGAACTAACTAAAAATAGCCCTTCGATGGATGCTGCGAGGCCACTTATTAACTGGCTCAACGCTTTTGTAGTTTTCTTTGGTGGACGATTTTGAGAATTTTCAATTTTTTGATTTTTGTGAAAAATTTACATACCAACGATGCAATTGGCAAATCAAATTCGACATTTCGGCGGGTGCTCTCTTGTCTTATAAATTCCAGGTTTTAAAGACAAGACAAGACACCCAAAAAAATTGAAGAAAAAAAATATTCGAGATCTCGAGTAAAGACATTTTATGATCCTGTCGTCATTTGTTCACATGTGGTGAACATTCATGCTTCTGTGGCACGACGACGACGGTTTTTCAGTTTGTTCCTTTTATTTTTTCTAGACTCTTGTCGGTTTTTTTGTTTTTATCTATCTATCGTTTTTTTTTTTCCTGCCCAGGAAGTGGTTCGGCTCCGATGGTACCTTCAAATCTTTATCACTCCCATCGGCATTGGGTTCGCTTCCTATTAGGAGCGGTGTCGAGAGCTCATTTTCACACTTCTGTAGACTTGAAGTGCCAAGTAATTGGACTATTCAGTGCTAATGGGTCTGATGTACGTTTACAGCCCTATGGCACCGTATAAGGATGCTATACGCTCTAGATGATGCCCTTCTGCTGGGCTAGATTCCAGCAATATGGCAATCTGCTTCACCCGCCATCACATCCCCTACAATTTTCTTCGGGGCCCTTTTCATCGTACGTGGGCCCAAAAATTTTCTTAATTGGAATTGTCAGAATGAGGGGTCTTGAACAAAAAAATAGCGCCGACGTTAAATGTAATTATTATGGAAAGCACCTTTTGCGGGAATGTGTCACTGGGATCGTTATTTATTTTAATTGTTTCCCCATTATAACTCGCGCATAAGAGCTAAAGGAAACTACTAGAGAAATGGCGCGTTACCAACCAGATGGGGGATAAGGTATGCAACAAGTCCTTTTCGTTATTGATCCATTTTTCCCGTGACATAGATCTGTGTTGTCTCTGTTTCGACTGCAACTAGTCATCAATTAATTTCGAAGCCCTTTCGAAAACAGCTTTTTGATAAATGATATGTGCTCTGGGTAAATTGTTCCAATTGTCTGCTTACAAAGAAAACCTTAGGGTGAAGGGTTGAGTTTGTCAGCAAAAGGAGAATCCACACTCAACCTGAACCTTGTTATCCTTCCCCTTTGAGTTGATAATAGTTTCCTTTTCTTAGTTGGGCTAATCTAGCATCTGGCTGCTCTTTTGATATATTTTAAAGTCCTTAATGAGCACTAATTAATTTTAGGTTGCATCCTTCCTAAGGGTTCAAGCATTAATATTTTACGAAATACCATAATTTTTATAAGTCTAAACGCTTCCAATATGTAATATAAATAAGTTTTCAGGTTTTTGTTTTCTGAATTCTGAAGCTTTATTCAGAGAAACTGGTACAATGTAATTTATTCAAAATATTGTTTATATAATCGTTAGCCACGACGTTTGCCCATCTTTCAGGCATACGGACTCGTCGAAAAAATTCCTCGTCCTTTGATGCGATCCAAAAATCGGCCTAATTTTTGGTTTCTACGTAAGAAGTGAAGTGCTGCTTGGCCAGGCCATGAGTCATTAATCGTAACAAGTGGCAGTCGGAAGGAAAAATATCTAGTGAATACGATGGGGTAGGATATCCCATTTAATTTCCTCCAGAGTTTCCTTGACGACTGTTGCAATATGTGGCCAAGCGTCTCTTGGCTTGAGTTCATATGGAATCCAAATTCCTTGTTTTTGCACCATAGCCATTGCTTTGAGACGGTTTGAAATTGCTATTTGAATCATTTCCATTGTAACGACTGCTGTGTGGTAAGTTGCGCCGTTTTGTTGAAAATAAATGTCGTTCGCGTCAATATGAAGTTGTTCATGGTGAAATGGCAAACTTTACTGAACACAACTCACTATATGTCAAAAATTGATCCACAAATATGGCTGGTAAACCTTTTACAAAACGGCTAGACCAAATTGGCAGACACAAAACATGTTTTCCTATGAAAGACGCTTTCGTTTGTTATGTAACGAAATCAATTGCCCTGAATTACATTTTATGATGTATATTAATTATGACTTTTAAGAACTAATCAATTAATTATGGTTTTTAAGAATTAATCATCAGATCTATGTACAATGTACTTATGGTCGAAAACAGTAATTTATTTCCAAATTTAAGTATTCGTAAATAAAGTAAACGCACGCATTACAGTACCGGCGGTTCAATAGCGGTGTCGAACCGAGCTATGCTAGCTTTGGCTCTGTACATCGATCAAGGACAATTGTTTATTTTGCCCACTCTTCATTATGTCCTTACCGTCCTTTAGTTGTAGATTTCATGCTTAGCAGATCTTAGTTTAAAAATAATTTAATTATCGGGAAAACAGAATGAAGTGATTTAGATCATCTTTAGGCTAAAGTTGAATTTTTGAACTGTAGTGGTAATCATTGCGTGGTGGTTCTAATCGTTGAACTAAATAAATTAATACTATGAAGGGTTTCGATAAAAAGCGATCATAGTCAAATTTTGGCTAAAAATGGGTTATTAGTATTATATGTATTATAATTCAATACAAAGAGAGCAATAGTACGATACTTTCATAGATTATAGACATGAAAGTTTAAAATTAAAATTATGAAAATAACGAAGTATGAATCTGACTGTTTTTAGTCGTCACCCTTGGAAATAAAACTTTTAATTCCATCCTACAAATAGTAAATAAAATAAAAATTTTAACATTATAATACAAAAAAACAAAAAATACAACTATTTTTAGATACAACTTCAAATTACAACACAAACAGCTACAGTGGCATGTAACCTCTAGTTATCCTTGAAAAAAGTTTTAATCAGAAAACCGCGGAATTAACAGTTAGCAGCAAAGATCACCGACATGAAGGTGGGGATATCCTCCTCAGAGAGATTAATTAATTTGAAATTTCAACCTTTCAGGTGTATCTCCAGGTTACCAGGACGGGACAGTAGTTCGCCCAGGATAGATACTGTGGAGTAAAAGTTTTTTTCACGACGATAAAAGAAAGAAAAAAAAACGACGATTGCTAAGGATATGAAATAAAGTCGTTCAGAGGAAAAGTTTGTATGCCCTCCACCAACTTTATTGACCTTTAATAGGAGGAGAAGTCGAGAAGAAGCGCACCTTCAGCGGGCTAATTAAAAACAAGGCAGGTAAATGAGTTTCATCAACTTGGAGTAATTAGTGGGTAATTATGGGACAATCTTGACCAGCTCTGTTATTTAACGTCGCGACGACAATTTTCAACAAAAGGGAAAACTGATGAAACTTTTAGTTTCTGTTGAATTTGAGCCCATTGCAAATAGTCACGTAGGAGTATTTTTAGAATAATTCAAACAATGGGTTCACTCTCACGCGATACCTGTTCTACCCTTTTCTTATCTCGTTTTTCTGATCACACATTAACCTGGCAATTTATTCACCATTTTAAAATCGTCGAAGCATCGCACTTTAATTGCGATTCAAGTGAAAATAAAAAAATCGCCGTCAGAAATGGCTCGCGGTGGTTATTGGTCCGGGAACCCAGTCCCAACCTACTCCCACAAAAACTGACACTAAAATATGTGGACAGGTGAACTGGTGATACCCGAGACCGGCACCTACATAATATAAATATAAGATACAAAAATTTAACATGGGGTTCGCATCGACCAATGGCAAATGTATTACAGCACCTGTCCGCCAACTCGGGCTAAGATGGAGAACGTCCGGGTGAATGAAATTAATGAACACCGAAGCTATTGGGAAACTACCGGCTTCTTTTGTGATGCCGAAAGTTTCTGGTACCCATCCCACTTCCGGCCTGTGGTACAGAGGGTACCCCGATACCATTCCGAATGCGGAGAAAGACAATGAAAACGCCCAGGTGAAGAGCATTCTGGTGTTTTTGTTTTTCAAACTTTTTCCTTTTATTACACCTGAAAAACGGTGGTGGAGAGGTGAAGAAAATGAGGGAACCAACTGCACTACTACCATTGCTGGCACTAGCTACATACTTTTTTGGTCCCGATCTTATTTTTCTTTATTTTTTTCCTGAGCATGAATAATCCCTGCGTACTGTGCCAGCTAAAGAAATGGCCACATATATTTTGCTGCTCTGGTGAGTTTATGAACTTCTCGAAATTATCGTGTGTGGCACAGAATTTTAAATTATTTTTTTTTCTTGCCGGAAGGTGTTTATGAATGTGCGAACCTACTCACGCAATGTACATTCGTTTCGTTACTCCACTAATAAATTGGAGGGACTTTTTACCTAAAGATTTAGCTCACAATTCCAAAATTTTAAGGATCTAGAAAGACAGTTGCGAAGTCTATCTGATAAAAATAAATGATTTGCTAAAGTTTATTTTAGGTTTTAGTACAACAGTTGTGATAGATTCTGATTCAGTGATTCTTAAAGCCCATGTACATGTCTATTGTACCTTTAACCTTTTTTTGTATAAATAAATTCGCCAAATTTCGAACCCAAGTGGTGGTTACCATAACATTTTGTATCACAAACTATAAAAGCATGAGAAATTGGGATAGACTAATAATAAAAACTAAATCATGATTATAACAGATCACTTTCTTTGGTTTTATTCTGCTGATGTTGTTTAAATTTTATTTGTTATTTCAGACTTAAATCAACTATTTCGTAATAAATGATATTTAGTTCCACAGGTCATCATTCTAGATGAAGGGTTTAAGTTGAAAACTTGGAATTTATTCGATTTAGATTTTTACACGTGATAAGAATGATAAATGTTTGAAGTTATTTTAATAGTTTCTGAGATTACCCCATTATGATATTGATGTAGTTAGTTGTAATTAGTTGTAATCCCTATATTTAAGTATTTTTTATAGCTTGTATTAAGCGAATAAATAAATAAATAGATATAAATTTGAAATTTTGTTAAGATTATACCATATTGTATTGGGGGGCCTCTGATAGTTCAGTTGTTAGCGCGCTGTCCTACCGTCCCAGAAGCTGTTGGTTCGAATCCCACAAATAACCATGGTCTCCTGCGCTACGTGGTAACACAATGGGCCAAAATTGGCCTAAGTGTGCCTTTCTAGGCAGCCACAGCAACCTAACCCCTAACCTAACCTATACCATATTGTCTACAATTACATTAGCTTGAGGTAAAATCATTCAAATATACTAATTGCGTCGATTTAATATTTCGTTGATTTAATGCTAAAATCGAGAGTATCTAAAAATAAGAACTGTGAGTAAAAAGGAATTAATACTTCGAAAAGGCAACGACTTTGATCAGGAGAGGTAGGATTCGAACCTGTTATACTTTGAATTGACGCTTCCATGTCCTCTAACCAACTGAGCTACCCGTAGTGCTTTTCGCATCTTCTCGAGCAATTTTTGTTCTAGTGAAAAGTGCGATTAATCGATACCAAATCCATGAAATTAAATAAAACTTTATTAATATTAGTAAAAGATTTCCGCAATCAATTTCTTTTTTTACTAAAATCAGTCAACAACTATTGTATAAATTGTTATTGACGTTGAACTTGGTGCATTATGGCGAATTCAACTAGTATGTGATATACAAATGTGGAATTTGTAAATTGGTTAAACAGTAAATCATTTTAAATAGAAATAGGGATTTTGGGATTTTTCTTTTGGTTGCACGAACCCAGATTTCTTAAATTTATACAAATTCTCTTCAGATTTTCGGAAAATGTCACAGAACTGAATAAAATAGCTACAAATAGTTAGTTTAAGTTATCTAAGCAATTAATTTTGAAGAGAAATAGACATTTTACAGAGATCTTGGAGTTTTCTTCTATTTGTCCGAACTAAGTTTTTTTTAAATTTGTAGAAATACTGTTCACATATTCGGAAAAAGTCGCATAAATAAAATAGCTAGAAATAGTTAGTTTTGAATTAACTAAGCCATTAATTTTGAATATAAATATACATGTTAGTCCTGGTTATACCGGGAACTTTCTACTAGTTCATAATAAATAAACTTACAAAATTAGTTTACAATTTAAAATAATTGCCATATTCAATGATTATTTATTTAAAAAGGATAAATATTTGTTAATTTAAAATATACGTCTGAAGAATGAGCGAGTTTTGAATGTGCATATGTTATAAAGGTCATTCTTATAATAATGAATTCGATTGCAAACCAGATTGATCTCATCACGATCATTTTTAGGGTGGTGGAAATCAAGTTTTAATTCAAGTCTAATGGGATATTAAAAAAACACTAACATTTATTGGAGAATTGCACTGAAATTTTGCAATAGAAAGTATCATGAATTATTGCAGTAATTTCAAAATCGTTAGTTTGTCTAATAATCATTAACCTTCTGAATACAATTAAAAATTTTAATCTCGTTAGGTTCTATAATTATTTTTTACAAAAAATGGAATCTGACTTATGAAATGAAATCACATTTCATTTTATTGAAATCAATTTTGAATATATTTTCTGATAAAAGTTATCGTAATATCTACATATCTTACTGATACTGATTCTCTTCTCAAATACCATTAACGCAATGAAACTTTGTAAGTGCCTACGGCACAAGATAGGAAAATTCTTTTGCATAAATATTGAAATAACTTCTCGAATATTTGGAGAATCCGGGAATCAAACAAGTACTTTATGAGCACGAGATGCTCACTTTTCTTGAAAAAAATGAAGTTATATTGAATAACTTTAAACGACTTTTATACTTAAGTTAGTTCAAGTCGATTGCTGCAAGGATGAAAATGTAAAGCAATAACTTGTTCATCTGTGTAGAAGAAATTCATTTCGTAATATTATATGTCAACTTTGACTGTTTTAAATATACAAGGATCTAAAAATTCTTTAGTCCAACAAAACCTTATTTCGATAGGGTCTTATTTATATTTTGAAAATGTTAATTAAAGGTAAACAAATTAATCTAATCTTAATTTTATTCATAAGGCTTAATAAGTGTGCTTATGTAAGTAGAATATGTTATATTAAATTTTCTATTTTAATTATAATACTTAAATAAGTGAAAAAAAAATTAGGATAGTAAAGAAGATGGATACAAAAAAAATATTTTACACTATCGAATTTAAATCTTTGAAGAGTGTTTACAACGATACAAAGCGTTCGTAAACTAAAATGATGTCAAACAAATCTAAACAGATTAGATAGAGGTTTCACAAATGATTTAATTGTTTTAAAACTTTGGTCTGAAAATGTGACAGAGGACATGTTCCAGTAACGACAGATGGCCCGGCCGGGAGCAGGGAGCTTCCCACTCCGGGTAAAAAGTGGAAGTGAGCTATTAAAAGCGCGTAACCCAAACAACTCTAATCACTCACTAATCCCGTCTTGATGACATTAACATAAACAACGCAAACCGACAATAAGCTGAAAACTACGAAACTCCTGTGGGACTATGAGGGAGACTCCCCACAAGTTTGTTGGGAAATTGTTTACATCGCAGGGCCCCACAGCTCTGAAACTTCAAACAGTACACACACGCTCGGTATGTGGCAATGTAAAACGTATGGCTACGTCCCCAACAGTGCCAGCCGTGATTTCTCCGACAGACCACGGATCTCATTTTTGACATATTTAAACAAACACAACGAGCGCACGTCGGACACAAATCGCCACAAATTATTCGTTTGGGTAGTGCACTACCACATTATCCCTAACCTGTCGCTGAAATTACAAATACACTGAATCACGAAATAGTAAAATGTTAGGTGAACATGGTAAAGAGTCAAAGATTATTCTACATTAAACATTAAAAAAGGATTTATACTCATTCAGATAACCCATTTATACAGTAGGTAGCCAGTTCATTGTAACCATTGCATTTTTTTTAATTAAATGTTTTCGGGGTAACGTTTTAATTACAATTAACACATCTATGTAATGAATATTTGTTTCCTTTATGCACAATGTTACATATCATTCATATAATGAAAATTTCTACGAAAGGGTTGTGCATTTTCTTATCTAGCAATTTCAACATGTACCAAGCGTTTTCTATGGATCTTAGATAGAGGAAGTTTCCTGGCCAAGGAATAATATTTGTGATCGAAAAGTTTTAGCCGTGTGGCACACAGCATTATTTGGTTGTAAGATCCAGTCTACCCACAGACATATATGCATATACAGTAGTCCGTTCATATACACCATTTCAGAAGTGGACGGTACTATTTTTGTTACCTCTATTTCGCTCTTAGGGAGTGATAACTCGTGAAATGACGTAAAATTAACATTTTATAATGTCAGAGATATATCAGCGGGCTGAATTTCCTTTACAAATAACTATTCTCTGGAGGACTATGAAATGAGTGCTAATTTGTTTACTACAGAACAATGTACATAAAATAATTTCTGTGCGACACAGTCTGGTTTCTTCGTCTCTTACGCATTAGGGCATCCTGGTACAATACACAAATCTATTTCTTCCTTTATGTCCTTTATTTAACGCTTTAATAAAAAAAAATTTAAGGAATTCATTTTAATCTTGTATATACATATTTCAGGAACTTAACGAATATCATGTTTTTACACGTAACAATATACTGGACTCGATATTTGGAATCCAACGTTTTCAAATAGTTTACAAAACAAATGATCAATTAAATCAATCGCCAAACAAATCGATGAACAATTCTCTTTAAAATATTAAAAATTTTGTTCTTCGCTTTCAGTCAAGTAAATAAATAAATCCTGGAATCTTTTAAATTTGGTAGATTAAGTACACAAAGATAAAGCTTAAAAAGCATTTTTATGACACTAACTAACACTACGTTTTATTAACATTCATTGAATTTTAAGGAAATATTTTATAAATTTTTGTTCCACAACGATTAAAATTCAAATATTTTTGTCAGCATTCAGCAATTTCATATTCAAAAAGTCTGCAGAATTGATCCATGTATGTACGCAATTCGATAAAAATCAACAACGCTATATAAATTTTTACATATCGTCCTTCTCAGGCAGTAGATTGAAAAATTGGCGGACGCATGAGTCAGAAGATTGAGCGTGAGTCTATCTTATTTGAATATCTGTGAGTCTATCTCTCCAAATTCTACAGTAGCATCACTCCAAACAAAATATTTCTAAGTATCTTTTAATGTTGGTTTTAACACATAGCCCAAAAACTCTGCCGCATATGCGTCGATTGCAGTAAGATGCTTCACTATTTCTTGAATAGTAAAAGTAGGATGGAGAATTTCTTTTCAAACCTTCACCTAATGCATTCTCTGGAAAGTCTGGATTAAATAAAAAAAAATTTAATTTAATTTAATATTAATTTAAGTTGTTATAATGAACCGACCATGTACTGCACTTTCGCTGATATATAGGAAATTATTAAAAACTTTCTAGCGCTTTATACATTACAGTGTACTAATTTAAATCAACTTGATAGTGATAATAAATTTGTCCTTTATTAGTTTTTAATAATTTACTGAATTTTACATTTAAATGCCATTGCATACCATACATGTCATACATTTAAATGCCTCTGACAATTTGGTAAAATGATTAGTTGTCCAATATTGAAAAGTTGTACTTGGAGGAAGTAAATTAAATATCAACAAGAAACTCTGGTCATCTTCCTGAACAAATTAAAAATATTATTTTTATAGGATATTACTACATTTTTCTCTGCTTAGTTATGTAAGGTAACATGAGTTTTTCGTTGATAGTACGGAGATAGTGCTGTTAAGAGAATGTTTTTTTTCGATTTAGGTGAAATTTAATATGGAAATAAATGAAATTTTTGTCAAAATCAAGCCATACCGTTTGTATATACAGATATTTCTTGTATGTCTTCTTCCACTTTTACGATTATATATTATTTTATCGAAAAACCAAGTTGTTCAAATCTCTCGGTAAAATTAAAGTAGTCTTTCAAACATGGTAAATTGAAAGCTATTCTAGAAATTAATTGTTAACATTAATTCTACTATTTTCCTTATTGACTTAAAAATTCCTGAATCTAGCTGATACTATTTGCTAATATTCTGCGAAAAGCTAGCATCCCTGGTCCGACCCGTTTTTGCGGTATGTTATTTGATCTAAGGGTTGGTTGGATAAGTGCGAGGAAGTGGAAGAGAATTTAAGGAAACAACCTCGAGATTCCCGTCAACATTTGATCTATTCAAATTTCCCGGACTTGGACCATTCTATCCTAGAGATTATGAGATGCATTATCAAAATTAGTGCGAAATTCTTGCAATCCGAGCCGGCTGACTGACCACATCAGCAGAAGGGGAGCCTGGAGGATGGCTGTTGGTGGATGCTCACACGGAGGCCCAATGCACCCATAATAATCAGCCCAGCGGAAAGAAATTCCGGGGCGCTCTGCAAAATTATAATTTGTGTGAGGCCAGCAGCGTCTGGGCATCTCATCCATCGTTTCGAGTGGTCCTGTCCATAATAAGGTCGGGCGCATATGCAAACATTTGGCTGGAACGGGAACGGGGTCGAGCACACATGCTCCCCGGACTTCTAGTGGGATATTGAGCTCCATAATATTTGCCCGAATCAGATATTCATGTGAGGGGATCAATTGACCCAAAAGCATTCAGGATGTAGTTTTCCACTCGCCAAAGTCCGAACCGAGTAACTGACCTATCATCCCCGGGATTGGACTGCATCGAGCGGAGCCTCCCTCAGGATCCCCTTGACCACTAGCAAAACATTAGCATCGTGGGCAATGTCAGCAAGAGGACCAGCAGCAGCAACAGCACCAGTAGCAGCAGCACCGACTGCATCGGCATCAAAAATAGTAAGAAAAACAGCAGCATCAGCTGTAGCAGCTGAAGCCCGGCAGCACAACCGCAACCGCCTAGCTGGCCAACTAGACCAAACAGGGAACTCCTCCTCCTTTTGTGGCAGTTCATATTTCAAATTAGGAAATGCTCAAGCAAACCCCTTAAACCCTAACCCGAGCCTCATTTGTGCGGACGAAATTTTTGCATTCGTTGGCGGATTCCGCGTTCATTTGCATTTAATGCTGCTCAAATTGGAAAATTTATTGCTTGATAATTTTAAGCTAAATAGAAATGGACAAGTAATACCGCAAAATGCAAACAATCCAATCTAAACAAAATACCTTTATCAAAACTAAAACTTAAATCATATAAAATTTAATTTAATAGGTAAATACTTAAATTTTAAAATTTTTGGGAAAAAACTTTTAAAGTTGATAGATAGTGTAGAATTGATAGAATTCCTTTTATTTTCTAAATTTCAATATAATTTTACGAACATACATTCAAAAAATTGTGAACTTTAAAAAAATACAAGAAAAAAACTAAATTTTGATTTACAAAATTTCGTATCGGGTATTTGCCTTAAGGAGCAAGTTTACGATACGACTGCTATAAATTATTGTAACATTATAGGACTAGATCGAATCAGTTTTATTTTTTATATCAAAGCCTTACGTTTTTTAAATTAAATTTGTATCTAGGTACGAATGAAAACTAGAAAGATAAAAATGACACAACTTCTACAAAACTAAATACCATTTAACATTTTTGATGATGATTTTTAATGAAAATTCTTAATATAGAACCGTTTATTTTTTATTTTACCTCAAGAATTTGTTTTTGAAATTTTTTGAAAAACTAACCAATTGCATGTGAAGAAGAATTACTTAAAATCGTATTTTCTGCGCAGTTAAAAGTCTATTTTAAATGCTTTTTTGTAAACATTGACACCAACACTTTTGGCCCGAGTATCCCCAGACGGCCTATTAAATATTTTAAAGTAAAAAGCAGCGGGATATCTTAATCTTAGAAGAGCAGACACTTATTAGAGATGCTTCGTTTCTATTAGTTTGAATTAAACCTTCCGCCGCAGAAGCCCTATACTATAAAACAAGTTGAATATATTTAACGAGGTTAGGAAGTCAACCAGCAATTAGCCGCGGATCTCTCCATGATGACGAGTCATTATCAAATACCGTCAATTCGATGCTTATAAACAAGTCGTTACCCTTTCTCATCGGCGGTCATAAATCCTTTTCGTTTCCTTACCCCCCACTGAAAGCGAAAGAATAATAAGTTAGCTACGGACTTTCTTTACAGTTGTGATGCATTTAAAAATCATCTCAAATTCAAGAGAAGCATAGAATGCAGCAAAAACGAAATATCATAAAACTTTCCGGTTGCATAGTGCTATGATGCAGCCAGCAGTCTATAATTTTGCTGTAAGGGGCGCGTAATTAATTTAATGGCCTCGTAAATTCATTAGAACTCAATTATATGGCTTTCACTCTAAAAATACAGGAAAAAAGGGAAAAAGCCGCAAAAATTAGATGTAGCCCTAAAAAAACGATCTAGAAAAGACCTCGTACCCGATCTGTGGTGATTGGACACCGACTTCCTGAACAGCAAAAATTATTACATCCCACAAAACTGTCGCCAGCTGCCTTAAATAGGCAGCACCCAAAAGATGATAGAGAGTGGGCGGTGCTGTCCAAATATTTCAACACAAATGTCGCCAGATTGATGGGGCTCGTGATGAATTCCCCAACACCGATTTTTTTGATAGTTCGGCTTGTTGAGCATGTTTAAACTGATGTCTCTAGCTCTTGAGGACCCTGAGGCATTTTTTTTTTCTTTATCAAGCGCATGTGCCCCACAAACAATTTTCTATCCCTTATCTTTCCCAACTTTTTATAATCGAAAGATGGTGAGATCCGCCCAACTGGCAGCTATAAATATAATTTTTTTGGAATTTTAGAGAAAAGCAAAACCGCTCAAGACGCCGCGAAAATTATTAGTAGCTGTGTCGGGATCTTAATTAGTCTCAAAGATAAAGGCATGCTGAATTGGTCAGACGAACCAAAAAGTTCGTCAGAAGTCTGGGAATTGCTATATTTTTTCGACAATTTTAACGATGAAATATTTCGGGCAGTACCATGGGTTTTCTTTGAGTTTTTCAGAATCATTTGTCATAGAGAAAATATGTGCTGATGTGTGGCGATGGGACAGGAGTGGCGACAGGCTCGTTATGCGGCGACTGATAGATCGTCATTAACACATTTTGTGCAGGTCGGCTGGCAGTAGACGGGCGGGCGGAGAATTGAAAGACAAGAGGCGCTCAACAACAATGCTGCACAACACACTACCATACAAAACATACAAACATACAAACATACAAACAAGCGCGGGAAGGAACTAATTATGTTTCACGTGAGCCATGCCACAAAATCTCGTGCACCAGAAATGCCCCGGGACAGTGACGGCAATGCAATTAGCTGTATATTTGCAGACCACAATTACCACTGCATCGGAGGGATTTTCTTTTGCATTATGCTACTTGCATTGCATCTTTCATGCCGGAATATATTTGCGAAAAAAACAAACTTACCGGCGGATACCGCCTTTAAAATCTTAATGGGTGGGTTGCCTTGCGCACGTCACTTCTGTGCATCAAAACAGCAAATATCACGGCTTGATGAATCTGCTGCATCTTAAGATGCCTGCAATCCAAGATCTGGGGGCTAAGGGATGTGCCGGAGGAGAACTTCCGAGAAAACAGAGTTGATGTCTTCATTATTATTTGCAACCGGCCTAATTAGCATGTGCATTCAGCTGATGGTTGTTGATGCATGCCGATTAGTGGTCATGCAAAACGCGAGAATCGGTAAATTTTTAAATAGCTAATAATGTATCTTATTTTCTAAATCTATTATTATAATGTGTTTTACTTGGCTTTGTAATAAATGTTACTATTACATTACATCTATTATTTTGGTATAAATTGAATATGAGGCCTCAAAATTGACTAATATGTGTTATAAATATTTAGTTTTAAAATTTGAAAAAGGGACATTTTTCGATTAAAATTTTCTACCAATTTCCACAAGGTTTTGCTAAAAATTGAGGAAAATTAACACACTATTACCATCGTTTTAAATAAAACATTGAAAAAGTTTAAATTAACTAAACGAATGCGTGCTTGTCAATAAACGCTTTGTAGTACAATAATATGTTGAAAAATGCAATATTTTACTAAGCCAAGTGTATCTATAAAACAAAAACCTCAAGTTATTTTCAAATGGCGATCACATCCAAGTTCCTTTATTGATTTTTATGTAATATACATACCTTCAAATGGTCATGCAGACACCAAAAATATGCCAAAAATCACTATATTATTATATAAACACAAATAGAAAATTTTTAATATAGGGGAAGAGTGCCTAATATCACACTGTGCGGTATTGGGACCACATTTCCTTATTGTAGTGCACTTATTTGCTAGAATGGCTTTTAATTTATTCTATATGGCGCCATTTATGATTTTGAAACCTACGAAGAAGATATCCTATTTCCTTTAACATAAATCTTCAGAATTCGACTAGGGAGATGAACTTTTAGCCCTCAAAAGGAAACAAAAGAGGGATTTTTATTTTGTTATTTGGGATTTGGGTGAAAAAGTCTCAATTTTGTTTAAATAAAGAGAATTTTTCTAAGTTGTAAGGTTTTTTCTTGTTATTACATTGCAGCATTTAGAATATTTAGGAATAACAAATAGATGAGTATGTGTTCGGGTCTTTTCGGAGGTGTGCAGTATTAGGCGCTCGTTTTCAAAACGGCTCAGCTAAAATTTAACTGAGGCTTTACATATTAATAAAAGAATGATGAATGAGCTTAAATCACCCGTAGTTTGCGTTCTAAGTATTCCAGGGACCATGCAGGAACGCGAAAACAAAAGGTATGCGTTATTAGGAAATCTTCCGTTCCTAAATTTTTCGTTTAGTACCTATATGTAAATTTTCTAATGTTATACTAAAATTACTCTTTCTGTTATATTGAAAAAAAAAATTGAGTATAAATATTTTCTCCTCCCTAAACATAAAACACGTAATTATTCTTTTTAAAGCGACACTGATCGAGCGGGGGATCCTCCAGGTTTGAGGGCCCCCCCATTAAGGGCAACCGCCCGAACAGCCGGTAGTTTTGGACCAATAAATTTAAAAATTCTTATCTCATTCCGCCACTGGGAGAAGTTTTATGTTTTCCCCGGATGCGTGTGCGGTAACGACGGAATGGCATCTCATTTCTAATTAAGCGAATCGATAAGACCGACGCCTAAAACCCAAAAATAATCGACTCACCCGCTTGATGCATGGCCAGCAGCTAATCTAGATTTTGGCCTGAATTGCAGTGTGCTATGTAACAAGGACTAGGAATCTGAGGGATTTTGTTTTTTTTTTTTATTTCGGATCGCCGAACAACAGATGCCTTTGATAAAGATTCCCTTGGCCGCGGGTAAAAAAATAGGTTCGACAACGTCTTGGTACGGTATACCAAAACTTGTGGTATCATCCCAGGTCGAATCCCGGATTTCTCCTTTCGCGTACGCCCTTTCATGTCTTTTTCGTTCTTCTTACAAGTCCCAATTAGTTAAGAGGGACGTTATCCGGTATCGCTGATTAAAGATGATGCTGGGCGGCTTCAGGGAATGCTCTAGCTGCGCCCCAAAATGTTCCGCACTGCACTTAATTACGCCGAGCGTAATTCGATACGATTGCTGCTCAAATCAATCCTTCCAGACGTTGATAAATCCGGAGAAGATTTACTTTCGTGCCGCTAATTGAGATTTATCGCCTGCAGATTTGTGAATTCAAGACGGCGAACATCAGGCGCTGACGGCCCTCTCAGCCGATACTTTTAATGAGCCAAAAGGAAATATATTTCAAGAGACGGTAGAGACCTAACCCTTTCTTTGAGCGGGTAAATGAGGTGTGTCGAACGAGGCATCGAAGTAGCCACGGGCAAACATCGTAACACAAATTGAACTGCACGTCATCATAGAGTGTGTGGTTCATTCTGACCTCGATGAGTTTCCCATCACCGGAAGAGCTCGTTTAAAAAGGAGTTCTCAATTCCTTGTTGGTCCCACACTGGTGGAAAATATATTTGTAAATAAAAGTAAAACTCTTCATTTCTTCTTCGCTTTGCAACCGCACTTCGGTTGAACCATTCTCAAATGACCCTGAAAGGGTTGATTGCATGATTGCCTTGTTACCGGCATGTTTACCCTTATTTGGTTGTGTTCAAAATTCCTAAATTTTTTTTTCCTTCCTCTGCCCTACCCAATTTCACAATTGTTCCTGTTGCTGCTATCGATATCGATATGGACTTTCGCCCCCCGAATATTTGTTTACGGAAATTAATCAAACAATTCCCCGAGATATTTCTATGGCGAGCGATACTTGTTTTCCGTTCGAGATAAAAAAACGAAAGCAAAATATATATTCAAAAAGGGGTTTTTCGAACGAGCCCTTTTGAGTGAAGTAATTGCACCGGTTAAGGTGCACTACGAATGGTTGGCATAGGGGCCAAATTTTGTGTCGAGGATTTATTAAACAGAAACACACCATCCCAATTAATCGTAATTATCGGTAACAAATGCCCCAATTTATTAGGCCCCTTTCGTAGCTGCCCACCTCACTGTGTGTGATCCAATCCAATTAATGGAGTTGTTACCAAACACAGGAAATTGAGCGTTCTACACTCTTTGACTCACATTTTGTAACGAAATAAAAGAGATTTTCTGCAGTTGTTGATTTTTTGGGTGGAGAATTTATGAAATTTGTGTACTCTGTTTACCAAGATTTATATATCCCTTTATGTTAAATTTTAAATAGGGTGATTCCACAAGACCAAATGACCTAAGGCAATTTTTTGTTGCTAGTCAATTTATACAAATAATATGTGATTTTGCTACTCACTATGAAAATTTAATAAAATATGAATGTAAAACTCTTAATTAGCTTAGTATATCTAGATAAATATTAAATTGTTTAATGGCAATCTGAGTTTCAAAAATGAATTAATTTAATTTTACAAATTCGAACTCTTTCTGTACTAAAATCAATCTAACCAGACTCATACAAAAATGAAAACCAGATCCTATTTATTAGAATAACGAGTATAGGAATATTTTAAGGTATTCCTATTTTGTTGAATTTATATACAACTTAATTTAAAAACAAAGCTTGTGAAATATGTTTGGGTATTTAGCTATCAATGTATGTAAATAATACCTATATAATGAATATTGACAGTTGCTTTTGAAACTCTAGATAATCTAAGATTTTCTTTTAAATGTGTATCACCTACATATCTGCACCTGTGAAATCTTCATTAGGGAGCAGTAAAAGATAGGCAACCTAACTTTTCCTTGTTCTTTACGCTTTGTACTTTCGATTGGTACTGAATTCTTTGAGAAAATATATAACTATAGAAATTTAAAAAAAATTAATTACATTTTTTTTAAGTAAGGATAATCTTGACTTTGTATAATTAAACAATCCATCCAATCCTCGATTTGTTTGTTTAAGTATTATGTTTGATAAAAAGATTCCTTTTATGAGGAAAATACTATAGATGGGTGCAGGTCGCTCTAAGCCGGAACCTTGGGCTATATAATAAAAAAAATCGAATTGGTTGCCGGTTTGTGAATAAATTCATCAATCATTTTTGAAAATATTTTCTATATTTGGACCCCAAAATGCTTGTTATTTATAGGTGCTTTTATATGAGTTGTTATTTTAGTGTTGGCTCTTGTAACCATCCTTTATTTGATTGGTAATTGCCTACTCTTTAAAGTAATTTGACAATTTCAGCAATTCTTTTATTTACGTTTAAGGGCACTTAATTCTCCCTGGGATTTACCATTGTAGTTGCACCATCACCACCGCTATTGGATGCCGCCGTGAAGGCCCAGCTGTTCTTTTAAAGCGTCGCGTCGTTGTTGTCGTCTACCGAGAGCGGTGTGTCGTCACAAACCCGACTTAATGAGCCCCATTAGACGCTGAATCCCGTGCATCACGAGGCAAAATGCCGAATTGATTTATGTCCAGAGCAATTAATTTGCCGCGGAAATAAAAATTCGTCTCGGAGATGCTGTTACAACTCATTTACGATTCTGGCAGTACCAGAAGCAACATTTCATCCCTAAAAAAGTTGACATGCACGGTTTATGCTTTGCCTCGAATTGCATTTACCGTCGTTGTCGTTGGTCGCCGTGTCCCACACGTCTTTCACGTCTACTCACGGTTTTGCGGAGTCTGGAACGTGGAGCATCCCAAGTCTGGTTTTGACTGACTCTGAGTCGCTCCTTCGGGCTCCACTGAGACACGGTATCACCTCTTCCCACCTCGCTGCCATAGCAGAACTTGAATGCTATTTTCGTTCATGTCATTCTCTGGTATCACTACCTCGGATGGCATCTGCCCTGACTGGCGGGCGTGTGTTTTTTTTCGGGAAGACAACGAAACAGGAGGAGCACTTTATTTAATGCTTTCGCCCTTATAATCTTCGTGTCACAAAGTTTTAACTTCTCACTATCATCGCAACCGGCAAGTAACGTAGTGTAGGGCATCTCGCACAGGTCCAGGAGGACCGGGAGGGAGACATATCCAAATGTATCCAGCCGGGAGCTATCAACAAGTCATAAATCATGTAATGCACCATGGAATTATCGTTTGCTTGGACAAAAGGTCTTGGACATTATTTTAAATATCTTTCTCTCCCGCCAACTCTTTCCCAGTCTTCATATTTTTTGTATATAGGTATGCAATGGCGTAGTTAAGCGATCTATGTCCCCGGCGCAGGATATTTTGAAACCCTTTAAATTTATTAGATGTTTATTTTTTTTTTTTTGTGTTATAGAACTAACTGGTTATCCAATTTATTAAAAAATGACTGATGGAAATTTTGTAAAATAACATTTTCGGAGCTTAAAAATGTCAATAGCAACAATTATTGTGCTTGAAAGGTTACTACTAAATATTATCCTATATTAGCTAAGGCAAATTAAAACTAACAAAAGCATACGCGCGAAGAAATTGAAACTTCATCATAGTTTCGTTATTATCTCGATTGCTTAAATTTACCTGTTACGTCATTTACTTTAAACCTGGAAACCTTCATTTATTTTAAGCAGGAAATAATTAAGAAATCCTCTAACCTGCAAAAGTCACAAGCTTTCCAAGAAACAATTTGCCTAGTCAATTTTACTATACTCAATTACATTGAAAGTACTCAGTACAGCATTCCACACTAAAAATTGAAAATCCACAGTATAGACTTAAAACAAAATTTTGTTGTATGGTCAGGTCCGATGAGATTATTTCTTTTCGAAAAAAAAAATAAATAAAATCTTGCCAAAGAGAGCCCTGCGGAGGTAGTGCGGTGCATTAATTTTCAAAAATTTAATTCTATTTCATTCTATTTTTAAATTCTTTTATTTAACCTACACTACGTGTCGTCAAATCTTGCAATGCAAAATTTTTATACTTAGACTTTACCAAACTCAATGAAATTTGGCGAACATGTATAACTTCGGTGACAATACAAGTTAGTGGTGTTTCCTGAGCGAATCCACCCCCGCATCCCTTATTTCCACCCACGCATCACTAAAATCATTGTACTTGTCTAACTTTTTCAATTTTATCTTATAAATCATTTATAACAATAAAAAAAAGAATTTTTTTAAAAAAGTTTTTCTATATTTTTACTTGTTCTCTTAAATCTCTAACTTACTACGTAACTATTGACTAAGGCTATTGTAAAACTAGAATTTATAATCAAATACACATTAAACTTTTGAAAATCATCAATAATTTTGCGTAAATTCAAGTTGGATACTGCTCGATTGCAAAGCAAGCTTATAATATAAGATTTGTAAAAAATTTGTTTAAACGACTTCCTTATAAAATATTTGAGTTACAAGTATATTTCGCGTTAGAAGATTTTTAAGGTCGCGTGTAAGGGCCCTCTAAGTCTAACTTATGAGGCTTGGTGCATTACAACAATTTTGCCCTAGAATAACTACAGCGCTGTAGGTATGTTCGATGGTATGTGTCGTCTTTGTTTTTTAAACAAAATAAAAGAAATAAAATTTTGAACAATCCACTTTGAGTAGAGAGGGCACCACCACAATTCGCCCGAAATAGATCAATTTTAGTAGAGTTGGCGAATGCTAGAAAAGGGCTGCTGATAGAAATACCTTGGGATTAACATTGTTTCGCCGAAATGCCGCGGAAAATCATGATATTATTTTAATTGAGGTTTTCACAGAGATATTTAGCACCCCGGTGATGTCTGCAAAATTTATAGCCTGACGGGCAAAGAGCAGACGGTTCTGCTTTTTCTGGATATTCCTCCTATTGCCCCAATGAGCATCAGACAAGGGAATTCGACCGGCTGGTTCCCGACTATTCCCGGTGCGCTACGCTCGGCACTGAGAGCCGGATAAATTATTGAAATTGCCCGGCTTTCGTTTGTTTGTTTCAAAAGGCCATTTTCTAGACGGGCTGGATTAATTCCAGACTCATGAGGTGTGAAAACCCCGTAAAGTGTCTGCGGAAAGAAAGTGAACAGCAGCAAAAGAACTCTTCTTATTTTATTCCCCCCCGGGAATTTGGTGTTGTACAAGGTAAAACGTCTGCGCAGGAAGTGATTCGGTTTTATTAAACAAACTTTCATTTTGACCCTTCTCCGGTCACATAACTGTTCTCACATACCTCCCATGGGTACCGTGTCCCGCCCCGTCCCCTTCGATCTCATATAAAACAAATTGTTTGCACCTGTCTTTCAGTTCCTATGTGCCCAATAATAAAATTTAAAATTAAAATTGTTCTCCTTTCCTGCAAATTGCTACCTCTAATGCTTCATTATTGCTTCCCCCTCCCGTCACCTGTCGGGCTCCGCCCTACAGTTCCCTACGTGTCGTCTCCTAAAAGCTTGAGCTGCTCTTGGACTGTTAAAAAGGGCGCCTCCAGCCAGCCTTTCGGTTGAATCATTTTGAAATCACCACGTAGATTGCGGAGGCACCCGAAACTCTGGAGCACGGATAATCACTTTATTAGGCCCAGGAAGTGGAAGGATGCCGGGAAAGGTGAAACAAAACAACACAACTGGGGCCCGGGGACACCTCTCTGGCGGAGGCGCGGCAGAGCGCACTGTGGAAGACGACTCTAATTTGAGGGCCCCCCCAATTATGTCAATTGTTTCGAATGATTAAGGAAAATTTCATTTTCGTTGTTTTTCCCTGGCACCATCGTTTTATGTGGTCGGATGCCGGTTTTCTCAGTCTAGAGTCTCTTGGATAGCACCTCTGGCGCCGCGCTGGTCTGGAAATCGTGGCATAGCAGAAAAAGGGAATTTTCAAATTTAATTAGAACGCAATTTTGAAAACAATACATGATTAAAGAAATAACAACAAGGCAAAAATTAAAAATATATACGTAAACAAACATTTTTCCACTTGATATTGCACAGAATGGAATTAATGTTCCTTAAAGTGAACTATCATGCAAAAATAATTAATAACCTATACAAAAATTGGTTTATATATTGTAGATAAGATTAGATAATTATTCTTTACCCGATTTGTCTATTAACAAAGTTAAATACACTCTAAAGGATAGGTGGAGATTTACTTCAGTCCATGAAATAAATTTAATAACATTTATTCATCTGTTGAAGTTTACTTCAATTAATTTATTAGGTTGCTCTTGTAAAGTAAGTATCACAATTTTATTATAAACTGTTTAATTTTTGCTAATAAAATAATTAAATATTAAAATTTTCGCATTTATATTGATTATTAATCTTTTAAGAAAGTTTAAATTTAAACGATTAAATTTATGCGGAAAGAAGGTAGTTGAGAGATCAGATTTCTTGTTTTTACATCTGCTAGTTTATAATAATTCTGTATACTTTATGAAGGTTCATAATCATCCGATTTTTCATTTATTTAGTTTATGTTACTTTAAAGAAAATCGTACTACTAAAACCTCCTGTATCTTTTTCTTCTTTAGTATAAAACCTTATTCGCTACATATTTATTTAGTTTAGCTTTAAAATTTAAATCTACTTGCTTATTGAAATTTACGACATAATTGTAGGTAATCAGTTACCTTCAATTATTGAAATAATATTCTATACAAATTTTTGAGGGTGTACGTTAACGCTAAGAAAGACTCTTTACTACAAAATAAAAAAAACAGTACCTTTATTCCATAATTTCGTTGTGCGTCTATTGATTTGCTATATCTAGAACTACAGCTAGAGCTATTAGAGATATCAATTGTGAATTAAATTAAAATTCTAAGGTCTACAGCCGAATAGTTCTGTAAAAAATTCAAATAGATACTCAATGCAGTAAAATTATATGGCTTTTCAAAGCTCATTTTTATACGGATAAACTGATCATCAAAACCTATAAAAAAACTTCACACTGACTTAAAATCATAATAATTATCACGAAGAAAAGTGTCACACAGCACAAAACGGGAACAATTCCGAAAATTATTAATTTTTAATTCATCACATAATTATGTTATGCTAGGAATGACGGGAGTCCTATTCGCACTTGACCAGGCATGAAGCCCACTCGGACTTAGCCGTCTTTTTAAGAGTGACTTGCCATTTTAAGTAATGAATATTTAAATATTTAATTATACTTATATACTTAAAACATTATTATTTAGTAAAAAGACAACAATTGCTGAAAACCCATAAACCAAAGAATTTTGAAGCATAAAATCATAAAACATTTTACCAAACGATGCCTCTTTTGGCAGTGGTTCTTCCTAAATTCTTCCTAAAAATTATTTAAACACACCTGACCTTGTTAAATTTTTCAATCTCTGTTATTATATACATATATACATATATATATATATAAATATTCGTGATTCGACAAATTTTCTTAAGCAACCACAACACCTTTTTATAAGAACTTCAGTTTAAAGGATCTGAAGAAGTTGGAAAAACAGATTTTAGTTTAAAATACCGAAACAAATTTCTTACATTTCGGGAGGACACGCTGACAGATTTTTAAGATTGTTTCGACAACAGCAGGCGTCTTTAAAATTAATTCCGTGAAGAAACCTAAACTCACCCCGAAACGAATTAATTTCGTTTGGTCTTCTCAAAATTTTCTGTAAGAAGTCATGTGGAGGACGTCTTTATAAAGGATCTTCGTGAATTTTTAGTTCACCTTATGGTGAGAGCATTTCGCAGAAGGTTTAAAAAGAAATTATTTTTCAACCAGAACTCAACTGGTATTCAAGTACCTGTCAGGTTATCGGGTGCAAGATGAGGATCAGCAGTATCACTTTAGTTGTTAAATGTATTAGGTTTGCACGGATCATTTGCAATTGGTTTACCACACATTAGAAGGTTACGAGTTGTTTTTCTTTCGAGAAAGACGGTCAGAAAAAATATCTCAAGGAGATTATTGAATTTGTGCTCGGTGAACATGTGGTTCTGTTAAGAACTTCAAATAAACATGATGGGAAATGCTCATTGAGGCGATACACTTTTGAAAAAGATCATCCTCATTTTAAGATCTTTTTTCTCTCATTTAAAAGATGCCCGCTCGCCATATGGGGTTTTTCGAAAATTGTGAATAGATGGAAAGAAACTTGGAAATTAAATCTTACTAAAGATATAAATGTTAAAATAAAGGTATAGTTTCTCTTTTATAAATATATATATATAAATAAAAATAGTAGGCATTAAATGAAATTTTAACTATCTGCCGGTCCGGGTTTTAAATTCTAGATATTTTCGAAGAGGTAGTTAGCCTTCACTTGTTGAAGTTAATGCTTCAGTATAAGTAATATAATAATAATTTTGAACTTTTGGTGGATAGCGAATTAAGTTTAACTCCGATTTAATCCTAACTTAGGGTCCTATCATTAAAAACGATCTAATCGAATTGAAAGGTGCTTACAAAAGCTCTTTTTGGATAAAAATTCCTTAATAAAGTTCCTACAGTTTTTATAAATTCATTCTAGTAACCTTTGGCTTGAATTAATTTTTTCGCACATAACTTCAAAATAAATCGATTGTTATAATCAAATTATTTTAGGACTTTGAACGCAAAAATTAAATGAAGTCAAAGGTTACTAAAATGAATTTATGAAAATATTATGAAATTTATTAAGAAATTTTTATCCAAAAATTGATTTTGTAAGCACCTTTTAATTCGATTGGATCCTTTTCAATGGTATGGCCATTAACTTTAAATGTGTTTTTGAAACTTATATTTTCTAATTAGGCCTTTAGAGCAAAAATTACATTTTTAAGGAGGTATAATACGATTTACCTTAATTACATATCCAGTTTTTATGTATCTAATTTAATTAAAAGAAAAATTGTAGGAGTGCCAGATGTTGGTTATTTGTGTTGGTTCGACCTACCGAGCACTTTGTTAGCACTCTAGATCTAGAGATGCGATTTGCCCCCCAGATGGTCAGTGAAAAAGATGTGCTTCATTTATAAATTAATGAAGCACTATCCGTTTCACTCAAGGTCTTTATTCTATCGAAGAACACCAAAGAAGCCACGCAATGAGCGCGAAATTTGCTCAGTAAAACTGACCAAGGAGGAGCTCTTATGAAATCCAATAAAACAACCAGAAAAACATCCCTACGTACGAACTGCATCATGAACTCGCAGTAAACGTGCTAACAGAAATAGCCGTGCATTGTAGTCCATCAAAGATGTATCGGTTCTCCTTGAGAGGTATCATCCAAAGGATGGCCAACACGAATTTCTTCTGCATGTTACCTTGAATGCGCTCCTCCGCCATTATGATTACACCTACCTACCTGCCTACACGATTGTCTACCTGTCCATCGATACCTCGACTATCATCTATCATTGACGCGCGCTGCCAGCCAGGAAAGCATCTTCTAAGCCCCGGCTCAGAACCCTGAGATACATCTGTTCTGGTTTCTGGAAGGCGTCCTCCCAAAGGTAATTGAGTTGTTAGTGCGGCCGGGGCTATAGTCTTCTTGTGCAATTATCTCCTGAGCTCTGATAACTTAATCTTGGGTGACTGCGCCGGACGGTTGGATGCTGGACATGGACCGGTTCGCAGTAACGTCCACCGTCGCCGCCCGCCGTGTCGGCCAGTTGTATGTTGGTGGCCACTCGCGGATAACATTCGCAAATCAGAAACATGAAGGTAAAACGAAAATCCGCTGTTCTGCAACTAAAGCGGGGGTATTAATTGAAGGTGATGGGTTGCAATCGTTTTGCCCTTTAATCGTCAGATAATCGTAAGGAGTTAAGTTGTTAATTCTTGTCAGGAGATGCATCCTGCTGGGATTGTCAGGAATTGCGTGCATTATGCTACTGGCTTCAAAGTGTCTCAATTATTAAGCGCACCTCATACCATAAAATAGCCCCATAAAAAGGTCGAACCATAAAAGGCGGTCTTATAAAAATGCCCAAAAAATCCAAAAAGGAGCAATAAATACCTGTCGACATTACACCTCGAATCAGTTCGGCTATTATTAAAACATCATCTGTCCGATGTGCTGTGATAAAATACTTTACCCAAAAAACCTCCTTAAAAAATCTAAGGTCTAAAGGACAAGGTAAAAAATCCCTAAAAAATAATGATGAGCCCGCAAGGGGCTAAGAAATAAAAAGAAAAACACAACCTAATCTTTGCGGCGTCAAACAAAAACAGATCAGCAGCGATTTCACCTGACGACGGCCTACAAAAGGAAGGTATAAGAAATTCAATTTTTTTTTTCTTCAATTTCGTAGCCAAACCGGGAAGAAAATTAAAGGAAAACTTCAAAAGGATTTTGTGAGGAGGACACCAGACCTGGACTTAAGTCGGCCTGAGATGAGGTTCACGAAAAAAAAAAAACTGTTGTCCTTATTGAAGGATGAGGCAATTATGATATTGGAACCGCCCAGCTATGTTCCCGGGACAACAGACGGTTGTCGAAATTTATTTATTATCTCGACAGCATAAGAAAAATATAGAAAGGACGAAAAAAGTTCAGAGTATGGGTCTCGCTCCATAACCCAGATTCCAATCTTTGACTTTGTTTTAACAAGGAGGACCCTTTATTTAGAGGACTTGATATGGCTTAATTGATGTGAGGTGATCGTTTTGCTTTTAAGGTGTTTCTCACTTTTCTAACATCTTTCAGGTATTTTAGTTTCTCAGGTCAGGCTATTTTAGGATAGACAACAAAATAACTTGAAAGGCGATTTTTTAAAAGAACATTATCACGGCGAATTGCATTATCTTGTTTTGAATTTCCGAATAAATTAGACCCTTCATTTTTCATATTTATATATTTTTTCTCAATTGCAGTCATGGTTATGTTAGGAGCTGGGGCATAGCTTTTAATAAAAAGGTTAATAGTATGTAAATTTCTTGTAAGTAGGCAGAAAAACGATTATTTTTTAAGATACATAGATTTGATACGATCTTATTACACATAATTTGTAAAATTACAATAACAAGATCAGAACAGAAATTGAAAAAGACGGCATAAATTCGAACCGGAAATTATTCAACATAAAACGCTTGGAATTAAGAAGAAGATTACTTACTATATATGTAAAAAGCTTTGTAAATATAACAATTTTTTAACAAATATAAATATGCCAGTATTTATTTTTTCCCACAAAATCAATTACTTATCAAATATTTAGGAAAAACAAACGCTTTTGATGCACTTTTACACACAACAATAAAATGCACCTCGTTTACATGTTTAATATTTCAATAAGTCAACTCCAATTCTAAATATTAGTCCTGGATTTTATTGAGCAACATTAATATGTTAAATTCATGCATTATGCAGTTAACGTTTAAGGGTGACTTTAACCCATAAAATCATTTATTCGTTAAAAACACAAAATACACATCTATGAAAATTCGTTTAAGAATAGAATATAAAAACAATAAGACCCTTCGGACTGTTTCATTGTAAAAATATGCACAGAAATTTTAGTTTACAACTAATCTTTTATAGTTAAGTATTAACCTTATGTTTTTAATCAATAAAAGTTGTTTAATACACTACGGAAACACAGAAAATCAAGGAATAACTAATAAAATAAAACTACTAAATAAACAAAAAATAAATCAATTACGATTTTAAGAAGGAAATTTATTCAAAATTACGCAAACCAACAAGAGTAAATATATGTACAAAAGATACAATAGTTAATTCCACCGGATTTAATGCTGAATCCGAATTTGGCCACACAGAATTGCTCTATGACTCATGATTTCCATATATCCTACCCTAAAATTACAAAAAAAAACATGGTTTTCGTTACTTTTGAGATTATGTAATAGGTTAAGGTGATTTTTAGCCCAAAAACATGGTATGGTAGTTGAAAGTTCTAGTATTCTCCTTCAAAACCTACTTTGAATTATATGGATTTTTTTCTCAAAAATATTGTAAACTGATATTTATAACATAAACCTACAGAATAATCATAAAGTTCCCGTACGATAGGATAACTATAAAACTTTCACATGGTATGGGAACAGTAAAGTGGTGTTTAAGATTTTTACCTGGTCATTCGGGGATGGCCTTCGATTTGACCTTTAATTTAAAATATAAAAAATAAGGAAAATATAAAAAATAAGGAAAATAGAAGACAAACAGGAATTTTGCGACCGGATTCGTATTTAACAAAGAAAAATACTTCAGAAATGATAATTCTTGTGTCTGTATGTTGTTTTTTGTTTTTGTATTATTTAAAAGCATAAAGCAATTCAACAAAAATTTTATTTCATTTTTTTTCATGATTATATATCATCTCAAAGTTTTGTTAAATTTATTACATCAAAATTGTGTGTTTATATTTTATAAGTGGATATTCAAATTTCGTTCAGGATGCTGGTTCAAAACTTAATCTCTTATTTTTATTGTTCTATTTTTTTTAAAGGTAATTTTTAAGGAACGAAAATCAAAAAAAATAATGATAATAATAATAATGAACAAAAAACTTCTAAGCCATAGTCCAACATTCTCAGAAGTTTATAAAGGGCCATTAAAAATCCATTGGGCTATAATTAATTATGACTTATTACTGAAATACCCAATATGTTTGAGATTATCCCATAAGTCCATTTTGGAGTTAACTCCCAGCTATTTTCTCTAATTATTGGAATTCTTTGACAACCACGCCACGGTAATTTCATTATTTACAGTCGTCGTAAAAAGATAACTTCCAAAACAGCGTTAAGAAATCCTTGAAGAACTCATCAGCGCAAAATCCATTTCCTGAGAGGCACATAAACCACGTGCTGAGCGAGTCCCATAAAACCAGAAAAGGATACTCAAATTTTACGCTGTAAACCAATTAACCGCTCGCAGGATATCTGCAAAAATTCCTTCCTTTTAATACTTTACCCAAGGGTCATTTGTTACGATCCCTTTTGGTGGTGTCCGAAAACGCAGCAGTACCTCTACTATACTTTTACTAACTGCTGCTCAAGACTTTTGTTACTTGGGCCCACGGAGGTGTAGAAGATACAAAAACGCGTCAGGACAGAGAAAATATGGTTTCGGTTTTCGGTCGCAGTGAAACTTGTAAAACTTTTTAATTGCTTAAGTGTTGGCCATAAATCAACTTCTCGAACACATAAATTCCGAGGATCTTACTTGTCTTTGCGGGCAGGGGATATTATGGGTTCTTTTGTACCATTTAATTTTAGGGCAGTACCCTCCCTAACCCGCCCCGACCAACCACTGCCAGCTACAAGAAGTGTTGTGTCCGTGGCGGAAGATGTGGCCACTCACAAAAACTGCAGCCTGCAGTGCATTTGCGACCGATGTAATCCTGCTTAGAGAGGAGTAGTTTCGCAAGGAGTGGCAGGACATCCCCCAAGCTGGAGCCCTTCTACAGAAGACCTTTTTGGCCTAAGTTAGGTAAGTTGGACAGGCAAGAAATGTAAAGCAGGGCTGGCGCAGCTTAAGATATTTCGGATCATAATTGTTAATTAGCTAGGCCGGGATAAAGCCTCACTCCTTCTTCCAAGGTGGGCTAAGGAAAGGGGAGGTTTTTGAGACTGTAATGGGCGGACATAAATATGCAAATAATGTGCCCCGGAATGGCTCGAAACGAGTCGAAAGGACCTCGTTCCTAATCTACAATCGATTCGCGTGATTCCTTCCTCTTAGAAATATTCGGTCGTGCTATTTCATGTCCTAACGATTATCGCATTGCAAAAGGATGAAAGCCATTTATAGTTATGTAATCGATGATGATTAACCCCCTGCGTCCACTTCGTCCTTGCCGCTAAATCGTTTCGTATGGAGAGTAAAAGGGATTATGTCCTCCGAGTGCCTTACACCACGTTTGCTTGACAATAGAAGCACTTTGCTCAGTTCTACAGGCTCGCTCTTCCTCGCAACCCACCTCCGGTGATAATTGCACCCTTTTGTAGGGGTATTAATGGAATGGAAAATTTTTAAGACCAATCGATTTAATTTTATGAGATCCAATCAGATATTTTCTAGGGATAGAGAATGAGAAGGATGACAATTTACGGCCGTACCGTACCCAAAAGGGTTCTTTGAGCTTTAGGCACCTTAACCGGGTGACCTCATTTTGCCGATGGAAATTACATCGAATAAAACTGGTCAAGTATGGATTTGAGCCCTAGAGTTTTAGAAATACATAGGCGAAAAATATTCAAGATCTTTAAAAGGACATTATATTTAATCTTTAGAATAAAAACCTTTTAAGAGTTGTATATAAATCTGTTTTATAAATCATAGCTTTTTAATTTTATAACGTAACTTTAGACAAATTAATCAAAAGTTAGAAAGCGCTGATCGATGTACTAAAATATATCCAAGCATACCGAAGTCATTAACCACTGCCTTTGTACCTTGGTCATTCTGTAAATAATTTTACTTTATATAGTTATAGAAATAGTTCGCAAGTTTACACATTTTCTATTACATGTTAGCGACAGTTTATTGAACAGATATTTAAAACAACAGATTTTCAAAATGTCTAATAAAATATGATGAATGCGCTATTTTGAATCCTTATTTTGAATATTAAAAATTTAGCATTGGGTTTTTTGATATTTATTTTTACACAGAAATAAATGTTTTTAAGTTTTATTCCTGATATACTAGGTTAAATTACATAAATCCGTATTAAGTCCTAAATTTTGAATTTTCAAAATCGAATTATTGCAATGCATTGTAAGCTTCGGGCATTGAAATCCGTAAAGTAGAAAATATCGTATGAAAGTTCAGAAAAAGGTGGTAAATATACGTACCACTGTGAATCTAAAGATCGAAATTACATAATTATATTTTACGGCATCCCATTTCATATTCTTACCCCAATAATTCACATAATACATTTTTGATGTGTGAAAAAAATGAATATGTCTGAAATTATGTACCCTCGTGTATCACATGTGATGCGTGCAACGTGCCCGCCTCAAAACACTAATTTTGTGTTTTATTTTTTATTTCGGGTTCAGATGCGTCTCGTTTTCCGTGTCACGAGATTGAAGTGAACTCCGTCTGACGCATCAACATGCAGCACCTTTCGGTACCAAGATTAAGATGGATGATGCACCCCGAACTAATTTATCATGGGAGATCTGATTGAGGTCCGATGAGATCTCGAGGGAAGAATGGATAATGTGCTGGTAAACTGGATAGTGATGACTTCATTCTCCGTATCTTTACTAGAGATCTTATAGATGAATCTTCCCACTGGCCTCGTGAGCTGGTCGTGTTCTTTGGTGATGCATCTGAAGCGCCTCGCCCGCAGCGAAGGGCGTCTTCGATCCATACGCACAGGTCTTGCACTCTTAATCCCCTTAAGTGCTGCATGCTGAGTTTTTAGAGCTCGTAATCACAGGATTTCGAAATACCCTACAGGGACTCTTTGGCTTTTGTATATGTCTTTTGGCTCACGAATATTATGCTATACTTATGTTATACCCCTGAAATAAAGACAGACGACGACGTAAATATCTTGTTGGGCTTTCTTCCCTGGGGATCAGGTGGTTCCCTAACTGCTGATTAATTGACATTTATTAATTATCATTAGAGGTGCATCTGATTATCCCCACTTGTGTGCGAACGACTAATGTTCCTGATATCGGAGCCGGCCCACTTAAGAGCTGACAGCCCACCATTTTCGGACCAAAAGAAAAGTGTTTGATTGAAGGAGAAGCCCAACACCGTCTTAGAACGGCCCACTGAATCGTCTTAAGTGGGCTCCAGAATTAAGTCTAGTTAATTTATGCGCGCCCGGCTCCCAATATATGAATAGTCATGAAACGGCCGAAAATTGAAAAATTGCTTGGCAGTAACCGAACGCTGCCAACGTATATTATGGTGATGCTCTCTTAGGCAATGTCCTGCCCTCCCCCTTCCCCCGGAGCCCTTATTTATTCCCATTCTCCAGCCCATTAATTGATGCTGAAAATTAAGACGTTGTGAAAGCTGAAAGACGAGATGGTGGCTTCCTCGATTATTTGGTGCTTCCGAGGCCTTTTTATTATCATAATTAGATTCCTCTTGAATTATGATGTGATGAGTCTCCCTTCCTTTTCAATTTCTCCGTGTCAGATATTCGGTAGATAAATAAATGCTTTTTCTCAGGAAGGTGTGCCGCAGAAAGGGCGGGAGTGATACTTCACAGAGAGAGAAATGATCGTTTTTAAGATATCTATGGTATTGTGAGTAAAATTTTTGACTAATACTAAAAAAGGGGCCCCAACGACTGCGGTGACTTAGTGAACGGGTTAGGTATTTTAAGGGGTCAGCTACCGTTCGATCTCATAAAATTTCAATTTCCACGGTCATTATTCTTATAGTAATTTCTTACAGAAAGTAATTTTCCCATTCACAAAAGCCTACTAACTTAAATAATACTATCCTTTTTGAAAATAAATCAAACGCGTTCAAAGGGAAAGGCTTTGGGCTCTTAGAAAGAAGAACTACTTCGCTAATTGATTTTAAATTTAAATTTTGCAGTCTCAAGAGTATTTATTGCATTTTTCATATTCGCATTGTGCAAGGTTAAAGAGTTTCATTTTTCAACATTTATAGGGGTCTTCAAATAATTGTCGTTTCAGAACACTTCAGCCAGGACTATGTTTCTTATTCAATTACACTGAAACTCTTTTAAATAAACTTCATGCTCATTTTCGTGTGTGTGGTACTTAAGTACCAATATTTTTTATACTGTTTAGTTTTGTTTGGTCTGTTTGGTCTGTTTTGGTCTTATTTTGTAAACAACATTTCATGCATACAATCATTAAGAAAAAGAAAAAATTGTTCAACAAAAATTATGTTAGACTGTTGCTCGATTAATACTGGCCAACAGTAAAGAATTGGCAAATCATTTCGATAGGAGTTTTTCTGTAGAAAATGTTCTATCAGAGAGAAATTGAGTTAAAAATCCAGAAGGCCGTATTCCAAACATTTTTGAAAAATTATAAAAAAATAAAGGATTAATCCTTTATAATGTTGCTCAAATGATAGATGATATCTTAAGTTATGATATAAAAATACCTAAACATTTAAAGCAGGTTTATTTTTTCCATAAACTGATTATTTTATACAAATAAAATAACGAATAAAACACATTGCAAGCGTACACTCATGAAAAACTTGTTCATAAAGATGTAGAAAGAAGTCTATAGAACTAAGTTACATGCAATATTTCTAGATTAGGACTAAACTTTTATTTTTTAATGATTTTCCAAATATTCGAAAATACAGTTTTTTCTATTTTTACCTTCATTTTCCTCGAAAAAATGTCGAGATGGAGGCATTACATACTTATGAATTAATAATCTAAAGAGAAAAATCTTACAGAAATAATTTGCTAATTTTTAAAGGCGGGACAAAGTCTCCGTTGCACTGTGTACCTCAGCATGTATGATGTTAGTGTCGTCCGCGCACTGAATCCTGAATCAAGAATGGGGAAGTGGCAGGCAGCACACATAAAGGATATATACGGATGCGTACTGTTTATATTTTTTCACTGTGCATTTTTAAATGCGGGACAAAGTGTTCGAGCGTCTATGCTGCTCTGGATGGTGAAAAGTGGTTTTAATAATTCGTTCCACCTCCCCCTAACTCTTTGTCTTTCCCTCACATATGAGCCCTTTATTAATATCTACATTTAGCAAAATTTACAAGGATGATGGGCTATCGGGACCAAGGTCGAAAAAAGATAAGGAAATACGTCACGGGTGTTACCTCTTGTATTTGATGATCTTTGATAAAGAGTAAACCTATTTCAAAGCTTCCCCAAGCTATACATTAAATTTAACTAACTTTTGCAAATATAGACTAATGAAAAATTTAAATTATTTTAATTCCGATTATTGCCCAGCATTAAGGACCCTTCTCCCTATTTTACCGATGATAAATTATACCGAGGATTGTCATGCAAAATTGTGATTCAAAGAGGCAATTCGAAGCCCTCATGATGTGTACAAAACAGCCATTAGTCCTCCTTTGCAATTACAATCGAAAACGCGGAAGGATTCCGATAAAACAGCCGTCCGTTCCGTAAAAGGGCCATATGGGTCTATACTTTTGCCAAGTGGTGAAATTTTTCATTTTTCCGGCCGCTGTCATAGGGGACGCCACCGTTTGGCGTCACCACCTAATTTCAGTGAACCCTTCAAAATCGCTGCCACATGTTTTTCGACGTGGTGGCAGTAGGACGCGTCCTTGCACAGTTCTGACTTAGACTTAATCAATTTTTTGGCCATAAATTTCACAGGGATGCCATTTGTTTGGCTTTTTTTTTCCCCTGTATTCGAATTCGTTGTCGTGAAGAAAAGGGGGATAAATGCACTCCTGGCAGGCATCCAGCTCTTCTGAGAAGGGCTTCTTTGCATGTGTACGCTGTGTATGTTCGCTGCTGTGTGCGAGTGCCACAAGAAACAGTAGCCGAATTTGAAAAGTTGAACGAAAAGAAAAGGTGGACTCCGCACGGAATTGGATAACGAAATTATAGCTGATTGGATGCAGCCAGGACTTTTCTTAATTAAATTGCGTTTTGCTGCTGTTCCCGCCAGCAGCATGGAGTGCGACCAGGGGGGTGGAGGGTGCCTAGCAATTCCCGTCTCCCAGGACCACGGGAGTGCCATCAACTTTTGTGCACTTGCACGACCAGGAAGCGGAAAGTTTCTCCCCCACCCGAACAACCCTCTGGGGTTAATTATGGCACTCAGCTCGGTTGTCTGGAAATTTTTAAGAATGGAATGGAAGATAACAAAAAAAAGAAGGAATCAATTGATCTCCAGAGAGTCCTGAAGCCGGCAACCGGTGCCGTCGTCGACGCTCCCGTGCTCCGGTAAGTTTGTGTGGGGAATACAAAATTGAATACGCGCCTGGTTGGCTTAATTTCATGTTCCTTTTTTCAAATATTTTCGTTTTTTTTTTTTTTAAACTGCCGTCCTTTCCTTCTTCCTGTCAGAAACGTAAAAATTTGCCAACAAAGTCCCTTTGTTGACGCCCTGAGTTTGGGGTGCAAGAAAAAGAATCTCACCAGGATAAGGACCCCAAGACAAGGCCAAATACAAAAGGCCCGGTGTGGATCAATAACTTATGCGACAGTATTGTTTGTGCGGTATCCTTTAAGTAACACCGCAGATCCTGTTCAAAATCATTAGCAATGCCGACCGACAAACAATCAAAGCATCGCACCGCTCCGCCACCTCCCGCCATTGAATCTTGCGATCCAGGGAATTATTGTCACACCACAGGCGAAGACAGAGCCGCTGTCTTGTCGCTGGCGTCGGCAATGGGAGTCTTTGGTATTATACAATTTTTCAATGAGCGATTTTGATTCCTTTGTTTGTTGTCATCCCTAGGGATTTACCTGGTTCACCTGTGTAACCAGTACCTATACCTGCTAGGAATTACACTTACAGCCCGTTTGTCGGCACACCGAGATTTAAACCGATTCCTTCAGGTTGACTTCGATCGACCCCACCCACCCTCGGGAACTTTTAAATTGCCGTCAATAAGTTCGGCGCCTTTGATCCCTTTCATGTCACTTCGAATGGAAACAATTTGTTTTGGGACATTCCCTTTGCGAACTCTTCATGTAACCACAGGCAGTGATATTCTTTTCAGAAAAAAACAAAATATTTTAATAGTGCGAATTACATTAAAACCAGTAAATTAATTTTTTAAAAAATAGAACACTCATCCATTTATACAAACCTTTAATACGCATAGTCTACTCAAAACATAATTGAACATGTATCACTAAATCAAATTTTTAATTATAACTGAAAAATTAGTAAATTTAGTGAAATAACTTAAGTTGCTACAACAAAAAAATATGTGTCTAATACCTACGAAAAATTGTTTAAGTAAGTGCTATAGCAGCTTTGTTTATCACTGTAGTTTTAAAGATTAGCTTTAATAATTAAGGATTTTCTATAAAAGTCTAAATAAGTCTTTTATTTTTTATTGCAAACTTTTTAAATTGGCAGAAATAACTTGTAACGCCTTTCATAGAAAACAATTCCACCAACAATTAAAACAATTGTTAAACTTGAACTGAAGAGTCTAGCCGAGAAATATGAAATTCTTTTATTCAAGTCTTCTTTCTACTCTAGACGAGATGCTTGGCGTTTTTTCCCTTGTACTTTTTTAATTCTTAATGAAGGTAATGAAATGCGTAAGTTATAGCCATTGCCTTGCGGTTTAATTTGTCATCATATATTACTTTGTCTTTATCTAAAAACTAATCAAGAACTTATACCCTGCCTATGATGCTGCCACATAATTGTATATTTATATACCCTAAAAGTAATTCGATGGTAATGGAAGTAATGCATTAAAATTTCGTCCGGTAATCAATACATTTCCGGGAATTTTATAAAATTGCTTATATGGCCTACTGGTAGTTGCAACTAATTTGACATGTAAATTGATTGGTTCAGTGCCAAACTTTCCTAAGCCACATAATTTTATATTTGCTTATTATCTCTCAGACTTATTTAAAATATTCATTATCATTTGCGCCAAAACTCGTTTATCCCAAAAAAAAATTTACTCGTATATCGTTACTGTTGCTATATAGTTAAATTTTAGGCAAGGATAAAATTTTAGTTTGCTTATTTACCTTACCTGCCTAATCAACAAATAAAATTGGCGGCAACATATCAGGCTCGGAGAGTGCTCCGAATATATTTATTGATAATAGTGATGACGATGGGAATTATGAATAAAATTATGTTAAATTAAGTTCTTCAGGTAAGAGTAAATAGCTTTTTCATAGAGTTTTTGCAAAAACCTTTTGCATTATTCGTAGTTTGATAAATTTTATAATTTTAAGATTTTACAATATTTAAGAATATTATATAAAATAAAAGTATATACAATAATGAAATAAATCTATTGATATAAAAATAAAAATTGATTTGTAGACAACGAACAAAATGTTATAAATCAAGAAATAGATCTGTTACACGATGAAAGTCCGAGTAAAAGAAAAAGGATTTGCTTTCCGCCAGTTCATCATGATTTTTATACGAAAATAGTGAAAGCGTAAAATATGCATAATTTACATTTATTTTTAGAACTCATTTTTGTTTATTTAAAAATAAATGACTAAACTTTATTTAATCAACATCATTGACTTTAAATGGTGATGTCGTTTAATGCCAAACTTTCCTAATCTTTTAATGCAAAAATAAAAATGTTCGTATTAAAACTAATTTTTTAAAAATTATTACACCTAAGATATATCAGTTTTATTAATAAGAATAAATAAAAATAATTATTCTCTTAGCGACCATAATATTTTAATAGCTAATTAACTTCGACCTTCAATATTTAAATTCCAAGTAAATTCCAATTAGACAAGCCTAGCAATAAGCCACTCAATTATATTGAGTGGACATTTCCCAAACTTATTTGTTGTTATACAAATTGAGACCGCAAAAAATAGATCTGATTTTAATATATTTACGGTAGCAAAAATATGTTAAACTATTGAAAGTTTTCTTTAAATGATTTTAGTTATCACAACTTCGGCTTTATTCATAGTTAGTGTGGATTATAAAAAGTTGTTAGGTACGGCAACTATTTTCAGTTAACTAAAATTTCTTCAGTTTTTATTTACAGTTCAACTTTTTTCGGTGTATAGTTTAATAAGATTAGGAAGATACTACTCGAAAAGCAATCTTCTGTATGTAGTGCAACTATAGATTTTAGGAAAGTATTTTCATTGTACTTTCACACGTTTAAGCGCACCCTAACAGAAATAGACTGGGTTAAGTCCAACGCTAGCTAGAATTTTGTGACATCAAACGTACCATATGTCTTTAGAATCTTTTCATCTAGCTCTTAATATTCAACACTTAAGGTTTTAACGAAAATTAAGTTTTTTAAGACATCCGTATATTCTGTTGTATTTTTTGATCTTATATACCATATCTAGTGATATTTCTGGGATTAAGATAATTCTAAAAATACCGCTTTTAAATATTTTTTTTATTGGAAAATATAGGAGCATACAGCCGATTAAGATAAAGAATGGTGTTAATTTCCATAATACGATTGCTAACTTACTATATATTAGAATATTTAAATTCATGGCATAATATTTTGGAATATTTTGATTTTATTGTACAAAATTAATCGATTATTCTCATAATTTCTTTGATCGATTAACAATCGAAGTGGAAAGAGTACTCATTGTATTTTTTTTTAATGGCACAGCATGGAAGGCCACCCCTTAAAAGGAAACGGATTGAATATTGTTCTCAGTAATAGCATTCATTTCGCAGTCTGCGTCTGATTATATTGTATCTCTGGATCTGGGCGAGACATGTCAGCAACAGTAATTGTAATTGTGGGCAGTCGACAAACCTCCAAGGTCTTTAGTACGGACCATGCCTAGGGATGATAAAATCAGCTCGTCCAAATGTAATTAGATCCATCTATATATCTTGGCAAATATCAGGACAATGCTCCTGCGTATTTGGACAAACCCGGGGACACGAGAGAGTCTTTTGTTTTTCGTAGTTTTTCTTTTCTTTCCAACCGTGTCTCATGCAAGGGTGGTTATTTGCACAATTAAATGCCATACGTGTGGGTGGAAAAATCTCACATGAGTAACCATAGCAGGAGTTTCTGGGTAAGGAAGCATATGTGGGAAAATTAAGTTTTAATGGATTCTTTCGTTTCCTTTTCTTTTGTTGAAAGTGGCAGCATCGATGATATCGCCTATGTATTGGACATGGATGGGGGATGTCATTGAATTGTGTTCTAATTGCCCTTACAATTAAATTTACAAGAAGATTATTTTTTTAAAACCATAGTTATTGAAAGAAAAGTCCAAATACCAAAGTAAGAGTAATTGGAATTATAAACTCGTGCACTTAGAATTTTTATTTTTTTTAGATTTCAGAATTTCATAAATTAAGTTTTGAATCTATTTCCGATTTAAGAAGCTTTACTATACCAAGCAAAAGCATGTTTATTTGTGTTGTGTACCTTGTCAATTTTTTATAATCCTTCACTAAAAATTAAATTTTAATCAATTTTAAAATACAGGATTTACTTCAAATTTCTTAAGCTATCCTGCATTTTGTTTTCTCTTTATGTCTAACTATGATTTAGTATTAAGGATAAGAATGAGACTATTTTTACTAATTAATTAAGTAACCTGGGTATAAGCTGCTGAAACTATTATAACATTTGAACGATATTTATTTTCTAAATTTTACTTTAATAAAATTTCAATTTAAATAAACTACATAATTAAGAAATTATGTTCAGTTATTTACAAGATGATGATATTTAATATTATGTAATAAATAACTGGGTAATTCAATATTTCAACGAGGAAAAGATATTTGGTCGAAATTTGGAAATTCGCAGAGCTGTTGGTTTTGTGTAATTAAAAATAAAAGCGTTAATTGAATTGAGCGGAAATAAACATAAATATTAAATTAAACTGCAAGGCAATACGTACAACTCACGCATCGACAAAGTACAAGAGAAATAACGCAAGCATCTCGCCTAAAGTAGAAAGAAGATTTGAATAAAAGAATTTCATAATTCTTCTCTAGACTCTCTTCAGTTAAAGTTTAACTGGATGAATTACATTTTACATTACTGGTAATTATTCGTTCTCCAGATTTTTGAGTTAAGTAGAACACCAAAAATATATTTTGGAACAAATATTGTACTATTTTTATCTGTATGTAATTAAGTAGGCAGATTAATTACTTAGAAGTTTCAAAAATATATGAATAATTATAGAATTTTCAAGTGATAAAATAGCTTTCTATCAGTTCTGTTTAGATAAGAAATTTGTCATTAACTTAAATTTTATAAATTGTCACATACTCGTATATCAAGATTTTAAAAATTAAGAAAAATGCGCTAAATTGTGTCCTTGAATAAGGATAAATTTTTGGATTACTTTATTCACTATAATTTTGTGTATAAATCCAGGCAATTTGGTTTTATTTTTGGGAAACTATGAGTAACTATGCATAAATATAAATACAAAATTTCCTTCTTAACATGGATCCAGAACCGAAGTAAAAAAAACGAAGTATATATAAAGTATATAAAAAAAAATAAATAAAAATCTAAGCGTTCGGAAAAGGTAGTATAAGTCATAAATCTTAGTTTAAGAAATATATAATAATTTAAATTGTTATTTATGAAACAATATTTTGACAAACAAGTTAAGGTCAAATAATCATAGACTCATTGTATAGATTGGGATGAAAAGAAAAATATATTTACTTTTTACTAATATACTAGAATGTAGAAAAAGCTATATAAATGCAAATAAATCCGCTAGATCAACCTATTTCCCCGGAAGAATCTTTTCAACTGCCATTGCCCATCCAAAAGAGGTAAACAGGGAAAACCTTTCAAAGTTTTCCACAATTCATTTCTCAATTTATCAAATTTGCTGAAAATATCCAGGGCATGCGTTAGAAGACAGCAAGAGTTTGTTCAAATTGTGGAATAATTTTATCCAGGAAACGTATCTCAGTTGACGAAATAAAATTAGTCCAGTAGAGAATAAACCTTTGCAGGGTTCATCTGCCATATAAAATCCATGGTCTTGATATTAGTGCATCTGTGCTAATTTACACGAAAAATAAGACAATTTAACCGAAAAAAGATAAGCCCTAAAATGTTGCATTTTTTAAGCTAAGTCGTATTATACTTAGTTGGTACATAGACAATGTAATTTATATTTTAGGCAGTAGTAAATTTTAACTATGTATTTTTATTTGGGCTAATAAACGAATTTATAAAGAATAATACTAATATCATTTTCGTTTCATTTTATCGTCTTCTATAAAATATTAAATACAGTAGCACAAAAGATCAAGTCAAGAAGAATAGCTCATTGTGGAACAAAGGATCTAATTGTGTGGGTGCAAAGGCGTTTTGCATACAAAGAAGTATATTTATCCTCGGCACCCGGCGAACCTTTCTGTTCCACTTTCCTCTTAATATTTTTTTTTTTTTTTTTATTTCTTTAATGACAACCCTTTATTATCTCGTAAACATAGTTATTCCCGAGTTCCGAGACGGCTTGCTCCCTAAAAGCAGTAATAGATCCCATAGAGGCGAGAGCGAGTTGGTATTTTTCATGCGGGTAAACCTGGGATACCTTCCACAATTATTGTATTCCAGGAGAGAGAAAATAATGTGTAGGTGGACTCTTCAGAATATTGGAAACAGGCCCTTTTTATTTTGGTTAAGTTTCTCATTAAAGGGACTAGTCGCGGGTTTTAAAAAGGCTTATTGGGCAGTTCGAATGAGGCTCTTTTTTTTTGGGGAGCTTACTACAATGGGTACTAGAGAAGAGATTTATTTATTTAAAGAGGTGATTGTTTTTTACTTAAAATTTTTTTAATTATTGAGATTGATTTAAACAGTTATTAAAAATTTGAAAAAATTGAAAAGTGATATTATTAAAGGTAAAATGTGTTCGGAATTGTGGTTTTAAACCTTACATTTTCGAAATGTGAATTTTGTGCAGATGCATAGTTGAGAGCTCTAGGAATTTGTCGGGTGCAAGACTTTAGTAGAGCGGCAGTATTCCATTGTTATCAATCTCAAGGAGGTCCACTATCAGCACTTGGCCGCAACTCGTGGAAATCTGAATGGAAAGTGTTCACCGCGAAATTGTCGATGCGAGTGCGGTGTAGGAGCTCCAAAAAACCCATTCGAGTATATCGTGAAAAGCAAAAGTGGCACCACCAGTGCTGATGGTGTTCCACGGCGATGTGGCGATGCGCGCCGAAGTGCTGAGCAAGAATACCGGGTAAATTGCATCTTACCCGAGATCTGGTCCATGCTGGATGCTCGGTGAATGGGAATCGGTTGCTCTGTTGCCGGGATGATGATAATGACGATATACAATCATAGCACACTGTGCCGGTTGAATCTCCCATACGATGACAACAGCCGGCCGGGAAAAATGACCTGGAGAACCTGCTCCCGATAGTGTGGATTGAATTCAGCTCCAGGAGATAGAAAATCCATCCAGAAATTTAGTCTCATGCGTAAGAGTGAGACCACAATAGAATGCCCCGGCCAAAAGAATTCTTTGCCTGGCTGAGCTCAGCTCAGTTCAGCGGCTCTGGGGTGTTTGACTGGCACAGGCTGCCAGGAAACTTCATCATTTTTCTACGACATGCACCGGAGCGGGTTTTCCGCAGCACCACATCACAGTGCTATGAAAATTTTCCGAGATGTCGATTTTTCAGTAAGTGACTGAAAGTCGAACGATGAGGACGTGTTTTGTTGAGATTTTACGCTCAGTTGTAGGGTGACTGTGAAAGGTATCGCGAACTCACACGAAACAAACTGAGCCCAAAACCAAGTTGTTTTTTTTTTTACGTTTTTTTTTTCAAATATCTCGAAATACAAGAAAACAGAAGAAAAAAGAAAATAATTAATTTAACTTCGAAAGTTTTTTTGAGTGATTTCTCGGGTGAACTAGAGGAAATTGTGTTTTACTATATATCGGCCAAAAATAAACAAAACGTCTCGAAGACTTTGGGGATGTGAAGACGTATTCGCATTTTATCTCTAGATAGAGGCAAAATTGTGTGATTTTTTGGTGCAGTTTTTTCGAAATTATTAATTTTAAATGAGAAAATTAAATTAAAAATAACAGACTGAGATTTGGTGCACGCCACCGAATGTTTAAATTATTTTAAAATTTAATGCAACAGCGCAAACAAAAGATAAGTTTTTTCCGATGATAACATTCGCGAATTTTTTGTGTTATAAGTGGATCTTTTTATCTTAACAGAAAATTAGAAAATAATGTTAACGAACTTTTTACTTAAACAGAACCGAAACTGAAGAGAAGAAGTAGTTTGTTTGTGCCGGAACGGTTTTACTTCATCCGCTCGTCTTTCCGGTTTTCGGGGTTTTTTGTTTTTTACGAAAAAGGGCTGTGTGTTTTTCGTTTTTTTTTTATATTTTTAAATTCGTCTATCTTTAGGGTGAGGTCTGAGTGTAAACGAAATTTTGTTAAATTACGTGAAAATTTTGTTTTATGATTGCTTTTGTGCTTTTGGTTATATTTTTCATTATATCGACAAAGTAAAAGGTTTTAGTTGTTTGCATCACTAAAGAAATTAGAGAGAAGAAAGAATAGTGAAAATTGTTTAAATTGTGAACAGATTACGATTCCACTCGAGCCAATTGGATTAGTTTCACCGGATACTGCATGTAAGTCATATTTCTCCAGATATGTTCAATGATAAGTATTTATTTTTAACAGACGTAAGAGTTAATAACTTAAATAAATCACAAAAGTGATAGTATAGACGAAAACTCCGAAAAGTCTAGTTTTCAAGGTCAACAGTAGCCGCGATTGAATCCAACATTTGAATTTTATACTCATCAAGATTTCAGCGTATTTTTGATTACAGGTCTTATTTTACCTAATTAATATACTTATAAAAATTATTCTAACGATATTATATACCTAGTCGTGCCATAAATTCTGTCACAACTTTAAAGAAGCATAAAATCTGAACAATAAAAGATAATATGTTTATTCCAACGAAATTTATTTTAATAAGGTATTGTTAATTAATTAATAAAAGCTTTACTCGAAATGACCTCCTTTAGCTTTTATACAAACTTTTAAACGTTGTGGCCACTGGTCTATAGCGGCACGCACGGTATTCAACGACATTTCATTTGCTGCTTTCACCAACGATTTTTTCAGACTGTCCAAATTGCGGTGGGGAGTTCTACAGGCCTTATTCTCTAACTCTGTCCATAATGCATAATCCAGCGGATTTAAATCTCGGCTCCCGGATGGCCAATCTTCTTGTGCAATAAAATCAGGACTGTTATTTCGAAGCCACTCCTGTGTGCTTTTTGCTTTGTGAGCAAGAGCAGAGTCTTGCTGGAAGACCCAATATTGTCCATCGGAAAGAGTTTGCGATAAAGGTTTCACAGCACCTTCCAGCACGTTGGTTTGATAAACCGCCGCACCGGTTTTGATACCTTTTTCGCAAAAATGGAGTGTTGTGACACCTTTATGGGATACACCCCACCAAACCATTACAGAAGCTGGATGATGGCCTCGTTGCACCCTGAGAACCGTTTTTTTTTAGCTTCTTCTGATGATGTTGTATAAACCTTATCATTTTGTTTATTAAAAACTTGCTCCACAGAAAAAATTTAAAATTTAAATTTATACATATATTGCCTTTTTTAATAGTCAACGTTCATACACGAAAAGTTAGAGGAGTTATCGTACTTTTCTTCGTCGACAGCATTGTGATAGTAAATCGAAATTTTTTTTAACACCAAAAATGTCGTAGAATGGCAGTACGGATTATATTTTATTTTATTTCATATTCACTTCTTTAAAAATATTCCAAAATATCGTAAATAGTTGATAAATAAATTATCAATAGTCTACAATAATTTTAGGAGTTGTATAACATAATTTATAAAGTTAGGGTTTTATTCCCCTTGTTTTTTTCTTTTTTTGACGGCCCTATACTTTATGAATGTGTGAACTTGATTTGTTTTTGCATTCATATTAAATTTTAATTCGTAGCCGACATTATGGGGTACCAGATGTCCCATTATTATTTCTTTTAAACTGAAGTTTAAGCCATTTTAAATATGAATGGATCACAAGCCAAATCGATTAACTCCACTTTTGAAAATTTCTGAATCTAAATTTGAAAACCTCTAATACAAGCTTAATGCTAAATTTTGGAAATCAATTATTTTACTAATTTTACGTAAAAGTAATAACCTTTAATTTAATGTATATTTAAATTTTTATTTTAAAACGAGCTCTTAAATGAAATGTGTTGTTGTTTCGCCAGTGTTTTCCATTTTTTGTTTGTGGATTTAATCGATTTTGGCCTGTGTACCATTCTTACTATTCCATAGTGTACCGAAAAGTCTTTACCGGTTTTTTAAATAAACATTTTTAAGAAAATAAAAAAAGTTATTTATTCAAAGTAATGTCCATTCGATTCTACACACTCTTTTTACATCTTTCTTACAATTTATGAATGCCATTCCATTTGTTCTATGAGCCAAACCATTTATCGATCCATTTTTTGACTTCTTCGAAATTTGCAAAGTGTAGCTCAGCGTAAAGGCGACTATCGGATGGGGTGCCAGGTCTGGAGTGAACGGTGGATGCGATAATACTTCCCATCTAAGCGATTTCAAACCGTCTTTCACCGGTTTTGCCGTGTGTGAGACGATGCATTGTCATGCAACAAAAATCACTTTACCTTATCTTCGGGACCATTGTGACATATATGTCAAATCATTTTATTCTATACTTACGGCTAGCGACATTTGTTAGAATTTTTTTACTACATTATCATTTTGTATCAGTTTATATAAAATAGTAAGTATGTATATAACTATATATACTTATTCCTCTTTAAAGTACATTACTTCGATGTTGTTAAATATTAATTTAGTAAAACATATACTTTTTAATAACTAAATAAACCTGATTTCGTTCATTTATTCAATTTTCTTGGTGGTTTAATTTTTTGGTCAGTAATAAATAAATTACAGTAATTATTCAACTATATAAGGAAGTAGTAAAATCCTCTTTTATTCATTTATAACAATTGCTCACATTTTTAGCTGTAGGGACTGTAATTAATGAAAAATAACATAAATTATACAAAATTTTTAATGCCAATCAATGACACATATAATAAAAAGATGTAATTGATTAATAAGTTAGTTCTTTTCAATGATAAGAAAGAAATCAAATAAATAAAAACCGAACAAGTGCGAGTTGAGCTCGCGTGGAGAGGGTTTCATAAGATGAATATGTTATCTACCAGTCTTTTTTTTTAAATCTGATTTTAAGACCATAGACTTCTTATAGTTATTCTTGTAATCTATAACTAAAGAACTATTTTCTGCATTTTTTCCAAACATTTTAGGCTCAGTAGTTTCGAAGATAAAGGGCGAAATGGTAAACTTTCATCTATTTTCTTAAATAACTTTAAAACTGTTTATATTAAAATTATAAAAAAATATATATTTGAGACCCTCACAACATTTCCTTTTATTTGATGTGTCACATGGTACAGTTTGTAAAACTTTTCTTTTAATTTTCTAATGTGTCCCTCAAAAGTGATCCCCATATTCAAAATTCATTTATTTACGCTACATGCCCGTTTTTGGCTCACAGAAATTCATATGTGTACCAAATTTCAACTTAATCGGCCGGTAGATTCAGAACAAATTGGCTGTGAAAGACGGACATACAGACAGACACACGATTTGGGGGTAAGAGTGCGTAAGAGTCCCATTTTTGCATTCGGGCGTATCAAATATGCTACAAGGCTGCTTTTTAATTAGTTTGTAAACGAGTATATCCAAAAATTTATGTGGTGTTAGATGGTATAGCTGGCTGAGCGATTTGGCTGCGATGTAAGAATGCTATTCCGAGATTATGGTTGCGGTTTTCATATGAAAACCCCTGGTTAAAGAGTAAAAATTACAAAAACTCAAAACCTATTAAAGGATTAACGCACTGAAAGTATGGGTTAAGTTCCCGAGTGCACGATACTAAGAAAACAATTTGAGTTTTAATTCTAAATTGTACAAAAAAAAAAATCCTATAATGTTATTAATTAAATTATTTTAAATTGTACTTTCCTTGAAAACAAGAACTAATTAGGCAGGATTTTCGCCGAAACGCAATATAATAAAATTCTAGGACTTTTGTTTTTAATTTTACTTGTTAAGCAATTTAGTCTCTCTGAATTATTTTACAAGAGTTTGGTGAATTTTCATAAATTTTATTTTATTTCTATTTATTTATTTATTTTAGGGACTAACTTTTACATCGAATTCGATATGACAAGATCTTTGGTTTCCTAGTTTTTACTAGTGGGGGATTTAATTCTACCCTATCGAGCATACACAATGATTGTTTGCAATATGAGATTAATTATTTCGAAGAATTAATTATCATGTTGTAAACTAATATTTAAGTCGAAATAAGAACGAAATGATATATCTTAAAACATTCAAAATATTTAAATAATTTAAAAAAAAAAACAACTTTTCGTAGTTTCAATTGCTTTTGTTTGGGGTATCAGAACACTTTCCCCGAATCGCATTATATTGATATTGTAAAGTGTAAATAAGTTGCACACCTCTCCCTCTTCTCCCCTCATTCGTAATTTTGTTTAAAATCTTGAATCGAAGATATTTCTTATAAACGAGATAAGAAATGAGGCTACTCATCTTACGTTGTCTTTCTTTGAAAATTTTGTTTGCGGGAGCGGTTGTCTTTACTTTATTTTTACTTTAGAAAATCCCCAACATTTCTGGGAATTGCGGAAAATATAATTAAAAAGTAATTTTACCAAAGCAATTAGCTGTCTCGCCTTATCACTTGAGGCGCGTCTTAGGATGAAAACATTCTTGAAATTCAATGCACGACAAAAGTGCGCCTCCAGGTATTCAAGCATTTTTCGTCTTTTGTTCCGTTTTTATTTTTTTTTCGTTTTGAGATATTGTAAAGGTAATTTTAAAATGTCATTTGTGGGATATATAATCGTTTTAAATAGTTTTATTATGAGTATTACGTTAGAGAATAACTGTTCTCTCTCCAATATTACGCCAAATCATATTTTACTATTATTTTTTCGGGGAAACTATCATAATACGCGGCTATCGATACAGGGTGTTATTATATGTAGGAATCCAGGAATAAGCCCCTCCTCTAAACCTACTTTTTTCCCCTCAAAACCGACGTCAACGTTTTTTGTGTGGTGCACTCACTTAAATCCTAATAGATCCTTGCAACGACATCGCAGGACATGTATGGGAGCTCATTTAAAAGAGAATAAAATTACCTTTTGAAAGATAATTCGTATTTAAGAGTTTCTTTCCAAATGTAGGAGTTATGGTGGTAAAATTAAAAATTAATAGAAAATTTAAGTTAAAAATTGCGTTTATTTTCTGCTTTCCTAAATATCTCTTATGAATGAGATTACTGTTTTTGAAAGACACTTTTTATCATACTCCTAAAAAACGTTGACGTCTATTTTAGAGGGTAGGTTCAACAACAATAAAAGTTTGCTACCCCGAGGAATTGATAGATATAATGTTTTTTACAGTCTACTTGCGAACTTCAGTACTTCATATTTTATGCGATATGGGATGACAGCAATGATACTCAACTATAATGATATATAATATGTTTATTAACATTTTGTTAATAATTTCATAATTGTTTTTATTAATTAATTAAACTACAAAACTTACTAAAACATATTCACAAATAGTGTTGCGTAAAAGTATAGGACCACTTATAATAAAATTTCTTTAATATTTAAAATGTAACACTTTAGCCTTTAAAAAAGCTTTAATTCTCCTTGGAAGTGAATGTATTAAATGTATAGCTATTAGTTGAGTCATGTTTTTCCTCCATTTCTCGGATAGAAATATTTTCAATTCTATTACACTACTGAGCCATAATATTTTAAGTTTCTAACCAATTTTTAGTATAACGGGCCGTATGAGATTTTGCATTATTTTGTTGAAATAGAATTCCATTTTATCTTTCATTAATATGATTAAAAACCCTTTTAATATATCCACATATTTTTGTGAGTTAATATGTCCCTTAACAATGCACAAGTCCGAATAACCATACCAGGAAATATCACCCCACCTTACCACCGCTTCCCTGCACTTGGTGTTGGACAGATTGAGGATGATACTTCTCATTTCTTAATCTACGGACGTATTTTTTGCTATTAGGCACAAGTTGAAAGGTACATACTTTCGTCCGACCAGATAACATGTTACCAGTTGTTTATCGTACAATTGGTCATACCAAATTCTCCTATTCTTTGTTTTTTTTATTAGATAGTAACAGTTTTTTAATTGTAGGGTTAGTTCTGTAGCCCATGTTTTATTATTATTATTATTATTATTATTTGAGTGGGTGAGACGTGTAACCTCGAGCGCTCAGATATTGTCCATTGCACTCATTGACCCATTGTGTTCGTGGAGTAGAATACCATGGTTATCGTGGGATTCGAACCCACAGCCTCTGGGACGGTAGGCCAGCGCGTTAACAACTGATCTACCGTAGGCCCCATGTAGTATTCGAACACCCTGTATAAAAATATACATGATATATATATATTTTCCTCAAAAAGTATAACATTTTTAACAATATTTGTATTTCGTCTTTTATATTTGATAAATTATAATTCTAATTATTTCTATGAATTTCTATGTCGACATGTGAACGTCACATATCGACTTTAAGCCATAATCTTTAAATAAATAACAATAAACTGAAATGTTTAAAACTGATATACTTATTTTTTGGAATAAGTCAAAATCATCAGAATAAATCAGTTGTCCATTTGCTTACTTATGTAAAAATTGGTATCAATGAGCATCAAAATCAAGCACGTACAAAGGCAATCTATTTATATTTGAATTGCTAAACATGTTCAGTCAATAAATATAACACGTGTCAAGTACAATAAATAAAAAAAAAAGCTTTGATTTCAGCAATAGCAATAACAGCCAAAATAAAATAAATTGAGCAGCCAACCAAGAGTTGTTGTACTGTCGAAAAAAAAAAAAAAATAAATAAATTCAAGTTTGACATCGACGACACACCTGGAAATTGCTGTGCCTACGGGCGTCAAGCTAAAAATCAAAGTGTGCAAAAATAAAATTGTCGGGAAATAAGAAGAAGAACAGGAACGGGAAGAACATTTAAAAGTAAATTCAGCAATAACATGAATGTTTTATTGATTGATTCCCCGCGCATACCTCTGTTTTCCGGTATTTCCTCGACCCCCAACCCTCTTTGGCAAAGAATACCGGAAAGTGAGAATGGTTTTTTTGATTTTCCTTGCGGTTATAAAGATAATAGAATTCGATTTTAAATGGCATCCTAGGTGCCGTTCAACCCTCTTATCCTGCACAAATGAGAAGTGAAATAAAAAGAAATGATGAAGGATCACTTTCTTGCCTTTTGTGGAAAAAAAGAAATAAGAGAACCAAAAGATAGACAGTTCAGGAGATAGCAAAAAAAAAAAAACAAAATCAATAACTCACCCGTTTCTGGCCATAGTCGATTTCGTTTAAAAGAATTTGCTACAAGCTGCAACAGCGGGGACAAATTAAAAAAATTTAAATCGAATAATTTAAAATTATAATTCTGCTAACATTTGGTGGGTGCGAAAACAAACCGCGCTCTCTCGCTGTGTATAATAAAAGGACAAAAGAAAAGAAAACTGACGCCCCACGCTGTCCAGACATAAAAGTTAAGAGAGATTTCCACCGGAAAAAGAAAAACTTTCAACCCCCTGCAAGGGGCTATTGTACCCTTTTTCCCTATTGTTTTAAATATTCTACAGCGCTACAATACCACCGGCAACATCTGGCAACACACAAAATTATCTGAATGAAATTTCTTAGCCGAATTTTTATTTTTCCTAGCTTTTCTTTCATTTTATAACAATTTTTCCCCCTATTTAAAAGGAATAAAACCTTAGCATTGTGATGGTCATTTTGTTGGTACTTTACGCCTTACCTAACTTCTGAACTTCTACGCCTTATTTTTAGTTAGATTTAAATTAATTTTATCGTAAAAATTAGTTAGAAATAATTCATTTAATTTGATATATAAATGTGCAATTAGTCACATTTCTCATAAGAACTCAAAATTACTCGAAGACATCAGCATCTTGCCACGTTAACTCAGTTGGTTAGAGCATCGAAACGCAAATTCGAAGGTCGTGGGTTCATTTCGATATAAAATTTAATTTTATTCAAAGTTAAAGTGAAAAGGGGGAAAAATACTTTAAATGAGAAACATTCGCTGTCTTTTCATATCATCGACCGCATAAAAACCTTTTGTTGATGCTCTCTGCTATGGTGCAGTAGCCGCAGTCGATTGCAGTGTTTTCCTCTTCATACAGGCTATTCGTCGACATTTACCACATTTTGGTGGCATGCTTCGATTTGCATCTATGTCTGCAGTTTTCATTTACATCCAATGGTTATTTCATGAATACAATTTAACTCAAATTTCAAATCACAGAATTTGGCTATCTGTTTAGTTAACTTTAACCACTAAAAGTGGTCAATCAGGCAACAAAGTGGCCACTTATAAGCCACATTTTACATTAGACTTTTGATACGCAAAATTAATCTTTAAAATTAAGCTTTCCTCTATAAATACTTTGTAGGTGTCATGATTAAGTGTATATAAGTTTATTTGGTAAGAATCAATTTTTGTTAATTAAATAACCTTGTAGATGAAGAGATTTAACTTTCAGCAATTGCATTTCCAAGTTCAGAAATAAAACCATTTAGTTTAAATTTTAGAAGTGCCAATCGATTTCAATAATTTTGTTCAAGTTAAAATGCAATAAATAAATAAATAATAATAAAAAAAACAATATTTTAATGAGTTGCTCTTATTAAAAACCATGTGACATACCAAGTTGAATTTCAAAAGGAAATGTATGTTAATAAAGATTATAAAATTTTCTTCGTTTTCGGAATTTTTGAATTAAAATGTTACCTTACTTTTAAAACAGTACTATTATTGTAGGAGAACTATGTACGAAAATCTCGGATTAGTAACCCTCAAATTGGGGCCTCTGGTAGTTCAGTTGTTAGCGCGCTGTCCTACCGTCCCAGAGGCTGTGGGTTCGAATCCCACGAATAACTATGGTCTCCAGCGCTACGTGGTAACACAATGGACCAAAATTGGCCTAAGTGTGCCTTTCTAGGCAGCCACAGCAACCAACCAACCAACCCTCAAATTGAAATAGACATGCAAAAACAAACCAACAGTGACAAAGATCACAGTTTTTAAAAATATTAATTTACTAATTAATATATAGTACCAAATTAAAATTTCGACTATATTTGTTGGCAACATCAAGAATTTGCAAAGTTTGAGTTTATTAGCTTCAGTGTTTTTTTTTTGTCACATTTCGTATAGACCTTTAGATGGTGCTATTTTAGGTAACTTAAATACTAAGTTGGTATATAATATTCTAAATTCTCAAGTTTTTGAATATACATTATTTAATTTTGTATGCTATTGTTCTATAGTTATCTCAAATTGTTTTAGAGATAGCTAAATATAAAGTTGGCATTATGCTATAAAATTCGATCTAAAATTGTATAAAATTTGCCGAAGTTATGGCCTTGATCATTTTGAAGGAGAAGTATTTTTGGATAACCACAAAAGCGAAATATTGTCAAACGCGTGGTTTAGTATAAAAAAAGGGATAATTTCCGCGACACCTAATTTAGACGCATGCGCTATATTTGATGGCACCGTTTTTCAGGGACAGTGCCCTTTTCATTTCACATCTGGCTATGAAATGTGCCCCTTGGACGTGAGATGAATCCTAAAGTTTTTTGTTTTTATGAAAAAAAAAAAAAAAACAACCCAGAAAAAAATATATTTATATCCTACAAAGCAAGGGAATTGGGCACAATATCGCACCGTCATCAGGGCCATCATCACTCGCAATAAAAAAAGGAAATGCGCCGCACAACAAAAACACTGAATTGGCTCACTGGGTGTGGTGGAATCCAAGAATTTTGCTGCACCAGGATTGGAAGCTGAACCAGTCCAGTCGAGTTCCTTGGGTCTTATTAGACTTACTCCTTCTGCTGATAGGAAAAATAAACACAATTAGCATCGCTGATTAAGGACGGCTTATTTGATTTCGCAGATAGTATCTAAGTGGGTCATGGCTTGGCGGACTCGCAATTCTCTCTCGAGGTTCTAGAGGACCAACCACATAAGGTTTTAAACTAGGTCCAGTTTGATACCTACTTTCAACGGCACCCATTCTCAATTAGCCTAAAATGTGCTGAAACAATTGTGTAATGATAATGACATTTTTATATGAGCATTAGAGGCTTTTGCGGAATCATTTCGGCCAGATGCGTGGCTCCCACGAGTACATAAGCCAAAAAGTTTTCTCTATATTTTCGGTGGTATAGAGAGAAAGACGCAATCCTGGACGAGACAGGGATGACAAAGTGTCTTTCGGACATAATGACATCATCATCATTTTCTAGCCATCGCTATCGTCGCATAGCCCATCATAGTCATCGCCAAACCGCCAGCTACCAAACGTACTAAACTCGTTGTTGTCATTATTATTATTATCATCATCGCATCCCTCCTCCCCCGGAATTCAGTCCACTATATTCTAGTCTAGTCTAGAGCTTGGCCCCATCATCACAATATTTGTTTGGGGGTTTGGGGACCTCAATTCCATCAGTTCTACGCCCTGGTACCCATCACACTTCGCATTACGTCTCCATCGTATCCAGCTGGATGCTGCGAATGGTCCAGTGGGATAGTGGGGCAACAGCAGGATGAAGGCTCCTAAATAGTATATAGTATATATCCACCACTGCGTTGGTTATTTATACAAACAGATTTGAAATAGAAGAACAAATTGTGAGGGTGCTCGACGGGATGAGAGAGGATTGCGGATAGTCGTCTACATCCCAGGGGATGATGACAAAAGAGTGCAAAAATTGCAAGGAGAGCACGAAGCTCCGAATTTGTCCAATGGATTAATTTTACAAGCAAACAGACAAACGCTCGATAGAAAACTATCTGAGAAATGGGTTTTTTTTTTCGACCCGGTATCTCATCAAACGTCGCGTCTTGAGATGTGAAAGGGATTAGAGCTATTTATTCAAGGGGAAATTTTCCCTTACTATCGGCGATGGAACCAGTTCAATATTTGCTTTTTATTAAAATACAATTTCTCTACTTGTCGTTCCCTTCTTTGAATTGGTCCAGCAATAGAGTATTTATAATAGCATCTATATATATATACTATATACTATATTTATATACATACATATACGTATGTAGGCACATATGTATGTGCACTTATTCCGGCTGGACATGACTTTTCATCAGAAAGTCCTCCCAGAGGATTAGAGAGCGTTGTTTGAGATATTGGCGAAAAGCCCTCCAATTGGAATTAATTGGAATATGCTTGCGTGGACAAAGGGTAAATATAGGAATAGTTAGGGCTAGGTATCCCCCCCAAAACAACCATTTTATCATACTCAAATTGAAAAGGCCCATTCGTCATAGGGTAAATGTTTTTGTTATGATTTTGAGCACGTAAACATAGCGATCAGCTGCCCAGTTGAAAAATTTATTTGGAATTTGAAATTACGCCGCGTGCATTGTGGACATTTGGGGGGATTTTCCCTTTTGTTTTCTACAGGCTATCCCTCTCTCACACATTTTCCTTTTTATATCTACTAATATTTCCCTAATGGTGTAAAATCGAAATCCTCATCTCTGGCCTTTAAATTAATTATGAACTATATGTTTTTGATATACGTACTATTTCCTATTATTTATGTTATTTTTGTGATTATTTTATTAAATTCTTAATATGCTAGAAATGAAAGTAATGCTCTAATTTAACGTAATTTGTTTTTTCTTTAATTAAAATCAAGAAGAAAGTTGAATTAAATTTTTAAAAATCTGTTTTTTTAATTTGAGGTTCTTTTCAAAAGTTTTGATTCTAATTATTTTAATTTTACATATGTTCTTTTAATTAATTTAAATATGTAAAGTAGAGTAGTTTGTTTCAAGGCTTAATACTATAACATATTATTTATTATAATAATATTGCTATAAACTTAAAATATTTATTAAAACTTTCCTCTATTTAATTTTTAGGGCTCTTTCTCCATCAAGAAGTCAACAGGAGGTTTACCATCAGTCTCATCATCACCCTCATCATCACCATTATCATCATCTGGATTAATTTAATGTGATTGAAATTGTGGGCGTGATCTCTTTATTTCCGGCCGCCGTAATTCATTCTATCGCGGCGGGTATAAAGAATTCATATAAAATATTAAAATGAGAAAGCCACAAAAGTTCTACTATTCATGTGAATTATGCAAAAGATAGAAAAATTCCTGACGAATCACATCATATCATCAGGAATCGTATAATTTTTTTTCTCTTCTTTTTGTTTTTTTTGTTTTTTTTTTTTTGTAATATCCTCACACTTAACGTTAACCACGGCGAATGCAAGAATCACAAAAAATCGATTCACAGCAAAATTATTTAATGTGGGAGATGTTCGATGACGACATTGAGTGCGATGAATGCGGTGGCCCTGGACCACCACCGAAATTTCTTGTTCCACCACCACCGAGACCACCATTTATGCAGGAATTGAGCAAATGCCCAGAGGATGAAACCTACAATTGGGATAACAGTGATAACATGTGTGAGGCTATTCCGGTGAGTACCTGCACCTAATTATATTGATTACATATTTCATATAGGTAACTGTACTGTGCGACAATTATCGTCATATGTATGGGCATGAGTGCCTTTCACTTTAGTCCTTTGCACGCAAGACATTTTTTTTACATTTCAAAATTTCGTCGCATTGTGCTGAGATAATTATGTGGTATCGCAATGCAGCTGTTGATGTAACGAATAAAAATTTTGATCAAGTTGTTCCACTTTCAAAGAAAAAAATGAGACTCTTCATTGGTCTTGTATTAAATTATAATTACTTTATTTTTTTAATTGTTAACACTTTTGAAGCTCTTCGCCTTTGTTTAAGGACTTTAACTTTGAATTTTGGTGTTGTTGCTCAATTTTTTTGTACAGAAGATCAATTGTATTAGCTGTATTAAATTGTAAAATGTTGCTTGATTGTTTAACCTTTAGTAGTTAGTTAGTTTTTGTTAGAGCTAGACGCGAACCAAGTCACAAATGAGCAGTGAGAGCAAAAGATCCATAGTGAACCGATTCTAGAAATGGCTTAGGATTAAGTTTCCTTTGTACTTGTAAATATAAACAAATATAATAATAATAAATAAATAAATTAGACGAGTATCTTGTACGTATCCGTTTGCGTAGGTGCAGCTAAATAGGAGAAGGAGTGTAATTGTTTCTCCTGTTTCCCGGGACCGTTGCCATTGGATAGTGTAGGTCTAAAATAAATAAATAAATAATAAATCTTTCCTTTGCTCTTTTTATTCCTATTGGTTTTAGAAAATTGATAAATTGCAATTAAAGCAATATGCATTACTCACTAAAATAATTTTTAACACGCAAACAAAATATTTATTCACTAATAATGCAATGTCACTATCACTAAATTTGTTAATAATAAAAATGAGAAAGTATAATACAGTTTTTTGCAAATATCTGCCTGACTGTATCACAATTGTTCTAAAATGTTTCTACCCTTGTTAATATAACAAAAAAAAACTTCATATTTTAAAAATTTGCAAGTAAAATTTAAGATGAAAAATTGAACAAAGTGAAGGGTCATTTTGTGCAAAAAAAAATCCATTTTATTATACTGTAAAAAGGGAACTGATTGAAGAAATAAGAGGGAAATTCTTCCATTTAAGGTAATCTGCTCTGTTTTTTCTCTCCTTAACCTTTAATTCAATTAACTTTATCAATTTTATCAACTCTATTAACGTTAAAAAAATGTTTGATTCATTAGACCTGCGGATTAAGCTTCTGGTTTAAAGAGATCTCTGCTAGAATTTTCCTTCTTATTGCAGAGACAATTGGTGACTTTGACCATCGTTTTATCATTATGCTTACTTTTAAATATTTAAAATTAGTACAGCGTTTCGCTGTAAACCACGATCTATCTAAGGTAAATATTTGTATTGCCTTTTATTAATAATGTAGCTTAGAAATATTATTTTAGAGATATAACACTACTTTTAAGAAGAGAAAAATTAGTATACATTATCCGTCACTTTAGGAATAGCGAATTTAAATTACAATATCACTAAATATTTTAATAATTGTGATAATGATTGTGTACTATGCATAACCCTAGAAATAAAATAAAATATTGAGAACTCTATTTTTATTCGGTAAGCTAAACCAAAATTATATATTTTAGATTATTATATCTAGCTCTACGGATTTTTAAAATAAGTCTCTATTATTTCAAATACTGTTAATACAGCGTAAATTTGAGCTGAGTTGAGCTGTCTAGATAACAAAAGAAAAAAAAAATATTAGGGATTTTGCGTGTGCTCTTTTCGCTGAGGGGTTTTTTTTTACAGACATATCCCTTTCATGTTCAACATATCGCTTTATGTATGGCTATTTGAAAGTCTAGTCTTTGTTATAATATTCATCAGCATGCTTCCAGAATAGAGGTTATTTAACCTCTTCCAATGTCCCACGTATAAAAGGAACATCCACCGAAATCTCCCAGCATACAGAGTCATCTCATTTAGGTATCGTCGTTATTCCGGTGCACAGCCCTCTATCGACTGAAAGGGCGTCTTGTTTTTAGCCACCACCGCCTCGGTCCATTCTTCCTCCCTCCGGGCAGCTGGGGTGCTCCGCCAGCCAGCCGAAAATCACTTACCCAAAGTAACAGCATCCGGAGGACGGAGTCTGAACTACTTGGGTGTAGTTTGCTCAAACATTAGATGGTCCACTGGTGGAGGCTGCAAAGAGCACCCGCAATTCTGGCTTCTATATGCATCCACCTGCGTGGGATACCTGGCCACCCCTTTACCTGGGCCATTAGCCCACAGCCACACCTCATCGGATAGGTACGTCTATCCTGGCTCTCTATGTCCCGAAACCGAAAACTTTTCATTAAGCGAAAATGTTGGTGCATATGTACTCAAGCCCACGCCAAATATGCTAGGATGATGCGTTTGTTAATCTGAAAATTTACATAGACATGTTTTAGCATATTTTCAAGTGCTCCTCTCTGTCTGGGGCTCTGAACAAGCTCCAATGAACAGGCAGAGGTAAGGTGCGGCACAGGTGTAATTATAGGGATATGTATCCAGATAGGTGCATCAAGGGAACATCCTTTTCTCAGTTGAGCTCAGGCAATTTCCCTGTGTTTTTTTTTTATTAAAAAAAAAAAAAACTTTTATCAATATTAGGCTGATAGTAGTTTCGACCGTATCACGATTGTTTTAAGGGAACCGAGGAATTGTACGGCGCACCTGAAGGGGCCTTCACTGTCATGTGTGCGGATATAATAGTTAATCTCTGCCAGAGGAGGTGATCCCATTAAAATTTAAAACGTATTCAATTAAATTCTGAGCTCAGTTAGGCAAGCCCCTCAAAATGCATACGACAGTCGGAGAGTTGCTCCCGTGTGTGGATACATGGGGTATCTTTCAGATGGATGCTCCTCCTACGATTTAATTATTCACATGTAGTCAGGTGTAATGGGAATGGAAAAAAAAATGGGCACTTTTTGGGTAGGAGCAGGGACCCATCCGGCCAATCTCAAACAATAGAATTGAATGAATTGGCAGAACATGTGCGGTGGTTGGGAAAAAACAGCAAGGATCTGGCCCTTTTAAGAGCCCTACCGAGGCATCAAGCCTGGTCTAAGTTCATTACCTTTTTAGTTTTAATGAAATTTTGCTTTTAGGATGTTAAAATTTGTCTCGACGGTTGTTCATAATTCCTCAAAGGAGATAGTTAAGGACAACCATCTTTCTTGTGAGGAAGAAATTTCATAAAATCACTGCATCCCATTCCTGTCCGATGTCGTCTGCCTTGTCAAATGTCCTTTACTCCTCCCCCTGATCCCGTAAATTTCATTTTACCTTAAGTCAACTTCCCTCTGATTGTATAAACAGAGAAGAGATTTTGTCTGACGAGGTCCTTGCTAGAGAAATATCTCCTTCGACGCACACTTATCTCTTCCCGCCGCACTACCGGACAATTTTATGGGAATACAGAAAGATGGGAAAATACTCTACAATATAACTAAGCCCCCCCCCCCCCGAAATCCTCCCATTTTATAGCATAGTTGAGGCAGAGCCTACATTTATCCTGACATAAGACAACTGGACGCATCCCAAAAATTTGCAAGGATCACGTTTTATATCGTCATCAGCTCCTTTTTCATCCTAAGTCCTCTTTATATCGCATGAGATATTCCGTGTCCTTCTTACCCGAAGGAGGGTCCTTTTGCAAACTCCCAGGTTTTGTTTACACTCGCTCGGCACGCCCGGGATCAGGCTAGCGGGGTGGTGCGGTGGTGTATAAGGTGCGGCGGGCGTTTGAGGTAGTTTAATGCATCTGACGAAAATTTTATATCCCCCCTGTCGCAATATGGCAGCACATGAAAATTTTTCGGGAGTTAGTCTGAGGAGCGAGAATTGGGCGAATCCACCCCAAACCCTCTGCCCACACCCACTTCCTCGGGGGTCTTTTATTTTTTGTCTTTTATTTTGCCGTAGGAGCACCAGCTGAGGTGGGCTCTGCTGGCGCGGCGGTGTCGCAACGCAGACCTGGGAATATTCGAAAGTAATAAGATTTAGTGAAATCTCGGTGTTTAGCATAAAGTCGATTCGGCAGTGTCCGACGCAGGAAATCATGAGGCCTCCGGGCGAGAAATTCTGCCGCATCCTGAAACAGGGACGTGTACGGGGTTCATGGGCCGTAGATAAGTTTACTATACAACAGGCAAGAAGATATTTTCCTTCTCCAGGAGAATAGTCTTTTAGCCCTTGGTGGGTGTCGCACTCCTGCAACAGCCGGGAAGAACCCAGTGGATAAGTTTTTGGGCATGACCGAAATTTGATGGGATTTCGGTTTATGGGGCCCACGAGTTTTAAACGATACTTTGTCGCAGTAACTGTAATCTTGTTTTAAAGCAATTTGATGTTTCTTGCGGACAACTTTGATAGGGAAGTGAAACTTCTTCCTTTTCGGGCGTATACCGAAAAGGTGAGAAAATTACGACGAGGGATTTCCCTCCGCTTATCCCAAAATAATCTTAGCAAAAAAAGTTTTACTCGAAAACATTTATCCTCCAACCCTCGATAGGATGAAACTTTTCCTTATTGGCTTTTTATAATGTGGCAGTGTTCAGATGGCTGCATAATTTCACGCAAATGAATTTCTTTGCGTCCTGGGACTTTCCAAGTGGAAAGCTGTGAAGAAGAAGGGGGATCAATTTAATAAAATTATTGAGTAGGAAAAGGTTTTAATATTAACTTCTTTAGAAGCATGTATTGATTTATTTTGTAATTTTGATAGTATTAAGTATTGTTCTAGTTGACACAAAATAGATCGCTACAAGATTGATACCAATTCAAAATCTTGTAGGTGTAATATTGTCATGTATGGCATTACTCAAGCACAAGGCTTCTAACATTACTTACAAATAAATGAATTGTTAGAAATTATTTCATTATGATAATGGAATTGAAAATATACACTAAAACACAATTAGGATGGAGGAAGGTGGTTAGAACAATAGGAAACCTGAACTTATTTTATATACTGGCAAATGAGATATGTCTCGAAATTTGGCTTAAATTAGAAATAGGAAAAATCTGATTTCAATGAAAGAAGACATTTGGTACAAAACGTAACGATCTGAATGGCTATAGTTCCCGAAATATACCATTTTTCATTTTAAGAAAATGTAAAAATTAGAAGTTGACATTTTTAATGCAAAAATCTTTTGCCCAGCATGTAAAGGGTAGTTTTTTAGACGTATACAAATTCAAATTTAAAATAAAATAAAACTTGTAAAACTAATGTTAATGGACATGGTGTTGGCTTTATTTAAAAAATGTTTTTATGCCATTAGTGGTTAAACATGATTTCGGGAATGTGGGCGCTACGGGGTAGTGAGTTCACATATTCGTAAGCAAAATATTCCATAGGTGTGAGTTTACACGATCGTGGAGGTAAGTTCACAAATTGATTGAATTTTGGCGAACTAAACCATGATTTTTAAAATAAATGTGTATAATTTGCAAGCGTTGATCTGAAGTAAACCTATGGTAACCATGGTATAATGGAGAAATCTAAAAATATAAACACAAAACTCCTCTTACCTGTTGTCATCTAGTAATTTGTTGTTTTAACAAAAATAATATGCTACAATTTCTTTCTAATAAGAACCACCTCTTATCCGAATATCTCGTAATACCTAATCAGAATCTCTTATTTAAAACTTAACATGGCTACTGTGCATAGTTAAAAGTATTAAATAATTATTATTATTTTCCTCTCATCTTGGATGTTGTTCTCATTAGAAAAAAATATATTGAGACGAACATGAACTTTGTGACCGAATAAGGGATGTGTTAATTTAAATTTTCCATAAACCGATAATGTTTTATAAAGTGATAGTGAATATTGATTTAGAATGCTATGCATTGAGCTTGGTTACAAACTTATTTTGCCTTAACATATCAATTTTCAAAGATCTCCCAAAAATTACGAATTTATTTACTTTTAAGTTTCAACTCGCATTTTTTCAAAAGCAATTAATATGATATCGAAAATTCGAGGAAATCACGGAAATCAGGTATACAAAATATTTAATTAATATACTTTTAATATGCTGATCTATGTTAAATAAATAAAGTTTCAAAATTAGTTATTTTCAAATAGACACAAGTCCAGTCATTAATATGTTTTGAGATGATATAAAACGGGTTAGGTTTAAACATATTGAACTTTATGTTTTGTATGATAAAACTGATATTTTCTATAAAAAAATTAGTCTTAGTCTATTGGAAACTAGTGGCAATGAATTAAGTTAAAATTTAAGTTTAGTTTAACGTTAAAATTATACAGTCAATTGAATCTTTTCACCCTTAAAGAGAAATTTCTATTGAAATTTTGTGTGCTTTAATATGAAAGGTATAATTAAAAGGCAAAGGGATATTTACACGTTAACCGTCGCAATTGCCACGCAACAGATGATAAAACTTGAGATATTTTTGTTTTTGAAAATCACCATGGGAAGACGGTAACTGTTTACACATCCTTTGTAGATAACAGCGGTAATCGGGACTTGTGTGTCGATTGGGACATGTGAACGAGTCTTGTGAAGTGACTTCTTAATATCGCGGAAAACAAAATATTTTGTTTACCGGATCCATAAGGGCGGGCTGTGGGGATCTCTCTGAGTTGGCTTATCAGGGCCAGGAATTTTGTAAATCCAGGGCCCAAAAGTAGCGATTGCGGAGGTGGTGTATTCGTTTACGGGAAGTAGAAGAGCAAACAGGCATATGTTTGCTCAGAAATTACAAACGAGCTCCAGGGTTACGAGTGGAAGGTATTGAAGCCTTTCCCTTCAGCCCGGACGGGGCGCGTATATTTAATTTTGGGAAAAGATATGTATGCGGAAGATAACATATATAGAATATTTTCAAGCTTACACGGCAATTAATAAAACAAACGTAGCCATTTTACCCCTGATAATAATATCCCTTCCTCTGTTGATGTTGATGGGAAACAAGGCAAAGGACTCATGTAACCTTTCTTGGGAAATCCTTTCATTTTGTGTATCCTGTCTGTCCGCTGTTAAACATCCGCTGGCCCAATTGTAAATATACTTTTAGTATTCTCCCGGTGGACACTAATCCACCAGGACAAGAAGCTACCAAGGGCTGGAAAGAAAAAAAAAATTAAACATAAAGAACGGCCAAGATCGGAGAACGAACGGAGGAGCTCGGCTGGGCCTAAGCCTAACGAACAACAATTTCCTCTAGGAGCCCTTCTTCGGAGAGCAGCGCAAGGATGCTTCTTTTTCGCAAACCAGAAGTAAGTGGTGGGACGAACAGCGGAAAATCCTTAACAGCATTCGTTCCACTTAAGATGGATTTTGTCGAGGAATCAGTCAGCCATCAGGCTCTAAAAGTGTAATGCCTTTGGAGGCTAAATGGGAGCGGTCATGTCAGACGGATGGGGGTTATTAGAACGCACAGGTTTTTTGGGACCGTTCCATGCCTTATTATGGGCTATCCAAGTAAATATATACATACGTAGTTACTTCACATACAAAAGACGGACGGAATTACACAAAATGACACAGTCTTAAGAGGAGTCCTAAGAACTCCTAAAATTGTGTTAGGCTGATAAGAAGACACGAGCGAGTTGCTTCATTTTGGAGGGGGCTAAAATCAAAGGGTTTTTGTCGGGCAAATGAAAAATTAAACTTATTTTTAAATAATGCCAGGTATTTTAAATTTAACTAGGAATATTTCTTTAATCAGGTTGTTTACGATAACTAAAGGGTGTTTCAAATTTCGCGGTTTTTTTTTAAGAATAAATAAAACATATAATTTGCATTCATTTTCAAAAACTTTTTATTGGTAATTGAAGTATCAGTTATGACATTTATATGCGAAAAATAATATTTGCCAAATGGCCTCCTTTTGCAGCTCTACAGACGTACACTCTTTTATTAAAATTTTCAATAACATTTTGATATAATTGAAGCTCTATCTCACCAACGACACGAATAATTACATTTTTCAAAGCAGGAATCGATTGTGGATTGTTTTATAAACCTGACTTTTCACCTAAATCCAAAGAAAACAGTGTCATTCACATGATTTTGGTGGCCAATTAACATCACCGTTTCTTGATATTACACATCCAGAAAATTGTTCTCTCAATAAATCAATTGTTTCTTGTGCAAAGTGAGGTGTAGCCCCATCCTGTTGAAACCAAATATCCTTTAGAGTAATATCCATTAATACAGGCCAGAAAAATTCAATTATCATCCGACGATATCGATCACCATTGGCAATGACAGCTTCACCAGGAGAATTTCCGAAGAAGTAAGGTTCAGTTACACTACCTGACCATAATGCACACCAAACAGTAACTCGTTTAGGATGCATAGGTTTCTCATGAATAATTCGTGGATTTTCCTCAATCCAGACACAGCAATTTTGTTTATTAACATAGCCACCACTTTCAAAATGTGCCTCATCGGAAAACGTGATTTTTTGAGAAAAATAAGCTGTTGTTCGGAGCGCTGATTTTCATAAAATAATTCAATAATTTAAACGCGTTGTTGTATCGTGTACGAAGCCATTTTTATAAATGTCATACATTACACTTTTTAAATGTGAAAATACCCAGACGAATTCAGTGCGCCATCTATATTTTACTTATTCTTAAAAAAAAAAAGAAACGCGCAATTTGAAACACCCTTTAGTTAATAAGTTACGGTCTTAAACAAAATCAATATATGACTGCATTCGCAAACGGATAAATTTGTATTTCGAAATAATATATTTAAAAGATGTATATGAAATATAACGAAGTTATTAAGATTTTGAAAAGAATTAACGATACTGCTTCCGAAAACTTGTAGCCAGTGATTTTGCATTTACAAATTTATGATGTGAAATAATTAAACTGTTTTTCAGGATGACCTATTACCTATTTGTTAGCTTAAATATAGTTCGTATATATTTAGTATTTAAAATTATAATTGTGAACTTACTATTTTACTTTCAATTACACACTTTTAACAACGTGATGCATTTCTTTTTGTTTTTAAAATACATTTCTTTTCTTTTTTTTTTTAAATTACTTTATTGTAAAATATTAGAGGCATTGCAACATTTTTTAAGATATTTAATGAGTTAAAGTCTTTAAATCGTATACCCATGTCAAAAATATAATTTTAAATTATACAATGTTATAATAATAAAATATGCGAAATGCGAAGAACATGTATTATGTATAATGACTTTTTATTGCTTCCTACTACACGTTTTTATTAATAATTAATAATTAATATAATTTTTTCCATATTAGGCATCCTTTTGAATTTATATTTATTGTTTTTAATTTTGTGTTTGCTTCTGCATAATTTCTTGTTATTTATTAACATTTTCCACCATATATGCCACCTGCTATCTGCTTAAAATTAGTAATTAATTTAAATTTTTTTTGATTTAAAGTGTATGTACATTTTTAGAGAGATATATTTTTCTCTTTTAACGCTGATTTGTTTTACTTTTATTTAAAATGTAAAAAAGCCTCACAAATTGTACTGTATTCTTTTAAATAAAAGTTGTTATTTCCATTTAATAATTCTTGATGCCTTCTTACTTCATTAAAGAACATTTTAACAAAGGTTTAATGGTTTTAATTAATTAATTCAGATATTTAGACCTTTGCACATTGTCCTTTGATATTTAGTCCTTCGCACATTGTTCTCATGATAGTAAAAACTAAACAGGTTAATAAATATTGAAAATATTGGAGTGAAGGAAAAAAATTTTGAAAAAATTTAAAATTAAAATTACTTTAACTATCCCTCATGGCAAATATTATTGTACATAATAAAATAGTGTGTTGGTGTGAAGAGTGTATGTTTTATTTTTAGCATTCTTATCTGAATCAAATATTTCCGCAGTTAAAAAAAAAAATAAAATAAAATAAATTAATATATAAATTGTTTTCCTACACGGAAACTAATAAAACTCGTATATTCCTCAAATCACCAGTTCTGGAGGGTTGCTGCAAATCGACTCTTTGGATACGATTGCCGTGAAGACAACGATTCCCCCATATTAAAGGGGAGATTCCTGGAAAGTGGCTTACCTAAGTCTGAAGGGACAAAAACCAAGGGACGACCGGAATACATTCATATATAAAGGAATTCCTGAGGAAAAACTAGAAGAGGAACTCTTTCTTGATTACACCGAAGTACCGGAGTCACATTCGGTAGCTCCTCAGCCACTTTCGGGGGAAATTGTTTGGAAACGCTTTTCGACGCTCAATGTCAAATTGGATACGTTTCTTAGCGTGTGTCCCCAGCTCCTTTGCCACCAGGATGAGCCAGATAAGACGTCGTGGGTATAGAACGACAAGAGGGGGGAATAATTCACAAGTCACAAGTCTCACCCACTGTCAACGATACGACCGACATGGTCTTCGTCGACAAGGCTAGAACCCATCCGAAATTCAAAGGACAGGAGCCGAACTTTTGTGGGTGAAACGGAAAACTTAAGCATTCCCGTGGCTCTCCCTGCTTTCATATTATTCCCGCAACTTTTGCAATGTCCTTAAATAAAGCAGCTCACCGCCGTTTTAGGGGGAGGCGGGGCTGAGCGGTAAACGAAAATGAAAAATTCCCTAGGGAACTTGCTTCTTTGAAAATCAGAGGATAAATATCCTAATGTCATGGGATTTTTATGTCATGCACGGAGCAGTCGAGCCCTTGGTAAACGGATTCGAGCACTTCAGTGGTCCATGCGGATGATACGCTGTCTGCTGATCGGCCCCAGTCGTGAAGGTCCTCCCCCCCCCCCACCCGCCCCATCCGATAGGGCGCGTTCCTACGTCTTCGACACCGTTTCCATCTTCGTCTTTTAAAAGAAAACGGACGACGGATCTGAACTGTAAAAAAGTTTTAACCGTAAAATTGCCGTGAATTATCCGATTCGTTTGATGCAACGTAATTTGATGATGGGGGATTTTCCGATTCCTTAACCCGCACCCAGAGCACGGGAACTAGCTCCAGCCAAGCAGGTGTTCGCTGGGCAGAGATTTGGAAGAGTGTGTTACTCAAAGAAAGAAAGGGTATGTTCTGAAAACCTGCTCTGAACTCCTTACACTTTTTATGTAAACTGTTTTCTTTTAGTAACTGAAAGTAGAATTCTGTGCAGTACTATAAAAGTATTCACAAAGTCACTTGATTCGTCTATATGTTATCATATAAATTTTTGTTAGAGTACACTATGTCGAAATACAAAAAAAAAAAAAACAGAATTCTAAAGTCTCATAGTTCTGTAAAAAAGACTTAATGCAATAAAAATATATGACACATCAAAACCTATAGGATATCTACCATTGACCTAGAATCGTGAAATTTGGCACGAAAGAATTTCTATTCGTACTTGTCCGTCGTTTTTAATTTTTAAATGCACCAAAAGGGTTGGCTATAGAATATTAAAAATATTGTTACGCAATCGTCTCAATAATAACTAGTTTAAAGGATTTTTCATATTGAATATATTTATCCTTCAGCTTATATCGATATTTTAAATTGCGTTGTTGGCTTCGAAGGACCTAAAAAACCCCAATAGAAAAATTGAAGATAAATGAAGTTTTATGAATCAGAGAAGATAAAAGTTTTTTTTAAATTTTCAAATAATAACCTTTTCGTACATAAAAATCAACTTTTATGAACTTTATAATAATTCTTGCTTATTATTATATAGCCTTTGACTTGAGACAATAATAACTGTTTGCGGTGGGATTCATTTGGACCCCACGATATCAGTTAAAGGTTAAAAATAATGATGAATAAAAATACAATGAATAATAGATAAATTTATAAAAGATAGCGTCTTAAAACACATGTCTAAAGTCGCCCCTATTTTAAATTTAACCCTTTGCCTTAAAACAACGTCTTGGAGACGTGATCCCTTTCTGTGCCTAAAATGAGAAGCTCGTATCAGATACGTGATGTTTTATTCTGGCTAAAAGTGAAAAGCTCATATCAAATAATGTTGTTTGTGCACGATAATGTTTATTGTTATTGTTTGTTATAATTGCAATATAAAAATGTGGTTTTAGTAAATAGTAAATGGCAAACCAGTGGTTTGCGAAAAATTTGGCCTGTGATGAAACTTCTTGTGGTCACGGCGAATGACAGAAACTCTCATCGAAAGTGGCACTAATAATCGTCGCTCAATTCATAAGGCAAAGGGTTAAAATGTAAATGTGACTTTAACCATCAACAATTAAACGATCTAGATCCAATTTTTTAATTAATGATATAATAATTTATTATTAATCATTAACTGTACAATATTTATCAAATAAGTGACGTCACAATAAAACACTTTAGGCGTTTTCAAATAAAACACTGAGATTTATAGTGCCAAGATTGCAAAATTCAGCTAATTAAATGAAACAAATAGGTAGTTACATATATGAATTGAGGAATCAAAGAATCCTGACTACCAGCTAGAAAACCTTATTCTATAGGGTTTAAAGGTGGACACACCCTTCAAATTGTAACATTTAAAAGTGGTCATACATTTCCATATAAAAACCGCCCACTCACAAATTCTGTACAAATGTTTCTCGTGGAGAAGCAAAATAACTCCTTCACAAGGGGCACTCTGTAGCCCCCGTCTAGTTATCGAATCCAAAGCCAAGACACCTTCATTTTCCCTTACGTCCATCAATGCAAACGAAGTAGTAGGTATGTAGGATCATCCCTAGCATATAATAGGGTTGCTGTGGAAAATGTGGCGGGTGGAGCTGCGGGGGTGGAACAAAAATATGTTGATGGAAAAAGGATTCTGTCCATTTCAAGTGTATAAAGAGAGGATTACGACGACTCCCAACTCTCCCTAGACATACTATCCATAGAAAACCAATTCTAAATCTAAAGAAGGACTGAAGGAAGGAAGGGACCTTGTGTAGTCTTTTCTATTGTTATCCCTTCCTTCACCCCTGTCCGATTTTAGGGGGCATATACATATACACCAGGCCAGGCAGGAGGAGTAAAAGACAAGGAAAAGAACGAGATCTTTACTTTAGGACGGCACCTCATCGTCCGTGAATGTGCATGTCGTCCGTATGACGAGGGTCACAAGACCACTTCAGACTTGATTAAGAGGACATGTGAGGACTTTTCAATTTTGATAATCGCTTCAACGGCTTGAAGTGGTTCTTTTTGTGGTCTCCTCATCGCACACATGCACTCTTGTGGCCTCTATTTACGTATGCATGGGGGTTCCGGCGAAAAGAAGTATCAGTACAAGAGGAGGCTGCGGTCCATCCGGGGTTCACAGAGAATATTAAAAGTATAACACAAAGGAGACATTTTCCAGTGGATATGACATTTTCGCCAAGAATTTTTCAATGAGCTCGCTTAAACCCTCTTTGAATGCTGTCCGTGTCAGCTACATAATTTTCGTCTTTTTTTTATATATACATATATATATATATTTTTTTTCAAAAGTTACCAAGGGTGAATGAGATGAACAAAAGGTGAAAGCACGCATATAATGCAACTCGTGCATTGAAAACGTGTAAAATTTATTTGTCCTGTTGATGATTTCAAGAGGTACGTAACATACCCTTTATTCCATTTATTTTTGTGACAGTCCTTAAAATAGATTACGTGACATCACAATTTAAAAAGGTTGCTTAAGGGGTCCTTAAAATCGTCTCTGATAAGTGGAATTTTTAATTAAAATTTATTCGTTTCAATGCGATGTTATATGGGGGATTATAAGCAAAATGATTTTTTAAATCTGGCAATCTAGAAAGTTAAAGTATATCTGTATAGTTAGGAATGAAATATGTGATAAATATCGAGATGTACAATATAAAAAGCTATTAATTCGCTCGAATATGAATTTATTAATTTTAAGCACATAGCAAATATTATTCAATAATTTGTATTCTAAATGCTTTGCTAGCACATAGGAGGTCTGTGCAAAAAGTATCGCGATTATTGAATTTCAGCGGGGATAGGCAAAAATCGAAGACGAGCCAAAACACATTCAAGCAAAATAGCTATCAAAAATTAACTGATCATTCAAGATAGCCGAGCTTATCAGTAAAAGTGAGGGACATGAGTACTAACATAGCATCACAAACAAATCGAAAATCGAATATACGTAGCCCGCGGAAATTCAAAATTCACGATACTTTTTGAATAGACCTCGTATCTGTGCTCTTCTCATATTAACTGTTATTAAGATATTCAAATTGAAAATTTACAATATAAAAATTGTTAGTGGGTTAGAAATCTTCAGTTTCCTAAAATTAAAATAGAGTTTAAATAAAATAAAAATTAATTTTCTCAAATATTTTTATATTATGTTATTATATATGATATATTATTTTTTTTCCATATTGGACCTATAAGAAATAAAAGATCACTCTCAAAATAACTCTATTGAAGTAATCTCACAGCTTTTGGATAATATACTAAACATTTTAATGAATCAAGGTATCTTAAAATACATATGTAGATATGCAGACAAAGTAACATTCTCTAACTACTTCAAGTGTATTTATAGAAATTTCCCTTAGAGAATATATTAAACTCTCCCTTTTTCGCAACCCCTCATCCAACAGTCTCCCCTCCTGTAGAAAGTTCTGCGTACTACAGTAAATTTAGCACTCACAGCTCAAGCCAACTAATTATGAGGAAACCGCATAATACCAAAAGTCACAGAGTTCGTCACAACATTTAGACTCCTTTAATTCCGTCGTCATGCATAAAACATACATCCCATCCCCCTTTCGCCTCCGCCTAGGATCCTCTCTTAGTAGGGAAGGGTATACCTCTTCTATCCACTTCAATCCGCTATGCACACGTCAAGACCTTGTACCAAATGTCAACGTTTTGCTGCAAACTGTCTTATATTAAAACCACCCGCACATTAACGTCGGGTTGCTGGTTTTCGGTTTGTTTGTGCAGAATTCAGTTGATCTCATGTACCATTGCGGGGGTGGTCTTTCATTCATTCATTCATTCAAACGAGGGCACACCGCGAGCCGTGTGTCTATATCTTTGGGGCGAGTATTTTGTACTATCTCGTACCTTTTCCATTCGCTTCTATGTGGGTGCTGTCCTCTTTCTTTCCCTGTTCCTTTGCCCCGTCCCGACAATCAAATATTAAATTTCTAATTAAATCCTCAACGTCGTGATCCCTTTTTGCCGTTGCTCGCACAACCCGAAATTTTCGGGTAAAGTAAGAAATTTTGCTGTTCTGTTCCTTCGGATCGTCATAGAGAAAGAAGGGTGGGTTTGAGTGGGCAACATGGGGCCTGTACGATTCCACCGCTAGGGCTCCAAAAACCCTGCAAAGGCATTATCCGGCACTCTATGTTTACATCAAGCCCACAATCAAGAAGAACGGAAAAAGACGAAGTTTTGTTTGAAAACGCGAAAATTTCACCCATCTCTACCCTGCTCGAATCCTTACCACCATCCTCACGTAGCGTTATCAGCCCGAAAAAGAACTCACCTCATCAAGGGGGAGGAAAAAAAATCTTATTAGATTTAGTGCAGAGCTAATACCTCCCACTCCTATTCGAGGTGGGGGGAATTCCTCTTCTGAATTTAGACTGAATCCTGTCTTGACGGGATCCTTCTGGCATTTGAGGGCGGTATGACACAAATAAATGCTGCCAGAACAGATGACAACAACAAGGGCAATTGGGGCACCGAAAATAGTACGAGAGCCGCTAAGTAATTTGATTCCCTCGGCCGGCGCAAAAGTATCTTCTTTTGGGCTCCTTGAGAACTTGGCGTCGTCCTTCGAAGACTTTTTTCCCTGTTCATTTGTTTTTTTTTTTTTTTTTGTCCATTTTTATGATTATTACGTCTAAGGTAACGTCTCTGGTGGGGGATATCTCCGTCTCCTGGTCGTATATAGCAACATCGGCACTCATCTGGAGCATCCTCCCTCGCATCCCAGTAGTGTGCCACGGGAGTTTACATCTCCGCAGATGGCATGATGGTCCAGAGGGCTCACTATAGACAGCCAGTCAGTCAGCCGGTTCGTCTGACGGACAAGACAAGGAGACAAGGATGCGCTCTATCTCCGGACATTTTACTTGATTACGGGCGTATGCTCTTCCCGGATGACAAAGACGACGGCGACGGTTGATACTTTAATGAAATGTTGCTCCAGATGGGATAATGAATGTTTTTAGTATTTTACATTTCCCAGCGTGGGGAAGGACGCCGTCTAAAATGTTTGCTATAGAAACTGGGACACATTACATCTTCATCTTACATTAGAACCATAGTCGCTTGGTTACTATGGACTTTACGATGCGATTCTTTTCGTGGTGGGCATTTTTCCGACAGCCACAATAAAATCTTCAAGGTTTTCGTAAGTGCCCTCATTCAGGTGAGCTATCACATCTCACCGGTAGGAAATATTTCGTAAAAAAATGGCATTAAAACTGAAATCGGTACTCATACGCCAAGTATTACAAAAAGTACTTTTTTTAGTAAGAAATAAAAATACGTACAATAAAATATACATGAACGAAGATATCTTTCTAAAGCTAGCGACAAAATTATTTCTGCGACCTAAAATTCTTAAAATGTTGAAATGAAAAATTATTTTGGATATTTGCTTTCGTAAATAACTCAAATTTCTAAAGGTTGTCAACGAAATCCGGGGGTGTTTTAAAAGACAATGGTTGACAGAAAAATATTTATCCACCTATTTATATTCTTTCATGGGGGCAGTACAAATGTCAAATTGCGTCGTTTAACAAAATTTGGAAATTCAAATTCATGACGCCAGATGCTATATGCCAATTTTAAAAATAAAATAATTATATACCGGATTTTCAGGGTCGCTGATTTACTATTTGGTATGAAATGAAAAGTGGTCAAATTCTCCACAGTGACGATTAGTAGTGGTATTACGTAAGAATAGTTTGGTTGTTTTAAGCATAGAAGGCATTTGATTAAAGAATTATAAGGCTTAATTTAATAAAACCAGATCATGGTAATCCTAACACCCGGAATTTCAATTGGTTAGTACACCTGATTTTTCTGTGTATATTGCGCTAAACATAGTTTTTTCACGTTTATTCCAAAATGAGGGTATTTCGAAAAAAAAAAATTATATTTCCCACTAGTCTTCGAGATGTCGCAGGAGGCGTGTAAGATCCAACCAAACATATTATGCTCCAGTGGGACAAATAACGCTCGAACGAAAAGTTAAAACAAACGAATAAAAATCGCTTCGGATTAGGGAGTCCATAAGCTCCTTTAGCTCTATGGGACCGGAATTTCTATAGATTCTTTTTCTAGAACCGTAGGGGACCCATAAAATATACAAATATATTCCCTTTCCAATCCTAGCCTTGCAGAGTCCCTCGAACTATATAAAATCAAGAATGAAGCCCTTGACAATATCTCCTGAATTCCCCACTAACACTAACATACAAAAAAATAAGAACAGAAGCGATAAAGGCGCTCGATTTCGACTGAACAAAATGATACCGTGGGAGAGGTGATGTGGTAAATGTTTTGGCATTTCCAATCTCCTTTGATTTAAAGGGTTTCAACGCACATGAAAAGCACCACCGCCTCCGATTCCGTTGCCGCTTTGCCGAATCTCCAAAAAAAAGAAGATACTCTCTAGGGTGTCCAGAGGTATGCATGAAATATATTTCTCTAGAGACATTCGATTCCTAGGGGTTGAGCGTTTGAACGATTGCCAAATTAAAATGTTTTCCCTCTTGGATATATCCCACTCTCCAGCGATGAATTATTATCACTGGGAAATTTTGTTTTAATGATCTATTTTTATTTTTCTATCTTATAATCTTCTAGATAGTTGTAAATCGCTAATTCGAAATTTTATTATTATAATTTCAGATCTTGGATGCCAGTTACCACAGCAGTCCGTCGCTTCAGACATCGGCTATGATTGCAGTATTCTCTCTACTTTTAGTGCTAGTCATCTTAATTTCATCGTTATTTGTGTGGAAGTAAGTACGATTGCCTCTTGTTTGTCTCAATTAATTCACGCGAACGTCAAAACTTAATCGAAATGTAATGCCACTCTCATTTGCATGAAGTCGTCACATAGCGAGAGATTTATCGCTTTATCCGCGACACCCTGTGATTTATCACGTTAAAGTGCGAACTAAGCTAATAATATATAATTTGTTAAATTTCAATTTAAATTCAATGTTTGTTTAGATGTAGGCGTCTAATTTGTATTGTTTTCTGCATACATTTTAAAAATTCACAAAAAAAACGAGTCAGACATTACTAAAGTAGTAGTAATTAATTAAAAGCATATCAGCCTCAGTGTAATAGCTGCCAGCTGTTTGTTATTTTTATGTGAGATAAGTAAAGGTCACGTAAAAGAAGGAATAGGGATAGGGACCATTATACGAGTAAATTTATAATTTAAGGAAAGAAACAATATCTTCAAACTTCCCAAAAATAACTTATTCCCGGATACCATTAATAAAATCTCAGGAATTTGCAAATTTCCAATTTCTCAATCGTTGCTAAACGTTGGTTTTAAAATAAAATACACAAAAGTAATCTAGGGCAAAAGAGAAAAAAGGGCAAAAATCAAAGAATCTTAAAAACCATCAGACATATCCGTACAAAAAGTCAAACGATAAAAACCTCTTCACTCTTCAGTATAATGAATAGCAGCTCCACACATTGAGTATTCAAGATATGTCTCATTTCGGGGCAACCATCGTCTTTGAACATTTTCTTTCTTCATTTTTGCCCGCGAAATTCGCGTACTCAACTATCTTTTCTTCATCCATCACTTATGTCAAGAGACACATACTGATCTGTCCCGCTGTGGCTCCTCCACACCCATGGTTTTATTTTTTTTCCTTGACTATGAGCACTAAGTCAGCGATTTATCGTTATTTGTTGGGTAATTTTCGAAATGTAGAAAATGATAAATAAAACAATGTGTGGACAGCTTTTGGGGCGCAGTATTAGTAGAAGAGGTGTGTGTACTGTGACATTGTCGTGATGATTTTATTTTTAGAAAAGAAAAAGAAAGTACTGGCAGATGTGAGCTTCTTATACCATAAGGGGTGGAGTCGAGGATGGTCGATGAATTAACGTATGTTTCATCAGAAGAGCACTTAGATGCAAAACCGTGAAGAAAGTCTTGGTGCGTTTTTTAGGGATACGCCTACTTTACAAATTAGTAAACGCTGAAAAGTGAGTTTGTTTTGTTACAATTGGGGTTGATGCTTTAATTTTTATGGCAAAAAAGGAGGATACTAATGAAGAGATTGTTTTAATTCGTAATACCCTTTAAATATTTAACATTTTCTTAAAAGATTTTACAATTCACATCAAAATGCACTTCAATAACACAGAGCTCATAATTCAAATTAACAAAATTTTAACAGCATTCGGTCAGGGCCATCTTTACGCAAGGGCTCCCAGGGCTAACGTACAGCGCTCCAGGAATCCTAGAAGCTCCCGAACCAAGCCGTTTGCTAACCATAATTTACCAGTTACTTTTGCACTAACCAATGACTTGAAAAATGAAAACCTTGTTTTTTAATATTGCTTACGTAATTATTTGCGACATATCTGAATCCTCAGTATTAATACTATCGGCGGGCTACATATTGCAAGCCAATTGTACCATATGCCTAGCTAGTTTGAAATATACCCGTTTTAAGAATCATTTAATGTTTTTCTAAACATGATAAGATAAATAAAAAAGCCGACTATTTGTTACTAATACAACGTACGTGGTGCATAAAAGGTATTAATGCCCGAACCGCTGATCGGCAAAAATCTGTGAAAAAGATATTAATACCCTTCCTAGAGAAAGTATGTTAGTCTATTGAGTATTAAACCTAAACCTATTCGAATTCTCTATACGGGCCTAAAACCGATAGGTGACGCTGTTGTTGAGATCTAAAATTTTTTTTTTTTTATTTTTCAAGGAAACTTATTTCAATATTTTTTTCAATAAACTAAGTACACAGATTGGAAATTCATTTCATTCATTTCATTTCTATCTTTGTGTGTTTCTACTTTTTGTTTATGAATTTTATGAAAATAACTTGAAATATATCAACTAAATACGTATTAAAAATTTGCAATGCTTATTTAAACGCGATTTACATAAAATAAGTTCTATATAGAAGGCGGTCTGTGGCAGGACGACATTTTTCTGAGACCACTAGTATCAAATATAAAAACCCATTCCATTTTCATGAAAATTGAATAAATTGTAATCAGAAATCGAGAAATTTGTTTGCCATATTTGGTCTACAACTTTGAAATTCAAAATTAAATATCATAAATTCATCAAATTCAAAATGTTGGTTACCATATAGGATCTGTCATCTTTAATCTACAAATTTTAGAAATTAGAGATTTGAAACTATACACCTCAAAATACCCTATTTACTTGAATTTGTTCAATTTCGAAATTGTGCAATGGGTCGTCATAGTGGATCTTTAAATTTTAAGTTTCGAAAATTTGTACTCAATCAGCATCCCCAAAAGCATCCAAATACCAATTTTCAGCGAAATAAAAGAAACTTTCACTACTAAGTTATATTTGTAATAAAACTCATCTATCTTTAAGTGCTATGTGTCTCCAGTTAAAGACGGCCTTGCATTCATGGTCAAGTGCGGGCAAAACTTATATTGCTAATATTATGTATGTACTACAACTAACAAATGAAATGTTCACTATTACGAGTAACTAAAGAAAGAAATTATAATAAATGTAAAATATATAAAAATTCAAACAAAATTATTTCAAGAATACATAAAGAATGTCAAGCGAAAGAAAAATATGTTGTTTGTTTTGGAAAACAATACCGAATAATAATCATTAGGTTATTTTTCTCCTTTTTTATAGAAAATTTAAAACGTATTTTGAATGATAATTGTCACATGTCTGCAATTTCCAAAGAAAAGTTACCCTCGTCAAGTTTAGCATATGCCGAATTGTAAATGTTAAATAAACGTCTGTCTGTAAAGTTCTATTCAAATAATTTTAACTTAAAATTTATATGGTAAAGGTATCACGTTGAATTCGGAGTTGTTCCCTGCATGCATAAAAATTAGAGTTAATACCTTTGGGAAACTTAAACAACAAAGTTTCTCTATAATGAGGGAGTTAACAAAAAAAATATTTTGTCAGTTCCTGTGAATGACAAAATGTGGACAAGCTTTTAAATATGCACTAACGTTTTAGGAATAAAACGGAAAGAAATTAACATGAATACTATCCCTTCTTCCCATAAGGAGCGCAGGTATGGTAATGTGCTAAAGTAAGCGCACACACACGAGAATCCTCTGTGATGGTACATTTCCGCAAAGGGTAAAGAGATGCTGGAAATATATTTTTTTTCATATTTTATCTCTGAGGCTATCCTTTCTTATATTTTCCTGTAGCTCCCTTATTTTTTCTGACTCCATTTTAATGCGAAGCACGTTTGTTTTTTCCTCCATTTTTTTGTATATTTTCGTCAAAAAGGAAGAAAGGTCGCTTGAATTCTTAATAGCATCACTACAACAAAGATGTAGGTCGGTGGCCCCGGTAGAAATTAATTACACTGTCATGAGCTTGATTTTTAAAATGAACTCCACATTCAGTGGTCAAAAGTGCGGACAGACTATTTTAGATGTATGTAGCAGACTGTTAGTGGAAAAAAACTGGGAATAATATTCGCAGTATAAAAAACTGTACCTTTATGCTGAGATTACAGAAAGGGTTGAAAGGATTTTATCTAAAAAATAGAAAATAAAACAGAACATTTTTGTTGAAAAAAAATACAGCAAGTTTTTGCTATAAAGATCTATTAAAATACTGTGACAGGTTAACACTCAAAAGAGCTTAAAAGAGTTATCCAGGATCAGACAAAATCCCGGTAAGCGTAGTGGAAAAAAGGAATGCTGTAAAACAAACAGCCATTTTGGAGAGCAGGTTGCACTTCAATTAACTTAATTAGGACAAATTTAATCATTCGTTTTACCTGTAACAAGTCTTCTAAGGACGTTCGCGCGCAAGTATTTATTTTCCCGCGCTCTGTCCAGGAACATTTCAAACCTCCCCCTCATCATTTACCGCCACAATTGCAATTCCTTCTTCTATAAAGTTATTTCCGTCGTCTCTTCAGCCTCATCCTGGAGGTTTCCTTTAATTTCCGGTTTCGCTAAGAGTCATTTCTTACATAAATTTTTTTTTTCTTGTCGTGTATTTTCACCTTTTCTACAGGACGAAACTTTCTCCCTTTTTACGTCTAATTCACTTTGGGCTATTCCTTGAAGAAAACCCACCAACCCCTCAAACTTCAGCCTCTACCTTTTTCTACTGCTATTCAAGTCCTCCGACATGTTGCTTTTCCGACATTCTTGTCCGGAGCACCATCACCTGGATGGGTTCATATAAATTTTAGCACGCCCAGAAACAGAATCTAGAATTTGAGAAGAGTGCGGAGGTGGTCGATCTACCATCGTAAGACCACACAACGAGAAGCTTTCTTCTTAGTAAAAGAAAGTTTTAACGATGCACGAATTGATGGGAAAAAATTCTTTTCTGATGTCCTTAATTTCCCCCAACGCACCGTTTCGTCCGCACCTATCGCTATCCATTAGAAGAGGAGGTCCATCTAATTTACTTGACCTAAAAGAAGCGCGGGTGGACGGACAACACACACCGGAGCGATAGGTAGGCGAACTGATTTAGCTTCATTTTTTTTTTCTTTTTCATTATTTTAAGGGAAATGAGTTTTAGAGGAGTAGGGGTTGCGGGCGGTGCGATTCTACAAGATGAGATGAGGTGATGGGGCTCAGGAAAAGTTGCCACGATGACTAGAGGTGTGGACCCCAAAAGTGGATGAAAAGGGGTGATTATGCCAAGGGAAGTAATTGAAAGGATGAGGATAAAGAATTCCCTTTGTTTTACGTGTTTTGTGTTTATATCAGATCTTATCCGCTCCTTTCTCTTCGGAGATAATAAGACTTTACTGTCCCATCTAATTTAGTGCCTTTGAGGGAGAGTTTTTCTTGACTTATTTCCTTAAGGTGAGACCGGAAAGGTGAATGAAGGTGAAAAAGGCTTTTAATATTTTATGAAATTGCGAGCATTTTAGACCGTGTATTTTTTTTTCAACTGGGGTTGGAAAGCATCTTAGATGTAGGTACATTACTCCTTCAGTCGAAATTGTGCGTTTCGTTAAATATTTGAAGATAAACATTCACGGTAAAAAAGGTAACAAGAAAGGAAAGAAACAATGATAGAGTTGAATCGTTTTAAAAAATTATAGAATTAGAATCGTTTACCGCCCTTTAATAGCCATTCAGGACGAGACGTCTGATAGATTTTTTTTTATCTTTAGAAAATTTAGAATATTTTAAATAACTTTCAGAATTTGTATTACTCAACTACTCTGAAAATTACTATATTTAGGGAAACTCGTTTTCTGATAATTTAAGCCTATTGATGTTTTCTTGCCCACCTGACTTCTTTAAACTCAAAAGATAACTTATGGTTTTCAGCTATTTAACAATTTAGAAAGGTAATAGGTAATGTTTTCTTTACTAATAATTGTAATGTACTTACATTTATTTCATTCAGAACTAATCAGCTAACTTGGTCGTATTGGAATTTTTACATATTTTGTACCTAACATTCAAACCATAAAACTTATAACATCTAATTGTAAGTGTCTGGTAAATCGACGTCTTATGTGTTTTTACCTCTTAGATAAGTAGAGATAATACCCAGGAGCAATTTGAAAAGTTATTTAACTATTTATCTCTTAAAACCTTCTTATTCTACCTCTTTAAAGAGAAAATTAGAAAAACTAACCGTCTTGGTAAAGTACATCAATTTTCCGATGAAATTTTTCAATTCGCTGATATCGTTTTAGCTTAAACTCACATACAGACCCATATAAACTTAACCTCCGCCAAGACGGCAATGATTTTCTTCCGAAGTGAAGAAAAGGGAATCATCCGAGCACACGGAGTCGAGCGTGTACAATTGAAACTTCAAAAAGGAAATTGCTGTGGCCATCCTAAGCCATGGATCATGTGAGGGCTCTGGACGAGACTGTCGGTGGTTGGGGGGATATTAAAGTTTTGTGTGTTAAATTTTCGAAAGTTTTGTTTGTTCTGCGGCAAGACAATTTGTCCGAAAGTTGTGTTCTGAGCAAATTTTATAATGCCCAGCAAAAGGAGGGTTTGGTGGTCATCTAAGAGTGAGGAAAATGTTAGAATTTTGTATATTCGAGGGAAGTGATTACAAAATATTTTGAGAAACAACGATGACTGAGTCGTGCGGTTTGAAATTGTTTGAAAATGACTAACTTAATCTAAAAGGATATAAATTAAGTAAGATTAATGTAAAAAAGAAAAAAAGTTTAGGAAGTTTTATTCAAACATATCTATTTTTGGTATGGTATAATTTAGGTAATAGTTATTTAAAAACAACTTTAACATTCAATTAAAATGTATCATACTTTAGTACTTGCCTTTTTTAAATCAATTTCTATTTAATAAATTTTTTAAAGGTTTGGAAAGTATTGATAAATAAAATTATGTAAAAAACGCTTTTATTTAAGGGGCGCGGTGGTATAGAATTTTAAAAAGGTTTATTCTTTTTTTAATGTTTCGAAAGTATAGTCTCTCCAGAATATACTCTTAAATTTTTATAATTAAATTACGGTATTTTAGGCTCTACATCGTTTTTAGCAGATAGCGAATTTTTGCATCACCTCATGAATGTATGCATTGTTCGTAGCATACTTAAAACTTAAAACTCATTTATCTCAAAACTGTTTTATCTGCACGGTGAGAGGTAAAAAAAACTATTCATCCGAATCATCTTAAATTTTAATATGTTACTCAGTTACTATATGCAATGGCTGGGACCATCAACAATTCTTTATTTTAATGACTTTAAGTAAAAAAACTAATGAAAAATAGTCTGTTTTTGATCATTTAAATAATTAAAATTTGTTTTGTTTATTATAAAAAGTTTTTAGTTTAGTTTAAATATCGTTATTTATTATTTTCATCTTTAAAAAAATCTTAAAAATGCGTTAATAAATTTACGTGTGGTAGACCACTGGGTCCCTTTAAAAAGTACAAATGAAAATATAAAATGTACTAAAACGTAAAAACTTGATTAATGCGATTTTGAAAACAAGGCAATCTGCCATCTTGGAGACGTCCACCATATTGGATTTTAAAAGATATTAGAATATGCTATATAGCATTGTCACGGGACTTAAAAACGTGCGCAATATTTCAGCGATATCGGATAGCAGGAACTCGTTCAAATTTGACTTACAAGATTCTAAGTAGACGGCCTACAATTTAAGTTAAATAAAAGCTTTTAAAAAATAATAATGTCAACAAAGTTTTACTTACTTGCGCTGGAAATAAATTTGCAGGAACAGAAAATCTCAAAGCATAGGTACCTATTTTCATTAAAATTACCCGGAGGTCAGGTTTAGGGACGATAGTTAAGATCTCATTTGATGCATGTACCACTGTATTCCAGGGATAAGCATCGGCTTCGATCTAACTTAATTAGCTGAAGTGCTACGTTCTCAGTGAAATAATGAAAATTAAGCTTAAAACTCATTAAAGTTGTTGTGTTAAGACATTCAAGGTCACTAATCTTAAATTTATAAGAATTATAACATTATATGGATTACACTATCAATCGAATTTCGATGAATGGTTTTTAAGATCGCGTATTATCAAATTCTAAATGTTGTACAATTTTCATAAAAATAAGCAAGCAAAGGGGATCAAGGGGTCATGACCGCCCCCAGACCTTCATCGTAATATCTATAGTATACTAGATATTATCAGGAAATGCAAAGTAAATTTATTTAAAGTATTTATATAAAAATTAGCTAAGTTAAAATCACTATCTATTAATAAATAAATTTTCGAATACAAAATATTTTAAAAAAATATCATGATTAGCTAGGTACCTCATCCTCACGCGGCATATCATAAGTACTGTTTAGTTAAAGACTTTTCAAATGTTAAAGTTAGATATTGCACCCCGTTGAGAGTCTTGTGAATGTGAAGTAGTCTTTAATCCAAAACTTGTGTCGCCAAAACGGTGCACATCGTTTGGGTTTTTTAATACTTCTTTACTTATGCACTACCCCATGTTCACAAAAAAGAAAATTTATCAATAATCACTGACCAAAAAATCTAAGAGGAATATTGATTTAATAATATAACCAGCATCCCTACTTATGTTATGTTTTCTATTTAAGAAGTTTTAAAATAATTTTATTGTAAATATACTACTTTCAAAATTGTTTAAAAAACACTTTCGAATAATTATTTTATGAATTTTTACTTTTATGCATATAAATTTAAATAATAATTAATAAAGTATGGGTTACCTAAAAATATACTTCCCAAAGAGGATTTGCCTTAGAGACAAATTTGTTACCTACAAAAAACAAGAGTACAATATTTCGAACTGTTACACTCGATATTACATTACTTAAGTTACATTAGGTTGGTCTGGTTGTCTATAAGGGCGTATTTAGGCCATTTTTTTGGCCCATGGTTATTCGGGGAATTCGAACTCACAACCTCTGGGACGGTAGACCAGCGAGGTAACAACTGAACTACCAATTTATAAAAGAAATATAATGTAGAATCTATATTCTATACGATATTATCGCTTTTTTAAATATCAATTATTTATAACAATTTGAATAGTCGGTTAGCTCGAATATTTGATACTACTAATTCGAATATTCGTATTTGAATTTATTGGAAATATTCGAATAGTTTGACTACTTAAAATTACCTGATCGATAAATACTCCACTATTCTTTATGGCGAAAATATGCCTATATATAAGCGTTGCTACTGACGAATTTTATGTGGTATTCTTAAAAACCTTAAAATATACATACAAAGTAGTGATAGATTTTGTTTAATTTTTCAGTATGGCCTCCTCCGACAAGATAGGATATATACGCACCTGAAAATAGGTATGCGACGAAGTCAAAGTCAGTAAAATTACGCTATTTTTGTGAAAATTAGTTGATGAGGCTTGCTTAATATTTTACTGTATATAGTGTTAGTGGTAGTTATATATAAGACCTTGGAAACACATTTACATAATTATACTTCTTTCCTATTAAATATATCCAAAACCATTTTTGGTAAATGAATCCTTTTTTGAAATGGGTTCATAAACAAGACGACCTACTGTGCGCCCTTAGCTGACTTAATCTGTTCTTCATCCACCGGGCGTGCATATTCACACATCAATTCCAACCAAAAGTCCATTTGTCAGAGCGACTCCTTGGACCCGAGTCATTGATTTGCCGATTTCTCACCCAAAAATCCGGGAAAGATCATTAGCCTGCATTCTATCATCCGAAGAGGGCAAGTCACCGACAGAAAATTTTTTGGGGTCGTATACCACACATGCTTTAACCGTGTGTGCGAGTATATGTGACCTAATGGAAAAAAAAGGGAATGTAAAAGCTCTCCTTAATGATGACTGGGAGATAAAGAAAGGAAACGAAGCTGAAAAGTCATAGTACTTTTCCCCATAAACCCAGTTATTATCCCCGAAGAGCCGTTTATTTATCAACAGGCCTTTCCTTTGCACCCACCAATGGGGTGATTTCGCAGCCTTTGATGGAATATTTACTGGTAAAAAAAGGAAAAAAATTCTCCAAGCGCCGAGCAAATAGCTCCAGTAATTAAAGAGGGAAAGGTGAAATCCACCAGATTCCTATTTTCTTATTTTCTTCCTCTTAATTTTTTTTTTTTTTGCGCCCTTCAGCCAGCCGCTAAATTACCCCAAGATATGTGAACCGAATAGCAGAAGACGTGCTTTTTGGGGCCCGTCTGAAACGTAGGGCCTACATACATCCATTGCCCAAAATGAAAGTGGTGATGATGACGACGACGACGACGACGCGAAGTGGTGTTAAAGATAAAGATGAAGACGAAAACGGTGAAAGTTCACCCGTTCGGTTCGGTGGAAGTCCTGATTATGTCAGGAGTACTTACGTCGTTTATTGTATGTGATTGTGCTAGACATGGAGCACTCTCTGTGTGTCAAGGATAATTTCCTGATTAAATGTCTACAAAATAAGATCACATAGCAAGCCGAGAAGCCCGAGAACTGGAGAAAGGACGAAGTCGAGGCGCTCCTCTGATTTCGATGCCTTCGATTACCAGAGACCTTCCTCAGAAATCGGTTCTGGCGGTATCTTTGTAATTCCCTTACGAAAGCGCTCTCTAGTGCAATCGGGATGCGGGGGTGAATTTTTTTTTCGTATCCTCCCCCTGATGGGTGTTTTGTATTCAGGTTCGCCTTTCAATTAAATTACGCTTAACAAATCAATGATGAAAACTTTATCTGATTTCGTATATACGTAAGAAGTTCGTCCGCCGGGAAAAGTCGGAATGAATGAAACTTTAATTTATGGTACCTGCTACTTGCCGCCGGTGTAGGGTTGGGATTATTTCAATGCGGCGGAGAAGATCAGCTCCGGTAGACATCATGTGCCATGCACCGGAATCACGTCCCAGGGCATCTTCCAGCAAAAGCCTATTCCTATTCTTTTTTTTTTTTTTTATCCCGAATGAGTACGAAGGGCAAAAAAGGGTTCTTCAGTCAAATGAGTAGCTGTTGAGTCGGAGCTGATGTTGCAATGATTTAATGTAATGAAGCGAAGCACTAGCGCGATACGTTCACTAATGGGGCTCGTATTCATTACTTAAGCATTCAAAACATTCAGCATCACGAGGAGGCCCATCTCACAATTTTCCTTATATATGTATGAGTATATAGGTATACATTTTTATTTTCAATGAAAATAAGCCAGGAAATCTTTTTGCGCCTTTTTATTTTTTCCAAAAGTAGGTCATATCCGGACCAGGAAGCAACACCGCTGAGGTGCCAGAGAAAAATTCGCTTTTCTGCTCGACCACTCAATGGTTATTAACCTTCTTTTTAAACAAAATTTTCCGTATTTTCTTTTTAAATAGAAGGAATTATGGTTTTAAGTCGCTTTGGGCATACTCTCTCTCCCTGAATACAGGGAGGAAATTAAGCTGATGGGCAATGTATTTATGCTGCAAAAAGCTGTTAAATTACCCAGAGAGTTAATGACTTTTTGTGTGTACTTCGTAAGACAATTATAAAAAGGCGTTGGTGGGGTCGCATACGACAAGAGTTGTTTAAACATAAGCTGGGAACATTGTTTGCAAGGGGCTTTGGTACGGTAGGAAAGGTTATTTAAATATTATTTTAAATATCTTTTATCCCTTACTCTGCACAACGATTTACACAAGTACAATTAAATTTTTTAAAATTTAAATTAATTAAAATCAAAAAATTAATGTATAGTCCTCACAGTTAGAAGAAAGATATATCCTACAAACATTTTGTTTAAATATTTAAAACTAACACTATAAAAGTTATGCTTCAAAACAATTGATATTTTTGAACAATTTAAACAAAAACAGGTAGGCCTATGGGAAGAGTTTAAAAAACCTCAAGAATATAAAAACAAGTATGGTTATACCAAAAACTGTCGAATCAACTCTTTTTCGTTTTATATCTTAACCCAACGCTATTCAACCGACTTCGTTGTACTTTTGTGTATATATAAAGCTTTCAAATTCCCACTTTGGATAGCAAAGTACTTAAAATAGTTTAATTTTCATTTACCATTATCTGCATTTTTTGACAGAAGTTTTGAAATCATCGACCTCAAAAATCCCCATCTACTAATAATTTTTAAAATTCATTAAAATGTAAAACTTGAGAGATCGCGATCTTGAGTTTTAAGTTTTCCCAGAGAAAAGAGCTATCTTGAGTTTTAAGTTTTCCCAGAGAAAAGATCTATCTACATTGATTTTTCATCTCCAAAATCCCCTGTATAACAAATTTCATCGAAATCTCTATATTGTAAATTTTATCGAAAACGTTAGAGCCGTTTTCGAGAACAGGATAACAGATGTAAAAATATTGCTCTTGTTATAGTATAGGATTTTAATAATGGGTCGTATTCTTAAATCAGTTCGGATCGAATCGAAAAAAGTTTACAAAAGCCCTTTGTGCACAAAAATTCCTTAATAAAGTTTGTTAAATTCTAAAAAAATCCATTCTATTTACTATTTTACTTCAAATAATTTTTCTGCAAAATACTTTAAAACATTCCTGTCGGATGTTTCTATCGAATTACTTTTCTCACTTTGAACGAAAATACAAATTGAAATCAAAGATATTTTAAATGAATTTTGTTACAACTTTAGAAATTTTAACACTAGGTTTACGAATGTTTCTTGTATAATTAATGGAGGTTTAGAAAACTAAGTTTATATCATATTTATATTCGAATTGAGAGGCTTGAAGTATAAATACACCAAAGATATATTTTTTGTATTATTACATCAATTAAAAATAATATTCTTCATTAAAAATTAATATGTATAAGTGCTGTAAATTTCAGCACGAAATATGAAACTCGTCAATTTGACGAGTAATCCGTAATCCGTAAATCTATTGTTAATATGAAATTTCAATTTGAATGGAGCTTTTCGATTATGTTCGAATGAATTAAATAATAATAGGACCCAATATTTATTTCACAACAATAAATATTTAAATAGTTTTAGAATCACTGATTTCATATTTATTGTCATATTGTAAAAATTATATTAAATAGTGGATAAAAATTGTGAGTTGGAATTTACAAATGAAGTAAAATTCAAAATAGTAATATGGTATAGCAATTTAAATTTTTTATTATTTCATTTCATTTCTTTTGAAAGCTTTTGATATTTAGTAGTTGATTTTTATAAGTCGTTGTTTTCTTCGCTTCTTCAAAGAATACTTTCTCCAGTTCTGCAAAAAATATATATACAGTGATATCCCTGAATATCTTTTCTTATAAGAAGGTAGGTATGAAGATTGTTGACAGAAGATACGATTCATGAATTTTTAAATAAATACACTTAACCGATGTTTGACAAAGTATCGAATTATATGAAAAGTAACCGATATTGCTCGAGGGGAAAAAAATGTGAATGGGGAAATCTGTTATTCGATTTAGGGCAACAAGGAAATATTGTTCTATGCAGTGTGCGGAGCTGTAAGACCGCATGGGTCTAAAACTAGAAACAACTCCGATAAAGACGCTATCAAAAGCCTGCACAAGTTAACAACTTCTTTGTTTAACAACAACTCGAAGAGAAGTCAAATAAAGTAGGAAAAGTTCGTGTCCCGAAAAATATTATATGTGTGGGCAAAGTAGGAAAAAGTTTCTCCACTGTGTTGTCTCCTTGCCACGGTCACTTAGTTTCTCCTCGAAACACTCTCTCTCGTCCCTTTAAGGGCTGCCAAGAGCTGATCACGGTAATGCATTCATTGTGTATCGAGTGCCATTGCCCCAAGGTGACATGAAATGGGGCGAACTGATTTGCCACTGTTGTTTGCCACTATTAATCTATATTATTGTGGGGAAGAGGGTACAATGGACGGCCAATATAACACTTTTGGTGCTCCATACCCTGTCATGAATAGAAGACATGGAAGGGAGGAAATCCTTCACCTGTGAAGGACACGGAGAAGAAAACCCACTATTGTTAGGGGGTGCACCTTTGAAGTTCGTCAAAAGTTCGAGCTCCTCCACCCACTTTGGTAGTTGTTCTATTACAAAAGCCATATCCCACCTGTCACCACCCATTTGTCAGGATCTTCTGCGGTTGTCTTTATTGGTCAATGTTGACTCGGCCTGCGGCGTAGAAGGAAAAGAAAAGAAAACCCCAAGGAGCAACAGAAAGTAAGATGAACACAATAAAGAAACTTTTATTCCAGGAGGTTGCTTCCTCGGGGTCCAGACCGGCCGTCATGGTTGCTCCTTTATTGGTATCGAAATTAAACGATTAAAGATTACAGGAAATTCTTTGGAAAATTTTATTACAACAGACAAAATAGCTGTGGGTACGGGGGCACGGGATGAGTTGATCTTTTCAAGTTTTACTGATACTTTTCAGTCTAACGACGAACAGATGAAATCTTTTTGCAGTTTTCCTCTTCCTTTTTTTAGGTAGGCTCAGATAATGAGGGCTGGGAGTTGAAAACATTTTATTTTTGGCGGCCGTCTGCCGAGTCATGGTCTATGGGCTTCTTCGTATATTTTTGTTTTCAAGGAATTTCATTTTCTGCATGAAATAAGGAGGCTAAATTAAATTCCTTGAGATTTTAGGCAGTTACATCATTTTTAGAAGATACTGCCCTAGGAATTATGTCAATATAATTTCCGCTTTTTATTCCTTCTGTTTCCCTAAATACTGTTTTGGTCAATTGGACTATTTGGAAGAAACATTATAGAGCGAAAAAAGAAATATTTTAAATATTCTAAGATTTAAGTTTTCCCATTTTGTTTTCATATTATTTATCACATTCCCCTAAGGAGGATTTACTAAAGGTTTTGAATTAATTTCAACTTATACATTCTGTAGAAATCATTTCTTTTTTTATCTTTAGATAATTTGAGCAAAACAACTTAAAAAAAACGCTATTATTAGGAGAATTATAGATTTTGTTTAGTAACATTTTCAATTTATTAGCAACTTTCTTACTTTAATTACATAAATTTATATCAATTAAACCAAAATATTTTTAGTTAAGTTGATTTTATTGATAGTTTTAAATCGTAGAGAGAAATTGATTTAATTTTGGATTTTAATAGGATATAAGGCTACAAATTCTAAGAATAACTAAGTACAAGTACGTATTACAAAAATTGTGCGTTACATTTTGTATTGGTTTCGTTTCAAATACGTCGTTTTAATGTGTAAAAAAACTTAATATTTCTTTTGACTTTTCTCGAGTAATTTTTAGAACAAAGAAGTTATTAATCTTTATCTTTTGATGACATTGTTTTCTCTACGGTCCCAGGAAAAGATGATATCATTATTACCCTGAATTGGGAACCAGATTTTCCTATTCAAATATTTTTTTTTTCAGGAGCGTAATTGAGTGCTTCTTACATGCTCCGATACACCTGCACACGCACTGGCCGTAAGGAATTTTTTTTTTCGCTTCATATACCATCGACCTTTATGGATCGGTTCTTATATATATTTTTTTTTATTTTTTTTGATTCTCATTTAATTTCAATATCAAGGTAACTCGCCATATACTTATTTACCTGGATTGTATAAATATTTTTCTTCTCCAGTTGTCCTTTCATATATGATATGATTCGATTCACTGGATCAGAAATATCTCCAAAAAAATGTTCATCTTCGAGCATTTCAGTTCGCTTTAATTCGTTACCTTGCCCCGCAGTAATAACAACAGCATGGACCCAAAAACCTCTACCCCCTACATTCTGGTTTGGGTTTGGGTAATAAATACAAAATATCTGTGCACCTACACGTTTCAGGTGGAGTAGGTGTATCAGGTACAGAGTTTACCTTCACTTGGAAAGAGACGAAGTATTGAAGATATCATAACGACTGTAGCCGGCTAAATCTTTCTAGTTAGATGAAATCAGCTTCCCGTAAGAGGAGGGCAAAATAAACTAGATCCGAAAGGATATCGAGAAATCAAATAAAATTTTATAAATTTTTTAGAAGGGAAATATGAGCGATAGGAGAAATACACGTATTTTTGTGCCCTTCTCCGAAACTCCATTTATATTGGGCTTGGCTGTAGGATGCTGAGGCAATCTGGAGCAAAGCTATAACGCATAGGAGGACTTTTATGGACACCATGATGGTTTTAAAGTAGTAAAGAAGCGCTTTTCTACGTGAAAAGGTAGAAAAGGTTTCTTTAAAAATTCAATCAACCCATCGGTAGGGGATATGCGGAAATATATCAGCTTCTTCGATTCGCTCTACTGAACTTATAGGCACCTGCAGACTCATTCGGATTTGGATCCCTCACCTGAAGTATCACCAGAGATTGGGTGGGCCTGGTTGATCTTATTTTTATTTTTATTTTTTATTTTTTCATGTGTAGCATAAAAAATCGAAAGACCCATGGAAGAAAGCTAATGCAATGCTCTTGCTTAATTATTCAATACTTGCTTTAAATTGGTCAATAAATTTCAAGAAACCCACTTACTTCCTTGTACCTTTGCGATCGATGAAAAAAGGCATTAGCTTCCAACATATATCTTTTGGGTGGACAGGTACAACGTTTCAAACAAAAAAAATAATATACTTTAAGTTCGACAAGCAGCAAAAGTGTCAAATTTGTATTTTCCTCAAAAGCAAGCCCACATTTAATGGGATTTTGGCTTAAGGGTACCCTTCACCGGTATGTGACCGAGGAATGTCACTACAGAGAGGCGGTGAAATGTTTAAGAAACGACACCGCAAGAAGTTCAAGAGCACCCATCAAAGACAAAGATTTCTACTACAATTATCTCACCTTTACCACCTTTAGAGGAGGAGGAGAAACCCGTTGTGGACACGGCACCTGACCAAGGTACCATCCACGGTAGATGAAAAAAACAAAATAAAAAAAAAAATAAATAAATAAAACGAAGCAGTTCAAGTGATTCGGGCCCAGCCCGATCGACTGGAAAGGTTCCGCTCGGAGCATATAAAACAAACATAAATAAGATAACTCTTGATACCTCAGAAGTGTCAACGGGTTGAGTGATAAATCTTATCCAGCACCTTGGACATACCGCGGTACGGCGCTTGGTAACGAAAGAAAAGATACAAAAATAACAAAGCAAAAAAATCGAGTAACGCCGCGATGTGCCATGAACAATTTGTGAAGGTACCCCCGAGGTGTGGTCGAGGCTCGTTCAAGAAGTGATCCGGAGATGTTGTGCCCGGTTCACCTGGATTAAGAAGAAATCTGAGCCGATTTGTTTCACATTGTGTTCATGTCAGCACGACAATGATCCCATCCTCCGCTGCCAGGGCAAACGATCAATTTATGACTGGAAAATGTTTGTCGCTCGTTTTTGTTTTGATTTTTTGATTGTCACTTTATAGGCCATTCTTGGACGTGTTTAGCCAGGCATCAGGCATTCGTCTTGTGGTGAAATTTGAGGAGAAAATGAGATTTTAATGAAGCGCTGCCATAACTCTGATAGATGCTGAGATAGCGAGAGATAGTGTCATGGAATTACGGTTAAAGGTGTTTATTTCAAAAATACATCCAAATTACCTCTCCCTAAGGGAATTCGATTTTTTTTTTCGGATTTTTTGTTTTGATTCTTTTAGTACTACATAAATATAAATGAAAATTTGTTTCAATTTTAAGAATTTCGAAAATTTTGATTACACCCTGTACCTACTTAGAGATATCTTTTAAACAATTAAATTAATTTTATAACAATTTTTGTATGTATGTTACTAAATTCATAATTTGAAAATTATATTCAGGAAATATATTAAAATAAGAAATGGAAAACAATACACATTTTATTTTATTAAGTACGTATTATTTCTGTTTACTCAGAGTAAAGTCACATTTTATAATTTAAATAAGTTTATGAAAATATCTTATTGAAAAATTCTACTTGATATACTTTAAAAACAAAAAATTAAAACACTTTGTTAAAAACAACTTGAATGTGAAGCTGCAGCAATTTCGAAAACGAAACTAAATTTAATCATAAATCGAAACATCATCTTCAGCATTTTTGATTGTATGTATTTACTATCATTGTGAAAACACTTAAACACATACATATTTTATTTCTATTAAATATTTACCAAATTCTTTCTCAGTGTAAATATTTCACATCTATAAATTGATTAATAATTAAATTACACCCGATTGTAGTATGGAGGATTTTCCAGAAATAAGTCCATACTTGCTTACATTGTAAGACATGTTGTGAATTTATTTTACCTAGAATGAATATAGTGAAAATATATCGAAGAGTTAAAGGTAAACTTGTACAATATATTATATATAGTATATAGTAGTAATAAGTAATATAGGTTAGGTTAGGTTGCTGTGGCTAGGCAGCCAGAAAGGCACACTTAGGCCAATTTTGGCCCATTGTGTTACCACGTAGCGCAGGAGACCATGGGTATGTATGTAGGACAGCGCGCTAACAACTGAACTATCAGAGGCCCCAATAAGTAATATAAAAATGATTAAATGATTCACGTGTTATTCTATGAAAATAATTTTATCAAGTTTAACAGCCAAGAAGTACAAGGTATAACAGCAATGACGCGGATTTCTTTTCACTTTATTAATTATTTATTTATTATTGTTATTTTTATGACATCTTTTACATTTGTGTGCAGGAAAAAAGGTAGTTGAGAGCTCAACTTTTTGTATTTTAATCCTGTATACTTTATGACGGTTGGATGATTTTTCATTGAGTTAATTTATGTTACTTTAAGGAAAAACTACCAAAACCTTCTGTATCTTTTTCTTGTTGAATATAAAACCTTACTTGCTACATATTTATTTAATCTAGCCAGATATACTTATGTTTTCTACAATAACTTTAATATGAGCGTATTTAGAACATAAGAATTTCATTCATAATTTACTTTTTATTTGATTTGCTGCTTGTTGGACCAATTTTGTTTTTGCTAGTTGATATAGTAGTCATGTTGACATGTCTAAAACACTGCAAAAAAACATTTTTAAGCTAAACTGAGGTCGAAGTATAGTTTTAGATACGAAGTGTTTTGTGTCACTTCGTTTTCAAAGTTTTTTTTGCAGCAATTGTTACAATAAAATTAAATTAAGTTTTTACAAAATTGTTATATATGAAATTAAATCAAGACGAGTTAAAGAAGGAATTGTTTAATGGTTATATAGAAAATAATAAAGTTACATAAATTTTAAAGTTTTCTTTATAACAAGAAACTTGGCAAATAATTCGAATAGATCACTACTCTGATATTTAGTTAAACTTATCATTCGTTATGCGCTTAGTTGAGAATCTGAAGATGCATTTAAAAGGTTAGAAATACCTTTTTCGATATACTCGTATACGTATTTTTAAGTTTAACAAACAAGTCATTCTAGTAAAGAAATGTAAGGAATAATTAAATAATTAATGCGAGCATTTTTTAGCATAGAAAACATGCTTTTAGTTAAAGCAGCCCCACACTATTCATTTTTGCACCTGCTATTAATAGCATGTGCTCCAATTTAAAAAAGAAAAAGGATCATAACCCCCCAAAAGAATGTTTGTCCGAGTGACTAACCAAGCTGCAAAAGCACTAGTACTTTTGAAAAAAAAAAAAAAACTGAAAAATATTCAAAAACAGGGGCAAAACATTCACCCTAAAAGTGGGTCGTCACCACCAAAGCTCCAACGAAAAAGATACACAAATTGAATATTCCAAACTGGCTCTGAGATGGGAATATGGTGGGATACTCTCAGGATGGAAAAAAAACCCCGAGATAAAACGGAATTACAGCGAATTTCGTAAAACAAAGAACATTTTTTGATGAAATTCCGAAAAACTATATTTTGTTGGTTGTTGTTCCACGGGGAGGCAAAACGCTGTTTTGATAGAATCTGTGCTTCTGGGGCTTGGTATGACAGAACAGAACTTGGAGTTGCTGCCTTCGTAGAATATTTTGTTTTTGGCTTGTTTCAAAAATGTTTTGAAACTTTTTGTTATGTTTCTTTTTGTCTGCGTTATAACCCTAACCAACCCTTCACCTTTTCTGTGGTATTGTAGTTATGCTAATAGGGTTGCTATGATGTGGCATTATTTAAAAAGTTTTACAATTACAAAACTATTAATTCAAAAACCTTAAAAATCAGATTAAATGCAGTGAATTATAGAGAAATGGGTTAAGCACATGTACCGACCAGTCAGCATAGTTAATTTATAAGTATGTAGTAAAATTACACAATTTATTAGAGCTGCGCTTTATTTGACTACCTTTTCTTCGTTATAAAGAAGTAATGTCTAGGTAATTTGAATGCAAAAATATACGCCTTGATATCCCTCTAGTTATAATGATTTTGTATATAATAAGGAATATATAAATTATGATATATAGGTTAAAAGTAGAAAACGATAATATAAGTTATCAGGTATTTTATAAAGCAATTTTCGAAAGCAATCATCGAGTAAAATCAGCTCTCTTTGTGTGCTTGACATAGAAACTAAAAGGAATTTTTTAAATATACTTCGATTACCCTTCTAAAATGAACTAGGTCAATAAATATGTGTGCTATTATAGATTGCTGAATATTTCTCTAGAACCACAATCTAACATGAAAATTCATTTAAAAGAAAATAGCATACGTCAAAGGTTTTCAATGTATAGATAGAAATACCGGATAAAGTTCTTGTTAATGCACACATAGTGCACCACAGAAAGGAACTGGTTTTCCTCGTAATTTTAGTTTTTCATCGATTTGTCATAAATTTTGTGCGAAAGTGCAATACTGTGGCATGGCCTCAAAACGCTTTTCATTAGAAATGCTCGTTGCAGAGGCTATTGATTCCCGAACACCCCATCGTTCAAGCTTCCTCTCTTAGCAATTTCTGTGATTTTTCACGATTATTGGTGGAATTTTTTTTCTTTTTGTCAGAAAATAAATTTGTTTTGGTAGTTATAAAAAAAATGCATTTAAAAAAATTACATGTTTAATCGATGATCGTGTTTTCAAAAGCTTAACGAAAAGCAATTTTTATTACAACTCATTTTTTATGGTATATTTCATATTGGGAATTTTAAATCTTAAATACTACGAACCGAACGTTCGTAGAATTTTATTACTTTTAAGTTTTTCAATGATAATTATTGCTTTAAGTACTTTATTTCGTCTTTAAGAAATATTGAGCTCTGAAATCTATGGAATTTACGAAACTTTTATCGACTCATCCTCTTATATCTAAGCTACTTGAATACAAAAAAAAAAAATCTATCTCGTAATAAGGAGCTTCTGATCCTATACCGAGTACCAGTCCCTGCAATATATTTAAGATTATCTGTAGGTAATCGGAGTTTTATTGAGGCACATTAACGAAAAGAAAAGTTACTATTCGACAATTGCACGTCCTATGACCCCTGTAAACCTACAGAAGACCTTTTTTCCCCTTTTCCAAGATAAATTCCCTGAGTTTTTCTGAATTTTGTCAACTTCTCACCTAAGGTCAAGCGATTAGCAAGGAAAGTGCCAGACATTTATCAGTATTTCGAGAATCTGACTTTATAAGGATAATATTTAAAATTTTAACAGGGAGAATTGGCAAACAAAAATTAACGCAATTTACGCCAGATGGTGAACAAGGACACTTTTTTCAACAGCCCTTTCTTCCATCCCGCTCTCCCTCTTTTTCAGTTTACTGTCGTTATCAGAAGGCGGGGCTATCATTAAAAATTCCTTTCTTTAAAAAACTTTTCTCGTCTAGGCAGAAAAATGGAAGGCAAACGAAGACACTTCCTATTATAAGTAGAAGAAAAAAAAGACCGCTTGGCTGTGACACAACTGATGGCGACTGAATGAATGAATTCCAGCTGATGGAAAAGTTTATTCGCTTCCTGTGTCCTCATCGTCGTTGTAGTTGTCAACTTTCTTGTCCTTAATCAAGACGACGCCACTGCGATCCAGTGTACCGAGTCGAAATGGTGGTGACTTACAAAGTACCCTCCAAATTAGAATTTAAATGAAATTAATTAACTATTTCCTCTTATACAATAGTTATATCCTAATTACGTCTAATATGAGCTTTGCTGCTCATGAATGGGAGCCTTAATTACGCCCAGAGTAAAGGAACGAAGGGTAGTCTTTATTCAAAGTATAAAACTGTTGTTATTAAAAATGGGTTTTATTCAAAAAAACTATAATAACAAATTTACAACATAAATTTACATATATAAATTTATTAAATATATTTACTTAAAAACACAATTTTAAAATGATGTTCTTCGGTTATAACGAAAAATTAGTTTCTTTGGTCCGTTCGATTTCGCTTAATGTAGTTTTCCGGTAGTCCTTCACTATTCCGTAGTTGAGGTCAGAAAATAAGATCGCGGTAATCTAAAATTAATGAAACAAAATTCAATGAATGCCGTAATGCTTTTCTAATAACTAAGAAAAGTTCAATACATAATAGTACATTATACTGTAATACGTTAAGAAATAAGATTAATTTTCCATTATATAAAGCAGAGTAATGGGCTAAGATTTTGTGTCGCAATTTTATAGATTTAACTACAAAATTTCTCTCTGTAATACTTCCTTTTCCCCCTCACTAAACTCAAGAGTGTTTTTATCGATTCTTAAGCCAAACAAAGACGAATCATTTTACTGCATTTTAAGATCGTTTATCAAAACGGAAAATCACCAACTCATTTTGGCACTTAGTTGTCATCCACCCCCGGATTAAGAGATTTCCAGATACAATAACCCCTTGACTAACTTGATTTATCCATTTATCAAACACAATCAGGCACTTAAGCGGCTCTTGTTGCTACATCTATAGATTCGCCCCTTGAGTTAAATAGCTAAACTCGTCGGCTCCTCCGAATGATAGAGGGTTGCTTTTCTGCAGCAGCAATACTTAGAAAAGTGGATAAGGAGAGGACTTCTTCTCGAACGAAGGGATCCCGGGTATGGTACTGACTAAACATTTAAAGTAGTTGGAAAGCATACGGGGTGATCTCTGCAGCCAAGCAAATACCACTACGGTCTTCCAATTGCTACCCTTAATCATGACAAGCACTGTACCTGCCCTCTTTCTTAAGAAGGGAAGAAGCTAAAAAGAATGGAAAAAGCTAAAAAAAGGAATAAGGGTGGGAACAGGGCTCTTCATTACAAATTTGTTGAGTTATTGGAGGGGCGAATGTGAAGTCAAGTTAAAAATGACCCCAGGTGAAGACGGTGCTGGGGGGGAATTGTGAAGTCAAAAGCACTGTGGGGCATAAATCATGCGACAGTCGTCTTAAGTAAAAATAGAGTTTTTCTACCCTCGAGCATCAGAGGTGATTTATCTTAAACTCACGAAGGTTGGCGAAACTCATTTTTTAAATTTAATTTATTGAATCTATGAAAACTTTGCGTTCATACGCTCCCCTTTCCAATGTATCAACGCCTCACCAACGATCAATGACTTAAATAATAAAAAAATATATAAAATAAAAAGAACAGTGGTGTACTACCATTTATATCGGTAATTGAAAATTAATCCATCATTCGTCTCATAATAGCACTTTGACGAACTCATCAAAACAATCCCCCGAACTCTGTGCATTGAGAAGTTCGCCGGATCAAATATTTATTCGTTCGAAAAAATAACTTCCGGGCACTTTTCTTGAAATAGACGATAATATCTTTAACCAAAAATGAGGTCGCGCCAACATATATCGACCGACCCATGTGAGCACCATATCGACTTATACAATATTTTCTTCGGGTGTTCTGTTGTCATGGATACAATATCTTTTGTCCAGACAAAATCCATCGTATCATCTACGCATAAAAAGTTATCATAGACTTTTGTCTAGATAAGTAGATAGTGGTCCGAAAAGGGGGACACTTTGGCGTTCCAAAGATAAATGTTGCTACCGAAAGTAAAAACTGAAGCAGAAGAAAAAAAAATGACAAAAATCGCTTAACTCACACTTTCTTAAAGGATTCCTCCAGTTAAGGAGGGAATTCCTTTTCTCGAAGACGTGATGTTTTTCTTCGGCGATTCTCAGTTATATCGGCCCGATGATGTGGACCGATAGAATACATTTGTCTTGTCTTGTCTCTCTTGTGATTCTTGATTTTGTTATTTTTATAGATATTGATTAGATTACTATCAAGAGATTGGAATGAGGTGAGGAAGAGTTTTTTATCTTAAATTCTAGGAAAATTTTAAAGGTTCATAGAACGATTATAGGATAAAATATTTCTCATTTATTGCGAATAGAAATTGGTAGAACTGTTTTAATTAAAACATAAATAAATAAATAAAAATCAAGTCATAAGAATTTATTGTTTAAAAGTAGACTAATTTTTAATTTTAGCCACACTTAAATGTTATAAATTACTAAATATTGAAAATATAGTTCATTCACATACTACGTATAGAATAAAAACCTTAGCTTGTTCTGAAAATGAGACATTATTAGAAATGCATGTATGGTATACCAAGTGCCAAGAAAATTTTCATTTATTTTACTAGAACATTTACCATTTCAAGTTAACTATATTTTCCTTATAATTTCAGTTTAACTTCTAAACCTGCCATCAAGAAATAGATAAAATAATTATATTACAAATTTCCCATATCACAGAAAGATGAAAGGTGAACAATCTTCAGTAAAAGTTCAGTTCACCTCGTTACATTCTAAACGCTTTGCAATAATTGCATAAAATTCCCTGTTGCCATGCGAGAGCATCCACCAAAAACTTTGTTAATTTAATCAACGTTTAAAATGGGTAATGAAATTAACTTTTCCGTAACTGCGCCTCCTGGCACACCAAAGCCCAACTTTGCTGCTGCTTCCTCTGGAACAATATTTAATAAAATTACCCTAAAAATTTCTGGAGAAAGTGTTCCCCTAATATCTAATGACGCAAATTAGAAGTACACATTTTCTAGGGCACAGGGTAAAGGTTTACCTGGGCATGTGTTCAAGGTGCCTGCATCACGTGCGCCCTTCTCCCCCTCCCCTTAAGATGGTGCACACCTCTTCCACCTTTTCCAGCTCAAGGTGTTCTCGTTAATTAAGTCAAAAATTTTCAACTTTAAACAGATTAGTTCACATCTTTGCTTAAGTGTAAAATCCGCTCACCGGGTTTCACGCACGGTAGGAAGAAAGTTAACCTTCGAAATTGATCAATAAAAACTTTTTAATCGCTCATCTAGACAATACCTGGATAGGGGAAAAAAATTGTATTTCCTGATTGATGGCGTCTGGGATTATCCATCAAAAGTAGGAAAATACTCTCAGAAGTTTCCCTGAGCTCAGCTTTCTTCAGTTTCCGTTGTACAGGTGTCGCGCGGCGAACTTTTGCTATCTTCTATCTTTTTCACCATTCACATTTCCGGGAAGTATCTTTGAGTAGTTCATTTTCAGATAAGGGACTTTCGATTCCAGGAGAATTTTTGACGAAGGTGTGCCAGAAATCGTAAAATATAATTTAAAGAAAAAAATATATATAGCAAAATTTATATCTTCAATCCAAAAATATGCTTTTCTTGGTGGATGGGTATGCAAATGACAGGATTCCCATTCATGTGAACTTCAACTCAATCCCGGAGTAAAATGTGTGAATTGAAAAAGGTCACGTTCTCCCGATTTTTCTGAATGGGGTGGGGGGGGGGCGGCGAATGTCTACAGTAACGTCGTTGGCGAAAAGTTTTTCATTTACCTCGACAAACTAAAGTTTATTCAGGGGGAAAATAAGTTTACCCATTTAGTTGGAAAATACTATCGACAGGTTGAAATTTGTTTTCTTTCACTGGCACAGTGGGAAACTCTTATGCTTATCTCTACCAGATTTTTCCTCCATACCACCCACACGCTTGGGGTACAGGAATTCTTGTTTAAGGGTTGCATTGCATACACATGTGGATTTTCAAAGGGAAAAAAAACGATTGAGGAAGTTGTGCGCAAATTGAAAAAACTGCATGCATGTGACTGCTGAATGCACCCGAAAAGGTTCAGATTGTCGTATCTTAGCGTTTTTCCAATTGTTGGCGGTAGTAAACCAATTTTAATAAATTTTTGGTGAAATGTAAAAGCCAACAGAACATATTTCGTTTTCTAGAATCAATGGTCCTACATTTTGGTGATGTGTTTTTCTGAACGTTCACATCTTTGTTAAGACATTGAATTTAGTTTTTATCACAATATAGTATCAAATTTTATTACTTCAATGCGATATTATCTAAATGACTTCTCGAAATAAAAGTTATTCTGAAACATCGATGCAATATCCACTTCTAAGGTTGATATAAGTAAATCACATTTCTTATCAATATACCATAAGAGCCTTAGGAGTTGAAATTACTTGGATATTTGAATTACTACACAATATGTTGTTTTTTTTTTATATACTCATGCTTTTTTTGCATCTAAACCAGAATAAAAAAGCTTACATTTTCCATGTTTTGAATAAGCGAAAAATGTAAAAATTGTGTAGTTTATTTTATAAAATATATTTGGTGTGCAATGCTTTGTGACGCCTAGTAATGTCGGGTATAATTAAGCAATTTTAAGTAATGAAATTTAACATACTCGTAATATACTATTATGTAAGAATTTAAAAATGCAATAAGTATGATACGTGTATTAGACTCAAAAATGTTTGCATGTTATCTTCATTCCAAAAATATTTGAAATAGAAAAAATATTAAGAGAAAGGATATGAGTATGGTAATCTTATCGATTCAGACTAGTCTCGCATTTGAAAAATATATATACATATACTTTTTATTTGTTTTTGTTATCTTCATAATTTGAAAAACAGGCCAAAAATCCCGTCATAAATTTTCTTATAAGCCACTGCGTATATTATTTATCGTTTGTCTGACTCACAAAGATACCCTCCCACCGATACTTAGGCACATTTGCAATTCTTACGCGTTTTTATACCTTCGGACATTTTCGTTTGAAGCTTAAGAAAGAAAATAAGATATGGCTTTCGAGGGTGGGGGTGAGAAGGGGAATAAAATTAGATTTTTAGCCTACGTCCACCCACTCTGACAGTGCTTTATACTGGCCCCACGAGTGCTAATATCCCTCCGCTATGGGGACATCTAGCCGATATAAAACGCAAGCAATAAATAACATCATAAAAATTCCCCTGCATAATTGATTTAATGCTGCAGAAAATTCTGCGAAATGAAAAATCTTAAGAGAGCTGTAAAAAAGGTAATGGCATAGATATACATACCTATACCTTTGATGGAACGGCCTACGGGTGTCCTTTTCTTTTGTTTTGGATTATGATGGGACGATGTGGGGGCGTATCCTGAAGGTGATATTGCTGGAGGGAAGGTTAGAAGACGTGCTCTCAAATTATACTTAAGATTTTTGTCAGCTTAAAGCGGAGAAGTTTTGGTACTTTTCTTTGAGGCCATTTCTACCGAAGGTGACACGACTCGTGCAAATTGGGTGGGACTCATTGATTACACAATAATCTCCCGTTTAATTTTTTACGCAAACATCATAAAAAAATCAAGAGCGAATCAACATACCGCTTGGACCCAAGAAAGATGGGAATCTTGGGAATGGATTACGCAGAAGTTTTTTTCTTTTGTCCACCCTTTCCTTGGTATGCTTATTTTTTATTTTGAAAATGGGAAAAAGATACTAAGAATAATTGTTTTGGCACTCTGTACGGTATACGAGAAATACGACGAGGGTGACAAAGAGCAAAGGGTTGGTACGCAAACAATCCCCTCTAAATACAAAAACATTCTCTGTCCCAAGTGTAGATCCTTAAAAATTGAAACAACCTAAACTGCACGGAAAGATTTCATCGCCTTTGTTTCGCACAGTCTGCTCCTTTTGTTAGCAACTTATTTGCATAATTAAGGACATGACAGCAGCGTCATTTATTTTCCTTAATTTCACTTTAAAAACGGCTGAAAGGGATATTGTTATGCAGGAGGTGCAAAAGAGAGGGAGGGTTTTCCCTATTCCGCTAAACAGGAAGACACAGGAGAGGATCCGGAAATTTTTATCATCTTAAGGGAAAATACCCTAAGAAGCGCGGGTGGTAAGACACTGATAGAGGCGACGCATGTCGCCCACAGCAGCACCCGCGACGGGACTTATGTTATTCATCTTGCAATTTCAAGTCCCACAATCTTGCAGGTGTGTTTTTCGAGTGGAGAAGGGACCCCACAAAGGTTGTACTTATGGCAATCAAAGGTTGATGTGCTGTAATACCTCACATCGGGCGCTGCGTGAAAATTGGGTTCTTCAGTGATGGGTGGTATTCACTGAAAACAACCATCCCACACATAACACCAACGATGATACAAAACCAAAACATAGAGACAAAATCCAAAACGGGCCCGAGTCTGTCAGTCAGTCAGTTTGCCTGTCTTTCAGCTAGGCCGGTCTGAACCACATCTTTGACACCGCAGCATCCTTTGAGGAAGTTCCTAGACAGACCCTCCTTAAGACGAAGTGTATAACACGCGCTCGTTTTAAAGACTTACAACCCTAAGCCTCATAATGGGCTTCCATTGTCTGCAAAAGGGGGCGATGGGTTCAGGAAATTCATAACTGAAAATCTCTTTAAAATTTATGGATGTGTCATCCGATGTATTTTCAGCAATGTAAAGCAAAAGGTGTGGGTGAGCTCTGTGGCGTCGCGCGAAATTGAAAGATACAAGATGAAGATCGTCTCGTGCGAGCAGAGTAAATCTTTTGTGGCCCAAAATCGGTTTTGACACATTTTCTTGTATAATGAGGATTTTCTTTGGGTGCTACTTTTCGAGATTTTCAGTAGAATGGAAAAGTAGAGTATCTCTCTTCAACATGTACAAATTCCAAAAAGGACGAACCGGTGGGGAAAATGTGCTTTAATAGTAATGAGGGCTCCTTAACTTAGCTAATACATGCCTTACGTTAGACATGAATATGACAACTTTTATGACGTTGAGGAGTACCTTTAGTACTTAAGAACGTGTTAATTGGATTCTCTTCGGCTGTGATTATGCTTATAATGGGATTCAAGGATTTTCATCTTGTTACCCCACTCGTGGCTCTTTTACTACGTAATGGATTAACACGAGATTTTAATTAGAAAGACGTTATGAAGAGGATTTTAGTAGTTTTTGGGTAAATGCATATTTTTTTAAGAAACTTGATACGTTTCTGGAAAATATACCTGTTACGCAGTCGTAAATAAGTCATACGAGAGCCTAAGGCACATATTTGCAAATTCGACTCAATATTTCTCAAAATTATACTAAATAATATCCTTTTTCTAATTATTTTAATTCTGGATTTAGTCATACGTGCAATAGTTGTTTAGCGGACATTAATGCTTAGAATTATGCTATGTTATTGAAACATAATTCGAATAAACTCAAAAATTTATTCTAAAGGAGAAGAAAAACCTCCAAAATAATTTGAATAGTTCAAAAAGCTCACTTTAAAGTTAAGAATGGAAATATCCATTATATCCAAAATAATTTTCCTCTACCAGAATAATAAAATAAAATCAACGAAGCGCACAGTATCTACATATCGCATCACCACACCTTTTAATTGACGAAAATGCGAGAGCTGTATTAATTTTTACAATTATTTCCCTTGAAATTGTTTAATAGCACTCAAACCGTAATTATTTATGAAAAATATTAAACCCCCACCATGTCTACCCATAGCATATATCTATATGTGCTTAAAGTCCGAATAAGGTATAAAATTATCCCCGATGAATTGACAATTATAATATTGCAGCGACCCAGAAAGTGTTTTTCACAACTTTTTCCCTCATATAGTTGAATTCAGAATATGGGTAGTAGGTGGATAATGCCTGGAGGGGTGGTGGAAATTTTGAATGTTAACATTGACACACCAAATGATATGATAATAATCCATGCTTGCAGCTATTTTGAATACTTTGTATAGTGGACATATTGCTTTTAATGAAGTCAGTTATGCTAATTAGAAAGCTTTTACAAAATATAATGACTTTCGGGCATAATACCTGTTGCATCTAAAAATGTATGCCATGTGATTTTATTTTTATTAAAATATGTCACTATGATACTACATAATAAATAATTATTAAAATCTTCCTAAATTGGTAATTTAGGGATATTTAATGGAATTTAGTAGAAAATAACTATGTGCACGCATAAATGTATAAATATATTATTTAATATCAATGAAATTAGTAATAAAGAAGTGTTTTAATTTTATATAGCAATAGATTTTATTTTAATTTTATTAAAAAATTATTTTATTTTTTCTATTTTCAGACACAAAAGGAAAGTTCAAAATTTCTTGCCATGTAAGACACCGACCCGTGGCGGTCACTTAAGTGGAGGAGTATCGGGGGCGCATTCGGTAACATACGAAGATCCGGATGCTCATTTGGGTCATCGGCCTCTTGTAATGCGTCATCACCGAAACGTGGAGGTGAGTAATAATTGAATTATTTACCTATACATATTGACGTATCCAGATTTTGTGTTGTATCCCTAAAAGTTCTGTCTAGTGCACACCTCCGGTAGGAAACCCTTTCATTTCAGTTTAAATTTCTACTTAGTTGTGTCGTCATTATCCCCAAGTATCTTGTCATCAAACACAAAAGCGCATGTATTCTCTGCCTCAGACATGTTTTCTTGCCTCTTGGTCGAAGTACAGTAGAAGCACAAATATGGGTAGTTTTGGTTTTTGACTTCATCCAGGTCCAAAATAATCGTATAATGCCCTTGTATTGTTTGTTCGGGTATGCTCCTCAAAGGAGGCCCCTGGTCGTGATATATTCTGGACTAGAATTGTGGCCAGGATGCCGACCTGTTTGCTAACAAGGCCTTCCACCCAACCCGTATCACCCAAAATACACTCTTGATGAAACTTTGAACAATTATCGACTTATCTCACTTTGTTCGACTTACAGATGAGTTTTGTTCCGGGTTCTGTAATACATGCATACAAGTAAATTTTCCCTCAAGGAAGGATAACCGAGGATGGGTGACGGGGGTACTCGAACAATTCGGAACAACAAGTTAATAACATACCCCGGCTGACAGCATCCAGGGACAAAGACAAATCTTCCAGGTTCGCCTCTTATTGGCTGTGTATTTGCGACTAATCAAAATGTTTGTGTTTCGAACCAATAATTTGGGCGTTAGCTAGATGGGCAAGGTCTGGGTGCTACCGAAGGTCCTGCTCTAGGGAGCTCTGATTGAATTTGCCCAATCGATAATTTCACTTGTTGGAAATGAACACTCTTCTGGAAAGAGTATGTGGGTGGGGGTCATTAGGACTGTGCAAAGATTTAGAATTGTTGCAATTCATCATAAATATTCAAAATCAAATCATTGGTTAGTCATCCATGAACGATTCTCATGAGAAACAGATGTTTGGCTAATCCCAGGAATTTCGATAATAAACTCGAACCATTTTACTTTCAGGCATAATCAAGTTAGAAGTGTTTTTACAAATTTGATGAAATCTTCCGGTCAAAAGTGACGAATATGCAAACAACTAAGAATATTTTATTTTTTACGTATTCTTTACTTTTAATCCCAAAATAGTTTCGTAAGAATCATAACAGATCACACACTTAATTTTAAATTCGTTAAATCTTATTGGGTTGCATAACTTGAAAATGAGGTACTTTTTTTTGCAAAAATGTAGTTCTATTTCAATAATTATGTGAATTGATATCGACATGATTCAAAATATTGCTCATCGGCAGCTATAACATTTTCCCACTTTCCGAGCAATATATGGATGGATTCTTGTTCATATTTTGAAGCTAGGAACGAATCAAGCCAATTTTTGCTATCTTTAACTGAAGGGAAGCGTATTCCAGTAAGAGAACAAGTGGTAGTCTGAAGGGGAAATATCTGGTAAATATGGTGGGTGAGACAAAATTTCCCATCGACTATTTTCCAAATAGTTTTTAACCGGTGTAGCCAATATAAGGCCAAGCGATGTCATTATGGAAAATTTCAACTTTATGTCTGGTGGCATATTTTGGCCGTTTTTTGTGCAATGCCCTCTTCCAACGAATCAGTTGTTGTCTGTACAGCTCTGCCGTAATATTTTCATCAGGTTTTATGAGCTCATAACGGATGACACCCTTCTGATCCCACCAAATACAGAGCATTAACTTGGCGCCATGGTTATTCAGTTTTGGTGTTGATGTTCCTGGTTAGCCGGGCTTCATTTCCTGCACTTCAGGTTGTTATAACGAATCCATTTCTCGTTGTCAGTTAAAATTTGATGCAAAAACACCTTATTTTTATGACGCTCAAGCAGTATTTCAGACATGCACAATTTCCTTGCTTTTGAATGAATCCCAATGATTTTAAGCGCTTGAAAATTCCTGGTTGTGTTACGCTCAAAAATTCTGCAAGGTGTTCTTGCTTTTGATACTTCACTGAGTAGAGTCTTCAAATCTTCTTATTCGAACGCCTTCACTTGGTCAAGACGTACTTCCTCTTTCGCATCAAAATCGCTACTTTTAAAGTGTCTTCACCAAAATTTGCAAGTTCTAATTGAAGGAATATATTGAACGTACATTTTTGATAGCAATCGATGACTTTCTACACTTTTTTCCAATTAAAGAACAAAAGCAAACCTTCTCGCAAATGCTGCTTTTTTGGCAAGCATGATATGACTTGTTTAGAGCTCGAAAAATTACCCTGTTTAGACTTTGGCAAATTAACGCATAATAAAATGTAAAGCCATATGACATGAAGGTAGGAACAATATGGTCAGATGGGATACAGTACAAGAAACACCACCCAATAGAAAATTTTTTTATTTTAGATATAAGTAGTTAAAATTCGAATAATAATTATTATGATAGATTACTGTTCTTGAACAGTCATACCTATATATATATGTGTAAGAATTTTGAAATTTTGCAAAAACCCGCTTTTCTTATTTAAAAATAAAAAACCAATCCACATAAAGGATCGTCTCGTCTGCACTAATTTAAGATTTCCCTTAAAACTTAGTATTTTAATTTTCGTAAATAGTGTTATAGTACCAAGAATGAATAGAGAACTTTTTATAAAGGATCATTAGCCTTACCAACGTTTTACTTACTTACTTAAAGTGGTAATTTTAACCAGTTTTGTATTATGAAGCAATTTGCCATTTACATTTTTGATTCTGATTTACCAGATGCTTTAGTTGAACTTAACCAACATACCCTTTTCAACCCTATTTTTCTCCATTTCCCTCTCAATTTTTTTAAAGTTTTTATTTCATTCAAATACAAAGCTACGGATATAGAGATAAAAATCGTTTTGAAGTGTGTCTTGTTATGAATTATTCGAGTTGCACTCAAGTGTCCTTTTAAGATATGAAATTGCTTCAGTCCGCAACACTGCTGGTGCCGGGTGCTTGGACAAGAAAATCCAAAAAAAAAAAAAACAAAAAGTATAAAATAAAATGAGTACTGTAAAAAGAGTCCGCCCGGGTGGTGGCAAGTAAGAAATGAAAGAAAGAATTGTAGAAAAAGACGTTTTAAATCTGCAAAGGAAATAAAGATTTTTATCAAAAAATTGTACCACCAGAGACAGAGGGATGGTGGGGATAAAGTAGTGCTGCAAAAGTCCAAAAAATAATAAAAAAAAAATAAAATAAAAACGAGGAAATATTAAAGTTGCAGCCGGTTGCTCTGCAGCTACTTGAAGGAGCTTAGACAGAGCAACGTACTATGGCGCGAACAATAGTACTTGGTTGAAGAAAAAAAATAAAAAAAATTATATGAAAAAAAGAACACGTATTCGCGCTCATGGAAGGTGTGAAAAATCATAAGAAAAAATATCCTCTTGAGATTTTTATCATTGAAATTTTTCGAGTGCATTTCTCGACTGCTCGAGGACTGGGCTGTGGCAGAAAAGACAGACAAAAAAATATATATATAGAGTTATGAAAGGAGCAAGAAAAGAACCTGCAGAAATTCTATGAAGGGGGGGCTTTATAATAATTCCGGAAAGTGTCAACTATCCTGAGAAGCCGTTGGCAGATCTAAGTAATCTTTCCTCCTTACATTTCCCATTCACACCACGAAATTATATACGTTAATCTGATTTACCAAACAATTGGCGGCAACTCGAGAATATAAGGAAGGGGCCCTATGACGGAACTCTGACGGGGGCCCTCCCACAGGGACGACTTCCTTTTCGTAATTCCGGCTTTCAATTTGCTATGACAGTGCAGAGACGTATCATTCAAAAGGAGTCTATATCCGGTCCAATAATATTACTGGAAGCTTCTCTTATATCCCAACACGTCGTCCTTTCATCGCTTTCACAATCACTTAGGGCGCTAGTCCAAAGGACAACGGCGAAAACGATGACAACGATGACGACGAACTATGGAGGACTGAAGACACAGTCGACCTGGCGTACACCTGTTTAATTTTGTTCTCGTCGTCTCTTGTTTTCATACCTGTCTGACGGTATGCAGTAGAGTTAAATGAATTCTGTCAAAATATTGAGACAAATTCTGCCAAAGCAATGGCTGCAGAGCGATATCCACGCATCCGCTGAGGTGTAGTATGTCGTCCTCGCGCTATTGAAGACAGGACAAAAAAAAACAAATAAAATAAGGGAAGGAATCGTACGACAATCAGAAATTATCTTAGAAATACCCCGAGATATATGTCCTGGGTTTCTTTTAGTTCAAAAGAGACGTCTCAGCCACAGAATGCGAAAGAAATCGATGGATATCATGTTACAGATTGTCGGTTTATTATACCATAGTACCAGCATCGGATCTTATGCTTCAGAAGGTGTCTGCTGTCGGAGTGTATTTAGGTTTTCAGTCCTCAAAAATTTGAATTTAGATATTTTTTGTATATCTTTATAAATTTAATAATTATCAACGTCCACAAATATTCACAAATAGGGCAGACGTGTGAAATATTGATATTCAGGTAAATAATTTTAAAAATTGACACAATATGTTTAAATTAATAATTTGGACGAAATATTTTCATATTCTAACATTGAAACAAAAATAAAATAAACATATTAAATTAATTGTAACATGTATGGGATGTGTCGTAGTTTATTTGTTTATGATTTAATAGTGTAAAGCGAAAGTTAGATAAATGAAGAAAAAGAAAAAAACCTTACTAAGTTTTAAAACTATTTGGTTTATACTATTTTACTATTGTACTAAAATTAAATTTAGTTTCCTAAACTAATTACTACGGAAAGAGATTAGAAATTAGAGGATTTTTCGAAAAATAAGTGTTTTGGGTATAGTTGTTACGTAGTTCACATACTTCTACAGAGTCAAGATCGATGTTAGCTTTGAGATTTAAGTCGCGTGTAATTATATACTAATTATATATAGTATAAGTTACGACAGCTCTTATACTATATATAATTAGTTTTGTTATCCTCACTTAGAACCGGTTTACGGCTTATAAAGGGATAAAGCCTTTGGAATGTAGCTTGTATGTGACTTCGAAATAATAACTTTTTATCAAAGATAACACCCAAATACTTCGCGCCAGTCGTTGTAAGAGGACCTTTTATGCGTAGATTCTTTTGGAAGAGGAATCACAGTTTCCTTCGACGAGTTGAAGAATATTGCTTGAGTTTTACTTGGGCTGATTTTAATTTTCTAATTATTATTATATATAAAATAGTTGAGGACTATGTCTGAGGCGTTTTGAAGATCATTCACAATTTTCGTTGGACTAGTGTCCAAAATAAACACTCCTGTATTATGCGCGTAAGTGTCGGCACAGTACTTGAGATAAGTTTCACAAGTCTTTATCTTCGTCAAAATCGCAGCTTATGTAGCGATAAAATAAATCTCATTTCCCACCACATTGTATATAGTATATATGCTGGCCGATCACACTTCTAAACAAGTAAATAACTTCGTCCTCCCCTTTTCCTTTATTGGCACCATTGGCCTTAGTTTTATTGGTTTAAACGCCACAAAACGACAAATTTTGTTAGCTGAACTTCTCTATCATTAGTATGCAAAATTAAAAAAGTCAAAATTGTTCGGGGCATGTGACAAAGTCCCCCCATATTTTTTAGGACAACTATCACCTTTCGAAAATTGAAAAATTTGGTTAAATTCGAATATGGCTTCAAAACTACTCACCGAAAATAAAATGTTACTTCTTTAGCGAAAATGTAATAATAAATAAAGAAATCTTATAGGATTTATGAGAATTATTTGTCACGAAATAAATAATCAGCAAACTAATTTAGTGAACAAAGAAACAAGTTCTCACCAATAATAATTTTATATTTCTTGGAATTTTAAATCACAAAAATCCTTAAATACTTCGTCATGTTCAACATGGTTGTTTTTAAAAATTCAAATAAAATCTTCTTAAAGATATTCTTAAAAGATATTAAATCAAAACATTCATTATTCATTATGATGCTAAAATCTCAGAAATTTGAAAACGACTTTATTTAGAGGAAAAGGTCACATCGTCCAAGAGAAATAAAAATTTAATATTTTCGAATTTCTTAAAAGTGTATGATCCACTCGTGCCAGGTGAAATGATTATATAAAATTGATGGAAAGTCGGTACTTTTACAGTATAAAATTTTATTGCAAGGATACTGTTGTTTGTTTTCGTTTCGGGGAAAAGTTAACCCTTCGAGAAATATTTAAATTGGATGCTCCCAAATCTAAACTTCTGAAAGTTTGTACCTAAATGAAAAATTTATAATATCACAATATTGTAAATTCGGATTATTTCAACATGAAAGCTCATACTATATAGAGTTATTTTAAAGAAATTTGTTGTACTACAAAAAGTATACTTCATTAAAATAACGTAACGTTAAAATAAAACTTCCATCGCAAATATTCAAAGAAATCATTTCATCTAAGAAACTTGCCCATAGATTATGAACTTTAATCCCAAAAATAGCTCCCGTTTTTAAGTAGATTTAATCTTTTTAAATTAAAAAAAGCGTATTTTGATCATGTTTATGTTTATTAAAAGCTATAGATTAGTTTTTATATATCAAATAATCAAAAATATGTTCACAATTAAAATTTGAATTTTATCTTAAAGTTCTAAATCCTTGTCTTTCAAGCAGTGTTTTACATATTAACACTAACGTAAAAATTTTATTGATGGCACTTCCAACTGAAATAAATAAGTGAAGTCCTATAAATCCCCAACGAACCCACTTGTCGTTGTTCCTAACTCCTCAATTGAGCCAACAAGTGTCCTTTCGAATCTCTCGTGCAGCCTGAGTGTCACACACACCTCTTATCCAACTTTTATCGCCCTCGATAATCTGCATGAAAGCTGAATGGAGTTGGGGTGTACCTAGGCGCAATGGTCCTTCAAGAGTGGGGGGGCTACTGTGCATAGGGGACAACATGTGACAACTTCCATATTTTCCCGCATCATTCAATCGGAAAAAAAATTTAGGGAAACTCTCAGTATGATGGATATATTAGGGCACTCGGTAAGAAGGGGGAGCAGGAATAGTATAATTTGAGCGGGAAACACAAAGGCAGACTATGAAATTATAGTCAAGAGCGAACGATAGATTTATCCCGTGAATTATCTCACATGAAGGAGCAGATGATGGTGAGAATCCTTTATTCGGTTGAATCAAAAGGGATCCCATGTCCATGGGATGAGAGTTACAAGAAAAAAAACAAATAAAAAATAAATAAATAAAGGAAAGCTCTCGAAGGGATGAAGTGGCAAAAAAATTTGTAGCACAAGGGATCGACTAATGTTTCCGTTTTTCAGGTTGTTCGGGCATCCTGTATGTTTAATCTGTTATGCTCAAAACAATCACGTCTACTCGCCTCCTCCTTCCGGACATAGTTCTATCCGTATACCCGGGACGGCCAACCGAGTCCCGGCCCTGTCACATCGGGTATGCATAAGCACAACAGAATTGCTCAGAATTTCAGGATGAGAACGAAAAAAGCGGATCCATTGGTGGCTATGCCATGGAAAAAGTTGAAGTCTACGGATTGACGAAGGGAATATCTACAGATGACCCTACAGCAATAAAGGGTTCTTTTTTGATGTATCCAATGAAAGGCAATCCAGTCAGTCTTCACACTTTTCTCTGGACACATACTATACAGATATACTGCTGTGATACACTATAGGACATAATAAGACACCAATGAAAATTTTAATAAACAAATCTACGACACTTATAATATAAGTAGCATGTTTGTCTATCTGCTCGTTAGAAAGTTATAATACGCTGAATATGCATGTAATATTTCTCACTATGGTATGTAATATTTCTCATCTGAGATATATATTCAGCAAAAATTAATCAGGGTAAATACATAGTGCTCTGTAAGATTTATAAATGACAATCCCCTTACATTTTAGTTTAAGATCTCTCCACAATTCATTTAAAAATAATGTCATCTTCATTTCGCACTGGTTTATTTTCATTAATCCAATTTAATTTCATATATTTTTATATATTTCCCGAAGGGGCAAGATGAGGTAAGTAGAATCTCGTCTTTAATTACTTAAAGCTTCTTTGCCCTTCGGGTAAGTCAACACGAAAATTAATATACCAAAAAAACTATTTGTAAATATTATAAAAATTAATTCTTATTTTAATAACTTACATAATGCAGCTTGTCACAAAAATTCCTTATTTTACAAAATAAGCACGTTACGAAATCAAAGTAAAATTTAGATCAAATCAAATTAGAAGGTCTTTTCTAAATCACGGGATCCACATGACCTCCTACTTCGATGTTATTCACAACATTAATAAGGGTGAATGAGCTACTTATTATAAATAAAATTTCGATATCATAATTCGTTTGCTTTGGGAAAATTTTCGGGTATCCCATTTCACTTTAATACCCCATCTTGACCAACTCTCCCCTACTATATGTGTTTTTAAAAAATTGAACAGGTGTCTTATAATTTTGTCTCAGAGTGTATGTTGGGTGAATGAATGGTTTTTAGGGGTTTTGGGTATGAACAATTTCCTGTTTTTATCATCTATCTCTGCATAGATATGCCCACAGATGAGATGAGGTTAGTACAACTCGTCTGAAGAGATTTTTGAATACATCAATGCTCGACCCAGATGAAGTCCTTAAAAAGGGCTATGGAAAGGATCGAGCAAAAATCGCTTTTCCGTACTGCAGGCAATAACAGCGGAAACATTCTGAGGCGGCTCATGCCCTTCATATTTATGACGACGTGTTGCACAGCAGTGGTAGCTGGCAGTAGCTGAAGCCCGGAACACACATGGTCCACATACGCCCACACAATTCTCGAGGATAAAATAAACTCCCCCGCATGACATGCAACTCCTATTCCCTAGATTGTAAGTAGAAAATCAGTCAGAGAACTTTTCTAAATGCTGCCTGACTGCCGGATGCGGGAATGCTCCTGGATATAACCCCCGCAGCCAAATGATGGGCGGGCAGGGACTCTCCGGGGAGTTTTTCGTTATTATTCGGCGCATTTGCATGAAATTATCCTTCTTACCCCTTCGTGCTGAGCACTCTTTTGAATAGATATAAAGGACGACTTCATCCGACAGTTAGTTTGGCTTTTCACTTCCAATTTTCCTTTTTTCGTCTTCTTATTTTTGCACATTTTCATTATTATTATTATTTTTTTTTTAAACATATTTTCCTCCCCTATGTGTGCTATGAGCTTCGCAAGTATCTTTAAGGGTAGCAAAGTAACTTCCCGCCACCTTTCGCCCCAGCTCTTTTGGTAGAAAAATTTACGCCCTCAACGCTTCAGCACAGATTGCAAAGGATATGGTGCTTCAAGCAAAATGGGGGAGTGATATACGTGCAAGGATTTTCGGTCCATTCCTTCTCATCATTCGGGGGGTTCCCCCAGGACGACGGCACACATGCCACTTTTAGGCTTTTGAGAGATGATAACGTGTGAATAAGCCTTTTTAGTCGCATTTATGTTGTGCTGCGGTGTGCAGGAAGATGGGGGTATAGTCAGGGGAGGCGTCTATAAAGACGGAAAATGCAATTGTTACACAAAGCATGCATGCTGCATGACTGCGGGGCAAAGGGGGATTTCTTTGCATAAATAATTTCGGTCGTCGTCCATTGGAGGCGGTGGCGTAACGTTGCGGTATTGGGGTTGTTTGAACCACCCATTTGAGTCGTAAAATGTTTGGGGAAATTCTGAAAGAGGATGCCAAGTGACAGTAATTGAAGGTGAATGGGTTCGAGGAGACCGCTCAAGTGAGTGCTTTCTACCGCAGGGAATAGTCCCGGTTAAGATTCTGTCCTAAAAGGGCGTTTATCATCATAACTAAATTATTCATTAGGCGAGGGTCCTCAGTTGTAGATTTTTACATTAAAGAGGGCCACGATTATTCTATTTTTTTATGATTTCTTTTGATTCATGAATATAGTTTAGAATTTGAATATTTATGCTACCTCTGTCCGAAAATACGGTATACATTTGAAAGAAAATCTTAGATTATCTAAACAAATTGGCAATACTCATTATATTGGTATTGTTTACATTGATAGCGACTACATTTCAGGTGGTCCATACGAGAAGTCAAATTTTGAGTAACTTTTTCGTATATAGCCGTTGGTATCTCACCGATAACACATGTGATGTTTTCTTCTAGTGCTTGAATCGTTGCTGGTTTATCGGCATAAACAAGAGATTTTACGTACCTCTACAAAATGTAGTCCAACGGTGCCAAATCGCACAATCTAGGTGTCTATTACACTGGTCCAAAACGAAAGATGAATTGCTCACCAAATTCTTTTCGCAATAGGTCCATCGTTTCGCGAGCTGTGTGGTATGTGGCACTGTCTTGTTGAAACCACATGTCAAGCAGATTCAGCTCGTGTATTTTGGGCAATAAAAAGTTGGAAATCATTGCATGATAGCGATCACCATTGACGGTAACGTTGTTCGCATCGTAATTTTTTGAAAGAGTACGGACTAATGATTTGACCAGCTCAAAAACCAATAACAATCAAAATGTAATATCTGAGGATTACTTATATCTCTTATATATATGATTATGTAGGGTCGTATATAATTAAATTCTACACTCTCTTTGGCCAGATTTTAGTGTACAGGGTGTACAAACAGTTTTGGGATAGTAAAATATCTCGAGAAATACACATCCAATTGAAAAACAAAAAACACATATTGAATGGTTTTTAAAAATCTATCCAATGTAAATGGAAATACGACCCTCCACCCTCACCCCCTGGGGGTGCATTTTCCGATTCTACGAGGCAAAATAAGTATTTTATGCTTTTCAAAACTCTTACCAATGTCTCCAAATACAAGGAATTAAATATATGTTGTTTTGTTTTTGAATTGGATTGTGTATGTCGCGAGATATTAGACCGCTTCTACACATTTCTTCCGAAATCAGAATAAAACTTATTTTTCCTATTACAGCGCCATCTGTTGCGAATAGAAAACAATTATTTCAGAAAAAAGTTACGTATTTTATCCCGTAGAATCTGAATCTGCAATAAAAATTTGGGTTTTCACTCTCGAAAAGCATTGAACACGTTATTTTTGTGTTTCAATTGGATGTACATTTCTTGAGATATTTGACCGTCTCGGAACTTTTTGCACACACTGTATATCACGTTAAGTCATGCATGATTGGATTTAACATTTTCTCTCGTGTTCTGTTTTTTGGATTCAAAACAAATGAACTTTTAAATAATGACATAGCAAAGTCGGTAGAATTTGTTATCACAACCTCTTTAATTGTGTATTTACATGTTTTGTCAGTTACGACGTGCTATAAAACCCTCACCTTTATAATTTTGGAAACATAGTTTTAACTCTATTCTCTGTAAAACCAAATTTGTTTTCAAAAAGTTATTATAAATAATAACAGAAAGGTATAACGACTAATAGAACCCTTTTCTTTTTTACAGCTGATCCATCCGAAATCCATTCACTATCCGAGTGGATACCCGATGACTAGATCACCGCCACTTTTCGTTTGCTCCTCCCCTGGACCAGATCCATACCGATCTAACGACAACGTCTACGAGGAATTAGGTCCTGGCCGCGATTCGGACAACGAGTCTGAACCACCATTGCATTCGGATGATGATTTTGCCGAGGATGAGCTGAGTCTACCTGGAGAAAGATCATTCAACAAATCATCCCCAGACACTGCAGCTCCCGTGGCAACGATCTATCACGAACGTATAAATGGTACAAACGGCCAAGAAAGGAACTCCCTGCTCTCGTCGTCCTCGTCGACGACGAATAACGAGAACAAGGGAGGGATCCTGTCTGGAGTTCTAAAACAGGCGACGGGATGCGGCTTCTCCATGGGCCGAAAATCGCACCACAATAGTAGTAGTAATAATAGTAGCAATAATAAGGGTAGCACAGCTCGTAAGATAGGTACTTATAGTGCGGATGAGTTGAACACCTCATCCGACCAGACTGGCTCGGACATTGTTCCTACCGTGTACGATGATAGAAATTTAATGTCATTGGCGTACAATAGTTGTAGTAATAGCAATAATAATAATACATTTAGTAGTAGTGGTGCTAACAATCAGTACATGCCACCGTCGGTAGGCGTGGCTCTGACTGAGAATGAGGTAGAGCGCCGAAACCGAATCAACAATCAGCTACACCATCCGCCCCCTGTTTCAACGATATTCCGGGAGCGGATTAACTATCCCCCGCGCCTTCCTCAGCCGTACTATACGCAACATAGTCTACTAAGTGTCGCCCAGCAGAGGTCAAGAACAAACCCTAGAAGTCTTGATAGACGTAGGATAGGAATACCAATTGACCACGAACCGAGCTATGGGTACGCAGAACCCGTATTTCATGAAGGGTTGCTCTACGACGCCTGTCTAGCGCACCCGAACAGCAATAGTTTGCGAACGCATCCATATCCCTTTATAATGCCAGAATACACTCCGTTCAGAACTTTAACATCGTCCGGGCACCATCATCACATTCAGCAGACTCCAAAAAATTTAATACAACTACCCCAGCCTCCAGCACAGCCTCAGCAACAAATCTATTCAAGGGACTCAAGTTTCGGTTCAGACTCTGGCTACAGCCACATTACCCAAACCTCATCTGGAAGAAGTGGAGGCTGCGAAGGGCTCCTCAGTAGCAGTGCCAGTGCAACTAGCACTGGATTAACCAGACCCCCAAACGATGGCCTGAGTAGCAGCCACCCTAACAAATTAGGATTAAACTTCTCTTGGAACCGTCGACCTGGCAAACCTACGACTTTAGGATCTGGCAACAATAACCAAAATCAGGGCAGTAGTAATAACAATAATAACAACGCTGCTGGCACCAGTAATGCTCCTGCGAACAGCACCTTTGAGAACTCTTGAAATTACGAATAATAAGGCATAACATGTAAAATTCTTGTAAGATAGTCATCCCCATGTAAATACTTTACGCGGCTAAGTACGCTAGCAGCTGTAGTGTAAATAGTTAGAAATTTAAGTGTAAGATATAGCGATTAATGCTAATTATCATCAATGTCCGCCCTGTTAGGATTATTTGACTAGTTTAGTCTTATTTATTCGTCCTATGAATATATTCCCTAATTTTTTGTTAGTTATTTATTGCGGAATTATTACAAAATTTGTACATTTTTTGTTCATATTTATATACATATATATATGTATATATAATATGTATATATTTTTATTATTTTTATCTTTTATTTCGCCCAAAAGAGAATATTTTGGTCAGAACATGAAAGATTCGCAACAGAATAAAATTGGTAAAAATTATTTCATCTTTTAGTTATTAATATATCTCGAAAATATCCTTTCGTCCTTTTTCCTATCATATTCTTTTTTACTGAGGTGTTTTTGCAGCGTTTATTGTAGCTTGAAATTTTATGTTTTCTTATGATTAAATTTAAACCACTCAATTGTACTCAGATTTTTAATATTTACATAAAATTAATCAAGACCTATGCCAAGATGTGTCGTAAAAAGTTAATAAGATTTTGAATATGAAATGTTGTTATTTTACAATTGGATTTATTTGTAGTTTGAAAATCCTACAATTACAATTCTATGTGTGCCAAGGATTCGGTCTGGGAAACCTTGTTTTATTTTTTGTTTTTAAATAGAACATCGTCATATATCTTCTTATTACAAATCCGTCTCCTATCAGTGTGAGTTTAAAAAATTAAAAAATCAAACGAACGAAAATAATATTCGCTTTATCGAATTAGATTCAAAAAATACACAATGTTTTTGGTGATTTGAAATGGATTTTAACGCTAGAACTACCGGCACGCAAGTCTGTAATTTTAATAACTTTCTGCACCTTTAATTTAATACGCTTTCAAATTTGAATTAATAATTATTAATGCAAAAACGATCTTGAATATGTTGTAATTCTCAATTATATTAAACTTTAGCATAAATCAGAAGAGAATTTCAAAAATATACAATTAAATGAGGGAGGAAATTGAGTACCAGTCAAATTGACTGATTTTGGTAGTTCTAGTGTTAAGTCTATAGAGAGACTAAATAATTTTATATTTAAAATCCTCGGCACATACAAATAATTTTGAAGTAATTACGATTTAACTACTCGAAACTTAATTGTATAGTTTTTAAAATTTCAAAAAAGAATTTTGTGTAGGAATAAATTCCAACATTTCAATTCTTTTGGAACTTTGCTTTCTTCTTCGTAATTTTCGACCAATGGTATTTAGATCCTAAAAGAATTGCGCTTTTTTTGAAATTATTTAAAATATAATTTATGTTTTTATTAGGATTTTGCGAATTTTAGGCAACATTTTAAACAACGGACAAGCAAACCAACGATTTAACAAAAAACAAAAAAACAAAAATTAGAGTTCTGCTTAGATCTTTCGAGTACAGAGTTGGGATTTTGGAATTAGCTTATGACTTTTATGAATTATTATTGATATATGAATAAAAGAAAAAAACAATAAAAGTACCACAGCAATATGTTTTTCTTAACTTTGCTGCGCCTTACTATAATAATTCATCACACAGATTTTTTTCTTTACATTATTTTCTATTTAAAAGATTAAAATTAAAAAAGAAATGGTCTTACACTACATTCAAAAAATAACGTAATATAAATGTAAAAGTAACAATCGCACAAAAATTATATTAAAGAAGAATAAATAAAAATTTCAACCAACATGGAAATAAAATGGAGTGAATTTGGTCATTATTATACAAAACTTGTGATTACTCAGATGAAATTTAAAGTCATAGGTGTAGGTTTATTATTAATTTAAGGGAACACAATTCTTTAAACAAGAAAAGGAATGGGAAAATGTAAAAATCAGAATGGGAAATGCGATATAATTTATATTCTAAATACGAACCAGTAACAAGTATGTGGGAAATCAGAATATCATTAGAAGTTTTCGAATGAATTGCCATTCAATGCGTTTATGAATTTATTGAAAAAATTCGAATTTATTGATTTATTTTTAATCAATATATCCAATTTTTTCAATATTAAAGGACTGGCATTTAATATGGGCATAAATTCATTCAGTGCAGTACTTCAGAAATGCAATTACATTCAATTTTCCCAGATAAAAAATAAAGAAAAAAAAATATTAATTGTAGAAACTCTTTGTATATTTTGTAAATAAAAACCTTAAGAATTACAAAGAAAATAACAAAAACAATAAAATTGTAAAAAAAAAAAAAATTATAAATAAAATGATAAAAGCCTCGAAGGTTGTATATGTACATAGGGTATAAAATTAAAATCGTTCACAAAGTAAGTGTAACCCTTAAGTTGTGATTTCCAAATGAACAGAACCATTTGATAAAATAAGTATAATCTTTGATCGAAGTATTTCGTGAATATTAAACATTTACAAAATCACAAACGAATGTATTCTAAAATTGTTAATTTATAGGTTTTTTTCCTATCTGGTTTTATATTTTGTAATTTATGATCTCCCGGTAATTAAGGTCAGTATCAATATATAGATAAAGTTGTGTATTTTGTAAACATTTAGAAAAAAAAAACAGTGAATTCATTTACAATTTTTTGGGTCATACACCTATGTTTATCCCTTCCTATTTGCATATACCCAAAGCTGTCCGGTAATTATACATAGAATACTTAATTAACAGAGTTCTCATATCTTAAGGGAACAGTGCAGAATCAATTTAATTCTATCATAATATGGTAGCATGAGTTTATTTTTATGTTTGTGGATTTATATTCATCTTTTAGTTTATGAAATACTTTAAAAATAATAAACGAATCCGTTCCTGTTAAATTTCAGTCATAATAATGAAAAAGAGATAGTTCTATTTATAAATCATTCACTAAAAGAGGAACTATTTTTCCAGATAAAAGAGTTATATAAAAAAAAAGAAACTATTAATTAACTTGCAGAGTGAAGTGATCTGAACATTAATAAAAGGGTTGAATAAGATACCAATAAACTATTGGTTTGACCTAGGGAGAAGTTATTAACAGTCTTTTTAAGGAACAGTAAAAATGTATAGATATTTCTCTTATTTAAGTTAAAAAATTTGACAAAAATCAATAAATCCCAAAAATCTATTTATTTTTCCGATTTCTAATATTTTTAAAAATCATTTTACATTAATTAATTGAAATATATATGTAACCAAAAATCGTTTAACTTTTCATAAATTAAAAAGTTAAACTGAAATCATCCTTAAGGCATGTAATTCTCTCAGCGAAGAATAAATGTTGATAGACCTCCACTCTGTACGTATATTTCTCTCTCAGATCAAACAAAGATCGTAGTCCTAAATAACCTAAATAGTTGCTAGTTGTGAAATTGCTACTCCTCATAACATAATTAATGTGTTTTCCCACTGTAGTCATCTGCTCATTTTATCTAATTTTCCAGTAACAAAACTACACGCAAACCAAAAGAAAATTTAAAAAAAAAAAAACCTACATCTATAGTAGCCAAACCTCTTGATATTGTTCCTTCTTACATAAAACTGAAGCAAAATAAATGTAAAATGCTCCACAGGGATACTCATCAAAACAATCATGTAAAAACCGTCGCTTAGGGTAGAATATTTAAAATGAAAATAAAGGGTAAAAATGAAGTAAAACGTTTCCAAAATGTTGTAGAATTAATTCCTTTAAAGCAAAATTTAAAACATGAAATATAAATAAATGGGCGTATTTCTTGTATTCAATTCATCTTTGGTACCTACCTGGAATTATGTGTAAAATCGCCCAGAACCATCATAAATTTATCTTTCTGTTCTTTTTCACTTTATTCAATACTTTTTCACAAATTGTTATTTTTTTTACTATTTCAACAATTTATTTTGTGGCTTAACCAACGCCAATAAAATAAAATAAAAAGATATCCTCTCGATCATATCAAAAAAGAAATGAATGCCAAACGAATTTCAAATGTATCAATATTTAGCAAAATTGAAAAAAAAAGAAACACAAAAACTAATGAATAATTATGTTTTTTGGCGTAATAGAAACAAAACATTTTGTAGGTTATATCGTAGTTAGAACTATCATTGTTTTCGTTTATTATCTACTTGAGAAAATTTTATAATGGAGATGCAACCATCCACTACCAATTAGTTAGTCCAGTCGTTTACCAATGATCTTCTAAATCTTTGTGAAGAATACAACTATCAAAATGAGTGATCCTTTACTAATTTATAAAATTTTATGTATAAACAAACGATATGACAATTTTAAGGAAAAAAAAGTGAATTTTAATAAAAAATACTAAAGAAAATTGGAATTTATCGTTGTTATTCAAAACCCTTTTCCAATAAAATTTATGTGTGCTTTCCTACATTCAGTATATTTTTGGAAACTTAAAAACGGCATTACACAAATTCTTTTTAAGTTCAAAGGAAATTCGTGAAGATCAATGGTAAGTATGAATTTGTAAATGAATGCAAGGTTTGTCCGTAAAATACGGTTCGCAATGAATTTTCACAATGAAAAACATGTTTATTGGCATTAAATAATGCATTCTTAGCAAAGCTTAGATTTTCCCCTATTTTTCGATAAAATCGTTTTTGAGAACAATGCATATTTGCATGCGGTTTATGCCTGAATCGTAGAAATCTCCTGCCGCCCCGCGAAGGTAGCTTAAAACCTCTTCTTTCAGCTCCTCAATGGTTCTGAAATGCGTCCTACCCAGGTGTTACTTCAATTCAGGGAAGAGATGGTAGTCAATTGGTTGTTACACGGGCGATGTGCGAACGAGCGTTGTCCTGATGGAAATGTACTTCCTTCGTAATTATGCCTCTCCCCTTGCTTTGAATCATGCGTTGAAGGTTGTTCAAGATCTTACGGCTTATACATTTTTCTCCGTATACTTCACACAGTTGGGAATTAATGTCCACCAGCGCAGTGTTTTTTTCACACAAAAAACGTATCACAGAGCTTAATTCACACCTGACGGGAGAAGTGAATGGGAACTCCATCTTAACAACTGCCAAACTAAGACTTTGCGTTGCAGACAGCTCGCCGGGAAAGTATCCAAGTTACACGCCAGTGCCGCCGGATCCCGTGTAGCAGCGTTCCTCGCGACTGCAGCTCCTTGGGATCCTTATTTTACGAACAACATTAGGTTTACACCTTTCAGGATTATTATAATGAAATTTTTAGTTATTGTAGACTTCTGTTAAGTCAAAATGATAGAATTATGTGACAAAATTAAGCTTTTTTCTAATTCTAACTTAATAAATAGTACTCAGATGTCGTCAAATACTTACGTGTTACACTCGATAAACGACTGAATTGGAAGTTCTCATCTGAATAACACCCTGAACAAGGCAACAAGAGCCTTGTGAGCTTGTGAGAAACTCAGTAGGACCTGGAGTCTCAATCCATAGATTATCTTCTGGTTATACAACACTGTTGTTAAAGTCATAGTTACTTACGCCGCCATTGTTTGCGTCACATGAGCATCTTAAAGCACATTCTAAATATCAAGGTCTGCTTCAAATCATACTATATGAACAAGGAATTGTGCTTCGGTAGGAGATTCAATATCTCCATCTCTAAACGAGCGGATTGGATTGGCGAAGGTTCCAATCTAGATCCGAAAAGCCTTAATTGGTACACAGATGGCTCGAAATCGGAGCATGGTACTGGAGCTGGTGTCTTTTGGCCCAACTACGGTCTCGATTACACTCTCTGATAGCCAAGCGGCAATCAGCGCGCTCTCTTCGTGAAGCTTTCATTCTAGACTCATCAAAGAATGCTTTTACTGTCTCCAGTGACTGGCTGTCTCAAACAAAGTCACACTCGTTTGGGTACCCGGACACTCTGGCGTTGAGGGAACTGTAGTCACGTACAAACTGGCCAGAGAAGGATCATCTATTAAGTACCAAGGCTCTGAACCCTACTGCACCATTAGCTGGTCTACAGTCAAGACTGGTGAATGGATGGGCTAAAACTAAGCAAGTTCTATATTGGAACAATACCCCAAGGGTTACGACAAGCGAAAGAGCTTATTACTCCTGACTCCTCAACACACTATCCTCAACAAAGCAGATGTAAGGCTGTTAGTCGGTTACTTATCTGGCTATCACCGGGCCAGACTTCACCTTCATAAATTAGGTCTGTCAGTCGAGACGGAATGACGTTCTGTGTGACTGCCCGGTTTCCAATGGTTTTAAATTTCGTATATACAGAAGAATATCTGACATATGGTAGTAGTTGGTAAATCGTGGTCAATCAACGAAGATATTAAAAAAAATCAAATATGTCTAAGCAAAGACTATAAACAACATTTTATAAAAGCGGCGAAGAGTTCGCTTGAAATCAAAATCATATACAGTGGCTACTTTGAAAAATCGGACACAAGTAAAGAATACCTTTGCCCCTTAGGTTTCTAAAATTTAAAACGATTTTTTTTCTATATATAAGTAATAACCAATACCATATAGTGAGCATTGAGAAAAAAATAAATCGTATTTTGTTATATTTTTTAAACTTAAAAGGCAACAGATTCTTTACCTTTATCCAGTTTTTCGTGGTAGCTCCTGTACAAATAATGAAATTATTTTAATAGTGTGAATGGAAGTTTTAATTCTATTGTTTAAAATTTTTAAAAGCTAAACTTAAGAGGTCATAAACACCAACGTAATTTTTAAAGCAATTTATTTACCTTAATGTGATTTTTTTCCATTTTATCTGAAGCATCTAATCTAAATGACTTGCTACAACTTACAAATAGAGTAAATGCATTATTATTTTAAAACTCACTCTCTTAAGTTGCAGGAAAGTTCATGTTATTAAAAACTTTTCTATAGTGTAAACTAAGTCTAATAGTTTCAATCCAATTATTGCTTTATGTGAAAAGGTTTAAACTTAAAGCGAAATGCTAGGAATAGTTTTATATGCTCTTTAATTCCTAAGAACTAAGCCAAAACATTCAAAATTATAAGGGAATCTTTTAAAATAATTAATTATTTAGTGTAGCATGGTGATTTCGAATGTGTTATAAGACTACGTGATTATATATTTAATTGAATGCTAATTTTAATAGACTGCAATTATGATATCCATATCAATTATAGAGAATGTGACAACTTCTTATAGCCCAAAACATAACATTAAGAGTATTGAATTCTTGTTTGTCAATGGTTCTTGAATTACGTTATCATTATTTTCCTTTGTTAAAACTTTCGAAACTCAATATTCTGTAGGCAATATACATAAAATTCTGAAAAATATGATAAGTGACAATTTTATTTTTAACTTTCAGTACATCAGCGACGAAAAATAATATTACAAAAGAAGAAAATGCGGGTAATAAGCTTACACATCCTTTTCGAAATAAAATACAATTGTTTATATCGGGGCCAAAGCGAAAGCCATATCGCCTGCAATTGACATTGCAAAAGATAAAAATATACCCTTTAAAATTTTAGAAATGTTGCAGATTTGCAGAATTCAATGTTAGCCGATGTTTTAACAAACGTTATGTATTAAAAAGAAATGAAAGAGATATTTCCGTTTTCTTTAAATTTAAAAAATTAATTATAGAGACAATTAAATGTTTGTAGCATAAAAAAATAGTTGAAAATATTAGAATAACATAAAATATTAAATAGAAAACAAAACCATAAAATTTATCGTTCTTATGCTAACATAACAGAATATCATAAAACTGAGAATAAAACAAATTGTGAATTTATTGTTCATAAAGTCGAACAAGCTATATATTCACATTTCGTATTTTATCATTTTCCGATGAAATAGATCAAGTAGTAATTGATGGTATTTTTTTTGTAGATTAAATTCTCACGTATAAAATTCTTTTATCGATATAAATTAAAGTTTATGTTTTAGATAATCAATATACAAACTAACAAATAAAAGTTAAGAAGGTAGTTTTCTGTATGGCACTCATTTTTAAGAAATTATTTATTTTCAAGTCAGGTGCTTTTTGCATAGAAGAACCTCCAACATATAAAATTTATATACATATATGAGATTTGATTAAATAACCCTCAATATCTGTTGAAATTATCAGAAATTTTGCATATTTAGTTTGTTTTTCACAGATATAAAGGTTAGACGTGTTTTTGTGTGCTTGGCGATTTTTTGCTATCGAAAGAAAAGGGATCAAAGAACCTATGGAAAATTTTGTATGAAAAGTAAAACTAAATACGTAGCATTTGATGAATCTACTTTGAGCAAAACAAGTGTTTATAAGTGGTGCAAATTCTTTACAGAAGGCCGAGAAGAACTTCAACAACCGATGAAAACGTTGAAGCAGTGACGAAAATTGTTATGGAGAATCATTGAAACACTATTAGAGAAGGTGCTGAGGATATTGGCATATTTGTTAGCTTATACCATGCAATTGTTTTGCACGTTTTGGGCATGAAACATGTGACACCGAAGTTTGATCCAAAATTCCTAAATTTTGACCGAAAAAAGAAAAAACCGTCGCATGATCATTACTCAGGAGCTGTTGAATGACATCAACGACAATCCAGATTTACTCAAAAGGCTCATAGCTGGCTACGAAACATAGGTATGTACATATGTATATGGTTATGACGTCGAAACAAAATCCTATAAAAAACGGAAATTTGCCACGATTGAGGAGATAAAGACCGAAAAAATAAAAAGTCACCTTATTTATTAAAGAATCCTTGTGCGTTCCATCTCTTTAACTTTAAATGAAAAAGAGGAAAAGCTTAAATTAAAAAATAAGACTAGTATTGATTAAGTCTAAAATAATTTACCCTTATTTATATTTTCCATTGCTATAGAATAATATAAAAATAACTCACTAAACAATTTTTAGAGATACATTCAATACGAAGGTCAGCGTTTAATAGGTTTAATAACAATAGCACAATGTGTTCAATTTTTACTAGAAAATTACTCTTTTACTTTAACCTAATTTATGAGAGTAACCAATTTCAATTGCATCAATTTATAAACGAATAAAAAGAAATAAAGCCGAATTGTGGTGCACCCAATTCCTCAAATTGCTCTTTAAATCGCTTTCAATTTGAAGGGTTTAGAAGGAATACACCTTCGTTTCTACCTCAAAAGGTACTCTGGGTACAAGTTGAAATTTTCAACGATACTTGACCACGCAATATGCAGTTTATGGAGTGGAAATAAAATTCTTTTCGATGGTGACTTATTAGGTACACACTTCTAAAACTCTAACAAGCGGAGAAATTTTTGAAGAAGCCCGACTCTCTTTCTGAAGACGGCAGCATGGCACCCTGAAAACTTATTCATTTTCGGCAATTCCGAAAAAAAAATGGCAAAACTGGCAAAAATGGATGCTTGTAGGGCTGATGGAGCTGATGGGGCTGGGCTCGTTGTAAAATGCTCAAATAAAAATTTCCAAAGTAGGGTAAGTGTCGGTAGAATTTTCGTTTAAGGTTAAGAAAGGCTCAAGAGGGTCACTTGCCAACCACTTAACCACTTAAGGCGCAAAAGAGGGGCAGCCCTAAGAACGGCTTTAGAGGGGGTTGGGGGTTGGAGTGGGGGGGGCATAATTACTTGCAGTGGGACTATGTTTTTGCCAGAGCGAAGAGTAATCAAGAAAAATGAAAATTTCAGTCTAACAATGCGAAAAATTGTTTCCAGTCGAAAACGGGTCAACAGTCCTTAAGAACTCTTCGAGGAAATCCTTGAAAGAGGTTAACAACTCCCTCAGAAGTTCGTTTACGTGAGGCGTTTTGCAAACGTGTTCAATCTTCAAGTGTCAACAAACAATCTAATGAAATTGGCCGGAGTGCCCTGACGCCTTCCCGTATATTCTGGACCCGGTTGTGGTGCTTTAGGGCTCCAGGATTAGCTTCAGTTCGAATGAGCCCTTAATTAATGCGGTTTCTCTTACACCATCAGCCATTGCTTTGAGATATCTTGAGATTTCAAGCATTCATTACTTGCCGTGAATGCATCTAATCAACTGCCAGGCAAGAACTTGATTATTCGGAAAATACAAAATTCAGGGCGACAACACCTCATCTTGCTGGGTATTCGGTGGGGCCTCCAGAGCTGCCGGGGCCCCCATACGGCAAGTTGACGTACTCGAGTGGAAATTACATGTCTGCGGGAAAATTGATTTAATTGTGTAGCGCCGCATGTACGAGAGATGGATTTCGTTGTGCCCGATATTTTCCTTGAAGCAATCTTATCGCAGTTATGTAAGGAGCCCTTCTTGGGCCCTTCGCTAGTTCCGCCCCGAAGAGCGACGGGTGGGCCGAAAGTACGTCATGTCGTTTTATCATGCGAGACATCGAGATCGAGGACGTTGCCGGCAAGCAGCCTTCCCTCGAAGGGCACGGGCATGTGTCGCCAGATGCATTGAAGGAGGAGCCGGGAAAAGCGGAAAAAATAGGGCATAGGTCAGGGGTGGTTGGGATGCCTTTAGCTGATGGTGGAATTGCAGCGTGCGTGTGACAGACAATAAAAGGACAGCCGGGCGGAGAAATTTCTCATGCGAAAAATGAGGAATAAATGAAGTTAAACAGAAAGATGGAATTGAGGTCTGGAACATCCCGCTTAAGTGTTTTTGAAGTACCTACGGACGCAATGCAACAATATCGCCAACCTTTGCAACCCAAGTTGCAGCATCCTTTCTACTTAATGTTCACTGTCCTTGCCCTTCTGCTGTGGTGGCTAAATCGGCAGCATTTTCCCAAACTTCCTTCATGGCATTTTCGATAGGGTTCATATCTGGGCTATTCGCTGTCCAGTCAAAGATTTGGATATTGTTAGTCCTTAAAAGGGGCCTCTGATAGTTCAGTTGTTAGCGCGCTGTCCTACCGTCCCAGAGGCTGTGGGTTCGAATCCCACGAACAACCATGGTCTCCTGCGCTACGTGGTAACACAATGGGCCAATAATTGGCCTAAGTGTGCCTTTCTAAGCAGCCATAGCAACCTAACCTAACCTAGTCCTTAAAAACTCCGTAACTCTCTTTAGTGTATGGCAAGGGGCTTTATCATGCATGAAAATTTCATCTCCATTAAATTTTGCATGCATAGTTGGGATCATCTGTGTTTGAAGGATTCCGCGTTCATTATTGCGGTCAACGACATAGAGTAGGAAGAGTCCTTTGGACGATATTGCTAACCAAATTATGACCTTTAGTGGCTATTTGAGATGCTGTTGAGCACATGAAGGTATATACTCTACTCTTTTGGATCTGCGAACAGTCCTGAACATTGGTAGTAACAAACTCACCATGGTCTCGTCACTGAATATAATCTGTTCAAAAAATATAAGTAAATTAAGTCAAATTATTGGAAAATGTGTTTTCAGAATAATACAAAAAATAGTGTTTATTCCAACTTTACCTTTTCCCAATCATATGTAGTTCATGTTACATAAATGTTCGCCTATGTTTTTCTTTGTTAAACCATCCTAAAATTTAGCCTTTCCTTCTTGCTTGGTCGTGTTGGTCTTGCACATAGTCCAGATTAAACAAGCCAATGTCTTACTGTTCGCTCCGATATTTTTACACCAACGTCCCACATCCTAGCCCTTAGACTCTTACTGGATAGGGTATGGTCGTCCTTAGATTTCCGCAACAACTAGCGGTCCTGGCTGCCTGTTGTTTTTCGGGTACACATATTCAGTTTCTTTTAGGGCTTGTTGATAACTCAGCAGTTATTTTCTTTTTTTTTTTGTTCAAACTTGTTAACATATGACCGGCTGACTCTCACTTTCTGAGCTATTACTTCGTGTGGATATTGTCCTATTTCCAAAAACGTCGAATTCTTCACTTTGCCGTGCACTGCAGTGATATTCACATTCAATTTTATAAAATTCAAAATAATTGTTATCACCTTCATTACTCCAAGTTAAAATTAGGATTAAATATCATCGACTACGTACTCAACCCTAAATAGCGCACAGTAACCATAAAATTAAAGCAATTTGTAACTGAAACTACATAATTAATAAAACAATAAAAACTCGAAACTCTTTCTTTCCCGAAAAAGCCATTCAGGTAATAATTACTCGAGGAAAGGGATATTTCCAAAAATACGACATTTTTATTGCAGTTCTTCTACGTAATTGAGGTACCCTTTGCCAATGGCATGACAATTTAGAAAAAGGATGTAAAAGTAGTTTTATAAACTGCATTAATAAGTTTTTTTTAAGAGGTGATAATTATTTGGCCACATCTGTATATAGAGTAGGTTGGTCAGCTTATTATAACCACGAGAAAGGTTTCGTTGTTTTTGCTAACTAGTGGCATTTTTAAATTATCATTTCTAAAGGACGCATGATTTATTTAATGAAGCACTCTCAGTTTCAGTACCTAAAGTGATTACATCGTTGGGTATGTATAAATTTCAGTGATCTTCATTTATCTTAATATCAACAACCCGAAATACCGGGAAGGTAAGGACGGTGATTGCGTCACGTAGGTCGGCGACCTGTTGGCGTCAAGAACAGTTCGAATAATAATTAGTACAATTACCGCGAATGGTTCTCCCATTAAGGGTAATCTGTAATATTCTAAGAATCAAAGGAATCGAGTTTTCAGAGCGTACGCTCAGACGTCGTTGCAATGCAATGCGAATTTAAAATGTCGGTGGCCCACAAAAGTCTAGACTGGCTATTTTTCATCGGCTTCACTCATCGCCCATTGTAACAGTTTCCCTCACTCTAATTTTTATATTGATGGAGGGTATATCATATTTTAAAAAAAGTAATCAAGTATACACAAATTCTAAATAGAACCAAGTACAAATCTCTTTTTCATAACTCATAAGTATTAATTACAACGTAATCCTAATCTTAAAATATTACCTTCGACACCTTTTCGCTACCCTGAAAAATGCATGTACTTTAAAATTATTCCGGCGCTTTTCAAAATATTGCTTCGAGAAATAGTAGGGCATTTTTTCCATATTGTGTTCTTTTTCAGATTATGAAAACAACAAAAATAACAATTACTAGCATTCTGCATGTTATTATTATTATTATTTTTTTTAAATTAATTTATGCTTTTAATGTATTTTTCGAACACACAACGTACAGCCAGAAATTTTAATATTCGATTAATATTTTAAGTTAAAAAAAGTGTTGTTTTTGAATTCTACGAAAAACTATATACCTACATAAATGTTGTAAAATAAAATTTTTTTAAATTGGTCCTAGTTAAAAAATGTATAGGATTGGAAACGTGAAGAAACTGTTTCTGCGAAAGTTAAGTGTCGTACATAAATACATTTATTTGTCTGTGTATATTAAATGAAACTTTTATGAAACAACTTAAATTAGTCATAAAGAAATAAGCTAAAAGTTTGATTTAATTTGATTTCCAAGGGTTCTAAACTGTCTATTGCCCCATTATAAATAAAAACACGACGAATTCTAAGTTGAATCCCACTCCTGATCCTCATAATTTATTATCAGATACACTGCCGGGAATATTAAGTTCGGAAAGTAAAAATTTCCTCGACCTCAATGCATGCAAATAACACCGAATTTATCGAATTTGTCCTGTAATTCTTTCGGTGAATCAAAAAAAGAATAAAAAAAGGACGATCCGCTTAAAAAAATTGTCCCTAACTAGTCGAAAAAATTCGATTAGTCGATGTAATTGTTTGCAGTCGCGTTACACTCCCCAAAATGACGGTCATAACCCCGCAGGAAACGTCCGTGCACCCCCAAAATGATTTCACAAATTGTTCCGATGAGATCTCCATAAAAGCATCCATTAGGAAGCGCGCTCCCGGGGCCACCGGGGCTACCGGGGTTGGCCCGTTTGGGGTGGGTCGTGGTCATCGATGCAGGTCCTTTTTGTCTGTGACCCTTTTTTTTTTTTTGTTTTTCTATGCCACTTCGGGAGTGGGGGTGGATGGCAGCAGTGTCACCTACTCGAATGAGAGACTTGGCTGGCCTGGCGCCCCACATAACTTGACCATTTATCAGGAGCATACCACTGCCCTGCTGGTTATGTTTACGCAGAAAAAGGGCACCGGCGGGGGAAACAATAAAAATGTCAAAATTCCCGCTAACAGCAATCGTGGAAAAGCTAGTTAATTGCTTGCACGTCCCATGATCGGAGGACTCGTTCATTTCCACAATCAACTCATTTGGATGGGTCATGTTTGACCCCCGTCCGGCCAGCCGGCCGGGTGCAATGCTGCAATGCATTGCATCCACCCCGGGGCCGGAAAGAGGGTAGATTTTTGAATGCGTATGTAAGAGTTTGTCGACATTTGCAGGAAAGGCCCGGCACAGAGCTGGCCTACCAGCAGCATAATAGGTAATTCGGTTGAGGGAGAGGTTGAAGAGGGAAGGGCGGGGGCGAAGAACCACTTACATGGTAGGTCGTCTACTATGCTTTATGTCGGCGCCGCCTATTCAGCCCACTCCCCCATCCTCCTTACCTCATCGGACAAATGCAATCGGGATGCGAATTATATCGCATTCATATTTGCTGAATAATGTTGCGTTTTGAATGCTGCATTAAATGCAATTTGCATGGAAGCTGCATAAATTGCGCAGCAATTACAGTGGGGTCTCTCTCTCTGTTGTGAGAGCATAGGGACAGTTGCCTGCATCCATTGGGAGTCCTGCCATCGGGGGCAGGTTGCCCAAAATCTATGGGACATTGGAGAATTAAGACGGAATGATGCATGACTGCAGGCGTGTAATCGAATTTGAGGGAATGCAGTTTTGAGTAGCTCAAATATTCTTCAAATATGACTCCTCGAATGTTTTAAATCCATTTATTTTTAGAAAATAAATAACGATAGTTTCGCTCTATTAGTTTGTGGCAAGTTATAATGCTGCACAAAACCAGTGATGTAGTGATCAATTAATACTACGTACTAATAGTATAACAATAAAATATGACACAAAATTAATAGATCCATCCCCTCATTTTTCACAGAAATTTGAGTTAAAGAGAACGATTTCAGTTATTTATAAACGCCTGATACAAAGAGCATTATAGGTATACATGGTGTTTTTTAGTGGGCATACGAAAATGAGTGAGTTGAAATATTTAACCTAGACAAACAAAAAATTGTATGGCAAGATGAGAAGGCAATTTAAACCCTTTGGGAGTTACAGAGTGATTCGTAAATTTCAATTTTCCGTGGTATGGAAATCACTATCTTATTTTTATGTTTTGATCTACTCAACGCAGCTACATCCAACTAACGCTAAAAGTTTACTATACTAATGTCCTTTCCAAAGATGCCAACAATGTTGACCTACCCACTGTAGGTACGCTCACCTCCGAAAGTGTAAAAAATGTTTCGCATTTTCCTAAAATTTGTCTTCTTTTAACATTTTCTCCGAAATTCGCTGAAATAATCACAAGACAAGTCGCAAGAAGATTAGGAGTGTCTTCATACACAGTTTGGAAGGTTCTTAATCGAGAAATATTACAACCATATCATCATTTGCTAGTACAAGGACTTCTTGAAGAAGATTCCGAAGGAAAATTGGAGTTTTGCATTTGACTGCTGGAATGCGACATACAGAACAGGGCGTTTCTAGACCGAATTTTGTGGACGAATGAATCGTAGTTCACTAAGAATGGTATCACAAACTTCAACAACCATCATACCTTTGGATACTAACCCATACAGGACAGAGAGGTCATCATTTCGGCATAAATTCAGTGTTAATATTTGGGCTGGTATCATCGGCAATCATTTAATAGGACCATTCATTTTGACGCAAGTGCTTAATAGCCAAATTTATGCAGACTTTTTGGAGAATGCACTGCCAGAACTACTTAAAGACGTTAGACGAGGTGGACCGATTCCTTGGTCTGCTAGATCTCCAGATCTTACTCCATTGGACTTTTTCTTATGTGGAACGATGAAGGATGAACTTTACTCAAGTTTTGTTAACACCAGAGAGGAAGAGGCAGAAGCTGGCTACAATAAATTTGAAGCAGGGAGTTAGAAGAAAGTTATTGGCATGCATCGCAAGTAGCGGAGGACATTTTGAGCAGTTAGTGAGCTATTAGTATTTACTTAAACGGATTTTTAATTAAACAAAAAACATTTTGGGGTTAATTTAGTTAATTTTAGTTTTCTTCAAAATTCAACAACAAGTTTTCCACGAATAAATTTCCATATTTTTTCTATACTTGGACATGCTGTAACTTGTTGGAAAGGCAATAATATGGGCAATTCAATAAAAATAATAAATGGGTATATTAATTACATGAATTTCAGAGAAAATGTGAGGAAAACTGAATTTTAGAAAAATGAAAAATATTTATTTACACTTTCGGGAGTGTACCTGCAGAGGGTGGGGGTGGAAATTTTTCGCGTTAGTTGAATGTCGCTGTGTTGAGTTGATTAAGAGATAAAAATAAAATACTGATGTCTATACCATGGAAAATTGGAATTTACGAATCCCTCTGTAACTCTCAAACGGTTGAAATTGTCCCCTGCCTTTGCTATACAATTTTTTGTTTGTCTAAGTCAGATCTTTCATACCACTTATTTTGGCATGCCCGCTAAAAACACCATGTATATGTTGAAGCCCTAGATATGTTGATTTGTTACTTAAGTCTATGACCTAGAATGCCCTAGAAATTCTGAGAATTGCGCCTCAAATCAACGTAATTTTGTTTAAACAAATAATTCGATAAGAAAAATAAAATACACGAGAACAGCCGACCTTGACAATACGTCTACGAATTCCTGCCAGGCCGTGAGGCCGGAGGGAAGCAAATAAAATCCCCGGCTTTTATGGCCATTCATTTAAATTTTGCAGCAATTTCAACTGGCGAACGACCGTCTCCGAGGACTCGTTCTTTCGAATGGAAAATACGTCGTTCGTCCTCGCAAATGTCCTAAAGTGGTCCAGGCCATTGCACTGCAGTATAATTCATTTATCTCTCGAAATAGGGCTCTGTCTGTCACGTTCGGACCCACTCCCCGGCTCCTGTGACATGCCGCCCTCATCGAGAGCGCAAATTCGGGATTTATTTTCATTTACCTTCAGAAACTGGATTTGTCACTGATTTATTGAATTTGACAACTGGAGCCATTCCGCCTTGATCCAGTGGCAAGGGGGGGAGGGGGCATAATAAAAAAATCGAATTCCACTCTCCATTAAATGCAGTCCATCCACATCGCAGTTATTTAGGGACGTCCGATGGCGTTCAGATTTGTTGGTCGGTTTTTCTTTTTTTCGTTTGGCTCTTTTTCCTCCATCCTCAGGGCTGGGCTGCCCAAAATTCCCTATCAAGCTCTGAAAATCTTAACGGAACGTGACAAAGACCAAACATGCCAAACCTCTCAGGCCAGAGTGTGTCCCGGTGATATCCCGGTAGACCTGGCTGCCCTGTCCCCATGATGTCTGGTCCCGAGCCCTGGGCCTACCGAGGTGATATATCAAAATTACTTCCAATGACAGAGTAATTTATTTCTCGTCTGCTGTCCTGTCACCAATTACTGTGATGTTTGCCCATATCCTTTGGTTTCGAGAGTGGTTTTGAAGTTTTGCAGGGAAGTTGCGTTTTGATGGATTCCGATTCGGATGGGCTGGTCCTTCTTCACATGAACAGTGGCAGTGGCATGTAGGACCATATCCGAGCAAAATAGCTTCTCACACCTTACATGGGCCATTTGCGAGGTACTCCTGATTTTTTATGCATCCCCTGTAATTCAGGCAGATACTCAGACTGCACACACCATCCATCTTAATTCCAATTTCCGTATCATACACACACTTAAAGCAATTATCTCACAAAATGCATAAAACTATACTCCCTCACAACTGACCCTCTTTAAAAAATTTAAACTAAACTGCACAGTGGATTTATAATAACTAATGACTATATAGGGTGTTTGGATTCTTCGTTATATACACAATACCAATCGATTCCATATCCATGGTCTTCAAAATCGACATCAACAGAGGATAAAAGTGGCTATCTAACGATATCTCACGTTGTAGAAATTATAATGATTTAAATTAAAAAACAAAAATCATCTTTTCTAGAGATAATTTTTAAGAAAGTAGGAAAAACTCACAATTTTTCTTTTAAAAAAACTAAAAAACGAGTCCTAAGTAGAATTTGAATACTCTATATATAGAGTTAATACAATGCTATTATGATTATTATTGTATTATATTGTTATTATCTATTTTTTTATTCAATCGAATCGATTTCATGGATTTTTCCCTGTGCCTAATTTCACAGAGTGAGCTTAAGGCCTGTGGCCAGCTTAACTTTCAGTTTAATAAATTTTTAATTTCACAATAATGATTTAACATTAAACTGCAAAATAATTGTCGCTTATTTGTGACTTTTTGATTGCAACTAAATATGCAGAGCACCATAGGGACCACATTCAGTTTACCAAATATTTCCTGATTGAATAATTATTATAAATTCCCTACAAGCCACAGATGTAGTTAATGAGAGATATTTCGATATATTATTATTTCACGAAATAAAGGATATTAAAAAAATAATAATAAATTTCGATTTAATTCCCTTTATATAATAAATATAATCAAGTAAAACACATTACATTGCGTAACAATATTATTTTAATTATAACTATGTTCCTCAAGTTGCTAATTGCTTCATTTCTATAATAACTCGTTTTTTTGTCTGCTTAATTAACTTTATTTCTAATTGACAAATATGGATTTGTTTTTCTACTATAGTATAATAATTGAATTTATGTCTAAACTGAAGGACAATTTTGAATAACCTACATAAAACAAAATGAAGCGTCGTCAGTATAAAGCAGTTTATTAATTTAGAACTTGAATTAATTCCAGCATTCAAGAAAGTTTTATTGCGAATTAACAAGTTTAATCTAAGGTTTGCTGTACTTCTTAAGTCCTTTATTTTTCAAAAATCCCATTTTGTTAAATTATAATTTATTTAACACCAGAAATAAGAGGTGAAAGAAATAAAAGAAATATGTTAAAAAATTACACAAAGAATAATAGTCCCCCGAGTACTTACGATAAAAAAAATATCCTGGATAGAGAGAAATTATATTAAAAAAAGTCTTAGTGAAATCCTGATTGGCAAAAGAAAAGAAGGCAAATAAAAAATATATTTCATTTTCATTTTATCACTCAGAACCTCAGAACGTTCCCAAAATTTAAAAATTTATGTTTTAAAAAATCGAAAGAATTCAATACGAAAATTAACTCACCGTCGAGTCAATTCAAGGCAGAATTTTGTACATAACCCTAGAGGAGGTTCCAAACTACGATGTAGCAATCGCTTCCCAATATTACAACCGGAATTTTGAACAAATTTATATTGAAATCAGAATTCGATTGATACATGGGTATTTATGCTTAAAAATATTTAAAAATATGTTACGCTTAAAGATTGTACGTATTACTTTACTTGCAGACGAATCTGTAGATATTAGAACATGATTTAAGGATTTAGTGTAGGAAAATCGATTATACATATGTGCTCAAAAACATAGTTATCATAAAATACTACAGAAATCATACTTATTTCCGATTATTTTTGAAAGATTTGCTTCATAATTCATTTTCGAAGAAAGTTCAATGGAAGATTTTTGCAGAAATCGTTTGAGTTTATCAATGATATTAAATTTCCATTGAATTGAAAAACATACATATACGGACCCTCAAAAGCCCTCCCATGACCTTTCATGGACAAGCAATGCAAATGCGATGCATATGATGAAGCCGAAAAAAAAAAAATGTATAAACGAATTTCCAAAAATGTCTGGCCATCCCATTGCAGTTGCTCGGTCATCCATTCCGAATGAATTTTAAAAAATAATCGGCGGCCCGATAAGTCGTGAAATATTACGAAATTGCCACCAATGAATCAAAAATTGGTTCGAGTTATTTGGTTCGAAAGGGTGGGAGGAAAAGACCTATGTATGCATCTACCCACTATGCAGGCTGTGCACCAGAAGCCTGCAAGAGTAGCGTGTAATAAAGCAGGAAAAGGAAGGCCGGCTGGGTTGAAAGCATGACACCATTTTCATCTGCATTTTATCTGTGGCACTATCTGCAAGGTATCCTGGTTACATTTCCAGAAATATGTATAAACAGTCCCATGTTCATGTTGTACGTTCACAAAACTTCTCCCGGTAGGTGTGTAGGATACATCCTATCCGTTGGAAAATTTGTAATTTCGAAAAGAGGTTCCAGGTGTAAAACTGGTGTCCAGGAGACAAGTAAAACATAACTCGACGTTTATTTCTAGGGACAGTACACAACTCTTGCACGGTTATGGTTTTCTTGGAACAACCTAAGAAAACTGGTGTAAAAGCGACTGCCCGGTAATCGATAAAACTTTCAAGTGACCACTCTGTTCCACCTTGGAAAAGTCTCATTCCTTCGTATTTAACTTTTTTTAGGTAGTATTCTACACCTGAACCTAGCTGTCTCACAATTTAATTGTTTCTGGCAATTATTCCAACTGCGATCGGAATAATAATGAATTTTCTGAATATTTTTGAGGGAAAAGGGCAAAAGAGAGCATAATGCAATAACAAGTAGGAATCCATCCCCACATTCAAATTCTCTGCACCAACTGGTACCATCGCTGAAATTCAGAGATTTTAAACCGTGCATTTTCCATGTATATATCTCTTTTACGTGCTGAGTCATTAGGAATTGATATCTTATGCGATTGAAATTGGTTTCATTATGCGCGAATAACTCCTGCTGATATCTGGGCCCCCCACTTGTGGTTTACCAAACATACACCAACGCCCTTTCGCTAACCCTCTGCAAATAATTTATCTTGTACTTTTCACGGAAATATGAAAATTTACGTTCGCTGCATGATTTGCCCTCGCTCCTCATATGAATTCGCGTTCGTTATGTATCTCGAGAGTTGCAATATCAATTTCTCGACTTTGTAGCCATTATTGTAGGGTTTTACTAAATATACACCTATTTACATATATCTTCAACTTACATTCAAAGGCTAGAACAGAAGTGGGAGTTGCAGCCTATACCAGTGCATTCGATTTGTAAGCCCTATAATTTCAAAATGCAAATGAACCCACTGAGACTTCGGCTTTTCCTTTGTAGTAAATTCGACATAGTGCCCCACAATCGGCTAGAAGTATGATTCATTTTCTGGATAAAACTTCTGCAACAGTCAATTTAAGAAGGCCAGAGAAAAGGGGTACACTTTGCTTCTGCTGTTGGCACTTTTGAGAAGAGATTTTGAAATCTTGCCCGCATCCATCTACCCCACAGCAAATAGAGGAATTGGCAATTAAAGTCCTTGTGCAATCAACAGCAAGATAGACCAACAGTACAGATGATACTTCATCTTACTTAAGCGAAACCTTTATGTAGTTCGAGAGTTCTGAGTTCCTTCCATCATCTCCCAAAGGTTTTGTAAGATTTTGCAAGTTGCTCGTTTTTCTTAGAGCTTGCATGAATTGAACATCTCTCCAACTTTTCCTCCCTTTTAGTCTTTCTCTCACTATGACCTATCTATCTACCTAGTCATACAGCATCTCAACCTTTCGGCACCCCCACTCTTTCCCTATTTGTCGAACTGTACTCCACCATTATTCTCCCATTTTCACCCACTACATTTACCACCCACATCCCCCCGCAGCAGCTCATCCCCAGCCCCTTACTCTTGTTTAACTTAATTTAACCCATCAAGGTACTTGCTAATTGGATTAAAACGTCTTTTGTATGCAAATTTTCTGTGTAATTTTAACTGTTATATGAATAGAGGTAAACTCCAGCGGTATTAACTCAGAATTTAAGTAATGACTTGGAGGATACACCGTTGCGCTAGAATTAAAAAGACACCCCCAATCTCTTTTAGTGCGGGGGTGGATGTAGTTTTGTAGAAGGAGCAACGGTTATAGCAGCGAAAATAAGAATCTAAATGGGGAAAATGGCAGGGAAACTTCTGCTGTTGCATAAGCAGCTTGTCCACAGACACTTGAGCCCAGATATTCTGACAGTAAAGGCATTAATTGCAGCAGGCAATAATTGTACAATTTTTGAAGATCTGAATTCGCAGACATGATTAATTGAATTTCGCAAAGTTTAGCGTTAGTTCAACGATTTTTATATCATTCAATGAAAACTGACAATAAACTCTGGTTCTTTTTTTTAACCCTTAAATGACACACGTCCTGAGAATTATATAAGTATCACACGGTAAATTTTTGACCCCAGTATAAAAAATGAGTATAACTTCATAAGTTTTCAAAATTTTTCTTCAGAGAAAATGAGGCATGTTATTAGTGAAGTCTTCAAAAAGTTTATTTATTTTCAGGAATGAATAGTGAATTTTTCTAGGGAAAATATTATATATATTATATATATATTTCCAATGATTATAGCAAAGTAAAAAATGCATTTTTATTCACAAAATACTACTTACAATTCAATTTTCACTAAAATCAGCGTAAAAGACACACATGTGATAGATTGGCTCTACCTCTACCATCACTTTGCACTAATCTAACTCGCAGATGATGCACATCTTACCTAACATCTCCGCTCTAAAATAAACTTCGATATCTTAACAAAAGGTAGACGGCGTAATTAGTCCTATTTCCAGCTGGAACATTTGCCAAAATTCAATCAAAATGTCTGGGATCAAAATGGCATAGGGTGTCATTTAAGGGATAATGTAAAATAGCAATTTTAAGATTTACGTAATCAAAAGTAAAGTAGCAATTTTAAAATCCTAAATAAAATAAGTTTTGAAAGCTTTTCAATACAATATTAAAACGTATGCTGAATTTGTTTATTTTATCTCAAAATTAAAATGTTTTTAAAAGTAATTTTATTGATAATTTGATGTGAATAACAGGAATAAAAAAAATAATGTTGTTTTCCTTTGATTTCTTTTTCTAATAAACTTTTAAGATTGTGTATTAAGTAGTACTACCCACTGTGTATTTGAAATTAACTTATTAACAAATCTATAAACATTTTGTTCCACAAACCCACATAAGCTAAAAATACTACGATGAAAACGATTCCTTTTACAAAAATATGTAAGGTAGCCTTTTTACTACAAAATCTATAATTTGTATAATCATCACCATTGACCGACCAATAGAAGGCAAGATATTACTGGAATAATAAAATAATAATAAAATTACCTCTTATATTAATAACTAAAATCAACTACATTTACTTTTTACGAATTCTCAAAAGGTATTTTCTAGGGCAGTTCAAAAACCCGATAGAATATAAACTGTACTCATCAAAAGTAATGATCACGTGCGAAATACCACAAAATTTCGCGGAAATACCGCACGCATCCCCATATACCACACGCTCCTGGTTTTTGGCAATAGTATAGTGCTCCAGGGCATATGATAGGTAAAATTAATTAACCCACTCACTAAACTCATTAAAGCGAACAATGGAGCCTTTGTAGCCCTTTAAGCCAGTGTAAAAGTCTAGGAGGGGCCTCCCAGATGTGGGAATTTGAGTAAGATTCGCCCCATATGTGCAAACTTAATTATACCGCCCCTCAATTATTCATGTTGATCAATAAACTTTAGAATTTTGATAACTTGATATAGGTCCCCGAAGATTTTAGCTGGGAATGGGATATACACCGACAGTAGCGACCTAGAGATGGCAATGGTGGACCTACAGAATCTGTATAAAATATTCGTCTCTTATGTTGGTGGAGACGGTATCCATTTGCCGAAAAGCAGCCCAGGCACATAGGCACAGGCACGCACATATGTGGAACACCTCCAGGCATAGCGATTTGCTGCAAACATTTACATATTTCGAGGAAGCTTCAGGTAATGAATAGGCTCATTCATAGTCAATGGGGCTTGGGGATCTGATTGAAAGTCTGGTCCTGCTAGCTTGTCTATTTCCTGCATTAGCTGTTAAATCTGGGGATCTCTAATGCAGTAATTACCTATAAAGGTTCTCGTCCTTGCATGGAATGGAAATTATGTGAAATTGATATGGTTATCAAGAGGCTTTAATTGCACTACTGATCCTAATTGATAGACGGTGGAAGTGGTCTTCCCAAGGGTCGTCAAGAACGATTTCTGGGTTATTTTGTTACATTAAGTTTCCATAAAAAGAAGAATCCCATGATAATTTCATTTTAGCAGACGTCCCTGATGCAATCGATATTTTAGTACTGCTTTCGAAAATTACTCTTGATACGTTTTTAATGTTATGAACTAACAATTTTGATTTATTATATTATGCAGTATCAAACTGAATCATTGTTTCGACTTTCGTTCAATAATAATTACAAAATAAAATAATTGCCACTGAAGTATTACTTCGTTTTTAAATATTTAATGACTAGAACGAAAGATATTGTACATATGTAATTAAATTACATTGGAACGTCATGCAAATTGTCTAATCTTATAATTTTTATCATTTTTAATGAATACAAGTTTTATTTTTATTTTCGCTGGTGTATGCCCAACCAGGAGATGTCTTCTTAATGGTTAACAAAATTACTCAAGAATTTTGTAAATCGGTTATGGAGTTTTTAGCAATGGAGCCGATGTTGAAAATGTCGTTTACAAATAATTGCTTTTAAAATTAAACTACTATCTGATTCAAGGTAGAAACAAGACATTTTTGTTATTTATTAATATAATTAATTTTCTCGAGATTTGCTTGTACATATCTACCCATAATTTCCTTAAAATTAGAGTTTTAAAGCAAATAAATATTCATATGCCCAAGATTGAGCATTCGTGCGAAATATGTTTACTTAGGGTTTAAATTCCCATATTGGGCATTCCAAACCTAGTAAAATAGTTAATTTCTTAAACTACGATATGGATATTGAAAATTTTACCCAGTTCAATATATATCTATATATTTCCACCTATTAATAAACCAGATGAAGTCGAGGGTATCAGCTAGTAATAAATAAGTAGCCTCTTTAGGTAAGTATTTGGCTCATAAAATGAAGCTTGTATATTGAGTATGCCCAAAATTCGTTTTTGGTAGGTATAAGCAAATTTTACAGTCAGTATGCTATCCTACTAAGAGGCCATGACCGCTATGAAACTCCTTGAAGGCTCTATCAGAATCCAGAGCTGTCATAAAGTTCTTTCAGAAATCACATAAATCGCTCTCATTGGTTATGAAAATATGATTAGCAAGTTAGGGGGCTATTTTGGGCCGCCTCGAGTACTCTTAGCCAAAATTGGTTGCTGAGCAAATCATAATGGTGGGGCTCAGAGGTGGCCTCAAATTTATGGCGACATTTCCGTCATAGCTTACAAGTCCCACAGGAAGGAATTGCTGTTTTGCCTTCCATTACGACCTGAGCCTCCGAGGAGGTTAGGAGCCTTCAGGCGACATCTTCCGACTCCCGACAGTGGGATTAACATAACCTGAGAACGTGACTGCAATATCTTTCTATCAAGTGTCAAATTAAGCAATTTACGGCACGATCAAGAAATTTGCGAAAATAGAAAAATAAATAGGTAAAAAGCTGCGGATGCTGCCAGAGCAATTTGGGGACATATACACAGCAGACCTTAAATGCTTTTTGAATCACTCCTAATCGCTGAATTCTGATTTTTTGGTTGTTCCTACTTTCCAGAGCCCTAATGGTGAAATTCGCTTCCCTGGTTAAAGCAACAGGAGGTGCTGGTTCAGGGAGGGGTATGCGGCGTGAGTGGTGGAATCAAGAGCTGATATTTCTAGTTAGCATATCCCGTCACTCCGAGCAGGCACGTACCCTCGCTGTACATCAATTAGTAAAGTTAATTGGGACGAAGCACTATTAATTAACTTTGGCAAAATTTTAATGAAATTCGCTTTGGGGGCGAGCCATTAAGACGAGCTTCGCTCTTTCCATCTTTAGGGGTGATGTAAAATCCCGCTAGCACCGCTGTACGATTATACAAGTACCAACACGCCCAATTTTCAGTAAAATTCGAACTCGAATAAAATAAGGTCGAGTTCGTATAGAACGACTGTTCACACAACTGCTTGAACTCTTCCCCAAATCCAGAGCGGCGACGACGGCAGTGTACTGGTTTGCGGTCCTAAAAACATCGCTTTCATCCACCGCCACCTGTACACACCTGTTCACCAATAATCCTGAGAAAATGTATTCATGAAAAAGTTTTTAGCTTCCCTAACAAAAACCTTCCGCGAGTAGTAGCGGATTCGTTTTTTTAATCCATTCATATCTCGTGGATGCTTTTCCTGGTCTGGTGGAATCGTCCCTGTGTTTTGTTGTGGTCGCGACTATTTTTCTCTGCCTTTTTCTATCTACATTGCGGGGGTGGTAGGTATAGTTACATTTTTCTATTTGTTTCTTGCGGTTCAATGGTTCCACTGATATGATCCCTTTGGTTGTGAAACAAAAACCAGGAAAAGTCGCCGAAACTATACATACAATATGCTATACATCTATTGTATAGAAAAAAGCCCTATAGACATACCGGATTTCGGCGTCGGGTAGCAGGATGTAGGCTGGGGGATGAGGATGATGTTGTTCACCGTAGAAAACCATCAATATGACATGAACCATTTACATAGGATATGAACTTCCATGCATATTATATGAGCACAGAAATATGCGACTTTCACTCACGGTAGGACAATTTTGTGAAGATTGTGATAGACGACCCGACACAATCGTAGTTATCTTCCGCCTCATTTGGCTTCGGATACTAAAGTCTGTCTATTTAAAAACATATGAGGCATTTAAATTATTTGACATCTTAGACATATTTCTTCTGCATTTCACAATAAAATAAGGTTTATTTTAAATCCGTTAAATTTAATATTAGCGTCCCAACAATTGGAATACAGTCACATTTTTGAAAATCATAAAATCATTAGGATTAAAATTCGTAAATTTTAATTTCTAATAATAAATTAGTAAACCATTTTTATTCTCATAAAGTATACAATCCTAATCGCTTTCTTGAGTTCATAAATATTAATAAAAAATCAACAACACGTAATACAAGAATTTGTTCCTGACATTTTCAAATAGTAAAAGGTTTTACTTTACTTCCACGATCGACAAATTTTTGATTTAAATATTATTCAGATTGACATGAAATAGTTTTTAAAATGGTTTTATTTAAAATTTATTGCTTTTATATATATAATTTTATTTTACATATTTTACAATTTAGATTTTAATTCTCAAATTCAATTAGTCATATCACCCCAGCTTCAAGGACGCTAGATATCTAGTTAGCAATATTTCACTACAATCTTTCTTTGCTTTAGCTAATCAGCTTAAAGAGTAGGGTTTTTTTCCCGTATCTTGCATCTTTTCCGTCTACTTCTGGTTTCTTTTAAAAGGATTACTTTATCCTATATAATATATATGGGTATATTCTGTAAATGCTCAACTTCTACGATATTTTTAATTTGCGAATTCTTTTTAATGTCCTCTTTCGTGGAAGCATTCAAATTTTCTGCCAAAAACTTATATCTGGACGGTCCCATCTGTTCCCTCCATCCAAGTCGAATCAAGGTCATTAGATTAAAGCTGATTGCAAAGAGATTTTCTTCGGTTTCTTGGAAAAAGCATCTTCAATGATAATCAACCCCAAGTTTTAACTTAAAAAAAGGGAAAACAGATAAAAAAAGAACTTCTCAAAGCTGATCTCGTCCCAATATATTTCTTTAACCCCACTCTTGGCACCGCCCAATACTAACGAAATTTGTGGATGGTGCGGGGATTGCATCCCCTTCTAGTATATCTGCAAAAATCTCTCAATCAGAACTATAGCACGAAACTGAGAGGGAAGTTTCGTAGTTAAAAGATATCTGGGTCAAAAGAATATCCTAATCTAATTTCCTTAATGCGGTAATCGTCTCTCTGTGGGCGCTGCTATCTTGCGGCTCCTAGAGAATTAATGGTGAGATATGTGACTCCTTATGGGATGAATGGAAGACAGCAAATTAGGGAGCAACGCGGAACGTCTTCGCCGTTCACACCCCCGAACCATTAACGCCAATGTTCCCGAATGCTCCCCCAGCGCAGACGACTGCATTCTTCATTTTAATTGGCTCGGAGTTGTTGCACCACCCTAGCCAGAAGAGGGAGCAGCGCCTCTAAAGGTGAATGTGAAATAGTGTTTCCGTTCAAGGAGCATCCCTGCCGCACCCCGGGCTTCATGGCACCCAGCCCCATTGCGCCAGTACATTAAAAATAAGCCATAAAGAAGCTTTCACAAGAGAAAATAATTATCTTACTTGATTTCCTTGCATTCAGTTCACTTGGTCCAGCAGCATCCTCTTATCTGTTCCCAGAGTCCTTGGGGGTTCCGCAGGACGATGGGGTGCTCTTGGGATGAGGTGCTAGATTGAGGAGGCATGCTCCAAGTGCAAAAGTAAACATTGTCGTTTCTTACGACTACTAAATGGATAGTAAGTGGGCGAAATGGAGAGTTTAATTTTGTTGAGAACTGTCTGCTGATGATATTACGTAATTAATTGAACTTAACGCAGCGGACACCGTCAGACAGTCTTGCTCCCATTCTACGGCTCCGGTCTGGCCGTGTTCTTTAACATCTTCGACTTTCTTACCGTGGCACTTCTTCTTAAGGCTTGCCCTCAGGGGGCGTACAAATTCAAAAGTCCAACGAGGACAAAATTGCATGAGACATGAAATGCCATTTGTTCAGGAGCTCTGTGACTTGGAGTAATTAAAAGAAAAGGCGCGAATCAACAGAGAGCTTAAGACTGACGAGGAGTGGGTTATTTTTCAAGATACTGAACACCAGCTGGCCTTTATATTCTTTATTACGGGCCAGACAGTGACAAAATTTAATTTATTAATTTAATTTTATTTATTTTTGTATTTTTGCTATTTATAGTACATTTATAAGGTGTCACTTTCAGCAAAAACAAGCAAAAATCACTGGGTCTACTTCTAAAACCCTTAAGCCTCTTAAAACCCATCCACTAAATCTATATTTATAAAAATTAATCATGGTTTTGTGTGTAAGGGAAAATTGAAAATTTGGCTGTATGAAATGACTAATTGAGTTTTGTTTCTGTTAGGAGACCTTAATACCAAAGTTTATATGTATAGTTTTTAGTATTTTTGCAATGCGTTTTGCAATTTGTTTTTTGATTTGTATATGAAATTGGTTTAACGCGAATCAACTGATGAAATGCTTCATTGCTATTGATTGCGGCGTACCCTTTTGCTGAAGTAGTCAGTGAAACGATGAACATTGTTATTGAGCTCTTTGATTTCATGCAAATCGCATGTGCCTTATTTCAAAAAAAAATATTTATTGCATAAAATTTATCTACTTCGTTCAGAGTTAGTTGCGAATTTAAAACTCAAATTATTGGAGAAGCATTCAAGCATTTGAAGGCATACGCACATTTTGTCGAGGTTTTTGAATTTTCAAATTTTATCAGCTTTTGAAGCAAGGTAATTTTATCATGTAGGATGAGTGTACAATGGCGCATAAGAAATACGTCGAATGTATGGAAAGAACTATGAAAGTTCTTCGAGAAAAATCAGAGCTATTTAGTGCTGCGGCTTAAGTTTGGAATAAAGGAAATGAGCCGATTTGAATAAGATTTTGCGCTTAGTCTAAAACGGAATGCTTAATTGAATATTTCGGAAAGTACAGCTGACCGATAAAAAGTTCTTTGAGATCCTTCCGTTTTAGATCAAACGGAAAGCTCCTGCAACATTTTATTCGAATCCGCACATTCCCCTACTCCGAACTTGTTCCGGTGCTGCTTTAATTTTGTTAACAGGTAACTTCTTCAACCATTGCCGGTTATTCCCCGGTCTACTCCTGTTGATCAAATTAATTAAAGGATGTTTTTGCAATTGAATTTTCCAAACAATTGTTTAATATTGGAAAAGATGTAATGCCAGCAGACGATTGATAACATTGCCAGAAAATTTTTGTTATCTTACAGTAACCAAAGAAAAATTGAAAGAGTGAATTTGGCAGCAAAGAACAAATATATTAATAATTCTCGTATATGAATATGAATTCAATTTGGCTATACAGTTCAAAATACCAGGTAATTTTATTTCGTATAAATCTGTAGATATGAAGATGATGTGGTGAATTATCCCACCGAATTTTGAAATACATTGGAATTACCTGGAATACGAAAGAAGAATCTTCAGTTAAAAGTCGGAGTCACTAGTTTTATGTCTCGTAATATTAGTCAACCACGACCCTGTAATGGTACCAGGCTTGCTGTGAAAAAGGTAATGGTGAAAGGTGAAGACGTTTTTATTCCACGAATTCCAATGCTATCGTCTGATTTGCCTTTTGATTTCAACCGTTTCCAATTTCCAAGTTCGTGTTGCATTTGCGATCACTATAAATAGGGCGCAAGGGCAGTCTTTGGTAATTTGTGGCATAAATTTGGAACAACCACTTTTTTCGCATAGTCGGGCTTTATGTTGCCTGTTCACATGTAGGCAAACCATCGGTTTTATTTATTTACTATCAACAAATTGGGAAAGCTTAAAATGTTGTTTATGAAAGAGCATTACAATACATAGGAATATGAATTTCAAAATGAATGGTGCTATTTTTAATGCATCGAAACGGGCAGCGCTTAACTCATCTTGAATAATGAAAATCTTTTCAATTTTATAAAATTGTAATTTTCTAAAACAAATTACTTTTCAATATTATTTTTTTGATAACATCCTAAGATCTTAAATTAATATTTCTTAAAACTCTTCATGTATTGAATAATGCGACCTATGCGTATTTCTTTTTTGAAAATTCAAGAAATTGTTTACAACTTAAAATGCTCGGTGGTAAATGAAGAAATGGTCGAAGTTCTAGGGTATAGTGCATCCCGTAAATTGTTATAGTTATTTTAAATAGCTGAATGTTTTTGCGATAAGAATCTTATACCTAATTTGTTTGGTAAAATAATTAAAATTATAATTTTAGCTTTTCTATTTTAAATGTTAAAAGTTAAATGTTAAAGAACGAATGTTTCTATACACGTTCGACTTTTATGAACTTATTACGAGGCTACTGTAAATATGGTTTTAAATTGCGTAATTTTCTTCAGTTTTACTAAAAACGAAAGGAATACAAATTTAGGCGTAGATGCTGTCAAATCGGACAAAATTTATTGGCAACGGTCCGAGGGTTATGAGCTCTGAGGAAAGAAATACTGTCCCTAACTTTTACCCCGAATCTTACCCCCTGTCTGAATCGATTTATTTCACAACAAAGAGCTTCAAAATTTTCGGATCGCCTCATTTTTCTCCCGAAAGCCTCTATGTCCGCTACTATAATTTGGTTTTTTGTTATATAGGGGAACTTCTTTTTCTGCTATACGCTTCGATAAAAAGTAGCGAAAAAAACAGCGACAGAGAAGGAAAAAAATCAAAATTAATTTCCCTTTAAGGTATGCAATATGTTGGACGAGTGGATATCTACCAAAACAGGGTGGTGGCGACGTGCTCTGAATATTTATGTTAAAATTTTCAGAAAACGTTGGGTGGTAGCAGCTCATCAAAGTTCATATTGGGTCCTTTCTGGCCATCGCTGGAGCACAGATTGTACCGATCCAGGACCATTTGGAACAGCTGAACTGATACATCACCGTCATCATCATCAGTGCCTAGAAATGACTACGTGAACGTGATGCTCATTAACTTAGATGAGACGGGAATCCCGGGGATGTGAACCCTGTTGCTGCGCTATAATCCTGCCGTTGCGGTGGGGTATATAAGTGAAAATACATATATATTCGGAATTCCCGAGATGCTACTAGATGATACTTCATGACTCCGTCCCTAGTGTAATTAATAAAAGTGGCGCGACGTCATATGGCCAGAATGGCAATCGTAATTACTTTGATGGTATCACATTGCTTCCACTCTCTCTCGGCGGAGTAGAAAGTTTTAAGAAGCCCCAGAGCTATTCCGCACCGTCTGTCTGTCTGGGATAAAGAATTAACCAATTAATTGTGGCCCTCCATCATTATGGGTCCTGATAGGGCACTTGGGGATTTTAAGCTTTTCAAAGTGTGGCAAAAACCTGCCCACTCTCTGGTCATGGTGATTGAACTCATTCCTGGGGACCACCGCGAAAAGCCTCATCGTAGACCAAAAGTGTCCGCGACCATTAGGCGAACGCATCAAATTTTGATTTAAAATTCATTTCACGGCCTCGAATCATGACGAGTGGGTGGAAATTAATTGGTTGAATCAAAATCCACTCATGCAATGCAATTGGCCATGTAAAGGCACTCGCGGTTAACATTTACGCTAATACGATCTAATTAAATGATTTCGCAAATTTTGCGCTAAGATTGCTTTTACTGGCATACCGAGAAACTATAAACGGCGATATGCAACATTCTACGCAATTCTAATCGATTATGACTCTGATTTGATATCAACTTGTATGAAGATTAATCGGAGAAAATATTTTATTGAATCGAATTTTAATTCTGTACTCCTATAGGTTTTAAACTATAAATAATTCAAAATATTTTTAAGGACTGGCGACTAAAATTTCATAAGATTTGCATGATCTCTCACGAATTTTGATGTAAAAACATTAATTTATCGGTAAAAGTGACGAATACGTTTGTCGGTCATATGAATGTTCTACAATATTTAATTATGACTATTAAGAGTTTTCTCACACCTGCAATATTATTCTTAATAGAAAAGATAAATTGTACTTTAGATTATAAAAATAGACATAATTCATATTTACCAAAACGTCGATTTCAATTACGACCGAACACTTAACGAATAAAAGATTTAATACTATCGACTTACTTCACAAATAAGTGAAATCGATACAAATATAATAATTTTTAAAAGTAGTAATTTTATTATAAATTATTCCCTAATAGTTTTTATTAAAAATGATTTATGCAAACATTATCCGGAGTAATTCTTTGAATATACGAATTTTAAATTTATCGATGGTGATAAACACGTATTTACATATCGTGTAAATTTGTACATTTTCGGGACTCTTTTATTTATTGGAAGAAATACGTAATTTTAATTTATTTAATTATTTAAAGGTTTTTAATTTTTAATATTGCTTAATAAAGGCAACGTCTCGAGAGAGAGACTGGTAGAGCCATAAATTTTTGTGTTTTTGTGCATATATTACAAAATTCTTTTTAAATAATGGCATGTGAAATTGTCACATAAATCTCGTAATGTTTGTAGTAAGTTGTGCTCATGATCAGTAAATAAAATATATAAACGAAAACATTTAGGGACGTTTCCTAATCACAATGAAACACGAACGCAATGAAATAGCCGATAACCAAAAGAGCCATAGTCTGTCCTCATGAATAGAATCACGCGAGAAATTAAACTCAATTGGAAGTTAGAGTGTTTTCGAATTGTGTCTTAAAGAAACGATTCGAAATCTCTTTGCAGAAGCAATGACGTGCTGGTGGTAATTGAAAAGGTGTTCGCTTTCCACCGCTCTGTTTTACACTTGTTTTGAACTTCAAAAAAAAGTGAAACTAGGGTGTCATGCTAAAAATCAAAAAAATATAAATAAATAAATATAAAGCAAAAACACTCGGGACCACCACCCGGCGAGTTTGGGGCGAAATATTTTCTGTTGAGTTGAGAGGGCACAATTCGAATTTTATTCGTCGAAGTGATTGGGTGCGAAAATTCGTTACTGGCCCTTGAATGGTGAACTGATTTGATTGGGCACGAATTTGATTAAGATGATCACAGTAATTCAGTTCAAGCACACCGCACAGCGGGACTCGAATGAAATATTGTCACTTGGCAGAGAGTGTAGCTGGATTTGAAGAGTAGGGGTGGCGATACTTCGCGCTGCCGGGCCACACAGAGCAAAGCCCCTGTCAGCCTCAGATTCACTCTATTATTTTCGCTCGGTTGGAAAACCGAATTTTCATGAAATTTCTCCTCTTTCATTTGAAATAATTCAATTCGATTTCAGCCCGAGAGCTCCTCGAGGGCTGTGTATTTGAGAGAAAATAACTCGAAAAATAAAAACATCCATCAAGCGTTTATTACAATTCGCACAAAATAAATAAATATCGAACGCGGATGCGTAGGGTGGTATACCTGGTACCTTTCTGATTTTATTTTTATTTTTTTTTTTGTTCCACTATTTACACTTGACACTGGGGTCCAGGTCCATAGTGAGGCCGAATGCGAATCGATTGCTCGGGATGCAGAAGAGCAAGCTGACACCAATTCCACAAGGGATGCTCTGTAGGGTTCTAAAATGCATTTAAGGTATAGTCGTTAGTGAGCGCTACTTTTTCGCCCTTAACCCCCTTTTGTTCCTTTAATTGCTCACCTGTTGTACAGGACACCCACCGACCAGTCCGAATCGACCATGCCTCGTACGCTGGCGTCAACGAAGTCCCACTGGTAAAATATTGATCCGATTGCTTTGTTAGTTCGCCGGTGGAATACCAATGAGGAGCCCATTTGTATAGATTTATGAACTTGCCGCCAGTAGCTGATATCAATTGCTTCATTTGACAGGGATGTCGCCAACGAAAACCTACCTGTTGTATACCTATGAAAAGGTATGGGAAATCAAAAGAGAAATTTACATCATTTTCCTCGAATGTTACTTGCCTTGCTGCGATCGAGGTTTGCGCAGCCACGTCCTTTTCCACCCATTCGTAGAGCATTTCCGTGCCTAAGGCGAGATTTTCAGTAACGCTCCTCATATAGGATAGTGTTACTCTACCAGAAAATTTACTGGGATTGTAGGTGCTCAACGTTATTGTCGAATTGTTTCGGGAATACTCCATTGAGATAGCATTCTCTGAAATTTTCGCCTTTCCTAAACGTTGAAATTTGGTTTCTAGTCGCAGTGATCGCAAAGGGTAGTATATTATTGAAAAATTCGATGACAAAGTACTTGGATTGATATCCGCTTCTATAGTAGGGGTTTCCTAAAAAAAAGGCAACGAATCTGATTCACTTTTAAAAACTATTGAATAAAAACCAAAATAAGATTTTTCTGCTTTTAAAACAGGAAGTTGTAGATATTTAATTAATTAATGTAATTAATAAATGAATTTTAGTTAAAAGCTTAAAATTCATTTCTTTATTAAGGGTCTTATCGCAAAAGTCGACTATGAATCGACTTTAAACCGAATCGACTTTAAACTGAATTGACTTTATCAGCTTTAAGTCGAATCGTGGCTAAAGTCTATTAGTTTGTACAGTGAGAGTCGATTTCTAGTTACATTTTTCTATTTTATAGAGTTAACAAGTGTGTTGATATTTTGTGCATGACTTTAAATTAATTTGTGGAATATTTGTGATATTGACAATTTCCACTACAAGTCGTTATTTAAAATTAGAAGAATCGATCGTCTTTTTCCCCGATACCATGCCAATTTTCGATAGAATCTTAAAACTTGGGTCGATTTCAAAACCGTAAATTAAGGATTATTATAAACTCATCAAGCAGGTCTATAGATCAATAATTATAATTAATAATTACCATAACATCACCCTTGCAACCGTAACTATATATTCCTCCGATCCGAAATCCAGTTGGATAAGTATGACTAAGAACCCAACTGGTCAAAAGGGTTTTGTTCGGCGCTAACCCCTTTTTGTAGCCAAATTCAACCCCATCGAAAAAGTTCGGCATTATATCCCTCGTTTTCTTGTGTAAATTCGCAACTGTCCCAGGATTTCGGAACTGTCTCCGTCCTGGTGTTATTTTAAAATTATCTGGGAATTGTGGCTCAGGTTTTGTAGGACATGTATAGCACGGCATTTTGCCACTACTTTTTTATTTATTTTACAATACTTTCCACGTTCACATCCGATCTTAATTGAAGTTCAAGCTATTGCATAGTAATTTTTAAAATTTTAATAGAGAAAAATGCTTTAATATTAGAACAAAATTACCTTGGAGGATCCTATTTTTACTTATGTTGAAGTTTACTTAAAAGAGAGCTGTAAATCAGGAAATAAATACGTTATGTTAAACGTTGAAAATTTTATATTTTTTAAAAAAATTTTTGACTTTTTAATTTAAGCGCTATCAAAGGTGACTGGATTTTTTATCTGATATGAACATGTTTAGGGATTTATGGTAAATCGACATAATAATTCAGTGTATTTATTACATTGGAAATCTGTAAAATTATTGGTAGATCAATAAATTTAAAAAAATTTACAGGAAGCTTACTATCGCTTCATAGATTTGTAAACATTTTCATGTGAACATTTTTAAGCATGTTTGAAATTGTTGGTAAGTTCTGTTTTGTAAATTGTTTATTCGTCATTATTTCTACACTAAAAACTAATTACTCTGGATTATTTTCAGAAAAATATATATTTCAATTTTCATCGGTGATATTTTCAAAAAAGTATATAATTTTTACCTATTTAAATCAAGTTCAACACATTAAACGGATAATTCCCAGGATTTAGTGTGTTCATAAGAAGTAATGTATATATTTAGTAATTACATAAAACTTGCATAATTATGATATATGTTTTACATAAAACGGTTCCCTGGTGATATTCTTTAAACCAGAAAAATAATTTGATTAAATCGTAACTATTTCTATAGTTATTTGATAAAAACAAATTTTCATCAACAAAGTATGGAATAGTTAGAAAATAATTGCAACATAGTTGTTCATGACTGATAATTATTTAGTACTAATTTTACCTGAAAACGACAAGACATAGCCAAAAGCAATTATCCAAGTCCACTTTTGTTTCAAATTGAACAGTAAAAATCGACAAATTTTGTGCGGACTTATTTTTAAAGAAATGAATGTACGAACAAAAATATCTAGATATATTTAATAATGAACGAAGTGTGGTTTAGTTTACCAAATCGAGTCTATTAATAGCTTTCAATCTGATGATGGGGGATCATATCGAGCCATATACTTATATTAATTTGTATTATTTTGAATATTGAACATTTCAATTTTTTTCCTGATGGATTTACTTTTAAGCCATTGGTTGTAACGTATTCCTTAAAGTTCTATCACACCAACATTTTTTTTTCTTTCCATTTTCAAATTGTGAATCGACCAGAGTATTTAGAAAATCTTTGTACGACCGTCACCTTAAACCTTAAACCTCCAACTCACTGGGCTCTAATATCTAAAAGGAGAGGACATTCTTCCGAAAGCAACAGCTGAAGTGATTGATATGTTCCTAATGGATGTCTGATTTATGCACATAGTCGCCAGGATTTTCCATCTTTCGTGGGCTTATGTACCCAAAGATGGAACACCGACAAAGTCCCTTTTACGAAACGAAAACGAAGGAGGATGGAAGGAATATGTGCCAATGTTGATTTATGTTTAAATGATTGATGGTAATTCGACTTTAATATCTTGATTGGCTTGGCTCCGACGTTTAGTGGCTTTTGCATGTCACACAAACGGCGCAATGGTCGATGCCTTACGTAATTCCGAATTTTTGATGCGTCGCTGAATATGTCCGTAAGTAATCGGTTGCGACGAGTAAAAATACTGAACTAATTATGAAAATCAATCAACACCGAATGGGACGGGGACGAGATCGAAATTTGGTCCTATTGCAGTAATTAAAGCACAATTAAAATTCATATTGTGTCATAAAATATGTTTGCGGTTATCGTGTATCACTGCGAGTGTATCCATTTTGGTTAGAATCAATAGAGAAGTGATATTTGGAGAACGGTCGCCCATGAAGGCGTGCAATTATTTAATTAATGTGATAATTGCAAATACGAAAATATTTGCAAATTCCGGTGATTAATAGCGTCCTAATATTACCCTCGGGAAGGGATTTAGTACAGCGGTTGACCCGTACAATTTTTTTCTCATCCTCCAGTGACCACATGTTAAATGCAAATGAAAATCCACTCACCGTGTTGACTCGCTCTGCATATTTGTGCTGGGGTGCATTTTTAAACTCATTTGATAAGCGGGAACAATAAGCAATGCACTAACTCATTCTAGCTGGAACCAGTCTCCACCCTTTGCCCTTCTCTCAACCAGGCACTGATAAGCATTCCATTCCGCCCCTGAAATTCCTCCTCCCCGGGCCAGTACTAGCATAAGGTACTGGATATTATTCGGTTTATTCAAAAATTACATAGATTTCATTTACATTCAGATTTGCAACCGAAAATTGTTTTAATTTTAACTAACGACCTGAAATGCAATTTTAATTGAAAATTTTCAAATACTCTCAATTGGTCGGGTGAGTGGGAATCCAGGTTTTTGGGGGCCGCGAGGTGATCCCGGGCATATTGCCTTGTTCTGCATTCATTTCAGCCGGTGTAGCTCCTGAAATTTGAATAATGAAAACACGATTTGTTTTCCGGGGTATCGATGATGCTGCACCGTTCCGGACGACTATGACACGCTATAATGCATTGATCACCCGGCTCGTAAATTGCATGCAATCATTGTGAATCCCACCCGGTACAGTATCTCAACATCCCCTAGATCTTTTCCGTTCGATTATCCTGAAATTAAATGAGCGAAACACTTTAAAAGCAATTTCTTTATCAAACAAACAACTTTTCCCCCACAGGTGCAGTAGCTTTCGGAGTCGTTGAGGCTGTTCGAGCAATCAGGGGCAGGGGTATTGTGCTATTCTTATGAGTCTCATTGCGATGCATTCCAGAGGGTGGCAGTCACTTTTAAAATGCGTCACCTAACACTATACATGCACTCGGATTATTGGCATTTTACTGTTGATACAGAGCCCCAACTCCGACGGGCGTAGGAGGCAAAAAGGTTTACGTACCTACCGAAGGGCTCCTGAGTGCGAAGCAAACACCTCTGTTTAAGTAAATAGTCCAACAGTTTAACATTCAACTATAGAAAAGCTTTACTAAAGCTAACATCAAAGAACCAGGAATACTTTGCAAAAACGGGAGGGAAAAAAACGGTAGAAAGGCAGAAAAAACGACGGGATATTGTGATATAGGTAGCCTAAGTGGAACGGTACCGAGTATAAATAGAAATAGGTAAATAGTCAAAGAAAAAGGGAAGGTGTAAATGGAAATTTTCCAGGTGAGCGGGTATGTAGAATGACATGAACAAGTGGAAGTAAACAGCAATCACGCGTCATCATTACAAGCACTTTTCCAATGCACAACAGTGAGAAGCAGAACTATATGGATCCAATGAAGGGTTCCTTTTCTGCTTACGAGTAGAAAAGGGTTTTAGCTATTTGCTTTGACACTTCTCATTCAATTTTGGAAACAAATATTTTCTGACAGCCGTCTAAAGGACCTTCAAAAGAGGGGAGCAATAGAAATTTCTTTTTCGGGGTCCTCTTCAGGTAAATAATATTACAAGAAAAATGAGGAGGAAATCATTGGCAAACAAACCAAATAACATAATTTTTGAGGACATAGTACTTTAGAAGTATGCATTTTATTTAACAAGTTTACAAATTTAGTCTCCTAATATCTACCCTTATAAAATTGTAACCTAGGATCTTACACTTTCCCCGCATATACAAAAACACAAAAATTATTTGCAAGTTCCAACGAAGGAAATAAGGCTTTCTGCGAAAACATCAAACCAAAATTAAATAAAATTTCCCATTATTACAAAGATACATAATTTTCTGTTATAATTAATTTAATTAGGCAATATTCGCATAAAATAACAATATATTGGTGTTGATTAAGAAATATGGGAGTTATCGTGCTTGTACAAATCGCATACAAAAAAGGGCTGTTTCCCACCCCTTTGATAAGTTGTCACCATTTGCAAACTGGATAAAATTTGATCAAAATCAGTTATAAAACATAGGAGCTATCTATACTGGAAATATAAACTAAACTTTGATCTACTGAATATGTATACGGCAAGATTAATCGAAATCGATTCAGAGATGTAGCACCCCATCATAGTAAAAATGAAAAATATAAATGGAGAATATTGTCTCTCCTTGGCAACTTTGATACAAGAGTGAAAAATAAATTTTGTGAATGTAAGGTCGAATTTGATCTATAGCGATTAGGACGAGAAATATCGGTTCTAGAAGGTATTCACATTTTTATAAGCCCCATTAGTTTAAAATGTGCTAGCTTTTATTACTTAATTTAAAAATGCATTTTTATTGAACTTAGGCTTATGGAAAAAATGGATAATATTGCAATAATAGAATATTTAATAAAGCTCTTCTCGGTTGCCTTAGAAAATAATATGATAAATTATTGTTATAGTGAGATGAAAACAAAATTATGGGCTCTATTATTATTAGCGAATTAAGTATATTTTGTTCGCCTGAAACATAAAATTTAGGCGCATTAAAACTTCACCCTAATATTAAGCTAAGATCTCATTTTTTATGTCAAACCATGGCGAATAAAACATGTAAGTAACTAGGAAAGTAATTTTTAAGTCGTTTTATTATGATTGCTCCGATTGGAAAGGCGTTTTCCGTAATACGACGAACACGTTCGACTCTCTAACCATAATAAGAGTATATATTTCTAGAAGGAGGCTAGTTTATATATATATAATAGGCGAAAAATTGATGAAAAGTAACATTATTTGAAATGTTCTGCCTTACCTCATCTTCTTAACTATAAAAATTATAAACTAGTTGAAAAAGCATCCTAAGTTTGCTTGTCGAAAATCCTAAATACTAATTTAATTTTACAATTTAAATAAAAGACAAGAAACTCTTCCATCAAATAAATTGTGGCAGTTTAGAAGATATCGAATGGTAACCGACACAATTTCGCTTGCATTATTTACAAGTTATGCACCATCAGCAGTGTCTCACCTTAGCGTATTTTTTAAAATCTCGTAACACTGTGGATATAAAGTCTGTCCCTTAACATTATGCAATACTTATAGTGAAAGGGGTACCTCATCCCGTAGGAGCCTGTACGATGGCACGCCAGGCCAGGGAATTGAAATATGGTTCCAAACAGAAAATCCGTGAATCTTGTTCTTCGCCAATTTTTACTTTATATATATATATCGTTCTCGATTCTCAAGTATCACTGGTTGCTCCATAGCGCAAATTTAATGGTTTTTTGCCAGATCCCTTTTGGAAACATCTCTAATACCTAGCTCTCGATACAGCGGCCCGGCCCAGCATCTAGCCGAACTGCTGATTCTTGACAGCATTCGATATGCTCGAAATACAAGAAAAAGCCAGAACTGTGGCCTCTGAAGTAAATCCCTTCCTGGAGCTGGCGGAGTGAAACCCAGGAGCAGACCAGTCGGGACTCCTAGAGGCAGCCGCACGTGATACGAGGAAGTGCTCCTCCACCCACAGGGGCACAATAAAAACGATGTGCCACGCCACGCCACGTTTATGTATAAGGACGATGTGGCGCGCGATTCTCGAGATGGATCCCGGAATGCACTGCTGGGAAAGTATCCCGGAATCGATGATATGAATCACATCGAGTCACGCAAGTGGAAAGGATGCAAGAAACAACGCAATGCAACAAATTTCTCATAAGACAGAACGGAAAGCTGCTACTACTGTCGCGGAAGGGCGAAAAATTTCTATAGTACGGGAGAAGGGGATTCCCCCGAGTAAAAGTAAAGGAAATCTCTGAAATCTCTCCTGTTTACTGGCATCATCACTCTCCTTCGCCGCAGCACACCATTTCCTTTTCCCGGAAATATTTTCACTTTGGCAAGATTTTTAGATATGTCGACACTAAATTTAGTTTGGGGCTTTCGAATGCAATTTTTCACGTTCCTGCCCTACTCCTGTGTTCTATCTCCCCCGCACAGCACTCTATGTGCACACAAAGTTGCTGATTTGAGGATTTCCTGGAAATATATGAGGAAACCCATTTAAGTGGAGCTGAACGGCCATTTTTTGGTTTAAATTTAGATTTTTTCTTTATTTTCACACATCTGAATAACAACGTCAAGTAGAACGGGAAGGTCAAGCTTACGGTCCCCAATATGACCCTCAAGTTGTAGTCGAGATGGACACGTCGAATCAGTTCCACTTTCAGTCGCGAACATTTCAATGGTGTATTGATAACCAAACCAATGGAAATATTCCATGATTAGCTGATTTAGAAGAACCACCTTGGGGTCTCGCTTGGTATCTGAGACTTCATGAACCTTCTCGCCGCCCCTAACGACATTCAGAACTTTCGATTGAATCAATGCTTTCAATTTTCCAATCTCTCCAGATTGTTCCAAGATACTCCGCACAGCCGAATAGAGCTGCTCCTCGCGACCATTTTCCATTCCCGGATCACACATTTTTCATTACTTTTTACCAGAATTCCAGAAATTCGTTGACAATTTGAAATAAAATAATTCATAGATTTCTAGATTTCTATTATCCACAAAAATCGTATCTGACAAAAATAACTACAATTTATAGAATAATGAAAATTTATTTACTAGTTACATGAGTTTATATAACACTGTATATTATCATAGATTATAAGAGTTTTTGGAACAAATATAGGTATCAAAGAAATATTACACAATATAATTAAGGATTAGCTGTCATCGTGAATAGCAAAATCTAACTTAATCAGTATTACAGCAAGGAGGAAATACAAAAATGTCTTGTTCCACAATGGTCAATCTTGGGACCGTTACTGTCTTATCTATTAGATATAAATAATATTCAGAAAGTTCAAGTAAGTACAAGAGATATGCTGATGACACTGTATTAATATACAGGGAAAGAACTGAAGAGGAACTGAAAGACAAAGTAAGTGGGGATTTAACATAGCTCAGTAAGTGGTTGCAAGGAAATAAGCTTTACACTAAACATTGAAAAACAATAAACAGGATATTTAAGATGATAAACAAACAAAATATATGAATCCATCCATCGAGATAGAAGGAAGGAAGCTTGAAAAAGTTTCTGAATATAATATTTAGGCCTCAGGTTGGATGAAAACTTAAATTGGAAAACACATATATCGACGTTTGTAAAGAAAGTCACACCAATAATTGGAACAATAAGCAGGTGTACAAAGTTAAATAGTTTTGTTTCCAGACTAGTTCATGTATGGAGTCACATAAAGTACCTAATAAAGATCTGGTCATAAACGTCGCAGCATAATTTCGAAGATTTACAAAGGTTAGTGAATAAGGCTCTTAAAATATTATATCGTCTTCCGTAAGACCAACAAAGAATGCTTGTAGTATCAGGAATAATTTTAGCTTGAAGGAAGTAATTTATATAGAAAAGGCAAAGTGCACACAAGGTAATAAAGCGAAAGATAAAAAGACATATTAACCTTAAAAGAAACAATGAGGTACACAACTATAGCATGATAGAGAGAGAGAATTTACAGGAATTAATAAGGCGAGAACGGAAAGGAACTGTACAGAACTAATCAACAGCGCAAATGATATTTCTAATAAACTTCCTGAAAAAAATAAAAAGGATAGGATAACAAAATTCACAAAAGCCATAATGGATTATGTTAGAAAATGACTAACTATCAAATAAATATATGAGTGCAGTTATAAGCTTACTATTGTATGTATAGATAAAGTTTTTATATTAATAATATAGTTATATTAATTATTAGGTTGTAATAATAAGTAGAATTAAGTAATTATTAACGTAAAATAATTTTTACCATTATAGTTTGTATATTTAAATTACTCTTACATCTAGTACCTGGCTGTTTGAGCGGTTTTGGTGATAATTAAGTTTTTTTAAATTGATATGATATAGGCATTTTAGCAAAGGATCGACAGAGCCTAAATTTTAACGCTGATATAGAATTAGGTAAATGTTTCCAGCAACATGTTGAGAAGTGCGTTAAAATCTATTTTTATTATATTATAATTAATCTCATTAATTTGATGTTACATTTTCGTAGTTTATATAATATTACAATGATGTTTCTAAAAATACATTAATTATTCAAGATCTAACAGTGCTAATGTTTTCGACTTAATATACTGAAGATAATTGTTTAATGTTAACAAATAGACAAGATCTTTTAATTTATTTTTTATTAATATTAAAAGTTCAATATATGAGTGCTTCCAGATAATGGCCCTAAAAACATTCAAATGGAAATATCAGAAAATAATAAAGCAACCTTTAGCCGTACCTACATTTTAATTAAATTTTATTATAATTGAGGGTTTCATAGCAAATTTCTGATATATTGAAAGATACTTACAAATTTTAGAATTACATACAACATATTCAAAATCCCCTTTCCAAAAAATCGTTATACATACAGTAAAGGTACAAAAAGTTTTTGAATCTTAAAAGTTTAAATAAAACAAAAAAATTATAATATCAAACATATATCTTTTAGTATTCCATTGGTGCGAAAATGCTTTGCTTTGTTATAGTGTTTGAATTTTTTTAAATTTTATAATGCTCTACTTTGAGTGCCAAAGTTCCTAGTTAGGAAACAACCTCCCCCCCCCCCCCCCCTCACCCTCCTGCCCCATACACAAGCGTAACAATTGTGGCTGCGAAAAGTTATAGGTGCTGGGGGCTAACTAGCAACAAGCTAAAATGGCACAATTTTCGCTAACTAACCAGCAGCAAACTGACTAAACAACGGGAATTGAAAGGGTTCCCGACGCTCCGCATAATTTTGCACTCATCGCATATTCCCACAGGATAGAAGGACAGAGGCAAGAGTCCGTTGCAAATACAGTCCGCAGCCTAGGCAGAGTTTTGGATTGGCGCGAATCTACCGTTCAATGATAAAATTTTCCTAATTAATCCTTTTCCAGCCATGCATACGGTCCCTCACCTATACCTCATTAGGAGCCTTGCGAGATGGTTCTGCTGGACGATAATGGAGGATGGGTAGTGTGTGGCAGATTCTGGATGAGCTCATGGTAATCACAACTCTTTTAATTATCATTCGGAGCTTCGCCGCTTAAAACTATTTGAAATGAACACTAGCACACCCCCAACTAGGAGATTAATTAAAATTATTTTTTAACAAGTTCTCAACTTTATGGGCGTGCGGCTCCATCCGTCTGTCCGGTCCGTTGATACCCGTACCAGTCTTGCACTCCCGTCCGGTTTTTGGATTTTAAAAGGAAACTGTTGGACGAGTGTCCCAGATACACCCCCTAGATAATGGGAAACATGTATGGTCCTGAGGGGATGGGCACTTTTACAGCAGAGAACTAGAGGATTGTTTCATTTCTCCACACTTCCCGAGGAGTGGGCCCAAGCTCCCGGTATTGGTGTCATTGAACATATCCCATCTTCCCGAATGGGGCTGCAAATAAAGGGCAGGATAACAAGAAGGAAGATATCGCACCGATGGAGAGATAACGGGCAAACCACGGTCTTATGTTAATACCACCTTTGTTAACACTGCCAATAAAGCTCCAAAAGCATTTATGGTCCTAGGTATAGGAAGATAGCGCCCAGAATGGGGGTAACTTACGTTTTTTTGTATATATCCCGTGCATAAGAGCAACTTGCCGTTTTGGGCAAATTGTTATTAAAACGAACAGAGGCGCATTGATGTGGCATCGTGGCCTCACACAGAAGCTCTGGAATCCATAATCCACCAAGACTGAGGAAACAAATTCGAGAAATCCAAGAAATCCTCACAGTCGTAAAGCGCAGGTGTTACTGGAGTATAAAATCCATTAATTGATGGCATCATGCCGCTTTCTAAAGCCCTAACAAAATTAACTTTAAGCAAGCAGGTGACAACAGCAAAAGGAGTTTCGACTTCGAGAGATATAAGGAAATTTGGAACTTGATAAAAGGCTTTGTCTGCTCAAGCAGCGAACACGCAAACACTTCTGAGGTTGCACTACACTCGGCAAGGGTGAACGTAATTAGAGGAAATCTAATTATTTGCTCATAAGTATACCTTGGAGCAGGGGTTTTTTTTTTCAACCCTTGACATTATTTCACCTGCTGAGGATCACTAACAACCCGCCTCCGGGTATAACTGGCATTTTTGAGTTTAAAAACACCTTCTTATTATGCATTACCTTTTCATCTAATTACGCAACGTTTCGGTGTGCCTGGTTTTCTTCTATAGTTTCTTTATTTAAATTAAAATATTGCATTTTATAAATGTGTAATGAAAACTCACCAAGTGGATTCTTTAGAGCAGAAAAAGCTTAAGTTATTAAATCTTAATCCCTCTAAATAAAACCTTAGACTACACTCATTATTTCTTGAAAAGAGCAAACCCTTTAAAGAACAATTACTTTTTTAAGAGGCTAATTAAATTAAAAGTATTTTTGTACCCACATTAAATCATAAAAACATATTGTGAAAATCCAAAAAATTTCGGTCAAGAGTCAGTCGGTAATTAAAAGGTGAAAATTTCATAAATTCTTCAATGTATTTGATAAATTTATAAAATGAAATTCTCTTTGCTATGGATTATACAAAATTCGATTCTATGGTATGTTGCCGAAAAAGCACTGAAAACGCAGGTTCGATCCCCGCCTGTGTTATTGTTTTTTTCGAGAACTTTCTTTACTTAGATACAGACTTGGAAGATCAAATCAAAATTAGGAATGCATTATCTGGGTGACTTAACCCATTAACGCCAAAGAATTTCGATTTTTTTAATTATTTTCAAGTTACATTTTTATAATTAAAAAATAAGAATTCTTAAATAAAGGCTACGTTTTCTAGTATTCTTGGATATGTTCTTTCAGAATTCAGAGTCAGGCTTTCAGTAACCATCAGTAAATTTGTTGTCTTTTTAGTTTTTTTTATTTCACCACCATATTTTAATATTTCCGCTGAAAAAACTCAATTTGTACCAGAATTCTGAAAGAGTATTATTTATGTAAATACGAGTAATTCAAAAAATGAAAATTCTTCGATGTTAATGGGTTAAAGACAGAGGGTAGTGTTATCATTTTATTGTATTTAGTAAAACAAATTAAAATAACCCCATATGTAAAGAAATTAAAAATTTTCCAGAGATCGGGCAAAATTTTCACATTACCTAAACCCTACATGTACCTTAACCAAAAGACGATTCTTCCCCGGGGTTGTTATGTACCCCAAAACAAAAATGTCTGCAGCCATCTGATTAAAACTTTAATTAAGTGCCCCTCGCGTCTACAAGGAGGACGGGGGGGAAAAAACGACATTGACCATCCTGTCGGGATCTCGTCCCCCGGCATAGTTGGCCGGTTGACTAGCTGACTAGCTGACTAGCTGACTCCTGAAATATTTAATTAAACCCTGCCCCGTTCATTTCCGGCCATTTGAACTTATGACGCTGCCCTTCATTGTCTTAGCATTGATCTCACGTCTCATCCAACACAGCACAAATGTCAACATATCCAGTGAGGTTGCCTCGGTCCTCGACGACTACCCCCGCAATCCCCGAAACCCTACGTCGACGAATGAAGGCAAAAAAAAAACGTAAAAGGAACCTTTTTGTAGGACCACTGGCCATTTTCTCGAGTAGAACGACTGCTAGATATAAATTTTGTCAGATGTGACAAGTCCTCAAAAAATTATCCCATGAACTGGTCTTCCTCTTACGTGTTTCCTTTCCGTTCTGACTTATTTTTATCGTTCCCGGGAACTTCCTGTCGGTTGGTTAGAGACGGTACAAAAGTATCTGATAACATTTATATTCACATAGTTGTATAGGAGGGGGGTGTGGGATATTACCGAGACACATTATTGTGTCCAGGGAGTGGGTCGCGCGTCCCGGCGCGGTATCGCCGAAGCGATGCACAAGATAAAGGGATGAAGCATCTTCCAGCCATTGTGGGTCACAGAGAGAGATCATGGACCATCACACTAAGTCAAGTTTACACTTAGCCATTTGTTACGTACGGATGGGCAAAAGGGTTGATTTTTCGGTCACACAATTCAAATAAATTTCCCAGTGGACATCTCTTGAATGATTACACTTGGCTGAAGGGATGAAATTCTATTTCATGGCGTCTGCCTTTTAAGGTAATGACCGCATTGTTGTTTTATGGCTTTAAGGGCCCAAACTACTTTTGCCGGACGGGTTCTACTGGCACGGGGACACTCTTTTATATAATAATATAGTATATAGTATATACTATAGTAAAACATAGGGACAGGGCGCGGGAGATGGAACCCAGACTAGTTAATCAGACCTATGATTCAGGCGGCTGGTGAAATTAATTACGGTTCAACAGGCATAGTTCCACTAAACCGTGGTGGTAACCGAATCAATAGCTAGGGTGTTGCACTACATATCTTGGGATGGCAGTTTCCGGGGGACTTAGACATCTTAAAGATATTGATTTCTATAGACTGATGGTCGGATGCGTGTAATATTGCCCAGTTGTGGTGCACCGCACCTGTGTACACTCGAAAATTTGTGTGTGCTTCTGAAACAACCATGGTATACAGAATATTGCCCGGTAATGCAGAAATTCGACCAATTTAATCATTTAGAATTTATATAATTAATTTTTAGATGCAAACCTCAAAATAGTAATTTAATAGCAAAATATTGACAATAATTTATCATAAATGGTTAGTAATATTGCAAAATATTCACTTTGGATTTCCAATAAAGATTCATTTATTTTTGCTTTTAAATTATATAGAATTTTAGTATTCCAATTTTGTAAATAGTAAATAATGCTGGTTATAAAGGTTTGAAAAGAGAATATTAGTTTTACTGCAAATTTTAGTACAAATGTTTTGCTTTGATAAGTTTCATATCAATATTTAATTTAGGGGTTAAGGTAAAAACACAAGTTTCATTTCTCCAGCAACTTGTCTGGTTTATGATAACAAATGCATTTCATATTTACCTCAAATATACCAATAAAAAATAAGACGTAAAACTTCTCAAACACTATTTCAAACCTGAAATTAGTATTTTTATAATTGAGAGCTTTTTACTAAAGTGCACCCTAAACAACAAGTCATCAGATGTACAATCTTGCATTTTAGGAATAATGCATTTGAACTATTTTCCGCCAACCTTAGTAACAGACATTCGATTAAACTCAATCGAAAAGGCTGAACTTTAAAATATCAAAACAATAACAAAAGATATGTTAATTCCTCCAGAATATTTTTGTTTTTCGTAAAGAAAAATATTTTTACTATAGTAAACTACTTCAATTGAAATACATCACACATCTACAACATACCGAAGTCTTATCGGATACTAAATATATTATGTATATATACTTTATATTAAAGATGTATTAATTGAATGAGTTCAATATTAAATTTTTCAGACAATATTTTCTTACAAAATGACTTCAATGATATTTCATCGATTTGAAATGTTTTTTTTTTAATCGACCCCATATAAGAATGGTAAATTAAAAAAATTAATTTGTTGAGGTGGGAAAAAACATTTTAAAAGTAAAATTTGATTTCCTAGAATTTGAACGCTTTATTTTCAATTATTATTGGATTATTTTTTAACTTTAAAGCTTTATTCAGAGAAATTGGCGCAATGTATTGTATTCAAATTATGGTCCATCTTTAGCTACGGTTTTCCCCCATCTTTCAGGCAGCATACGGATTCCGTATCGAAAAAATTCCTCATCCTTTGAGACGATCCAAGAATCCCAATTTTTGGCTTCTTCGTAAGAAGTGAAGTGTTACTCGAACCAGAATAAGTGGTAGTCGGAAGGAGTAATATTTGGTGAGTAGGACATCCCATTAAAGCGCCTCCAAAGTTTCCCTGACGACTGTTGCAACATGCGGCCAAACGTCTCTTGGCTTGAGCTTATACGGTACCCAATTTTCTTATTTTTGCATACCCATGGCCTTGAGACGATTTGAAATCGCTTGTTAAGTCACTCCCAAGGTTTTAGCAAGCTCCTCTTGAGTTTGGCATGAATTTTGTTCCAATAACGCCTCCAACTCAGAGTCTTCAAACTTTACTGGATTTTCTTTGCGTTCTTTGTCGCTGGTCTATTCGCATGTTTTTGTTGATGAAGCATATTCCCCATATGCTTTACACAGCAATCGATGTCCATCAGCTGCAATTTTCTTCAAATAAAATCAAAACAGAAACGATTCCCGCAAATTTTGTTTTGTTAGCACAAAGGTTGACATGGTTAGAGCACAAAGAAAGTATTTTTTTTTAAACTTCAACGAAATGTCGCATTTTTAGTGGGAAATGATGAAGATAGTTACAAGATGGTCCGATGCGATTTAATGTTACTTATGCCATTTTTTGTAAGGCCCTCACAACTTATTTGTAGCTCCAATAAAATTAACTTGCAACGTAATTAGTAACATTAGCTTTTGTTTTTAATAGTGCAAGAAAAATGATTCAAACACAAAACGTAAAGGTGTTAAATAACAACAAAAAATTTTTCCGGAAACAATTAAAAATCATTGAGGATAAACGTCTTGTAATTAGCTAAACTTTTAAACGACTGCAATATATTTTAGGTAATTGATTTAAAATTTATTCATTCAATTTCACACTTCATTTTTTAAAAAAAAAATCAATTTATTAATCCAACTAAAAAATTTAGAGATTAAAAAATTCAGTTCCAAAAGCAATTAAAAAATAATTAAACTAATTTATCATTCAACTAAAAAAATCGATAGGCATAACAGAATGAAAATTTAATGAACTAAACAAGTACTCGAACAACACCATTAAAAATTTAATAAACTAATATTTGAGCAAAAGATTATCGGTTGGTCGATTAAAATTTAGTCAACTAAAAAATCAATATGTGGAGTTATCATTGTCAGGAAGATTATATTGTTCATGATATTAAGTGATTTTATATGTAGAAATCGATTACTGGTGAAATTACAATTTAGTATTTTAAACAGAGTCTTAATTTATTGTTAATTTATTAGTTGTTCGTAATTTAAAATACTTGTGGGTTCAAATAGTTTTTTTTTTTTTATTTACTTACTTACTTAGATATATGTGTGGAGTCCTCTTGTAGTTAAGTTGTTAGGGCGCTGGACTACCGTCCCAGAGACTGTGGTTTCAAATCCCACGCATAACCATGGTCTCCAGCGCTACGTGGTCAAATAATGGGTAAAAAAATGGTCTGTGTGTTTTTCTGGGCAACCACACCAACCTAATTTAACCTACTTAGATATATGTTTGTGAACGTTTAACTATAATTTAATACTTTATGACCATTTTCTATATTACATCAAATCGTAGTAGTACTACAGTTTTCCAATTAGAGAACTTAAAGTCGCGCACTATAATACAAGCGACATTTGCATATTTGTAATCGCGTTCTCGAAAGCGGATTTAACGATTTCGATAAAATTTAAAATATAAGGCTTTTTGGAAGGCGAAAAATTGATCAGATTGACTCGAAATAAAATATGGAGGTCTCTCAAATTTTATACTTCAATGAAATTTGATGAAATTTATTATACTGGGGATTTTGGTGATGGTATATCGATCTAGATAGATTTGATCTCTGGAAAAATTCGGAATTGCACATAGAAGACTCTCAAATTTTATATAATATTTGAATGGATTTTCATAATAATTAGCATATGGGGATTTTTAAAGCTACTGTCATATCGTGGAGAATGAAAATCAAACTATTTCGATATATCAAAAATGGAAATTTTAAAGCTTTACAATATATAGACGTAAAAGTGTAACGGAGGCGATGGAATAGCGCGAAATGCTGAATGAAGAAGGATTGATTTGTCAATTTTTAGTGCAAATATCCTTGTTTTTTATGTTCGTAAGTTTTTTTTTTTTACATAACTCTTCCAAGCAAGCGCAGTCTGCAATTTAAGAACTTAACACTCGTTTATCGTTTATTGTGTATGATTAATTTGCTAACCTATAAAACCACCATTGAAGCAAAAGAAAATGTAGGCGCAGGTTTTTTATACCAAATTTCATTTCTTTAAATGAAATTCTACCTACAGAAATTTCTCTTTTCTTTAGAGGTGTTAATTAAATCGTTGAATTGAATCAGACATGAGGTTTCACTGTCAGCATAATAAACTTCTACAGTCAATCAATTGTCACCGATATTACTCCCACTAATTTTTTTCGGCGAAAAATATTCAATTCATTTTACCACAGAGAGAACATATCAGAGGGAAAATTGAAATTTTCTGAAATTCAATGTAAAAGGGGCATCAATTCCTCTCCACCCCCATCATAAATCATTTGGATCTACCGTCAATCGAAGGAACTCCTACTCTATATACTGAAAAATCGCAAGTAAAATTGATGCAGGACATTGGGGCCATAGAGCTCTTAAAAACTTTTCCCACCCATCAAATTTTCAACTTGTCACAAAGCTGGGTTTCATTGATTTCAAAAAGTTTGTCCTGAAGGACAAATAGCGTCGATAATGCAGTTCATTGATATCCTTTCCCTTCCCATTAAACAAAAGACAGATAGACAGCGAGGATAACAAGAAGAAAGTTTCTCTCGAAGAGTTTGGTTCGTAGTAGGGCGGTAGGACCCCATCATTTCATGTATTTCGTGACACCGCCAACCAATGGAAACGAACATTTCTGTAGTTTGGTGATTTCGTTCCAGGAAGGCCCGGAATGAGACCGCGGTATGGGGATCCCGACCCGGGAGCCAAAGGAATCGGATGAGTTGCCTGAAGATGATATGTAGGTACCGCCGGTATGCCGCAATTCTGATGAAAATTCGAGCATAAAGTTTAAGATAAAAAGAAGGTGGTAGCGATGGTATAAGACTGACTAGTCAATGTAAAGTCCATGCGGGGGGAAGGCCACAGAACCCGAGCTTAAAGGGTTCACTCCGATATTGCCCGCCGTCGGGCAGAAACAGGAAGGCTTCATCATCATTTACCCGTGAAAAGTTAAATTGGAAAATTTTGATAGATGAGAAAAGTTTGAACCTTTTCGACGATGACGTCTACATGTTTATTGTATTGTTCATTTTTCGGTGTATTATTGAAGGGGGGGGGGGGGGGGGGGGGGTTGAATCCTTGCACGAAATTCGCCCTAATACCCCGCCAGCCGTTGGGGCTAACTCCGAACGGGGTTCCGCCCGAGGTGAGGAAAAATGTGCAATGCTGCTCGTGTTAGGTGTTAAATCACGGAATGAATGTTAAAAGTAAAATTGCACAGGAAAGAAAGTTGCCAGCTTGAAGTATTGGCAAAGGGGACCTGGCGGGGCGGGGCCAGAATAAGAAATACTTAATAAGAAAGTTTGACGTGGAGCACAGAAGAGCCGCTGCTGGTGCTGGAGCAATTTCACGTGGAGGTCTCTTGTTCAGGAGCGAATCAAAAAGGTGAACCATTTTATAAATTGCTTCACATGTGCACACGGATGCTGTACAACTTGGGAATATATTCCAGGAAAGAGGTAGTTTTTGATTATCATTTGTCACTTTCATCCTTCAAGGTTGATACCAACAAATTTCTACTTTGCACTGTAATTTTTGAGGGGCACTAGGGCAAGTGTTTTCACTAAAACTAGTTGATGACTTTTTTAAAAACTACGAGTATAACTATAAAATAAAGTAGAAAAAGCATAAAGTTTCCATATTAATTTTCTTGAAATATTCGTCATGCAAAATACTCTTATATCTAAGCTAACGATTTATTAAGGGGAGGTTCTCATCTAGAATTTTGAAATTTTTTTTTTGCATTTTCTAAAAGTTCAACATGTCTAGAATGTTGTGTTAAAATTATTAGTTAATCCGAGGTGTAGAACGTATTCTACAGTCCGTTTATCGTTGCGGTGTCATGATCGCAGCGGGACGCTCGCAGCCGGAGGTGCTGGGTATACGCGTAGCGCTCCGCTCAGGTCAAATACTTGTCCTGCCAGGTAGGGCAAATGAATTGTTCAGATTCGCAGATTCGGGTTCAGCGACCCAAAAAACCTAAGTAAACCCAATTTCGTTATGAAAATCCGTTTCTGATGCAAGTATTGCCAGTTCAAATGTACAAAACTTTAAAGTCTCGTTTTCTTCGTTCCTGTTTTTTCAAAATTGCCGGGGACATAACTCGAAAACGGTTCAACCGATTTTCTTCTAGTTAGTTTCATTTTAAAGAAAACAATTTTTATTGGAGGATGAACCATTAAAATTTTAATATTTTTTACGTTAACTATTTTATTTTAAGTAATAAACTGTGAAAAAATGAGTCGAAAAACGGCACTCAAATTTCAAAGTCGTGCCATTTTGTCAATTTTGATATTTTTGTTGAAAATTTTCGTTCATCCTCCAATAAATTTATTCTACTTATGGCTCCATGAAGAATTTTTTGATTTCAGATTGATTTGCGACCTGTGGACACCCGGCAGTGAAGCAAATTTTCAAAAACATGCCGTAGTAAAAGCCGAATAACGGACGCCATTTTGTTTTGTTTCTCTCCAAGAAATTTTTAATGTATAAATAAAAGTACATTGTATCAAACTACCAAATATCATCTTGATATGTTTTAGAGTTTTCCTTTAAAAAATTCCCAAAGTTTACCTAATTTTTGGTGTTCTAGATGAGAACTTCCCCTTAAATATTATAGTTTTTGATGGAATTCTTGTAATACTATCTGAAGTTTGGGTGAATCATTTCATTGAACTTGAGTTTATTTCCTTTTATTTCAAAAAGTCTTTTTACACACTATCTAAGAAATTTGTCAGCAATTCTGAATATATAATATAATATAATTTTATTTTTTTATGAATTGGCTGCGAAAATAATGTTTCTTTTACAAAGGCATTTAAATAATTTATTTCAGCTATTGTTATTTACGGGAAATCGGCCCAAAGAAGGTACTTTACCATAAAACTTAAAATGAACTGCCTTAAAATCTCAAAATCTTACACATATTTTACTGCTTACTATATATGGGCAAAGCAGGCATGCTTGACGTAAATCGCTCTCTTCTTGTTTCTTCAAAATTATTTAGAAGAAATGTAAAAAGGCGAAGTAAAAAAATAAGATAACAGTCGTATGCTAATACAACCTCATTTTATTATTAACATACAACTTTAAAAATATTCTTAATTCTCCATTAAAGTACTTAAATTCGTTATTAGCAAATAATCATTTTTATAAAAAGTCAATATATATAAAAGAAAAAATTATCATCTTAACACTTATAATTTAATACAATCAGAATCAGTTAACCACAAAAGTAAAACCACTTAGCAATAGGTAATACAATCAAACAAAAAAGTTAAAACTAAGCTTTCTACTTTTTGACTTTATGAAATAATAGTTCTAATTTTGAAACAAATTTTAACAAAAAACTTATTAATCAAGGAAGTTATCAAAAACAAAGTATATATATATAGTAAATGATGAGAGTTTAATATAACAGAAAAATATTCTATCTAAGTCTTTTCAATTTATTTAAAAACACAGTCCTTATTCAGTCTTATATGTAGTAATATAAAATAAGAGAGATGTTCTTAAATGAAATCTAAATTTTACTTAGCAATGGTACATTATTTAAGCATTTATTATACGATTTATTCAAATTCCAGTTCTGAACTCTAAGCGAGCCTACATAGTACATAGAAAATTATGGTTCCTTTAATAAATTAAAAACTGTCTAAGTCTACATTATTAAGAATATATTGTCATTTTTCCAAAGCATCAACATTTTATTCTTTTTCTTTTTTTTGTATCCTCTTTGGTATATACTACGAGTAGTATGTTTTAGGTACCAAGATTACCTACTAATAATATGGATATGGAGCATCGAACTATCGAAAATGTTTTCTTTTTAAATGAAAAGAGTTTGTTTCACCCCTAAAAATGGTAAAAAATATAGCACATTCTATTCTAGTTTGAATATTCATATTGATTACTGAATTACTGCATATTATTGCTATTACACGCATATGTAAATATGTATGTAACATTTATAATACCACATATGTATTTTAGTCAAATTTTTCGAAGTGATTTTATTATATTCGGAAATATCATAGAAAAACTAACATACTTAGAGTATGTTTTACTTTTTTTAGTTTACTACATTTAGGCAAAGTTTCAACATATTCTTATAGTTATATTTTTACTGCATTAGGTGCGTAACGTAAGTCCAGGTTTTCGTACATGGATGGTGCTAACGACACATGTAGTCGACATATATGTCAGAAGTTGTATTTTATTTATAGCGTGGACAGTTGTTAACAATAAACAGCTGTAATACCAACAAATATCGCAATGAAACAACATTATAATAATATAGAACGAAAATGTCGAGTTTTGAAAGTTTTGCGGACATGCTCTATCGAAAACTACCTATGAAGATTGGTTTAAACGCTTCAGAAGCTGTGATTTCAACTGAGGACAAGAAGCGCATTGACTGAGAGACAGATGAAAAATCGAAGAGCCACTTCCGAAATTTTGCTTTTACGGCATGAAAGAAAGAGCTTCCTGCATTCAACTGTTACTGGAGATGAAAAGTGGATATATTTTGAGAATTCCAAACATAAAAAATCGTGACTTTCACCTGGCGAGGCATCAACATCGACAAAACGGCCAAATCGCTTCGGAAAAAAAGACAATGCTTTGCGCTTGGTAGGACCAGAAAGGAGTCGTGTACTATAAGCTGCTGAAACCGGGCGAAATTGTCAATGGGCATCGCTACCGACAACAGCTCATCAATCTGAACCATGCAATGCTCGCAAAACGGCCAGAATGGAACACGAGACGCGAACGAATGATATTGCAGCACGGAAACGCTCCATGCCATCGCATTCCCATCGTCTAGGACACCATAAAAACGTTGAAATGAGATCTGCTGTGGCATCCGCCATATTCGCCAGACCTGGCCCCCTTATATTATCACTTTTCCCAGTCAATGGCGCATGGCTTGGTAGGGCTACACTTGTCCAATTTCGAAGAAGTGCAAAATTGGTTGGATGAATGGTTTCGATCGAACAACACGTCGTTTTATGGTCGCGGTATACATGTATTGCCAGAAAGATGGAAAAACTGTGTAGGTAGCAAAAAACGATACTTTGAATAAACCATTTTTTTATATTTTGCTTGAAATTTTCCATTTTTCATTGATAAAAAAAAAAAACTTCGGAAATTTAATTGCGCATAGGTATAATGAAATTATTTCATACCTATATTTTTTTGAAATGATTACATTATCTCTCAGGAAAGCACTCCATCCACCCTTCTGAACTTTTTTTGTCCTTCTTATCGCCTTCACTAACCCTACATATGTAATGAGTCCTTGTCCCCTCCCTACTAATCTATATTAATTTTCTTAGTTTAGTTTGATTTAAGTATTCTACACTGTTTGTAGGTTGTATTAAGCGAATAAATAAATAATAGTATAAGAAGTCGTTTGGATAGAGATACCTTCGTTAAGGGATTTTGTCTTTTAAAACAAAAAACCTCAAGTTAATTTAAAGCGGCCTCTTCTGTTGAATCTGCGATTACGGCCCTTTTTCCCAAGCGTCCATCTAGTTGGACTGATTTAATCAATTCGGCAAATTAATTTTCTCCCGCAGCACTGGATACCCGGGAAAACGATAAGTAATCACACCACCGTGAGATTAAATTGTTGTTCATGACACGTAATAAGCACCGGCCCAATATGTGTGGAGGGAAACATTTTCATTTGTTTCTGACATTACCTCCGATATAATTGCCCTGGGGCGGTGCTATGAGCGGGAACAGCTCTTCGGAGGTGATTTCCCTTTTAACGGTTATGGTAAAGGTGTACAGGATGGCTAATTAGTGCGAGTGTTTTCTTTATGGCGAGCACCTCCCACCCGACACCGCCAACGCCAACTAATTGAGAACCTATCTTTAGCAGTTCCTTTATGAGCGCGCTGCGTTACGTTACGTTACGTTGCGAGCCGAAGCGTTATCCGGGCACCTTATATGCTGCGGATTTTTAGGATCTCAAGAGTTCGGAGGCCTGTCGTTATTTCTACAATTCCTTGGCGGCCTCATTATGGGGCGTCCATTAAACGCAAAATGACACAAATCCCCGAAAATTTCTACCTTTTACCCAGAAGCTCAGCCTGTTGGGCCATTAAATTTGGATAAATAACTGTCACGACGGTTGTCCCGATACATTTCAATATGCCCAGGGAGCTTGTGTGCAATTCACCTCTTAGTCAATAAATTTTACGTTCCAACTTTACAACATTCAGCGAATATTCTCAAAGGATGCCCTCGAATAGGGCCGTAAACCCTTTTTGTTGGGCCTCTACATTCATTGTAGCTGCGCCCCAAACCCGAACCCTATCTCCTCAGACAAAATGGTGAAAAGCGCTCCTAATCGAGCTCAAACCATTGACTTTATGGCTTCCAAGTATTTAGACTCGTGTAGCCGTTGAGTCTCTGGTTTTATGCCGGGTTTTACATCATGGCTCTTCCACTCGCTAAAATTTAAAGCGTAGGCGCATTAAATAAACAATAAATTTTCAGGCAACATTTTGCAGACTGATCCGAGACTGTCGAGACTCGGTGAGGTGAGGTGTCATCAAATCCATCTCGAGGCGAACGAGCACCAAAATTGAAACACGCCCCATAAAACTAATGCCATAGCTTAAGCACTCCCGCAATTATGAGAGGCTTTTTTTCCCTTTTTTTCATTTTGTCGATGTTATTCCTATTTCGGGAAAAGATACCCAAAATGGACAAAAGCTGTACATATTTCGACTGAAAATCTGTTCTTTTTTTAATTAGATGGAAAATCTGTTCAAAGTATCACCGCCTACGGGAAAGAATACCCATAAAATTGAAAAATTTAATACTAATTTTCGCTTTATTATTTCGTTTTTAACTGGTAAAATACATCAACATAAGAAATTGTAGTATGGTTTAATTTCTACATTGAATAAATCAGTCAATCAGTATTTCTTAGTTTTTTGAAAATTTCAAAGAAAAGTTATGGATGGAAAAACGTAAACATACATATCAGAAGACAATCAATTTTAATTTCAACTGAAAAGATATATCGAAAACATATTGTTAATTTAAGATTTATATTAATAAGTTGAATTTTTAACGTTTAATTTTAAGGTATTTCTATCATCATCATCATTGACCCCTTGATAGTGCTTTTCAAAGAATTTCATACTACATATACACCCATCTAAATTTTCCTACAGAATTTGCTTTTTTTGGATTAAAAACTTTATTGTATTGTAGTTTTGGTACGTAAACTTTATTTCATCAAAATAATAGTTCGACTAATGAAATAGACTCATTTGATTTAATTTTTAATATACAAAACAAAAAGAAACAAACACATCCCAATAAGTTATTATAATATAGAAACATTGAAAAATTTACACTTCAGCTGGAAATATAAATATTAAAGTCATATTAATTTGAACTAATACTCTTGACTTATCAATACAGCAAAATAAAGAAAACCAAAGGAAAATGAAGGACTTCAAAAGAGTTTTTAAAACGTTAATAGGCTGTAGGACCTCCTTTTGCTCAAATAACGACTTGGATTCGATCTGGCTTTAATTCGTAGAGTTTTTTTTAGATACTCTACTGAAATATCATTTTACCAAACATTTTCACATGTATTTTTTAACTTCAACAGGGATTTTGGCATTTTTTCTTGAATTTTTTGCCCCATTATTTACCATATATTTTCAATAATATTGAGGTCAGGGCTGTTGTATTGCCAAGATAACGATTCTATTCCCAATTCAGTTTTCAAATCTAACACCTAACAAAGTGAAGTACTGATAGTTGTGTTTTTTTTCCGAAATATTATTACTAATACTTACAGAGTGAGCCCTATGACAGGGTAGCTCCCTGAACAGACCTGAAAAGTTATACTTTTACATTTATAACAAGAACTGAACGGGTTAATTTTTTCTAGACCACTCCTTTTTTTTCAGATCATCAACATGTCACAATTGGTTTAGAAGTATTTAATTATTCGAGGACTCAAATTTGAATTTTAGTATTGGTACACTCGCTATATACATTTTATTAGTTATGGCTATCAGAGTTGAGGTCAGATATATAAAATTGCATGCGATATCCTTGCAAGGGCTTTAATTGAATACACATTTTAAATCCTATTCTGGGAGGAAACATTTAATTTTAAAGAATTATACAAGGAAAAATGTTGATCAGTATACTTGGAAAAATTGCTTAGCATACTTTTTACTTAATGTTATATACATAGTCCAAAGAATATAAAAAATCGAATATTTTAAAATCAGATTCAAAAATAACATCTTCTACCCTTCAGGAATATAAAAAAATCATATTATCCAATCCTACTTAAAATATATTTGGAATGGTCGACGGGGCTATTTTAAATTTTCAATGAAAAATAATTAATTTTCCATTTAATAATAATCTGCAATCAGGTACCTACGTTTGGTGAAAAGTTCACGAACACAAAAAGAGGGAAGTGAAATTACTTCGAGCCATGTTGAGGTTAACAATAATTTATGAATCCTCTTAATCATGCCTGTAATCTTTTTGGTTATTATTACCTCTCCCATCGCGGCAATGAGTCTGACATGTACGGACAATTTCAAAATGAATTGAAAAAATACAGAACAGACAAAAAAAAAAAACAGGATCCGTGCATACAAAATATGAAACATATTCGTCCATCGTGTGCGACATTATTATCCCCTCAATGGCAGTTGGTGTGCGAAGTAACTCCAATAAAAGTAAATAAAATTGCGAAAATTATTCAACTGAAAATAATCCTACTTTTGCGCTGAGGGATTTATGATAAATTTTCAGAAGATCGAAGCGGTTAAATTTATTAAGCTTTGTGGGAGGGGGATAGACAGTGTGGTGAAATTATTAATTTTCAAGTTGAGGGTATGGTTAAAGTTTTAATTTAAATAATTTTCGCAAGATTGCCACTTCTTTAAATTTTCTCCTACTTAACGATAAAATAAAATGTGCGCCCACTCTTGTAGCCCTTGGATTTAAGAGAGGTCGGAAAAACCAAAGACAACCTCTAAAGATATCTTGTAATATCACAGAGCCATCAGAGAGCTGTAGAAACGATCGAGGCTTCTTCGGCAGATAAGGGTTTCTTATTATTTTCTCTGTGTGTGTGTCAGATTGTTATACATCTTGAGTCTGCATAAAGAAAGGGTAAAAAAGACAGGCTCAACCACGTCTGATGAAATATTCATAACAAGAGGAGACGACAACGACGTCGACATTATTTCCTTATAACAATCTCTTCCTTTCGGAATTCATCCCGAGGAATATCAACACAGGGCACATGAAAGGGCACAAAAAATAAAAAAAAATACAAAAAAAAATGTTTCCTTGCTCCTATAAAAAGAAGAAGGAGGTTGGGACCGGGAAAAGCTAAAGGTTGTTTGATGATTGAACAAAATTGCTGCAATTTTGTTGACAAGTTACTTTTGTTAGGTGATTGAAGGTTGATAAGGGGTTTTTGCGCGTTCGGGTTTCCTTTGTACGAACTGAACACGATGGTTTTTGCACCCGTACAGAGTTAGACATTAGAGGTTTCCAATAACTTTACGGAATTCTGGAGAAAAGACACTTTATTGCATCTTATGTAACAAATCTGAAAAGATGTAAAGTACAGTTGCGTTGTCGAAATAAACGACTACTTGCTGTGACCTTCAATTGTTTATAAATTGACAAGAGTAATATCGTAATTAACACAAACTGGGGCCTAATAATGACGTTTGTAAAAACTAGGGCCCTTTTTGAAGGTTATGGTAAGGTATTATGAATCGCTTTGATTACTTTCGTTATTATGAAAAATATATATAAATTATGGTAAGATAAGCCAGTAACTTATTGAATAAAATATATTTTGTTTCGGCCAATAAGCGTTTTATATTTCTATATATTTAGTCCAGCATTTTTCCAATTTTTTTATGCCTTCTAAATAATAAGTTTTCTGGAGGCCCTCAAGATATGCCTTTGTTTCAGTGATGACCTCCTCATTCGACCCAAAGCTCTTACCGCCCAACTTTGTCATCAGATTTGGAAACAAAAAATAGTCGTAGGGGGCTGAATCAGAAGAATTTACTGGATGGGGTAGCAGTTCGTAGCCAAATTTATGGACTTTTGCTATGGTGACTACACATAATGCTTAATCAGCCCACAAAATGCATTTTATCCATTTTCGTTCAAATTCACGAGGTTGTCTGCTTTCAATGGCTGTCAAACACAAATTAAATGGTACAGCAGTCTATTAATAGATGGCAGCTGACGGGAGCAGAGTTGCATTTAAAAATACTGTGCGAGAAATTCAAAAAGTCACTTGCTTATCAAACTACACTCGTAATGGTAGCAAGCTATTTGAATGTACTAGATTTCATAATTTTTATAATATAAGATAAATTTCCAATATTTTGTTTTGTTTAAAGCCAAAAAATCGCGATTTCTTTTATATTTCAATCCACCACTCGAAATTAAGCTCTATTTATGAAAGTTTACATACTTGAAAATTTTTTAAAGGATTAAAATAGAGCTTAATCGTCACAGCTTAATTTTTGAATGATTTAAATTATTTATTAGATCCCTGAAATAGGATCAGTCTTTTGTATGTGTTTGGGAACATTGTGTTTCGTACGACCGCCACAACTTTACCAATACTTTTCTTAGAGCGGCAAATAAAAAATCGCAGCTCTGAATAGATAATTTTTTTTCAAATTTGTTGTGATCAAAAAACAGTAGCTGCAAACTAGTTTTTCCCCGCAACGAATTCGCAAAAGTCGTAAAATCGCCTGTTTACTATCTGATTTAGAACAAGTTTCTTTCTTGTCAGCATTGACAAAGTCGCAGCAGCTCTGGAGTAAAACGACTGTTAGAATTTATTTAAATTAAAATATGAGACTGGACATCCTACGCAGGATCAAATTAAATCTAATATTTCATTCTAAAATCGGAATATTGTGCAGCTAGAGACATAGAGTTAACAAGTTCTAACTCAAGAGTTAGAGTTCTTCTAAAAAGGACGTATCTAACATTCTAGGGAACAAAATATTAATTCACTAATTCTTATTTACGCTTCCAAGCTTTTAATGGAACCAATGGGTAAAATTATAATAACATTTTGATTCAGGTTAACTCTCAATTTTCTTTTCCAAATTCTTACTAATTTTGAGCTTTTAAATTCTTTAAAAAACTAACCTGACGTTGCAAAATAATGTTTAATAACGTCCGACAAATCTAAGACCGAATACGAATCCTGGTGGTTTCAGGAACCCTATCACATATCGCTAGTTAGTTAGTGGTTAGTGGGCGGATTACACAAATGGATACTATCACCACTCCACCGCTGAACTCTTAGAGCTTGCTAGCTTTTCTGATACTATCACAGTTGCCACTCCCATTTTACGGCTGACAAAAAGCCCAATATTGCAGTGTGTGGTTGAAGCAGCAGCAAACTCACGTATGCGATATCAATTAGTGAAATGCACCACTTCAGACCCAGATATTCCCCGACAGATGCCACATATCTGACGTGATTCGTTGTCAAACGATGAGTGCAGGGCATGGCTCATTCGAACGCATTCACCGCAGTTAAAATGATTTATTGGTAAAACAAAAACCCACAGGTAAGGGTCACTAAACGACCTCAGACCCTTTGATATTCCAGAAAAAACCGCAAGACGATACCTTTTATGCTTGATAAACATTTCCTGAAATTGTTTAGATTCATCAATTTGAATTCCATTGAATTAAAACGTAAATGTCCCTCTTAAATCATTGCATCAAAAGAAGCTTTGAAGAACTTTGCGGTAAAATTATTTATTTCAGTATTTAGCTTTCTTCTCACCCTTTTTTGTTTAGTGTTTCTAAAAATTAGATTTCCTTTTTTCTACAAATATATTTTTTTCCAAAACTCAACCGATCATTATTGGTTTTTTTTTTATTCTTTAGCGAATTTGAATCTCTTCTTTCGATTTACTGCATTAAGAAGAGGTTTATATAGTCGAACTGTTGGAATCTTTTCCACTAAAATCGTTTAGTTTTGAAACCCAACTCCGTAGACCTATGATAAAAGCTAAGAACGGTTTTCCTTTTCTTAAAATAAATTCAGAAAGTACCATTGAATATAATAATTCCCCATTGGATATATGTATTTTTCTGAATTAGTTTTATTTATCTTAGTTTATTTAAAAATTATTTATTTTCCACAACAACATATTTATTTTCCATTTCAAAGAACAACACAGAATTATTGTTTACCAATTGTAATGGAATAGCACACGTAGTAACTACTTTAAGCCTAGAGTAAATTGCACGTTTCCCATTCAAGATGCAACGATTTAACCTTAATGAAGGTTTTGAGTCTTACATGTAGTGACTATCTGTTGTCGTTCAAATTAAAGGCTATTTCCAAACTAATTTAAGATTTTAATAAATTACATAATTTGTTTCGAATTTCTTTTTTAATTATTAGTGCTATGTAAATATGTGAGTACCCAATCGTTTAGTTTTAATTAGACCTACGCTTCAACAACATTCTAGATTTGTTCTATTTTAACCTATTTAACATAAGTACTTAAGAAAATTTAATAACTAGTTCAAATGTCAATCGGTCACACATGCTGTCTCTCATATATCTTTTCTGTGCTAATCCAAAGCTATAATTCCTCTCTTCTCAACCTAAGAATTCTCGAAAATCCTTTGAAAAAGAAAATGCCCTAATTGTCTAACATCTAAAATCCTCTGCTCTTGCATCAGTGCTAATTACTCAGTGACCCACATTGAGGCGATTTTCCGCTAAATAGAAGAAAAGATATTAAGGAAAAAAAAAATAGAGGAATGCTTACGGAGAAGACACTTTGATCGCCCACCGCGGGACCATGGCCTCGTGTGCCATCTTACAAATTGCAACCTAGAAATTGATCCTGACGACAGTCGCTTATACGGCTGCAGGGATGTGGGGGTTTAGAGGATGACTAAGTTAAATACCTCAATTCCGCATATCCTTATGCTTCCCGAAATTCATTGCAATCTTTCGAAATTATCATGGAAATATCTTCTGCTCCGCACAATCGGGATGGCAGCGTCTGATAAAAATTCTATGGTTCAATAGAAGAGGTGGAGGAGGTAGACAAGCGATTTGTGAGAATTCCTAATATGTGAGGTACCCTTTTCTAGGGAGTAGTGGAATCCCGCCGAAGGACGGTTGAATCCCGGACAGTGGCTAAAGATGAAGAAGAATAAGAAGATGGCGCTGGTGTCCTCGGTGATGGTGCGCCAGGATCTGGACCAATGCCAGATTGTAACTTGAAGAAAATCCCTACCCATTCCCATCGTGGGCACATGGCAAAAATGGGCTAACAACCGAGTGCCACCTCATTCTGCATTAGCATCGTTGGATGCACTCAATCCAGAACAGGAGCGAGGTTATCTCACTAAGAGGGGAGGTGGCGAAAAAGGGGAAAGAGGAGCCGAAAGGGTTACCGGGGGATGCCATAGCTTTTCGGGGGAAATGGATAAAAACAAGAGCAGCCCATAGCAGTTTTCGTTCAGATAAAAACGGGCATAGATCTTTGTTAACCCATTTTCAGAACATGAACAGAAAATTTTCATCACCATATCGCTTCCGTGCGACTATCCCTGTAGAGCCGGCGGCTTTAGGGATCTAATTTGGGGCGGTGGAAGGAGGCAGGGTGCAATGTTGTTGGCAGCCTCTGAAGAAAATTTCAAAGGAGAACAAATATGTTTTAGAAGAATTCTCGATTTTCTTAAGTCCCACGAACTTAATAATACACCTGGATAAATTTTTTTTATTTCATTTTTTCACAATACCTATTCTTTTAAAATAGCACTAAAGTAGGGATTTTATGCTAACAGATATTCAAAATAATACCTTTCTTTTACAGTCTTTCCTTTGATAAAATCACAAATTATACTTAAGCACGGTAATGGTAGCAAACTTCTATAGTTATAGGATTTTAAAAAAGGTGCATGAAAAAGACTTTATTAATGAAAAAACATAGTGGAAATACCTTGAAATACATACAAAGATGTGAAAACTTTTGAAAAGTAGGCATATCCAGGCAAAAAGTTAATTTCAATTTTAACTCAATGAAGTTGGTACGTTACCTTGTTCCGGTTAACAAATTTTAAATCTATTTTATATTTTTTAAACCTAAAGAGATACAGCCGATGTATGTAAATAATGTAAATTTGAAATTACAGTTAATCAATTTTAAAATTTCGAGGTTTGTACCTATTAATTAAATTACATTACAGAGTATCTGAGAATGAAGAAATTTAAATATTCAACTGTATAACAAGAAGTCATTAATTTATAATTTAAAAACATTTTCTATATAGAAAGGAACTGTGGGTATTAATGCTTCTCGCTATTCTGGACTATTTTATTAGTATGAGGATTTCGCGAATAAAAGATGATATCGGGTGCATTTTAATCGCTTCTTAAATTTCAAAGGGTCCCAGCTTCACCGAACAAAGTTCCAGATTAACCTGCACCTCATACTAATTCGCAAGGTAGAAGGATTCCGTATAAGATTTCTACGTTACCATTATAAATTCACCTTCTTGAGTGCATATCTTAATTGAATCCCGGAAAATCTTCCTCTGATCCTGAGCACATTAAAATGCACCACAAATTTCGTTCTTATCCGGAAGTTGAATGCAACTCAAGTAAGCCCAATTCGCGAAAGTCGGGGTGCATCTCTATCTTTTTATTTTTTTTTTTATTTTGAAGCCATATCTCCACCCTACCTAGTAGTTGGGGATGCTTTAGTACATGGCGCCAAATTGGTTTGCATGTGTGAGAACCGGTGCGATACGTATCTTAGATAGAGATTAATTCATGCACCGCAGCGGGAGAAGACCTCAAATTAATTTCTGTCGAAATTATGAAGACGCAGAGACAACTCCCAAGGCGTGTATAAATTTTCGCTAGCTCACAGTACAGTTTCAAACATGAATTTCGAAATAGGTGTGCTGAGAAGAAGGTGCGCCGCACCATTAGAATGCTGGCACATTGTTAAACAATGGATGAAGGGAGTTGGTGGCGTATTATTTGCATAGTCCCACTCCTACACTCAAAATCAGCACAGCAACACAGAATAACCCTCTCCACGTGAACCAGGACCTAGGCTCTAGACGATGCGTGAAATTTATAGCGAACAAATGCGAATAAATTTCGGTTTAATTGAAAATTTCATTTAAACACTTACACATGCTAATTAAAGCAATTAGAAAGTTGTTTGCTGATAAATTTCACATTTTTGCGCAAAACCTACATCGAAGCACGACAAAGTTTTCGCCGGTTATCGGTTTTTAGGCATTAGACACTTTATAGTGATAGCGGCTCGATAAGGGCGGTGCGTCGTCAGAGGGCGACCTAATTAATTCAAAATTATCATTAAAGGAACCCATTAAGAGTCGATCCTTTTCGGGGCCGAGAACACCTGCATACATATATACGACTATCTATATAAGGCTTTCTCCGCCTAAGATTTATCTATCTAATTAACATTTCCGAGGAAATGTTTAAGTCCTCAAAGATCTTCTGGAAACTGTTTCAAAATACCTGCTGGGAAAAAAGACTGATGATAAAATAAATTGATAGCCACCCCTCGTATCGGAGCCTTTAAATAAACAAATCGCTCTGACTAATGAACGAATTAAAGCAACGCATGGATTTTGATTATATAATGGTATCAGAAACCGAAATTCACGAACATAATTTAATGTTTAAAATTTATTTAAAGTTATTAAATGATATTTAATAAAATCCAATACCACATTTACAGTTTTTCCACTTTTCACTTTTGCAATTAAGCAATTTCTTTTTTAAACAAAATTAAACAATAGGCTTAGTTTTATAGCTTTATAATAAAATAAAAATTCATTCGCTTGGGATAAAGATTATATTTTTTCCTATTATTACTATAGAACAAAAGTAATCGAATTAACAAAACAAAATTACAAAAGAATTAATTATATTATGATCTGCTGCTGGGATTAATAAAACTAAGTTTTATTAATATTATTTAAATATGAATGATGGTATAAGATATAATCAAAAATTAATTTCACCGCAAAAACGATAAATTTGAAAGCCTTTAAACATTAAAAAAAAAGCTTATTAATCGTTAAAATAATGCATTATTCTTTGAATATTATTTCAATTCCCACTATAATTACAAGAAATACATGAAAGACGAAGTACCACTACTCAGAAGGACTCGACATTACTATCGGATAATGTTTCGTAATTTCAAGTATTGTTGAATAATGTTAGGCTACAATGCTGAATTACCTGGACTATTACTTGTAGTGGTAGTTAAATATTTTATGTACCAAAATATAATAATTTGTCTAACTTGTAGTACTTGTGTTGGCAATGGCACTTTTATTACAGCTCTGAGTTAAGTGAGGTATCAAAAGTATTTATCTTATCAGATCGGATTAAACGTTATGTTATAGAAACATTTCTAATTCTAAGCGGCTGAAAGCCCCTCCGCGTAAACATCGTCGATAGATGGCCTTTTGTTCTAAATAAATGAATCGCCTTGACTAATGAACGAGTTAGCGTGAAGCGCGGATTTTAATTATGTAGCCGCGTCAAGCGTGGAAATCCATTGAAAGCTGTTTATGCACGATGCCCACCGAGTGAATCTATGAAGGGTCAGGTGGGTCGTAGATTCGTTTGGGGGGCACCCCATTGACGTTCACCATTCAACGAAATTACCATGGGTCATCCCTCTGATAGATTTACCTACGTGTCATCCCCAGATATCAGCCCACGGACAGGGTTAGAGAGTAGAAGCCGCTCGACCCGCTCGATTCCCGCAAGGCTCGCAAGGACATTTTAATTAGGAGCAATATTGGGCGCATTGATTTTCCCCGGACCAAATTTTAGAACTGAGCATATTAACAGCGTTTTAATTAATATCAAATAATCGTTTCATTAAGTCGCCAGCAACACAGGTGTCGCGGGCACAAATTCGCTGGGCTCTTGCTTGAAATGTAATTAATTGTCCTTATTAAGCCTTACAATGACTCGTTTAATATCCGGGCTATAATAATGTCGTAATTCTCGTGAATTATGCAAACGAGGGTTTGTTGCATTTATGCGCCGAGTTATTGTTGAAATTTTACATAAAATTAATTAACACGAGAGGTATCGACTCCTGCCAGGTCGGATCACATGCGGTTTATATTTTTATGGTATATTCAGCATGTGGTGGCGCAACGGGTGGCGGGTTGAACCACTCCCTTCCAAGGACAGAGTGCATTCAGGTGGATGAAGGACGGCATTATATCAATGGTGTAAAAAATAATAAACTGAAAAACAATTTTGAAGCGCGAATTTCAGTTAAAGTCCTCCTTTAAGAGGGCTTAAACCATTTCAATTATTTGTAACTTTTTTTTTTTCAAAACTTTTAATGGGATCGTCGAGTTTTTGTGAGTATTGTGAACTTTCAGGAGTTCTAGGTACTTCAGAAATGTTTCGACATTTTATAGAATATGTTATTTATTAAATATTACTTGATAAGAAAAGGTATTTTATTAAAAGATGAAAATAATAAGTAGTAAAATAATAAACTATTAAAATATTTCATAGCTTTGTAATTCAAGTTATGTTAAATGCCATACGATTTCACATACTACGTTCTTTTAAAAAAAGCAAATATCATCATAGAATTTGAATTACATGAACTCTAAAGGAAATGAAATAATTTCTCAAAATATGCTATTAAAATTTTATAATTTCAAATAAACATGGGGCCTCTGGTAGTTCAGTTGTTAGCGCGCTGTCCTACTGTCGCTGTGGGTTCGAATCCCACGAATAACCATGGTCTCCTGCGCTACGTGGTAACACAATGGGCCAAAATTGGCCTAAGTGTGCCTTTCTAGGCAGCCACAGCAACCAACCAACCAACCAACCAAATAAACATCGTAAAACTTAATAATATTCATTAAAATTGATGCATACATATCGCAAATGTGCTCAGTCTAGAAATGAAAAAGTATCGTCGTTTTGGTACTTTTCAGATTTTTAACAGTAGTTTTGCGTTTTTCATGCTATACGTAAAACAAGTATAAATATGTAAAATAAAGAATATGGTACATACCTTTAAATGTCTCGAAACCATCGATTAATCCCACAAAATAATACCACGAAAAGTACCTAAAAATACCATTTGAGAGGAAAAGTTTCTTTAGAACCATAAAACGACGACTGATACTTTGCTTTTTCCAGCTCTAGTTCAGACCAATAATTTCAAAAAAAAAATCGTTACGAGTTTTTTTTATACGTACCACTCTAATAAAAAGATTTATGATTGAACAGTAAAGGGTACCATTATTTGAGTGGAAAGGATTACCAACAAAAATACGTAATAAAAAGTAATATCATTGCATTCGTTCCAATTGTTTTAGAAATTGTAAAAAACCTATGTTTATGTAAATAATTTCGATAATTTGACTTTTATGTGTGTTTTACTTGCATGTGATTCATTTCATAAAATGCATTAAAAGCGCCAAAAGTAGCAACTTGTATATTCCCATAATGAAGGATATAAAACCCCTTTACAGATATCTTGAAGGATTAGGTAACAAACCACAACCCGAACGCATTTACTCCCCGCACGTAATCCATGAAAAGTGTTAAACTCTCCCCCACCAAATGCTTGCAAATCTTTCAAAGTGCAACTGCACGTACATTCATGAATTCAAAAGCATCATCAAATTAGCACATATACCGTTAAGGGGGCAATCATTTAGATCATGTCCGCCTCCCTCGGACAAACTCAGCCCCCGGGAGGCTGGAGGCTAGACGGAGAATCAAACAGCTCCCAATAAAATGATCCTCAACTATTAGGAGAAGCTCCGCAGCCGTCCATGTTTTCTGCACCGTCAAAATTTATAGTGTACCATTAATTTTACGTTGAACTTTAAAATGAGATAAATTACTAACACCATTTCTACTCGTTGCATCTAGGACGGTTCTGGCGTTTGGCTAGCTGGCGGCTAGCTCCTTAAGAGGAGGGCTGTGCGGTACGTGTGGGTAGGTGGATACCTTCTGCCGTCCGGAAAGCATTCGCTCCTCCTGTTGCAGTTGTTAAATTTAATTCATCGTGATCGACTTAAATAGTAGCAGGGTGTTAAATTTTTTTTCCTTATAGGTATAAACTGAAAATGACCTACTTTTTTTATTCCTTGCCCACCCACGTTCGCCTTTCTTTGAAGCATAGAAAAGAAATCTCTTTCTAAAGGGACGAGGAAGCAGCTCTGTGAAGAGCACTTGCCGCTAGCGATTGATGCATTCGATAAGCGGAAATTGATGAAGTTTTCGATCTTTCCCTGCAGCTAAGTAAATTTTTGGGTGAGAAATTGCTGCTAAACTTTACAAGGAGAATGGCTTCACTGCAGCCTGCATATAATTTACATGCTTAACAGATCGAAATGCCTGGCGAACACTATTTCCACCCATCCGCCCCATACACTTGTAATCCTCATGAAATTCGATTAAAATTTTTCGAACTGATTTTTGCCTGATTGCATCTTATTAAATCGATCCGAAGCATCCCGGATTAGCAATTTAAATACCTCTCAGCGCTACGAGGATTTATTTGCTGCAGGGAAGCTGATAGCATCCTGTCACCTGTTGTTGATGTTATTGGGATATAAATTCTGCCCAGAACTTATCGACATTGAGTAGAAGCCTAGAGGAAACTTAGAAATAAAATAATTCCTCATATAATAATCAAAAGTTTTCTTCGCCAAAAATCGCAAGAGAAGATAGTTACTTGTATTTATAAAATTAATTTTTCAAAAGTTTAATGAGATAAATAATTGTTATATCCCACCGTTTTAAGGTGTAATCCACTGATTTTTATATTTTTGTTCATAATAAAACTCTTCTTTAAGCCAAATAATATTTGTACCAAATTTAAATACTATAAAATATTAAAGTATTCCTTTTATTCTCTTATTTTCGGGTATATAGTAAATAAAAATTAATTTTAATATACCTTTGAATTGTTAGAATCAGGGTTATAATTAATATATTATATATTATTATTATACCAAAAATGATCGACTTAAACAAGGACCAACAGATGGCCCACCCTGTATAAGAGAAACATTTCTTCCTCAGATAGTTGGAACTACTATAGTTGATCTTTGTCCTTTTCTAGAGCGAGATTATATTCCTCCCAAGTGGGGCATTTTATTCAAAATCACCTGCATATGTTATTCTTTCTTATACTGAGTGCATTCATCCTATCTACTTTGAGCTGAGCAATTTTTATACTTATCACAAAGCGCCGTAACCCACAAAAAAAGATTACAACAGTCAACCCAGTAATCATTATTGGTAATGGTAATGTCAATTCAAGTAATTGTACTGGTACTTACTTTTTTTGGAAGTACTTGTAATAGTACTGTAATGGTAATGCTTTTTTTATATCTCTATTTATAACACATCAGGTCATATAGTATGATCAGCACATACTTGAAGTAGTGAGGCAATAATTGAGTTATGAATATACAATTAAATTTCTACAATTTACCTGTACAATTTACATTCAATTGTATTATAATATACAAATTAAGTTTATAAAGTTTCAAAAATCAAATTATAAATATGGTAAAGCTAAATCGTAAACGGTTGTTATTGAAATTGACTAAGTTGTTATCAGGATTGATAAAGTTGCTTTTAAAAATGAACGGTTGTTATAGAAATTGATTGTTATTAAATTTGAAAGAGTTACATTTTTGAAAAAGTTGTAATCTTTTTTGATTTTGTTGTACATATACTCGTATTGTTTAATTAGTTTCACTTCTAAAATTAGTTCTCTTGATGTTGACTGGGTTGCGTGATACTTTTTCTATCATATAAATAAAAAATTTAATTACTCAACATGCACCACACATTTCACTAATTTCTATAAAAATGTGCACTTTTCCTCCAATTGTATTTGAGGGATCATATATTGTAATTTCGCAATCGTAATAGTTATTTTTGTTTATTGAGAAAGACAAACCTTAAAATACAAAAAATAAAGATGTTCAGCCTTATTTGTTTATCAGGAAAACGATAGATCGCAAGTATCTACATATATATTAGTTTTTCTATGGTACTATAGCAATACATATATTCATTTATTTATTTCTTAACTATTATAAATGATATTTAGTTGTTTTTGGTTAGAAGCTAATGAAAAAATGTTAAATGGAATAGATTTTGATCACCAACAGTTAAAATATGTTAAAATACTGTTCGTAACATTTTACCTGTTGTTGGGTTCTCTGCTGTTGCCAGGAGATAAAACCCTGTCTGGGTCTCCCCAAAGGAGTCGTACCAAGGCGCCTCCAAAATTAAATGATTTCTCTCACAGGAAAAAAGTTTTCGTCGCCAAAACTAGAAATAAAAAAAGGATAGCATGCAAAAATAGTTCTTGACAATTTAATGAAATTTCGTGCTCGAAAGTAGCCTTCTTAGTCGAACTTGGATACCTTTGCATGTTCTCAGTCATCTGGTTCTTGGGGTGAATTTGCCCATAAAAGGTATCCTTAAGCCGGGAGCTCGGCCAAAAGTTTTCCCCGAATTTCCACTTTGCCTCGACGACATAGTTCCAGGACTGCACCGAGGAAAGGTGAGTTCACCCAAGAGTGAATGTGCTCTCGTGGGAGTTTAGAACTGTGCACCCTGACAAAATTTGTTTTACAACGCCCAACCCCCGGAAAAAGTCTTCGAATACCCCAGGGATTCTCGGACTTGGCTCGAGTTTCCCGCCTCACTGGAGTATGGTGATAATTCACGGACGGATGAGTAAGAAGCACAGTTTAGATATTTATCTGGCTGTTCCGGATCCCGGTCCCTTATCCTTCAGAACCTAGGTCCTGTACCCGTACGATGATCGCATACGTATTTAATTTGCTCACCACAAGTGCATTATGAGGATGATTTCAACGCGCGAGATTGTGCTGATACACCGGATGGGAAAGTTTCTCTTCCCTCAACGAACCTGGACCGGGGACCCAGCATCGAAGACCGGGAGGAGCAGCCGGCTCGGCTTTTGCCCCGCATCATCGCAAGGGCCAAACTGGCGGAACCTTGGCAGCAGCAAACAGTCAGACTTTGGACAATCCCTGCCGCAATTATATTAGCAGAGAGTTCCAATTGTTGAACATGAGCTTAGGGAATTTTCGCGTAAGCAAATATTGGATGCACCGAGAGTAAAATATTTGCCAAGGATGCAAGTTGTATATGCACTTTGGGGCTGTTGCTCTACGAGTACAGCTACCGTTTTATAGGGCGTAGAATGTTTGCGTTTTTGCTGAGTGCTACTGCCAAGAATCTTTTGCGTTAGACGCCGGGATGGATATGCACACCGGTGGCAGATGGTTTTGATTATTTCGTCGTTTTTAAAGGTTTTTCAGGAACGCAGAGATGAAACGGTATGGTTGCATAGTGCCAGTCATTTTCAGTTTTCTGATTCTGAGAATCCCAGCCGCATTTAAAATATAATCCGCCTGAGTGTGATTTGCGAGGTTCAGATGAATAATTCTTACCATATCCGCCCCATTACCACATAAATTACAGATTAGATGAATGGACTGAACATAAAATGCATAAAGTACTGAGGAAATTAAATGTTAAAAGATATTACATTTATCTCTTCATTCTTAAAATAATTAAAATTATGTAGGTATTATAAGTCTTGTATGAATGCAGTAACAGCTTTAGAAAACTTACTTTTTATATAAATCAGGAGCTCAAATATTGATTAAAAATAGTTCACGACAAACAATACGATTAGTTAAAATATCTCACACATAAGGTCTTCTATCCACACCAACTGTCTAATATTATAGCATCGTTGTTTTATGCCACAACATTTCAAAATCTTAGTTACGTACAGCGATAAACATTTAGAGGTATTTATGTGAATTTAAAAACGTCTGCCTTTATTAATATTAAGCTCTAGCTTAAAAAACTTAAACAAGATTGCTGTCGTTTTCTCCCAAAGACTGACCTATACCTGAAAACCTTGATCTAAGCCTTGAAGCACTTGATTTTCTATAAATGTTATGTTATTTCTTAAAATAGGGAAAGATAATAACTTATTAACAAAGAACTTTCACAAAATTGCTTTAAATTATTTATCAACATGAGGGCTTGAGATGCATAAAGACCATATTTAGGAAAAACAACATTCTACATCTTGGTGATGTTATTCCGAAGGTCCGAGGTGATTTCGGGAGTGACCGTAAAATTGAGTGAGTTCACCGAAGTACGGATTCAATCTCCGTCATCTCATGCAAAGGCTAAGAAAAGAATAGGATGAAGAAGGAGGACAAAAAAAAAGGAAAAGGGAATAAATTGCCAATAAAACCTCAAGTGCAATATTAATCAACATGAGCCCGTCACCCTCTTACGATAGCTATAAAAAATAGTAAAGTGACGTGTGCCACATTCAAGTATAGCGGCAGACTAGCTCCTTACAAACAAACTCAATTTTCCGCAACTCCCCCTGCGGGTTCACGAGACATTTAAAGAGACGCTTGTCCCACAGGGGATGGAACCTGTCACAAAGAAAAATAATAAAATGAAATCAGCCAGGGAAAAAGTAGTTAAGCCCCTCCCTACCGAAAAACTTATTTGCTTTCGACGGCCACCAAAAACCAAGACTGGCATCACGGGTCCCCAATATAGAAGCACAGTCACTGGAGCACCGCATGGTAGCCCCCGACCTTAAGTTGTATAGTATCCTGCCGAGATGGACCAGTCATGAGTCTAATAAAATCAGGGAGCATTAAACCATGAAAATCAGTAAACCGAAAAAACTACTTACGTGCATGCCATCCATCCCCCTTGCTGGTTATACACGTAATACCTACGCAAAAATTTTGAGGGGTTGGTTTGTTGCCGGGGTTTTCTCGGGGCCCAAGAAACCCAACCTAAACTTTGCGGGCGGTCGTCTGCATAAAAATTCACTAGACGACCAGAATAACACCCCCGAAAAATTGCATGTCTCCTCGAGTCAGTAAACAATCTTTAAGGAGGGGGCGGAAAACAATATTATCAATGTTGGTAATAAAAAGAGAAAAAATATATATATATATATAAAGAAAATGAACGACCCAAAACCTATGCCCCCTTATTTCCTGTCAAAGGAACCCAGTGACGGAGAACGGATGAGATCTCTAGCGCAGGATAGGTACCAGGGTTCGGGCCCGGTGCGGTATCATCCACATAACCAATAACTTTCCAATTTATATTCACTTTCCGTTGCATTAATAAACGCAAGACGTAGCGCGCGGTAGGACTGTTATATGTACGTACATCATAGCCACACGCACGCACGTACGCACCACACACGGCCTATATTTTGTGGGGGTGGGATACGTATGCCTGGCATATGGAACACCATTGAGCCACAGGGTGGGTATAATATAACCACGCTCACGTTATGCTCATATACCATGCAGAATTGTGCGAACATCCCTTGTAGATTCTCTGGGATTCCTAGCCACCGTCGCCACCACACCTCCACATGAAGCGGGGCTCATAAACGGATATCCTGGCTAATATCATTCCCTCTTCTCCGGAAGCGGTGAAAGGAGACGGAGATCAAGCTTTGCTGCATTCATTTTTTTCTTTTTTTCAATTCAGGGAAGATGGCCCTTTGCCTTACCTTATACACTCAATCGCACAAATTGTACCAAAAAAATAGGTATGATGTGTACTACGTTTTATTACCTAAGGCCTATCGCACACTGTATGAGAATTCACGCGAACTCTCACCAAAAGTTCGAAATTTCAAAATATACAACTTTGATCTTTACAGTATAAGCTTAAGATTATCTTTAATTAAACCAAATCTTAAATGAGAAGAGATTGAGCGTTTGATTGTTACTCAGATATGTACAGCTAAGCTTAAGTCACCGAAATTTAATGCTCTGAAACTTGGAACATTTAATACTTAACCATGGGGTAGTTATATGTATAAGAAAATTTTCGTTGATGTCCAGTGTTATTTTGTAATTTTGCAATAAGAGAAGGTGAACTATTAATTTTGTTATAACTTTTGCATTTATCAATATTTTTTTAATAAAATTTGATATAATTGTCAATGATTTTTTAAGGATCAGACTTATTTCAAATTTATTTTCCTTATACACAAAAAAACAACTTCCAAGTTTGAAAATATACTAGGCAATGAACCTGAAACGCACTGTTTGAACTTAGCTCAATGTGTTTCAAGCCCAAACAAATTTATTACTGCATGAATTTTGTTTCATTTATCGTCATTCAATTCATTCAACTGCCAGTTTTATGATATCTGCTACTGCCTTTGTAGGAGTAAGGAGGTAATTTTTATAATTTGTAACAGAGAAATAGCTTTAATATACAAAAAAAATCTAAACCGATATTAATACTCGACGGGGTGGTTTTTGTGTAAGTTTTTTAAAAAGGTATTTTTAATCAGCTGGACGATTAAATGTTAAATTTAGATTAATCGATTAGTAGTAGTTTTTTGTTATTATTGATAATGTACCCTAATAGTTTTGAAAAATTGTGCAAGTCGCCTTATTCCTAATTGAAAAAAATTATATTTCAATTAATTTCAAATTTCATTAATTTAAGGTCGAATTCGATTACAGTTTAAATTCTTTTTTCAATTTACCCGTATTCTGCATTTCACATTTTATAAACTTACAAATCAAAAACTTCTAAAATGAGAATTGCTGTTCTCTTAAAATTTTTAAAACGATTGCATTTATTTTACTCTAAAAACACTAAAAGCAGTTGAATTATTGAAAATTAATTTAAAAAAATTCGAAAGTTAAATGAAATTGAATATCAATTTATTTGTTTGCTTGTCGAGAATCACTAAATGGTTATGATTGAATTGGTAGGAATGCAGAAAACAAATTAATAATTCTAAATGGGAATCGAACTTTCTGTGTGATTTTTAAACAGGGTGTGTAAATTTCAATAACTATTTCTGACGATTTTGTTTCATAAGAATTCTCTAGAACTAAATTCATATGAATTTTTATCCAATGTGCGAGAGGCCTTAGTTTGGCAAACACGTGCCTAAGTTCGATACCATGGTAAAAGTACGAAATTCAGGTATCGTTTAGGTTTGGTACACACAATCCAAAAAGTTCGACACATATACCAGGTGCGAATATGGTGAATTTCAAGTAACCGACGTGTGTAGTTTTTGCTATCAAGCTTTACTGGGTTTTTATTCATGAAATTGTTATGGCTGCAATTCCGGATTCATAGAAAATAGCATTTTAGGTAGGAGGTCTTCCACCCGTACCCTTTTCAGAACAGTACTTTTACGTTTGCACGTTTATCGATTATGCAAAATTCAGACACGGTTTCTTCACTTTCAACTAAAGAAAAGTTGGGCAAACGTACAAAAGGCGGGACACGTCTAACGAGTTAAAGAATTTCCTGAACAACAACAAAAACATAAATGCCACAAAATTGTCTCGGAAGTTTTTCTTATAAAATACGTTGGCATATCGTTAAAAATCTCCTTGAGACGATTTTTGGCACCTTTAAAGGTAAATATACCGCCCTTTGTCAGGCATGCAACCGTATCAGAAGTGTTAGCGATTAAAGGGATGTGACAGCGCTTTCCCACTTTTTATGATTAATCGTCGAGTTCCTGAAAAATGTCAAGGGAATGAGTTTCCAAAAAGTACACCCCCATTCAAAACCCTTTACATTCCGCGGGCTTTTGCGGTGGGAAATAAAAAAGGGCACATGTCGAGTGGAAATGAAGAAAAAAGATTTAGCGTCGAGCCAGCCAACTTTATAAATGAAATTAAATTGAGTGGAAGTGAATTCCTCATTTTTGTGCGAATATTTTACATTCGCGCATTCCCATCACATCCCCCAAACATCTACCCGATGAACGGGGAATAGGGTTAAAGCAGGTGGTGGGGTTAACTCCTGTTGACCAGAGAGTTGTAGGCCCAACCGGGCAAAAGGAGAGGAGTCGGCTGCACCTATCCCACGTGTGGGTCACATGCAAATACCTTTCCGCTCAGGGCCGATTCTATTTCAGATTTAATTTTTGGCTGCGGGAGCAAAGTGATACTTTATGCGGCTCCATTCGTTTCTATCAGCGACTAGATTTATTTCAATGCTGCACTGCGGCAGCAATTGTTGCTGGAAAAACAATTTTTTTTGGTAGTTGTCTTTTATATTTATGCTTTTTTACTTATTTATTTTTACTATTTTTTTTTTAATGAAATTTAGGCCTCAGTGCTATTTTTAATTAAAATTTTTGCTTAGGAAGCAGTTATGAAAGCTATTTACCCTCCAAAAAATTTAGTGTATGCTTTTGAAATAAATTTATTAACATGATTCGACTGTGTCAAGCTTTTTGTTGGATGCTACAAAGACTAAATAAACTGCTGATGTATTTATAAACTCTTACGATAACACAGGATCTATGAACGCAATTGTACAATATTTCAGAAACATATTCCATTTGAAATATTGTAAACGTGACTTGCATTGTATTTTGGTGTTTACTGTAGAGAAGTTGCGATTTCATGTTCATCATGTGTGCTTCTTTTATGAAATAAATTGTTACTAAAGAAAAAAATATCAGAATATGTTTAATGGACAACAATAAGAATATCTTTAATTTTCTACCTGTGAACAATTTATTTTTGTCTTAACTATTTAGTTTCGTTAATTTAATTCTCGTCTTCTTCATGATTAAAAATTAACATCGATTATGCGGATGGAATTATAATTATAATTTTAATCAAAATACTATCTATTATCTTATTACTTTTCAATTTCTTTCCCGATTCATATATAACACCAGATAAAAAGTAAACTGGTTTTCATTGGTTAAATTGTTTAGACTCTTATAATAATAATATTATATATAAATATATGGGGTATCTTCAAAATATCTGATAATCTACCATGAATACATACCAGGTGTACTGGAAAGTCTTAACCGGTTTTTAATGAAAAAAATGCATAATTTTTAAGAGAATGGAGAAGGTTATTTGTTCAAAGTATTGACCATTCGATTTTACACACTTTATCCATCTTTTTTGCAATTTAAGAATGCAATCCCAGTCCTGTAAGCCAATACATTCATCGAGCCATTTTTCGACTTCATCGAATTTGGCAAAATATACCTCATCCAGGGCATGTTCCATTCATGCGAAAAGGTGATAATCAGACGGGGGCAGGTCTGGAGAGTACAACGAGTTGCGATAGTACGTCCCAAGGGATTTCAATTCGTATTTCACCGGTTTTGCTGTATGCGACGATGCATTGTCATGCAATAAAATCACTTTACCATGTCTTCGGGCCCATTCTGGACGTTTTTCCACCAACGCATAGTTTAAATTTATTATTTGTTGTTTATACCGATTAGTATTAATTGTTTCACCAAGTTTCAGATGTTAATAATACACCACACCACTCTGGTCCCACGAAACACAGAGCATTGTCTTCTTTCCGAAACGATTGGGCTATCCCTAGCTTGGCTAGGCGATAATCACGATTTTCTACGTTTTCGATTTTCGAAATAAATCCATTTTTCATCATGTGTCACAATCTAATACAAAAAGTACTTCCTTTTGTACCGTAGAAACAGCTTTTCATAAATGGTTTTTCGATTTTCCCTTTGCCTGTCATTCAGTTCATGTGACTCCCAGTTTTTGGATCTTTTTTTCTACCAATTGTTTTTGAGTTTGGTTTGGGTCTTCATTCAATAACTCCTGCAATTCCGTATCCACAAATGTTTTTGGTTTGTCCGAACGTTTACTGTCTTTCAAATCAAAATTACCACTTTTAAATTTTCGGAAACCACGTATCACATATTTTTATATTTGGGCATATATTAATTCTAAAATCTAAAATGTGAACAATTTGGAGCACGGAAACTGGACTTAAACGTAAATATTATTTTGATTTTTTGTTTTTAATAAATTTATTTATTTTATCACATCGCTTTACCAAAGAGATTTGCCAAAAATTACTCGTGTTATAGGTAATTCAGAAATATGTACATCTAGACCAATAATTTAAATAAAGCTAAATACAATAAAATCTAGAACCTATCAGGATTACGATACATGTATAATATTTAATAATATATAAATAATTTATTTATTATCATATTGAAACTAGCACTATACTTATTAAATTTATGGTCTATCAAAGCGAATGCCTTCTAATTAAAAATATTTCGTGAAATAATCAGCATATTTTTATGATTTATTTTCCAATAACAATTTCAGTAGTCCTGCAATTTTCTCAAAAGTGGAGAATTCTCCTAAAAAATTCACCATATTTTGCATAATTGAGATTTTCACATTATCATTTAGAGAAGTATTTGTACTTGAATGAAAATAATAGAACAAAAATTATTTAAAAGGTTTCTGAGAGATCCTTGGAACTAGCCAGCATATTTAATTTTGTTTTACGTTGTTTGAGGCAGTTTATTTCTATTAAATAAAAATGTGATACATTTTTGAGAAAAACTGACTTAAAAAAACAAAAAAGACTGTATTTTGACCAATGAAAGTATTGTAGATGTTGTCTTATTTTTAAGATGTAGGCATAAATAAATGAGAGGACAGAGATTATTCCGTGCTTGGACGAACCTCCTCAATTTTAAGGTCGTGCCTCAAAGCCAATTGAATCACCAAAAGTAGACCGGGAGCGGCCTGTTTCTGCTCCCAACCAGGCCAAAGATGCCTCTAGCCTTTGATATCGTGTCGCGTAAAAGGTGATAATTTACTTTAAGCGATTTTAAGAGGTTTCAGTTAATCCACCGAAAATCATCTTTTCAAATTCCCATCAAAATGTGAGGCCGCGTGAAATAATTCAGGCACCAGCAGCTTGTTTAGGGTACGACGGAATTTTGGAAAAGAATTTCGCGAAGGGTATAATACAAAATAAAAAAAAAAACCAAACGAAAGTATTCTTCCTTGAAGATCTTTACTGTCTCATCGTGCTGAGGGTGCTAGCGGAAGTGTGTTGTGGCTGAGGGGTTGCGTACTCAAACACTTCCGCCCTTGCTTCCCATGTGCCTTCATCATAAAAGTTCTCATTCATTGGAATTAACTGTCTCACAAGAAACGAAGATTAAGTGAGAATCAAATCACCGCGTAACTTGAATGATTTTCCATCCCTTCACCAACGACGAATGCTTTATTTTTTTTTTTTTTTTTTGTTGTTGTTGTTATTGTAATAGTAGGATACACCCCAATCCCATCCACGCCTTTCCCTTCCCCATTACCCCCGTATAGGGGTTTGGTTTGCGACGAAGACGATGCGGTAAACACAAAAAAGAAGCAGCAAAAGAAAAACGATTTCCTTCCAACTCGTGAAATTCATCTCCTAAAGGGATTTGAGTTGTGAAAGTTCTGAAGTGGCTGCTGCGTATGTACCCAAGTGTAGGAATGAATTGTGAAACTTATTAAACTTCACCTTCACACCCATCTAGGTGAGAGGTATTTGGGGGTGGCATAAGCCGAGAAAATTAAGGTAGAACGGGTCGGGTGATTATTGCACAAAACAGGCACGAAATCGGGATATTTGTCGAACGGCGAATTGAACAGGAGCACAAGGACAAATAAAAATAACAAGAAAAAAACCTAAGATTCGCAATACCATGAAATTACCGTAAGCCTCCTGCGAAAATAGACAGATGACGTGATAAAAATTATTCCCCGAAAGGCATGGTTGCACGAAGGGTAGGATGGTGCGGAGACGGCCAGGTATATAACTTTGTCGTCTCGTCAAATAGCACCCTTGACGGAAATAAGGGCGCCCATCCCCTCCAAGTTTTTGGTATATCCATGTCCCATTTAGGGTTATGATTTCCATTTTAACGAGAAATACTGCTCCTTTGTGATGATCGCTTTTCTCTGCATAGCGCGCGGCTGTGATTTTTCGGACAGCCTCTCTGCCAGCAGAAGGGCGACAGGACTAGGTAAAGTAGAGGAAGGGAGCTGAGGTATTTGCGAAACTTTGTCGGCAAGGATTGATTGGAAGTTAATTCTTATAAACTTAATTTTCCGCTGGGATACCCCCGGTAAGAGTTTACTGGAATTCGTAAGACGCAGTGGTGGCGGGTGGCGCCGACGGGTGCCATGGTTCCTTTGAACAGGACCCCGGCGACACGGAAAGCTGGTAATTGTTTTGCAGGGGAACGCTCCTTCATTAGACTTTTGCCTACTGCATTTTATACCCACGCCCCAATAATTCCGTTGACTTACTTCAGGCAAATGGAGTTTCATCTTAAGTTCACTTAATGAAATGGTTAATTAAAGCAACTGCGGTAATTGGAACTAATTTCTCAAGGTAATCTTCGGAATGGATTAAGTCTATAAAGCTCTTTATTCCATTGTTCCATGGTAACTTCCACAATATCTAAAGATATACCATTACAATTTTTGTCATTCCTGGAAATTTTTAAAATCTATTCCATCTCGGATAATTTTGGTATTTGTACAATGTCTTTATATTTACTTAAAAATATACCTAGCATACATGCTTACAATATTAAACTTTAATTTTCAAAACTACTGAAAACAGATATTTAATTAATTAAACTTAATTAAAAATACTCAAAAAATACTTAGAAACCTTTTTTTCTGCATCGATAATTTACCTCGTATGCTGATACAGATCTAAAAGTTAAAATCGAAATGATTTGAAGCTAATTTTCATAACCGTCATTAATCAGATCCTCTTTCATAACTAAATTCAAATAAAAGTGAAATGTGGAAGATGATTTCAATATTATTTTTTATTTTTACGATAGTAGTTAGTGCTGTTCCGGCTCGATGTATAGTGGACCTGCAGTTTCACTGTACAATTGTATGTACTCGTATATATCAGGTAGTCAAGGTCCTGTACCGGAAATCTATCACCAGTCAATCGATGGAATTTAAGTAGGTACATTTTCCGTGCATTACCCTAACTAATTAATAAAAAGTTATTATTTAAATTGAATCATTTATTACATAATAATTCTATAATTTTAACCGGATATATGTCACTATCACGATCAATTCTCCAACTGCAAATGTAAATTTGTAATCGGAAAAAAAATATTTCTTTTTTATTTGTTCTGTGAGACCTTGCTTCCAGCCAAATTTCGTGATTCTAGCTCAACGGGAAGTATCCTATAGGTTTTTATTTATTTGCAAGTGTCAAACTATGCAACATAAATTGCCGTTTTTTTTTTTGACTTAGGAACTAGATATTTTTACAGCGCCACGGGACTATAATAGACCTAAGTACATGATATTAACACCTCCACACGTTCCTGAGAAAAAGGGTCTTGACAGACGGACAGATAATGAAGTGAACCCATTATCGGAACCTTAAAAATTAATTAATAAATTAATTATTCTGAAGGAATAAAAATTGAAATATTATTGATGCTTTAAATTCGTAAATAAAGCTAGAAGTTGGGGTTCCATTTATGTGCGCGGCTCCAAGATTTAATTTTTCATGCAATCCCGAACGCGAGCATTTAACAAAAATAAAATAAAACTTTTATAATATTCAAACAGACGGATACAAAAAAAGAACAAATATTTTGAAGAACTAGAATGACGAAGACGAAGAAAGGGATAGTTTTCCTATTATCTTTAATTCAATATCAAGTGATCCTAAAAATGTCAAAATTTGAGCTTTACTAGCCTAAAAGATCAGGGTAGAACGGTGTTTTTTTCGCGAATTTTGGACTATGTCTTTACAACCACTATATCAAAGTTTTGAAAATTGTTTTGGAAGTGGACATTTTCAACGATACCACACGATACAATAAATTAAGTTTTTTTTAAAAGGGCACAACTTACCCCATTAAAAACTAACAAAATTACATTTCATAATTTTCTGTCTGTAAATGGTCTTAAATGCTTTGAACAGCCTTTTTGAAACCATAAGCTTTTTTATCTATATGTTAAATTGGACTATGTAATCAGTTGTGGCAAAAAATGAAGTTTATCGAAGAGAGGGTTTAGGCGTTATTAACTAACAAACATACAAACAAACAAAATAAGAATTTTAATTTTTTCGATCTTCCAGCTTTTATTTTAGATTTCTCCGAATTTTCTTTGGAGTCCAAGTGTCATATAGCCACTATGATATTAAATGCATTCCCATCAAAAATTCCTAAACGAGGTGAAGGTGTTCTCGAGTTTTTGCGAGACTAACGCACGGCAATTGATTTTTATATGTTACATTAAATAGTAATAAGTATTACTTCAACATAATTTTTTTTGAGTTGGTTTCTTTAGAGCAGCATACTAACTTAAAATGAAATATTATTTTAAACGTTAAAACTACAAAACTGATGTCACAAGGGTTACTATTGCTTTTCCAAGTAATTATCTTAAAACTTACATATTTTATTCTTTACATGTTGTAAAAGATAGATTCTCATTTTTATGTAATATAATTACACTGGTCAACACCAATTTTTAAGTCAAGAAATAGCAAATAATTTGTAAATAATTTTTTCTTTAAATTATGAATTCGTAATATAGGCTTTCGTATTGTTTAGCTCTATTTTTCTCGAAAACGGAAGCTGATTGAACATATTTATTTACGAATTTATTCACCTTCGCACTGTGCGCATTAGGTTCACTAATGCGGTCCAGCTAGTATTAAATAATTTTTGTAGATGGGAAAACAGAAAATTCTTGCAATTGTAGTGTTGGATATCTTAAATCTTAAAATTTTCCATATTCATTATAAATTGTAGATTTAAATTCTGTAGCCCCGAAATCGTCTTGATATTATTCTTCATTCAAATTATTTAATGCATAGATATTTCGGTCGCCCTATTATATGTGCCATTTTGAGTTTAGAAATTTTGGTAACAAAAGGCAGCATCTGCCAAAAACTCCTTAGTATTAAATTTCAATCCCTGGAAGTTTAAACTTTTTTTTTATCCATTCTGGATCTGCCATCTTGCATTTTGGCATGTTTGAATCCTATAGCCCAAAATACGGCTAAATATTAATTTTATTTAAAACTGCTTAAATTTATGAATTTCGGTCGCAATATTAGATTTTGAATTTGAAAATTTTGATGGCAAATTTGTAATCGGAATCTCCAAATACCTCGTAATTTCGATTTTCATGGCTATGCCTTGAAATTTAACATTTTCGGGATCCATTTTGCGTTCGCTACTATGAATTTTGGTAGTATTGAATTCTGTAACCCAAAAGACTCCTAGATATTAATTTTCACTGAAATTGTTTGAAATTGAGGAAATTCGATCGCTATATTTGACCGTACTATTGTCATAGGCATAGTCATTGTCATATGTTAGATCTTAAAATAAGACTTCATTTTTATAATATTTATCGCTATATTAACTTTCGTGTACAATTACGTGAAAGGGAAAAATTGTGTAAGAACATAAAGACGAGATTCTACGTAACCCATCTTGCATCCTTTGATGATTCCAAATGAAAATTTAAGTCTTATTATATTTTAAGTTTCTTTGGGTTTTAGAATGGCAAAGAATTGTGTTTGCAATATTATACCCCTTTTATTTGTTCTCAAAGAACTTAAAATATATTCCTATTCTATCAAATAATAAGAAGACTGGTAATAGAAGGTTTGATCAATAAAGTATTAGTTTTCTATATACTATATAACGAAGTTCTATTAACCATGAAACCTTAAATATCCTATCTTGCCCACCTTCCCCAACTCATATACATATATTGACTTTTTCAATCATTTCTTAATTATATTCTCTGTGAAACTCTAGGCGGCTCGGTACTTGTATTTATATCAGAAAATACGTATTTTAAGATTTTATTAAGAAATTAGAAATCCCTATGAGTATAGTGCGTTAGCCAATAACATTCGAGTTTTTTTCGACATATTTTAACAAGGTGTCTTTGGAGAGGCCCACATAATCGTTAACCGCACAACCGTAAATCCTCCATTAGCATATGACTACAAACTCGACTTAAGTAATTATATCGTAATCAGTCTTCATATCCTTTCAAGCCAAATGGGCGTAAAGCTTACAATTCCATCAAGATATCATTAAAGACACATCAACGCCCCAAACACCGCAACACCCGCGAAACCACCGTAACCGTCCTACCATCACCTCCTGACACCCCAAAAACCATCCATCTGGTTCCTGGCATTTTAGCTACCATATAATAATTATGTACAATGCAGGCGTCAAGATATGCCTAGTTTAGAAAGTTGCTCCCCTACTGGTGCGCCGGGCTATCCCAGTCTGGCGGGGGCGTAACCGAAGAAAACTTAAACAGCTGTTGGGGCCTAAAGTTATGATTCGGCAGATAGGTCCTATGTTAGTGAGCTCCGCAGTCGAATTCGAATCCAAAGTGCTTCTTTCGCTGCGGTACTAATTAGAAATGGGGTTTTATTCACGCCCGGCTGTGTGAATTAATTTTGAAATTAATTCGGAAAAGTTTTGGAAAACTCGTCTCGACCAACCTTCGTCCCGCAGTCTGTGCATTTATTTTATGCAGCAACAAATATCTCTTCCAGAGAACCTGGGGATGGTCCTGCCCTACCTACCATCAGCGGGTGAAGGACAATTTTACGGCAAAGTTTCAGTCTCATGGCTGGCTAATTGCTCTCTTACGCATTTTCTGCGGGAAATGTCGAGCGGCATGGGACAAAAAGTTGCAACTAAATAAAAAGTATTAAAGGTAAAAAATTTCAGGTTTTCTCCCAAAAACAAAAATTAAAATACTTTTCACATATTCCCTACCCTACCGGTTTCATGTCTGCGGTTTAATTCCATCGAGATGAATGCACCACTGTTGCAGTGGCGGAAATCATTTGTATCTTTTTATTTTTCGGCTTTTGCAAAATGCAAATATTTTTGCGAGAACCTTGCGGCATACACGCGCTTTTTTTTTTGCAATTTTAATGATTCCCTAATTAATGGAAACTGGTGGTTAGTAGTGGATTACACTGTGAATATTTTAAGAATTTTTAAGCGTTTTAATTATTTGTACCTTTCAAATCGATTCGAAGAGGGTGAAGAGGGTCCCTATATGTCTCCGCAATTTTAATTTATATATAGCGGACAAGCCGCAGGTTTTAATAACAATGAAAATAGCAGGGAAAAATGAGTTTTCAAGCTTTTTAACAAATGAGATACGTATTGAATGGGAGGTTATTATAAAATCCTTGTAACGCAGGTGTGTGTGAATTCATTCATAAAATTCAGTAAAAAATATATTTTCCAACATTTAACAAAAATTGAGAACAAAAAGGCATTATAAATAATGGGAATAAGCCGAAAAAAAGATTTCGAAAAAATAATTACTTTATTTCTGGTCTTCTTTATTCAATGACTATATATAGGTAATTTTATTTTACTACAACTAAGGTTTCATTAGGCTCATAAGAATTTGAGATAATCATTTATTCTGCGTACGAACTTTCGACTCGACTTTCAGCCCAATCGATCAAAAACTTTTATTAGATTTGTCCAAGAAAGAATATTTATTGCGTTCAATCTGTCTAATAATTTTGAAAGCATTGAATGATTTATTTAATTTGATATCAACCATCACTTTAATTGCTTACCCGATTTAAAATTTTAATTTTATTTTAAACTTATTTGTTCCACTAAAAGCTTGGAGGAGCAAATACAAATTAATTAATGCTATAGAGACTCTATAATATATAAATTAAAGCATATACGTCCGGGTCAAAAGCCTTAAGGACCTAATTCGAATTTATTTTTATTTATTTCGCTTAATACAAGCTACATAACAATAACACTTAAAGATTAGGATTAAAACAAATTAAAGGCAAATGGGTGGAGTGGCTAAGGGAGCAGGCGAAGAGGGGAAATCACGTGAGATGGTTGAGCTCAGACCTCAGAAATGATTTGCTCACGTGGAAATCAAAAGAAGGGAGGGAACACTATATAAATAGTTCCTCAATATGCCGATTTTAGAATGGTATGTTAGCTCTCATTTAATCCTGAAGATCTTAACGTACGATGTCTAGGCTCACATTTTGATTCAAATAAAATAGAATATAGTCATAGACTCAAAAACCTTTTATAATTATTATTAATTTATCTTATTATCTAATCTTATTTATTTATTTATTCAATCAATTCACGGGTATGCACCCTTTTTACAAAGATAAGTCGGCCTTACATACAATGGCCAATTAATATTTCTACAAAAATCAATAAAGTGTCAATGAAGACTATACAAACATAAAAATAATAAGTGAATCTCCTAATAACTACCAAAAATACTCAGAAATAAATTTATGCATAAAGTTTGAGACAAGAAATTATAAAATACATTATCATTGCGCTCATAGCGAATATCACATACGGTTTACAATTAAGTTTTTAAATTGAGATAACGAGATATTGACTAGATCATTATGTGATTCTAACATTCGATTAGCATTTCTTGCAATTCTAGGAACAGTATTATAAAATGTAAAATCTCTTTTAAAATGTCTGATTTCAAAAACTGGAGGCCTACGAGTGACCCTATTTGGAACATGAAGTGGAAATAAATGAAAAAGTTCAATACATAAAGTTTGCCCGTTGATGGGGGCCTACGGTAGATCAGTGGGGGCCTATAGTAGATCAGTTGTTAACGCGCTGGCCTATCGTCCTAAAGGCTGTGGGTTCGAATCCCACGATAACCATGGTATTCTACTCTACGAACAAAATGGGTCAATGAATGCAATGGACAAAATGTCTGAGCGCTCGAGGCTACACGTCTCGCCCACTCCAATAATAATAATAATAATAATAATAATAATAATAATAATGCCCGTTGATAATATAATATAAGAACAACATGTCCAAAATCGAGCGACGTTTCTCCAGAGTATCCAGCTGAGACAATTGCAATGCGACAGTATAATCGTGATCTAACAGCGACATAGGGCAGTTACTTTTGAACATAAAAAATCTCAGAAATTTGTGTTGAACCGATTCGATTGATTTGATATTTTCATCAGTATAAGGAGACCAGATAGGAGATGCGTACTCGAGAGACGGTCTGACCAAACTCACGAACAAACTTTCAACAAATCTTACTTAATCTTTAAGAATATCATACATAAACTACTTGAAATGATCATATGGTTACAATAACCCAAAAACTATTAATTCGAATGTAAAAAACTTGAACGGAAACTCTTTTGATTACAGTAAAAAATAATTGTGTCGTCCAGACCCTTCGCAAGGTGATAACATTAGCATAATCTGCTTGTGTTTGGATTTCAGATAATTGCAACCATCGTAAGCAATGCCGATAAAAAGACGTCGCCGGAGATTGGCTGTATTTCGGCAAATTTTAAATATTTATCAATACAAAAAACTTTTACAAATATCTTAGGACTTTGAAACCCATTATTGCCTTTTTATCAATCATTTATTATATATCTCAAAAAAATATTATTAAAGTAACCTCGATTTTACTAAGTCCGGCTGTATGATGCGGCTTAATTTAAATTTTTAAAATGTAAATTTTGTACTGTAATTTTGAATATTTTCAACATTGAGGTTTTGATTAAATTCAATGTTTTAGCATCCATGGGTTTGTCGAGTAGATTTATTAAAAAGTGGGATTTATTTAAAAAGAAGTCTAGCGCATAAATCTACACAAAACAGACTTGACAAAGTTTTGCTTTTGCTTTCCCTCTCACCATCTGTCCTGAATTATGTCCTGGTTATGTATATGTGCCCAATGGGGTAGTATGCACCCCCTCTCGCGGGTACCATATTGGCGAGTAAATTAAAACTTTGAGTGCTTTCGCAGCTGATTTGCATGAAGTTTGCTTTTTGCGAGTGATTTTATTTATTTCAGCTGAAGCCGTTCGCCGTTTTGTGTAGTATGTTTGCGCCGCAAAGCTGTGGGTGGATACCCACAACCTCACCTCACCTCATCCGCAGCATCCACCATCCATCTCCTTTTGCTCTTAATGTTTGTGCCAACACTCGAGCGCTAAAGGATACTTTTGATTTCATGAAGTTCAGATGGCATCCCCTATGCTATGCCATACCATGCTGCTTTCATGCTGACTATGTCCCGGTACTTTCGGAATACGACCGAGAAAGAAAGGGGTGAATATGCTAAGTGAGCGCTGAATGTGTTTACTTTTCCGGTTTTAAGCGATTTTAGAGTATTTCTGTCACGTTTAGAAAGTTAACCCCATTCTATGAGTTTGTTTTAATTTCGGTGAAGAGATTTTTGCTCCGAGATAGACCCGGAGTCGTAACTACTCTTCAAGCCGCCCCAAATTCCCTGGTGAATTTTCATCGTCCAATGGGAACGATATGTGGGGGTCGGTACAGACAAAATGAATGCTCGACAGTGTCCTCAAGAATGGTGCAATATTAATTAAAGGTGTGCCACAAAAATGGCCACACTAAAGCAACGTTCATTAGCAAGTATTGATTAATATTCCGTTCACAGAGGAGCGCCCGAATCTGGCACCAGTAGTAACAGGAGCAGCATCAAATTAGCAGAGAAATCACACAAAAGGTGGCCTCAATCAACTGAGAGCCAAAGGATGGACATTAATCACTGGGATAGAGTATTTCCCCGTGTTTTAATGAATAATTGATTACCACTTTGGACGGTCTCCGGTCATATGATATTACATTTAATTGTGATTAATTATAGTTGAAACATTAATTCCATAATGTATGACATGTGTCATTGAAAATTTACATTTGCAGCAGCAGATCAACCAGAAGGGCTGATACCCGACCGCTTCTGTTGCATTTAACCGTCTGCCATCCACCCTAGCCAGCTCTAGCCTCAGTAGTAAACCAGACCAATTCGATACTAATTAATTTTTTAACGAAACTTAATTTCGATTTCGAGCACTTTTAATAGTCCTACAAAAAATGAATACAAATTTTATCCTACTCTCATAGACATTTACTATTTAGCAGCAGCTGCAGTACTAGTGTCCATTTCATGTGCGATTTTATGTATTGCTTTTAATTATACGATATAACATTAGAGAAAATGTAGCAATGATACAAAAAATTGGGCAAAATAGGGCATATTGTTTTTAATTTAATGGCACAGATGTGGGATAGTGAGTCCTAATACAGAATTAAAAAGTCCGCATATTCACTTCAATTCACTTCGTTTACCAGGGAAAATTACATTTCTGATTCCGTAATACATTTTAAAATTATGGCAGATTTACTAAAAAATTTTTCAGTATGTACTTTGGGCTCATCAAATTGAAAATATAAAGAATTAATTACTTAATAAAAAGTGTTTAAGCCCATCACACAATCTTATGTCCAACTAAGGAAATAAATCACAGTGCACAGACCCCTTGGAGAGTAAATTAAATATTAAATTGGTTTTCTCATTTTTGGAGTCGCCAAAAATTACTTCCGGCAACTTAGCGCACTAATTCCTTCTGGGACCGGACCATAAGAACAGGGTGGCCTTAAATCTGTTCGGATACCCATTATATTCAAGAGCCAAAAATATGGGGCAGGGGGTGGGTGGTAGGGGTAGACCGAAATAACTTGAAATTTATCGCCGTAAAGAAGAAATAATTTTCATTCTGGAAAAATAAAATTTATGTAACAAGAGGAATTGAACTGAATTTAACTTTTATTGCAATTCTTTGTAAACTTATGGTCTATTTCCCAGCAGAACCGCAATTAATTTCAGCAATTATTGCGGGGGTGTGCCTAGAAAAAGGGGGGATGGTGTATGGATGGTGAGTTTTATAAGGAGAGTGCAATTACCGATATGCCCTCATTTATAACGTCGTCGTCGACATCGTCTCTGGTCGACGTCGCCGTAGTCGTCTTTCCCAATAGTACTAAAACTGTGGCAGGGCACAGAAAATAAATCTAAAAGAAAATTAAAAAATTATAGAGGACAGAAGTAAAATTGAAAAGAAAAAAGAAATATACTGAATATTCCCTAGAACCATAAATGGGACTAGAACTGCTATAATTGAGGAGTTATTATTTTTCTGAAAGTGGCAATTATTAAAAATTGACCGCTCTTTCCGCGGGTGCATCAGGGTTAGGTTAGCCAATAAAGTTTAGTTGAAAATTGGCAAGTGCTGTGGGGGCCAGGATGTCATTAAGATCGCATTCCCGATCACCTCATTGCCCGTTTTTCTTCCTTTCTCGCCAATTTCCATTTAATTTAACTGCACAGAGCCCGCTACGATAAGATTCAGGCAAACTATCGCAGCCCTTTTTATAGTATCGCCGGCCCCGTTTGATTCCCTTATCAGTGAAATTTTTGCTCGAGGCAAATTTCACTTCGAAGAGCGCTTCAATAGATTTCCCTCTTTTTGTGAAAGGTTTGCATTTTTCAACGAGCACCACACTTGCTCCACTGGGATGGGGTTGCCGCGGGGGTGTATTCCCTACATGCTCAAATTACACATGGTGTAAATATAGACAAGAAAGGGAAAAACATAACCACCAGAGACCCGAAAAGTCGCTTATCGTCGACTTTACATGTCATTACATTTTCAAAGGGTGAAATTTATGTGTCAGACCACAAATAATGCAAAACACGTGTAAAGAATCGCTGGTGTCTGACGAAGTCTGGTATTCGTTTTTGTTTCCCAGGGACGGTTGTGGTAAACGTGGTGAGTCCTCTTACCGGAGGGGTCTATGTTTTCATTTAATACTCAAAATCGAAAACGTCTATGATCTTCCTATTTTACGGGCTTTTCTATGCCCAAGGATACATGTAAGCAAGAAATCTGAGAATCCTTGGTATACCCCTCCATTTTCAACTTAATGCTTAATGGAAGATTGTGGCCAACGCCGTCAGGGGAATTTTATCTGTTCCTATGCTAATTGAGAAGTTTTAACCTCCCCGAGGGCGAAAAGCTGTGTAAAGGGTTCAAAACTGTTGTATTCTGCTGAGGAACTAATTTTTGATAATTCTCGGAAATGCTAATGAATTAGAAGATTGTATGTTGGTGCAAGTAGTTTAAAAACTTTATGTCTGTTTTAGCTAACGTTTTGCAGCTTACAATAACTAACTGAGCACTGAACAAATCTTTAGCTTAAAGTTGAAGTGAAAGAAAAAAACATTTTATATTTAGCACTTCAGTATAAATTCGGCAATATGCATCTTGTATGTATCAACGATAGAATTGTATAAGTATTCCAAATAATGATTGTACATATTAACAAACACCCAGAAAAGTAATTTGTCTAAATAATTAATTGGTGAAAATAGGCTTTCAACTACAAAGTTTGATATAGTTACATAATAGGCGTTCATGAATAATGACTATTGATTAGTAATTTAACTTGAAAACGACAATAACCAATAGCAATCATCTAAGACCACTTTGGATTTAATTTCAATATCAATACTCGATAAAATGTTGCGGGTTTTTTTCACAGAATTACTTTTCAAAAGTCAATAAAAAAGCTTGGAAGAAGCGATGATTTATGAGCACCGCATTATAGTGTAATTTACTAAAAGGTTTTTAATTCTCACCACAAATTAACTAAGAAATATCGATATTCAATCATTTTGAATAGTGTAAAATACTATAACACAAATGTTTATAAATCATCATTTTCTTTTTAAAATGAATTACTTTATTGTTACAACGAATTTTTTAAAACTAGCCATATTTTGGTTACAGATAGTAATTTTACAATTCGCTTTTTTAACTATTAGATGGTTAGAACTATTAGTTGCAATTGTCTATATTTAATTTTTTTTTTCTTTAGTTTAAATCAAGTACTTTGAATTTCAAAAATTAGTTTTGAGACAACATTTTAAGCGATTATTTGTTAGTTGATTTTTAACCATACTTAGAACACTGAAATATTTCAAAAAGAAACAAATACGTCGTAATACTAAACAAAATACATTCAAGCAGTTTGAAACATGTTGGTCATACTCTAGAGCGGTCGAGTACAATTTTCAATCACGTTTTTCTCAAACTGATTTCTTTTTGGTTCAATTTTGTTTTAAAAAAATTATAGTAATTTAGATATAATAAATGAAATCAAACAAGCCCAAGGATTATTGTTGAGGAGTGCTCCTTGACTATCTTACTTTCTTATTGAAATTCTTTATTCGTTTTCTATTAAGAAAACGAGTTTTTTAAATTTATACGAAATTAGAATATACTTTTCTTTAAGGGTTACTTATCAACATCAAAATCATGTAAATATGCCTCTAAATCGTCTCTACTTTAAAAACAGGAGATACAAAATGACAATAATCTTTCAAGAATCAACATTTTTTAAAGAAAAGTTGCAGAATTTTAGTATTCTGCTACGGTAGCTGCCATAAGCGTGTTAGTCGAATTATCACATCCTTCTTAAGAAAGTACGAAGGTGATTTAAGCTGCAATATCTCCGCACCCCTAGAAGAAAAAGGTTTGTACCTTAATTTTACCCTAGTAGGTGTGATAAACGCAGTGAAAGTTTTTCATATGCACGCGGATCATAAACTTTTCCGGATTTGTGTAATTTACCAAATGTGAAAAGTAATTTTTGTTATACGTGCTCTCATTCGTACCAAAAGAACCTGAATGAGGAGGAATGGGAGGGATGATGGTGCACGTATGAGAAGGGTTGAAGGTGCTTAACAAAGTTTTAGCAAACTTTTACCGATTTTATTTCAGGCAGGACTGCACATTTGCAGTGATAGTTTAATTACTTTGAATATTTCACGGATTTAAAGGCAAGGGTGGAAGAGGGGAAGGTTTTCCACCTTTTCGCCTGATACGTGACTAACTGCATGCAACTCTGTATTTCGCATCCACTCTTATAGGGCAACTTTAAGTCGCTTAAATTCTTTCCCCTATCCAGGACCATGCATAGTAGCAGCATTTTTGGCTTTTCCACCTGGAAAATCTGTCTTCTGCTGCTGCAGAGTTGATGGGTTCATTGCAATCAAGTCCTTCCGGGTGACGCATACGGCGGATGCGAGCAAGACAATCCGGCTTGCATATGTAATGCGCTTGAATATATTTATGAAAATTTGAATAAGCGCATTTGCATAGGACGCGAGAGAACGGAAACAAACAAACAGTGTCGGCATGCATCAGCAGCAGCAGCAGCAGCAGTAGCATCCGCGACAGGACCACCCCCCAAAATCTTCTTATAAGTCCCCTCTAACGAGCACTCCACCGGGAGCATAATCGCAGAATATGCGGTAGTGCCGTAGTGCATGATGAGGGAAATGAAGGATGCGACCAAAATCTGTCGACCGGTGCGAAAACAATATATGGTAGTGGCCAAAATTCTCACCGACAGGTTATTTTGAGGGAGGGCTGAAATTCGTATTTATCACCACAGAGTCCACTTAATCACCTTCCAAAAATAAACACTTTTAATGGACAGGGATTTGTATTTCGTCGTGTTTTTTTCCGCACCTATAGTCCAGGTCGCCTTTGGTGCGGAACTTGTCTGTGACCGGGAATAGTTCATGGAAACTAAGCGTGACGAGGACTTAAAACCAACCCCACACCTGACACCAATTTCACAATTTCTGGTATTTGCAGGCAACTAATAATAGAGCGATTTTCTCACCTGTGCCTATTATGCATTCCCCAGACGCCCGAATATTTTCGAAATCCTCTCATCATTCCATATGCAAATTTTTGAAACGAACAAATCTACACATATAAGTGTGCACAGCTAATGAATAAATGGTTCAGTGTGTACCTAGAGTCCACTGCTTTTACTTTGTTTTGCTTCTGCTTTTGTTTTATAGTGAATATATGGCGCTCTGGGGTGAAATGAATTTTAATCTGATTTACAAATGAAACACAATTTTGAAGAGATTTTTGCTTTTGTCCGATTTGAACAGCCACCCCCATAATATAACTAGTGGTGAATGGTGAAGGTGAGCTATGGTGGTGAATGGAAACAGTCAATATTTTCCCATTTCGTACAGACAGAGACTCAGCAGATTATTCCATCTGTGATGAACACGAGCAGTTACATTAGTCCACCATTCACCTCTGCCCCATACCCTAAAGTGCCTTTGATTTGAATTAAATATTTTTCGGAAAACTATTATGTGGAAATTAAGCCTCCATGATTTTTTTCCGCTTATTAAAGCTGGTCCACCTAAAATGAAATTGTTCATGCATGCATCATTTGTGAGGGAAAAACTCTGATTGCGTAGGGTAGATGAACTTTATGGTTTTTCTATCCATATACGAAATCAAATTATATGAATATAAATTGCATTATAGTAAATACATAGATTTTTTCAGCGTTTATCTTTGTTTGGCGGGCTTGTTCTGTAAACTACCATATACCTATAAAAATCAGAAAAATAATGCTTTATTTAAATTTTTTTATATACAACTGTTCTACAACTTATTCTTATACCTAAATGAACACTCACTTGATAATTTAATATTTTAATTGAATTCTAATTCTAATTCTTGTGTTATATTTATCCGAAAACTCTATTCCTTCGTTTATTTCGGCATATCGTTTTCTTTTAAAAAATCATCGATGGTATGTTTGATTTTCACACCACCTTCAAATATTTTGTAAAATCTTAGTATCTTATATTGTAACGAGCAACATAAAATTGCTTCACAGGTACTTTTATAGTTTCTTATTTTTTTTTAGAAAATGAAAGGATTTGTATAGTATATAATGTGCATTATGATGTAAATGAAAGAGAATACATATATTACTTTTATCCATTAAATTGATTTTAATAAATTGCTAGAACTCGTAAGATCTTCCTTCGTTCTTTGTATATATTAAATATTTTGTAAGTTTTGCAACTTGACTTTTGTTTTCATATTTTATTATTTTTATATGAATTTAAATCAATGACAATTCCCTCTTCTAAGAGATGCTAGATATTTTGAATAGACCCTTTTCCATATTTTTTTTACTAGGTACTGAAAGAAAACCTCCTTGCATCCATCCATCCTTCCTTTCATCTTTTTGAAGGTTTCTACCAAAATAACCTTTTCGTACTTCACTTCCGTAGAAGGTGGTCTCATTCTCTTTAAGAGACTTTCGAACCTTATATGTGACAGAAGCATATGTCTTGGACTTTATCCTTTTAACTGCTCCTCCTTTGAAACATAATATTTCAGCAAATGTTCTACCAAAAATTTCACCACCCATAGGGGTAGTACGGGAGCATTTACATTCAAAAAGGAGAGTTTCAAGCAGTTCTTATATATATATATATATATACATATTTTTTCATGACTTTGACGCAAAAGGCATTCCTCTTCCAAGAAAGCAAGTAAGCAATAACCGGGTCCATGAAGTGAAGCTCTTTTTATTCAATTTTTCGTTTCACTAATTTTCGCAAAATTTTGTGATTCTGAAGGAAAGAGTTATTCCTCTGGTTTCCGAGAAAAGCTAGTATGATCCCTAAAGCATCCCATCACTCCTGTCATGAGTATAACTCTTATATGTATATAGAAGGGTTGTATTATGGGTGGTAGGAAATTTCTTCAGTACATTTCTTATTTTTATTTTCCTTTAGTTTTGTTTTGAGGAATTTGTCAGAATCTCTGTGGGGCGCTGTTATCAGCCGTAGAGCACACACATTTGAATAATAGCATCCGACCTAACCCTTCTTTCCAGGGATACGTAATGGCTTTTGTGAGGCATAAAATCCATCTTACCTGCTAAGGGCGGGGGTGGGATGGAAAGCCCGAAAATATCCTTTTATGTATGGCTGACTAGTTGACTGACAGAACACAGCGGAGTTCACTTATGGGAGCACCACATCGGGTTCTCGCAATATGACAGCGCTAAAGGTAAAAATCGACTTAGACTTAGCGCACACATGTGACGGCATACCTAGCGCTATTTCTGCCTGTCGCCTCTTTGCGCTCCTGCTTAAATCTCACAGGTATTCTGAGCTTCCTTGCTCGGTAGCATGACTGGCTGGGATATTATGGATGCATTTCGCAGGTATACCACCTATGAATAACAAAATCATCCAGAAACCCTATAATCGCAACCATACAACACCTCTGTCCTATTGAAGGTTCAGAAGGGACTCCGGTAGCGTCGGAGAGGGCTCCAGGATGTGGATTGTGTTAACCAACAATGGAGTCTGGAAGTGTTTTTGCATTATTCGAAGTGTTCTGCATGAGGTCTAATGTATCTGTCTGCATATTTCGTGCGGGGGAGCATTCTCCTCCTGCTCTTGGGCTACTCCAAGTTTGCTCCTGGTTCTGCCGTTTTGAATTGCTTTAAAGCACCCCCTAGGGAGCCCCTGATGCCATTTGTTTCCAGAGATGCTCATAAAGTACAGTGAAGGATGAAAAACCATTTTGATTACTAACGTACCGGTCTCCCTTTTGAGATTTCAACGCAGTGTTAAATAGCCCTTATTTCGCTTTTACCTTGTCCTCGCGACGCATCCCCTAACCGCCGCCCTTTATCCCGCTCTGTTGTAATAGAATTATTTTGACCGTGCCATTCTCGGTCCCAGTCGCTGACGACGAAACTGCTACGGGGGTGAGTCTTAATTTATTTACAGGAGGTAATAATCCCGGCTAAAGATATGAAAATTTTACAAAATTATTTACGACAGTACTAAGATTTTTATCCCTCTTTTAGGGGTTGTTCTTTTACACACCAAACAAGGGCGAAATTTTGGACTTTTAACACCTCTCTTCAGGCCCTTAATAAACGGAGGAATGTGTGAAATGTGCTCATTTTTATGGTTTGTAATTAAGTGCGGAGACTCGAAAAACACTCGGTGTGGCTAGGACTAACACTAGCTACCCCCCCCCCCCCCCTTATCCCCTCATCCAAAACGACGGACGGAGCTCATAATATAAATGCAGGGAACGTCGAGGCGTACTGCTAAGTTTGTGCAATAAAACGTAATGGGTACAGGGTGCATATAAATCGAATTATTTTCCCCTTGCTTTGAGGATCCTCTGCTTTAATTAAACGCTAATAAAATTCGCTTATAAGTCGGAGGGTGCTAAATTGCTAGGTGGTTTCCAGCCGCACCAGATTCCCTTTCCGATTAGTAAGTTGGAACAATGAAACCAGCCACCGTCCATAAATCTAGATGTACTTCATTTGCGAAACCCCATCTGTCTGTCTGGCAGTCAAGAAATATATTATTTTATAATCCTTTACAAATTCCCTTCAAGGAAAATTTATCAGAAATTTTTCTAGTAAAATTATTAAAGCGCTGATTCAGTCAGCTCCACATCCAAACGAGGCCTCACGATAAATTCGCTTGACTGCTGAAAAATCCCGCCAAAAAAAAAGAATATTATATTAAGCAAAAGAATAATAAAAATTTCATTTTTCGTGATAAATTATCGTAGAAGTAAAAATAGAACGATAAAAAACTTCCAAGGGCTTAATGTACATCTTAATCCACCTTAATAATAAATTTCACCTAAAATATCTTCCTTGGCCTGTATATATCCTTCGTCTAAGCTTACCTTTACCTGTGTTCCTCAGCTGTATAGCGGTATGGCACTTCACCTTCCCACTGAGCTCGCATTTCCTTCCTCCCGGCAGGTCTCTTCTCCACTTCTTCCACAACCAAACCCCAGCTTTATACCAATTGGATAAAAGTTTTTGGGACATATTTTAGTTGAAAAGTTTTCGGGGCTTTGGATATCTTTTGCAATTAAAGTTTCTCCGGCAATGGCATATTTCTCCGACCGGCTTAGATATGAAAATACTTTTTTTTCACCTGACGAACGACGATCGTCTTGTCTGTAGCATAAATTTTAATCCTTTCCTGGCTTAATTTCCCTTAAAGCAGAACCGTCGTTTCGCCATCCATTGCTTTAAATGTTTCAAACATAATTTAATGAGTAAACCAACAAAAGTTAGGTGTTCATTTAAGAATATATCGTAAGCCCCAACTCACTTCAGCAATCCCTTCAACATACTGCATAAAATGAGAATTGAAAACCTTTTCATTCCTTCTATATTTCTTAAATTTTCTCTATTCTTAGCTTTTCAGATTAATTGATAGGGTGTAAAAATGACTTGGCGCATGCAATTTATAGTGTATGAGAGCAACAAATATCCGTTTGTCATTTGATATATAAAATTTTGAAATTCCTGCAATATTTAAAAACTGAATAAAATTTTAAAATCAGCAGCTCTTCGTTGCTGAAAATATCATTAAAATATCTATAGAAAAGTTATACCTTTTCTGTATATATGTCGCTTTAACGTGGTTTGTGATTCTATAGTATAATAAAACTAAATTTATTTTAAGAAATGATATAAATGAAAATAGGTAAATTAACTCTAATCTCAAGCGGTCAGAAGAGTAGCTATAAATAAGTATTTGTTGAATAAAAATGAACCAGTTAAAATTAAACGCAAGAAAAAGGGGAAAGCATTTTATATTTACAAAATTTTTATCGATATATTTAAAAGCTGAGCGAAATTTTATAAGATATTTAGTTTGACCTTTGTCATTTTACGAAACAAATGCATACTTGCCTTTGATAAGTTCAATCAGATATTTTTGTTTAATTCAATGATTTCAAAGTGCCTTGTGAGTTTTCTTTAAAAAGGTAGAAAAGTTATAGTGTTAATTTTCAGCAAATCTCTTTGGAAATATGTTAAAATTAACGACAGTTCAAACTTTTCAAGATAAATAACTCGGAAAAGTACTATTGACCGACAAAACACTTTTGTACATTGCTGACTTCATCTACAATTAGCATTCCTACAACATTTTGTTATTCATTTCCCTAAAAGGAACTCAATCTGGTTGTCAATTAATTAATGACCGCAAAAACGAAATGAACAAAATAAATTGTAGTCAAAATCTTTAAGAAAATTGAATGACTTTTTTTGGTATTTCACCACAAAGTTTCCTCTCAATTTACCTATTTCTGCGCTAAAGGCAGAAATAAATGAATTTCTTAATATAATTCTTCAATTGTGCTCATCACAGGAAAATTAATTCTTGTCCATGAGGGATATTCTCGCAGCAAAAATGCAAAGGGCATGTCCCATGGTTTTAAGCTAATTAACCGCAAAATCAAAGAAGCCAATCTTTTTAAGTGCCTGAAGAACTTCAATGGAGAAAATTGTACAAAAGAATCAGAGACGCAACATGAAGAGGACGAACGATATCAACGAAGAAGACTACGACCTCGACGAGGTGGAATTTGTCTCCCATTCTACGAAGATAATACACAAAAATTCTTACAAAATTGTTACCGTCAAGTTGGGGCTTCATCTCCTCAAGATTCAATTACCAGACGTTATCAATGGTCGGGTCTTGAGCCATGGAGGCCCAGTACCTGAACCTGATTTCATCCAACTACACCTCAAACGGGTCGATAGGATCAACTGATGGAGGAAAAAAAAGAGTGATTTTATTTTTTGTTATATTCTGCTCCAATTTCTGCTACTTTTCCGTAACAAGGCTCGAGGTTTGGAGAAGGGTAGGTGGGTGGCATGGAAGTGGATTGAAAGGAGTCCTGCAATTGACGGTTATCGTTTTTGAATTTACCCCGTAAGTCCTAATAATTTTCATCGAGCGCAATCCTTTAAAAATCCCCTTCAAATCGAATTCATCGTCTTTAGAGCTTATTTCGTGGCAAAAGGGACGATCCCTGGTTGACTAGTTGCCTGAATCCAAGGACTTATATAACCAAGATAGAGCGAAGGTAGATAGACAGTCGCCGCGAGCCACGAAATGGCAGCTAGAAAACTAACTTCTAGAGGTAGATGAGAAAAATACTTTTTTCTTCCTTTTTCGCTTTTTTTTCCAATTTTCCATTTAACACCGACATCCCTTGCCAAGGGGTGGAGGAAGGCAATCAAAAGCCATAAAAGGACTTAAAAATCGAACCCTAGAAAAGCGGTGCGGTGCCTGAGCGATTAGGCCGAAGAATATTATGCCTCTCTGGGTTGGCTCGGCTGCACTGGGAAACAGGATGGATAGTAATATCCGATAAATAATATGAAAAATGTCCCGGGGGAGCACTTTACTAGATACCATGCTCCCGCGGTGATGCTACGGATGCTGCGGATGCTGCTCCAGCCAATGCACACACCACCGCACCGCACCGCACCGCACCTCCGGCCGGGAGCTTTCCATAAGTCATCACTTCAGTTCTTCCCTGCTATCGATGCGAAATATATCATATCCGTTCCTTTTGATATTACTCTCTGGAAAAATTTTATTTCATTTTTTCCTCCCTTGACAGACTACGAAGGCAACTGGGAGCCTCTATCCTCCTTGTCCCTTTTTAATAACCCAAATGCCGTCTTTAATGCGATGCCTCTGACTTATAGCCTTCCAGCGATTAATTTCCGCTTGTTCATCTTTTCGTTTTCTTGATAACCCTCCCACTTTTTGGCTTTTAAGGCTTTTCAAATATTACTACAATGCATAGATTTTTTAATATAAATACTAGTAAACGATCTGTAATAAATTGCTTATAACTAGGTTTTCCAATATCAAACTATTCTTTCTTTTCTGATCCTACATATTTTCTATATATAACAATTTTCAATGCAGACATCTTAGTAATAAGCTTTGCATAGCTACAACTTTTTAATTCATAATTTACATGTTTAAACTCAAGACGCAATATTAGTTACCTTTTAATTCTCTTATACTTTTATTGACAGAGAATATAGAGAATCAAAAGAAAGGTAATAATACCATTTAACTCAATACTATTTTTATTCTCTTGATAATCAATTGTAACAGATATATCCGCTTTTTCATCATGAAATAATCAAACGGAAAGTAATCAAATATTTTCTAAATTCTCCATTTCTTCTCTTTAGTTCTTTATTTTTCATTCATTGGGAGGAGACCCAGTAAAACGGCACTATAAGCTTATATTTCCAAATTATTTTTCTATCAGGATATTTTCTATGAGGTCGATATTAGACTAACAATTTGCAAATACTTTACTTAATTTATAGTGCCGCTTCACTTTAATTTATGAGGCCTCGGGTAGCATAGTTGACTGAGCTGTTTGACTGTGATGTACTAAATATGTAATTTCGAGGTCGTGGGCTCTCTAGTTAAAAAGTAAAAATAACACAGCCATAGGGCTTAGTTCCTGAGTACACGGAAAGAAGAAAGCAATTTGAGAATTAAATTCTAAAAAATTGTAAAGAATAAAAAAATATACACTCTATTTTACACAATATTTATCACAATATCTTAATTACGTCCTTCTATTCAACAAATTAGTACACCTATTTTTTTTTTTTGCGTCTTGAGGACTTTCTTTGTATAGAAGATATGAATCAAGCGTGTAAAATAATAAAAAAATAACTAACATTTTAATGATGTGTAAACATTTGATAATTTATTTTATTTCAATATTTTATTTAAGATTAAGATTCAGATTAATCCCTTCATTGTATTATGGCCTGCAGAATAAGTTTTTTATTTTATGCTCAAAAATCATACTATACATTTCATTTTTTACTATTTAATCTGGAATAAAAACTTCCTACGATGTTCTTGAACTATACAACTCTTTTAAACTGGCAACAGATATTATTTCTGTCGTATGCGTTTTGATAACAGCAAATACGCATAACATATTATAAAAATCAGCCTTTCTAAGTGTAAATTTAAAGTATTTTCAGCTGCCAAAGTAAGTTTTAAAGAAATTTTAATGTATTTAATTTAAATTCAAGTTTCCAGAGAAGGCAGCGTAATAGTAAGCAAAAAAGGATAGAGTGAATACCAAAATTTAGGATGAGGACTGTTAATGTGGTGTAATCAGATGTAAAAGTCTTATAAATATTAAAAAATGCACTATATGCATGAAAGAAAACCTTCTTTAATTTGAATTCTTTAAAATTCTTATATATCTTCATTTGTTACATTTTTGAGTCTTCAAATATTAAAAAGTTAATTTATAGACAAGTACTTTTCATAATTTTATGATATTGTTCATTAAAAATGTTGTCCATAATCACAGTTTAATTTTTAATCGGCAGTTTGTAATTATTTGATAAATAAAAACTAAATTTTTTTCTTTCTTGGACATATTGTTGGATACTTACCAATGAACGTTTAACCATAAGTTTATTGAATTTCTAATATTGCAATAGTTGTTATTAGTTTTTAATGCAAAATAAATTATAAAAATAAGAAATTTAAAATATATTAAATAAAGCTTATTATTATTAAGATGATGCTGACAATGAAGCACTCACATAAGAGAAAATAAACAACAAAACCTTCTTGTAACTAAACAACTCTGTCGCAAAAAATCTCAATTATTTTTTAGCTTCAAGACAATTGAGGGGTGTTTCCCCATCATGGCCCCAACCCCAACGTAAATCTTATCTAAGAAAATTTATGCAAAGCACAAGCTCATAACAAAGTTACCTTCCATATGAGACTGAAATATGTTGCAGAGAACATACCCATACGTCTAGAATAGACGTGATATGGAGCACCCATTTTTCACATCTCCCCAAAACGCGGCTGCGATGGAGCCCGAGTCGATTTGCCGCTAGCATAGGGTGCTCCATGATGTGAATAGTGTGCTCGACGCAATACCCAAAAAGAGGCACATGTATCGTCCGACAAGATATTTTCATATATATAAGTATGTTGTTTTATTTGGCGAATTTCTGCTCCTCAAAAGATCATTTTTTATTAATCAAGCGGAGGGAGCAGAATGACGTATCAAAGTTTTGAAGTAATTCATTTCATTGCAGAAGACTTTTAACGCAGATGGGAATGAAAAATTGGCATTTTGTGGGCAGCATAGTTCTATGATTCGTTATCATTGGCCATGAAATTTTAAAAGGAAGAATGAACGAATAATGAAATTTATTTCCTACAATTAAAAATAGTCAGAGCCGGATTTAAAGGCGTCACAATATTATGTTTACAAATATTTGTTTTTATAAGAATTTGTGGAGTGATGTTACCTTACACTAAATTGTCCGATATGGTCTATATACGAACTATAGCGGATATTTTCTTCTAACTGCACGACAGACCGAGAATTATTGGAGTAGTAGTCCATGGGTGATCAAAAGCGGCTGATGAATTCTTACGGGTAATGTTCTCGAAGCAAATTCATTTACGTTCTGGCGGTATGCGGCGTGGCCCCATCTTGCTGAAACCACGTATGCGACAAGTAAGAAGAATATGTTCGCAAATTCGAGAAAAAAATTGTCTGTTATCATGCGTCCATAATTGTCACTGTTCAAATTTATTGCTTATCCCCTGCTGGAAATTACAAAAAAAAAAAAAATAGGTCCCGCTAATTCCGCTTGTTGTACCTCTTGAATGTTTTCGGTAATCCTTGTTGCCCTGCTAGGCTAGAGGTATGCAGTGCTGAAGATATTTCACGGAATCTTTGCACCCACGAACGAAACAAATTTAAACTTAATCCTTTGCTCTGTCGCCGTTCACGAGAGCGAAATTGTCGGCAGGCACGCACGTAAGAATTGCTACTCTAAAAAACTGCCTCAATTGCGCACGAACGGTGCCTTCCCGACCATTTTTAAAAACAAAAATCTACCACCGGACATCCTGTTTCTCCAAAACTTCTTTAAATTAATCAATATATAGTTATGATTCAAGACGCATATTATTAGGCTTAACAACCCTTCAATATCATCGAAACTGTTGCTGTGCCTTGTTTATTAAAAATTTATTGTGCTATGATATTCAATGCCCTGAGCTTTTATATCATATTTTGAAAATACCTCTCTGTTTCAGAAATTTGTTAATTTCTCCCTCTCATCGAACTGGACTTTGTGAAGTACTCACTAGATAATAAGTTTAATTTTTTCTATGTTCACCTAGATTTCGCAATATCTAGATCAGAATATAAGAGTAAGCTACGATATTTAGAAAATGTAAAGAATTAGTGCTTACCTCTTGCAGTAGTTGTTCTTTCTAGTCTGTAAAATCACTATGTTATTGATAGACGAAATAAATAAATATCCTTCAGTTCGGTATATTTTATTACTTTATTTATTTATTTCACTTAATGCACGCTACAAAGAACAAACGAAAAAAGCAATCCACTTAAAAATAACAAAAGTAACTAAGAGAAAGAAATCGATCCAAAATACTAGATAACCACAAACATCTTCTGTATCCTTACAATTAAAGCAAGATATCAAATTGAATGCAAATGTAGTAGCTTATTAATCTTTACCTTAATAGCAAAATAAACTGCTTCTAAAAATTAAATAGTTAAAGATTATTTTAACCTACTCATTATTTATTTTTAAATGCTATGAATAAATCTAATAAGGGCACCTATATTGTATATATTATAAATGATAGGGTGATACCTATTAAAAGAACCAATATTTTTCGGACATATTTACACATTAGATACAAAAGTATAGGTATCACTGCGCTTTACAGGATAATACAATAGAAAACTAAGAATTGTAGTCTTCTCGCTTAAATCCTTGGTGACATGACTTGAGTAAGCGACTATCAAAATTGAGTCTTTGAAGCAATTACTTACAAGTTTATTTTATGTAGCCATGTTTTTATATTAAGTATTTGATATAAAAAACTAAATAAATGAAATTGAGTTTATTTTTCCTATTTTTGTATTTACCCCCATTAAACGTACTGTTCAAATCAAACGAATTCCTCTAGTAAAACGAATTGCAGCATAACTGTTCACCAGCTCGAGCCACAAAAATAAAATTGATGAAGTTAATTTTTCGGTTACCTTTCCAATATTCAATAAAACTTTTACACAGCTCTAAAGCGCCCCAATAAAAAGGTTCTCTTAGCCCTCCAAAGGATAATGCCTACTCTGCAGAGTGGGAGAATTCTCCCACAGGCCTAAAAACAGAGTTACGACTACTTTTCAGTGGTGCGTTAAGTCACAAAGCCTAAAAGGGTTCACGCCAAGGGCTGTTACCTATTCAGGAATAATCTGTCCATCCATGAAAGGCACCATCAAATAAAAGCGAAATATTGAAATCCTCGAAAAAAAAACGAGCCAAGGAGCAGATAAAGAGTTCCCTGGTACCCCGGCCCTAAGGGCTACGTCTAAGGGACGGTATCGACGGATGCGGCCCTCTGTTTCCAGCTATTAATTTTTCACCGAAATCAAGTCAATTCGGCTGACTGAAGTGTGGGGAATGATGATTCTTTCGTATTTGTTTCAGCTGCCTTTGCAGCCCATAACTTTAAAAGTCACGAAATCATCCCCTTCAGAGCCCATCAAGGATGGGTGTTAGGGCATGAACATAAACGACTACACTGCCCGTCCGTCGTTTCGAGGGCATCATTCGTCTATTGGATGAACGCAAGATGCTTACCTTCGTCCGGAACGAATATTGAAATATCGCATCTCCTCGCGAAAAAACAGATCCCTCGCCCACAATTTTATGATTGCCGCCGATACCCTTCCAAACCTTTTCCGGGCGGGAAATCTATATGCATATATATATATATATTTTTTTTATTATAAATTTATAGAGCCAGGAAGGACTTAATACGGCGAACTGGCCACCCTCAGCAGGTGAAGTAATCCGCTTTTCACAGAATGCATCCAAGAGGAATAATGACGGAAAAAGGTTTCCCAGGATGCCCCCGATGCCTACTCTCATCGCATCCATCTATCAACCGCTTCTGGTTTGCATGTTTTAGCGGAGGAGTAACGATCCCAGCCATTTCTGAGAAGAGGGGTGTAAAAAGCATTGCTAGCACTTCTTTCCTAGTTAGCCATAAACTTAATGCGAGACGTGAGAAAATTTAAGAAAGTCATTCCAACGTACTGCAAGGTAAGGGTAGGAAAAAAAATTTATATATTTATTTATTTTTTTGAGGAATCCCCTGGCTTTATAGCGATAAACCATTTGAATTTTCCCGCCCTAGGCTAGCCCCTCTCCTGGAATGCTGCACGTTTTTATATCTCCACTTCGCAATTTAGTGCTTCCGGTGAGCATGGGGTTTCCCAACTATCCCGGCTGGAAATCAGCCCACCATTGCTCACTTTACATCATTTCCTCTTCCAGATCCTAGCCGGGGCGCCACTGATGCTGATGTGTATTTCATTTTCATTTGGGAATTCCGATGAGACGGGCCCATACTGTAAGTGCTTCCTGTAAACCCAAAAATGTACAATTTTCGGCCTCAATTGAGACACCAGCCGAAGGATATGCCAACTCCCGGAATAACGAGAATTTTTCCGTTTTTTTACCACTTACTTTTTTGGTTTTTATGTTTTTATTGCAACCGATTGATGTACTTTCGATCATTTCAATTAAATTGATGGAAACTGTTTGTTGGATGGCGTATGGTGAATAGGTGAGTATCGTACACACGGTTGGTTTCATTTCAATCCAATCGATTGCCTTATGGTTTAAAAACCTATAACAAATTTAAAACGATTGTAGAATTTACAATACAAATTGAAAAAGTCGTACATTTAAAAATCAGAAATAGCAATTTTTTAAAATGGCTTGTTTTACAAATTTTATATTAATTGATCTCCAAGCCGAAATAAAAAATGTTCCGGTTATACAACAACGCCAACACAGTTAATGTACATTTCGCAATTTGAAGGTAAGATCGAAATTTTCGGTCCCACACTTGCTGCCACAGGTAATCTCAAAAATTTGCCTGATCGGCGAAAAGAAGATTGTGACCTCTCCGAATCTTCCTGCAGGAAGAGGGTATGCTACCAGGAAATCACCGCTCCTAATTGCCTAACTAGAATGGCGTACTACTAAAACCACTCTGAAAATTCAACCAATTAATTAAAAAAAAACCGCGGAGCTTACAGAAACTTCACCATTCACTTATGACGGATATTCTTCTTGCCTTTTAAGTACTTTAGTTTTTGGATGTCCTCACATACTCCTCACCCGTATGCTTCGAATGGCCAACTCCCTTCCCTCCTTCGACTTCCATCTCTCTAAATCGTCCCTTAGGAACGATTTCCACCACAGTTCCTCTTGAATTGTTGTTCTAGGCCCCTTTCCCTTTCCTTAGCTTACTTAATCTAATCCTGCCTTCCCTTATTGCTTTTTCCCTAGCTTATAAGTGTAATTTAATTCTAGCTTTAAATGTTATTGTTACGTAGCTTGTATTAAGCGAATTAAATAAAAAATTAAAAAAAAAGAAGGATAAAAGATTAACAAAAAATTTAAAAACCTGGAACGAAGAAATGTCCCTACAAAATAAGATATGAAAATATAAATGTAAGGATACTCAACTATTATAATTGCATTAAGTCTCTCTTCGTTTCTCTATGCAAAAAAATACAGGTGAACTCAAACGTGTCGAAACAGTTACAAAGACAATGTAATAAAAAAAGATTCGTCTGAAATTCATTAATTCAAAAAAAACCACATTTTTAAATAATACACCACAACGAACTTTTTGAGAGTGTACTATGGCCAGAAAATGAATTACTGACTGCGGTCTGAATCTATCTTCAGGAATAAAATTGAGACTGACAAAAACAAAAAACAAACAAATAGGATACAGAAAAAAAAAAATAAGAAGCTAAATGCAAAGTGAATCAAGATCCGACTGTAGACAAGCTCTTGTTTCCTTAAGTGCCCTTTCAGACTTTTCAAGGCACTTAATAGACCAAAAAAGGAAAAGATAAGTACTAAAAAAAACTGTTGAAGGAAACGCGCCAGAGTGTGGCCCTACCCAGTCCGACTCATTATAATTTTATAGCTGCAGAATTCTATACCTAAAAGACGGAAAAGTAAAATTGCTACGAGAGGAAACCCATCCTCTCTGTGATTCGTCTGCCGGTTTTCGGGGATAAAATTGGAAAAATCCAAACACGATTAATGCAGGTTCCAAGAAGTGCTCTCCTTAGCGCTGGTGTCCCTAGTGGGACAGGTAAAAGCCGATTAATGCGGCATTGCCGGGAGGAACTTCGTCCTTCCAACCCAACGGCGTGGTAACTATGTAGAGATGCAACAACAGCTAGGCTTATGGAAGCACTGGAAAATACCAGGGGCAGTACCAATTTAATTCAAAGTACCGCGGAAACTTTTCATTAAATCTTCCCTCAGGAACAAAATGAAATATCCTCCAGTTGATAATTTAGTTCCCTTTCAACTCCCTCTAGGTAAGTCCGGTACCTTAATTCTGCAGGGTACCCACCCTCAATTTATGCATCTTTTTTTTAATGTCCTTTTTTTATTTATTTATTTTTTTTGTTGTTGTCTACAGCGCAGAACTAAGCTTAATTCCAAACGACGAAAGTGCTCCGCTAAAGTCCAGAAAAGTTTGCGAGGAACTCCCGTTTACCGGGAACCTTTTAAAAGGAGACTCGCAATGGTCGGGATGAAAATAGTCCACAAGTTCGAAGTCTTGCCACTGTTTTCATTGCCGCCGGCAATGAAAAGGGGATGCTGAGTTTTTCGAAGGGACGGAATCCGGTGAACCCCCGACCATGGTAAGTGGAAGTAACATCGGTCCTGCTGCAGCTGTAAAACCAAAAATAAACAGGGGACAGTTTTTTGCTTGGTACTAACATTGCCGGGTATATGCCCTCTGTTAGGAATTTTATGGTTTGAGTGCGGGAGCACGCCGCGTAAACAGAGATTAAACGGTCCCCTTTTTTGGTCCGGCATAACCCCGCTTAGGGAATCGTCATACAAGTCAAAGTTCAAAGGGATCGGGAAATCACTTTGTCAGTTATCCCTGCTTTTATGTGGTACTGCCATATGCAGGTGCAGGGTGGGATTTTTGTATCTTAAGTATATGTCCCCTTTTAAGGTGTGCCTTTCTTGATATATGTGATGGCCTCCTACCCAACAAAACTCTTAAAATACTGAATTATGAGCATATGGCCTGGAGCCTCGCTATCCCCAAGGAACCCCCATTGATCAACAGATTACTTCAATCTTACCGGCTGGCAAAAGCTTACTATTATTCAGCCCGTGGAGGAAGAGAGGCTGCCCACTCTCATCCCCGTAATCCTGTCTGACTTGATCGCATTGTGCTCCTCGTGTTTCCCGGTGAAATCCTTTTCAGTTTCAAGATGAACTAATGCACCTTGACGGATCAATTTTTCATATCGCTTCCTCTTGGTCTTGGTCTTGCTTTCGAAATCCAGAAATGTGCCGGAGTACAGGATGATTTTTCTCGTTTTGTGTTGCGAACTTTACACGTGAACTCAATTTGAGAAAGGACCACCCACCCCATACATAGTAAAGGACCCGGAAGTTTCAGGTGGGTCAGCAGGTGAAATGCGTGAATTTTTAAAAACTACACGAAATTGAACTTTAGTCCTCGACGAGTGGATAGAATTTGGAAAAAGATGAAAAAACATTTGCAATTCGTGCCCAGACTGGAATCAATTAAATTAATGTGAATCCAATATTCGAAAAGCAAAACAGTAAATGTTGATTATAGCATTACATGATAAATGAATTTTTAACAAAATTTACTCTGATGTTGTTTAATTTCAAAGATTTTAATATTAAATAAATAAATACCCCATCGCACTGCCTCTAAAAGGTAGTCAAAGGTTTTTGTCATTTGTACTATAAAATAAAATTATAATAAATACGTGTATGCAGTACTATTCTTGTTTAAATTCAAAATCCAATTCCTATCTTTTCTAACCAAAAAGCACTACAGTCTGTAACATATTTATAACCGTACCCTCAAATTTTCACATATTGTTCAATGTTAAAGGTACACAGAAAAATATATAGGTACCTCGATGATTTGCTGACTTCATAAAAACCCTAAAAAGTGTTGCAACCGGATTCGATTAGCCTTGAATTATTAATTGAAAATATAAAATAAGAATTTTAATGTACCATAAGTAAGTAATAACCGCACTTAATTTCTTTGCTTTCTAAAGAGAAAAAAAAAACAATTTTGTTTAACAAAATATATGAAAATAAAAAAGAAAAATTGCAAAAACAATTACAAAATTCATTTGAAATTAATGAAATATAATTAACAATTAATTTTACCTTCACGATTTTTTATTAAGTGCGATGATGCGTACTAAAAATTAATTTATCGTCAATCGTAGTTCACACTTTGTCGACTGCTATTTTTAATTCAGTTATGAGCTCATATTGGCGATTATTGGAATAAACACGTTGACCCATAATCCCCTAAAGGTTTTCAATGGTACAACAGTCAGGTGAACGAGAGAGCCAGTCAAGGACTTGTATTGTCTTTCTCTTGAAACAGAGTTTTGTTTCTTCATTGTATGGATGGCGGGATTATCCTGTTAGAAAACTAGGCTCTTTTTCCTATACCTCTTGAAAAAAGGGACAACCTGTGTATTTAGTATTTTTATACCGTCATTATCATTCATTTTAGAAGATGTAAAATCTAGTGGTAGCTTGCCAGCACTACAAAATGCATCCCATACCATACAATTACCTCCACTGAAATTTCTCCTAAAGAAATACTTTGAAGATTTTCGAAGGCTGTGCCAATCTCGAAAATATCTTACAACTTTGGAGAGACACCATTTCCACTCGAAGTCCATATATTATTTCCAGCAAATAGTAGTATTTTTGCTTTGTATGCTTCAGTTAGTAATGATGTAAGTTTCATTTTAATTTGAAAATTGTCATCCGAGAAACATTTATGCCACTTTTCTCTGGAAGTTTTCATCGAATTTGAGGCTAAATTGCAAATATTACGCTCCGCATGTTTCGTTATTTTTTCTTAGAGCGACCACGACAAAATTTCAAACTGGGATAGAAATAAGCATTTACTATACCTCTTTTATTTTCTAAGCCGTTGTCCACGCGGCATGATGATCGAAACTAATATGCCCCTAATGGTAATGTTAATATTTATCATATATAATAATTTAAAAATATACAAAGCTAATTATTGAAGTTGAACATTTTCAAAGAGAACTGGGTTCGAGATGGGATGAGGATGAGAAAAGTGCTTTTTAGCATAAGTTTGATATGCTTAAAAAGAGTCCTAATATTTCCAGATTCATCGTAGCTTGTTATATCTGATAAGGAGTAATTAACTCCCTTGAATTCCTTAATTTAATCTGCGTTTTGGTACCACTCCTTCTGAATTGATAATTTTATTAAACACCAATCCAATAGTTTTCAGTTTAGTTGGTCGAAGTCTAATTTGAAAACGCAATCTTAATTAAATGTGCTCTATTCTGTTTAGTGATTATAACGTAATTAATATTGAAAAAACAAGCAAATAGACACATAGTATCGCATCTGTATATGAAAATTTCATTTATTTATTTAAAAATGCGATGTATCAATTTTTGTGTGCTTGATATCGACAACAATACTAAATATGACCAAATGAAAGAGACCAAATGTTAATCATTAGTCACGTAAACTTAAAATCTTTGAAATCCAAGACTTATGCTTCTACCAGAAACTTGAATTGCTTAAACATGAAAATCGGTCTACTAGACGGCAGTAACTCTCGAAGAGGCACAGAATTTCGATGCAAGAATAAAAAGAGGCGAGAGTAAAAATAAAAAATTGGTTTTTCAAAGGACGCCTTATAGCACCTCCTTGCCGACGTCGTCCCTTGGAAAACAGCAGCAGAATAGAAAAATTTTCCCCCTAGCGCTTTTCAGGGCTCCGACTATTGGCACATGTCCCTATAAATTACAAGTACAGGGCGAAATCCTTTCCTTTCCACTCGTTTATTAAATTTTCGTAGAATGAAAAATGTTTCGGGCATGAATTTTTGTGCCACCACCATCACCTATCACACCACTTTAGCCGGAAAAGCAATGCTATAGGACGACGCAAGGGGAAGCAACACTATGAAGAACCCTAGGCGTACCGTACCTACGCCAACTGTACCGCCCTGCGCCACCAAGGCGAAAACCTTCTTCAGTCCTTTTCAGTTATTTTACTTGGCAGCTCTCTATCAGGGTGGTAAAATTGACTATAGAGGATAATAGAGGGATAAAGATTATGCAGAGGAAGACGGGGCTGCCTGTACAGATATATAAACAGGGTGGGTCTGGGACCGTAGACTGTGCCCGTCGCAACGGTACTATCGCGGTACTATAGCACTAGTAGAAGAAGTATTATAGAAGATGGCGGTTGCGATGGGCCCCTGAAGGTGGTTTAACAAAAGAAAGGGGTAACTCCCGCGCTAGACTACAGAAAATTGAATTTTTAATATTTTCGAAAGCAGTCAGACGGTTTCGTCGCCGCGATATAACTAATATATCCCCGGGGCGAATGCTATTCTGATTTATTCCGACGACGGAATCTGCTTGTAGGATGGACAGTGAAAAATAGGGGCGTTCTCAGAATTTTCGTTTTTTTTCGCGCCTTTGTACTGATCTGATTAATTTTGTCCCATAACCCTCTACACCGAAGTCCATTTGAATCCGTCTTTCCCACCCCCGATATTTTTACCCAGTTAACTGAAAGAGTATAGGTATGAAGACAAAAGGCAATGCATTGTTTCGGAAATTGAATTTGAAGCCCCACCAAGAGAGGAAAGGACTGAGATAGGGTCTAGAGCGGCCGTTACGATACAGTTTCAAGGGATCCCACATTTCCTACATATTCCCCGGGGAAATATCCACTTTTAGTACCCTAATTTTACTGTCGGCCCATAGTGCAACTTGGCCGTCATCAAACGGTTGACAACGAGCTCTCGAAGCGCTGGAGGTGCCAAGCATGGGCGTCGACGGCGACGGTGGGAACAACAACACCGTCCGGACCGTCTGATAAAAGGAATTTCCTGTTTGCATTTCACCGGACGTCTAAAATATCTCGAAAATGGTTTTAAACTTTTGTCTACTGTCCGCCCCACCAAAGGGCGCGTAGATACTTTCTCAGAACCAAACAGCGCCTCGTAGAAGGGCTTAATTCGATTTCAGTTCTGAATAAAACAAACATTCCTCAAAAGTTCACATGCACAAGAGGGCTTGAAAATCAGAGGAAGTGAAAAGGATTTCGCCTGTCTCTTGCCCCAAACTTTGATTACTTATGGAAAATGGAATTTGGGACTGGCAATCTGTTTTCGGGTTAGCTGAAGTTACCTTATTACCCCCGGGTTATCTTACTCATTTATATTTTCCGAACGGAGTGGGTCTTTGGACGTGTGAGCTCCTTTAGGTTCACCCCCTACCTTCCCTATTCGCTGTATGCATGTGGGCCACGGAGCTCCTGGTGATTCCTCTAACTCTTGACTTGTAACGAGATTTGTTTAACTCCTATCTCGAGGTGGTGAACCTGCTTTTGCTTCTCGGTTTTTGCGGACCACTCAGGGATTTATGGTACCTTCAGACTAACACATACACTTGTTACGATGCGCTCCTGATTTATTTGCGGTCCCCCGATGCAGAGCTTCGAGAAAGGTTCAGGATAATTGGTTAAATAGATAAGTAATTTGAAAAGTGTCAGAAAGGCGTCTTAATTAGATCTCCTTTAAGATGATGTAGTATAACCAGCTCACCTTAGAGTTAGTTGATCAAGTTATTTTGCAATTGCAAAAACCTCAATTAGGAAATCTTTAATGCTAGACACAATTTGAGAGAGTATTCGTCTATAGTTGTTGTTGCTGACATTTCAAAAAGTATAGTTGGCTTCAAAAATAAAAATATATATACATGTTTTATTACAGACACATCAACTTAATCAGCTTGTATTTTTATCAATAATGAAATGGTACTTTTAAAATGTAAATAACTTACTATTTCAATTTATAAATAATTTTTTATTAGTACCACTTACTTTAGTAAGTATTTCTTATTTCTATATTTATCCTTTAGTAAATACAATTATACTTTTATGTAGTAAAAATCCACTCTTTTAAAAATTTTAGAATATCAAGAATAATTAAGATTAAATCGTTCATGCTACCTTAATCTACAACTTTTTAGTCGATTTTTTGATTAATTAGGCATTTTCTATTTAAAAAGGAGTATTACAAAACTAATAGTACATAGTAGCTGCATTTACTTTAAATTTTCAAAGTAATAAGCAACATTTTTTTACGCAAACATACTATTTGTGTATCTATGTTCTATATATGTGCGGTTATCCGGTTTAGAGTTCTGTGAAAGAAAGGTCTGGATAATTGGTTAAGTAGATAAGCAATTTGAAAACCGCCAGAAAAGCATCTTAATTACATCTCCTTTAAGACATAGCACGAGTACAACCAACTCGCTTGGAATTCAAATTGTACCGCACCCTCTCCACCCCTAGACCCTACCGTTCGTTGGCTGTCGCGAGATATATGGGATATTTTAATTAAACGCTCGTCTTCACAGACAATAAATCAGCGGTAAATATTTCGTGGCACCTGTCTGGAAAGTAACATCACCCGTCAAAGCAATATTTTCTATGCAAAAATTAATCATCCCTTAAACAAGTCTCGTGCACATTGAGGGAAAGGGGAACGGGAGAAGCGAGTCAACTGTACAACCGTGGCCTGAATTTTGGGTGAGTAAGTACATACTATAACTGGGTATAAACGGGGTACCTCGCTATGGACCATGGTGTGAATGTCGTCGAGCATTTTCGGGAGGCTGTAAATATTTTTCCAAGGGCTTTTCATTGTCCGCGGCACACCACTTTAGTCTGCTACCTCAATTTCACCCTTGATGGTGTCGGGACCCGAAATGAAACGAACCCTCCGCATAGTACGTAGTACTTACAGGCTTCGTCCTTTAACTAATTGGCCAAGAATTATGAAGTACTTTGCAGAGGTGACGTAAACCGGGTGCCTTATTTATGAGCCTGGCAAGGTCCGTTCTTATGCTATAGCTAATCAGCTAGAGGTGTAGGATAGTAATTTTAAGGGTATAGGGCAAAAATCGCGTCCAACTATGCTGTTGTTGTCTGAAGCTTGCTCGCTCAAGAGGTATCTTAATAATGTCAACTATCTAATTTGCCTTGATAGTTTTCATAGCAAGTCTGCAACAAGATATTCTATAGGTATGGGGTGCATGGGAGTGCAACGAACAAAGTCACAGCATAAAATGCCGCAGATGGTGACACGTTTTCGAGTTTCGAAAGTCAAAGTTAGGTAGAGAAGTGTTGTTGGTTTATTTTCGGCAGAAAATGGTATGGACATGAGTCTTAAATAATTTCAAGTTTAAAATTAACCACCTTGAAGGGAACTTTGTCTGCCCGGCAATAACCATAACAAGGAGTCGCAGGCATAACAGGCACAGAGGCACCAGAAACGATAGCAACTCTTAACACAACTTTGGACTCCTGGTGACAGCAGCATAAAGTTATTTAACAGCTGGCACCATTTTCGAGAGGGAAATTTTGCAAAAAGTTTATGCCAAGAAATATTTGAGCCGACCTTCGTCGCCCTCGCAGTCGCTGGATTTGCGAAAATACTCGACCAGGCGGCTTTAGGAGCGCGAAGTGCACTACTTCACGAAAATATTAACTAATTAGAACGATAAAGTTTATCCCTTTGACGAGTAAAGTCATCGGGAGTTTGCTATGGGTTTTTCATTTCATAGCCATTTCCTCTTACAAAGTGGCACAGAATGAGCAATTTCCAACATTTCACGGCGTAGAAAGAGCAGAGGTGGAAATTCAAAAGAGAAATCCGACCTCAGCCACAGCTGCAATTCCAACCAACGCCAAAATGTGGATGAAGCATACCGGCCTATATAAACCCCTATAACCTGCACAGACCTCTCTCTACCTTGGAATATACCTTTTCCTGAATTCCCACTTTAATTCTATCTGTGTACCTCCGACAATCAAAAGAGGCTCTTTACATCTGACACGTTCTTCCATAAAGCTCGATGACCTTTGATGTAGATGGAAATAACCTCCGGCTGATTCAAAGCCCAGTCAAATCTTGAATATCCCATTTCTTCACGAAATTTTTCAGGTCAACATTAAAATTCCTCACATTGAGAAATTTATGTGAATTTTCGATACCCAATTCCTTACTTCTATCCCAAATCCCCGCATACCAAGAGGACACAGGTTTGGACAATTCTTAAGGATGCATCACCGGACTCAAGTGGTTTTCGGTGCAGCATACGTGGAGATGAATGTTCACAATCAGAAGAGTCATTTACAATATATCTATCAGAAGGCTTGAGAACCCTTTACATATATGTATATATACATACACCTAATACATAGTGTTCAAGACACAATAGCCAAGACCATATAGTGTAGATCGTCAGGGTCGAATCGGGAGCTCGGGTATGGGTTCGGTCAGCTACTTTCTACTCCTCTTTTGCGGTATAGCCTCAAAGACGGTGATTGCTTCAAGGGTGCTGCAACTGTAGCCAGCCTCTTCAGGGGTAACATTGTTAAGTACAAAATGTACGGGGGTCGACGGGAGTGATGTTTCAGCCTTTTGATGTAAATGACCACTTAAAGTCAAGCTGTGATGTCCAAGGAATAGCAAACAACCAGCCCCTCTTTCAGTCTCCAACATTTGCCAACCCCTCCCTGAATTGTTCAGATTACACACAAGAGATAAAATCTGACCCATCCCTTTGGCTTTATACTAGAGCTAACATGACCGAGACTTTGTATGCAAATTTTACGAAAATGAATGTGTCCCGTGCAAGTTAATTTGAGGGATATTTCACTGCCCCCTCCCCCCTTACCCTACCCCCACAGGTATCGTTAACAAATTCAGGATGGCAATTGGTCACCATACTTTCTGATATTTTAAAATAAATTATCTTCCAATTAGGTAAACAAAAAATTTAATTTATTATTTAAATATTATGAGCGAAAAATATCTAAAATATATTTTAATATTGTTTTTATTTTACTTAAGGGGTTAGGGGTTAGTCAGAAGCCAAAATGAAGCTTTTTTTGCTAAGACAATTTTTAATATTTCTTCTAAATTAGCGAGATAATGGCAATCTTTCGAAGGTCAATGCGATGTACATAATAACTCATCACTGGATCATCTGACAATAAAAAAATAATGAACTGCTAATAGTAAATTGAATATTTGTGTACTTAAACGAAACATTAAAAAACTTTTGATATTTACATGACGGTAGCTTCACTAAAAGTATTATTTTTCACTTCAAAAAGGCTCATTTTTCAATTATAAGAAAAAAAACATATATTAAAATGAAATGTTACTCGTTTAAGTTTTAAATAAATGGTTAAAATTTGAAAGCCACCGGTTGAGCCGTTTTAAAGTTATATTGGGCATAAACTTCATGAACATGATTTCGAGGAAACCGCGTTTAATATTTTAACTATACTTAAATGTGCATAAAATAACTTGGGGTGGCTCTGGTCAAAATCATACATCTCAATAAATAATACTCAGATCTTGATACAATTTTAAGAGAATATATTTGTAATACTGTATTTCCCGGAAATGTAATAAAAATAACCTACTTGTTTAAAATTTGTGACTGACGTTGACCCCTTAATTTGAAAACATTTTCGGTTCAGAAGTGTCATGTTATCATGATCACATATAGAAGAATTCTGTTTATAAAAATTCACCATTACAGAATTAAAATATTTTTCATTTGACCTCTTCAAATTAACATGGTTTAATTAACTTTAAGAATATTTTGCGTTCTCCTAATATTCTTAGAAATTCAAGAGACATGTTGTTGATTTAATATAAAAAAGTTAAAGAATAAAACCATTTTATTGTTGGTTCAATCGAAAATATTGAAGCCTTAAATGGAGTAAAAAAAAAAATCCAGTTAAATATTTGAATTGCTCCAGAAACCATTATTTATTAAAACATCTACCATTAAAATTTCGTTATACTTTCACCAGCCTGCTGAAGGTGTTTGAATTTTCGCTGATATGATACAGGGCTAATGCCATAAATTCATTTCAATTTAGAAACCCCCGAAAAAAAAAACGTTCCGACAGATACAGTCACTGCATTAAATTGATTAAAAAGGGGGTGGCAAAGAAATCCAAACATCATTCGAAAGCTGAGAAAGTTTAGCTAGCGGCGCCAAAACTCGACATCAACGAGCAAAGCTCGCCGTGATTTTATAAATCTTCCCCAAGGACAGATTCACAAAAGAGGAAATGAATGTGAATAATTGAGTTATAGCCGCTCAAAGCCGGGTGGCGAATGGGGCACCTACTCGTCACCCCCTAGCTCCAGAATCTCATAGGATGAGGAGATGGTTGGCGGCTGGTCGCTCTGTGGCGCGGGAAGCTGTAAAACGCATTTTCACAGATTTGTTCCTGGATTTAGTGGGAAATCCCTTTGGCAATTTGCATAGCAAAAACCGAAAGAAGAGGAAGAGAGAACGCAACTGGGATAGAATTGATGAGGAGCGAAATGGCAAAAAAGATTCATTTGCAGGCCATACACCCACCCACCTCTTACATATACTATATATACTCTGAAAATTTAAAAGATGCGCAGTTCTGGCTAAAAGGGAAGCTCTAAACGACCGAAAACATTTTGCCTAGTTCTTCCCCAAAAGACCACCACCATACGGCGCTGGGTCGACTTAAAGTAAGCGAAATGTTTTGGACCTTGCAAGGGAGACCGAATGGCAAAGCCCCATTTTCGCTACTTTAATTTATGCAAAGTCGATTAAGTCCCTCTTTAGTCAATGGGAATATAACCGAAAAGCGCGCGAATTATTTTGCATGTGGTTTATGGAAATCTGCCTTTTCCCGACGGACATTGAAAATTTCAGAGTGTGGGTGTATGTGGGGGAAGGCGATAGGAAAACTCATTTAATGTTCCGCAAATCAAATAAACATTTTCAACGACAAAAACGAAATAAAAACCGATTGTTTTTCCCATCTTCTTCATATTTGAAATCGTCCTGAAGATGTCTTTAGAAGAGGTAAAATTGCTTAAGTGCCCGCCGGGTGAACGGATACACTTGGGATGGCATCCGAGTACAGATTTTCAATCACAATCTCTATATAATTAATATGTTCACTAAGCGCTCACCTTGCCCATCATTTTTACTTCCATCAGTAGCCTCAACGTATTGGCTATAGGGCAATTATCCTGAGCGCATTTCCTTCGAAATCGCCATTTTCGCCATCAACCAAGTCCGCAGCTAATTAAATTAACCGCAGCGGATGCCGGGTACTAATTAAATGGCTGAATCAAATCAGGAATGAGTACTCGGGATACCCAGCGTTGGCTGGAATTGATGCAATGAAGGAAAGAAGGCGCACCTCTCAATCCACCCATGCAGAGGACTTGAAAACTTTCTACTTTTACTACCGTCCTATAAATCGATCTATATCGAACTATAGTACATATATACCCAACGGTGGTCGTCAGTTGCTGGAGCTACAAGTTTCATCCCCTAAAGGGTGAATCCGCTGAATGTCGTGGTCTAGTTTCCATCACTTGAAATGGATAACAGAAATACGCAATTAGCGTAAAATTTACCATTAATAGATATTTCATGGGAAATCCATGATCGTATTGAGATAGCTCAAACTCGGCTAGGAAAACTCGTTTCTCTTCCCAGTATCAAGAACCACCCTTTTCACCCAAAAAGACGTAAAACCAGGCCACAAACCTTCATCAAAACCTTTAATTAAGTGCAGATTTAAAGACGGGTACAGAGCAGACTCTTATTATTATCGATCAGCACCCCCTCATCCCAATAGACTTTTGTAACTGAAACCAAAACCTTTAGGGGGTTTGGGAAGTTATATTTAAAAAAGTGGCATCACTGAGGAGGTAGAGCCGGTGGGTATGCTAACTTAATAAGAGGTAACGAATTGGGTAACGAATTGTCTCCGGATAAGAATTCAAAAAGGTGAAAAATATGCGAATCATTGCCCTGTGCAGGATGAGCACGTAGATCCGATTCAATTTAAGATTTATGACCAAGGTACCTGCAATACGTGAGATGGATGCAGAACGTTTTGTATGGAATCAGATAAAGTTTCAAGAAATAAAACTTGGCGCTTTTCTCAGTATATGGAGAAAGCGAGGAGGGTGAAATTGATGCTTGCGATGCTTCAGAAAATGAGGGTGAACTAAACACCTCTTGGAAGTGGCAGAAGCAGCAGCATCAGCAGCACCACGACACTTAAGCTCCATTATAAGACTTAATGAGTTATTTATCTTTTCCATGGTAAATTCATTTCTCCATTGCTCTCCCTCGGGATGAGCGCGAATTCCTTAGAATCCCACTTACCCGTGAAGTGAAAGTGTGTTTCATTGTCTGTCGCACAAAGCAATCATCCTAGATCCAGAATCTAACATTCCCGCTGCCCTTCTGTTTCGTTCGTCGGCCATCATTTTGTTTTTCACCGAGGGGTGGAGCATTTAAATAAGCAGCAATTTTTGTTAATTGCGAAAAGCCAAACCAACGATTCACCAACTCATCCTCCAGGGAGTGAGGACTTTTCAAGTGGTGGACCTTGTCGGACTGGAAAAGGGGAATACCCCTGTAAAAACAATTAAAATCAATTAAAATTGAAGAAAACACTCTGGCGCTCATTTTAAATGGGCTTTTTAAGCGGGTGACACAATTTCGGTGTGGTACGTGGATCACCTGTCTGGTGCAGGTAGAAAACAGTTATAGCCTAGACAGGTGCCAGAATCATTACGAACCACCCACCCACTTACTCAACGAACCCCCAAAATTACCACCCACTTTACCTCTCTAGCCACTGTTTCAATGGTGGTTTTTGGGCAAAGTGGAAATATCATGGAGTTAATGACGCGTCTTTTATGATAATTTTACAAACCGTGATGAAGTTTCCACGGCAATTAGATTACCTTTAATTTACCTGAAAGTTAATTTACAACGGGAGGTATAAAGGAGACGTAATTAGTGAAGTGGTAGTGTTTAATACCATGGTAACCATATTCTTAGACCTTTCAACTTCTCCTTCTTTACCTCATTTCTCAAACAGGTAATCGAAGAACATACAATGACTTTTTGAACTCTCTAAGTAAAAATCGATTTTTGATTTTCTGTATTTTATAAAACTTATAATTTATTTGTAAGAGCAAATTAGATAGAATTTAGAAGAAGTAACTTATGTTATAATTTATTAAAACTATTTTTGATTATAGTTAACTAATCAGATTATCGTTATTTTACATTCAATGCGAATGAAATTTGTTTGATTCATTAACTTTACAGAATCAAAATTTATATTTTGTAATTTACTACCCTCTGGTTTAGTATAATGCATCAAAACCTAAAAAAAAATTAAAATGTTTAAGTTATACACAAGATTTCGAAATCAGAGTAATAGAAAATTAATCCTTATCCTTATCCACTGTTAGCAATTATATGGCTAGGTTAGGTTAGGTTAGGTTGCTGTGGCTGCCTAGAAAGGCACACTTAGGCCAATTTTGGCCCATTGTGTTACCACGTAGCGCAGGAGACCATGGTTATTCGTGGGATTCGAACCCACAGCCTCTGGGACGGTAGGACAGCCGCGCTAACAACTGAACTATCAGAAGCCCCAATTATATGACTAAGAAAAGAACATTTTCTATTGTAAGGGAAAAACTTTCTCTCGCTATAGTAGGGCAAAAACTTTGTCTCGATATTTAAGAAAAGTAATTAATGATTTGTTAATGCTAATGTTGATTTATAGTTCAGACTTAAAACTTAAAATGCACTTGAAATATTACTTTTTTGTATTGATGTACAGCATTCTTCTAATAGTATGTGTGAATAACAGCTCAATAAAAGATATTTGGTATAAACTGGCTTATCTCTATGATTACATAAGTAACACTTAAGCACACCAGTTAAATAAAAAATATAACTCCGAAAAAATACGAGAGACCTACTTCTATTATATAATAAGACCAATCCCTTGTCCCAAAAATGTTACGTTTGCCCCCATCACCCGAAGACGAAAAATCTCTTCAGACCAGTGTCAGTTAAGTGAGCATGTCACAGGCCATTTCCGCATTAGCCCCCAGGATTACGTTAAAATAGCGCCAAATAGAAACAAGATCCTACTGGAATGTGGCTACCCATTCGTGGCCCTTATCTATCATAATTAGTCATTTGCCAGCCGTCCTGACTTTCACCGAAACAAAAACGCGCGAGTAGTTAATAATATTCTTTGACTTGGCGGCTCCTATCAGAAGACCATTTACCAAAAATTTATCAACTTTGGACAGAGACTGTAGGGAGTGCGTAGACTTGCGTATATGAATGTGTGTATAGGAAAGGAACCCCGAAACACTTCCGCTTAATTAATGTTTAATCTGCGTGAATAAATTTCGTCCGCCGAAAAGAGGAGATTCGGTCATTCGTCTTGTTTATCGGGCCCGTTTTGGTCACTTTTCTTAATTAACACGTTCGTTGGGACATTTTAATTTTTCAGGAGCGGAACTCCGGATGGACATAACAAACTGATCCATTTGCACGACTTTGAGCTGAACCCTTCCCTCGAGTCCTTATGTTGACATGATCCGATTCTAATCGTATACACCATCAGCGTGCAGCAAAATTACATAGTTTTTTCTTATCGATTTAACTCACGTAAACATAAAACGCATTAGTCAATTGGAGCACCGCTGACTGCCTTATTTGAGGGGCAGTTTCTTTAGCACGGGCCAAGTGCCAATTTCTTCCCTCTTTGTCTTATCAAATTGCTAGGGCGAGCTGAGTCGTCGTGGGCAGGACCCCGAAAATAGATTAGCCCTCACAATGTTACAAATGCAGCAGAATGTCCTATTATAGGGCCTGCCATTTGTCCTTATTAAGGGACCTTGTCATAGACAACCAAGTGGGGCTCTATCCACTTACTCACTTACTACTCAGACCCACTCTAGCCGGGTCTGTGCCGGTGAAATGGAAGTGATAATTCAAAGAGTAATTCGGAAACAAAGTAATTGACTTCGAAACATCCCTCCGGCCACCCTAGTCCAGCAGGATGGCTGCTTATATTCGAGGTCTCAGAATATCATCTGAGGAGTCCACATGAAAAATTACCTCCGCAGCAATTACCTGTGTTTTCGAATAACTGCTTAAGCGCGCTCAGCTTACTTAACTTCTTTTTTGCCCCCTTGCCAGCGTGCTTGAGGCTCAAAGGAGTCCCTTGAAAAAGCACAATAATATTTCATTTCGCACAAAGCGAAGGAAGATTCTTTCTTTTACCTGAGAACAGGACCCGAGACTACTTAACTCACCGAGAAGTTGCAGTGCAACTGTAATTTAGCTTTATATTCCGCTCGGCAAATTTGTGATTATTTGTAAGTAGCATGAAAAGAAATCCGCATAACAAAGCAATAATAAAGGCAGGAGTACCGCGGCACTGGAGGCTTCTACTATTTATGGAGATTTCATTCCAGAAGCAACAGCAACAGCGTCCCAGTACCACTCCTGAGGGACATAGACCCTCTTCGAAACCCTGCAGCAGCACTAAAGGAATTTGGTGAAGACAAGGTAAACTTCCTGCCACCGAGACACCTAACGCAAAAATATTTTTGTATTCTTATGTAAAACGAACGAAGAATGCCTCATTTTTTCTTGACTTCCTTTCCGCAAGATCTTATTCGAATTTCTCTTTTTATTCTTACATATTTTTTATTATTATTATATTTTTTCTGTAGAAAAGGGCACCGTCTACAGTGGCGCGTACATAGTATCAAATGATACCAGCAACCAGACAATCGAACGCGTCTAATTTACATAAAATTTTTTTTTTTAAAAGATGAAATGTAGCAAGAGATGAAAGGAAAGGAAATGACGGTAACAAATTGAAGAAGAAAGGAAAGTATTTGATTGCAAAGGGAACTGAATGGGGATCCCGCGGGACTATCTTAATGAACTCATTCTTTGCATGACAACGATGCATTCACTATCTATGGAAAGTAAAATCAAAGTAAAGTTTATTTGTTCAATAAACATGACTTTAACTTTTTTTTTTAACTTATTGCTTTAAACATTTAAATTTCATGCTTTAAAATTTTCTCTGACTATTAGCTATCTTAGCAAATATTAGCTTTCTTGAAGTATAAAACAAAGCATATTGAATTCTAGATTAGAAGGTTCATTTTCCAAATAATTATAAGGGATCTTAAATAAGAGTTACTTTCATACTTTTCAATTTAAAATACATACACGAAGAAATCGAGTACAACCTATTCAAAAACCAATTGTTATTATAAATACAAATATTTTATTGTTTATCCTTTACAACAGTTTAAGAGAAATTTAATTTAGAATTATTCTCTTACAATAAAGGGGTTTTTACAATAATTATTGTACTCTGTTTTTGTTTGATATAGGGTACGACTACGACCCTTATTTATATTATAATTTTATATTAGATTGTTTATTCTGGTACGCAACATATTAAATTCTAATGAGCTTTGTCAAGTAGAAAAAAAAAATTGTATTCCCCTAGGGGCGGTAAATTGTTGAGACGATAACCTAAGAAAATAAACCCGAAGGAGGGAAACTACAATATTATAGAGGCTCTCCCACATATACGAGTATGATGATATAAAGTGTTCGTCTGTACAAAACGTTTCGGTTGAGCCACCTAATCCTCCCCGGCAACAAAAATTTCTACCTGAATAGACCCGTCTACAACTTTTGGTTAATATCGTCACCCACAAAATCATCTGGAAAATGTGCGGGAGCGGCTTAGTATCGTCCAAAAATTTTCGAGCACCTTAACAACACTCCCCACAGCCCAAAGAAGATACCTGACTATGCTCGCAAGGTGTTTAGGTTTTACCTAAATGATCATTTGAATAGTAGACCCTCGGCGTAGCACCTTCATTTATTAGGTCATTCTCCGAAAATTAACGGCAGGTTATCAAAACTTTGTCTCTCCTTGGACATTACTTCATCCCTCTAATTTTCAGCACTAACAAAATTAACGTCATTCTGCGGCTGAGAAAGAGGTTCTGTAGGTTTTCCCGTTCTGGGGGGGGTTTTCTTCTCCAAATTGCTGTTTTCACCCGGCGATAATCCCTCGATACATCTTTTGCCCAGGGTATGTTACATAGTTTGGATGGGAAAACGACGGAAAGGGGGAGTAACGCAAACATGTAAACAACACCCAGAAAACAGACAACTTCACACAATACTAAAAAGTTTATCTTTAACGGTATTATGCGGGGGATGAAAGAAGCATCACATTCGCTGTTCTTCGCCTTCGTCCCTTTCGCCAGATCTGCCGGTTGGTGTAAAAGCTTTAAAGTTTCACCCCCAAAGATAAGGGAAAACTTTTGGGATTTGGATGCTAGATGCTGGAAACTGGATGCTGGATGCTGAAGATGCTACTACTACTGCTACTGCTACTGCTACCGCCGGCTGCTGCTGCTGCTGCTGTTGTTGATGCTGATGCTGATGCTGCTTGCCTTTGCCCTGATACTGATTTATATCTCGAGGAAGATTTGATGAGTCTTGTAACACGTATCATGTATGCCAAGATTATTTTTGATAATAAGTGTTACACTGCTACACACTGTTGCTGGTTAGATGGTCCCCCAGATAAATTTTCGATTTGTTTTTCTGTAATCTTAGCAGTAATATTCGCAAAGTTTATTATTATTATTATTATTTATTTTACAATTTAAAATTTAATTCTAAAATAGCTTTCTAATTTTTCGTTCACTAGTCCACTAAGCCCATATGATAGCTTTATGTGTTATTTTTTACTTTTTAGCCAGAGTTTTCATATGAGAATCAAACCCACAACCTCAGAATGACACACTTTGTACGTATATTACAGCTAAACCGCTCAACCAGCTATGCCACTCGAGGCACCTCACAAAGTTTAATCAGGAAATGCTTGTAATAGGATTTTACATAATAACCCGCAAAAGTAATTCAACTTACTGAATGTTGTCTAATATACCTTATATGTATACTGAGATAAAAATTCGTTAAATAATGAAAAACTGCAATAAAATGAAAATAACTTCTATATATGAAAATTAACTTCTATATAATGATGAAATGAAAATGAAAGACTTTTTTCCACTCTCGGAAGTATACCTGCACGGTGGTGGTGGGTTAACATTGCTGAAATTTTTGGAAATGATAGTAAATTTTTGGCGAGATTTGGATGTCGCTGTGTTGAGTAGATCAAAAGATAAAAATAAAACAATGATATTTATACCATGAAAAATTGGAATATATAAATCACCCTATAACTCCAAAACGATTGAGATAACCTCTCCCCATCAGGATCCATGTCCTAGACAATTTTGAAGGAAATGCTAACTATCTGGAAAGTTTTTAAATTTTATTGAATACCTTCAGGAATATTATCAATTAGAAATGTTCAAGATCAATATTTTGAAATGTTTCACCAATATTTTAATATTAGAAATAAATTGTTAATTGTTTGTAAAAGAATAAATTTATATATTAACACTATTTCCTTTTATCATTGACCTAATAAAATAAATTAATCCTTAAATATGAATGAATGTGGCTTTCAAGCTCACAATCTCCAATAGTACTCCTCACATTTATAGGCTCCGACTTCCAAAAGGTTATTTAAGGCTTTTGACGAAACTCTCACGCAGAACAAGGGAGGTAAAAATAAACTCCATGAAAATGTTCGTCCTTAAAGTTTTCCTATTTAGATAAAAGCCGCTCAAGGCAAATCGTAAGCAAATATACAAATCCAGCTTAAAACGGATGGTATACGAAGCAAAATTCTCTCTCCCCTTTCAGAAATCGCGGATAAAACGCAAATGCACGATAAATCACCAAAAATGTTCCTGGAAAACGATTTAAATGCTAATTAAACTGTCTTAAGATTAAGTTAGGGAGCACCCTCAGCATCCATTCAACCAATTCACCATCCCTCTGTATCCTACCCTGAACTCCCAGAAAAAGGCGTAGACGAAACGGCCTCAACCAACCGACCGACCGTTTTCGTAAGCGCATTGAATTTCGTTAATTAATTTATGGCAGCCAAAAGCAGACAAGGAACAAGGATTAGAACTGCGTCGCTGTCTAGTACACGAGGGCTAATTACGAGATTTTCTATTCGTACGTCAAAATTAACAGAGCTAATGTGAAAGATGCTCACTGGCGGCCCGTACATTTTGCGGGATTCCCGAACCCTTTCTTGACTTGGTGGTGAGTGGGCGGATGGGTTCTAGTCGTACGTACCTAAAACCAACTTTACCCCCATACCACCAAATAGTCGTCGAGCGTGCCAGCAACCACACCCTGGATGGTATATATCATCCATGCTATCTAGGGCTTTATCTCAACGACTTATCAAATCATAAATGTAATTTAATTAGACCGAGGAGAAACCATTCAGGCCATTGGGAAAGCCCTTTCGCAAACTTGTGCTAAATTAGAATCCACAAATATTTGGAGAGTAGCCCTTCGGTTCCGGTCGAGTGTTTGCGATATATAACAAAAGGCTTAGGATAATGTCTCAAGACTTCCTGTTGTTTTAAAGTACTTAAGCGGGTATAGCGGTGGCTGCAGGTCCGCGACTTTTACCTTAGTGTCTGGACCAATTATGTACATATGTTTCTATGTTTATATGTATGAATATTGGTGTACGATAAGAGGCTGAATATTAAAATTAATGAGAGGAAAATGTTTGATTTATTAAAGCAGGTACACACGGCATTCTGGCAGTAGTCGCAGTCTGGAGAGCAATTTTGAGTGATGCTAAGGGCACCCAGATGAATAAATAACCGCTCAGATCCGCATCCGTCTGTGCTGTCACGCAAAGTAACATAAAAATCAGGAACCTGCTGCCGTCGTTCGCCTCATGCCCTTATATCGGCCAATTTTGTTTCAATGGCAGCGGGCGAGAGGGGACTGTAGGATTCTCGCAACAGGATGAAAAAGACAGAAGGGCAGCAAGGAGAAAAATTGACATTTTCTGTAATCCTCCATCCATTTATCCATTTAAAACGTATCCATAAATCTACAAGGACTTCGTGTTCTTGTCTATTGTTGAATATTTCCGTAGGCCATACAGCATTCATAGCAATGAACATAAACAGTAGTCTGTAAAAGAAGAATATGCTCAGGGCCACCAGTCATATATTAGGTGTATGACATACGGAGGTTGGGGCGCGCCCTTTTCTCATACGTGCAGGGCCGCTGTAGTACAGAGAAGGGATGGATTGGCGGAAGGTCCTGGGGGTAAGCTGTAAAGAGAGGAACTCATAGAAAACAAAAGGTTTTCGCACGCCAATGTAGGCCGCCGTCGCCGTGCGCATTTTGAATCATTTCGCAGGACGATGCTATACGATCCGTGCCCTGTCGACTATAAGGGCCCGGATAGGATGGGGGGTAGGTCGGACGATCGGGGATCGTTCAGTCGGTCTAAGAGTCAGTCTGGGCTGTCGGTCTCCGCCTGCTATCCAGGAAAATAACAACAAAATGCATTTATTATACATTCTCCGTGTGCTACTCATGGATAGAATGAATAAATTTTCCTAGGAGAAGAATTAGCACCACGTGTTCCACAGGAATTTTTATTTCCTCCCTTGGCAGATAAATGTTGTACGAGAAGACATTTCACCCCTTTTTCCTGTTTCCGTCGCGAGGCTCTTTCTATGCCCATTGCTGTAAAGCTATTCAGTCACGTCAGATTATATGGAAATTTTGCAGTTGGTTCTGCTACTTTTAAAGATATATTTCACTATTAAGTGGTTCAGATGGTCCTCTTATTTAGAGTCAGCCAGTCCGATCTTAACATTGGGACCATAGAGTAAATAATAATAATATATATACTGATAAAGCAAAAAAAAACAACAAACGAAGACTACCCTACTTGACCTACTTAATTTCTTTGACTATTCGACAAGGTCACATAACATCTCGTAAAAATGTTATATTAAATTATAATTTGAAAAATTTAGACCAATTCAAAAAACAATTTAATGAAAAGGCAATATTAGGAATTTTACTAATCTAAAAACTATTTCCAATTCTTATTTATTAAAATTTTATATAAAAACAAAATAGTTGCACTTTTTCAATGTAAATCCCAGGGTTTTATTTCAAAACGCTTCAAAGCTTCTATTTTGACGTCACCCATTTGATTAACATTGTCTCTCATTTACAGTGTTGATGTTTTGATTAGGCAAGTAAAATGAATTTGCCTATATTCTAGTCTAGAGATTTGCAAATCTAATTAATACTTGGATTTAAGTTCAGTAGTACTCATAAATTATTTACCAGAAGCACAAAAGTACAATTTTTAATATTTGAAATTGTTCTTTAAAATGACTGGGAATTAGTCAAAGTATTTAAATAAGTCTATTCCTTTAGGGGAATTGGAAACCGGAGATAAATGACTTTTAGCAATTATGTTTTTTAAAAAGCCTCTCTGCTTCCATCTGTTTGTTGTGATACCATAGTAAAATCTCAATTACCATCCATTAAATACAGATGTTATTCTAATTGCTTCAGCATCCTTAGGGATCCAGAAGACGTTCCTGCCACTCTATGCAGTAGAAAATCCCATGTCAACCGACTCTTTCACGGCGGCATTTTTATGCAAATTCTTCAATCTTATGCAAATCCCTCGAGAAGATTGAAAAAATCTCAGAGATCCCACCATGCATTCAACACTCACTCCAGCTCTACACGTGGATGATTGCCAAAAAAAAAAATAAATAAATAAAATAAAATAAAAAATAAAAAAAGAATAGAAGGAAGCAAGCAACAAACACACAACATACAACGCAGACTGAAGCGCACCTAGGGCTAGGGCTCGCCGTATAGAAGCTACTCTAACGGAGTGACAACCCCCATGTAACATTCTAACTCAATTGGCAGATAAACAAATTGGCAGGTAATAAATGGAACAAACAAAATTTCCTCTCAGTACAAGGGAGCCCGACCATTACCCATCCTGGAGGAACATCTATCAGACGTGCATGCATTATGGAAACAGAACACATCGAGTAAAAATTTTCCCCATGAAGAAATCAGCCCCTAGCAGAAGAGCGACGGCCCCGCGCCACCGCCACCGCCACCGCCTCTGCCGCATCCCATCGCCTATGCATGCTATGCCATTTCCCGTGGGATATAAGGAGGAAAATATTCCAAGGGTATGTAAAATGAGCAAAAAATTAGAAATAAATGGAAAGAGCAAAGAAAATCATGCTCTGACACACATATCCTGCAACCTCTGCAGCCCCGTAATAGTTCAAGTAGAAAAAATATAGAAAAATATAATGGGGCGCTACTCGCGATCCAGCCCGGGCGCTTATTATGCACTCGTGCAGGAGCCCTTTGATGTGCACACGTGAAACTTTCCGGGAGTAAAAATTTCCTTGTCTGGAAGATGGAGCCGTGTAGGTGGGCTGCTAGGCTCATTCAAGCATTTTCCATATCTTGTTATTCCGCCATGTGTATACACCTGGTTACATACCTGTTCAACAAGACATTTTTACCGCGTTTTTCCTACCCATCCACCCTGCAGCAGATGAATTTCTCTCTTCAGACTCGCGGTATTCACCAGGCCCAAACCTTTGCAGTTGGGTAGCACCCACACTGTCGTTACGCTGTCTTAGATTTAAGAAATTGCGCCCCATGCCCACCATAGCGCAATGGTGCTCCTCTTGGAGGAGATGATAATGCGAATGAAAGTTCGGATATAACTTCTTATGCGAGCCAGCAGCATTTTTTGTTTTTTTTTAAGGAGCTACTCACCCACATCTCCTCTTTTCAGCAAAGTTTTATATGTAATTCAGCCCGAATCCATGATATTGTAATATAGGTCTACCCCTTTTCTAAATTTAATATGCACACACCGTATGCACTGGTAAAATTGCATTTTTCTTATTTTATTTATTTATTTTTAAGAGCAGGTTCTTTTGAGCCGCCAAAAGTTTTTACTTGGACATCATAAACGATGTTTAAAAAATGCCCAAGAATAAGTTCTAAAATACGGTCTTCTAGGTCAACCAAATTTGAATACCGCTCCCATTTTATTTTTACGTTTACAAATGTTAAAAGTAATTGATATGTTAAAGTTAACCGAATTGATTTACTTTACTAATTAGATCTAGCCGGTACCTCATTCCGGTACCTCATCATTTCTTTTAAGAACAAATTTGTAAATCAACCCAAATTTTTACTCTTTCTTTATAATTCGTATGCATTCAAAGTACGAGTATGCACTGATGAAAATTGCAATTTCGCAATTTTCGTTTAAAAGGGCTGATCCCTTTGAGCGAATAGCCTTAAATTACTGTCTGATATCCGTCTAAGCGACGTGTAACATGCAAGAAAGCAACAAATTGGCCCAAAAAAAAGTATTTCTTTTGCACATTCCGACCGTCCGCAGGACGCCCATCCCAATTAAAATCCAGAGCTTCGGCCGTAAATCAAAAATCCCCGAGAAAAGTTTCACAAAAAGGCGAACTTTTCCCAACAGAAACGGCAAGCGTCGGTGGCGTTGGCGGCGAGTACTTAGTAAAATTGAAATTTTTTTTTTAATTTTGCTATTTCTTCGCGCACAGCATGCACCATGAGACTTTAAAGCCCTTATCCGTTTCTGTTGCAACGGAACGTGCACATACCCACCGCAGGGCTCTCTCTTCCCGTCGCAGTCCCGGCTGTTGCGATAAATATGTAGCACCAAACTGGGCCGGGAACGTTGAAATGTGCTGCTGCTCCAGAAAAGTACCAGACTAAGCCACCCACATAAAGTCCCTTTTCCTGGGCCTATGTCTGGGCAGCATGGAGAAACACTTCAAAGTGTTCAAGGCTCTCTGAACACTTTTCCTGAAAGCTAGTAGTCTCGGAAGTTCTTCTTTTCACAGCTTCAATCCCAGCACCACCCCTCAAACTCCCTATACCCTCTGAGGAGTAAAAAGTTAAACCGGGATAGCCGGGACGATATAAGGATTTTTGCAGGCAAACGAATCATTCCAGGACTTTTTGGGTTAATTAACGGAGCAAAAGTGCATGTGCAGCGTCGACGACGCTGAAGAGAGCTAAACGATTACGTTGAGCAAGTAGGAGGAAGTTTAACTTCGGCTGCAAGAGGTGGCAAGTTGCAAGTTCGAGCCAGAGAAGTGCAACTCACGACAGAAAGTTGTTTTACTTACTTCAAGTGCAATAGAAGAGAGTTCCGGCACGTTTAGAATATCCTCAACCCATATCTGTTAATAAGGTACTCCTAAGGATTCTTGAAAGTGGGAAAAGTGACTCCCTCATTTCTTAAGAGTCTATTCAAACGGCACCATTCCAGGATTTAGAGTGTTGAATTTGACCTCAATAACCATGGGGATCCCCTCACCTGATTAAAACATGCAAAAATCAAATAAAACTTCTTGTTCTGCTCCAGCCAGCCTCCTTGATGAAGGAGTGGTGTATAGGTGGTTTCTCCAGCAAGTATAGTATAATTCCCTATGGCCACCATCCTCCCACCCCGTCCCATTGCCGCTCAATTTATTCCGTGTTCTTCTTGCAAATCACAACAAGATTTACGCAATCAACAGCAGCTACAAATTTGCTTTTTTCGCTGTTGTTTGTATTTTATTCACCACGAAAATTTCATCTCATTTACCTGAAACATTCATCTCTTGGGATGATGTATGGAGCAATTTTATGTACTTAGGTATTCTGCCGCTGTTCTCTCTCTCCTCCGTGAAATAATTTCAGAACAATCTTTTTATTTTCTCTGTGCTGGGACTGTGCCTACCTACTTCCGACCACCGCCCGCAGCACTCGTTTCATTGTTTTTTTTTTTTTTTTTTTTGTTTTTTGGTTTTGATTAGGATGGAGGATTAAGTTTTTAAAAGTCGTTACACCACATTGAAACTGGAGGGATTGGATCTTAAGCGAAAAACGCAGAGGAAGATGAAAATTGTTGAAAGAATTGAAATTACTGTGGCATGTTGAGCGGTATGTACATATTTTGGCACAGTAGACATTAGAAGAAAAAATGTTGTCATATTAAAGTATAAAGTACATAAAAAGTATCTTAAAACCTAAGAAAGATTATTTTTAGGTATTTTATCAGCTTTAATGAATTGGAGTTCGTAGAAGAACACCACTTTAATATTACAATGAGAAATTTTGCTAATAAGTAATATAAACGGGAAATGAAGATGACTTTTAAACAAAATCATTTTCATTGGATATATAAAAACCATGTAATATGAAGTCAATCTAATTTGGACTTTAACTTTAAATTAATTTGATAATGAATAGTGAAGATAGAGTCCAGATAGTTCGTTTAGGTAAGAATTAGCGCTAGTATGAAAGTAGAACAGTAGAATTCCTCTATAGTACATTAACCTTTTACAGAAGATAGTAAAAGCAGATATGGTTAAAAATGAAATGCCAATCCGATCATACTAAGCGGACATCGTAGAAATCTATTTATATAGAATAAAAACATACGAGGTATAATCAAAAACTAACAGTAATCATTAATTTTTGTAAAGAATCTTTATTTAGTAATCAACATCCTACTTTGTTTCCTTCAAAGTAATCCTCCTCGGATGTACACAGTGTGTCGTAAAAGAAGCCGAAATTTTAATTTAAATCATGAAACCTGTACCAGCATCTATAGAACGCTGATGGTATTTAAAAGATATATTTTTCTTCTTTCAAACGCACCCAAGTCATGCAAAAATACACGCATTTGAATGACAGAATGTTTTGTGCTCATGTCATAAAAATGCAATTAAACAAAAGACAAATATTAAATTTTATTTTAATCTCGTTAAAAGATTTGCTTAGGCCTACGAATTGTTGAAAAAGAATTATGGTGATAATGTCATGTCTCGAATAAAAGGTTATACTTGATTTACACGTTTTAAAAATGGTCGTAAATAACGATCTGGTCGTCCAGAAGTTAATAATCATGCTGAATTAGTGGAAAATGTGCTTGATCAATAAAATTAATGGAAATTTTACTGTTAAAATGTTGGCAGACGAATTAAATACGAGTAAAGACACTATTTAGAGAATTTTAACCCAAGATTTTGGTAAAATAAAGACTTGTGCGAGTTTTATTCTATACAACTTTAAACAACTTTAAACAAAGACCAAAATATCGCTCACTGAACCAAAAAAGGTCAAACATTTTTGATGAAAAAAGAAATTTGTGTCCTTGACCACCCTGCGTATTTGCCTGATCTATCTGCGTATTTGCCTGATCTATCACCGTCCGTTCCCAAAACTGAAAACTGCAATGAAAGGAGCTTTTTACAATAACGTTCCAGCCATTCAAGCAACACAGGTGCTTAAATACCTTTCTATAAGTGACATTAAAAATTCTACTATGCTGATTGACCATGCCAAACATTGTAATGATTCTAATGGAATCTATTTTGAATAAAAATAATGTTTAAAAGACAATACATATAATGTGTATTTTATTATATATCTAAACAGCTCGGTTCTTTTGCGACATACTGTGTAATGCACTAGTACCAATGCTTTTTCCAATTTTGGAAACACTTGTAAAACTCACGTTTTGGTATAACATTCAACTCCTTCAGCAATTCTGTTTTTATTTCAATAATCGGACGACGGTCCCTCATGTTTTTCTTCAGCCTCGAGAATAGAACGAAGTAACAAGAGGCCATCTGCGGAAAATACGGTGGCTTTTTTACCAAAAAATCACAAACAACCAACATTGTTTCCGCAATTTCGGAAAAAAACTTTGCTGCAACATGCCTCAAAAATCCAAAACAATTTCATAGCGTGAACTAAATAATATACCAACATTTTCAGTATTTTCTTTATTAGTAATTCGACGATTTTTCAGAATAATTTTCTTCATTTGTTCAACGTTGTCGTTGATTGTTAATGTGATAGAACGTCCAAGAGGGTCGTCATCTTCAATGTTTTCACGGCCCTCTTTGAAACGTCTGTACTACTCCTAAACTCTTACCCTACTCATAGTAGATTCGCCAAAAACCACAATCAACATTTTTACTGCAGTACTGTACTTTGATCTTTAAAGTTTGAAAAAATCGCCGAGATCACCAAAATACTTGTAACCTTTTCGATTCTTGAAATAAACTAAATATTTAATTTGACGGTAAATATCAACATGCGTTAAGAACATGTGTACCCACAATTAAAAAAAAAATTGCAAATCAGATCAGAAATTATTGCCAAAATTTAAATCTTAATAAAATAGTATTCCAGTTTTATATATTTACGATTGAAAATAAATATACATGTTACCTGAATGTTGATGGAAAAATAAAATGTACTGTAATGTAATGTAATAGACTTTTACCATATATGCCAATAATGGACTCATTAGAACTCAACATGATTTAAATCAAATCTCTAACTTTGGAGTTTAACTATTTATTTTACACAAAATCGTAATCAATGAGAAAACCCATATTAAAATAATGTACCGGTTACTTATACTATGAGATATTGGATAATTATTAAATTATTCACACGTCCAGAACACAAAGCTTTACAAATTCACATGCACTCGCAATGATCGGACCCTATTAACTAGAAAATAGGGGCATTACAAGCACCATAACATTCCTTCAGCAATGTGTGCTTAGATATTCAAAACAACATCTTGCAAGACTCCTTCAGATTTTCCTCCGTATGCACAACAGAATATTGAAGTTGCTTGCAACCCCCAATTAATCAAGTTCCCTGTTAATTTTGGGATCCATACTTACTCAAAATTAACTATTTAGTCTTGGAAAAGTGCAATCTTCTTCGCCCTTCTTGTGGCTGCATTTTACCTTCGTTCTTTCAGGAGTTAAGGGGCATCCATTTAAATAGGGTGAGGTTTCGGCATTCAGTGGTTCGCTAGTGCATCCATCCCCTCCACCCACAAAAGTGGAAGGCAAAAGTTATACCCGAAGCATATTTGTGGTTGGCTAACTGGAAATTGCTAGTTAAAATGTTTTTAACTTGACTTCCCTTCGTCTCGAGCTTGGCATTTTCTCTTCCACTTCTGAGGAGGAAAATATTTGCGAACTCGAACTGTCTTACACACGGCCAAAGCGCATCTCTCGCTCCATTTTCGGGAGAAGAGGATGCTCCTTCTCGACTTGTTTACTACTTAAAAGTTTCCCAACAAGTTGCATCCACACCCCTCTTTTCAACCTTTTTCTACACCAGATTACCATTTTTTTCCCGGTTATTCAACTTAATTTTTATAATTTTCTTTACATTTCGTTTTTAGTGTTTTGCATTCTTACCCAAGGGAGCTCCTTGATTCATTTGATTCCAGACAGAGAAGCTGTTACTTCACGAGCTTTTCAAGTTAATGAATCACTTCGATTCGAATTTTAATCATATAAAGTGAGCGGGGGCAGAAAGTTTTCTCTTAGATTTTGCACTTTTTTCCGACTTTTTTTGCAGATTCTTCAAATCTCCTGCCCTTTATTTAAAACTGAAAATCCGCATTACGAAGTTTTATCAACTCGGTGGAAAATTTAAATACTGCTGCTACGATGGCTAACTAATGAAGCAGTTTTTTAAAAGACTTTGAAAAACAAATAAAAAAGTTCACTATTCCTCCTGTATTTTCTATACTATTTTCTTTAGTACTATTTGACGAACATAGATTACAAGGGACACATAACAAAAATGTATACAATAGAAAAACATATACTGAATTGTGCTATTTTGCTAATGTATAATTGTCATGTTAATTCTTAAATTTCTTCGAATGTTATTTAACTTTAAAATTTCGACAAGTGACATTTTTGCATCACGATCTTTTGCATATTCCCATAACAATTCGTTGCAAATTATATAAATATCTTAAATTAAAGGATTTGCATTTTTATATTACAAAAAATTCTTCAAGAACTTTTGAAATAAACGATAAATATCTTTTTCAACTTATCTAGGGTGACGAGCGCGTACTTGTCTTATGAACTTGCAAATGGAAGTAAAGTAAAATTTTCTTTATTTTCAGCACTTATGTACAAATTATTCACTTTTTCATCAAAACTTTATCTAAAATGTTCACCAAAACATTGTAGAAACAAGACGAAAATCGTGGCGAAAAATATCAATTTCTAGAGTTTTCAAGGTACATATCACAGAAAATATAACTAACCGACAAATTTGATTACCATATCCGTACCATCGACCCTAAATCAACGTTTCTATAAAGTTTCATCAAAATCCGTAAAGAGAAATCAAACTCAATTTATGCCCAATTAAAGCTTAAGCACTTTGTTTTAAAAGCTTACTTTTAAAATTTACTTACATTATGACCGTATCATTTATAGGCGCTTTGACTTTTTAACATGTTTTTGTTTTTCTTATTGACTAACAAAAGTTTACTTGGTATACTGTGGAATAAAACATTTTCAAAAAAGAAGTGCAACAAAATCCAAAAACTTTTAAAAACGTAGATTTAATTCAAAGTAATTTTCTTTGAATATTACTCTTATCGGTTCAACTGAAAAACAGAATTTTGCGAATTTAGACTGGATTGGTAGGGGCCATTATACTTACTCCTTCCTCCCTTAGTAACTCGCCAGAGGAACAAGTTGCGCATTAAGGAGATTAACTTTTCTTCGGTGTGTCTCAGCGCACTGAATGCATCCCCAATGGTGGCAGTCGGGTACGTGACAAGCACCCTTGCGTCTCATCCAGACATGCACTGAGAGTTGCACGTCCTGAAACTGCCCCGAAATAATCGTATCAAAATTGTCATTTATAAAAGAATCCTTTAAACCTCACCTCAAACTCTGGAGGGACGTGACGAAATCCTATAGTGTCCCAAAGTAACAGATCACGTAGTTGTTTAAGGAAGAATTAATCGGTCTTGCTGTTGCCTGTACCCATTCCCGGATTCCCGGATTCCCATATTCTCCCCCCCCCCTAGGGGATTCCCGCATGCAGGATTTCGTTCCTATTTGCTGGCGAAAATCTACGGCTTGGGTATTCAATAGCCAAAAAGAATCTCCGCTTTATTCTTTAAGGGTAGTCGAAAAAGTTTCGCTTGCTTCATCACACCCTTGGTTCTAGCCCTCGGGCGGGGTTGAAGATCCTTCGAAACGCCATGCCGCATAGTCGTGTCGCTCCCATCCCCACCGACGTCTTATTACCGTCTGAGGCATTGGCTGAGAGTTGAACACGTTAAAAGCGACACGTCTCACAGGTTAAACAGCCAGGAAAAACTTTTTAATCGGAAATTATTGTTCACCAGTTGTTCGCGCCACGTTCGCTCTTCGGGGCGAGGTGTGGGAGTGCCATCGGTGGAGCCTCGCAGGTCGTAGGTGGTATTTACCACATATACCAGAAAACTGGCTGACTACGGCTGTTTCATGACACGGTGCGGGGGCGGCCGGATTTCTACAACATTTTTGTCACTTGTCAGTTTTGTACACTTTTGTTCTTTACTCCTTGTTCGCCAACGAGGAAGTTTTCAGCGCGATCCAGGATAGGGTATGGATAAAAAAAGAGCACGTATTGATTTAACCCGCTGAAACGGGCTGTAGGACGACATGGACTCAGAAAACTAACCTTCCGATAGAGTTTTAAATGATATACCTGTCGGAAGGGAGATATGTTTCATGTTTGTGCTGCCTCGGATATTTTCAAAATCTGAGCGTGTCACCCTAGTATCAAGGAATATTGTCCACAAACATTTCTTTTTCACATTAATAACATAGCGATTTTGTATAAGTTCCACTTAAAAAGTTGGAAACAAATAACTTAATTTCATTATTCAATCTCGGAATAATTTTATTATAATAGTTGTTAGCATAAATTCTTAGTCCCTTCAAGGACTAATAATATAACGACTTGCCGTTTTTTCCGGTCACTTCTAGTTCACTATAACAAGGTTTTACTGTATTTGTATTATCTAGAAATTATTTTAACGAATTAAAGTTTAAGCTTGGATTAAGATTTAACTTATAATACGGAACCATAAAATGAAGACGTTTATCCAACCAAAGCTGATCAGGTAAAATTTAAATTCATCATTCGCATTATGTAATTCAAAATATTTATTGAGATTTTGCGATTTTCAATAGTTCGCTTCCTTGGCTAAGACTTTTGTGATAAAAATCAATTTAGCAATTTAAATTTACGCATTTGGAACTTAGTGATAAATGATGAAAAAACTCCCTGATTTTAATGTAAACTCCACAACATTTCCCTGCAATGTGGGATATGCATAGCTTTAACCAATAATTTGTATAAAGTTCGTCATCATTCCTCTAACAGAGAATCATTTACCGCAATATATATGTAAATCGTGTTATATTACCAAAAATATACACGGAATAAAACAAGGGTTAGCTAGCTGCATTTAAAAATTCTTTGCATGCAATTATCCCATAAAAATTAAAACTACAAAATTATTAATTGCAAAACTGGATTTTTATTCAAAAGACCAGAAGACGCCTATCTACAAATTATTATAAATGAGTTTTCCTTAAGTTAAGTTTCCTTCCGCCTTCATAACTTCAATATTAGGGATATATTAAGCGATAGGCATAAAAAGAATTCTTTTATCACTGTTGATAAAAATTATATTTTGGAGTATCTACATAAAACAAGGAATAATAAAAGTTTTAAACATTTTAAACGGAAAAGATCCCAATTCATTTTCCTGTTGGTGTCTTTTATACCACTCCCACGATTTATAGAGCCAAGCCTCAGCAATCCCTTAAATTTCACGTACCACATGTCTAGCTGAAAGTGATTCTTAGAAAACAGAAGGACATTTTCTGTTACCCACAAAAATCTCCGTGAAGGTTCTTCAATTGTAGTAGGGGCAATCTAGTGAAGAGAAAATTGTAGAAGTTTCAAAACTTAAAACCACTTCAAAGATATACGATTGATTCGGGCCAAGAGCGGTGATAGAAAAGAACTAATGTAAATAAAAAAGATAGACCGGAAAAAGGATTCCGTCCCCTCTTACTTTTACAATTGAATGAAATTCTTCCTGATGGAACGAAAGAATGCACCTTTGTAGAAGAATCTTACCAACGACAATTGACTCTGTACTGTGTGTCCTTTGCGGACAGGTAAGACAGGTAAGACAGGTAAAACGGTAGCTGAGGTAGCAGAGGCAGAACATGCATAGTAAATCTTATCGATGAGGTCCTATGTGACTGGCGGAGAAAGAGAAGCATCTTCCCATCAAAGCCATTTTGATTCAATTTGCCGTTCGGAAAAGGTTCATATCGTAAATCTGCCTGCAAATAAAGGTAAGTGGAGTAGATGGAACCATAGAGCATACTCTCATGCAAAATATGAAGACCTGCATGTATCTAAGATATTAAAAGATATCCGGCCAAGAAGAGCTTATATGGCAGAGTAAATACATCACACTACAATTCTTATGATAAGTGGAGATCAAAGAGTCATCAGAATTTGATTTGTTATTCAATAATACGACGAATCTATACTCATTTCCAAGGACAGTTTAGCATCCCTTTTCCATCCAGGATATTCCCAAATGCCCAAACCGCAATCGTACCATATGCGAGTCCTGGAGCCTATCGCCTTAGAAGTGATTTTATGCGCAACTTCCGTCTTATGGTCGGGATACTTCCATTTATATATGTACGTAACCGAATATATCCTGCTAAAAGATTATATCAGCCCGGATTGGAAAGGATAAATTCTTGCTATTAGGAATACCTTCCGATTTTATCCCCTATCGCCAGTGTAAGCAAACATCCAGGCTAGGTAGCCAGGAATGTATGCAAAATACGAATAATAAAACAGAGCTGAATGAATTTTAATATTAACACTGCTTTTTACTGTGCTACAATTTGTTTTCTGCATCAAAATTCTCTAGCATGCTTTGGAAGTTCAAAAGTCAACAGGTTTTCGGTGAACAAATTTTAATTTTATCTTCAATTATTAAAATTCCACTTCGCAATTCAACAAAATTTAGGTTGTTTTAGGTCATCCAGGAAAAGAAGAAACTTTATATTTTGCAGAAATTTTTGATAAAAAAAACATAGAGATATGTGGGTGCATAATCAACAACAGAAATATTCTGATAGATCTAGATCTTACCAGGAGAACGAGAATAAAACGACGAATTCGACAAATTGTTTTCACAATTTCGACCAATTGAACCATATATGTAACAAGCCTGTCGAAGATTTAAAACGCACTCTTAAACAAATTCCAAATGCAAGTGACTTTCGTAAAGATCTCGTCAAATTAATAGCGACAGCTGGAAACCTATTAGTTATATTCGATGCTACTTTTGATAATTCGACAGAATTTCATGAATGTAAAGAACACCCATACTCCTACAATGAAGATGTTCACATTGAAAATACATACCCAAAGGAAGGAAATTCTTTAACAAAATTTAAAACCATATCTACATCAACCACGACGTTACCAATTAAATTGGATAAATCCTCTATGACTAAAAAATTGGATAAGTGCTGTATGACAGACAATTTTGGTAAACATTTTAATGTACCCTACGAAGGACGCTACCAAAATTCGATTTTTCATAAACAATTTACAACTCACGAAATTCAGACAACACATCCAACGATCCCACATCTGAGAACTGCCTTTGAGACACGACTTGCTGAGGTAAGCAGCACTTTAAAAAACTTAGGTGTGACTGAGTGGAAAACTAAGGGCACAACGTTTACACCTACCACGACACCAACACGACTGTCAGCTGGTGAGGATAACGAAAATATAAAGTCTTACGCTTCTGAAGAAGATGAAGATCCAGAGAAAGGTGATCAATTGGAGATTAGAAATTTCAAACCGACCTGCTCTTGCCGGAGCCATGCTAAAAAAAGACCCAAAAAGTCATTCAGAATTCCCAATCCGCCTAATACACCTCTAGAATCGATCTTTAAAACCACTGATGCAATAGTACCAATTCGAGCTCATGATGGACGATTAGTGCAATTAGAAGAAGTTGTAACACCTTCAATCATACGGGACAAAATTAGCAAATCACCCACTTTAGATTTTCAGGCTGGACCTAGCGAAACATTGTTACAAACCACAAATATGTTGCCAGGAGAGAGTGAAATCCATACTGCAGAAGAATCTACTGGATCTCTAGTTTCAAAAGTTACAAGGACTTCAAAACAGTTCTTTAAAAAGTAATTAAAATAATTCGACGTTACTTTTGTCTATCTTTTCTAAAAAATATGATAAAATTAAAACATTAAAATATGAAGAGTGTGTTTACCTTGTAACTACTTTTCTTATAGTTAATATGAAAATCTGGAAATTTGCATTAAAGGTATATGGTACTCGTATATAGCAATGTGATGACCGCTAACCATCGTAATCAATGAACGAAACTTTCAAGTAACTCTCATTAAAATTTTACTTAAGCAACTATTCACATTTCTTCAAGGCTCTGCGTACATAATTTTTTTCTAGGTATTGCTTTGTTAAAACTATCCTAATCTCTTCTAGAAATTTCATTTTTTTTCTTGTCCATGTATTGTGAAATCTTGAATTGATTGTATTAAATTTTCCGATATTTGATTGAGTTAAAATTATGCATACATATATTAATCCGATGGTAGAGTCATATTATAATACCATTGAGCAGCAAGTGGGCAAATAACTACGCGTAGCTAAGTTGGTTAGAGCAACGAAGCGACAATTCGAACATCGCTGGTTCGAATCCTTCCTCTTGGTAAAAGGATGACTTTTTTTCGAGTAATTCCATTATTTAGTAATAATATAACTTATGTAGGATTAAAAAGAGAAAAAGATCCATTTGACCATTTTTAAAAAACATACCTACTTAAGTAAATACTCAGAAGAAAACTTGAACGAAAGTTTGACCCCTACTCATTATAAGCAGAATACCTCGCTGTGACCTATAAAATGAAAAAAACCAAGAATAATAATAAGAAGAGAACGAAATGTCCATTATACTAATTGAGTATTTATAGTTTAAAACAATTCTTCAGAATTGTTGATGTTAGAAATGTATGTCGAACTTACTCGAAAAAGCAACGACTTTGACGACAATCGAGGTATCCTTCGAATTGCCTTTTTGATGCTCTGTAACGAACTGAGCTACCCGTGGGCCTTGCCGCCGAAGCCTTTGAAGCAATTTTTGTTTTGATGAGTAGTACGATCGACCGATCCCACATGTGTAGGTAATTTATTGTTTCCGAACTCAAGGCTGATGAGTTTATGGCACCCTTGTAACCCGAAATTCCATTTGAGCTCACAATTTTCTATATGCACCGCCAGATGGTAGAACATAGTCTTCACAATTTTAGCAAAGCGGCCCAACTCGCTATTTTTCTGTTTATTTTGCATTGTGTGTACAAATCAATAACTGAAATTGAAAACTCCACTCGGAAAAACTTTTTGAATGAACAGCCCAAGGTCTAGCTAGCTGTTATACACTTTCCCCCAGAACCTCATCGTACGGTAGTAGTTTCACAACCCCAGTTTCCATGCCTAGGGGGTGGCAACAGTCGAAGTAAAGGGCGTTAAGGTCGCCAGGTGCTCTATTCTCTAGTCAGACTATGTACTTTTCTATTTTTCGATGATGGTTTCGCCTCTTTGTGCAATCAAATGAAATAATACGAAATCGAGAGACTGCCAGAACCAGATGATTTTTCATAGTTTGGAAGTAATTTTTCTCGTTTTTTATATTATTTTTTTATCTCACCGGCCCCCCACTCATTCGATTTAAAAAATTTTTATTCACTCATTCAATTTATTTTACCTGCTAGTCTTTGCCGATCACTCGATTTTTGTGATTGCCGCCCTACGCTTTGGGGTATCGTTGCCGCCTCAGCATGCCACTGCCCGACCAACAAAACCTTCATCTCTTCGGGGTATTAAAGTGGTACAAAATTTGATCCGCTGTGCCCAAAAGCAGAAAGTGAAGGGATGATGGCGGTTGTTTATAAATTCCTCTCAATTGGGAATTTTTGCGCACTAATTGCTAAGAGATATCTCCCTGTTGAAAGCGGACTTTTTTGGGTCAAATGATGTTGTCCAAAAATTTGCCATATTGTCATTTTAACTTTAGACCTGTGGCATGGAATTGCGATTAAACTGGAGTAGACAACCAACATTCGGTATATCATACTACAACATTATGGCCGAATTTGTCCTGAATATCTTTAATAACATTGATAAAATGAACATTACATTTTTCATATACCATTTTAAATTCTTCTTTCGCTGAAATACGAAGAAAGATTTCAATAATTAAAACCTACACTTTAGTTCATTTATACTGCTAGTCAGAATTACGTAGAATAAAACCAAATTTATAATATAATTGTTCGTTTAAAAGAGCTTGCTAAACGGAATTATCATTTCAAATTTTGCAAAATATATTATAGACATTTTTAAAAGCTGATTGAGTACAACTTTAGAGACACTATCTGGCGAATGTTGTATACCCATGGCATGTTGTATACCTAGACAAATACCGACATTCGTATAAAGAGTTTTTAATATATGGAAATACACTAAAAGGAATTTCGAAAAGCCCAACAGCAATACAGCAAATTGCCGCCCGATTTTTAGCCTCCTCGCTGGTGTTCTACTCAGTGATTTACCAACGTCCCTGACAAATTACAGAGTGAAATAAGCTCAATTTCTAGCTCTAAGCCCTTTATTTGAAACTGTTAGCGTACTTCCTAATAATCCGCAGCATGGTATCATTCTGAGGATTGTTGGAGTCTCTTAGCAGCGATATGATGTCACCTAGACCATTCGGTGGCTTTCCTTTCTCAGCGTTGGACACAATCGCATAAAGTGCCCCAGCACAAGCCCCTCTTTTACCCTCCCAGTTCTCCGGGCTCGGATCCAACCTAAAGGATTACGTATTAGGAAATGCAGGACAATTGCAAGACCACAGAATAGTACTTCTCCAGCATATCAAAGGCCTTTGCGGCTACCCAGAACTCCTCAGATTTGTAGCAATCATTCGCAATCAGCTGCAGCAGGAGAAAGGCCTCTGAATTGGTATCGCGTGAAACGAATAAGTTCCAGGCCTGTAAGAAAAGGAACTCTTAAACCCAGGATGTGATGAAATTGTGATTTCACTTACTTGCTCTGGGTGGCCTGCTTTGATGTGACACCTAGCCAGGAGCATGCAGTACGTGTGCTGATTCCTGATGTCGATATCGGTTATCTGGGCCAGGAGCTCCTCAGCCTCCCGATAGTATCCTGTGGCCGCCTTTGCCTGGGCGTAGTTGTAGTTGAACGTGTCATCGTTCACAAAATAGCTCCGTATCGAATTCAGATAGACGAGAACCTCCTCAAATTGGCCGTACAAAAAGAAAGCTGATGCCATGCTCTGCCTTCCGGGGATGGTATCGCACTCAGATGCCGAACTGCCCACAAGATGCAAATTCTGTTGGGCAGTCTTGATATGTTCCTTCTACCAAATTTTTGGGGTTTAAGACTGTATAGAGTTTTCCTGAATAAGGAGTATTTTATATCTTACCGAACCGAGTTGCTGCCCCAAAGCGGCATGTACTACACCTTTTAGGATGTATTCGTGCGGTACAGTGGGCTGAACCTCCTTCATGAGACTGTGGGCTTCTTGGACGTCACCTCGCTTTAGGTAGAAAATTGCAAGATTTAACCGTGCCTCGGGCACTATGTTTAGTAGTGCCGGGAACACTTGTAGGGCCCCTTCTCCATTTCGAAAAACGACCAAATTGTGCTTTATTAAATCCGCTCCAAAAGTCCCATTATCGGTGATATTTTTGATTTCCTGTTCAGCGACTCGCCCATTGAACAGACGGAAGCGATTGCATGCTTTTAAGTTTATTGCAATTGTGCTATCCGGATATTGGTTTAAGTAAACATCCAGGACCTCCTGTGACATGTCGTAATAGTCCAGCTTGTAGAAGCACAAAGCCAAGTAGACATTCAGAGCCAAAAAGTCCCTGAAAAGGAACAGGCGATTCACAGTATTGTTATATTTATTCAGGACCAATTTTTCAATATTGAAATAAATAGCAACAGACAACTTCCATAGAAAGTTCATAGTTGAACTCAAATGATGATCGAACAAAAGATTAGAACGGCCGAAAAATTATTGATCTAAACAAGTTTTCGTATATTTTATAGGATATATATTAAGAAAAATGTGGAAGGTAATAAACTGAATTCCTATCATCCTAAACGTATTCGTAAATTCTTCGTTAAAGTAGATGAAGGACACAACAATTTTTATAACTAAAAGTGCCCATTGTAAAAGCAAAAACAGTTAAATTGGAAAATTAATTTTACCCTATATTCAAGTTAATTTTTTACTTTTAACGTTAACGATGATTTTAAGGTTTTAATAAATCCTTGTGTGTGTCTTCAAATCTCTAATAAATTATGTAGATTAAAATCAAACCATTTATGAATAAAATTCGGGACAAATCTTAATACTCAATTTCTTTTTTCTGCAATAATTTATCATGCCTTATCATAGTTCTCAAAAGTAAGACCATATTTATTGGCTTTCATAAAAATAGTTTAAAATTGATACAGGTCTTTGCAGAAATCACCTAAGTCAATCGAAAAAAGTAGTTTTCAGAAAAAAGATATTCAAAGAGTCAGAGATAAATTAATACTATATACACTATATACTATACTCTGTTAATTAGAAGTAATTTACAGCCTATTAAGACTAGCGTGCTGATGGACGATTAAATGTGTTAATCAGGCATTAAATTTAATTGCCGCTCAGAGCATTCGTTAACCTCTTGGTAACATGTTATTATTGTTAAAACTGAAAATTGAAGGTGTATATAAATAATATTATTTTCGGAAATGAAAATATTTAGAGGATGTTAGAAGATTTACAAGATAATTAACTCGCAGTTGAGCATCATAAAACTTACAGAAAACGACGCTACTATTTCGAAGAGTGTATTGATGTGGATTTTAAGATAAGATTTCGATTATCATAAGGATCTACATTGAATTTATTGTATTTAATTGAATACAAACTTGAATATCCATCAAACCGATAAGAAAAATTAAAAAAATATAAATCTGAATGCCAAGGTCTACTTTTCTACCAAAATAAAATTGGTTTTCTTTACAAAAACAACTCTATTTCGCCCGTAAACCAATTTCTTTAACGCTGAGGTGTTATGCCACTAATTCACAGCGAGTAACAATCGGAGATTATTGTGGAAGAAACAAATTTACATTTCGCAAAATGATCATAAAGTTACTCTGACAATAGCATTATTTATTAAATTCTCAACAATAGAAGGCGAGTTTAAGAAAACATAGATCGATTTTTAAAATATGGTACGCTAACACGAATTGGTTGACGTTATAATACGATTAAAATTTTCAAATTGTTAAAGCGGCATTTTTTTAATTATTTTACCAACCATAACTACATAGATTAGTACATAATTTAGTAGCGAGTTATTACTTTTTCTTGGTAGAGCGTCAGAAACTTTAACAACTATGCTAATTTTAGTAGACGATTGATAATAATCGGTTAAAAAACGGGTCTAAAAATCATATACTACAATCAAAAATTATAATCAGTAAAAGTTGTATGCTATATTTTTTAGATATACCTGCATGCATAAATCAGAAAATAAAAAATCGTTTTTTATATATCCAAACCAGAATTGCCTTTTATATTAAACTAGAAGTGAAAAACCAGGTTAATTTTACTTGTTATCCAGAAGAATCCTTTTGTAGATGTCGATTGCCTCCTGATAATGCGCCCTCAGGTAGTGAAGGCACGCCAGACTGAGCTGGTCCTCGACCACGTCCCTGAGGGATTCATGCAGCTCCATCAACTGCTCCTCGTTGCTGAATTTGTGCGCCAAATGAAACATTAGGCGAACCTTTAGCGGGGTGTTTGGTATGTGCTCCATTAGCTCTTGGGCCTCCTCGTAAATTCCTGCAGGTTAGAGGGATATAGGAAAGAAGGGGGCGTACACATGACTGAATTTTTCCACAATTTGCCCGCCACAAAAGAGAAACTTGCAAATTTACCCAAATAGAACATACAGACTGCAATATTAAGTGGGATGTCCCCGGCCGTCGGATCAGCATCCCGAATGCTCTGGTACTGCTCCAGGGCCCTTTGATAGTCACCCAAGTGAAAACTGCAGAAAGCGATCCATTGGTCCCACAAAACCTTCTTACTATCATCTTCCTCTGACATGAGCTGTAAAAGTGTACGGAGGGGCATTGAATACAAGAAAAAGTTTCGGGTGGATGAAGTTGGTAAGAAATGTAACCAAACTCCTCGTCTGCAGACGAAAACCCTCAGAACATACCTACCTCGAGAAATGCCCTGCCGCCAGTGTAATCCCTTGATAGAATGAAATCTTCGAATGCCGGAGAATTCTTCTTTGTGGATGCACTTGCAGCATGCCTTGAGCTCGCCGATTCGGTTTTTCCGCGTGACAAAATCTTAAAAGCGGACAAAATACGAAGAAAGAGAAATTATTGGAAAAAATTCAAACTCTCCTTACAAAAAAAAAATTAAAAATATGGAATGAAATGAAAATAGAAAGATTTCTTCTCACCATAATCTCCTCTGCCCCACTCACTGTAAATACGGTGCACCTAGCTGAAAGGGAAAAGTCTAGGATTTTTCCATAATTCTCGACTGAGTGCTGACCGCTGTTGTTGTGAAGTATTTGTTACTATGGAAATTTTCGACGTTGCTGTTGGAGACGACAACAACTGAGAAAGGTACGAAATGAAGGCTATTTAAAGCATACCCTAGCTCTGTACCTGTCTTTGATGTGGGCATTAATTTAGGTATTATTTATTCAAAAATGTTGGGCGTATTAAAGGAAATATTCATTCAAATGAAATTAATATTAAATTTGTTACTCAATAGGACTTCCCTCAAAAAAAGAACTTATTCCCCATATAAAAATGAAACTAATCAACAAATTATATTATATAATATATCCAAAAAGATACAAATCCTTCATTCTAAGAAGACCATCTTACGATAAAATGAGAATTACAATTTTGTTTTTGTACATTTTACATTTATCTTTGCTTTAAGGGGTAGAATTTATTTCAGTTTTCTAGTTGCAAACTACAGAAATTCATTTTACTCTTTCATGATTCATTGACTGCTTTAAACCCTTTTTCTAAGAGTTATTACAGTAGTTTGAATTCATATCTGTGCTTCTCTAGAAAAAATTCAGGACAACTGCAAATTGAAAGGTTACACATTGTAAGGATCTAAAAATTTGTACAGACAGATACTCAAATTATGGGTTCAATCTGTAAAAATGAAAAGTAACATGATAGAAAAATTCTAAGGTCATAACATTAAAAGTCGATTTCCACGAATCTGCAAGATATTTCATAAAAATGTAAACTCAACTCAGTGAAATATTAAGGCTTCAAATTTCTCCTCGACTACTATTTTCACAGAAGCCATTCATAGGCATTAACAGGAAAACACTTCTAAAGTTTCAACCAATTAATAAAAAAAAACAAATTCTATACCCGTGGCTACAATTGAAGAATCGAAGTTACCACCTTAAGCAAACTTAAAGTAATCAATGAATTAATAAGATCCAATTTCCACAAATGAAGAACAATAGCTGGAACAAAAAACGATCCTCTTCGGGTTTATCGTTTTAAAGGAGTAAAAACCTTCACCGTATCTACTTTGTTGCATTATTCTTGTGAAAAGGAGAATTATAGCAACAATTCAGGCATTTAGTCTGGTTCAACCGTGGAGCTAGAATCTCACCCCCTTGCGCTCTAACTCCATAAAAACAGAATTCACTGCTGCAGCAGCACTGGCCTCCACAAACTCTTGAGAAAATAATTTCGTAGAACTTTTGTTGCAATTGTGAAGGAGAAGGATATAAAAAAAAAAAAAAAACATCTTAGACGGTCGCGACCGCCCCTACTCGACCCGGTCAAACCCGGAGCTGAGAAATATTCAGACAATACCAAAAGTAAATGAGGATTTTGGGGCTAAAGGAGGTAAGGGGGGGATGATGCCTGAAAATTTAGTCCAAAGTAGCCACATCTTAAATGGTGAATGAAATTTCTGAAATAGTTTCCAAAATTGTACCAGAAACTTTTCGAATGCAGCAACCGGAGATGAAGAAGGGGTACTGGTTCGGGTATACATAACATTAAAAGACGGGGGCGGCAATCGTGCGGCAACTACCACGCACCTCCTGGTTTAGTTGTACCACCCCGGAGCCATTCTCCGGCTATTTTCCAGCCACTTTCCATCTGCTACCCACTAAGAAAGTGGACGAAGTGAACAGGAACCGTAAGAAGGTCAAAGGATATCCTTGCGAAGTTGTTTACTCTCGAGGAACAATATGCCCCCAAAGGGGTTTCCTGAAGCCCTGGAAAGCTCTGTACGGTGTCCGCGCCTTGGTGGCCATCCTGCCGGCCACCTAAATGGGGAATTTCACCGGGCACAGCCTCAAGGATCCACCATCGTCAGGACAATGCACAGGTACGCCAGAACGTGTCAGAGATATTTAAATTTCAATTTAGCTGAAGCTTCTTAAGGCTCATTTCTATACCTCCAGCCAGTGTGCGATCAACTTGAGAAGTTCTTCATTCCGTCCGAGTGGTGGGATGTGGGCAGTATTGCTCCAGAACTAGGTCCTGGTCTCAAGGATTTGTATCTGAAGGGTATGAGGAAACGCTTTGTTGGCAAAAGAATTTGTGTGCATACTTAAAGTTTTAAAGGTATGGATAGCGTGGGGGATGCAATGCGGCCCCGTACCGTGCTCACGTTGCTTGCTAACCACATCTCGTACAGACACTTTTCCTTGTTTTTCCTCCTTTTTTCGTTTTCCCCATCAGTTGAAGGCTTGCCTGGAGTCCTACGTGGAGTTAGAGCTCCCATAGAAAATATTTAGCCCCGAAACAGGACAATATTCAAGATACAGGGTATACCAAGAGCTGTAAGCAATGTATTCCTTGCACCTCCCCGCCCTTAGTGGTGGTTATGCTTAAGAAAAGCTTCTTAAGAACATGCACTGGGGGGAAAAATGTAATATTCTGTTATGGCGCAGCTTATGTTTATTAATTCAGACGTCCCTCCAGATGGAGTACCATAGCCGATTTCAATAATTCTTCCCGGCACAATAGTTTTTTTCCCGGACCCGTCTTGGTCCTGCTTCCACCGATAGTGAAAGATATTCTGGCGGGAGTGCCAGCCGCCTTCTATGTCTGATTTTATTGTTATTGCCCAATGGAGGATATCTTGGTGTAATTGTTTTCCTGAAATAGCTCGCAAAGGACCAGGTGATTCTAAACAATGGATTTGAATATTCAGAACGGGAGTCTGAGGAATAGTTATGCATAGCATGGAGAAACTTTTGGCCTCACAGACTTATTAAAAATTACTTCCGCTCGAGTACCGATGAGAAATACCATTTAATTGTCTCCAATAAATGTTAATTTTCGACGAGATTATTATCCTAGTGTATAGCTTATTATTATTGTTATATTGAGGCAAAAAATAGTGTAACTTTTAAATTAATGTGCATTATCAATTTATTTATTTACTTTCTTGTAAATGAAGTGTCTCACATAACAAAATTTGAAAAAAAATGAATTAATTTCACTCGAACAATTTTGTATTGATAGAATTTAGGTAATTAAATTTTTTAATTGTTTAAATGAAAATACAAAGGTAGGGTAATTATTTAATTTTAATTAATTAATTAAATTAAATTTTCCTCACACTAATTAATAATGCTGATAAAGCATATCATACTTTATATAATTAATTTCTCTTTAACTCTATATTTAAAGTAAGCATCGAAATACCACCACCACTTTTCTCATTGCTACCAACATCCCTCATCCACCAACATTAAAAAGATGATTTTATTGAGGCAATTAAAATCCTTCGAGTGTTTTTGGCACCAAAATACATTTCTGAAATCCGAAGAAGTACTTCGAAATATACTTGATATGGATTATTTATAGCATCCCCTCCTTTCGTACCTCTTTACACTGGGTAATGGAATTTAATAAGGCAAAATTCTCTTAACTTCTAAATTATTTCTTAACCTACATCAAGTAAAAAAAAATTTGTAGCCGGTAACAGAAGTCATACTTAATGATGAAAAGAACGCAAAAGGCGCAGGATATCAATTAAAAGTTGTTCATATTTTCTAATTAGACTCCTTCCATCGAAAGAGAGATATTTAGTATATCCTCTTATCTGAAATCCCTTCATTCCGCCAGCCCAATGATGCCAAGAAAACTCTAAGGAGACAAAGGAGAAAAAGTTCAAGACAGCACTCGACCATAATCCAGGATCAAAGTAAATTGCAGCAATTCAAATGGAATTCATCAAGTGATTTCCTTTCTCAAAGAACACACATATTAAGTGGTGTATGTTGCAGGATTAAGACCTGAAAGAATGGTCGAGGAGAAAGATTGGAATGTGTGAAAAGGATACATCTCCACCAGTACCTGGGCATGGTGTTGGTTTCGAACCACATGATACCAGGACCTTTGGAGGAGATCTTGGTCGGTATATCTCACAGAATTAATTACGTACAAACCGTGGAGCATGTCAAGCAAATCAAAGATAAAATCTCAGCTCTTGGCCTGCAACTCCGACCTTGTTCCACCCGGACCTAGTGGCTAAGCTTCCTCCCCGGAATTCAGGAACTTTGCCATATAGTCCCATAGAAACATACATACAAAGTACTCATCAGCAGGAAGCTGAATGAAACTTCTCAGCTTCTTCGTTTATCGTTGGCAAATCCTCAATCAGTGATTTCATCCAATCAGTTGTACTTGGCTGGTTTCGAGCCATTGTCCTTCACATTTCCTCCTGCCGGGAGGATCTGCACAATGCGGAAAGGAACTCCGACCTCAATTTACTTTGTGGCTGCAAAAGTTTCCTTCTTATACCTCCGAAGAAAAGTTATTGTAACCCCACGGAACGTTGATGGTGTCGGAAGGACCCTATCCGTCCGGTAGAGGAGCACGCCCAAGAATGTTCTGAGTGTGGGGTTCGGCTCAGAAGGCTTAAACTATTAATCAAAGCATAAAAACTTACTGATCCGTCCATAAAATCCGTAGAACATGGACTACATATGCAGTTAGTGGAACACAAACGAAGTGGTCCATATCTTAAGCGAGACCTTCGACTATGCGGCCGGGGTACAGTACAGAAGGCGCCCTTTCATTTGAGGAAGGGTACAGCTGGTAGTGCATTCCCATTTGGCTATTTTGGTCGGGCTCCAGACATGCCAACCCCCTTTTTCCCCCCGGATAGAGCAGATAATTATCATAGTTTACGTCGCACCGCACACTATAGCGGGGAGTAATGAAGACTCTGAATGTCATAATTACAAAATTTAATTAGTTTGCAATAACAGAACTGGCACGTTAAAGTGTTATGATATGTGCCCCGGGTGCCCGACATGAATGCATTCACTTTCTGGGGTAACTTTTCCCAAAATTATTACGACGACGGAATGCGAACGTCTGACTCTTGTTAGATAACTTGTGCGGATAAACAGCGCTTTATTCGGAAAGTTTTGAAATATCTATGAATGGATTGTGAGGGGTGCTCTAACCGTGGGGAAGGAAAAGGACACGGGAACACCCGCATCATCCAAAAAGTCCCATTTACTGCGACTGTTTGGGTATAGTTCTCATGCAAATTAGTTTTTGCGTAGACATAATTCGAGGAAGAAACTGGGAGTTAATGGAAAATCGGACCGACAATAGGAAAGTGCCTAATTAAATTATCGTTGTAGTGGTGTGCTCAATTTTCAGCCCTTGAAGAAGGGTGGACGATTCTACCAGCGTAAAGATATTTCTGGCGCCAGAAAATGGTGTAAGTACTTTACAGGTAATTCCGTTTATAAAGGGAGCTACATCTTTCTGCGAATAAATTTGTTGTCTTTACGGAACTTAGCAGAACTTAAAGGAACCTAAATGACTTATTTAAAATTAACATTAAAATGAGGTGAGTTGCAGCGAATATAATTAAATAACTGAAATAATAACATTCATTCAAACTTGGTATTTTCTTGTTTTTATTATTAAAATTTTCGATAATTTTATATTAATAACTCGATTTTACATATAGTATAGTCATTTATATTTTCCCAATGGCTTTAAATCAGTTCGGAAATATGAAACAAATGACTTTCAATAAGCTAATTGAAAATACAAAAGAATTTCCTTTTGTTTTTGTCGAAATAATAAAAGATTATTTTACCAATTTCCTAGTCTACAAAATTAATTTAAGGAAGCTTTTATCTGTTAATAAAAACCTAGCACATCTTAAATAGTATTATTTCCAGAAATTCCCATTAAAACATCATATTTTCTGACAAAAGGAAAACCAGTCGATTTCTAATAAAATTATTAATATAATCTATTTTTAAATTAAGTATCTTTTCTGTCTTAATATGCTAAAACAAGCGATTAATAAATTTCCATTTTCAAGATAAGTATTAAAAATAGTGAAAAATTTAGTGACGAACTGGCTGAAAGTTCAGTAATGCGGTCTAGAAAATATTAAGTAAGTTTTATAAATGAGAAAGTTTTTTAAAATACCCTTTATAAAAATTTTAAAAATTTTGCATGCCATACCATATTATAAATTCTAGATTTATAGCCCCAAAATCATCCATCGGTCACCCTTTTTGATGTGTCATTTTGAATTCGGAAATTTTGGTAGCAGAATCGAAGGCAGCATCTGCCAAAATCCCTTAATATTGAATTTCATTGCAATTACTTGAAGTTTAATTTTTTTTTTTGTTCATTTTGGGTCCGCCAACAAAAGATTCCTAGATATTCCTAGATATTAATTTTCATTAAAATTACTGGAAATTGAAGAATTTCGGTCACCATATTAGATCCGCCATTTTGAATTGATGACAAATGCGAAATCAGCATTCCAAAAAACCTCCTAGTGTCGATTTTCAAGGTAATATTAAATCGTTTTTATATATATGTATATAGATCTCAAAATATTGACAGTCCACCATTTTGAATTCCTAACTTCTGACAATCGGGTTGAAATGTGCGATCCCGAAAACCCCAAAGTATCGAGTTTTGTGGGAATCGCATAAACTTTCCTCTCCCCTCCACTTTCAAAATTACCAAGTGCCATCCATAAATTACGTCACGTAGGGGGGGGGGGGGGGGGTGGACATCTCAGATTTGTAATCAAAACGTGACAGAGGGGGGCCCGGGAGATTTTAAATATATCACAAATTCATATCTTTAAAACTTATTTTTCGATTCATGAATCAATCGTCAGATACTTTTCCTATTGTATTGATGTTACCTTAGCAAATAATAGCCGCTCACTAATGTAACGTTCTGAAAAATGCACGTTTTAAAAATTAAGAGCTACGCCATCTGTTGTTACCTTTTCGGTGAAAAGGTGAACCCGTGAACCGATTTCGATTACATTAAGCGTAAATGTTTCTCTGAGCTAAGCTTAAGTTACCCGTGAAAACCCCATAAAAATTCGTCCAGTAGTTTCGATGATTAGCGTATACAAACAGACAAAATATTTAGAAATGGGTTTTATATGTTCTGTTAGCCTTTCTTCATTATCCCCCAATCAGTTTTTGGTTAATATTTTTTATGTACAGACATGGCGTTTCTACAATTTTATTATTATAGGTGAAAATTTATTTATTGTGACTGTGACGTATTACTACATTTTAATTTTATCGAATTACAAAAATATTAACTAACAAAAATAACTACCTCTTTCCAAAGACAACTTACCGAACCCTGCAAAAATTCTCCAGGAAGGAAACCTCTGGAAAAACTCTCCATGGCCTCCAAACTGACCATTGACAGATGTCAATGCTTTCACTTGCTCAACGCTTTTGGGTGATTCATTCGTGATTTGTTTGTGATGTAGTTTTACTCAGTTTATGTGTCTTCTGCAGCCGTGAATTTTTGTGTAATTAATGTTCCACAGTAGCCGCACAGATAGATCAAGATGAGTGACATGTACGTCCTTACAAATTGTACGGATCTTTCGCCGCGAATCAATGCACCCCTCAATCATACCCAACGGATAAAAGTAGGTCAAGCGGAAAATACGTGAGCTTTCTCCTAATGGAAAATATTTATATGTTATATTTGCAGTACATGTGCTTTGATGCCTCGAAAAAGTATTTGATTTTGGGCGCCTCCTCGGGGAGCTTGTACATATTCAGCCGTAAACCGTGCAAGTTCCTTCAGTTGGTCCAGAACAAGTACGGCCCCGTCAGCCTTGTCGCGATATCGCCCAGCGAAAAGTTTGTTGCCTTTGCGACGCAGAAGGGCGTTATTTGCGTATATGTGATTAATTTGTCCCAGAACTCTTCACCGCAATTGATAACGACTAAGTTGGGCGATGTTGCGGTCAATTGTCTTCACTGGAGCTCCGACGAGAAGCAGTTTTATTACGGCGACCGAAAGGGACAGGTCAACCTGGTCAATTTGACCTTTTTCATGGTCAGTTGCTTCAAATAGTACCTGTAAGTTAGAAATGGTGACGATTTATTTTGTTTCAGGGAAGGAGCCTCCTTAGTATATCAGTTCATCCAATTTTGTTCTTGGATACCCCTATCGTGCAAATTGACGACTTCGATGCTCTGTTGCTTGTTTCGAATTACACCAAGTGTATTTTGTGCAACACCGAGTACGAGGAATACAAACAGGTACTATTACTAGCATTAGATCAGAAAGGCAAACCTAAAATTTAAGGAAAATCTTTTGTAAGATGTAAGACTATGAATACAAATCGGCTTTTTACAATTCAAGGTTAAGGTGCTGTGCAGAATGTAGCAATAAGTATTTAATTTTGGCGCCCTATCCTCTGATATTTTTAATTCAAATTGGGATTATTTATCTGATTTCATGCTGAAATTCTTAAAAGCATGAAATTTAGGTTTCGCCATATGATTAATTAATTGGACCAGATATCGGTCGCTGGGCAAGCACCTTTTCTATAATATCGGTTATATCGAAGCCCAAGAGTGAAAGAGCACAGGAGTGCTCTGGAACAAAACTGATGCGCGCCTTACCTCTAATTAGACTACATTTAAATCACCTAACCAACTAGGCGCCCAGATCATTATTAAATTAAATTAAAAATATCTTGAATATGTTGATCAAGATAGCCAAACCTGTTTTAAGTGATAGTTTAAAAATATTGCTTCTGCTATTAATCATGATGGCTGTATGAAAGTTCCGCATAAAATAATTGAAATTCAGTGTCACGTTTGAAGGTCACGGCCACAAGCTATTGCGAAAAGTTTGTTTCTCAATCAGTTACACATTTTTTGTGAACTTAAGCTAGATCAAATTCGAACACGACACCACATTAAATCGTTAGTCCTCTGGAGTTGATAAAACGATTGCTGCAGATGTGTAAATTTTTTTTTTATACCCAGATTATTTTAAGAACAAACTATGATAAGGCAATAGTGCGATGCATTTCAAGCTGAGAAGAATTCTCCATATTTAGAAAAAATCTTTTACGGTCCATAATTATTTGCAAAGTGCGATAGCTTTACGGATATATAAAATTAATGTCGTTCCAGGCTTATCTCCTTAGAGTCAGACAAGAAAGAGTAGTAAACATATCACAGGATTTGAGCCTAAAAATAGTATTCACTGTAATAAAATCGTGATTCAAGCGCACTGAGTATTGAATTTACTAAACCATATAAATAAAAAAGCTATTCGTCATTGTTTTCTACAAAGACGTGATTTGCTAAAGAAAATGTTTACTAATTTTAGATCGGAAACCGTCCAAGGGATGGTTACTACGGAGCCTGCTTCTCAATAACATCAAACGACAGCCTGCAAGGATCCCGAATTTACTGCGCTCGTCCTGGTTCACGTCTCTGGGACGTTGATCTTGAGGGTAACGTACTACAGACCCACCAATTTAAGTCCTCCCTCGGCTGCCCACCCACGAAGATTCTCCAATGCTCCGACAGCAATGGGAGTAGTGATTCGAACCAAAGATACACCGAAAATGATTTCATCACCAACTATCCACCACAAACCCTCCAATTTTCGAAGCTCCAACCGATCCTAACCGACTTGATTTTGGCTTTTACCGAGTTTGGGCTTTATATCTTTGATCCTCGGAACTCGAGCGTTGTGCTCTGGTCAAACCACTTTGAGAGGATTTTGGACTGTAAGGTAGTTGGAAACGACGTGGTGGTCTTTACCAGTGGAGGATTCGTCTATACAGTTCGGCTACAAACGATACAAACGTTTGCTATTGACCTAGTGCAGCAGCAACAATTTTTGGACTGCACTCAATTGCTCAAGAAAAACGTGAAGTATTTCGCTGACAAGGCCAAAGAGGAGTACGGTCTGGTGGCGTTGAATGAAGTGAAGAAATATTTAATTGAGACAAGCCAGTACGAACTCCTCAACGACTTGTCTGTGATCTTCGACAGTATTACTCAGAGGGAGGTTGAGGTGCCAAAGGTGAAGAAAAATGAACCCTCCAGCGTTTATGTTCTGGAGAATGCATTTTGCGACAACTTAAAGCTAAAATCCAATGCTGATAAACAGCTAAAAGATGCTCTCCTTACTGTAACAGGAAAATTCGGTAAGAATATCATAAAATATAAGTTTAACATATTCAGCGATGAGCAAAAAACACTTGTTAACGAGTTGATCCCTGCTGGAAAAACGATTCCCTTCAGAGAGATCAATGAGCAATTAGAAAATGATGAGGATATTGTGTGCAACCGCACAGCACCTAGACGTTCTCCGCCAAGGGAACAAGTTATCACGGACGAGGAGAAAACTATTTATAACTTGTACCTCATCTTTAAATCATCCAAAATCAGCAATATTAACTTCTTAGATCGATACAGCTTGGTCTTTGACGAATATACCTCCTCAGAAATTATCGATCTCTTAGGGAAGCTAGAGGCCGTAATGATCGAGAACGGCGATAGTGCGATTGAGGCTAAGAAAAACTGCTTTGAGATGTATTTTGACTACGTAAAACCAGAGCTAATCTGGGAAATGGACGAAACCTCAATCGAGTTCATTATAAGCGGATTTGTCATACTCAACTCCGGTGAGGTGAGCCGTTGCGACACCTGCGACTTTCCTGTAAGATTCGATAATTTTTGCCAGTTTCACGAGCTGGGAGAGAGCTTAATTAGGTACCTATGGTCAAGAAATGAGCAGGAGAGATGCTATAACATCCTTCGTCAAGTACCAGCAGTTATGGATGTAATATGCCGATTTTACATTCATGAGAATCAAACAGCGAAGGTGATTCCCATTGCGCTCAACTACGGAGACCCTGTTCTATTTGAGGAAGCTGCTAAACTTTTCGACTATAACGCCTGGGATAGGTGCTTCGATACTTTCGCGACTATCCTTAACGGGCGCTTCAACTGTATTAATTGTGATAGGATGATCCAGGGACTTGTGGAACAGCGCAATTTCTACACCTGGAACTGTTTCCTTAACATTACTCTGGAGTTCCTTGACCCTAAGGAGACTCTCGGACTTGTCCTGAAGTACTCGAATTTAATACCGAACGATGCCGTCGACAGGCAGTTCTTTACGAAATGCTTGCTCAAGTAAACGTATTGATCATTACGTTCAATTAGTTTAGTTCGTTATCTTGCCAAAAAATAAATATATAAATAAAATCAATCCAGTACGAGGCGCTCTTTCGCAAGGCTGGATAATGTTTTATTCGAATACCAAAAATAAAAAAAGTTATTTTTTATATTTAGCTAGGACGCAACCGTTTAATCTCATTGTAATTTACTTCTGGTTTAGTGGCAAATACACTTTTTGTATTTATTCCTCAACATTGCGATTTTTATTTCACTACCACACAAATTCCAGAGAGGAATAATTTTAAACCTTATCTAGGAAATTGATATTATATTTGCCCAGTAACTGCATAGTTCTTAATCAGCAAATGGAACAATATGACCCTGAACAGGACTAATTTCTAGTTTGCGCAAGTTTATAACATACAACCAGAATAACATAGGACCTAACCCTGTGCCTTAAGGAACTCCATGGTGCAGTAAATACAGTCTTGAGTTTAGGAGGTGAACATTAAATATTTGCTAGTATCTTAAATAATAAGTTGTGGTAAAAAGTGTATATAACTCTTTTATTAACCAGAAAGTGTAGCACATAGTTCTCTACTAAATTAGTTTCTGCCATTACCCAGCCTTTGCAGTTCAGGAACCGTCACTTAGGCACTACATTCTTTAATAAATCTCCTAATCTGAGCTCGATAAGCATCCGGGTCAGCCATCACAACCTAACCTAAAGTAAATAAAATTATTTTATGAGAATGTTGGACTTTTGTTAAGGAATTATTATCCAAAAGGACTTTTGGAAGGAAGCTCTTCTCGATTCGGGTCGAACAGATTCAAGAAACAGACACACCAAAGGATTTCTTCAAAAAGAAAATCACAAGACATTTTTGCTAATGCATTCAAATTTCGCGCCTTTTGCGATCGATCCAATAAAAAGGAAAGATAATAGCTAAGGGAAATTTGTTACCACCTGCACGAGCGAAAATACCCACACATTAACAGTCATTCGATTAACAACGACAAAATCTGACATTTCCCCATGAACGCTGGGCGACGTTTTGTTTATTTTATTCAAGGAAAAGCACGCGCAACGCAGTCGTTTAACAATTCAGCGCGAAAATGAATCCATAGTGCGTCGCGAGCTGTTGGCGAAACATCCATTTTAATTTCGGTGCGAACGCTTTCAGTTTGTTTTTTCCGTTTTCAGTTTCTTTTGCGCTTCTCCGCCGTCGTGTGCTTACTCCCCCTCGCTAGAGCACATCGCACACATTTATATCGCATTGGGGCGCCGTGCCACTTTTTGACAGAAGCACTAGCAAATTTTTTGACAGTTTGAAACATGGCTGAACGTCAAATGAATTTGCCAGGTACAAAATTAGCATTTGCGGAGTGTGTGGACGCACTTCGGACACTTTTGGATGGTCCTCACGATGTCCGAACTGTTTGATTTTCAGGTCGACCAAGAATTCCTCCAGGTGACCTGCATCTAAACAATCTTCACTTGGCGAATCACGGGGATGTCCCTGGAGAACAGCGGAGAAGACAGCTTACTTTGAGCCTCCAAGATGCCCCTAGAGCCGCACCGATACCAGAGAGGACCCGCGAAAGGATACGGATCCAGGCATCCGGTAAATTGCAGTTAGGCCCCAACGAAATTTATCATTTCACATCGGACGATATGGAGGATCTGGGCGAGATTGGACGGGGCGCATTTGGTGCTGTAAATAAAATGGTATTTCGCAAAAATGGCACTGTTATGGCTGTGAAGAGGATACGATCCACGGTAGACGAGACCGAGCAGAAGCAGCTGCTCATGGACCTCGAGGTGGTCATGAAGTCAAACGAGTGCAACTATATTGTACAGTTTTTCGGAGCCCTATTCAAGGAGGGCGACTGTTGGATCTGCATGGAGCTTATGGACACATCTCTAGACAAATTTTATAAATACATTTATGAACGGAAACAGCAACGCATTCCTGAGTCGATTTTAGCTAAAATTACTGTTGCCACTGTTAATGCCCTTAATTATCTCAAAGAGAAACTGAAAATAATCCACCGTGATGTGAAACCAAGCAATATATTGCTCCATAGGCGCGGTGACATTAAACTCTGTGATTTCGGCATATCCGGGCAACTAGTCGATTCCATTGCAAAGACAAAGGACGCTGGATGTAGGCCCTACATGGCTGTAAGTATCACCATATCCGGAAAATCTAGTTTGAAGGGCATTTTGAATTTCTTCTTAAAGCTTAATTGCTTGTAAACAAAATTATGTAACCTAAATGAAAAGAAGCAATTCGTTTCGTCCTCCAGTAGTGGGTCACTTTAAAAAAAAATATATATAAATATATAAAATCGATCTTACAGCCAGAGCGAATCGACCCGGAAAGGGCGAAGGGCTACGATGTAAGGAGCGATGTTTGGTCGTTAGGGATTACATTAATGGAAGTTGCAACTGGAACATTTCCTTATAGAAAGTGGGATTCAGTTTTCGAACAGCTATGTCAGGTTAGCATTTTATCTGCTCTCTGCGAAAATGAATTGTGTAATTAATCCCCTTTTTTGCAGGTTGTCCAAGGAGATCCGCCCAGACTTAGTACGTCTTATAGTGGAATGGAGTTCTCAACAGAATTCGTTGAATTTGTAAATACTTGGTGAGCACTTTATTAATTAACACATATGCAATGGTCATACACTCAATTTCAATAGTTTTTTACTGTCTGAAATATTTAACCACAAATGCTGATTACTTAAAATATGTATTTTAAAAAGAAAAAGTTATTTTTCTTCGGATGTAACTTTTTTGCGATATTTATGCAGGTATTTTTGACTAACTAAAAATCAAATAGTTTGTTCTTAACCATTTTACTACCTTAGAGCGATAAATCAGCTTTGCTATTTTTGCGAAAAATATCTTGAACCAATAGTATTATAATTAATTTTAATAAAATAAGTTTGTATAGTAGGGTTTATTTATAAAAATATGTTTGTTTTAATAATTGTTCTTTCAAATTGCATTTTTTCCAAGGTATTTTTCGCTGGTATATAAAAACTTGTATGGTAGTAAGAAGGAAAATTCGGTATATTTGTATGAAATTTTATTTAAACTAAAATTTTATGGTAATATTGGGTAAATAAAAACTGTTTGATTAACCGGTAGTTCATAGCTAGTTGCAAACTGCACAATCAAGATTTTAGAGTTATTTATAATAAGTCAGCTCGGAAAATTACTGGTAGTTAGAATCAGTTTCAACTTTGTATTTATTATACTTCCGAGATATGTAACTTTATAAATTATCAAGTATCAACTCACTGACTCGTGTCCATCAATGAATTTTGGTACATGCCTTGAAAGCCTTTAGTAATATTATTAATTGTATGTTGAACACCTCTTTCTATTTGCCGATATATAGCGTTTATCAATTAACAAATTTCTTCTGAAAATATTAGCTATATGAAATGGTGAGATATATAGTTATAGTTTTAAATTATGCACTGGAAAAGGTTGCTTATATCCCTGATAAATCAATTACGTTTATTGAATATTTTTTTACTTTGATTCAAATAGCAGATGTGTCGAAAAAAAAAACATGAATAGACTATCAGTTCGCTGAAGGAATGGAATTTAACATTTCAAGTCTGTTTTTATGATTCACTTGATTATTATAAGAAACTTTAAAATATTTACTTAACATGTTGACGAAAATACATACAGTTTATAACTGAATAGTCTCGTTTGCATTAACGTTATAACAAAGTAGTGTGTATCACTGGAAAGTTTATTCTGAAAAAAACTTTTAATTTATTTATTTTCAGTTTAATTAAGGAAGAAAGCGAACGTCCAAAATACAGTAAACTTCTGCAACTACCATTTATCCAGCGCGGAGAACGAAGCCATACCGACGTTGCTGCATACGTTAGCGACATTTTAGAGTCAATGGAGAACGACGGTATAACGCAGTTTACAACAAATCAGCCTGCAGAAAGTTAATAGACAGTTTTAAAGTGAAATCCTTGCCTTCGGTGTACCCGCCACCGCCCTCTGAGTGGGAGAGTCGTTGAGGAAAAAAAAAAAAAATAAATAAATAAATAAATAAAAATAAAAGAAAAACAAAACAAAAAAAGAATATAATAAGCAAAACTATCATATTACGCATAGAGATCTTTTCCACAAAGCCACATACACGGGGTTTTGTCTGTTCAATGTTCTTTTTTGTGTTATTATCGCGGAGCTATAACCGTCTTCATCGGAAAGCGCCGAATCGTTCGTTCTAAGCGAAAAGTTTATAAATTTTATTTTTGTCTTGCGAAACATTATGTACTTCTAAGGGCGAGATAATTGTGAGAGGCCAGCAACACGAATTTTTTTTTTTTTGTAATGTTAAAAATAATTATTTTTTTGTTTTTTCAATTTCATTTTTATTTTATCAATCCCTATTCCATTCTTCGAGTGATTATCATATATTGCCCACTCCTGAATGTTCAGGCATGTTGAGGTATCCAGATAAGGCAAAGGGTGGTGGCATGTAGACCAATTGAATTTCCAAAGCTTAAATCACGTTTGACGCAGTATACGAATTTTTACAAATATTCAGCTATAAGAAAACGCTTTGCCTGAATTCTATTGAAATGCATATCACTGCCTAAAGCTAAAGTGTTTGGAGTAGCATCGTAACGGGTTGATTTTTGTTTACTAAAGTGTATTAAATAAGCAAATCTATGTTTTGAGGGATCTATTCTAAAAGAAGAGACGCTTATTTAAATTGCGTGATATAATTACTAAAGAATAGATTTCAAATTTCGCTGATATTTGAAATAAATATTGTCTTGAGTTTGCACACATAAAGCTAGAAACGTGAACGCATTACAAATAAGTATAGGAAACTAAATTTACGAAAAGTCCTAATTTATAATCGCAGTTTAGCTACTTAAAGTCTCAAAATATTGCACTAAATCATTTCAATTATAGAATATCTTGTCGAATTGTTACGTAAATCGTCTTTCATTTAGCATATAATTAAACTATACTCACTTGATTTGAGTTTATTAATTCGACGAACACAGCAAGGCTAATCTAGACTCGCGTAAGGATCAAAGGGAACAACCCATATCGGCTTTTGTAGTAGAGTCCCAAAGATTCACATATCCATTCAGCTGAATATCGCAGTCGATTCTCCCTCCGTATGTATAGCTGAATTATATGCTAGTGCGACGATTTTTCGTAATTATGCAAAAATTCACAATACAGAAATGTACAATTTAAATCGACTTTCTTGATGAGATCTGCAACTGCAGAAGTTTTATCTTGAAAATGGTTTCAAAAATTCTATTTGATTTTATTTACAATTAATTCAGCTGTAAAGGAATGAGCTGTTTACAATGATAGAACTGTGAATTAAGCTTCAGTAATAAAATTCCCGATGGGTTAAAAATGATTCAGTCCCCCAAGCCCATTAATTGCTGAACACAATCCTGCCGTAAAAACACTCGATGTAGAGCTCCTATTTTTTTCTTTTTTATTTGAAAAAAACAAAATTACAATAGTTCACCTTATTATTAAGTAAATTAAAATTAAGATGTTGCTTTTAAATAGGATGTAAGTGGCAAGACGACATACTTGTAAGGGATGTTTCTATACAAATTGTTTCGTCTTAAACTCTTACAGCTATAATACGCAATCTATTTTCAAAAAATAGTTTCTACAATTTACCTGTAAGATCCAAGATGAAGAACTGTAATTCCTCGGAGTCGTGTTGTGAAGCAATTTCTTTATTTATAACTGAAATTCACTCCAAAATAATTAACATAATACCGTCATTACCAAACTATCGTAAAAGCAGAAAATTTCGAAAAACTCTACCATTACCATTCGATCTTCAGTTATAGATGAGCTTGTTGATTCTTCGAAATGTGCTTCACGAATATGTTCTATAAAGTAATGATATTTTTTGAAAGAACTCATTTAACACCCCTTTGATATGCATACCTACAAAATACAAAAAAAATTAAAATATCTCAGATGTTCTCGAGAAAAATAATAATAAAAAAAAAAAAGAGTGAAAACATAAGTAATTTAAAAAAAAAAAATTAAATAAAAAAACAGTTGTGATGACAAATTTAATGACACCAAAAAATAAAAAAATAAATAAAAATAATGTTGTAGTTGTAAATATTTTTAATAAAATATGGCAAAAGGAACAAAACACCAAAAGGTATTCTTTTGCAGTCAAAAATAAAAAACAAAAAATAATAATGCAAAAAAGCAAAAGGATGTTCTATTTAAAAAAAAAAACAAATTAAGTCACACGTGCAATGTAAATATATTAAGAGTTCAAAACCAAATTTCTTAAAAAGACACTAAATAGTAAAAACAAAAACGTCTCTTTAAACACTTTTTGTAGACTGTTTGTTCATTGGCTGGTATCTTCCTGTAGATTTTAAAGTTAGAAAGGTAAATTATGATTGACGAAGCTTAGAAAAATAATTAAATATAATTTTCAATCGAGATTTTTCTCAACTGCTTACCACTTTTCGAAATAAAATGATTAACTAAATCGAAGCACTTAATATCGCTTTTAGATATGTTTCAAATCTTGAAATTCTCTGTTCAATATCTACTTATTTGGCAATCATGATTTATCCTCTGGATTTAAAAATCGATTCCCAATAAGAAAAATTTGTATTCAGTATTCCATAGCTGAATTTTAGTGAAGTGATCTAAAATGTGCCGATTATAGATTATTTCCATTTACTACAATTGAACTATATACAGCAGATAAGATAAGAAAATTTACATACAAATCATACACTGAAAACAAGAATACAAAAATATTAATAAAATAAAATTTTATGAGGGATTTTTGTTTTTAAATCTTTGTAATAAGTAAAACAAAATTAATCGGCATTTTTACATACTATATAAGAAAATTTGAAAATTTTAAATCACTTGAACAAAAAATTGATACTAGTTGATTTTTAGCATAATATTGCTACCAGTAACAAGTGTAAATTTTATGTTTTTCATAAAGAAAAGGAAAAAAACGAAAAGTTTTTATTTGCAGAGATATATTTATTTTAAATTATGAAAGATTTCTTGAAGTTTACAAGGTTTGATACCAGCAATTTTCTTAGGAAAGCGCGACTAGAATTTTAAAATTTATTTCACCAATTCTTACGCATAGTCATATCAACTTAACCAACTCCTCTTCCCTTTTCTTCATTAAAAAAATAAATAAATAAATATTAAGAAAACAAAAAATAAATATATTTCGTCCTATCGTCCTTCTGGCAAAAAAAAAAATAAAAAAACGCACGATACAAATCAATGATCAAATAAAAAATCACAACATAAAAAACTCAGGTTTTTATATTTTCGACTCAAACTTTATGATAAGAACAGTCGATGGCGAAGATAATCTCTAAAAACAAATTACACAATGAGCTTGATCTTTAAGTACTTGCACCCTAATAAAACAAAAACCGCCTCTATCCTTTATAAATGAGAATAATTAAATCAAAATATGAAAAAATGAAAAAAGTAACGAAACAGAGATGTCTTCCTATGAAGTGAGAATAAAATATTTTTATTTTATTTTTGAAATTCACATCTTTCTTATTTACTTTTGAGAAAATTTCAAAACGAAAGGAAAACGTGTAAATAGTTAATTAATAAAAATACGCTAAAAATTAAAAATGTAGAACTATTGCACTATGGACGCCTGTAGAGCGATACATCGCTAAGTAGAATGTCTTTCGGACAATAAAAAATTTCAAATATTTAAAAAGAAAACGACGGTAAGGGGATGATGACGATATTTTGTCTTGTGAGAAGTGCATTTTAGTGAAAAAACAAAAAAAAGAGTAAGAAATGTAGCGCGAAAAAAAAACATATTTTACTTAAAAACAAAGCTTTTTAGATAATGAAAAATGAAAAAAAAAAAGTTAACCAAAAAAATCATTTTCATTCTTTTTTCGTATGTAGCGAACACTATTTTTACCCGCTGCTGTCCAAAAGGACTAATTTAGCAATTAACAGTTTTAAGAAAATTTCCATTACACAAAAGCAATAATAAACCAAAAACACATACCCGGAAATACTCGTACCTATTAAATACGTTTTTTATGGCATTCACCATAATTTTTTTTAAAAACAGAACGAACATGAATAAAATAAAACCGAAGTTAAGCAGTAATAGGGCAAATCAAAAAATTTGATGGACATTTGTTGTTTCATAAAAAAGAAAAATTTGTGATTTGAAAAAAAAAAAGATATACAAAAACAAAAAAGATTTTAGTTAAAAGTTGTAAGAGTAGAATAAAGAGGAGAACAATGGAAATGATCGTTTTTGAGTATAAAATTTCCAAAATATCCTAATATCCCGTATCTATCCCATTTGAAATAACCTAAATTCAAAATTTATTTAAGTGAAATTGGAGAAAAATTTAAAATTGGTTAACACATTTTATTATTTTGCTATCGGAAAGTGGCAGTTTATTTCTATTAATTTTTTTTTCTGTAAATTATGAGTACTATAGACAAATATCAATCACCTCTAATTTTTGAGAAAAATGGAATTAATAAAGCAAAAGACCGTACTTTGGCCATTTTTAAAAAATAAGTAAAATATTCATGAATCTAATTTTGCCAATAAACCGACTAGTTTTTTCCTTTGTTTTATTTACTTTATTTCATCTCAACAGTTGCGACGTTTATGAAACGATTTGAAAGATAATTTCACCGACAAAATTAAATTCTATAAATAAGTAAAATATAAATGTTTATCTTAGAAGCTTGTAGCGTGACTTATTTGAAAATCTGAATCCTAATTGGAAAACTGAAATACCATTAATATATGTATATAACCCCTTTTAAGAGGTTAGGAGCCGTTCAAATATTACGTAATCAAAATTGTGGCCCACCATCCTTGAAACCAAAGTAAATAAAACTTGTTGGTTGCTTGTATGTCCTGAGATATTTAAGTAAGAAGAATTATATAAATTATAGAAAAATTTGAATTAAAGATATTTTCGCCTAATTTGCGTAAACTGCTGAAAATAAGTGAAATTTTAGTGTACTTCGATTTACCATTTCATAAGATAAATGCGTGCTTGTCGCCGTCGATAAATTGAAAAATATTTTCATATTTTTTTTTTCGTTAATTTGAAAGATTCTTTAATATTTTTGGAATAAATAGATAGAAACATCATTAATTGAAGTTATTAAGATAATTTGCGAAACCATACAGGAATATCCAAAAAATCGTGAAGGAAAAATTTCCAAGATAAATAATTAAATAATAAAATAACAAGCGACCAGTAAATGTTTTCTTTGCATATTCGTAAATTTTTTGATTATAAAGTAAGCAACAAAAACTACAAAAATAAACCGAATTTCATGCATCTGACCCCCTAAATCGGCTCGTATATGAGGATTGTTCAATAAATAAAGTAACTTCAAATTTCGCGGGCTACGTAAATTCAATGTTCGATCTTATTTATGTTATCTTAGTACACATGTCCTCAAAAAATAAAAAGATTCACCTTATTTATTGAAAAAACCTCACATAATCAGTTTTAACAATGATTAAATTAAATACTTACGAGTATTACTTGCCGGTCTTTTTTCAACAACTATAAGGAAAGAGGCAAGCCCTCCTTATTTTAGCTCATGATATTTGAAAAATATTTCATAAATTTTTCATTGAAAAATATTGTAAAATGACGCTGAGAGCTGATCTGCGGAAGCGCCTTAGAAATAAATACCCTCGCGGTAGGCAGAATAACCTGTGAAGAAATCTCAAACAAAAACCCGAAAGTTTTCTGTTAGTAGATAGCAATAGCTCGTGTTTGAATGAATAATTTTAAAAATAATAAAATTTGAATTTTTGGTAGTTTCAAGTAAAAATTACGATTTTTGGCAAAAAATTGGCCATGTACTGGCTTTGAAAATGAGTTGTGGCCAACGTTTAATCACGAATTAATACAAAACAGTGTGCTTTTAGAATGATCGATGGATACGTTTTTTAAATAACTTACCCACCGAATATGAAAATCTTATATTAAAAAAAAACACGTTTAAAATTTACGCACTCGATCAATCGAGCGGCATAGTCTCAAAGGCAAAGTCTCCAATGTACCCCCTTAACATCTTGCCGAACAAATTTTTCATGAGAGTCGTGTCCCTATGATGTGATTTTCATAAACAAATTTTGAATTTTTATGAATAAATTGGTTTATGAAAATAGATAAATCAATTTCATGAAATATTTTACAAACTTTTAATATATTTTTATAAAATACATAGGTAAAGATTCAAACCTGAACCACTTTTCCATCTCCTTGGACAATTCGTGACTTTTATATAATATTTCATAAAAGATTAACATATGATTTTTTGTGTTTTTTAACTCCATTTTTGTTCGATAATGGCAAATTCATTATATGAATACAAAAAAAATCCATTAGAAGTAATCTGCCACTTGTTCGGCAACAAATTAACTTTAAAATATAAATATAAGGTATTATAGGTATATATAAACCAAGTGAACTTATATACTTGGAAAAAAGTCGATTTAACAAAGTAAATGTTTAGTTGAAAAATAATTGAATTTCAAAAATAATGCAAAATATTTCGTTATTTTTGAATCCATTCGGATCGAAAAAAGTTTACAAAGGCCCAATTTGAATAGAAATTCCTTAAACTCTCAAAAATTCTGTTGACTGTTGACTTCAATTAGTTTTTCCGTAAAATACTTCAAAAAATAATCCGATTATATTTTTCTATCAAATTATTTTAATCATTTTAAACGAAAAAATTAATTGAAGTTAAATGTAACTGAAATAATATTTTTTTTTTGATTTAAGAGAACTTTATTAAGAAATTTCATTTTAAAAGTTGTTACCTTTTGCCTTCGACTTCAATTAAATTTTTTGTTCAAAGTGATAAAATTAATTCAATGCGGAAAAACGAATTCAAGTTAAAGGGAAATAGAATTTAAGGAATTTTTACTTAAAATGGGCTTTTTTAAACTCTTTTCGATTCGAATCGTATTTTTGAATCCATTCGAATCGAATCGAAAGAAGTTCAAAAAAGGTTTTTTTGATAAAGATTCCGTAAGAATATTACTAAAATTCTCACAACTTCATTTAAGTCACATTTTTCCACACAAAATGTGCAAATATAAATTTTGCATACTAAATACTCATATAAATTTGAAAAGTATGTTTGCAGGTATATCGATTACATAGTTTGATTTGAGTTATGGGAATAACCTTTTAAAATACCTATAATTTTTATAATATAAAAGGAATCTAACTTTGGTCAGCTTTTTGAATATTTTACATAAGCTGGTTATGTCATCGATTTTAATTTGTCCCACATCTGGATTGTAGAATTTAGTTGCGCAATTGTGTTCAATTTGCACATATCGTTTTTGGTACGCGCCTCTTTGCAAGCATTACCATCTAATCAAACGAATTAACGTGACATGGCACTATCTAGAGTTCCTTTTGAGTGCCATCTCGAGTCTTGCCAAATCCCAGTGACACTACTATCTGGAGATTGCCCATTTTGCGTAACCAATCAATATCTTTCAGACAGTCTGCGCGGTGGCCTTGTGTAAAAAAAAAATTAAGAATTTAAGGCAAAACGAAGATTTAGCGTCCACCTCCACCTTTACGGGTTATATACCTTCGTTGGGCGCTATATTGCCAGGCCATACCACTTAACCCTCTGACCTAAAAGCGCCGCATTTTTCTTGATTAACCGCGATCTGATCCGAGATGGAATTTTCAATTCATTAGCCCAATGATGCCGGACGGTGGTCAGTACGACGGCGCACTCGATTTAGTAGTGAAAACCTTCGAGGCGGGTATAAATCATGGTACTGGTCACCGCAGTGACTTCTCAGCTTTCCGCTTGCGGGCTTTACATCGAGTCAGATACCTTCTTCCGGGAGATATCCCGTGCTGAGACGATTTTGCAATCATACCCATGCTCCAGGTTGAACATATATCTTATAGGTATGCGGTTGATGCATCATCCGATGATGAAGCGGCCACCGCAAGACAATGGTATAAACCAGAGGTATAAACCTCCCCGCGTTAAGAAATATCCCAAGAAATTCCGTTTTGAATGGATCAAAATTGAATTTTATCACATCTTGTCATCCGTTGTAGTATTTTTTCTTTAACTTTTTCCCCTTTTGGCTTGTTAGATAATAATTTTCTCGTGAAAATGCGCGATCGCAAATTTCCCTGTGTTCCGGCTGCTCAGTAATTTTTAAGGAGCCGATTATATGACCAACTTTTATACTTCTGCCTATTGTAGGGTATTATTTATTTTTTCGGGGGTATTGTCGAGCACGGGCCGATTTTCCCACAATTCATGTGTAATTTGATGGTTACGCAAAGTTAATGAATAAATAAACTTGTAAACGACCCAAGTTAATAGCACCAATTTTTTGTTCGTTTTTCTCTTATATTGTTGAGATCCATTCTTTCGTATAATTGTAACTGATTAAATGAAACCCTGAAGGTTTTGACTTCATTTAAACACTTGCACCATAGATTTTAGCTTTGAACATTAGCTTTGGTATGAATTGCTCAATTCCTTAAATTACATATTAACCATGACCTACAGTTGAAACTATTTACCATATACCTAAATTCTGGGAAATTGTGATCTTCTATTTTCACAAAATAACTTAACTTTAAGTACATCATGATCTTTTAAAGATTGAAAAAAAAAACAGTGGTAGTAGCGGAAAATTAGAAAATTTTTTATGCATATTAAAAAGATAGGTATCCATTAATACAAAAACCAAAATCGTTTTTTTAAAGTAGCTTGTATATATAGAAATGCGAATAGATAGTTGGCTTTCTTTTAATTCCTAATATTTCTGATCGACCCACTTTAGGTATATGTTCACTGTAAAGAATTAAAAAAAAAGTATGCAGCGAAAATTAAAAATTACATTGACAATCCAAATTCTTGTTTAGAACAAAATTCACTTTAATTTTGCATTTGAAGAATAAGGCAGAGAGGAAAAATTGCAGTGAAATTTCTAATATTATTTGGCCCAAAATATTGAATATATCAAACGCTCAACTTAATAAAATTACAGTTGTGTATAACTAGAACATTCAAAATAATACACAAATGGAACCCATTCGAAGCATAGAATGCGAATGCGAAATTGCGGATAGGCCAGTTAATGCCTTCGGTGACTTTATATGTAAGTCATCAAACTCAAGTGTAAGAGATATAATTAGAAGGTTTGAAGAAGGAGAAGCTCCAGATAGATCTAATCTAGGAACGACTTCTTCGTTACAATCGACCATCAGTAGAACTCCAGAAAAATATTCATCGGATAGAATTCTTGAGAAGTGTGTAGTGTACGAAGAACAAGCCCCGATGCCTCAGCGTGCGGTGCAAATGACTGTACAGGAATACTTTTCGAAGCAGTCTGCCATACGGTAAGATTAAAAGTATTCTTAATATAACATAATATATTAGATGCAATTCATATAAAACAGACAAAACAATTGCCATTTGTTCTTTGGTACAGTAACATAACGAAAAGAAAGTTTCGTTTGATTAAGTCCGCACTGAATAAAGCTTGGCTGAAACTTGGCTTAGTCCTTATTCAATGTTTTTTAATGGCAGAATTTTTGCTTTAAAATAGTTAAATTGTCTGTCCATAGCATTAGCATAAGGTCCTAATATTTATGTTACACAAATATAACACTTTAAAATAGAGTGACTTTGTTTTGTGAACAAATTATAAGAAAAAATTGGTGTTATGGACTTTGAGCGATCCTTTAACATCGATTTTATAATTTTAAAATACGGCTATTGAATTAGAATTAGATTATACAAAGTCACCAAAAATTGTTCCAATTTTGAACATCTTTCGCTGCAAAGTATTTATTTTTTTAAATATTTTCAGGTCACGTGATAAAATTTCAGAAAAAAGGTCAATTTTTGAAAATAACATAGAGAAATCAACTAGTCGACAGAAGCCACAAGGTTCTTTTACCGGAAGAAATCCTTTTATCAAGGATACGGAAAATGTGACATATCCAAGCAAAACAACAATTTGTAAAACAGATTTCGGTATACGAACTAACATATTTAAATTTCAAAATAAGTAGTTTTGGTTTATTTTCTAGGTGTTCGAATAATTGTTGATATTAATTTTGATACACGAGCAAAATTAGAAAATTGGCAAGGTAGTAGGATTGAAACCGATATACCATCTAGTGAAATCTTATCAGAATTTCAAAAGAAAGTAATATGATCTTAAATTTAAAATAACAAAATATTTTAAACCATAAGATTTATTTTTAATCAATACAACTTGATTATACAATCATAAATATAAAACATAAAATAAACAGTAAAAGTATTAATTCATTATTTTTAAAGAAAAGAAATTTGATTTTATTTGGAGGATTCGCAAAATGTTAGAAATTCAAATGCAGTAGAATTTTTAAACTGGGTTCAACAATTTTGCCAATTGCAGGCAAATAAATATGAATACAACGGATTGATAATCTCATTTATTTTAAGTCGGTCGGTTTAAGTCCTGTTTTTTAAGTCTCTTTGGTTTGATTTTTAAAACTCATTAAGATATATTTTCTCTTTGAAAATCGTATAAAATGGTGTCGATAACTGCATTGAGACTTTCATTAATCATTTTGCATAGACAAACCAACTAAGGAGAGATTTTATATGTGATGTATATCATAATGCTATAAAATCTAAAGCGACATTTCTATTTATTTATGCATGCTTGCAAACTCAACCACGTAGATAAAATTTAAAAATAAAAAATACATTATAAACCGGAAATAGCATTAATTTTATGTTACCTTCCTCCAACACTCGAGAAAGAATCAATCATGCTTATCCAGTACAAGTTACGCTTAATGATGAACAGTATACACTAAAATAAAATCAGATAACCTTTTTCAAAATCATAAAATTTCCATCTCATTAATCATCTGAGGTCTAGGCCAACCTATTTTTCTAATTTGTTTATACGATTGCAAATTGTGTCCTCTGCTCGTATAAAAGAAGTATCACTTCGAAAATCACTCGAAACAATTAATTTGCTCATTTCAATCATAAGATAATCTCCGACGAGGAACAATAATACTACGATCAAAAAATAATTTAGACAAAAGATTAACTGGTCATCGGCGGCTATTCGTGTCCCCCTGTCAGCGATCTATCTATAGAAAAATTCGTGAGTTTATCACATCAGACACCTTTTCCACCTTTCCGGCTCGTTAGAGCACTATGTCAAACTGGTTAAAGTGACCAGCTGGCTCTGGTCGGAGCTTCTCGTACCGTGATTAGTTCGATCGTTTGGAGATCAATCAATTTTGCCAGTGGACCTGCTAATTAACGCCATTTAGGCGTTACAAAAGATGTGAGATGAAGTTGCTAGTATGGCTGAAGGTTTTCGAGCATAATCCCAATCTTCTGAAGGAGGAACTAGAAGTGTTTTTTTGGCTCGTTAATTTCTAAGATGGTCATGTTTTGATTGGGGGAAACACCTTAAAAGCCCTACAGCCAAATATGAGGATTAGTTGTGTTGCTTCAACGAAATTGTATTGCTGCGGGGTTTAGTTTTTAACCGTGTCAGGAAGTTGAATAACAAACAAGGAGGCGCGATGAGCACTTTCCCCTTAAGCTATTAAAATATACTTTATGGTTAAAAAAACTTTGAAAAAGTAATTATTTGTTATTCTATCTAAATATGATTATGTGTAAGATTCAATTCTTGAATACATTTATATAAAATATGAAAGAATGCACGGATTTGAATGAGCGAAAAGTTTTCTTGAAAGGTTTTAATGCGTATAATAAAAATTTCTGATACTATATATGATATAAAAATCCCAATTGTGCTAAAGAAAAGAAAAGTATAGTTATAGTTTATGTATTTATAATACATATTTGAATTTCAATAACATATCATTAATTTTTATCACTACGATTCTAAATTTAAATTGGACTTGTTAGGACGAATAGACAAAACCACATCTGGGCGATACTGTACCTACCTAGTAAAAATATTAATAAAGCATGACTGAATTATCCCACTTGTATCATTCGAAAAAGCAGAAAATCATCATGAATCTGAAAATGAAAAAATTTTTAGTGGGTGTAGTTTAATTTAGTCATTCTGAAGAAAAGGCCCAAATATTAAAACTAGTCTATGAAATGAACACCAAATCAGTAGGTATACAAAATAATTGAAAAATCAATACGAATATTGTCGTTCTATTGCTGCATCTAGGAATCTAGTAAAATTCCTGAAGAATCTCGCATATGATCGCAAATTGAATTATATGGCAGTATACTTCTGGTGATTGGGTTCGCATATTCGTCACATTCAGAAAATGTTTGTAATGATCTTGATGGCAAAACATTTGCACACATCATGCTCATGACCTGATTAAGTGAATTGCTTTGCCGGTTAATGGGCACAACACTTAGAGGAGACGAGCCGCCAGAACGGCGTTTCTTGTCTGCGTCAAGATCGTCACCGCGAACTTAGATGGTTTCGATCGATGGATTACTTTGGTCGGAGCATCTTGCGCGACCACCTTGATCTGAAGAGATGCTGCACAGTGTGCAGCAGTAGGTACGCAGTGAATCCGGGGAGGCATTCACTCATTACTTAAATCAAATAGCATTAAAAGCAATACTAAAGAAGATAAAGAAGATTTACATTCGGTCCCAGATGTTCCCTATTGACTATAATTATGAAGAAACAGCAATAACAGCCACTAGGCGATTCGTACGAGATGAAAAATGGGTCCTTGAAGGCACTACTTAATTTGGCGTGCCGCGAAAGGGGCCTAATCGTGTAGGCCTTCTTCTCGCTGTTTTACGATATGGAATTTATGCATTATAAAGGAAATTGCAACATGATTTAAGTGTATGCCAAATGCTAAACGGAATATTCTTCTAAGTTAAGCAATGATCTTAATTATCAATGTAAAATAAAAAATTTGGAACTTTCGTATAGAGCAAAATATGACTTTAACTAAGGTATACTTACATATTCAGAAACATTATATAAGTATATTCCATTATTTATGAAAACCTATTATCATGCAGATGAGCTCCACAATATTAACAAATTTTAAAAGGAAAAATCGGTTGAAAATCATTTGAGTGTACCCCCAGGGACAAAAAAAACGCCACACTTTCAAATTCTATTTAGTATTGAAACTTTAAATAAGAATTAATTAAAATTACATTTTTCAAACTAGTGTACAAAATAGGAAGTGGATCACACAAAAGTACTACGTGACGAGCTGTTATGAACTGTAGCGTTTTTCGTATTTTCCGAATTACATATTTTCATTTTTGTAAATATGAATTTTTCAAAATAAGTAGGTAATTCTAGTGAATGATATGGTCTGATTAATGCAGATTCTATTGTATCTATCATCTGATCGTCCCCAAACTTGCATTAGAAGGTCCGGTGAACAGTACGACCCTCAATGCCTCCAAACCACAAGAAAAGGAAATCTGGGGATAATGGCAGCAGGTGTTGGAAAACTTGTGAAAATCGAACAAGGTTGTAAAATAAACTCAGATATTTACACAAGTATCCTTATCCTATCCTTAATTCCCACTTTGAGGGATCTCGGAAGTGATTAATATACCTTCCAACAGAGTAATGCTCCATGCCATACTGGCCGGAAGACGAAGAACTGATTCGAAAAGACAAATATCCTAATAATGGATCAGTGGCCTGCTCAAAAACCAGATTTTAACTCAATTGAGAATTTATGGGATCACATGGATTGGGATATCCATAAAAATCCAAAAAATGACATTAACCAACTCTGGATAGCATAACTGCTTGGAATGAAATTTCATCGTTTTTAATTGAAAACTTAGTAACGATGAACAAGGAGATTAGAGGGGGAAATATACCTTATTAGTAAATATAAGCAACACTTTTCTAAATATTTATTGCTATCATTTATTAAATACTTAAAAATATACTTTTGTCAAAATATTTTAAGTCTGATTACTTTTTATCAGCCTTATTGTGCAAGTTTATTGAATATTTTTCTGTGCTCACTTTTTTTTTATCAGTAGTATACATATATGTATGTATTTATACAGAATTAAAAAAATTATAAGAGTAAATTTTTGGAAATATTAGATTTAGAAAGTTAAAGGTCAAATGTTTTTAAAAAGTTTCTTTGGATTTCAAATTAGATCTAACTAATGAAAGTAAGACCTCAATAACTATTCAGGGTAAGTGACTGCCATAAAAAATTATTGTATTTAACTTCTTTTTTTTTTTTGCTTTTTTACTTTCATTTAACCTGCCTACCATTTTCCCTTGTATGTTCAAAACAAATACTCCGGACGTTGCCACTTTGATGTTGTAACACATCAAGGTCACAATAATTTCGCGCATAATTTTCGAATATCCACCCGCCCATCCAATCACGCAAATAATTTTGCCATACCTTCACAGGTAGTGAAGATGTTTTGTAAAAAGCCAATAAAAAATTGTTTCGATTTGATGTCGAATTAAAAAAACAAACGAAATAAATTTTAGCGGCTGGGCACAAAGAATTCAAGGCATGCAATTTGTTTATTTGGACTTTTTTTTTTTTAAATATAGAAAAGGAATGGTGAAATGTAGGTTTTACACATATGTATGTATTTCCTAACTAGAGTTACGAGTACTCTTTATTTTACATTAATCTTTCAATTGCATCTGGGTATCTTTTAACTCTGATGCCAGGAAATAATTTGAATTACTTTCGCTTCCTTGTTCCCCAATTTGGGAGTAACAAATTTCACGTTGCATTAAACTGGAATGCAATTGGCTGGTATAGCGCTAAACTGCATCTTTGTTTTCTTCTGATCGTGACATTTAAAATTCGATCTGCTCAAGTTAGTCGCGCGACGGCACCGCTGCGGTATCACAGCCGATCTGGACATCAACAGAAAAAAAGTATAAAAAACAAAAGTCAATGCATAGACCAATACTGCACATGATCTCCAGCTTCTTCGTCACACAGATGGTCAATTTGTACATTCCTCTCTTCAACCCACCCACTCACGCCGGTCGTTTTAGGTGTGCACCACATTCGTTGCAATTTCGATCAAGATGATGTGGCAAAATCCGTTCCACTATTTTGCCCTGTTTTGCAGAGGCTAAAAACGCGATCGGCGAACGTCTTTAAATGCGACCGTTTCGCGGACGATCGTGCGAAATTATGCAACCAGATCTTAAGTCAGATCGGAAAAAAACAAAAATATCTTTTCAAAAGGAATATGGTGATGAGACGGCGTTCTGTCTGCGGCCGTAGCTGTGACGATCCTCTTTCAAGGTGCTCATCGAGATGAATCCGGCAGAACCGCGACGATGTTGATCGTCTAAGGAGGTGATCGCGGCAGTTTCGTATGAGGAATGACGCTGACGATGATTTACTCATACAAGAAGTTATGATGCATGTTGAGAAAACCGCGATGACTGATAACCATTGTTTGGTGTGACGACGTTGGTATGCTCCAATTGGTACAGTTTTCTTTTGACCTCGCCTCTCTTGCACCAGATCACGGGCTCGACAATACCCCGCTTAAGGCGAGACAATATTCATGCAAATTATCCAGGAAAAGCAGCGACTTTGGCCGCAAATTATTACAATGAAAGCGATGCATCTGATGCATTATTTTACTTAGAAGATACCGCCGCGCACTCAATTATTCTTTCCACACAGGAAATCTTCTAAATCTCAAGGTAGCTCTAATCCCCAGCTGCGGCATAAAATCTTTTCATGCAAGTTCGTAATGAGATTATTTTTGCCGTGCTGGGGAATTTAACAAGATAAGTTTTAATGCGACTCGCTTATTAATTGCGTACCATCGCCCCTCAAATTGGGAATGAGTTTCCTCACGTCTCAATGTCAGGTCAAGTGCTAAAAAGGTCTTTGCTGTTTGCTATTCTATTCCTCAAGATGAATGGTTACGTGGAAATATTATTTAATTACAGAATGCTTTACGGGAAGAAAGGCATTATGTACTCTTAACACACAAGTCATCATTGTGTGAGCGATAGTACCTATGTATATACTAAAAGGGTTATTTAGAACTTAACTGTTTTGACCATAAACAAATCCAGTAGAAATCGGGTAGTTAAAATTATTAAATTGAATTTTCAGTATAACATTTTTAAAGATATATAGTGGTGAGCAAAACTGGATGCAAAACTTGTAAAAATACGCAATGCTATCAATAAAATTACAAGTATTAAATTATGTATTAATTTTAAACAGGACAAAATGTTAAGTGTCGGTATCTAGTTATGGACGTTTTTAGTTTAGTTTCATTTGCGCAGCTGTGAGGCTTAGTTTTATGAACGCTGATCGCTTATTTCTGTAAAGGTAATATTTATTTCGATTTTTTTACAGTAAAATGGGAAAAATATCTATTGACGTTGAAAATAGTATTGTGGCCCTAACTATACAACTCAAGAAAAATTGTAGAACGCTTAAAGGTTTGTCATAGAACAGTTCTATTAGCATAAAAAAGAAGATAATGTAACCCTGGAAGAAATACTGATAGACAGCCAAAATTGATATCAGATAGACATGCTCGAACAATAGAACGGATGATCAAATCCAGAGAAGCAAGGACACCTAAGGCTGCAGAAAAGGCCATTTAAAAAATACGTTAGCGAATGGACTGTTAGGCGAACATTTAAAGAAATTGGTCTAGTAGCGTCTATAAAAGAGAAAATGTTCGCTATATAAGAAAAGAATGTTAAAGCTCGACTGAAATTTTGTAAAGAGTATAAAAATTGGACAGTTGAAAATTGGAAGCAGGTTATTTCGACGGATGAGACAACAGTTGAGATAGCAGTTACTAATATGATGGCAAGGCAGGCATACTATTGATACCGGCCTTACGAAAAGCTTCAGAAACACCAAGTCAAAGAAACATTAAAGCTCGGAGGAGGCAGCCTGATGGTCTGGGGGTGTTACACTTGGTGACATATTGGGCCATTATTTAAAATTAATAGCATTATGAAAAAGGAGGTTTACCTTGAAATGTTGAACCCCAATTTGCCATAACTCTGTGGAGAAATGTTCTTATTCAGAAGATGAGATTATCTTCCAACAGGATGGTGACCCCAAGCACACCGCAAAAATCGTTATAGAATGGCCTGTGTAAAATCTGGATATTAACACAATCGAAAATTTGTAAGCAATTGTATAAATAAAAGTTGCTTCAATAATAACACCCTCCTATTAATTTGAACGAGCTTAGGACACAGGTACAAACGGTGACGTGTATAGTGTCATAACAACCAAGGGACTCTGTACAAAATATTAAAACAATACTTTGAAATACCAAAATAACGAAACGTGGATACAAGTTGTCCTTAAAAATATATTATTAGATCCATAACCGTGTTTAATTTTCTTGTTTTAAACCCCAAATTTGATTTTTAATATTTAGTACCCAGTTTTAGCCACCACTGTAGATACCTTAAATTCAATTCCAATTTGTTTTTAAAATAACATAAAACTTTATCGCTTTTCTATTTCTCTTGAAAATAGATTGATAGAAATAAAAATGTTTTTGAAATGCCATTTAAAATGAATTTTTATTATATTAGAGAATAGAATTCAATATTTGAACTAAAAAAATATATAGAAAGTTGTTTTTAAATAATAGAAGTTGGGATCTTAAAAACTAAGACTAAACAGACTAATTTAAATCAAGTTTTTACTTATATAAAGTAGAAAAACTTGGTAGTATAGCGTAATTGAACGAATTTAATATTAGTCTTTCTTAAAATATCTTTTATCAATTTTCTGTACAGTTTAAATAATGTTTGAGACATTGATAGTAGTTAAATAAAAACTTATAAACGAAAACTTCTGTGAATTAAATAGTTATACAAGTTAAAATTCTTCACCCAGAAAATAAAAATCAAAATAAATAAAAATATATGTAAAAATGAGAAAAAAACGTATATACATATGTACATTTTATCTTTAACACATTTTAGCAATTCGGAATAACAAGGATTATATCTAATAAAAATGTTTTTCTTTTTGAAAAAATATAGCAAACAATTAAATTTAAAATGTGAAAACATAGATTTTTATATAGATTCTTCCATCAAAATTCAGTAGTAAATTATTTTATTTTAAAATGTTGTCTCCCTAAATTTGAAAGCGTTTTTATTTTAAAGCAATAGTACTTAAAGCCTAACAACCCTTCTTGTAATCTAATTTTTATACATATAATACAATAATAATAATAATAAGGCCATGATTAACAAGTAAGGAATGGGTTCTAGAACGTGATGTGAACTTTTTTATTTTTTATTGTAAATTTTATATAAAAATCTTATTTTTTCGATAGTATTTCATAACTACTGTTTAAATGTTACAACAAGCATTTTCACACATATTTGCTTCAATAGTTACAATGATGCTATTCGAAACCAACAGAAAATTTTTACCATCATTATCACGGATAATGATTAACAAGATTTACCATGAATAAATGAGGAAAACAAAGATACTCGTAAAAAGTGAGCACGCTTGAACTTTGACTATTTCCTTATATTTAAGTAGTAAAATTCTCCCTCTTTAAAGTTATATAAAACCAACTTAGAAATAAAAAGTATACTTTTTAAAATCAAAATATTTTATTTTATTTTTATTTTAAATAAATTATGTCAGAATGAAATGTTCTTATCAAATTTAATTATATAAAATTTTTTTATTACTTTGTAGTTAAAAGAGAATGATTTCAAATAAATTCCAGGATTTCTTCTCATTATGGTTGTATAAATTTCATATTTAAGATGTTGCAAATTATTAGCTTAATATCTCTTCCCACTTTCGAACTAATGTAATAATTTTAACATTTTTTATCAATAATACTAAAACAACTTGTGGCTCAGCATTTGGAACTATGGTATAAGTTTATTGCAATTATTTCGGAAAGAATTCTAAGTACCAGGCATCTATTTAGCAAATGATTACCTATTTCGTTATCTTTTTTAGCATAACCTTGTGTTTACTATTAAAAACATAAATTATTCTGTGTATCTTCATTTTCGAAATTTTCAGATCATAAGATAGGATGGGATAAGTTAACAGAAATATTTTTAAAAATATTTCATAATCTCCAAAGCAAAAATGCGCGAAAGTAATAAGCCCTGACCCAAAATACCACCGACGACGCCCTAATTCCAATAAATTACCCCCCATTTCACAGGTTACCTTACACCTTACAAAATTTTTGCCATTCTTGAAGCGATAAAAAACGCCAGTTGACGAAACCAAATCACAACCTTTTCTCTCGAATGATTGACCCTTTCAATTCTTTAACAAAGAAAAATACTGTGTCCGTTGGTGGCAAGCATAAATATATTTTTTTTTTTTAAATACCAGTCGAATACTCGTCGTTTGGTCCCATCGTCCGGGATATGAGGAAACCGCGAAATTTCCATTCGATTCACTCTTCCCTGGCCAAAGACCCATACCCAGGTCCATGGCGGACCATATTCAAGTGGTGAATGACAGCAATCAGCTTGGGAAAATATTAAATCGTCAATTACACAACGATTAAGTGTGGAATTAAGAAATTAGGGGTTGCCCGCCGATCTTCTTTTTTTTTTTATTTTTATTTTTTTATTGTTTTCACAGTGATGCCTTTGCACTTTTGACTGCTATTGTTTCAAGTGGATCCAATTCAGTAGCCAGCCGAATGCCATTCACACTTAAATAAAAAAAACCAACAGATTCTGTTTATATCTCACACAAGCCAGAATTGAGAAATCACTTTTTGTGCAAAGCATTTACATCTCAATCAAGCACACCGGGTCACTTTCGAGATGATATTTGTGTGGCATTTAACCTACGATAGATATGCGCTTAATTATCATATTTTTAGCTCAGCATACTCTCGTATATATATCATAAATATCTCTGAGAATTAGGGTAATTAACAAAAACTTAGCCCTAAATTTTGTAACTTACCCAAATTTTAAATATTTCATAAGAATGAACCGCATTAATGCATTTCATTTAATTTCTTCTAAAGCTTCTAATACCCTCCGAGATGTTATCATTAACGATAAAATTAAGCGATGTTGTGGAGGCAAGAAAATATCTTGATGAGATGAGCGCGATACTGATGCGATAGACCGACCGAGTTCATTTACTTTACATGACCGAGAGATTGCGTTGGATTGTCTATCTGACCAAATCGGTGATATCGCCTTATAAGGATAACCTGACCTAGTCGCATCGCCGACTGCGTGCAATGTAACATTGTGCAATTTAATAATTTAAACGTCGATAATAAGAAAAAAGGGTAAAACATGTTGATGATAATAGTGACCTTGTCGCTTTAGCTATATCTGGATAAATCTAATTTGGGCCGTTCCCCATTTCAGGAATATCGCAAAATTTTACTTGCTAATTTAAACGAGAACATTTCGAACTAGGATATTAGCCCCAATAAATTAACACTTAAGGGGTATTTAAACTTTATTATTCGTTTTGGCAATAGGTCATTGCTAAATAAATATCTGTATACTAAAATACTGCTAAAATAACTCTAACGACTATTTTTAAGCTACAATTTCTTGTCTGAAAGATAATTTTATATTAGGGATAAAACTTTAAATTTAATAAGAGAAAATGTGCTCCAAATGCATATAAAGCCTGAACTAATTTGAATTTAAATTTAAATTTTTTAAAATATATTCTTGAAGAAAAAAAATTAATTTTTCAGTGTTCCAAAGACGCTCCTTCAAAGACTTTTACATCGAATAAAGGTTCCATCTAGATGTATTCCCAAATGTTAGTATGCTTAGTAAAATATTTCAGTTAATAATTATAACCATGTCTTAATTTTATAGTCCCTAACTTATTTATATTAGGTCTACCGGAAAGTTCTGTCCGTTTTTGAAGAGGAAGAAAATGATACAATTTTTAACATATTTAACTAGATTTATTGTACGATATAATTTCCATCGTTCCTTATGACTTCTTCCCAGCAGGATGGCAATTTATAAAACCTATTTTTGAAGAAAATCTTTGAATGCGAAAAACTACAGCAGCACTACTGTAAACGTAAACGTTTTCTTCATTTTTTAACTTTTTTCTCATCAAATAATTTTGTAAAGAAAGGAATAGGTAAAAATCTGATGGTTAAGGTCTGGGGAGTATGGTCGATGAGAAAGAATTTCCCATCCTAGCTCTAAGATTTTCTGGCGAGTCGCCAAAGCAGTATATGGTCTAGCATTATCGTGATGCAGTATGATTTCCTTCATATTGAATATTGTCAACCTTTTTTCTTGGAGTACTTTGTTAATTCGTCCATTTGTTGACTGTATTTCTCCGAATTTAGCTTTTTCTTGAGTTCCAAAAGCTCATAATGGATTGGACCTTGCATATCCCACCATACACACGGTATTCTCTTTTTAAGGCTCAAGCTCGGTGTAGAGGTGAAGAAAGCATGTTTTCCGGGTTCACGTTGTTTTCGTTACGGTGTTTTCATATGTAATCCATTTTTCAACATTTGATTTATCATGGTCTTAAAAATATCGTCATCAACCACAAATCGCCGCCCATAGCGTGGCTTATCACTAAGGCCGAAAACACCTACTTTAAATTTTTCGAACCATCTCCTACACGTTCTGTGCGAAACAGCATCTTCACCAAAAACTTTTAACAAATTCCGACACGCTGACAATTACATGAGTTATTTTTGTTGTAGTTAATTTCGAAGGGCACATAATAAACACAATTATAAAGATGTACAGCCACATATAACTCAAACAAACCTATCCAAATATATTCAAACTTGAAATGAAATTATCGGACAGAACTTTCCGGTACACCTAATATCAGCACATATATAAGATTCGAAAAACATTTTATAAATAAATAAAAATGTATAGCTCTTTGTGCTCTTGGGTGTATGTAGTCCATGAGTTATTTACAAAGGAATAATTTACTTCTCCTCTGAGGTAATAATTGAAAATCTTTCTCGGAAATGGTCATAATAAATTTTCTTTGAGACCAAATGCTTCACTTCCAATAACAAAAAAAAATAATAAACATGACTATCCTCTTTATGAAGCATAAACTGTTGAAATGACAATCATGTTATTTTCAAAACATTATTACAAAAAAAAAACAAAATTACGTCTACTTAAACTTCCGTGACAACTCACCTTCAACAGTCATTATAAATTTTAAGAAATATGCTTAATATTTGTGGAAAGATTTAGGTATTAGCAGCTTTTTGAGTTCAATTCCATATATAAATATCTAACGATGATGATTAGAAATTACACAATAATTTATGAAATTTTATCGATAGATAATGAAGATGATATCCTAGATAAGGTGAGGTCACCTTAATTCAATAAATCACAATCCCCCTAACATCGAAGGCGGTGAATTTTTGATTAAGTTAAAACAAATCGATTATTTATAGCCAATTTATTACAGTGCTGTCTACCTTACATTGTCTGAATGCCTAAATAGATGAAAGTGAGTTCTTAAAAAAATCATACAAGTCGCACATCATTCTCCAATCTCTGAGGCAATATATTGTGGCGTTGCACTAAAATTATTGCAAAATTGCCTGTTCATCCGTAGCTAATTGGTAAATTAAAACAGTAAGCGTATTCGCGAAACCTACCAAGAATATATTAATTTACAATTTACACGATAGAGAGGAGGCTGAATTGTGATTTAACTACTTGAAAGATGCCAACATTTGCTATGCTGCAAGGTTACTTTGCAGCAATTTAATAATGGAGGCGAATAGAATCAATGAATTTTGCTTCTATTCCTCGTCACAATTGATGTTTTTTGAAGACGATGTGACAGAAATGAAGATTAATTTGAAATTTTTAGTCGGTAGCACATAGATACGATCTGTGCGAATCACGCGAACCCGCCCTACGGTCTATGTATGATAAAAATAATTTCGCCATCTGCCTTATACCCTTTGTGATTAATTAAACGGATGGGCGAAATGGCAGGTATACGATGTATTCTGTCTAGGCATAATTAAGGTGAGGCTATTTATGGAAGGCCTACTGTTTTACATAATTTTCTCATGAACTTGATTGTATCGAATTTCAGCAAATTTTTGGCAACCATTTTTACATTTGGGTGAAGTGCACGATTGTGGGTCATGAAATTTCACAGAGTATGCAAATGTAAAGAGTAGGTTACTGCATAAGTATAACATGGGCCTTTCTTCTTTTCGAATATATTCTCTTTCATGTTATTTTGGTTATTCTACACCATCAATAGATGAAACAGAAATAGTGTTGGAAAACACTAAAGCAACTCAATACAAGAAGGTAGTTTTTAAGAAAAAAAAAATAACAAGTGTATGCTTTACTTTAAAATATATTCAAATTAATTCTCTTACATCCTTCTATATAACAACAAAATAATATTATAGTAAATTTAACATATCACAGAGATAAACACTCTAAGTTCTTATAAGTAATAAAAATTTTTTGGAAAAACAAAAGCAACTCTATAATAATTAATAAGAATTATAATAACAAAATAAAAGTTTGGTACGTAGTAACCGTTTTGTTTGATAACGGATTGACATCTTATTGGCATCGATAAAATAAGGTTTTCAATATTTGTTCTTTTGAATTTTTCAATCTTCGATTGTATTGCTTAAAAAAAACTGTGGTTAGAGAACCTCTGTCCTCTCAACAGCCTCTTAACAATATCCCATAGATTTTCTATTGGATTTAAGTCAGCCCAATCCAGAACATCGACATGCCTCTCTTTAGATCCAATCAGTTACAAATTTTGAAGTACGTTTTGGGTCGCGATCGTGCTGAAATTTCCAACGAAGTGGCATTTCCTCTTTTGCATATGGTAATATGTAATTCTCTAGGATTTTTTTATACTGGAACTAATCCATTTTGCTTTCAATTCGCACAATGGGTCCAGTTCCTGTCCAGGAGAAACATCTCCACACCATTATAGAGCCTCCTTCGTGGTTTATTGTATGATTATCATATTTAGGAAAGAGTATTGTTCCGATAGGACGTCTAACATTTGTCATTCTATCAGATTGAATCAAATTAAATTTTGATTTATCTGAGAATAAAACCATTTTTTACTGTTCTTGGGTTCAGTTCTGATATTTTTCAGCGAATGGAATTCTCGCTTGTCGGTTTTTTTTTAGATATTGCTAGCTGAGACGCTGGTCTTACATTAAGTTTAGCTTCAATGGCTCGATTTCTGATGGTCCTATCAGTAACGTTCTACAGGATCGGTCTGATCATTTTGGCTAATGATACAAACGGGTTTATTTTGAATATGTTTTATTTTAAAGTAAAGCATACACTTGTTATTTTATTTTTCTTAAAAACTACTTTTTTGTGTTGAGTTGCTTTAGTTTTATCCAACGCTGTATATCGTGGCTAACAATTTTTCTTATTTTATTATCCATTTTATACATATAATCAAAAGCTAAAGCGATTATTATGCAAGCGATATTTACAAAGTTTTTCAAATATTCATTTATATATTCCTCACATTCAAAACTAAAACATTCCAAAAATGCAAAAATAAGGGAAATTCTATTCAAATTGCACGATCTTCGCGCCAATTGTTGTATGATTAACGTGTAAGAATTTAAAAATTATAATTTAATTTATTTTTCAATGACAGCTAATTTCAGAGTAATAAACTTACTTCGTTGGAATTATGATATAATTAACTACCAATCAAAAATATTCAATAGAAAAAATAAATTAATTGAAATTCCAACAAAATTTTAAATTGTAAGAATTAAACCAAAAACCTTGATTTATTGCATCGTGTACTGATCAAGGTAGCAATTGCCATCGTGTCTTTAGTTTTCTTATTAATAATACAGTTTCTAGAATTAATTACATATATGTAGTACATTCCTAAATTATAATTTTCGAAAATTCTTCCGGTTAGATGGAGACTCTTATTTTACTACTTTAATTCTTTATATAATCATAAAAAAATATTTAAAATTTTCTTAACATAAGACAAACTTGCTATTGTTGATAACCACTAATTCAATAGAACAGTCTTCATTACTTTTTAAACTACATATCGTAAACAAATAAATCGAATAATTGCTCCACATCAAGAAACAAACTGTCTTTACCTCGAAATTCATAGTCTATCAACAGATCGATATTGCTTATAAACCAGATTGACAAATTACAAATTCCGAGTTGCATTTTTGTGCATAATTAACTAGTTTCACACATATTTTATGCGCAAAAAAACTGATTTCCAAAGAGAAAATTTTGCAACAAAAGTCTCCTTTTGCTCCATAATCCCAAATTTTCTACCTGAATCATATCTTTATGACTAAATATGTAAATTGAATGGAAATTACAAAATTCCCCAAAAGTGGTTATCAATAGCAAAAAAAGTGAATTTTGATTTGTAATACCATTTTTGGAGCGCCACTGATGCCGCCCTAAGCCTACTCACTCATCATTCTCTAAGAATGAATGGCGTACGGAATGGTTTAATAAAATAAATAATCTGATCGCTTTTGCATAATTCCAAATTTGGAGCATCTGCCCAATTCTTTATGGGAGCTTACAACAGATCGACTTCGATGGTATATACAAACTATACCGCTAAGAGATCATCCATCTATATTTTCGTTTGAAAGCTCTGGTGACGAAGGAAGAAAACAATAAGACGAAAATAAACCACACTCATCTCTCAAGAAAAAGATATTTCTTGCTACGACCAGCTGCTTCGGTAGTAAGTAGTATTTGTAAAGTAAGCGAATGGACTTCTTTCTCCAAATAAGCAAGATCAGCTCCAGTTGATTTTTCATTTCGGGGGACTTCCAGTCGATGGTAGATCCTCCTTGTTGCCCCCGTCTTATCCGCAGCAAGGAAAAGTACCAGAGATACATAGATGCAATTTTGCCACTATACCTGGCGAGCTGTATCTTGGGAACAGTAACATCTTTTACTTGCGCCCACCCATAAAATTACAAGCGAAAATCTCGGCAAGTACCACTCGTCGTACGATTGTTAACAAAACTGAAAATTCAGTTCTTGCAAGATCACCGATCAAGTCGCATCGCCGGAGTCAGTCGCTCTCACTCGGCATATTTTAAAGTCTAGCAATTCATAGGTGGATCGCATAGCGACGAAGTCGTTTTCCTTGACGATTGCACATTTTTTAGGTGCATCTTTGCGACGGCGGCGGCAGTGCTAAAGAAAAAGTTTTGTGTATATTTTCTGTGTACATTTTCTGGAGGGATCTGAATTAATTTTTGATCCGATAAAGCGTGCTGCTGCAGCTACATCTTCAGGCGGCATCGTATCGCAGAAAACCAAAAAGAGCGCGCACAGAACTTTGATCGAGCTGATGGTAAAGATCGCGAATTGAAAAATTTTAACGACGATTTTATTTTTACCATCAACATAAAGCCGCGGTGGTCTTAATGAGATTAATCAGTGATTTTCGCTGCGGTATTATGTAAATGATTGGTTTGTTTATCTCTTTATAATTTTTAATTGTGATCGAGATTGGGAATTGTATTCGAGAAAGGGGAAAGAGACCGATTCTCGTCACATTACCGCCGCGATCGCCGCTGCTGGTTCATATCTCCTCTAGGTATATCTTGCTTGCCAAGAAGTTTTTAAGTGCATGTAACAATTTTGTGCGATCGTTTTGACATTTCGGCTAAGGAGTGATCGTGCGGTTGGTCGTATTCCTCTGTCTATTTTATTTTTGTGTTGAATAGTCCACAGGAAACCAGGCATACCGCCAGCATCACAGTCATTTTAATTTTGGTATGTTTTGTCTGATACGAGCATTTTGGAGGGGTGTATTGTTTTCATGATTTAATTATAAGCCCAACATTTCACAAAGTGCAATTACAAGTCAAGGGGCATTATGATCGACCATTTGTTGCAATTGCAATACCTTTTTCTTAATTTATTTTTCCTCTTTGGTATCTACACAGCTTTTTGGGTAGGGTATGATAAATGATCATACCAAAATTTCCTAAACTGCCGTTTATTGTTTAAGATCCTTCTCAAATCAAGCAGATTAGAATGCCACTTATTTTGTAAAATGTTGAAATAATCCCATTTTCTGAGAGTTACATACAAGAGAAAATTTTTTTTGTTTTAATTTTTAACTAGTCAGCTGGATGCTAATTAGTTGGTATGATGAATTCCTCTTCAATTATGTCTTGAAAACATTTTTGATTTCGTAAAAATTATTCTATCCATTCGGGTTAGGGCATTGTTATTAGAGAAGTAGCATGCAAAGTGTTATTTTCTTAATGACAACACGTTTCACGTTTTATGTTATGAATTTTAAAAGTTATTGTTTCAAAATGGCCCATAATTTTAAAGCCTATTACTTTGGTAAATTACCAATTTCGAAAGCAGTTTTAAAATTACACATAAAAATATAATTGTTAAAGCTATACGTACTTGAAATTATTTTTACAAAATTCTTAAATTCAAGATAAATTAATTTTGGAAAAAATGGATTTTTTATTGTTACATCAAAAGAGGATATTTCTTATCAAAGATTTTGAATTTGAAACAGAAAGCGAACATTTATTTGAAATGTTTTTAGAATTTTGATTCACATTTAGAATTCTATCAAGAGTAGAGTTAAAATTTTAGGTTTTAATTCAAATTATTACGAGTTATACAACCTTTTTGAAATGTTTGCCTTTTTACTAGTTTTGATTTATCATTTGTGAAACTTGCTTTGGTAAAGCAAGATTTTTGTCCCAACTTTTGATATACCATATGCTGAAAATATTTGCTAATTATCTTGAAAATTTATGGTATTATTTTCCCAGAATAACACTCCAGAGAAAAATAACATGCCTACTAAAAATTTTAATTGTAAAAATTGACATTAAAAGAATATAAAAAAGAATATTCGGGTGTATACAATAAGTAGAATGGTTTGTTATTTTAAAAAAACCAAATAATGAAATAATAGTTATAATTTTAAAGGTTTTAACCAAGATCCTTTTGGAAAAAGTTAATTCTAATTTTAAGAAAAAAATAAATAAAATATTTTCTTACAATAAATTTAAATATATAGTCCAAGGTTTTGCAGATTGATACAATTCGTGACATCCAAACATACTGACACATTTTGACCTGCCCAACAGAAAAATAATTTAAATAGCATCCCACGCAGGCACTCGGTCGTGTCTTTAGCTGTAAGCCCGCATTTAAATCAAAATGTTTCACACCTTTAAGGCCTTCCAATTAGCATAAATTGAATTTCTCGTATATATCACAATTAGCAATCTGCCGGTAGTTTGAGAGGTTTGAGGAATTAAATTAATCTCGTATTGCACCGTGTCGCGATGCGTCGTCATACACCGACAGAGGTACAAGTGGTATGCAAAGCCTAAGGGATCCTTGTCACATTCTTGAATTCCGAAGGCTAAAGACGTTATTGAGAGGAGAATTGGATGGATGGATGGATGGACCAATCTGTAGGTTGAAGTTGGAGCCGAGATAAATTTAGCTTTAAATGGAATCTACAGAAAGCTCAAAAAGTCGCTTATTAATATTTATGAAGTGTTTTGAGGCGCGCACCACACACATCCCACCCCGTTTCGTGGTAGAAGAACGTTGCATTAGAAGATAGTCTGGGATTGTCTAAGTCTAACATAGACGACAGTGTGGAGGGGGGCATTAAAAGAGCAAATGATAAACATCTGACCGGTGCGGCTAGCATAAATCTAAAGATTAATATTTCATCTTACAAGAAGTTTATGTCGCAAATTTTTTAGCACCTCTAATTTATTGTCTATAAAGTATTATTGTAAAAAATTGCCTCTCAAAAGGTGTGGGACTCTGTCTTCAGCGTGAGATACCAAAGATACATGTAGGGGTCAGGTGGCTGCACAAATTGATAGAGCAGCACATGTCAGGGATTTAAGTTTCCGCTTTACGGCAAGAAAAAGGTCTGCCCGATAACGCAAGATTAATCTGCGAATTCCGGTGACACAAAAGGAAAGATGCTTGTCTGGCTAGTTGGTAGTAATTTGAATTTTAAATCGCTTGGCGCCCGAGGTGTGCTCCAGCAGCAGCTCATCGTGTCATACATGAATGATTTCTACTGCCGGTGGGTTATGGCCAATTTTAGACGATATATGACCGAAGAAAAAATAAAAGAAAGACTGCTAATTAAGTAAGGTCGAAAAATATTTGTTTTTTCTTTAAATTTGTTGCGTGATTAAGGTGCTATTTCTGAATCTTAAGAAAGCGAAAGTGGTTTATTTCATGAAATTCGGTTTCTGATCATTAAACCTCCACTTATTTGTGATTCAAGGGCTCACGATTGATTAAGTCCACCTTTATAGATGTTACCAAAAAGATGTTTAGTTGTAGAAGTAGCATAACATTTTTTAAAATAAATAAAACACCTACACATAAAAAATGAAACGAATAGAAATACATTCGTATTGAAGTCCACAAATCTAGGCCCTTCGATTTAATTTTATGTTTTGTGTTTCTGAACATTTTTTGAAACGATACTTTTAAATACTGCATACATTAAGAATATTTTCTTTATTTCTGTCTAGAATTAGTAATAGAGTAGGGTAAAAAGGTTTAGGTCTTCTTTATGTGGTTTTTTTTATATAGCTTTTTCCTCTGGCCTCTAGTAGTTCAGTTGTTAGTGCACTGGATTACCATTCCAGAGGCTGTGAGTTCATATCCCACGCACAACCATGGTCTCCTGCACTACGTGGTAACACAATGGGCCAAAATTGGCTTAAGTTTCCTTTCTAGGCAGCCACACCAACCTAACCTAAACTTCCTTTACATATGCAATTAACATTAACTAATCATAATTTACTTTTCAAAATTAATATATCTAAGATGTGAAGAATAACTTGAGAAATTCTAAAATCTTAAACAATTTCTTTAACCTGTAAATTCCGATGAATGCCATGATAAAAAAAATAAATAAATACAATGAATTCTTTATTTCTAAATAATGTAAACCCTAGAAGCCTAATCTATTTTAGAATTACTATACATAAAGCCTTAATATACGTCTTAGAAGCCTATGTATATAAATGACAGTCGGTATGCTAAAATATACCTATTTATGTCCTAATTTTCGAAGTAAATATAGAGTTAGGATATAAACTAATAATTATTATAAATATAAAAAAAATATTATTTATTACAGCAAAGCAAAAATGTATGCTCATATTCAATCTAAAAAATTAACGATTGCATGTACTCCTTCAAGGCGTAAGGCTTTTGGGGTTAAAGGAAAAAATCAAAAAAATAATTGAATTATTTTAACTAAATTTGCGCAATCGTTTCTATTTATAAATTATAAGAGCCCTGTAAATTTATAATTTACGACCCTAAATCAAGCCATAAAACCTCCTTTTCTCATTTCTCAATTTCTTAATTTATTTTCGCGTTGTAAACGACTTAAGGTGTGCAAATTTTATAGGAAAAACAAGCCAATCAATTAATAACTGAATTATCCGCGGTGCGAATATTGAAAATGTAAAAACTCTGTTGACCTTTCGGTCAATTTACAGATGAATTCACTTAAAAATTGTAATTCGTATATCTCCAATTTGCGAGACTGTAGAGTCCGTCCCCAGTCCGGTCCATGAAGATGTATTGCAGCTTCTCGTCGTCGACGATGCGACGATTACCAGATCGAGACACTCGCCGTTTTGCGTTTATTCAATCTTTTTTTTTTTTTTCTTATTTCTTAAAATGTTAATTACGATGGATTGCATAATCTTGAAAGAAAATAAAAACAAGATTTTCACAAGATAGTCACTGGAGACACACTGTCTTTTGTAGATGGCATGAAAATTGTAATTATGAGAAAAATATTTCCCACAAAATGTGCGTTTACAACCCACGCATAAATCTGTGTCAATTCTTTTCGAAAATCACCATAAATGGCCTGTTAAATATTTCTTAATGCGTGAGACACTGACCATCGGGTCCATTTAATTTACAACTTGTAAAAAAAATAAAATAAAATTTGTGTGAATATTTTGTGAAAATTTTCTTAAGGTTTAAAAATAAGAATGTCTGTCATACCGTCACTTTTAATTTGCATCAAATCAAAAATGACAAACCATTCCTCATGTAATGCATGGAGAAGTTACTGTTTTTTCAATAATTTTAACCGGCTCGAGCAACATGCACAGCTTTCACTCTACACAAAGCAATTTATCTGAATTTTATTTCCTAAGGTCAATGCATCTTTCACTCAATCTGATTGCAGTAGATAGTGGAAAATTGTGTTGTTATTATTGATCTTGACAAATTTATTAAATTCCACCGATGTCGTCGGTTATCGATGGCATGTCCAATGGACATCATAATTTTACAGATTTACGATGAGTGGTAGATTTAACATTCGATTTGCAGCGCCAGTGAATTAATTAACATTTTACACAAGCAAGGCTTGAAATTTATTTTATATCTCACATTTGAAAGTAACTTCTTTACGTACGCAACTTACTACTGTGTGACTAAGGTGTGATTTTTTTAGTATTTTAAGAAAAATTACAACTACACCTCTGACAATCAGGGAGTTGCATATAATTAAATCCGTACATTTGTAGATAAATCACCTGAAAATCTCAAACAGTCTGTCCAAGTTTGACTTTGGGGTTAAATCATATGAAGGAAGATATAAAACACGTGCCACACTGGCCCACATGGCTGGCCACACGTCGGCTGGTGTCTCGAACCAGAGTGTAGTCATCATTATCAACATAATTATCATCATCGACGAAGATTGCACTTAAATATGATAGAGTCGAGACGATGATTGAGATGATGGTGATGGTATTTAAATGAACTTCAATTTAAACAACGAATAGTAGAAGATGTAAACCCGTGTAATTTCACATAGGTAAACAAGAACATAAGCGTAAAAATTCCCGTTTAAGAATAGACAAATTTTTACGCAAAACATTTTTTTTCGGGTTGCGATAAAGATGATTTAGCAAAAATTATTTAATCAATGTTAAAGAGAAAATGGAAATTTTTGGCAGTAAAATTGACTTTGTAATATTTGCGGGATTTTTTTAGAATTTCAGACGAACTTTGTTTGACTTGTATTTGGAAAAAACAGTTTTTTGTGTAAATTGAGCAAAATAATTATAACTGGGGGAAGAACTTCTGATCAAAAATGTGATGATAAATTTGTTTGACATTACCTGAACTTTGTACTTTATTGAGGAATTTTTAAGCAGTATAAATCTTCCACTTGTAAATATTATTTTAATATCAAAGATTCTCTTCTTATTCTAGAAATTTGGAAGGTTTTTTGAAGTATTACAAAGAGAGTTTAGCCGATTAGTAAGAAAATGTTTATAAGTACTTTTTATGTCTGATTTATCGTGCACTTTGTTTTTGTCTGTCTTTATGTGTTGTTCAAACAAAATTTTATGTAACAAGAGTTTAGAAAAATAGTTTTTTTTTTTAAATTCATTTTTCTAATATTAATTTATTGTTTTCCGTAAATATTCTACAATTTACAATTTTTAAGATGCAATTTGGAAATTTATAGATACTTATGAATTTAAGTATTCCTTGCTTAAATACATCCCGCTTAATATCCTTATATACGTAAATCAGTAATATAATGATGGACTTTTTATATTACAATTATAAGAGATAATTTTAATCCTCACCTGATTATATCAGAAAATTTTTCAAAAACACACTACACATTATTTTTGTTATGAATAAAACAAGTTCGTTGCTTAAGTCTTTTGTTTTTCAGTATATTTTACCTTTTCCAAAACAGTTTTAATAGAAATATAAAACAAAATAAAAAAAACCAAAATATGTATAAAAATTACTTACTTCTATTTACTTACAGATCATCATTAACTGTATATAGCAGTCATGGATCGATGTAGGCTATGGAGAACTTTGATAATTTCTTTGATGACGATAAACTTGGGCTGGTGTCAATCTGATAGGTCTGATCAGGTAAGCATGCATGTTTTTTTCTATGTATTTAATTCGGCAATAAGCTTTTATTGCATTTTGATTGCTAGTGATGAGCGACTCTGATCAGTCGATTTCATACTTGATATTTATGCCGATCAATGATTGTAGGCTCCTAGTAATCCTCTGTGATTAGAGAGAATAATTTATAGCTTTTGAAAACATCTACGATATAAGTAGCACTTAAAATAATAAATGTATGTATTTCGAAGTAATAGCTTAGAATCATGAAATAACCTCCGATTTTCTATCGAAAACTAAAGAGATTGTTAAATGGTTTATACGCATTTTAATGGTAAAAAATTTTACATGAAAATGATCGTAAAATATTAATAATGAAATAAGTCGAGGACGTTCGTCTCAATTAAAAGTATGGGGTCATTATAATGGATATTAAGTTAGATATACATACATATTATTTATGTCATTTGTATGTAGCTATTTAAAAGTTTATACTCTAACTATTCGAAAAGAAAGAAAATAATACAAAAAATAGAATTAATCCTAGAACTTTATATAGAAATTAAGCATTATGTGAACCTCATATACATTACCGATTAATTGCATTTCGAAGAAATTTTTCTTTATAATATTTTGATATTCAACAGATTAGAGTGGAGAGTGTTCTTAATATGTAAAAAAAAATCTTTAACATTTCTTAATAATTTGCATGCAATATAAGGAATTTTAGCTTTAAATAAATAAGTTAGTATCATTCAATTATGAAATTTATCAGTAGAACTAGAACTTTTCAGATTTTAGCTACATATATGTTTTGGCTCCTGTAATAATTTTTGCATAGATCATAAATTCTTAACGTGTTCTTTAAAAAGTTTCAAGGTTACGTGTTTAATCCTCAGAAAGTACAGGTTCATTGTAATAGTCGCGGTTGGTAATTTTTTTATCGTTACCAAATGGCGTAAAGTAATTTTTCTGGTCATTTGGTATCGCGACGTAAACTCTTCACAGCCTGACCTTAACTAGAATCTTCTTAACTACCTTAAACATCTGTGTGTGGCCTCGGTAATTGCTCGAACATGCGCAACCGTCTTATTATCAAAAGATCAGGTAAAGAGCTAATTAACTTCTAGCCGGGTTGGTATAAATCACACATGTAGGGTGCATCATTTGTCTAGATTACCAACTCAGTAACCAACCGTACAGAGTTGGCAGACCAGACCTCGACCATGATTTCTCTACAGAAGATCATCTCAATGTCACTACTTGGGATTTATTGCATAATTCGCGATCTGCACAATGTTCATTTCCCTGGGTGATTCTAAGGTAAAATTATTAAACAATTTTCGCTGCTGGGCCACAATTATGCATAGGTTTACGTTACTAATTTTGCACCACAGTTGCTCTATGATTGTATGGGAGATTTTGTAGCGCCGATTTCCCTTTGGCATTGGATTACCCATCAATCACATCGTCAAGTTCCGCTGTGATTCGTTGAATGCCAACCGTGCTAAGTTCCAATTACGCGAAGAAATTTTAATTGAGGCGATGGCAGATTGAGTGGCGGCAACGGAACAGTGGTTTGCATTTAAAGGCTGGCTGAAGATCAGCAAAATACCCGCAGCTGAAGATCAGTAACGACTTAAATCGTAAGTCATGTACGTAAATAAATTGTAATTGTTGCAAACTTGTATGAAAGAATCACGATTTTTTCCCCCCAATTGCCATTTGGTAAATAAACCTGATTTGTGGGTGTGAGGAGCTAAAGGGGATTAATTGTACTTTACAAGCTGTCATTTAATTGCAAACACCAGGAAATGGAGATTTTACACATTTCGTAATTTTCCCGTGAAAGTTGGACACGCATGTCTCTTTTGATTTACTCGAGAAATTTATGACACGGACAAATCTGCCACCAAGTGCGTTTACGAAATTTACTCCTTCCTTATGCACCATTTACGAGTTTTGGTAATCTACTTCTTTCGTCTCAAATATATGAAAACTATATACAATTATGCATTTTTATTTTCCGATTAGCTCGAAAAATAAATAATTTATTCAATAATTTAATTTTAATAACATTTGACAGTTTTTCAGAAAAATAGGATTAAATTAAATATTGAGAATAAGATATACCTTGAAATTTCATATTAGGAAAAAAATTTAGTATTTATAAGTTTTTGTATTAGACTCACCTGCACTACATTCGATTTTTTAAATTAAATTTGAATTAAACCTGAAAAATTAAGTACGGCATATGTTACGGCATTGAAATAAAGTACGAAATTGAATTTATAAGACTTATAAGACTTTTATTAAATGTGACCTCAATAATCATTTTATAATGATTTTTTAACACTAGATTTATGTAACTCATTAAATTGACGGTTTTCATATTTCATCCTGCAATTTACAGCAGTCATTATATAATTTTTAGAAAAGAATGTTATAATCAAACAAGAAATATCCGTACTACTGTTAAACACTGATCAGATCCTTTCCCATACCGAATTAAGAATTATATTAATTATTATATAAACATCCGCGGTTTTTGCAATTTCATAACTTTAACGTGAAAGTTAAACATGCATGTCACTTTAGGTTTACAAGAGACTCTTTTAACCACTGTCTAAAATGACACGAATACACGTGCCATATGACAAAAGTGATGACTTTGTTTGTTTGAAAAAAAATATTTGTGTCATAAAATAGTCATTTTAAAAAGTGGCTCCTTAATAGAGTTGTTGCAAAACATCTTCAGCTGATTGATGACCAGACAGTCACAAGCAATATGAGAAACAAAAACAAGTAACCCGAGGTGGACACGCAGTAGGTACTAGGGCGGTTTGGCCTGGGAAAATTTTGGGTACCGTGGGAAATAAGTTTGACCTTGAGATGCCCTTGTGGTTTTGTTATCGGTGGTTTGTGGTTTTGTTATCGGTGGTTTGTGGTTTTGTGTGTGTGTCAGGTGTTATCTTTATTGTTTATTATAACCCTTTATCGCTACTTCCGGGATGGTTAGGTGAGTGTAGGAAATAGTGACGTCATAGGGGATTCCAATTCTGGTTTGGTTCAATTAAGCTATGCGTCATCTTTATTATCATCTTTATTATTATTATTATAACCCTTTATTTTTATCTCTGTCTGTCTCATGTTAGATAGATAGATAGATAGCAGCCGATACCCGAACCAGATATCAATACCCGAACCGGATATCAATACCCGAACCAGATATCAATACCCGAACCAGATATCAATACCCGAAGTCGATATCAATACCCGAAGTCGATCTCAATACCCGAGGTTGATTTGGCCGGCTGGTCAGACATCTCTGTCTCTCTCTCTCTGTCTCTCTCTCTGTCTCATGTTAACAGCGCCATCTGTCGCGAGAATTAGATAACGCTGGAAATTTAATGAATTAAAAAGCAGGTTGGGTAGCTTTGGGGATTTGAACCGGGGATTTGTAGCTTCAGAGGCCGGTATGTTACCCGCTGGGCTATTAGGGTTTCTTGTCGTTGTGGTTATGTGTATATAAGGTGTTTTGGACGATCTAGCGAAAATTAGTCATGCATCTCTCTCTCTCTATCTGTTATGAGAATTTGGTAACGATGGAAATTCAATGAAATAATTAATTAAAAAGCAACTTGGGCGGCTCTGGGGTTTGAACCGAGGGAGAAATTTAAAAAAAAATGAATTAAAAAGTAGGTTGTATGGGCCTGGGATTTGAACCGAGGGATTTGTAGATTCTTGTCGTTGTTATTTTAATTTAAGCTTTCTTTCGATCATGCCGATAAATATTTGCTTCGGGACCTGGTCGGGATCTGGCCACATAACATGTATGAAATCCACGGTTCTATTTTCTAAAAACTCTGTGGAGATATTATTACGAAAACAGAGGAATTTCAAAGAAAAAAAGGTAACGGTTGGGGGCTCTATTAAAAAATTGATCGTATCGAGTTTTATAACATATTTAGATGTAAATAACTTGTATGTTTGGGCAATATCTCAATCACAACCCCATTCTAAATTTGCATGGGCTGAAGATATTAATATCACTACACGCGGGTCAAATTGATAAGCGACTGCCTTTTACGAGTGAGGTTGTTGACCGTGTTGATAAGTTTTTTAAAAGCTTGGCGCTTGTTCATGAGATAAAAATTGGATATCAATGTCAAGGTTGGGCGAGTGAAGATAATAGAGTTGTTTTTAGTAAGACTTTTTAAGAGTGTTTTAATTGTGAGAAAATTATGTTTGAGAAATATTTTTTTTTTCAAGTAGGGAAGGTATATCTCTATGCTGCGGTGAGTATTTCGATTAAAAAATTTTGGAAGTTTTTCCTTGCGGTGAGTATTTCGGTTAAAATGTGGAAATTGAGGGTTTAGGCGAATACTCAATAATGCTGAAAATGATAAAGGTGGTGTAAAATAGATATCAATTTCGTATAAAACCCCCAGTCAATAACCTCGCTCGTAAAAAAAAAAAAAAAAAAGAACAGACCCGCCAAGTCAATCGCTTATCACAGCAAAATACCCATTCACTTTACTCGAAAAAGGCCTAGCACATTTTTTGTTTGTTTGTTTTAAATAACAATGTAATTTAGAATAAGTTAAGTACTCTGAAAGATCTACAAAAAAAAAATGCATGGGTCATTATAAGATATGTAATAATCTAGGTATAGAGTTTTAATAAAACATTTTTTTTAATTTAAACAATTTGTTTATTTTGGCTAGAACCATTGTTACATTTCAGAAACTTCTCCATCAAAAACACATTCTCTTGTGCACAGATTCCTTGGTGGATTAAGCAATGATATGTATTAGGATTTTCATATTTGAGAAAAGAAAGTTTTGGGCATTGTAGATCTTCCTCCATGTTGATTACATCTAAAGTTTGTCCAAATAATTGTTTTATCCAATATTGTTTTTCACACCCTTTAACATATATTGTTTTATTGTTTAACAGAGGAGTTATCAACGCTTTTAAATGATGATAGGGAATGTATCCATCTCTCCAGGAAAAACCGTGATGATGATTTTGCATCCATTTAGCCTCTCGAATTTTTGATGGGGGTAGCTCTTGAAGTCCGTATGGTGGTAGAAATACAAAGTGTTGTATTCGGTTTTCATTTGTTAATATAGCCATTTCTTTCACAATCAGTTTGTTATTTTCATTTTTGAATCCTTGGATATCGACGATTGCACATATTTTACTTAAATTATTGCCCATTTTACCTAAATAATTTTTTGAACTTCACTGGTCAACGGACTGTATTCAACTACCCGATCGTGAAGCAGTAAACAATAGGCTGATGTATGTGGCGGAATATTTTGATTACTTTTCAAGTGAATCCGAATGTCAACCGGCCCCGATTTTATTAATTCGTTTTGATGTGAGCAGTCTATAACCACAATTGGAGCCTCATCCTTGAATTTTTCTCTAGTTAGAAGAGGTTGATTTTGGCGAGAATAGTATGATTGTTGGAATTTTACATACATATCATATAGTATGGCATAGCGGTTTCGATCAAATTTAATGTTCATATCTTCATATGGAAACGTTTCAGAATTAAGATGTACCTTAACATCTGATGTATCGCAATGATTAAATTTGCTGGCATCTTCAGATTTATTGTTTTTACGATTTGTTTGCAAAGCAACTACAACAAATCGTGGTTTTTCTAGTTGTGAAGATGTTTTTACAGACCATGTATGTTCTGTAGCCTGTGGTAAAACTGGATATTCATAGATATCCCAACTACGAAAACTCATTTGGATCCGATGTCCAGAATCAATTGTTTTTAAGAGAGCTAATTTTTCTCCGTCAGCTACAGTTATATGAGGTACACGCCATTGAAGTTTAAATATATCAATTTTTACGTCATCATGTGTTGCAATAAAAGCATTCTCATCGCTTCTACTTCGAATCAATATTAATTCATGTTTGGAATTCACAATAATTTTTCTATAGTCTTCAGCAAACCCTAAAAGCATTTTTAGGGGGATGCAAAAATTGAAAAATCCTTTTTCTAGTGATATTGCTTCATTTGGTGACCAGCCAGCATTTAGAAGTGTACTACTTTCATTCTGATTCAAAGATATATAATTTTTTAGTGTTGTAGCGAATCCAAGATTCCTCGTTCTGTCGATTTCTACACCATTTAATTCATAACGAACTTCTTCAAAAAGATATGCAATAGAATTATTGGAAAGATTTGATGTTATTGAGGTAGTCCCATCTGTTTTCGTTAGAGCCCCCTCGATATAAATAAAACTTTCACAGGGTAAAATGTATAAATCCTGATGTTGTATAGAAATTCGAATTTCATCACTGTTTTTATAAGAGGACTGATATGGGGAATAACTATGATATTCAATTTTTGTAATTGAATTATCATAAGTAATTCCTTGTGAAATATCTAAAGTCTCACTCATTTTTGTTTTTCTTTTTTTAATATAAATCCTAAGGATTTTAAAACTCTTTCGTTTGCTATTGTTAAACTCCTTCTAGTCTGTAACGTTGTTGAGAGCTGACTACTAGGTAATGTACTTTTATAGCCGCTTTTATTGAGCGTGTTATGTATTAACATTTCGCGGTTTTAGATGTAGTCTTATCGTTATAGTTTCACCTCTAAAGTTTATTAAATCTCCGTTTTGATCTATTAATCTGAGCGCAACCGACTTAATTCTCTGCACATTCACTGGTAAATAAATTACATTCTTCGGAACTTCAATTATTTTATACCCTGGACCTACTTTGGGTGAAAACTCATGCAGTGTATGCACCTGTGTGTTATTTATATATGAGCCTGATATAATATTGCACTCAATTCGAATTACATTCACTTTTATTATATTTACTGGTAAATCGGATTCGTTTAAAATTTTAGGTTCAAGGATCCGTTTACTGAACCCCAACAAGGAACCAATCGATTTTTCTGTATTAAAAAATACTTTTTCTGAACTTTTAACTTCACTTTTGAGAGTATTATTATTTGCCTTAATAGTAATAACTTCTTCACTACCTATTTTTTTTAATTCTCTATTAACAGTTTCGGAAATGTCACTAATTTCGTAAGAACCTTCAGGAATTTTAATAGTTATGTTTCCAATACGAAGTAAATTATTCTTGCTATCAACATTAGGGATTGAGTTGTACGTTTGAAAGTCAATTAAACCACAAACATAATCAGTTTTCAGCTCCAAAGATGGAAAATACTCAGCTGTTAGTACAGATGAACTACCACTTAAAGTTAATGTTAATGACATGGTTGTTTGGAATAAAATGAGACTTTTGATTAAAAAAAATGTAGCTTTATTTATGACTTACAGCGATTAAACAAAAATTCTAAGCATAAATGACCACAGTTAATTGTTTTATAATTTTGATATGTATCATAATTGTATACTAAATTATTATTATTATTTAAATATTTAATAACTTCCTTAGGTGGTTGCAGATTTCCAAAGCTATCAAAATATTCGCTTTTCGTTCCATTTTTATAATATGCTACCCAATGAGTTCCTGGTCCAGAAATAGAGTCTAAATTTATAATGCCACATTCATTCTTTCTTGCTTTTTTAGGAAGACTGTCGCGCATGAAAACTCCTCTAAAGTTTGGTAAATTCTTAGCAGCCTGTTGTAGATCGAATTGATTAAGTGGTCTTTTGGGTAGCAGTTTTAATAGTTTTTTGATGGTGGATTTAAATAAAGTCCTAAGCCCTTTCTATAGGGCTTGAGGTACAACCCACTACCGGTTTTACCTAGAGCAATTGCCTCCATTGCTTCATTATGCCTATTGGATTCTTTAAGTTGTTTTCGTGCATCAACAGCATCACGAACTACTTTGGCTATTCCAGCCGCCCCTCCTGTTAATGCTCCTAAAGCAGAAAGCCCAGCAAATATTGGAATCAATGGTAGAATTCCTCCAATTTTTGGTATAGGAATAATACGAGGTGTTTTTATTTTTGATTTTTTATAACCGCGAAACATGGGTTTTGTAGCACCTAAAGCAAGATTTATTGCATCATTTATTGAAGTAGGTTTCTGTGATTTTAGAATATTTTTCGCTTCACGAATTCCTTTTTGAAGTGATATCCTCGATTTTGTTATCTTCTTCTTCTTCTTCATCCTCTTCTTATCTAGACCCATTCCAAATTTCACCTTTGTTTTCATCGCATTTGTAATGAGCCAAGAATTTAAACGTTCTCCAACTGAAGCGTCGCTAGATTTAAACCTTTGCCAGGCCTTTCCTAATAGAATTTTATCTGCTATATGTCGATTTTCTGTATCTTTATGCTTAGAGTAAGCAATATCGTGTTCTTTACAGGCGGCGTCAAGTGGATTTATACCCGAATCGCTACGTTCTAATCTTTTTTGTAGTTTTGTTCCGGGTCCACAGTATTGATAACCGGGGAGATGAAGTTCAAATGGTAAATTGTTTATTACTGTATTCAGTAATCCTTTTCCAGCTCGTCTCTTACATTTATTGTATTCCAGCATTCATAACAATATTACTTTTTTAATGTATCTCAAACCAAGGTTGTATTAACGCAGGTATAAGAAGCGTATTTAGTATAAAATATATATTAGTTGCAATAAATCCTTAAAGGTTTCGACTTCAAAACGTGAAAAGCAGTAGCTTCTCTTTAAAGTAGCGTTTACTTTGAACTGAGGTAATACCTTTCTATGTTAAGAATATATATATACCTACATAATGAAATTTGTAAAACAACAATCAGAATTACCGATATCAAATATTGATTTTAAAAGCGGAAATAGCCTAAGAAAAAAGCATGGAACGCTTTTACCCAACAGTATACGAGCTATAATTGTGGGTCCATCAAATTGTGGTAAAACAAATCTTATGCTTGGTCTTATAGAACACCCAAATGGGTTAAGATTCGAGAATATTTATATATATTCAAAATCATTACATCAACCTAAGTACAAGTATTTAGAAGATTTAATGAAACCAATAGAAGGGATGGGTTATTACACATTCTCCGATAACACTGCTGTTATAACACCAGAAAAAGCTAAACGAAATTCAATTTTCATTTTCGATGATGTTGCTTGCGATAAGCAAAATAATATTCGCGCATACTTCTGTATGGGTCGACATAATGAAGTGGACAGCTTTTATCTTTGTCAAACATACACACGTATACCGAAACATTTAATACGTGATAATGCCAATTTCATTATTCTTTTTAAGCAAGATGAAATGAATCTTAAACATGCTTATGAAGATCATGTCAATACGGATATGCCCTTCAATATTTTTAAGCAGGCTTGCGCAGAGAGTTGGAAAGATAAATATGGCTTTGTAGTGATAGATAAAGACAGTCCTATTAATAAAGGTCGTTACGAAAAGGGTTTCATACATTCATCCATATATAAATACGCTTTAAGCAGTTCAGAGAGCAGTTAAAGCAGTTCAGATATCTGTTAAAAGCAGTTCAGAGAGCGGTTAAAGCAGTTCAGAGAGCAGTTAAAGTAGTTCAGATATCTGTTAAAAGCAGTTCGGAGAGCAGTTAAAGCAGTTCATAAAATGAAGCATAAGACAAAAGGAGACAAAGAATATCAAGAAGATACTATTAGGAATATAGTAAAAATAAGAAATTCTTTGAGGAAGAAGTTTCAAATGTTAAAATCAGGAAAAATTCATACGGAGTCTCAACTGGAAGAAACATTCAAACCTATAACAAAACCACTTCATAAACTTGTTACAAAAGTTGAGGAAAACTATAAGATTGATGTAAAAAATGAGCCAAAGAGTGAAAATGATGAACCAACAACAAGTCAGTTGAATCAAACAACTAAAGCTATTTTCCCAGAAATAGAACACACCAGTACACCATTAATAAAAAGAAATCGACTCGCCACATTCGATAATGACTCTTTTATGATGACATCACCACCATCACAAAAATTACCTGAAAAAGAATTAAGTTTTAAAGAAATGATAGTAGATAAATATATGAAATTATATTCTGAAAATAGTCCTGCTATTGATACTACATATGGTGTATATTTTGATGGCAGTCAGTGGAAGATAGGAAATACAGTCTTTGAAATCAAGAATGACAATTTTATAATTGGCGGGGAAGAATATAAGATAACACTTGGTTTATGTGAATTGCTATTTATGAAAAGACCTGCAGCAAGTTTTTATACCGAGGAAGACTTAGCAAATTATACAAATATTATTATTAGCAGTAGCGCACATAAACGAAATTATGATCCTAGTAGTCAAATAAGCGGAAATAGGGGATTTAAATTTACAAATATTATAAGCAAATTCAATTTACGTGAAGGAAAAGGTTTAATGCAGCTACCTAAAAACAATATTGATTATATATATTGGAATGATCCCAATGAATTGGTAGAAAGGCTACAACTTTTAATAGCATCACAACAAGCTGGTCATAATAACCATCATAATGAGATCGTAGCCATAGTAGAAGAATTAAGAGAAGCTGCCATCATTGAATAAATAGGATAGTCACTTTTCTTCTATGCTTATAATAATAATGAGTGTTGACAAGTTTGGACGTTCGAGTACGAAATTTTTAAAACACGGTTTGTCAGGTCCGCGTGGTGAAAGGGGTCCGACAGGAGCTGATGGTAAAAGAGGTCCACCAGGTTCACCAGGACCACCAGGAAAGCCAGGAATAGGATTCTTATTAACAAAAAATGGGGATTATGATATGCAATTGAAAACACTTAAATACCTCGCGCAACCTATAGATGATGAAGATGCCACAAATAAAAGCTATGTTGATATTATCAGTAGATACCTTAAATCCGAAATTGAGAAAATTGAAAAAGCAAATGATAATCTAAATGATAAATTAGATACAGCAAAAGAAGAATTGAGAGATTTCATAGGAAAAGCTATTGAGGATACAATGAAATACATTGATATGAAGATTAGTAATATTAATTTAGTTTTAGAAAAGTTTGTAAATGTAGAATCAATTACAATTAATACTCCCAAGAGTGAACATAAGAATAATGAGTAAAAAAATTGTTGTCAATGAGTTGCACAAGTCTGCTAGGAGGAATTTTAAAAGACGTCGCGTAGTTATTAAAGGTTTGGATGATCTATGGCAAGCTGATTTGGTAGAAATGGGATCATATGCCTCTCAGAATAATGGATACAACTTTCTATTAACTGTTATTGACACATTCTCTAAATATGCTTGGGCTATACCTGTTAAAAGAAAAACTGGAGCTGAAGTTACTCAGGCTATGAGAACAATATTAAAAGATGGAAGACATCCTAAAAATTTGCAAACCGATGATGGGAAGGAATTTTTTAATAAAAATTTCGCAGAGCTTATGAAAAACTACAAAATCAATCATTATTCTACATATAGTTCTCTTAAGGCGTCAATAGCTGAACGATTTAATAGAACCTTAAAGTCTATGATGTGGAAAGAATTTAGCATGAGGGGATCATATCGATGGATTGATATTATAAAACAATTAATTTTAGCATACAATATGAAGAAACATCGTACTATAAAAATGCGTCCCTTTGAGGTTAACGATCGCAATGAACAACAGCTTATTTCAACAACATATAATCATATAAAAGTAGCCCCAAAAGCTCGATATCAAATTGGAGACTTTGTTCGAATTAGTAAATACAAACACGTGTTTGAAAAGGGCTATACACCAAATTGGACAACTGAAATTTTTAAAATCAGAAAAATTCAGCTAACAAATCCAGTTACATATCTCTTGGAAGATTATAAAGGTAATCCGATACAAGGTGGATTCTATGAACTCGAACTTCAGAAAAGCAAAAATCCTACTTTATTCTTAGTTGAAAAAATTGTAAAACAAAAAGATGATAGGGTTTTTGTAAAGTGGTTAGGATTTTCATCAAAACACAATTCTTGGATTAATAAAAATGATGTATTATAAAATCAAAACAACAACAACAACAGCAACAAAAGAAATTGAAGAGCTTGGGGAAAAGCAGAATAAACATAAATGTTTTAAAAAATTTGTTAGTTTTTATTTTTTATTATTATTAAATCTAGTATTATATATTTGTTTCCGATGATATTCGTTCCATATTGGCTCTAGAATTTTATTCAGCTCGTTGATCCTTTGTTGGAAGCGATGTCTTTCAATAGCATGCAAATGCCATTCTCCCTTACGAGCAGCTCTATAAGCAAAGCCCCATGTAATCATGTAATGTATCTCTGGTGGTGTTGTTGTAAAATGCACTTTTTTGGGTGTCATTGCTGTTACTTGTTTCTCTCTCTCCTATTTTAACCAGCTTCCACAACAGGATAGACAGCCTCTTTTCTTTAAGTTTTTGTAGAAATTAATCAAGTATAACACTCTCTTTAAATGCATATCCACACTATGACATTCACATGTATCGGGACCTTCTGTTGCATCATCTTTAGACCATGGACAGCTTGTGTAGTGCTCACCATATTTCGATTTCACCTTGTCTACATTTACAAATAATTTCAAAAAATCTAAATGTTCCTTTATTTCCTCTTTATGTTCATCACACATTATTTCAAAGCATTCACTTAAAAATTGTTCAATATTCATCTTTCTATGACGGTAGACGAATAATAACTAAGCTCACTTTTTTATTTAAGATATATTCATTTGATATGTCTGTCTCATTTTACGTAGATCTAGTAAGTCTACATCAGTTTTATAGTTAGGATCATGTTGTTTTATCAACTCAACCTCGCCATTACTTAAAATTCTCTCCGTCTCATATTCATGATACTCATAACAATTTATTTTCAATGAGCGAGCTTCATAATTGCTATCATATGTACACCGAACTCTTATTGAAATATCATCATCAAATTCAAGCATAAAATGTCTATAAAAAATGTTATTGCTTTCAATATATCCAGCAATATACAACTCCTTTTTAATTAATTCTTGCCTAAATCCCTCGATAGCTTCCTCAACAGATACAAATTTCTTCTTAGACTTCTCAGTTTCAGAATCCTCTGATGATGATGATGTTGTTGTTCGCATTGATGTTGGTGGTGATGATGTTGTATTATTATTAGTATATGTTAGCAGTCGAAAAGTTAAACCAACTTGTACTTGATCATTATTTGGAAGATTTAATTTAAAATCTATGTTGCTCACACCATCATTCATAAGGTTTATATCTAGCGGTACTGGTTGTGCATTCGCATAGAATACAAAGAGTGTTAAAAATAAAATAATGTTTGGATGCATTTTGATTTATTAACTTGCAGCGTGTGAATAGTCTGCACTCTTTAAAGAAACTAATTGATGTGTTCAGTTTCCATAGAATTTATACTCAGGCTTTGTTTTAGCTGTTTCTCGAGCTTGAGTTTCATGGGGTGGTTCCATTTCCAATCATCTTCATCGGCAAAGACGCAATTAGCTGGAAAATGATTTGCTGACTTGTATCTTATTGAACCGTCTGGAGATTCCCCAATTAATACGATCGTCCCTCCTAATAATACGAATAATGCATCTTTTAATTTTCTCATTCTTTTTTAAAAAAAAGTTTTATTAATTACCACGAACTTCTATTTTAACATGTTGCGATGGTGTAAATTTGAAAATATAATGAAGCTCATCTGGAATAGGTTCTCCACTTCTCATACGTAGTATTAGGCATCTATTACCATCTTCAGGTGTCATATATAGTTCGAAGATATTATGTGAATCTACGGTTACATTAACAATTCTGAAGTTTTTCCAGGCTCCCTCACAAACGCAAAACTTGTTTCCAGGTCTTATAGTCTCACACCAAAACATGTTTATTATGGAAAAACTTTAATTATACTAATGGGTTTATAATAAATCATGATCCTTTTATTATATTACAACATTATGAATAAAATGATTCAAACCTTATTCGATAATATTGTGAAATTCAACATGATTCAAAATTTCGCAACATTGTCAAACTAAAATAGTGAAAAATCAAAAAATTATATCCCCATCACATTAAAGTCTATGTGCCCAAATTTTAATAAAAATGAACAACCAGAGAAATCGAATGTTTCCTATCAATCTCTTCAGAATGAGAAAAGTGGTGAACAAAATCCTGTTTTTAGAAAATAATTGTAAAGTGAAGTGGAAAGGTAAAGTGGAAAAACAAAACAACATTATTTACTTAGATTAAACTTTATTTCTGAGATAATCTATAAATTTGTATAAAAAACAGGGTTAGAAGTAGATTTAGAAAAATTTAAATTATATGTGTCCCCGGATGTTCCATGATAACTGACAAAGTATCCACCTTCGTTGAGTCTTTCTATTGTTTTGTTGGATATATTACGGAATCGTTCCGGTAAAAACATCTGATGATCCTCTAGCTCCAACACAATTCGATCTCCATATTTCGTTGAAACCTTCCCACAGCCTAGAATAGCATAGGTTTTGAAGGGATCCATCTCCCGCGCTTTTAAAAGAGGTTTATAATTGCAGCCATTCAACTCCTTCAGGGTTATAAATTCCTGGTTTAAATTTGTTGAATCCATTGTTAAAAAAAAGAATTATAGCACCGATGTCTATAACTTGTTCGTCGAAGACGTTGGAAATGATACTTAGCCTCAGAAAATATATTTTCCGCTTATAAAGACCTTTAATATCAGCAAAAAACCGCAATATCCTTCCTGAATCTCCATAATATCCGGGGTTTAATCGAAATACTCGCCGCAAGGAAAAACTTCCAAAATTTTTTAATCGAAATACTCACCGCAGCATAGAGATATACCTTCCCTACTTGAAAAAAAAAATATTTCTCAAACATAATTTTCTCACAATTAAAACACTCTTAAAAAGTCTTACTAAAAACAACTCTATTATCTTCACTCGCCCAACCTTGACATTGATATCCAATTTTTATCTCATGAACAAGCGCCAAGCTTTTAAAAAACTTATCAACACGGTCAACAACCTCACTCGTAAAAGGCAGTCGCTTATCAATTTGACCCGCGTGTAGTGATATTAATATCTTCAGCCCATGCAAATTTAGAATGGGGTTGTGATTGAGACATTGCCCAAACATACAAGTTATTTACATCTAAATATGTTATAAAACTCGATACGATCAATTTTTTAATAGAGCCCCCAACCGTTATCTTTTTTTTCTTTGAAATTCCTCTGTTTTCGTAATAATATCTTTTTAGAAAATAGAACCGTGGATTTCATACATGTTATGTGGCCAGATCCCGACCAGGCCCCGAAGCAAATATTTATCGGGGTGATCGAAAGAAAGCTTAAATTAAAATAACAACGACAAGAATCTACAAATCCCTCGGTTCAAATCCCAGGCCCATACAACCTACTTTTTAATTCATTTTTTTTTAAATTTCTCCCTCGGTTCAAACCCCAGAGCCGCCCAAGTTGCTTTTTAATTAATTATTTCATTGAATTTCCATCGTTACCAAATTCTCATAACAGATAGAGAGAGAGAGATGCATGACTAATTTTCGCTAGATCGTCCAAAACACCTTATATACACAAATTAAACGACAACGACAAGAAACCCCAATAGCCCAGTGGCTAACATACCGGCCTCTGAAGCTACAAATCCCCGGTTCAAATCCCCAAAGCTACCCAACCTGCTTTTTAATTCATTAAATTTCCAGCGTTATCCAATTCTCGCGACAGATGGCGCTATTAACATGAGACAGAGAGAGATGTCTGGCCAGCCGACCAAATCAACCTCGGGTATTGAGATCGACTTCGGGTATTGATATCGACTTCGGGTATTGATATCGACTTCGGGTATTGATATCTGGTTCGGGTATTGATATCGTCTTCGGGTATCGGCTGCTATCTATCTATCTATCTAACATGAGACAGACAGAGATAAAAATAAAGGGTTATAATAATAATAATAAAGATGATAATAAAGATGACGCATAGCTTAATTGAACCAAACCAGAATTGGAATCCCCTATGACGTCACTATTTCCTACACTCACCTAACCATCCCGGAAGTAGCGATAAAGGGTTATAATAAACAATAAAGATAACACCTGACACACACACAAAACCACAAACCACCGATAACAAAACCACAAACCACCGATAACAAAACCACAAGGGCATCTCAAGGTCAAACTTATTTCCCACGGTACCCAAAATTTTCCCAGGCCAAACCGCCCTAGTACCTACTACACGCCACTCATAACCAAAATATGTACATAATTGGGATGATGCAAACGAAATTTAATCCACAATTTATAAAAACTCTACATATAAGACAAATGGTTTGAAATTGAGACTAGGCGATTATCTGGGCCACTCTGGCCATGACCACGCCTTTCGGATACCATTTTTAATAATTTTTTTCTAAAAATAGTGCTTTTGGAAAGTCCAATTACTTACTTGAAGGTGGAAAATGAAATGAAAAAAATTGATGAGAAAAACAGATGTATAAATCAAATTTCTGAGATAAATCTTAAAGCTATCAAGCGACAAGGTCTCTTCCGATTCCGGGACGGCCCTAATCTTTGTGTTGTTAAGAAAAAACCCAGTAGTCATTGCCACTGAAGAGCACAATTTGAACCGCCTCGGGTATCTAACTATCTTAATGCAGTATCTAGCTATCAATTGTAGAAATACAGTAGATAGCCATCACCTCGCTCATTAGCCGGTAAAGGCAGCACTTAATTTGAATTATTAGTCAATTCATGTAACTACTGTGATATCAGTGAGTCTTACACTGCCTCTACGGCATCAATCACATTTCGCACATTTTAACGCAAATCTTTTTTTTCATGACAAAATGATGAATGACTGCGAAAACTGAAATTAATTGCGTCAGTTGTCTACTGACTGATAAGAGTTTCCATAAATCCTTTGAAATTGTCTCTTGACATATTTTTTTTCACAATTACTGCGCCCATAGTCTGGCAGGCGAATTATCGGAGCTCCTTAATTGGTTGTATACACGAAACCATTTATAACTACAGCTTGGACCTAAGTACCTCAGGAGAGTAAAGAGATTTTAAACTCGTGATAACTTCTCGTGAATATTATGCATATCTAAAGAAATACGCGTTGCACATCATCCCATAGTATGCTGCGCATGCGGACACGATTTTATCCATGGAATATTCAAATATGGTCAGACACCGCCGCTGTAGTCGGATAAAATTTTTCACAAGAGATGCGAAAAATTAATCACTTACATCCGCACTATACTAAGGAATAGACTGTTCATATCTTTACTTTACCATCACGATGAGGGCATGATGGGATGCTAAAGGTATAAAATTCATCATACAAAACTCGATTCTTTAAGGCCCCGATCACACTCTTTAATGCTGACCAGGTCAAACGAGACAAGGATACGGTCGATGGTGGACAGAGATTTTTTAAATGATTTAAGATGACAGAAATGATGTTACATAACATTTTGCAAATCATAGGCAAGCTCTTTAATAAGACGAGAATTTTTACAGGTATGACGAAGCAGACAATATGACTGGAAGTTGCTGATTTATGACATTTCATTAAAGAGGCGGCTTTTCTGGTAAAGAGTCATATTGCGTCGAAATGCTCAGTCGGTATAATTTTATTGAGGTACGGGGAAAAGGGTTTTTACAATTTGCGATAACAAGCATCTATAAGTAAACATGGAAAAGTGTTTGTATATACCAAACTTAAATATTTACTTAAGCCTACCGTTAACATGGTTGGCTCTTTTATTAACATTAACTTTGGTTTTAAGCGTAAAAAGCGCTTTAGGTTTGGAGTAGCATTAACCATTTCATCAATTTAATCCTTCAATTATTTTTTCGCAATATATGTGTATATAACATTATAGCTAGGGTAGTTATTTATATTTTCAAATATTAAGTTCTTCATAAATATAATATAAAAACTAAGGGTATCACAGTTTGCTATTTTGTTAACTCATAATAAGGATTGTCTTAATGTTTAAAAGTAATTTTTATTCTTTTATGAATAATATTTTTTATCTTTTAATACAAAAAGCCAAGTTTTGATAAGTTTTCATTCATGAAATTGAATTCGAAATTCGAAATGAGTTGAAGTATGCAATTGTACAATAAACATAAATTGATTAAAAAATTTTCCTTGAACAAGAGGGAAAGTGTGTTAATAAAAGTAAAAATTATTATTGTTTATTTAATAAAAGCTATACCTACATATATATCTTTAGCTTATTCATAGGTTATCGCAATATTTCAATTTTTGCGTATAATTTAAAATATATGATAATATAGAAAGAAATTAATTAGCCTTGTTTTCAAATCGTCAATAAACTTCTCAAATTTCCAATAGTCCTCAGGTGTAAAATGTTTTCTGTAAATAAATTGCATCCGGGTTTCAGATATGAGCACAAATATAATTTTGATAAACGTCTTGTCTGTTGCTCAACAACTTCGTATGACTTAAGAAATAGCCACTCGCGACTCAGCCTAGTGGCAAAATTAAATAAACTACAAATTACAATATAAGCGAAAATGTCCATAAATAACAATCAACGAGATAATTTTCCACTTGACCTTGAATTATTTCATCACAGCTAGAGAATCTCCTAGATTCTCATTTCAATTGTATCTCTCGGACTACATCATCCACATTTAGCGACTTCGTAGCGAAAAAAATATTGAATATTGAATTATGAATTATTGCTGACTCGCCGCGAATATGCCTCAAAGATCATACTGACCAGCTTCTCATGGGGATGTCATGGAAATTCCGGAGCGTGATGTATTTTTTCTGCATACCTCACCTTATTGAGTATCACGTTTAAAAAAAAAACATTGCACCGATTTGTACAAAAATGTTTATGTTTAAGGTCAATGTTAAGTCAAAGTTGCTACAAAATTGAACCATTTTTATTTTTGTCGTTTAGTGGAAGCAATTTGTCTAAACCAGTCCGCGAATTGTTAAAGTGTGAAATGTTGCTAATTTTGTAAGAATGACGATTTCATTTATTTTTGTTTTGTTTTTCCATAACTGGAATGTTAAAAGGCTTATAATATTGAATTTTAACTAAAAATTCGGAACTTGCAAATTAGGGAAAATCATAAATTGTCAATGGTGAAATACCACCGTCACGGTGAGCAAGAAGTTGCCGCATTAGTGGCCGATGCCACTGAATATGTGATGTCTACAAAAAGACTAGGACTGCAGCATCTTAAGCAAATCCTAGCTACACTTTACAGCTTTTAAGATATTCCGTATTGCTGACCACAACCGTTAAGCAATTGATATGTTTTTGATGCTTGATAAATCTGTTCCCGTGAAACTGGCAGGTATGCGGTCAGGAAACTGTCCAGGTACACACTCATTATTATCAATTACCCAACCGTTTCCCTCATTCTATAAGTTATCCACAGATAGTCTCCTATTACAATGAGAAGATACGTTTGAATCAATTAGAGATCCGCCGCGGTCTTACATAAGTATCAACCTCTCAGCGTGGTTTTAATGGGGGAAAAAAATTGAAAAGAAATTCAGAGATTTAGCGACTGCCCTTGGCCAAGTGCATTTAATAAAAAATTTTGAGAAATTTTTGAAAAGTAATATTCGCGGGATATCCATTTTAGATATAAATTAGTGGCAGGTATCAACAAGTTGGTAGCTGATAGAAAGTGAAAAGATAAATATAAAAATGTTGTGCAAATCCACAAGGTATGCCACTGCGATTTTGATTTGGGTAGCTTGGTTAGAGAATTAGATGATTGCTATGTTGCACAATGACTCAGTGTACTTTTCACATATTCATTAAAAATTAAAAATTAAATTTGGTGAAGGACAGTCCAAAAGCTGTAACCTTCTCTAAAATAATTAATTATACTTAAACAATTTTTGGTCTTTGGATTTAGGACGGTCAGCGTAATCTGTACCAGTTATGAAGATAATTTAAATGTTAATACATAGAGTAGTATATGAAATTCATAAATAAACGGCCCCAATATCAATTTCTGTATTTCAATATATATATGTAGTATTTTGAAAGTAGATAAGTAAATTAAGACCTTAAGTAATGGGCAAGAAGTTTTTATTGAAAATCACAACATGCACCCAAAATACACGGTGGGTCATCTATTGGTCCTTTTTTAGTCGAGGATTTTTAATACTTAATGTTATCTAAAAACTTCTTTGACATATAAAAAGTCAAAAGTATGCCATTTATAATTATGGAGTCACTAACAACACAATAGCGTATTTTGATTGCCCAAATGTATTGTAAAAATGATCGTTCAAAAAACACAACATTTCGTAAATTACGTGACAATTTTGGTCCACATGGACGTCTTACTGAGAGTGCAATTGGGAAAATTGTTGATCCTTTCAACAAGACGGAGCGGTGAGGTCTTTCATCCGCTTTTATTGGAAAAAGTCATCGAAAATTTTGATGTTCGGATGCAGGCCTGTAGTCCAAGCTATGGTAGGCATATGAATAATATTGTTTTTCATATATAAATGGCATTGAACCACCTTTTATTATTAATAAAAATTTTTAACTTTTCATCCCAAAATGTGTATTTTATATACAAATGAAAAAAGGACTAACAGATGGCCCACCCTGTATTAAGGTTCCAGATTTGTATAATTTTCATGTTCATTACAATTATCATTACCATTACAAGGAATAGAATATTTTTTTAAAATACTATTACCATTGCTGTAATTACAATAATGGTAATTTTGGTTCAATTACTTCATTGTAATTAATTACAAGTGAAGCTTTCTTTTCCATTCCATATTGATTATTGAAATTTTAATTGTGCAATTATATTTAAATTTCCATTGCTTTTGTGTCTTGTGAAAACTCTTACATATTTTGAAAACTTCAGATAAATCAAAAACATAACGACTTAATTTCATGAAATATTTCATATATATGTAGATATTTATGTACTTATTTTTTCTTTAACATTATGTATCATGATTTGCGTTTTTAGGGCAAAATAGCGTTTGAATTCTTGGAGAATATTACAAATATTTTGCAGCTTTTGTACTTAAATCAAGTATAGCTTGTCAGATGAAGCGATTAAGAAATTAGCCAATTTAAATATCGGAATTGAATATTTAATGAAATGTTATCTTGTTTTTCATTAAATTTGTGCATAATAAATAAGAATTTTCACGGGAGAAAAAAGTAAAGGCAATTTAAATATTAATCTTAAATTGCTATTTCTTCATTACAATTGCAATTGCAATATGTAATGGTAATGAAAGTTTTACTAATAATTTACAATGAATTAATTGAACCAGAATTACCATTACCATTAACAATTACCAGTATTGGTATAAATTAAAAAAAAGGACGTATTCATTGCAAATGTAATCCATTATTTTACAAGCTTGATAGCTACCTAATTCCTTTATGTTTTTAAATTTTTTGCATATAGCTCATTTGCGAAGATTAGGAATAATTTTATAGACTAAATTATTATAATAGATTCAAATCTACTATAAGGTTTCGATTTGGAGCTAATTTCTTGCAACTTCGTAATTGCGTTCGTATAAACTCATAATGCATACTTTTTATCAAAATATTCTTGTCGTTCTACTGTGTTTCGGACAAAAGTTATTACGTTTTATAAATATAAGCTCACCTCCTTGCACACACCGTTAAAAAAGGGGTGAAAGAGGTATTTTACGAAAAAATTGCTCATCGTGAACGTTGATCATAACACTGTAAGGAATCGCTTGACACATGTTGGAACACTTCTTTATGAATCACCCTGTATAAATAATAAAAACCTGACATAAAACTACCTTCCGGTACTCCAGAGGGAAACCGATTTGGCAAACCCATATTCGTTGCTAGATAGAAGGAAATATACATAATTTAACAGTTTCTATAGATTCTTCGATAATACCTTAGCAGGATTTAAATGCTTTAGATTTTGTTTATTTATTTTTAAAACCATTTCAGAATATAAATGACAAAGAATGCAGAAAGTATATCACCATGAATAACTTATACATGTTGGTTAAACTACGCAAAGTAAAAGAGGATAGGAAGAGATAATTTCCATTACACGAAATTAAAATTCCACATAAACCTTCAGATCCATTCAAAAGCAATAAATCCTCCTACTACGCACAATTAAAAGTGCAAAAAAAAAAATACAAAAATAAGGTAAATAAAAGCGAAGGAAGTGCGATGCCTATTAATTTTTAGTTGCGCAACCGACAAGCGATCCAGTGACAAAATATATTTGCTCTTGCGGGGATAAGAAAAGCACTCGCTAAGTGTCCGTAAGCTACAAGACGTCCGCTGCATTAAAGATGAAGGCGCTATTAGGTAACATTAACATCTTGGGCGGGAGATGTGAGGGGGTAATGCTGCCACTATAGTAGTGCGACTATAGTAGGCTAGATTAATTCGAAGCGCAACGAGGTTAATGGGGTAGACTCCAAAGTGGTTTTGCTTCTACTTCAGCCGTTGCTGCTTCGTCGCTGAAGAAGATCACGCCGAAGGAGCACAGCACTCGGTCAAGTACTAATTTGGTGTTTCTCGACAGCTGTAAATTTCAATAAAATCTTAAAATTATAAGACATTAGGTGAGTAACAGAATGGTTCATTGTGCCACCATTACTTAAGCGAAGGAGAGATAATTTTAGCATGACCTTGAGTCTTTAGAGCTGTTTATGGTTGTGCTATCGTTTAAATTTATGCAAAATATAAAATAGTAATTGTAACAATTGACTTTCGTTGTTTTATGCAACAACGTGAGCACGCTCACTTTCGTTTGATAAATTGAATTAAAACATGAGAGAAATTTTGTGCGGGGTTTTTTTTTCCCCTCTCACACGATCTTAATCACTTGTTCATGGAGGGAAATGACCTTTCCGGCTCTTGACTATTCGTTCGTCACTTTATATAAGTTTAAGGCTTTTTCCGGTGCTTTTCAAAACAACAATTATCTGAACAGCGACTATCATTTATAATCATTCAACTCTAAAGATACACTTAGCACTGTTAGCCATTCACAAAAGGCTTTTTACCTATACCTTTATCGAATTGCGCAGGTAATAATGCATTTCTCTGCACCTTCACTTTATTGTTTTTTGATTGAGCGGCTGCTGTGTCTGATTTAGCACGTGAAACTGCCGCAATTTAATGTTACATACCCCGGCGGTAATGAGTCTTCTTTGTTGTGGCTCTTGCACGTCTTATGCACGGCGGGTGAGAAAAATCCAAGAAAGTATTTCAGACATCATCTTAATAATTTCATTGTCAACACAATCACAAGCCGCCTGCGACTAGATATGATGCTAGCCGGTAAAACGAGACACAGAAGCACAAACAAAAAAAAAAAAAACTTGTTCACATTCCGCTAAGAAAGCGGACGAACAATTTTTGACGCCTCGAAAGTATCTTAGGAAGTCATCTGGACTGATGAGGTGATTAAGGCGATACACCGAAGAGTTTGATGAGGGTCTACCGCAATGAATTCCCAATTAGTGTCCGATTCCAAAAGTTATAGCTTGTTAGCACTCGAACTTGACCACTGGACTTTGGCTAAAACATCGGCAGGTTTTGTAGACGTTAGTGACCCAGTGCATGACGTTGGACTCGCGAACGGAAAAAGTAGCGATTGTAGATTTTATTCTTTTAACTGATTAAAAAATGGCAAGTAAGTAGTGCGATACTGCAAATTACAGACATAGTTTAGTAAAAACTTTACGAAGGTCGTAGTCTTTGTTTTCAAATTTTTCTTTTTATTTCTATTAGCAAGGTTTCATGAATATTAACTATTGGCGAAAACTCTTGCATTATTGCATCTATGATTTTGATTTTATCATTACGTGTAAAATTATAAAAAAAAATTGATTAGGATTCAGAATAAACCATAAACAGTATGATTAACAAAGGTCATAAAAGTACAGACCATTTTTGTATAATTTTGTAGAATTTTGAATAACTTCAAGTCACTTTAAAATATGTGATAACATAGTGTTGCTAATTGACTTCGGACATGTGTAAAATCAAGACGTTCGCATATTGTAAAACTAAGAGTACTGCAATTTAGCTTGGAATAGTCTATTAAGCTTAACAAAGTAATAGAATTCAAATAGATTTATCAGATTATCAGAAACCAGAATAATTCAAACACAAAATTTATGTACATTGGACATAACATAACACAACACAATCTTTTTTTATATTTTAACCTTTAAAAAGATAGTAAAATGAAAGAAAATTGTTGCCATTCTCTATTTTAATTTTAATTTTTAATTTAAGTAAAATAATCTCAATAATCTAGAAAACTTCTAGACCACTCCAGCATCACATTACATACTTTTCCAATTGTCTTTTGGGACCTCGAACAGAAACTCCTTTCAGAAATGTTAATTAAGGAACGATATAAGCAAAAACGTGCAGACCGATGTAGCTAGAGGTAAATCATCCGCCCACACGATGAACATTTACTTTTTCTCTAAATCCTCTTACAAGGTAGCCTCATTATGGATAGAAGAGGTTGAAGTCATTACAACATAACTCGATGGCTCTTAGTCGGAAGGTGTAAAAAGCCACTGCATGGGTCAGAAAGGGCATCGCTTTCTGGGCACAACATGACATTCTAATTAGCCAAAAGCGTGATATTTTCATAGTCTCTAAAGGAGACATTTGCGATTCGCTGGCGATTTCCTAGAAGATTACCTCACGGAGTGCTAATTGTCGCCCATTTGCTACTCCCACTGTTACAACAGACGATAGTGGCGAATATTTGCGAGATATATGGTATATGTCCTAGGAATTTATAGGAATGGATAACCTGCGATCATCAAATCTGTTGATCGCAATATTTAGTCTCTGTAATTTTGAAATTATATTCAATTGCGTGTATCGTACTGCTACAATTTATTAATTAAGTTACTAACTGTCGATTTTTTTCAGTTGCCTTTGACTTCAATTAGTTTTTCTACAAAAAATTTCCAAATAATCCATTTGGGATTTTTCTATAGAATTATTTTAATCTCTTTGAACGAAAAATGAAGTGAAGTCACTGGAATTTTAAGAATATTAATATGAAATTTCAATTCAAAAGGTGCTTTGATACGCTCATTTCAAATCGATCCAAACGTATTCGTGAATAGGACCTAATGTTTTCGATCTCCTAGTTCAAACAAAATATTCGACTCTAGATTTACTTAGATTTCGGATACTATAAATGTTCCACAAAAAGCAATTCTATCAGACAGTTAACGTTGCAGTATATTGTAACGAACTCCAAGAATTCCTGGAAATGACAATTGCAACAATTACGACAACGCAGTGAGGATAGACTCGTGCTATATAAGCGCAAACAATTTGTCAATCAGGAGCCGGTCCCCCACTAGCAGTCGAGGTATTGACTCTTCCGCTAGTCCTGATTTTCCGTCCGCTATGAATCGAGGTGTTCCTTCTTTCGATAAGCTTTAGCCCGATACCGTTCTTAGCGATCGAGATTTTGACTCTTTCGATATTCTCCCACCCGCTACCGTTCCTTTCAATCGAGATGTTGAGTCTTTCGAAAATCCTTGCCCCAATTATCGTTCTTACCGATCGAGGAGTTAACTATTTCGGATGCCGCTTTCTTTTACAGGCCTGATGTTTTTATATTGACGGTTCGTTGAGTCCCTCGAATTGAGTGTTAATAAAATAGACTTTCGTTCCCATATTACCTTGCCGATCGAGGGTGGTGATTATCCCTCTTATTTCTAGGATATGCAAGAATTTATATATATTATTTTCTGTGTTGGAAGGTGGCACTGTCCCTCCAACTATGTATATGCGACTATACCGCAGATATTCTGGTTGAACCGCATTTGGTTTTTTTTATTCGGTTATTTATTCCTCACCCTATTTATAGATTAAGTATAGTATATTTGGTAGGATTAGTTATATTATATTTGGTAGCATTAATTACAAATTATCAAAAGTCATCTAATACATACTTGGGACTCTTTATTAAACCTGGAATTTCCGCTGAGTTTGAACTGGTAGCCCCTGGTCCTCCGATATACGTTATAATATAAAAATAATATTTACACGAGTATCCAATATCCAAATCTTTAACTTTGAAATTATTCCTTGCTAGTTTTTATGCTTTTTTATTTAATAAAAATTTTATTTTTTGTAATCTTTATTATGGGACAATTTCTGTTCAATGTCATCGCTTGATTTTAATTACACACCTCGTAAGGGATTTTTAAAAATAAATTTTATAATTAACTGGCTAAATTTGCTGATTTTTTAGGGTTTTTGTTTAAAAGGCAAAAAGGAATAAAGCATAAAAATGAAGAATGTCTTCTTTTTTTCCTTTTTAATAATTGTACGGTTCAATAACTAGTTACTTACCTTCAAAGAGCGAGTTCTGCTCGCACTTATCTGTCTTTTTTTTAAATATGCAATCATTCCGGAATATTTTGAAAATTTAATTTTGAAATAAAGCCCAATTTTTCGTCCAAAATATCTCATACCCTTCTTCAATCAAAAATAAGTAATACTATGCCATTAATAGTTATTTTGTATACATGATTAAAGTAAGATCATCTTACAATAAAGCTGAAAATAGCACTATTCTTTTTAGGAAGTCTTTAAAAAATATATAAATTTTTCCCAAAGACATTAGAAATCGTGTGTTAATTCGATGGACAAAAGAAAAATGATCCCCATATAAGAAAATCTTAGATCTTAGGAGCTCGTCATGTTAGCTGCAATTACAATGAGATTAAATAACGCCGCGTAAACTAGACAGGTACACGCCCTCAGCAGCCTAAGAGCTCTTAAACTCATGGCAATTTCGTGGGTAAAAAAGAATTCTACTACCTGAGCCCGTGGCGCCTACCTGTGCAGAACAACGTCAAAAGCGGAAACACATTGCCCTTAACCTGGATCCCAAATTGATGGGGCACTGCACGCGAATTCACGCTCCAAGCCCGCGAAAGTAAAGCACAGCACAGCGCACCGCGACTCGATTAAGGTGCGGAGACTGCAGAGTAAAAGCAAGCGATGGTGGTGCTGATCCCACGATCACAGGTGGACGCGAATCTGAATCTGAGTGATGGCACACATCGCGATGAGGAAATACCGCACAGGTCGTGTGTCACGTGTCTTTCACGCAGGTGTGGGAAGGGAATTTGTATCAAAATAATGTGATCCATCCGCCTGCTTCGACAAAGATTGCATAAAAGCGGCACACGGTACGCACCGAGGAGCCGTATTCGGAACCTTCTCTTTCCTCGGTGAACCGCAGGAAGAGTAAATTGCTTAAGCGCAGCATAGGCCGTAGCATAGTCTGCGCATTGTATGCAAATTCTGCGAGCAAACTAACTTGCTCGCTTGTCTGGGGAGGCGGCAGAGGCCGTCTCTTGGTTTTTTGTTTTTTTATATTGTTTTTCTTATTCTTCTTTTTTTTTTTTTTGCAAATCGCGGCGATGCTAATGTCGTTCACCACCAGTCAGGTGCGGTGAGAACTTATGACTGCTTTTTGCGCACCCTGTAGTCGCTGCAAGATTGGTGTAGGTGCTCGCCGCGATTTTCTCAATGGACCCATGTGCAATCTGTGCATGTTACGCTTCCTGCTTTGTTTAGCAACGCGCCAATATCCAGTGAGTAGAAGAAAAACAAGGCATTTTTAACTTAGATCTATAGGAAGATTTGAAAAAGAGGTCACTAAGCCCTACTAAGATATTTATTTATTTTTACATAAGATATTACACTGAACAGTGATAAAGTCAACGATTTAAATTTTTTAAATGTTTTAAATTACAAATCTCTAACTAGCTAGCTAGATAGTTGAATTGACTAAATACATTTGTCTTTAGAGGCTCTTAAAATTTTAATAGTTTTCCACAAATTTTCTTAACTTGCAATACAAATTATGTTCACTTAAGAAACAGAATAATATCGTTTAAGATTATTAAAGGATCATTGCAAGATGAGCCTAACTAATAAAATTTAAACTGGCAAAAATCACTTACCTTTAAGGTTTAAAGTATTATGAAGGGTGAATGATTGCAAGAATATTTTTCGTTTTGGTTCTTTGGCTGTTACCTGCTAAATACAGAAATTGTGGAGACGGTAGATGTGCCAAACGTTTGGCTGGCTTATTAAGTTTAGCAGAGGTGGATCATTTCATAGGATCACAGCACGCACTATGCGTGCGACAGTTTTATAAAAACAACTCTTCATGGACTATTTTTCGACGTCTTTACAGGACACATTTTCATTTAATGTCTATTAAAAATGTGCCAAATGTGAATTTATTCAAGCATTGGGTGTACTTCAGTAATTGCAAAATAAAACCATTTTTCTCTATGTATTAATTTTACTTTATTTATAAAAGATGTATATTCATCGAATTTGTTTATTTTTTGCTTTGCTATGTTCATTTTAGTATAATAATTTCAAAAATGCTTTTCATTGTAGGTTCAACTTCCTGTCGGTGCATATCGAGTTTTCCCGAAAACATCTTTCTCCTGCCTTGGAAGACCCGCCGGGTACTATGCCGACATCGAAACTGGGTGCCAGGTAACATTAAAACCATTTACAACATTAATTCCTTTAGTTATAGGAAATTAGAAAAATTTTTTATAAAAATAATAAATTACAGGTTTATCACATGTGTGATGGCCTTGGTCGTCAGTTCAGCTACTCCTGTCCCAACACGACTCTATTTCAGCAGAGGATGCTCATCTGCGACCACTGGTACATGGTCAATTGTTCCCGGGCTGAAAGCGACTATGCTGCAAATCTTCTGATTGGTAAGATCATAGACTATTTCTACGTGAGGAAAAACAAGCCTTTAAAAAATATTATTCATTTATATTTTACTTATACTTTTATAATGGAAAAAATATATCAAATCAAATAATATTTTTGAAATAATATTGATGGTTTTTGTACAAAATAAATAAGTAATTTTACAGTCATTTCTAATTAAGTTTTTGTTATGAATCCTCGCAGGTCAACGTGACAAACCTTTTGTTCCTGAAGAGGAGAACCAACTTAGAACTCCACGTCCAGACCTTCTAGACAGACCATATGCACCTGATTACTCAGGGGAGTCTTTTAGAAATCAGTATAAGGTATTTAACCATTTAACATATCGTCGTAACATTTACATTATCACGTTAAACCCTTCTTCTAGCAACTGCCTTCGATTCAAAACGAAATAATTGACTATAATTCTGAGAAATTCCATAAACCCACTCCAACCCGATGGCATATAAATCGACCAAGTTCTGTGATTTTACCCCCTTCTCACCCTTCCCAGCCTCCTACAATAAGCCGTAGAATGGACCAGGTGGACGATACTGGCAATGTCGATTTAGGCACAAGTTTCAGTTCCCACTATAACTCTTCGGCAGATATCACAGCTTCAGGTGAAGATCGTGTAATACCAGAAAAATCACCAGATTCAAACATCATTATCCCTTCAATAAAACCACCGTCAAAATTATATGAGCCACCATTTTTATACCCTATTTGGAATGAGAATTATACGGCTGAGGAAGAGGAGCCCTCTTCAACAGTAGCCACTACTTCAACAACTATTCCATTATTTAATAGACAGTCCACAACGATTGGAGGACGACCTTTCAGTCAGGTATTCCCAACGTCAACAACCTTTTTACCATCAACACAACAGTCTACGATTTCAACGGTTAGAACACAGGAAGAGACGTTGCCTCCAAGAGGATCTACCCACAATGACTATGATTTTTCGAAGTATGCTATTCGGCAGACGACTGAAAAAGAGGATAGAACAGAATCGACAACAGAGACAACTTCCACCGTAACTGAAAGTACTTTTACCTCTCCGTCTACAAGAAGTCCTCTAGATGTAGACTTTGGAATTCCGAGAAAGGAGCTCCTACTACCGCCTGCTCCATTCACAACAAAATCTCAAGACCCTGAATTCGCCAAGCCATCTTTACTCATTTTACCACCATTTTCCGAATTTGCAACTCACGACATAGCAACGACTCAAGGACCTCCCATTTACTACGAATGGAAGATACCGTCAAATGCCCTCGAACCACCCAAACTTGATCCACCAATTGGGGTAAATGGCCGAAAAGAAGATGATATCCCACTTGAAACGAACGATTCCCTTAGCACAGCCACAAGTTTTGTGGATAACACAGCAGAAAATCAGCCACGCCCTTTTTCGCACAACCCCTTTCTAGCGCCTATCGTTAACAAAAGCCAAAGGTCGGTTACAGCGAAAACAGCCACGCCCCGGTCCATTCAGGCACAGGCTCCGCCCCAAACCACTCAGCCGAACTCGCTCCATTACGACACCAAAGAAAGCAACAAGAGCTCCTCCCATCCGCCGAATATCGACATTGAGAAGCTGAGAAAGGATTGGAGCGTTCCTGATTTTCTGTTCCCGCTAGAGAACGACGCCCGAACGGGTTACGAGCACACAGACACTTTCAACTCTTTTCAGGTGAAAATTCCCGAGAGGCGGAGCGAGAATAGTAAACGTTGGTACGGGGAGAACGCCGACTGCCCCGAATGCCACCCCTCCTTCGTGAAGCCCGGTACCTGCGAGCCCTGCGTTAAGCGCAGATAGAATTTAGCGTAAGCCTTTAAGTATTAAGCAATGAGTGTTGTTCGCGCTTTGCATTTTTAGACCTATTTTGGCACCGACGCCGTCTAGTACTCGAAGTGCAACGCCCTTATTTTATTCGAGCGAAAGTCGCTCTTTCTTTTCAGGTGTCTCGATGACATTGTTTCATTAAGTTTTTCACTAGCTACCTGTAAATATATTGTATTTAAATTAAGGCAAAATAAATACATTTTTAAATCGATTTGTTGTATATTTGTATCACATAAGTATGTACAGTATATGCATGTGAACATTTTCGAAGCCAATGCCTGTGAACACAGACGAGAATGGCATCCGTGATCTTCCTATTAGTCCTCCAATGGTCTAATCGACTGAGATGCTGATTAAGATTAAGATTAAGAGATTAAGTTTAAATTGTGAACAGTACAAAGTTTACAGTTTAGTGCTAGAATTACGTAGTCTAGTGTGACACAGCCTAATTGTTTAAGTTTAACTATATTAGTTTGGGAAACAATTTTTAAACCCAATAAGTCAAATATACTAACTACTATCTATTACTACTACTATCTACTACTTATAATCTATTCTACTGTATTATTGCTTAAAGCCTGACTTACTATCAGCTATTTAATTAGTTCGTTTTCTGAAAAGCCGCATTTTTCGATACTCTTATTTGCTATAATATTGAATTTAACACTAACTGGTATAACATTTACTCCTTGTTTTGTATGACTTACAATTTTTTAATATGTGTGTTCGAATCAGATAGGTCCACTATATAGCAATAGTGATTGGAATATCGCCTTTTATATAATAATTTTATTATCCAAGCTCTACGTAGACGTTCTATTTATGAAAGGATAATCATTTTAATGAGAAGGCTCATTTTATTAAGAACTGACAAAATATGCTTTAAAAATGTAAGTGTTTTATCATAAACAGATTCGCGTTAGGTAACGACACTTTTTTTCTTTTGCTTGTAAAAAATATACCTTATGTTTTGCTGGGATTTATTTTAATCTTCCACGTGTTAAAATATTTTTGTAGGCTATTTAGTCAAACTTGCAGATTGTTTATAATGTTCGTTGGTATTTCGTGCGCAGTAAAAATAGCGGGGTAATTTGCGAAGATAGATGAGTAGCAGTTTGCGTTATTACGATATTCGGCTATGTATAAATTATAAAGTATTAATCCTAATAGAGAACCTTGAGGTACTCCAGCCAGAATTTGCTTTGTTCCAGAGGATGTGTCCTAGTTGAATCTGAAAGAACCGATTTTCTTACAAAGTTACAAATAATGGTAAATATGAGAACAGCAAAATTACAATTCATCATTTTGTGTATCAAAACCATTATGCCAAGCCGAGTCAAAGGCTGCACATTTAATATAATCATTAACCAAAAGAATAAATAAAAGCTTCTCCTCCTCCTCATATTGTTCATATTTGCTTGAAAAGATTAGTAATATAAAAGCAATTTTATGAATTAAAAATTCTATTCAATTATAATAATAGCAAAATAAAAATAGTAATATTAATTAAAACGACAAAAAGAATAGCTAGAACAATGATAGAAAAAACAGAAGAAAAGTACAAAATCAATGTTTGTATAGAAAAACCCGAGCTAAATTTCAACTTAAATAAAACCTGTTTCCTTTTATGTTAAAATCCAAACTGATCAGTTATTTTAGAATATGAATTAATAAGTTAATATCAAAACAATGTCAATAACTTACGCTTTATACACAAACGAAACAAATATATTGAAGATATCATAATCAATATAAATACATTATCATCGCATTAGGAATATTTTTAATTATACAACTTTAAAAGAATCCATAGAATTACAGTAGCCTAGCATGGTATTTGCTGAAGTATTATTTACCTAAAAGAAAATGAATTTCAAACATTTTCTTAATAAATTTTAATCTATATACTTCGGTAGATATACTATATGGTATAAGGGTATTTGCGAAACAAACCATTTTGGGATGGGCTTAAATAGAATTTTTCAGTTTAGTGCATTCAGTCACTTAAAGAGATCACTTAAAAATACAAGATGAAATATAACTCAAGTGTATAAAAATCAATTGAATGAACAAATAGAGAAAATGAAACGAAAACACAAATTTGTTCATGAATCGATCAAAAGGTAAATATAATTTTATTGAGTAAAAATAAATTGCTTTTGTTCTAAAAATATCATCATAGGAATAAAATACAAACTAATATAACAAATATAAACTAACTACTGGTGTTCCTAACTCTTTCACTACGAAAAGTGTATACCTATGTACGCCCTCACAAGTCAAACAATATGTACGAAAGGCGTAAATATACGCCATCTCTATTTTTATACTATACCATCGCTATACCTTCGCTATTTTACCGATTGATTCAATATGGAATTTATCGTCCTTTGGAACTAAAGTGTTGGCAATTGTTTCGAAAGATTAGTTATTTTTTGTTGTATGTAGATGTATACAATACAATTTGTTAAGATAGTGCTAGAATTTATAATTTATTCAACTATAATGTTAAATATTTTATATAGCTTCACCAAAGTAGTATTAGGTAATAATATTTAAGTTTGGGAGAAAGCTATTTGGAAGAAACCCAGGGAGAGTAAATTAAAAACTATTTTTACATACTAATTTGAAAATTTATATTATCCTATCATCTACTTAATTCCTTTATTAAATAATTTTCAGCCCATAGACATTTCTCATAGAAATTGTCTAGAATATTTCATTTATTATTAAACCAACGTTAGCCCTATTATAGATTGTTAAGTCCTTTGAATGGTATCAAATCTTCGGGTATTGTTTTGATCACTAGTCACTGGTCTGCGAAACGTACCACGGTATTTTAGTTTTACCCCACGACTGTATTCCCGGTATTATACTCTTACAGTTGACGCTTCAGGTTCGAGTCTTAGATATATTACAGGTTTAAAGCCCAGATTAAATTTGATTTGTAGCTAAGATAATTAGAGCTTTCGGAATTAAAACTCATATTACAGCTTTTAAATTTATGATTGCCAGATATGAAGAATAAAGAACTATTTCTTATTTGTTTTTCTATGTTTTTTTTTCATATGCATTAATTTATTACTTTAAACATTAAATTGATCCAGTAAGATTACTTAATTTCAATGGAATTTCATAAATTATATTTATGATGATTGGGTGTCATTATCGCATTTTGTCTCAATAGTTAAAGCGTTTATTCAATCAAGCTATTTTGTAGTTAGTTTTTCTCTTGGTCTGGTAGTTTATGATTTTAAATTTAATTTCACTTTGCACAGTCCTCATAACTTGGCTGCTGTGATAAATAAATTACAGAGAAATAAGTACTTTTCCTATTTATTTACTTTAATTTAAATTCTGAGAAGGCATTGTGCAGTCTACTGTTTGATATTTAATTCTTTTAAAATATTTATTCCCCTTAAAGAGCCCGAAAATTCCTAGCTACCTGACACGAACAGTACACGGTCATGCAATCAAGCCAACATCTGTTCTTTAGCAAAATGCCTGAATTTCCAGATCAAAGTAGATGTGTTGCCCTCATTAATATTTCCCACATTCCCTTTGATGAAATCTAAATTTTATGACATGACCAGGAATGCAATCGCACAGCCCATAATCCTTTTTCAAGTCCAGCAGATTTTAAGCGCCCTGATCCGTTCTTTGACAGAAAAAATAAATAAATCTTACAATGATCCCGATAAAATGTTCACTGCCATTCAGCAGGAGCCAAGGGCCGGGCTTATAAAGGTCCATGAAAATTAACTAGGAAAAAGGGACCTGAAAATCCAGTTCGTTCCACAAGGAGGTCTCCTTTCATTGAGACCAGAACCCGGGCGGGCACTAGAAATCATCCATTTAAATAAAAAAAAAAAAAATAAATAAAAACCTAGCCTTGCAGGATGAATGCGTTATTAATGCGCGTCCTCGGAGAGAGAATAGAAATTTCAGAATTATCCCTGGAAGGAGGCTACTTGGTGCGAATTATGAAACATGTTCCTGATGAGTGTACCAATTACAAGGACTCCTTCCCCCAGGGTGCGCCTCATCCTCGTCCCGGGGATGACAGACGGCCTGGGAAGCACAATAGCAACTTAAATTGCGAAGAGATCCATCCATCCTTTCAGCCGCCCGACGCCTCCCATCCCTTGCACTAGGGGAGTTGTTGTTGCGATCTAGACGCGACCGCGACAGTGCCGGGATGTTGTTTATGTCTAATCCAATAATTCTAGAAATTATGTCAGTTCGTCAGTGTGTTTCCCTATTTCAAAAAGGGACGATATCCCTCCTACAGAAGTGTCCTTGCGCCCGAAGCCCTGTTTGATGTCATTTATGCAAGCGTGGGCGCCGGATGAATGTTTATCTACTTATTTATGTATTTATTAAAATGAAAACTTGCAACGCTTGCAAAGAGAGGCTTAGTACTTTTTATTAGATATCGTAAAACCGCAAAATGAAGTTGCTTTGGCAGAGTTTAGTAAACATTTATTATTAAAATTTTGTATTTGCAAGTAGTTCTTTTATTCAAAAACTCGATACAAAAACAGTTATGTTGTTCTTAATTACGAATATGTACAAATATAAGTCACAAAATAACACTCTAAGTATCTGAAATTTGAATTTTATTTTAAATACATGTAACTAGGGAATGATTCCTATGAAAATAGGCATATAAGAATTTTTAGAAGCACTGATTTCGAAGATAGTCGAAGTTTTATACTCGGCTGAAAAATATTAACCAAAAAGACGATGACGGCTTAAAGCCGGATTGATACTCAAATATTATTAGATGCCGACTAGAAACCAAAAAAACGTCGAAATTAAAACGAAAATAGGCCGATAATGCACCGATAAAATGGGTAATAGCAGTATTAAATTTGAGCATATTTTATTAGAACATTTACATCGTACTTCTGTAGGAAATTCGACCTATTTGTGTTGTTAGTGCACATGTTGCACTATTCTTTCATTTAATTATTTTAGTTTAGGGACTTGAAAGAATTTAACATTCAGGCGTATTTGGGAGGGCAATTAGATAAGTTAGGGACTTTTTCAATAAGAGATAATTTTTTTGACAAATAAACGTGTTATTTCCCAACATAATCTTCATTTAGCTCTATACATTTAATCCATTGTTTTTCCAATTTTTTTTATTTCTTCCAAATAAGAAGTTATCTCGAGTCCCTCAAAATAGGCGTTTGTTGCAGTCATGACCTCTTCATTCGACCCAAAACTCTTACCGCACAGTCATTTCTTCAAGTTTAGAAACACGAAATAGTCGCAGGGGGCTAAATCTGGAGAAATCAAACAAAATAACGCAGCTTGCTTGGCATATATCCAATTAGATAGGTAAATAGTACCTGAGAAGCATATCCCTGTAGATAGTTTTGCGATTTCAGATTTTTACACTATCCTATGGTATATAAGCTCCTCTTAAAAAGTACAAAACCGTAAATATAGAAAACGGCGGAGTAAGGAAATTGTATAATTATTTCACTAGATCCAAAATTCGAAATTGCCTGTTTTTTTTAACCTCTTCAGGGACAATTTTTTTATGGTGAAAAAAAAATCACTTAATTTTATTTTTTTGGAGGATTTATTACTTTTATATTATTAGGAATTGAAAAAACAAAAAAAAAATTTAGAAAACTATAATATTTCATAAAAAAAATAACGTCCACATTTGTGGCCGCTGGCCGTTTGTGGTAATTTATAGGTGAAATGATTTCATACATTCTGGGCATACTGGTTCTTCACACTTTTCACAAATGTAACGAGTTCGTTTTACACAATTTTTATCATGACATCTTGGAGGATTCTTCAATTCGTTTTTTTTAGGGTAATGACCAATACCGTCCAATCTAATTGCAGGTTTAACTTTGGTCCAGCTTCTAGATTTTTTAGGTGGTTGATCGCATACAGAACTTGAAGCACTTGGTCTACCTCGTGTTTTGGCTTGTTCACCAATTCTAATCATTGTAGTAGCTATTGATGCTTTAAATTCTAGAAGAGACATTTTAGAGTTTTGTTGATTGTAAAGAATCCATGAATTAACAATGGATATATTTAAAAATTGAAAAGCAATTCTGTGGTAAAATTTTCGACTTTTTGTAGAGTGAGGATAGTGTGCTATCATACGATCAGACATATCTACACCCCCCATGAATTTATTATACTCTTTTACAGCAAAAGGTCTTATAATTGATATGTATTTCTTCTGTTTACGATCCCATCTGCGTACATTATCCTTAGGTTCCACACCGGCGTAAGAAGAAATCATGTGAACGATATTGTTGTCATGCCACCTTAAAAGTGTAATATTTTCCAAAGATGTAGCAACAGAAAATGATCCTCGTTCAAGCTTTTGTAAATCCTTTTCTGTAATGAGCTTTTGAGAAGCCTCAGATATTCTATTCTTTCTTATAGTACCCACAACAAAAATACCCTTTGCCTTTAGATGTTTTACTAAAGATATTGATGTGAATAGATTATCTAAAAATAGTTTATAGTTTTTGTTCTCTAAACCTTCACATAGTCGCAGCACTGTATCCCCAATTACTCCATATTGTGTGCCGACAGTTGACAGTTTTTGATACATCTCAAATTTTGAAACGTATCCATCTTGGGAGGCTCTAACCCAGACTTTAAATCCCCACTTCTTCGGTTTGGATTTGTTATATTGCTTACCTCTATGTTTGCCTTTGAAAGGTATGATCATTTCATCAATTGCTTGAAATTCTGTCGGTGTAGAAGCTTTTGCAAAGGTTTCTGATAGCATGTCTAATATTGGACGTACTTTTATAAAAATATCTTTAGAATCATTTGGTATTTCATTATTGTTTGTATAGTGGAGATATCTTTTTATTTCTTCAAAACGCTTAAGACCCATTGCGTCAGCAATAATTGGAAGACGAAGTGAAGCATCTGAAGACCAATACAATCTGTAGTTTGGGTATTTTATGTAAGTCATTATAATATTAATGGCATAGAATTTTTTCATTTCAAAAACATTTATCTTGAATGAATCCTTTCCGCATTGAATGGCATATTGCACAGTTTCTTGTACTATATGATTAAAAATATCGTTAGTGAATATTTGTATGAAGTACGAGTATGGTGTTGCACCGACTATTTTTATTTCGGGAGATTGAAGAAAAAGTGGTGTATTCTCAGCAAATGCATTATCTTTCTTAGCGTACCAAATTGTAGGACGTTGATGCTGCTTCGTATCTACATAACCTGAGCTTTCATCGTCACTTTCCAAAAAACGTCTTCTTTTTCTCAAACGAACATAATTTACACTTTCATCAGGATCCGAACATTCTTCTGCAGTTCTAAGTGGTTTGTATAAGTTGCTTTCACTTTCTGTATCTGATAGAATTTCCAAATTTTCAATATCTGAAATATTGTTATTTTCCCTTTCTGCAATAATTTTGATCTTAGGTAAATTTTCCATTTTCTTTGTGACCTGGGCACATAAAATCATAATTTGTAGATTTCATTGTAACCTTACACGAAATATTAAAATATATATATATATACTTACGATTGTATTTCACTAAAACTAAAAGTATCTCGAACGGTAACTGTACACATATGTGTACGTTTGCTAAATTCTTATAAAATAAACAATTTGAAAGAAAAAATTTTTTTTTCTTTCCAAAACTAATTAAAACTTAATATATTTAATGGATATAATTTTGTTTTTATCAAATATGAACTATTTATCCCGATAATTCATCAATAGAACCTGCCGAAAAATTGCTTAACGCTTTGTTTATATCTCTAAATGTATATCGCAAATAACCGTTACCAGTGCAGCCAATCTTAAATATTTTTACTTCTCTGATTGAGGGATTCTGCAGGGAATAAATTATTATCAAATTTTTGTTCTATTTATTATTGACAGTAAATATAATTATAAAAAAGTAAACGTCCACATATGTGGCCAAGGGCGTGAAGAGGTTAAGTAAAAACCATATCCTGAAAAGTTTAGGTTTTGTCGCTTACAATGTTATGCTTCTAGCGGCAGCATTTAGATGAAGAAATCGTCTGCCATTCTAATCACCTTTCTATTTCATAAATATCAAATTAATAAAATTATCATAATCTTTATTAAAAATTACTTAACCTATCAGAGATATTGCCGCATATATGTACGTTTAGCTTTTAGAAATTAAAATTATCCAGACTTGAAAAGAAATATCACCGCTTTAAAAATATTTCAAATTGCCTCTGATTGTCTCAAAATTTCTTTTCCGTTTATTGGAAAAATATTGTGAACATTTGATAAATAAATTATCACTTATGTAAAATTTAATTAGTTTCAGTTATTGCTTTATTTTAATGATATAATTTGTAAAATTAGGTTTTTTATTTTTGTACTAATAGGGCTTTACTTCCAAATGTATGAACTTAGTTTATTTTTATATACTACTTGCTTTTAAATTTTATCTTACATTCTGAATAGCTCTTGATCAAAAATAAGTGAACATGTATTGAAACAAAACTTTAAACCACTTTTTTCACATTTAAAAATTTCGTTCCTGAAAAGGTTAATTGTGTTTAACTTTAACCCTTTGCCTTAAAACATCGTGTGAGAGACGTAATTCCCTTTCTTTGCCTAAAATGAGAAGCTCGTATCAGACACGTGATGTCTTGTTCTGGACAAAAGTGAGAAACTCGTATCAAACACATGATTGTTTCTACACGATAATGTTTATTGCTTTTACGTTATTGTTATTATTTGTTACAGTTGAAATATAAAAATATTGTGGTTTTATTAAATGGTAAATATAAATTGGCAACGAAACTGTGGTCACAGCGAATAAGGAAAGCCTTGATCGAAAGTGGCACTAACAATCGTCACTCAATTCATAAGGCAAAGGGTATAATGTCAATAATAATGTTACACGTGAGTATACGAGTATAAGACTGAATTCTGCAAAATTAGGATCGCTTCCTTTTCCTTGCAATATTGTTTTGAAAAATACACATACGTATTTATGCAATAGTTCCTAAAATAAAATCAATGCACTATATTATATGCATACATTATACTAAAATACAAATATATCCATAATTGGTTAACTTGTTAAATGTTTAAATAATACATTAATACGTAGAGAATTACAACATCATTAAGAATATTAGTCAAAATGGTGTTAATATAAAAATCGGGTTTTTGAACTTGAATGGACTTCTGATTCTAAATTGTTGCGTGGTGAAACTTAAATCGTAATTCGTTTTATGGATCACTTCATTTTGGTTTCTACAGCTAATGTAATAACTAATCTGGGAAATAATTGAACTTAAGTACTAAATATGTGTATATTTCGCATTTGAAATGAATCCTCAGTTAGTTTATATTAATTGTACTTAAACACGGTCTTATTTGAGCCATTCTAACCTACATGGCATACAATATAAGCGAAGCAATACTGGATGTACATAGGTATATTATATTCATAAATAATAAAAGATGCCTTCTAACATATCTCGAGATACAATGAATACCTTGGCGGCCTTAAACTGCCAGTAAAATGTTATCGAATCGTGGTAACAAAATGAAAAGGTTCCCATTGGGAGTAGCAGAGCCAGCCAAAGCCAATAAGGAGGGATCGCATGCCAAAATAGAATCATCGCTGCGAACACATTCCTCTAGCGACCCAAATATGGAAAACGAAACATCCTTCCTTCATCCCAAGCCCCGAATCCTGAATCCTGACTCCGGAGTAGGGCACCCGGGTCTTTCCGGCACGACTGCGATAGAGTTATTAGATTCGTTTTAAAACGCTTGTTTATGCCAGGCCCAGCAGGTGAACGCATCGACCGTGTCGTCACCCTTCCCCGAGGGTATGGCACATCATCTTTTCGTATTAATTTCGTAATTTCGTAACAGAGATGCCGTGGATGCTGGGAAGTCGACCGTGCGCCCTTAGGCCCTTCGGCGGGACCAAAGTGAGGAAGAGTGTGTCATTACATCCGAATGCTGCTCACAGCAAAAGCACATTAATCACGATGGGCCGGGAGGGGGGACCCGCGGAGAAGGGAGATCTAATCAGCGAACAGTCAGAGCCCGAGTTAGTTAGTTCAGGAGGAGGGTTAAAGAAAAGTTTTCTGGCTGTGCCTGACTAAATCCCCCGGATTACGACGTTATTCAGGGAAAAATTATGCTGCGAACATAAAATTATCCATGCCGGGGAGCGCAACAGAGCTCAGAACACAAAAACATAAGAAGTGGGACGTTCGGTGCTCTGCTAAAACTACGTGGCACGTTACGATGGTTGATGGGGTGAGGGGGCGGGCAGTTTCTCTTAGGCCGAGAAGAAAATTGTAGGGCGTCGGGATTCACGTCATTCTAGGGCCTAAACAGAGCACCGAGACGTAATAACATGCCACGGTGCTGCGCGACTTGGGAGCATTCGTGTACGTGCCGTGCGGATGTTTAGTCCTCCTAAATGTGCTTATTTTTGAGGCAAGCGACGATGATGATGATGATAGTGCCTGAAGAAGACAAGACGGGGTCCGTGGAGCGGGAAGGAGTGGGCTCAGTCATGTATTTATGCTCTGCTCGTTCGCATCCAGCCGTTTCTCTGAGTTTTGAGGCCCGGGAAAATCAGTAATTAAAAGTTTCGGTTACCGTCACTGCTTTCAGTCCAGACAAAAATTACTCCCTCTCAATCATCTCCTGCCAGCCTTCTTCTTTTAATTAGAGTCCCATCTGCCCGTCATCTGAAATCGTACACGTTTTCATTCTTAGAAAGCCTACTGTGCTGTTATTCAGTAAATCATTATGGGTTTTAATGATAGTAAAGCTAATGCTCTGGAGGGAAATTAGGGAATTTAATTACATAATTCAAGTCTTTATTAGTAAAGTAGATATTTTCTGAAGGAAATAGATACTAAATCGAAAATTTGCGTTAATAGTATAATAGAAACAATATTCACACTAAAACTCATCAGAGGAGTAGTGGAACTGTACGTCCGTGTACTAAATTTATCGCACACTTTTTTATATGGTAAATGGCAAATAAAGCACGGAAATTTAATTGGTTGAATAATTGAAATCAAACGCAAAGTGAATTTTGGAGAATTTTTATCTAAAAAAGTTTTATCCAAGAGCTTACACTCTTTTCAGACAGATCATTCATATTCGTACCTTCTACACTCGTAATATAAAGAAGTATACGGTGCTAGGTCAGTATTCGATTACAAACTCAGACGGATGAACGTGTAGAATCGACTCCTTTCCACCATCGTATCTTAAAAACTTCACTATCCCCATATAATGCTCTTTCGATTCATTCCACGGTCACTATTTTTTTCTTGATGACGTTATTTACTCTACCTCTAAGTTACGAAATATCATAGGAAAAAACGTTTCTGTTGCTTTTAATAATTTTAACTTTTTGTTTTTTTTAATTTGTAACTCATTACTTATTACGAACGTGACACAACAATTTCTTTAGTCCTGTAAGTTATTGCGTCACATTCAGTTTAAAAATTATATTTGAAAATTACTACTAACATGGGGCCTCTGATAGTTCAGTTGTTAGCGCGCTGTCCTACCGTCCCAGAGGCTGTGGGTTCGAATCCCACGAATAACCATGGTCTCCTGCGCTACGTGGTAACACAATGGGCCAAAAATTGGCATAAGTGTACCTTTCTAGGCAGCCACAGCAACCTAACCTAACCTAACCTACTTCTAACATGAGTCATATTTGACTTATTAGCGTATTTCAAAGGACTTATATATGAGTCACGGTAGTTCTAAAGTAACCCATCGAATATTATACATGAAAGTCTAATTAGTTTCGATCAGAGACATAAAGGCTTATTATGTAATTCATTTAAACTACCTACTTACCTATTTTAATTGCTTGTATTACCTTTCTAAGTATCGCAAACACAAAAAAAACCCTATATTCCTATTTCTATTGAAAACACATTTATGAGTTAATTTGCATGAAGCATTCATCAATTATTCATCTAAACCATCTTCGTGAATCAATTTAGCTAATTGTAAAAATCGGAACAAAATCCGTTTGTCAAAAGCTTGTAACTAAAATTTCTTTGAGATACATATTTAAATTAAATTAAAACTCATTTTAACGTAAAATAGCACAAAAAGCTTAATTTTTATGTTTATGATTATCTTCGTTTAAAATTATTTCCGATTGAAGTCAAGAGAAAATGTTGTTAAATAATTAACTTAATAAAAAATAATTTCAGTTTGTTCTCCATCTAATTATTAACGTATGTAGCTACATATTTAGCTGATATATTGTGATATTATTAAAAATAACCGAAATTGAGATAAACGAATATTTATTATTGTCCCAAATGCCATGCATACTTTAAATTTCCTGTCTGATATACATACCTAAGAAAAATTTGTATTCGTTCAAAAAATGTAAAATGAGTATTGTGTGAAAGATTTATGAAGACGATATGAGTACGTAATTTTGTCGAAAGAACATGCGTAGATTTATAAAATATCTCTATGAGGTCCCATACCTATGTATTTAAAATTCACAATTCGGCTAGGTTCACATTTCAACCGGCTCTCCTCATTAAATGAATTAAATTAAATTCGGCGGCCTTTTCTGTGAGCCAATCCTTTTGTAGCGTGACAGGAAAGGTACCTATATCTGGTATATCTGTAGGTAGCAGTCCTGCTGGTTTCCAGGAGGACAACGACTCTGTCACCGCCAGACCGGCCCTTTAGAGTACCCTGAGGTTGGCTGGTGGCTGACTGCGCGCTGTTATTTACAAGAAACCCCCTTCACCCAGGGCGGATATTCAATTACCCGCTTTGATGGAGTGATATCAGCTTAAGCCCCGAACCCAAACCCTCATCCGCCCGGGGCTACACGAACGTGCACCAGCCTGGGATATGTCGTAAATCGGCCATCGACGTTGAATTTTAAACTGAAATGTGAACACGGCCGCCATATGATAGCCCTAGTCTGAATCGAATGTAATTAAGAGACGAGAGTGTAACAACAGAACTCTGGGCTCCCCGGACCAGCAGCGGCGGCTGACAAGCGAACAGCAGCACCACAAATCAGGAACGTACTTTATGCGAAGATAGACGCTAGATACCCTCGGATACAGTCAGCTAGTTGACGATGGGGGATCTAAGAATGCGTGCCGGGTGCTAGCGTATCAAAGTGCGCCTGCCTCCCTCCCCCGTTGGGTGATTGCGATCTTTTGAGAGATTCAAGCTCCATGTCAGCAGAGGCCCTTGTCTGGGAAAAGCATTGTGCGTTTCTCCGGGTGAGGGGGTGGGACGGCTCTTAGATAATTACATGTTTCGCACACGAGTTCACTCGGCTGTAATTGAAGCTTTATGTGAAATCTGAGCCCGAGTCGAATGGTAGGCAACTGGGCCATTTGCCAGACCCTTTCGATATGGCACTGTTCCTGGTCGGGTAACCACCAGGGACACACATTTTTAGCTCCGGAAGTGGGAGCTGAGACAGATCTCGATTACTGTCTTCCAGAACACTGAAAGAAAAAGTATCTAAAATCAAGAAAAGCACTCTTTATGTTTTCATCAAATTCAAATACGTTCTTGATACAATCGGTGTTGCTACCTGGGCCTGTTTACAAAATCATTGAACTTTGAATTACGTTTAGAATTCCAAAAATGCTATTGTAGGTATTATTCGCATGATTCTATCTTAATTCTAAATTGTTTCTGAATCGAAATGTTTGTACTTTCTCTTACCAATTTAAATGCCTTCAGAATTTTAAAATAAATACCACGAAAAAATGGGTTTTATAGAAAATGTTCATATAAAAGTACTTATTGGGTTTGTGCAGTATACTTGAAATTTAACAAGCTTCTTTAAATTTTTACACAATAATGTTTGAGAGTAGGTACTAAAAATTTGTGTAAAATTAGGACATAATTTTCTTTGCTCAATTTGCCAGTTTTAATAAAGCTATACTGTAAAATTAAAAAAAAAACATTTAATAAAATAATTGTTGCTAAATAACATTAAAAACGAAGTATCACTTACACTTCGTATCCAAAAATACACTTCAACTCAGTATATGATATTTACCATTTTTACTCCCAAATAGGTTTATTTTTGCTGCATTAAAAAACACAAAAATACTTTCTAGTAGTGATAATCCTCAATTTTGTGTAAAAGTGATGTTTTAGCTGTATCTTTTTACACGTTTAACAACGTAAAAAGAAAACAACGCTATTACTACTGTTGATTTCAAGTCTAATCCTATTCTGGTCTCATTATACAAAAACAGCCATGTGCTTCTACTAGTAATAATTTTTTAATATAAGTAGTTTGCGTTTCATTCCATTAAATATATTGTTGAGTTTTACAGCCAATGTGTAATAATTTTTATTACTACTTATAATTTAGTATAGAAGTTTACTTTGAGGAAATTAATTTCCTTTACTATACGATATAATTTTATTATATTATACTACGCAGTACAATGCCTAGTATAGCAATAATATAGTTACTCAAAAATTTTTAACTTGCAGCTACCCAGACTTTGGAAAATTTTAGGAAATTATTTCTTTTAGTGAAGAACGCCTAAAAACCCATTAGTGCGGCTGGGGCATCCGTTGAATAAAATACAGCCGCTGGGAGTTGCGGTTTTAATAAGCAATCCAATTGGATGGTAATTAACATTTGCCCGGGATAAAATTGGCCCTTACCAAAGAAAAACGCCGCTCGCCGAAAATTGCTGAATAAATTTCCTCAATTTTTCGGACATTAACTTGTAACGAGCACACCCGCACAACAGAGAGAAGAGTCCTGGTGCGCGATGGATGTTGCGGCTGGGACGGCTGGGCCTGATACCGCTGATACCATAGCATCCGCAAATCCGGACTGCTCCGGGAGCCTGCGGACCGAGCATAGTGCGATTGCCAATTTCAATGTTTTTATGGGCCGAAACAAAGAGCAATTTCGGCCCTTTATGATTCGCCATTGAATGTTTCATTAAAAATTACCACATACACACACACATTCACGGAGATATTAAGTTTCCCTGAGATGTGCATGATGAGGGGGTGCGGAGTCCCGGATGCTGTGAAAAACGAAGCCGCCAAAATACACCCCCGCACTAGCGCTGGTAAGCCAGCCAGAGCGTAGCTAGCCTCACAACTTTTAATGCAAACAAAACAGCTGAGCTGAAAAACTCACGAATCTACAGAATTTCATTCATTTCGCGAAAAAAGGCAATGAAATTTGCTCTGTTCCTTCCAGCCCCGCGTAGGGATGGATGGGTTGAGGTTAGTGCCCTGGAAATCCCCTTGATTCCGGATTCGGGCGGGACTACCACCCTGTTTGCATACGCGGGCGTCGCATAGAAGAAGACCATTTCCTCCCCGTCGACCGGCTATAGTAATAATGATTTAAAAACAAGTCTGCGATATTGGCTGACCAAATCCCTTTTGGGACCGGCGAAAGGGACAAAGGACCATGTCTTTTTTTAGGGTGACTGCTTTTAAGAGATTATGCCACCACGTAGGGGAAAATAATATTCTTTTTAAAAAAATCTGTGCACATGAAAAGCGATAAAAGGAAAGGCACACCAGCAGCATACACCACAGTAGGTAAGTAAGCAGACTGGGAATTAAGAAGGGATTGAGGTGTAAACGCACTAAAGAATTTATGAAAATTTGACTTAATATTCTGCAGTTAGAACATTTGCTCAATGGACCACAAATGATATACATACATATGTTATTAAATCTAATTTACTTGTCTCTCATTAGGCTGAGATACAATTAGTTAGTTATAATTTCTCAACCGTTTGGGGATGATTCGTTAATTCGAATTTTCCATGGTATGGAAACCACTATTTTTATCTTTTGATCAACTCAATACAGCGACATCCAACTAATCATTCCGTAGGCAATTAAGCCGACTAAAAACACCATTATACCATTTTTTTAAAATTAACTTCGAACTTCGACACAAAATATAAGAAATATGAAATATTTTGTAAAGCATTAAACCTTCTTTTTATTATTACAAAAGTTCAAATTATTATTAAATGCTTTGAACACGAAATTTCTTTTACTAAATTTTTATTACAGTATGAATTTTACAATGCCTTTTGATGTAGAGGGTGTGGTACCAACGTTCATCAGGGCATTATAAAGAATCGATTGGCATATAGAGATGTACAAGTACATTATTTAAAATAAAACTAAAAGGACGACTTAACAGTGGTTCTATATATCTAATAACATCTTCATTATTTCTAAAAATAAAATATGTTCTAGATGCGTAGGTATCTCGCATAAGACTTAAGGTAAAATTATTCTAGAGGTTGTTAACCTATTCTAAACTACCGACACATTTGAAAGAAAAATAATGTCGAAGGAGACATTAATAATGTAATTTATTTATTTATTTATTTATTTCACTTAATACAAGCTACATAGATTAATAACAAAAAAAAATAACAATTAAAATAAATAAGAACTAATTAACTAAATTAAATTAACCTACTTATGAAGAAATCGGGGGGGTTATAGAGACAAAATGGATCATTGGAGAGTTGAGTTGAGCAAGTATAGGGCATGCTTAAGGTTTGGGAGGTTTTGTTTATAATGTTTATTAAACAGAATGAGTTTAGGGACTGGGTAGGCTAGGGCAGGGGCAATAAAGAGTTCGCTTGAGAGAGAGCTTACTTAAATGGAAGTCAAAGGTGGAGGAGTTGTTGGCCTTACGCAGCATTCGGGTAAAATTATTTAAATATTGTTTCATATGAGTAATAATCTCAAAGTAAAAATTAAAGTACCGTCAAAAATGTATTAAAAAGCAGTTTATTATAAAAATTAATGCTTGATAAAAAATTAGTGAGATATATCGGGTTCCAATTTTATCAGTAACAGTCACAAATCGTCACGTTTCATGAGGTTTAGTGTGAAAGTATGCTTAATTTCGTGGATGGACTAATATTTGCCTCTATTTACCAACTTGTAAAAACTTGTTGGGGATAAGACTAAGACTACAATGGTAAATTTAATTTTTAAATACTTCTTTCTGCGATAAGATGAAAATGTTCAACGATAGAAACTCATAACAAAAATTATTAATTTGATAATTACGTTGCCGTCTCCCTCGAAGAAGGCTGGATTGCCCACTGGAGGGGAGGTATCTGAAGTCTCTGAAGGGAACTTATGTTCGGGAACATCAAATTTATGTTATTCTAAAAAACAGTCAAGGTAAACAAATTAAGGATAGGTAAAGTTCACACCTCAACAGTTCTTTAATTGGTTTTAATATCTAAATTGACCAACTTAGTGGCAATGGAAATTCAAACGAATAGGATGAAAATCGAAAACGTGAAATGACTGGTTTAGAAAAGCAGATGTCCTGAATCGAATGGAATAGTTTGCATTGAAATTTCATTTTAAAGGTCATCAACATGTTTTTTTTTTTCTTTCTTTTTGTCAACGTTTTACCGAAATGCAACTGAACAAACCATAAAATGCTAGAAGACGACGAGGACAATCGTCAGTAGACATGAGCAGGAAACGAGAAAAATCACAAAATCCGAAATCGATTTGCATTTAATATGGGAAGAATGGGGAAAAATTCAATTACCTCCGCACAATGGAAGTCATAATGAAGCTAAATTAGCATTTTGCTTGCTAGCGAACAAAACTCCTCCCGTCATCCAACCGATGGCCCGTTTCCCAGCGATTCTGTCATTTTCCGGTGCAATGATAGTCATCAGGCTTTAATTGACTGGCTGTCCGTGGTGCCGATGACAAAAAGTCAACTGTTCCCAGTCCGGGGAATGCAACTTTTGCCCCGCGACCCTATCGTAACCGGGACGAGCAGTTTTCACGTTAACGTTAATTACGACCTTCTCTGTATTGCGTGCCATATGCCATCAATTCGACATCGAACTAAATACGACTGGGCGTACTCACCTTCCGTTGTCTCGAAGATACTCAGATATAAGTTCGCGGTTATTTCCTGCCGCAAGGCACGGAAATGAAAGAAAAGAGGCCGCCGGTACACTAAGCTCTTTGCATGGGAACCTGCCATCCTGTGCCCTCGACCTAACGAGCAAGTCGATATGGCGGGTTTGAAATTAAATAAACCGCAGCCGCGCAACTCGAAAGGAAAGAAAATCCTCTGTGCTGCTTTTAAGGCGTCTGTATACAGTAATAGATGAACATAAACTAGAAGTTCCGAATCTGGGGGCACGCGGCACCCGCCATTAGATTGAAATTCCACCCCTAGACAGGTCATTAGCGATGTAAATCGGTCCGTCTGCAATCAAAATCAATCCTAGTGGAATAAATTACTTTGGAAACGGCCTGAACCCCTAACATCTCATCCCCTTCTCTAGGGGGCGAAGGGAAAATAAAATCAAGCGTGTTATCATGGGACCCCATCATAAATGAATTTAAAAAAAAAAACTTGAAAACGGATAAAAACCCATCGCTAACTGCGAACCGGGCTGCAGAAGGGGGCGGAAGCTGCATCATCACGCCGCACTGCTGCTGGTTGGTAATCAGGGCGAGCAACGTTTTAATTTGACATCTATAGAGGCTCTCCGACTGAGATTGTATCCAGCCATCCGTCTTTCCTTCTATCCGGCAATCCGCAATCCGTGCTAGCAGTCAATTCGACATGGACGGGGAATGGGTTTCGTGCCCGACGGGGGGACGAGGCAAAATCGCGCATACGCAATTGAATCACGTCTTTTCGCTAAGATGATAAACCCCGGCGGATAGGGCAAAAAATAACCATCATCACAAGAAAGGCGATAAGCCCTAGTTGTTTATCGTAAAGGAGTCTAACAGTCGTAAAGCATGCCATCGTACTCGTCCGAATTGCTTGAGATCAAGAAGGGCATTGGAGTATGCAATTCCTTAAATTTTTTTTAGATAGTAACTACAAAGCAAAGGGCTCGCTTTATATTTAAATAGGTCTCCTCATGTATTTTGTTAAAACGTTGTAAAAACATTCATTTTTGAGGTCAAAAGTGTTGAATATGCAACAATTATCGGTCGCTTATACTTTCCGAGATATTTAACTTTGAATATCAAAAAGAAAATCTTTTCCATTACGATTTTTTGTATTATTCCCACAAAGTTTCATTGCAGATTGTGTAAATATCTTAAATTCAAGATTTTTTCACCTTTTTGCTCTCAAGAATTTACCAAAAATCTTCGAAATTAATTAATTAAAGATTACATTACATTTACGGCGACAACCGTGGGGCCTCTGATAGTTCAGTTGTTAGCGCGCTGTCCTACCGTCCCAGAGGCTGTAGGTTCGAATCCCACGAATAACCATGGTCTCCTGCGCTACGTGGTAACGCAATGGGCCAAAATTGGCCTATAAGTGTGCTTTTCTAGGCAGCCACAGCAACATAACAAACGGCGACAAAGAAATTGGAAATATTAATAAACTAAACTTTATCTTATTTTTGCAGTTCTGTAAAATTATTTATAGATTAATTTCCATTAAAACATTATGCGAACAAGAAACAAGTACTGGTGTAAAATTCCATCAAAAATAGAAACTACGTTTATATTCAATAGAAAACAATTATCATTAAGGAAGCCAACTAGATGGCAAAATTAAACACTTTTTTCGGTTAACGATTATATTTATGTACCTAGAAAAAGTTTATAAAATTTGAAGAGTTTAATAAGTTTTCCGAAATCGCAGTCACAATTTGATCAAATCAACATAGAATTTTAACAGTATTATTTCGATATGTACTTACAAATAGAAGTTATCCTTGAAAGAAATTATTTAAATTATATTTCCAATATCTTTTATGAAACCTAGTCGAATAAATATTACTTAAAATATTGAATTAACTAATCGTAATCATTTGCAAACGATTTATAAAGCTTAATTTAAATATAAATTCTGAACTCCTAAATGATCAATTTAAAGCAAAATGCTTTAGGGTCTTGTAAGATTAAAATATACGTTTAATTACCACTAATTAATTTCTGAGAAAAGTATCTACGAGCGTTGCTTGCTATTTTCGAAGACTCCAATCCGGAGAGGCCTCGAATCCCGCTGACCATAGTCTGGAATGCGGACCTTGTTTAACCCGAGGGGACTTCTCCAGAATCCCAATCCCGTCATTACAGGGACATTTGAATCACAGATGAGGTGGTTTTTCTGCCGGCCCCATCTGTGTTTCATTCGAACCGTAGTGCGAAATTAAAGTTTCATTTCGAAAGACCTTTCTTTGCTGATCCTCATCAATAATTCCAGGGCGTGTGCAATTTATTGGTACCCCCTCCCCCCTAGTAACCGATTTAATTCATCATCAAGCAAAAGAGCCATCGACTTGCATTCCTTTGCATTTTTACATTCCTCTCGCCCTCATTTAATGCAATTCGTTAATTCACGATGACTTCCAGTTTCGCGGCCCTTAAAATCTTTTTGTTCCCTTAATGGTGGTGCTCGCATAGAAATTAGTTTTCGAAATTGGATCGAACAGCGGGCAGCCAGGCGGGCAGGTATTTAATTAACGGAAAGGAAATTAATTGCATTCCCCGCATGCATACACAATTCACAGGAATCGCCTGTCAATTTGGGGAATTTCTTCCCTTTTTCCTATTTTTTGTTGTTTTTTTTTTTTTTTTTTTTTTTTTTTTGCCGGGACCCGTGCTCTTTTTCCATTTTCATTTTCATGCCGTACCGGGAACAGGGTGACTGCCCGCCGCCTTAGTGTGTTCGGCAGTAATAATCCAATTGAGTAGGTCCAGATCATTAGAGCGGAAAGAAAATGTGAGCGAAGTCCCTTAATGACTGGCTGCCCGAATGAATGATTACCGTCTGGCGGTTACGATGAGGCACCTTTTCGGATTTCTGTGATAGACGTTCGTGCATAATGTCCCAGTCCAACATAATCTCTGCACGGAATCGGGAATTATAATGTTTTTGCTAATTGGCCTTTCCCTTCAAGAATTTTTGGGAAGTCGTAAACCGACTTTATGGAGATAAGTGCTAAAGAGGAAGAGGCATATGATCGTAAAGGTAGCCATAAAAATATTTTTTTTTGAATTTATCAATAGGGTAAACGGGTGTTATCATATACCTCTAAATCATTTTTGGCAATAAAACTAAAGCAAATGATATTGTCTTTGCTTTCGGTTAATAACAACTAAAAGTACAGTCAGCCAGAACAAACTCTTACCTAATTGCAATTTAAGTTTTAAGAAAAAAACCTTCTAATTATTTACATACACTGAGAAAATGTTTTTGCCGAAACCATAACGTGTTTCAATTCTTGTTTTAAGTAATTCCAACATAATGTTAGTATTATTTACTGTTATTTTATAATCAAAACTAGTGTCTTTTAATTTCAGGAAGTAATTACCTACTAATACTCGTTGAGAATAACAAAAAATAGCAATATTTACTATGTAACATTAATATGTGTTTTTTAAATCCTACAATACCTAAATATTCCACAAAACATTGTGTATTTCCTACAGTACTTTAATTAGATGCTTTTAAATAACGTGCAGTGTCTTCATTTACAAAAATGGAATGGAATATTAATTTCAACAAAATGTTTTCTAACTCTGACAATATTACCTTCTAATTCCTGAATTTATTGACGTAATCCATGGACCCATCCATTACCTTTGAGATTCAACTATGGTTGTAGTATTTTGCAAGGAGATCTGTGAGGTTCACAAATTTCTTATTTATATATTGCAAAACTTTGAACTATGTATATATAAAACTATTATACTCTCGTAGTATTATTTTGTTTGCATATAGCATTTCTAGCAGATCTGTTTTGCCTATGAACCACATATGTATGCTGTTTTTGGTTTTTTTTTGTAATTAAAGTATGTTAGCTCTGTAGTCATTATAATTCTTTATACTTGTACTTTAGCAGTACAAAATTCAATAATTTAGTTTTGTAAACTCTTTATATATGCTAAAAACATATATACAATAAATAGCTCAATGATACGAGAAAACCACGTTTCAGCTAAACAGTTTACAGAAAATACAATAATTAGTGAACTTAGCGATGCTAATATAATAATACAAAGATTTATGTTGTACTAAGTAAGTCAGTGCTAAGATTTTCAATAAAAATATACTACGAATTACAAAATTTATATTTTGAATTACAAAAATGCTACATTTGGAATTACAAAATGAAATTACTGAAATCACTTTGTAACTATTAATTTTATAAAGTTTACAGCATGGATACTAGAAATATTAGTGTATTATTTCAAAGCTCTTAAAGTGTTTTATTTTAACATCACCCATTTGATTAACATCGTTTCGATTTTAAAACACTTTAAAGCGTATTATCGAGATAATGTTAATCAAATGGATGGCGACAAAATAAAACACTTTAAACGTTTTAAAATAATACACTGAGATATAGTACAGCGGCGGCAATATAGTCTACAAAGCATGGTTTAAAAATTAACACAATTTTTGTTAACAAATTAAATTCAAGTATAACAAAATTATAATCAAAATCAAAACTAATAAATTCACTATATGTGATAACTTTCCAACCATTTAAACTTGATTTAATTCTAAATAGAACTTACTAAACAGCAATTACAATCATTTCAATTATAATAATAATGGCATATTTGGTAAATTTATACACAAATAAGTATAATCGTATATTTATAATCAAGTTCACTTGCTCCTTTAGTAGTTGCTCCAATTTGTAATTAAGTCATCTTATAGAATATTTTAGCATAGAAAACTGCTTTATTTGAAATATTTCAGAGGGATATAACTTTTAACTATTAAACCCTACATAAACTTCTTACTAACTCAGATCCCTACCTTTCGAATACTTGATATTTTGCCACAAAGGATTGCTGCTATCCTCTTTAAAACCTTTAATATTGGAGCCTTTATGGATTTAGGGATAAAATGTTAATTACACTTGACCTTCAATCTTAGATATTTAAGAGGCTTATAAATCAGGACAAAAACGGAATCTTTCAATTAAATATTTGCATTCATTAAAATCAATTCTTATATCGATTTTTACGAAAAGTAGAATGTTCAATTAATACAATATACAATTGCAGCTTATACCCTACATATCCGTACACATGTGGACATGTTGAACAGTGCATTCGCCATATTGGCAATTTTATGTTGTTTTTTCCCAAACAACTCTTAAAAACATCGTGAATTATTAACGGCTGCCAGGCTAATTATAAATTGGTCGAGACCTCTATTTGCATATTACAGCCAGAGGACGATTATTTACAGAGACTATGCCATCAGGCGCAGCACGGTATAGCATAGAACGGTGGTAGTCCGGCCACGTCGTCGATGGCCATCAGCCTGAACCGCATCCGGGGAAAATGTCGGCGGGAGCTATGCACCTGGCACACTATGGTCCGATCCCAGGGTCCGGCAGAATCACGTTTTTAATTTTATTTATTTACAACGAACGCCCTAATTAGATTTTGCCGGATTTTTCGCTGCGGCCATTATTTTTGATGCGTGCCACAATCGGTTGCTGTAATTTATCGCCGATCCATTCTGCCCTTAACTAAAAGGGACTCAATATGCGATAATTGTCATAACCCGTGTGGGGGCGGGGGATGGGGCATTGGAACATTTGAACATAATGCCAGCCCCTATCCACGACAGTGGAGGTTGTTAATCTTTGTTGTTTGTGGGAGACAGCAGGCATTCGACTAATTCAAATTGATATTAATGTGGGAATGAGCGAACCTGGAGGTATTTTGTACGGCCTGTAATCAGTCAAAGTAATTTAATTGCTTGCGGTTAAGGAAATACTTGGCTGGTTGCGATTGGCGGAGGATGTGGTAAGCGGATTACACATGAAATTGTTGGCATTATGTATTCCGCCCGCAAACATATGCGTCTTAGAATTTCGCCTTATGGGGGATAAACTTTAGTAACTAGGATCATTTTCTAATGGCCTCATAACGAAAATTACAATCAATTATAATAAATGAATAAAATATGCATAAAGGACTATTATACAATTTCGATAATTGAGAATAACTCCGCTATTTTAATAATTTAAAGTAAATTGAAACCAGTTTTAAATCGGTTAGTTGAAATCAAAGAGTAAGCCCACAAAAACATGTTTTTAAAAATTTTCTCCAATTGGATGAAAAATAATACGAGTTTTCTATCAAGGATTTCTCAAAAATGCTTTTCCAAGGTTGAGATGCCAGCTAAAAATTCAACTTGAAATAAAATTAATACTTTTGAACTATTGAAGTATTTTTAAGAAAAATTTGTGGAAATTCGCATATTCTATGTATTAAAAATTTTAAAAATTATGACGAAACAAGAACTAATTAAATTTGATACTTCATTTCTAACTTTAAACCAAGTCATAATTAATTGATCAATGGTCAGGAATCGTTCAAGAATTTTATTATATTACCTGACTATGATTTATTTGTAAGAAATTCTATGAATCGATCATTTCTTTCAATCATTTTTTTATTTCTGAAATTGGAGACCATTATTCTGTCCTCTATACAGTTGCACGAATGGGGGTAAGAGCGGTCGAAGATGGCTCTCATAAAATCACAAATCACACAGAAAAATTCTTTCACAGCAGCATACTTGAAGCAGTTGCTAAGGGTGGTCGCAGAGTTGTTAGAAAAATTGTAAAGTAGTAGAAAGGTCAAAAAGTTTTCCCATTACCCGAAGGATTTTCAAATTCGGATTTCCTTCCCGCGACCCTCAGCGGGTCCGTGATGTTTGGAGAATAACTAACTCATTATGGAGATAATTCGGATTAGATAGCGCGATCCAGGCACTGGCGTCGTCAGTCGACGAGGCACAAAATGTGCCCTCAGCAGGCGCACAATGGACCAAGACGACGGAGGAGGAATTGAATGCATTATGCAGCCCGAGGGGTCACAGGCGAGATAAGCCCGAAACATCGTAGGCTGGATGCTTTTATGCTTAGATGGTTGCCGCCTCAGATACTTATGCTCGTCGCAGCCTCCGTCGCCGTCTTCATCTCGGCCTTCTGTTTATATATTCGGAGTCGGGCTGCAAACGCTACGTGCGCCTCGCAGCATTTATGATTGGGTTAATCCATATCCATGGAAACAATTAGAACCCGCGGCACGTTCTGTAGACGATGAGGATCTTTCGAGTTGGACAGAGACGGCCAGAGAAACGCAATTACCATTATTCGAATCTGGGACCAAGTTGGTCATCTTTTCATGCTGCGGGTCTACGGCCAGTTGTTCTTGTTTGTTATCTCGTGCTCGGATACTTAAGCAACAGACCCAGGGCTCGGTTCCGCCGCACATGAGGGGAAAGATACATCTGACCGAATTTATGTAACCTAATCCTCTGTAACAGACATCTCCATGCCAAATGCCGATTCGGGTCGTCTTATCTCAAATATACGCCCCATTCCTCGGACAGCGGCCGGGATACAGATAGAAAATCTCTGATCGAGCTGTGGAATTTTTATCTTGTTCAGCCCATCCCCGAATTTCTCATATTGCGGAGGGCCAAGGCGATGATACCTTTGATTCGGATCTATCTCAGCACCCGATTTTCCGAGAAGTTCCAAAGTTATCTAAGCTCATCCCGGAGCCGTTCTGCAACCGGGGTATACTATATATCTACTATGTCGAGTTCATGACCACATAAAGCCTCTCGCAAATTGTATATCGGAATTCATGCGAAGTTTCAACGAGTTCTGGCAAAAGCATTCGATTGATGATCTCGTTTTTTACCTACATTTAAAATATCACTTCATATGAGAGATAAATTCAATAACATAAAAATTGTAATTTCAATTACTTATACTCAGCAAGTGCTTGAAATATAAGGTATTTCTGCCAACGTATTCCAGTCGTAAAGAATTCAACATATCAATTACAAATTACAATTCCAAAGAAGTGGAATTTCAATATAAATTAATTCTCAACTTGCAACCTATATTAATCGTAAGGAGTACAAAAAGTTGCGAAATGAGAACAATTCTTTGCAGTAAGATAATAATGATTGTTGAATAATAAATACCATCACGACTACAAAAACCGTGTTGCCTCTTTTATGCCTATAAATGTTGTAACTTTGTATTTAATAGTTTTAATTGATTCAATGAAAGTCTTTTCAAGTCTTGATATCTACCAATGTACATTTTGGTAAAAAAAAATATTAGTAAGAATTTTAAATTAATTCACTTTTCAATAGTTAGTTGTCTATACAAAATTTAAAAGTTAAAGTTATATTTTAATTGGAAAATCGATATTAGGAACCGTTTCCTAAGAAAATCAACCCTTTTTTTAAAGTTCATCACATCACTAGGTAAGATTAACCTGGGAAAAGAGAAGCAATTCATATTTGTGCAATTGCCTTTTGCATGTGCTAATGTTTTCTTCGATTAAAAAGCTAAGTATATGACGAAATTTTAATAAGATAAATAAATTTGAATATAAAATGTGTTTTAAGACTATTGAAATCTGATGAGATCTGTTCGGTAACCCAAGCTAACATACGACCGAGATTGTACTTTTGGAGATCAGTGAGTAATCAAAGTATTCACTTTTGTTCCTTCCTCTTTATATCTTTGCTAAATATCGTGTTCTCTTGATTTTTACAGGTTTGTTTTAGTCATGAAAGTACCTTCGAAATCTCGACAAATAAAGCGCAAATTCAGATCAGATTACATTGCTTAAACAGTAAAACACCCAACAAAGGTTATGATTTAATCTAGCATATGCGAAAAGGGTGCCGGACCACTGTACTTGGTGGAAAATAAAATGCCACAATATCAATACCAAGAATTTCTAAAAAACCAAGCTTCTACCGCAGTTGCACGTTTGGTTTTCGAACGAAAAACCATTTGTTTTTATGCAGGATGTTTCCCTTTGTCACACTGTCAGATTTGTTGAAGACTATTTAGCAAAACAAAATATTTCCCTGTTGAGCTGGCTTATCTCCAAAAATATTTGGAATTTGGGAAAAATTACAAGTTTGGTTTAGAAGTTAGAACTGTCTGTAAAAGACCGCTAGAGACATGAATTTATAATTAATTCGTGAAAGAATTCATCTGATTTCAGTTTGCATGGATTTTAATGCAACAAACAAAAAGTCTAAGTTCCCTACGGCTATAATTCTCGAATCGAATCCTTCGCTCTGTGGACCTTTAGTCTGGACTTAAGCTTTCCGAGGAGATTGTGGATGTCGACCATTATCCTTAACAAGGTCATAGCAACGACAATTCAAACTCGCGCGCATGGGGGCTGCAGGAGATATGCTCGAATGAGAAAAAAAAAATTGATGAGCAGGAATCCCGATGTGTTCAAAGAAAGGGTTGCTCTTTGTGGAATTCTTTTGCGATTCAGTTCCATAAGCACGTCGCCAGAATGCCCCACAGAGGTATGAAAAAAAAGGAAGCGAAAGGAAAAATCTTAATCTTCGACGTTTTGTATTACTACCTACTTCCATCTTGCCTTTGTGCTGCGGCAATGGGCTCGGAGAGCATACAAAAACGTGATGGTATTCTGGAGGTTCCTGGAAGACCCCGCATACGTACGTATTATGCGGCACCGGTCCCCATTGAGCCCCTATTCCCCGGCCCATGAAACTATGACGACGACGGTGTGGATATAAATTTCGCCTGCACTGAAAATTGCTCTTGTTATCTGCTCACGATGGGATGCTATCTATCTTAAGGCCATTCTTCTCATTGTATCCGACAACGAAAACGTTTTTGTGTAGCGTCTTCGGGACGGGCGGGCGGCGGCATTATCGTCTTTTCTCAATGAATGAACGAGCCGAGCTTTGCCTGGTGCGCTGCTGCTGGTTGAGATGATTAATTATTATGCTGCTGCCTCGGCCTCGGTATACTACCGCCCGATTGGAAGGAAGTCGAGAACGGCTCTGGTTAGATACGAGATACAGGGGATGCTGAACGGGCAGAGAAAGACCCGAGTTCTAATACGCTTTCAACTTTTGGGATGAGGATGAGAAATAGGGACAAGGTGAAATTGCTTGCGCCATTAGCGGGGGTGCGCTTCGCAACTCATTAGGGGGAATTCTCAATTGTAATAAGACCCTCCCGAGAGTCCTAAGATATTAACTGGGAGATGGGTGCGGTCACAAGTTAGTTACACAATTAAATCTAATAAAGCTCACCCCTTACCTATCCCAAATAATTTCCGGAAATCGAATATGATTATAAGCCGATTTATATACTATCAATAAATTTGTCTGGAATTATCTTCCACATTTAACTTATTAATTTATTTTCGAAAATTATGATACATTATATATGTACATATATGTTTACATACAGGTATACAAAAAATTGCAGTTTACAAATACCACTTAAAGAATTCCATAAATTTGTTATAAATTAAGCTTTTAAATTAAATTTCAATTAGAATTTGTATAAATTCTATGAGCGTCCGGTCTACAAACCAAAAGCCAATTCAAATAGCACAAATGCCGTCATGAATTAAAAATGTTTACAATTGAGCGCAAGTATACTGCAAATTGGAATGCGCTTGTAAAATAGTCGAAAATATTTTTAAAATGCTTTTAAATCGTTTCAGATAAACATTTCGATACATTTTTGAACGTTGTTTGAAATAATCCACAACAAAACCATGACCAATTATTTAAAATTGTTAACAAAGTTACTTGAATAATTTCGTTCTTTTGAGCACACAAAGTGTATATGTAAAAAATATGTACTTAAATATTAAAGCATTAAAATTTGCCAAGATAACAAGGACCGGAAGTTAACCAAGATAATTTAATTATGCTCAGAATTAAACTTAGTTAAAAAAACGAACGCTGTTAAAAAAATAAATAAGTGGAAAAAAAACCAGTCTGTCATTTGTTCAACGGATAACACGAGAACATTAGCAGCAAACTTGTAAGATGTGTTACTAAACGACTTGAGAACAACTTTAGTTGTGACGGAAGAAAGGTTTAAAACAGGTGAAGAACAGGGTTGTAAAGTAATAAATTCTTAGTAAAAAGTGTGACTTTTGATGGTCACAGCAATTCATCACTCTTGAATATGTCTGTTTTGTAAACAAGATATAAGATAATTTATTTTATATGTAAGTGATGTCGAATTTTGCGGATATATGCAATACAGAAATAACATTTCTTTAGTTGTTTCAACAAGAAATCTATTCTAAATACATTTCGATATTGAATGATTGGGTTCAAGGCAAAAAATACTTCATTCATATCATAAACTAGCCCGCACAGTCTCTAGATTTATATCCAAAAATGTGGGATATTATTATGCAGTAATTAAGAAACAAACGGTTCCAGACGCGTTCCAGAGCAAATATGTATGGACACTAATTATTAAATTATGTTATTTCAACGCGACTAGAATTTTGGAGGGGTATAGCCAGGATCTCTACAAGGCTAGCCACACTGCACCATATGGACTCCAATAAGGAAGTCCTATGAGGCGCACAAATGGCATATAATGCCTTGCCTTATTCGGACATTATTGTGAATGCCTCATGTAACCTTCGGGGCGAAAAATATTTCCCGCCTGATTTAAAATTGTTTAAGATAATCAATTGAATTAATTATTTTATATTAATTATAAGAAAAACTAATAGACTACCGCAAGTAGTATATCTAATGCTTGATAGGACCTTATATATGTTAGGCTCGCCTCATAATATCCTCAAGAAAAACTTATAAGGCTTACCTCGCTGCAGTATCTCTAATTTTTTATTGTATGGGTCTCATGAGGAATCTGAGAGGCAAGCCCTCTGTCGAAATATCCTTAAATTGCCACATGAGGACCAAGCGCTCAGAAATATATGCAGGATTTTATAACTTGTACAATAAGGAATAAAATTTACTTACTTACTTACTTACTTACTTACTTTTTTGTCAATTTAAGAATATCAACATATTAAAAAATCCCTAATATAAATAGTTTTCAATTAACAAATAATTATATGGAAAAGTCGTTGAACGATGCTAATGTTTTACATTTAAGTGATCTTTCTATTTTATTATAAACTATAGACAAGTTGTTGTATTAAAGGATCTGATAAACAAAGAGATATTTGAATTTACGAACGTATATTATTTATTTATTTATTTAACGCTTAATACAAGCTACGTACAATTAAATAAACTTAAGACTAGTGCTAACCTAAGAGACTAAATTAGAGGACAAGGCAGATTAGGTGAGACTATTTAGGTGGTGCCTGAGAGAATTTTTACTCAGGTGAAAGTCGAAGGAAGGGAAGGAGTTGGCTCTATTATTTTCATCTGTCTGCAGAATTTTCATTCGTTCATAATTAGTTTGTCCATCTGTTTTCTAATTATATGCTTAATATAATATAATGAAATAAGAATAACAAAATAATTTGCTTTTTTTCTAATTATATTATAAACCATGAATCATGTGATTCAAATGTTACATAAAAGATTCATATATACATATGTACATATATATTCAAATTCAATTTTAAATTATATAAGTTTTCTTCTAGAAAATCACGTCCTCTTAGTTAGCTTAAAGGACTTAACTAAACTGAATTAAAAAAAAAAAGCGAAAATTGTTGAGGATAACGAAAGCATTTTAATTAAATTGGGATCAATCACCCTTCCTATCCCTTTTATAAAGGATGGCCAAAAAATGTTCGCCTCTCCATAATTTTCTCAGGGAAACAAAGAGATCTCGATTTCCAGAAAAGTAATTAATTGCGGATTAAATTTTAATGAAATCCGCTCCGACGAGGACGGAGGCTACCGCCGCCGAATGCTGCCCCAGCACGAAACCCATAAATGCTTTCTTCTAAAGAAAGATTTTTCATCTTCGTCGCGATCAAATTTCTTGTCTCCGACGCTCCTCGGAGTGCTTTTATGGTTTAAGATTAGGATTTTCTCGTTTACTTTATTTTCCCTTTTTTTTTTTTTTTTTTTTTTGTTATATTCCTTTTCACGTCACCAAACCCGAAACGACGGAGATGTGCCAACAGCTGGGTGACAACCCCTTTAATGGAGGGTACGGGGTGCAGAGTATCTGAAGGGTGACGACGATAAAAGTATAAAGTAAAAAACGTCCCGAAAAAAAGAAACCCCAAGGGAATAAATCCAACCGAATTATTTCCAAAAATTCCTAAACAAACAGCGCACAGTTCCATGCCAATTAAAATTTCGCTTGTGTTTGACAAGCCCGTGGAGGGGTGTAAAGGGCATAGGGACGAGGGGAAAAATATGTCCTCGACGCTAACTAACCTAGCACCGGGGCGGACGGACGGGGTGGTCTTATGACAATTACCGAGCATAACTTTTGTATACCTTCCACTTTGTTTGATGGATGGTTCACTATTGTTATCTCGCCGCGGTGGTTCTCGCTCGGGCTCCGCTGGCACAATCGAAGCACCCAAGTGGGAAGACGATGGATGTGATAAGGGTGAAAGGGCGGGCACCGATAGCGACGGCCGAGGGGCTCCCGTACTTATGCTGGCGAACATCGAATATTTCTGCTAAGAGCACTCAGGCAGCTGAACTAACCACAACATGAAATCGATTTCATGTTTGCCATTGTTATCCTTTGATATGACGGCCCCCGCCCCCCGAGCAAAATTTCTGCATATGACGGGCTCCGCTCTAATTGTATCATCCTCTCCTGTCCCCCCATTACCCGCATCCCTAACGACTTGTAGGAACTTCGAGGCGCATAGTCGCAGTAATTTCTGTTGAAAAATCCTTCAATTATTGCAAGACCCAAATGCCCTTTAGGTTCGGTGCAGAATAATAAATCCCGGCAGGCATTAGACCCTCCCTCCGGAGAGGGATCCTTGACGACCAGAGACAGTATTTTGTGCCTTTAATTATGGATTGTAAAACCACAGGCACCCTGCGGCGGAAAAGATATTGTTTTGTTCTCCGGCCAATGCCTCCTCACCAGGAGGACTAATGTGCAACGGACGGGTGCTGCTGTCGAGAAAATCCATCTCAAATGCAGAAAACAAGAACCTGAAGCCCTTTCAGAAACGAATAAATGAGTTTTATTGTCCCAATAAATTTTGGAGGGTGCATGATGGTTCTAGCTACAAAGTTTCGTCTTTTATCAAGTGTTTCCGTCGAAAACGTTTGCTAGCACTTTCCTAACTAGACGAAAAGGCACTTTGTTACACTGAATTTGTGGTAGTATAGTTGAATGAATGGGCTACAGTGCATAGGTCCTAGTAAATAAAATAAAACTAGCCTTCACAGTGGTGTTTCGGTATTAGAAATTCCGAAATTAAATAGGTAATCGCTTCATCTTATCTTAGAAAATTTAGAGGCTATAAACTAGCTACAGTCAAGATAACTCAGGTAAAAATTAAGGTATTCAGTAAAATCAAACAATCAAAACTTTCTAGAAATTTAACCTTAATAACTCGTTATCAATTCGAACTGAATAACTTTGGAAGACGTAAACTATTTGGATGATTTGTTTTTTTTATTAAAAAGCCTACGTCCCTTGAAAGATTCAATAATAAGGGAAGGAAAAACCGTCAATAATTCCTTTTTTTAGAAATTCGAAATGGCGAAAAATATCCAATTTCTATCTACATTATTCTAAAATTATAAAATATAATAATAAAAAGTTTAAAATAAAAACTTTATTTAACAAAACAAAACCACTCAAAAAAATTAGAAGCTTTAAAAAGTGTAAAATAATTATCACTTTCAAATTTCTCGTTGATACTTACAATAACAATTTTACTAGATACTTGCAGTCGGCCTGAAATTTTGACTGACATAAATCTCTGCTTAAAAATCATTGACAGTCAATTTAGTCCCCAAAAACCTTAATCCGGATATTGATTGATAGGTTCGATGAATTCTTGAATGATACCGTTTTGCCTCAAGCAAATTTCTTTTTTCCACTGTAATATTTAAGTTACACACAGCGATTTTATTTCATAGGTACATATTTTACTTTTTCACAACTAGATACAGAAAAGTTCTAAGGAAATTGCTTTCTCTAAACTAGAAAAGTGAAATATGAAACTATTTTCTAAGAATCCAATGTAAGATAGGTCAGAGAATTCATCATAAAAACTTAATGCCTATTGTTTTCTCAATTAAAGTAAGGGAAAACAGCATAACATAATTCCTACTAATTTTACTTTAAATATATACTGGATTTATTTACTGATTTTCTTTGATATAAAATACAATATTGTCCGCAGTTTAATATTGTGTTATAGAAAAACACATGAGTTTTATGCAAAAACACATATATTTTAGCTGTGATTTAATATTAACTAATAAAAATTTTCAAAAACCTCTACATAAATACTAACTTACTCTTACTTACTATTTCCTATCTATGTATCTAAAGATAACCTACTTTATACATATATTTTACATTTACCTTATTATAATTTTCAGAAAATGTGCAGCTCTTATAGAAATTTTCCGCCAGCATGTAAATTTTGTTCGCTATTCACTTCATTTCAGACATATCATGAAGATGTCTCGTAGAGAACCACCTTGGTAGATTATAATTCATTTTCAACAGTCTTATTTGGGGAAACTTAAAATTTGTTAATATGAGATTTTGCTGCTTTATGCCACAAAGTCCCGTAGAGCTTGATAACTTAAAAAATTACTTTGAAAAGCAAAAATTCATTTTGTGGACTAAGTTTAGATCTACGATTAATAAAGGACTGTAGGATCTTCAGGAGGCTTATTTTTCTAATCAGACTATCGATGTGTAGCTTGTAAGTTAGAGTTTTATCGAGGGTAGTTCCTAGGTATTTCACACTATCCCATCATAATATTTCTTCTTCACACAGTGTAAGATTAGAGTCAATTTTCTGTGTAGAGTAAAGAATATGGTTTGGGTTTTTCAAGAATATTTAATCCTAATTTGATTAAAGAATTTACTTCTAAAGAGCACAAACCGGTGTCGTCACCAAATATTAACGTGATGCAATCTTTAATTTGAGGAAAATCGGCTGTAAATAATGCATAAGCTGCAAAGAACGTGTCCTAAAACTGATGCTAGGGGACGCCAGCCACAATTTCTGGGAATTTTGACCTAATTGGACCCACATAGGTATAAATTTATTGGAATTACTTATAAAGTTCAAAGCCCTTTGTGATATGCTTTTTCAAGCGCTAAAGCAAGTAACCGTTTCAAGGAAGCTCTTTTTTATTTCATTTAGTTTTAAAGTAAATTTAAATTGTCTCGATCCTCTTTATTTGTAATAATTAGAAATCGGTTTCAAATAAAAATTGTAAGAATTTATGTATTTATCAAAAATTGAATCAATTATTCCATCTTCCCACCGTTGTCGTGTTGTCCTTTCTCCTGCCGAATCAAGAAATTATTTCATTAGGGTGCTCCGCATAAAATCTGGGAATATTTGCCCCTTCCTCTGTCCCTTCGGTCCAGGCTGCAGTAGACGTAAGTCTCTACTTCGAGTGAGGACTAATCAAATTCCTTCTGAAGGAGGACAGTCAGGTGACGGAGGTTACAGACGGCAGCGACAGTATTAGCACCAGGGATTAGAAAATATTATTTTCTGAAGTGGAAACGTGAAATGACCTGAAACTGCAGATCACGAATACAGGGCCTTTTCAGGCTGTTCACCGGCCCTTGCAGCCCAGCGACCTGCGTCCTCTCTTTGCGTTCGAATTTCACATTTCAATGCAAACCGAGCGACCGAAGCCCTAATGAGTGCGATTACACACGATTCAATCCGGTGCCGCTGCCGCCAGCTGTTTGCGCTTAAACGAACAAGTCCGCCCGGGGACTTATTACGAGGAAAGGGCCTAAAAAAAGATTTATGCACAGTGGAGGCCCAGACAAATAAAGGCCCTGCCCTCGTCCTATCCCGACCCCTCCTGGCCGACCATTCCCCGAGGATCGCTTTATTTTCACGGAAGATTAGTTGCTCACTATCAAAGGGATATTCGAGGACGGGCGGCAATGGTTTCTTTGGTTACTTGGCCTTCAAAGGTTTTCTTTTTTCTGGTGCTTCTAAAGTCGCACAAGCGAAGCTGTTTGGGCTCGTTTCTTCTTTTTTTTTTTTACGAGTGCAGGCACAGGCTTTTCCCTCTTTTGTAGGGCACAAATAATGGCTATATGAAATCTCGCTGCACGGGATAATGAGGGCAGTTCGCTCGTTCGGATTTGAAACGGGCTCAGAATTGATGGCGCAGATTTGGCAGTTTCTTGTTTATTGATTTCAGGTAATACCGGCAGACCCTTAAGCTCTAACGACGTAAATGAATGACCGGGACTTGTGTGGGCTGCTGATTAATTGCCTGGAAGATGATAATGATTTGGCTGCAGTATATTTCGGAAATATATTAGAGTATAACTTCACATTATAGAAGCGGCGATCATTTAACATCTTTTTCGATTTTTTTATTGGTATAAAATTCTCCAAGTATAGTAGTGTCTCTACTCGTATTTAATTTGTCTCAATTCTAATCTAATAATCTCACACACTTTTTCCAGCACGACACTAACTTCTAGACGACTAAACTTTGGATAGTCATTTAAATCTTTACGACTACTTTAAAAACGAGTAAGCCATGTATAAACTTGTGTTCGAAACATACAATCATTACCATAACCTTCTTTCAACAATGCGTAGATCTCAGCAAATTTTTTACCGAGTTTAAAATAAAATTTAATATTTGCTCTTTGTTCCATTGTATATTTATGATATCTATCAACCAATTTTCATTAACTTGGTGCGTTTAAAAGACGAAAGATGTATCTTTCATATGCCACAAACTATCTATAGATGGTGCTACAGGTTCTATAATTTAAATTAAAAGTTCGGTTTCTTTTGCGACATACTGTGCATGTTCATCTTACACTGGTATTATTCTAACAATATCCAATGTTGCTTTTAAAGTGGAACTTAAAATAGTAATGTGAACAGAAAATGCATTCTTTATTTGAAAAGTCTCTCTTGAATTTAAATGCAAGTTATGATATAAAAAGTAATATCTTTACCAGCGGCATATATAAACTTTGAGTAAACCTGCCTGATTTAAGAAAGTATCTGCATACAATTTTATGAGTGACTTTATCATTTTTTGAAATGGAATAGAAGGCAGCCATTCCAAATCCGAAGTGATTCAAACCTTGGACAGGGGGAGTGCACGGGACAAGTTCGAATCGTAGAGATGTAGCACGAGATTGCCCAAACCACTTATTCATGCTATTTCAATTCAGAGCAGTTCTCGAGATCACTCTACTTCGAGTGGCGGACCCTCGAGCCATACAAATGAATAGTGCACTCAATTAGTAGGTCGGTCACACAGAGCCCCCTCAGTCGCTGGATCCCATTGAATGTGGTCGCTGTCTACGTTGCCGCACCGCCCCGCATGCATAAGACGCCTTTCAGCCGCTCTTCTTATTCGAGCGGTTTTCTTTAATTCATGACAACGGCGACGACAGCGGCATAAGATCGAGTTCGCTAGAATGGGAACTGAGGGAGGGGGACTTCACAAAAGTCTTCTGGGACAGAGAGCCCCACATACCTCAAGTCTTTCGAGAACAAATCAAAATTTTAAAGGCTTTTGTCCCGAATGCAAGTCAGTCTACCCGAACCCGGATCCTGGTTCTGGATAAGAAGAGAACGTATGGGAAGAGCTTTCTCGTACGTCCCAGAAATGACAGAAACGCCCCAGTGCCTTCAGAAGAGTGTCGAAACGTTCCTAACACGATTCATACACTTCACTTTCAGGGCACGTCAGACCTTTCTTAGCTTAGCACCCACAGGAACCCCCGGGCGACGTGAGCGCGGCTCGATAATTGCCTGGTCAGAATAATCCACTCAATGCTCTCCCTATATTCGGTGAAATAAATATTCGATTGTCGGGATGGGTGCCGAAATGTGGAAGAATTTTCGGTAAAGTGGGGGAATCGGTACGCATCAAGGTACGGCATTTATCACGCATCATCCTTCTTCCAGGCCTGGGCCATATCTCTGGGATTTACGTAACATGTGCCGGGGGTAGAACGTATGGGAGCCCTTTTTTTTATTTTTGTTAAACTGGAAAGCGTGAGCCTGACACAGAGCATCCCCAGTCAGATGAATGGTTGTTAAGAAAATTCGATTCCAAGTCCCCTCCTCAGGGGAGCCTCGTATTTTCCTGTACTGTTTGGGGGTATAGTCTGAGAGATTTCCAAAATATATTGAAATTTTCCGTCTTCCTTGGAGACATTCGAGCTAGGTGCTGGCAGTGATGCTTCATTGAGGGCAACTTGTCCTGATTGTCAGTAAAAAGAAATGCTTGAGTTATTTCAACAATCTGATAAAAAGGGAATTTTTCAACAACAAAAAAAAAAAAATTATAAGGGCAAAAAGGACTTAGAGAAGTAGAACATTTTGTATGTATATGGTAAATCGATTTGTATCGAATATAAGAAAGAAAATTTAGCACAATTACCTAGCTGCTTAGATAACTCTCTTTGATAGGGTTACATAACTCATAAAGGAAAAAATAACCTTTATAGGAAACTCACACATCATCTACCTTTCTTTAGCAAGACCATTTATTTGAAATCATGTTATTTTATTAGCATACACCTTCTATATTTAGAATTTCAATAATTAATAATTGAATAACTGCACGAGCTTTATTTAAAGAGAATGTAAAAGAGTTTTATCTAAAGCTGTAAATATAAAATGTTTTATAAAATTAAAAATATTTTTTTAAGATTATTTAAAACAAAATATTTATCTTTGTCAAGTTGTACTTTTACTCTTCTTGTCAGCAGTTTTCAAATTTAGGGAAAGTAAATTTTCATTCTTTAGATGAGTTCGCAGAAAACCTTTATCTATCATTTGCTTTGAAATTTTTGGACCACCATCACGGTCATAAATCATAGCCTAAGAATATTCTACAAAAACTACAGGTAAAATAAATTCTCTAAGAAATTTACATAGTCAAGTCATTGTTGAATTGAGACGACCCAAAAAGAAATGTGACTCGATCAAGTGATTTACGATAATAACTACTACCTGCTTAGATTATAAGGTAAAATTTTTGCATTTGTTCCCATGTCATTCTTGACCGATGAGGAATTTTTAAACTCGATGAGTGCAAATTATGAATAAAGACCCCTGTCTTAATAAGATCAATCATTCAATTCTTCCAAGAAATGTGGTATATTTCTTAAAAACCTTTTATATAATAAGTATAGACATGTATTTGTATTTATTCTGAAATGCGTTTAAGTAAGTGAATTAGATTAGTCGCCAATTATCGCTAGACTTTAATAAACATAGGATGATTACTGTTTTACTTAAGATATTTTTTAAAAGTCGTTTCACATTAAACTCGCGTCACAAATATGAGATAACTCCAGCAATCTTCATCCGATTGACTTGACATTTTGTCTTTAGCTTCTTAGATAGATTATCTAGGCCAGTACACAGGACTTTTGAATTTCGTCAATAAATAAATTTTGTATAAATAAATTACGGTTGATATTTTCATTCATTTTCAAATTTGGTTTTTCAAACAGGTGCTATGTAGAAAAAAGTTAAAATTTTTACCCCAGTACAAAGAATGCTTTTCGAAGTTAACTATGTATGTGGCATTCTTTATTCCCTCGATATATTTTAATTATTAAGGTATTGCTGGATATGTCGTGACCGTCCTGGTTGTTGCTGAATAAATAGTAAATTAATACAATAACAATAAAATAATAATACTGGAAAGACAAAAATAAAAATTAAATTAAATAATAAGAAAAAAACTAGACTGTTTAAAAAACCAAGTGCAAAAATGGAAACAACATGAAATAGATGAACAAATATCCTTTACGAAGCTAAGACCATATCTGGAAATGGTAACATTTCTTAGTTTTATTCAATAATTTGTACCGGCTTAGTGAAACTAATGCTGATAGTTGCTGTTTGAAAATTGTTATGCTGCCCATCATGGACCTCTTCGAGGTAGGATGCCTATTCGATTTTTTTACTCAGAACGGAAGGATATTTTGTAAATGTAAATGCAATTTTATTCATACTACTATTCATTCTAAGACTTCAGAGTTTTGTTATATTCATATTAAATTAATAAAAATATTTAGAATTGTGTCAGATGAGTAGTACCTTGTTTGTTATAATAAGTTCAATAAAAAGTATATCTAATAAATGCCCTGTTACTAAAATCTTCTTATGATACGAATATCGTCAAGCCTTAATTTTAGTAGCAAACAATTTGTTTAAAAGTAAAAAATTACATTTTAGAGACATTGAACGTTTCAGGGTCCCATTTTCTACCCTCTGCGAAATTTACTATTGTAGAACAAAATATATGCAGCGAACAGCCACTTCAATTAGTGAAAAACATTCAATTCACATTTAGAATAGACAGGCTCTATCAGGAGAATGTCGTTAACCCTTTTACTCACATCACATTGTTCCGTGCGCGGACTGAACCTTTCTTCTCTGTTTCCCTTCAAGCAATTACGTTTTGAATATACGAAATTGCCGTAATAGCAGAGCGGACCAGAAGGAGCCTCCGCCACCGCCGTGCGCCCATGAAATAAATATGCTCCCATTAGTGAGCATTATAATTTACTAATCACATACCTGCGCCAACCTGAAACACTTCGTTCAACCGGGCTGTTGGCTGGCTAGTTACGTGCAAATAGGCGCCCCATTACAACCCGATTACGAGGTGCTTCTCAGGGGCTTTTTTCACTCGGCGCTCTTCTGACTGTGGCTCTTTTTCTCGGTGCAACGCATTATTCTGTCCCCGTTCCCGAAATAATCTAGTTTGATCCAATATGGCAGTAATTTAAAGACAATTTGTGGTGCCGTTTCCCGTCCGTCCGATTGTCATGTCAGTCCGTCTAGAAGTCTAGTCTTACCCTCTTTGCGCACGAAGTGGGGTTTTACCTGTGGGTAATGCGATGATTCTTGGTTGGCAGGTTACATAACCTTTTTTATATTATTTTTTAAATAATTGCTTTCCAATTTGTGCACTGCCAATTCAGTTAACTTCATATGATAAAGATTGCTTAGTAAGACCCAATTACTGTCTTCTATCTAGTTAAAATTGGGGTTGTGGTTTTATCCACATGCATACTATAAAAGCCCTTTTCCACAAGATATTCTGTGAATTTAATACCTATATAAATTTAGAACATTTTAAATTATTCAAAAATCCAAAATATTTTCAATTTTATTCAAAATTCAAATTTTATGATTGGGAAGTGGCCTCTTCGAGCTGTTTTATAAACGGTTACTCTTTTGTGAAAATATCTAAAGGCCTAATGTTATTCTTAAAATTATGGTGAAAATTTTGTGAAGAATTGGTATTTCCAAAACCAACGTTTACAAACCATGAAGTGGTCTGAATATAATCAAATAAGGGCAAAAAAGTTATATGGCAAACGACATAAACATGGGAAAAATTCAGCAACAGCTTCTAAATTAAAGCTTATATCCAAAAACGAATTGAAGAAGTTACCCTTTTGATTTGCGATACATTTTATCACATCTTCAAACAAATTATGTAAAACTTTTGAGTTTAAATCCAATTCAACAGGATGAACGAGCCCCAGACTACTTGCAAAGCATATGGCGGGAGAACACTTAGTTCCGAAAAATCGAAAAGTTACTGCACTTTCGCCAGAAATTCATTAATATTTTTGGGAGGTGTAGGTCGCTGTAGGTCGCTTTGATCCTAGAGATTTTTTTAAATTGAAATATCCCCAGAATACAAAATATCCCATTTGATTTAATTTTCCTGAAGATTTCAGGGCGCCGCCATATGATTTGGTTCAATTTCTTGAGTTTGTTGCGTAGGGTGTGTGGTGGTAGTTAAGAAAATTATTAAGAAGAGTAAAATTTTAACAGATAGTGTTTTAAAATAGGGCATTTTTATTGTGAATTTAAAAGGTAAGTGTATTTCATTAATAAATTTATTGAAATTGCCGTAATTTATATGACTTTTTACTTAGATAAAGCATTTTTGTGAAAGAAACACTGCAGAAATTAAGCGACTGGTCGAGGAGGGGAGCACTTACCGAGAAAAAGCCGGGCAAAGGTGTCCAAGCGATACGTAGGTTAGCTAAAAAGTATCGGAATTTCACTATCGAGGATTGGGCAATGGTTATCTGGTCAGATATCGAGTTTGCACATAAGGCTAAAAGTAAAGATGGAAAAAGCCCAATGAACTCCTTCATGATCGCTATATTCAAGAGACGGTGGTGGTAAGATCATGCTATGGGGTTGCATAATAAGCAAACGAGTTGAGCAATGCAAAGAATCGTCAAAAAGATAATTAACTAATGCCTACATCGGCATTCTTGAAGTTAGACTTCTCGGTAGTTTGCAACATTGGCTGACGTTATCTTTCAGTAAGCTAACGATTCTAAGCATATAGTTCGAGTAGGAATGGCTACAAAGTCAAGAATTCCACTTATTAGATTGACCCGCATAGTCTCCTGACCTCAACCCAGCATTGTAGGTTGAAGTCAAGAGAACTGTTGCTTTAACGTTACAAGAAATTAAGAAATTGGATAAGCTTTTGGGGCTATATTCAGGAATCTTGAGACTAAATTTCTCCTACAGTGTGCGAAAATTTAGGAAATTCAATTCCACGAAAAATTTAAGTCGTGATAAAAGCCAAAGGAGGCATACAAAATATTAAAATGGTAATAAACTGTTTCGATAAAAGTAGTCAACTAATTGGTCGCATCCCCTTTTTTGATATTTTCAGGAAAATAAGCGTTTTAGCTTCAATGGAAGGAATAAAATATTTTTTTACTTGAAAAGAAAATGCTTTGATTTGTATATATCAATTCCTGTACGTCTACGGAATGTAGATTATCTTTAACGTGATCCGGAAAACTATAACTGCTATAACAACAATTCCATCAGGATGAAATTAAACGTAAAAATGCAGGTTATAAATTGAATCTTCAAGAGTGAAAAGCGCATTCAACTTAACTATCAAGGGCTTTTTACCTATACAGGATTTTCCTGGGAAAGGAATTTTCAACGGAAATTGTACAAAGGACATTCGTGAGCAATTAAAACCTGAGCACTCAAGGACCTTCGTTGACAATAAAACCAAGCAACAACATCTCTTGGTAAAAAAAAATAAAAAAAAACTATGCTCTCACAATCCAAAAACATCTTTCCTCCCATAAGTGCGATTACCCGACCCGAATCCCGCGTCATTAATTTCCTTGAGGACCTGCAGAGCATCGTCTCACGAAATCCCTAATTGCATCGTATCAAAAGCAAATTCCCGGAGCCTCATAAAAGGTACCATTCCCTCGTTTAAAAGCCCGAGTTTTAGCGCAGTCTGCCCCTTCTTTGACTGGGCGATGCCGAACCGCCGCACTACGTAACGTGCCGTGCCGTGCCGTGTCGTTCGGTTCGTTTCGCCTATCGTCCCATAGCAATTCAACCAAAATAATTTGAAATTCAGCCTTCGATACGGGAAATCCTAGTGAAATGCTGAACGCCCACGCCGATACCCTTACCCTTGTTGCGGTGCCACCCCCTAGCCGGACTATAAAAACCCGGGATACCGCCCCGCTCTTCAGCAATTCCTGCCAGATATTTTTGTGATGGCTTCCCATTAAATCTGAAGCAACTTTTAACGACCCCAGGGACGGGGGATTAATTAAGGCTGAGCATTTTTATTTTTACAACCCCATTAACATTCAGATCACTGCGCAATGGTGGTTGCATGGCGCTCCTTAGATCGGGTGATCTGCCCTTTTGTCTATTCTGTTCGCCGTCACGTCCATCGGGGCTGAGGAGTGCCTCCGCGGACTATTGACGCGGCCGGAGGGGTACCCTTCCCACCTAAAGTCCCGGACTCGAGCTCCAGTTCGTTTTAATTTCTAGAACTCGAAAATGGACTTTTGTCTTGAAAAATTAGATGGAAGAGAGCCCAGTTGTCGGCGATAACCTGTACAACCTGAAAAGATGAAAAGCCGCGTCATCTGGACATTGACGACGACAAAGACAGAGGCTGGCAGCCTGATTGCGCTTGGCATGGTGGGGTGCGTTCGGAGCGCGACATAAAAACGTCTTTTTTATTGATGAGACTCGTTTCCTGGACAATGGACAAAAGGTACACGTTTCGTTTGAATCGTGTCGTTCGTCGCCAAGAATTTCAAGCAGAAAACCCACAAAACTGTGAGCCGGCAAACCGAACCCATCCTGCCATCGCGTCCGTCCATCCATCGCAACTGCTGTGGCTGTTCGGCCCGCAAAAACGTTACAGCCATCGCCGGTTTCTGTTATTTTAAAGTCTCAAGCAAGCAGCAAAAGTCCGCGAAAGGTACCCTCAAGAATGGCAATGTTTTTCTTTAAGAGGGATTTTGCACACAATGCGGGAAGGGGACACTCTTCTCAGCAGGGCCGTTATTATGCAAAAACATCATCGGCTTTATTCTGCTTGCTGAGATTATTTTGTTGACTGGTACCCATTAAGCCCTCTGAGGCTTGTCATTACTCTGATTGCTAGCTTAAAAGTTGTCTTATTCATTTTTAGATAGTTGTATCAAATTCGGAAGCATTCTTAGAAAACTAAGGGCCGTTCTGACACTTTAAGTTAGGGCCTTGAACATTTAATGAAAAAGTTTCAAACCACTCACAGACTTGAATTCAGAAGTTTCAATGGTCAACAGCAACTTTTTCTCCAAATTGGCAAACCATTTTTCTAGGCTATTTTCTGTAGAATTCGAATTCGTGAATCAAAATGCACCATCACATCATGTTTTCGAGAAAAATAGAGTTAAAAAATAAAGAAGGCCGTATCTGATGTAATAGGGCATTTTTATTTATTTAGGTATTCGTAATCTACAGAAATAATCCTATAGAAATAATTTGTCAATTCTATGGAGAAAAATTAAAATATTAAATTTGTTAACCAATGTAATGAATAAAGAAGCAGTAGCTAAATGCTATGTAATCATTATTGTTATTATTAGCAGATTGATTTCATGTTAAGTGATTGTTACCTTTTAGGTAGATTTTGAAAGAAATTTTCATGGAGGAAGTTGTATGGTATGGGGAGTTTCAGTACATTTAGAAAGCTTGATCTCGCTTTGATCTTCAAGGATGAATAGTGAGGAGTACCAGGAGGTCCTTTGACTTAACCTTATGCCATATTTAAGAAAGTTTTGACGAATTCCCCTTGTCTTTCAGCAAGACATTGCGACAATTCATGTCAACAACAGCACTCGGCAAGGGTTTGAACGAAAAAATATACAAACCCTAGATTGGCCTCTTTGTTCATCAGACTGTAACCCTATGGAGAACTTATGGGAAATCATTGTGCGCATGATATATGCCAACAATTTAAATTATAGCACAATCCAAAGGCTGAAACGGCGATTTTCAATGCGTAGAGCAGCAGAAACGACGAAATCATTTCATGGTTTGTAGACAGTATGAAAAATCGAGTTTTAGAATTGATTCCTAAGGAGGGATATTCTATAGAATATTAAATACCCCTTATTTTAATGCAAAAAGAAAATGGTGGACCTATATTAATTAATTAAATGAAACTGAACTGTTTTTAAATTGTTAAATTGAATAATACAATATTGAATTTATTTTAATTATGTACCTAACTTTTTTTAACCTGCCTTATAACAAAAATATTTTCTTGTCTCTACACTTTAAGAAGTAATAAAATGTTTAGAAAATGAACGTGGACCTATAATTATGAGGAGCGGTGTATGTTGAAACCCATAAAGAAACCTATTCGAATTTGGGAGTATTCAAATAGTATTTGGGTCCTATGGCATGCATTCTTTCGGGAAATTTGTAAACTCAGAATAGTAGTGTAAGTGTAGTTCTAAAAAGTGCTTTCGTATTACCCTAAACGAGTCCACATTCTCGTAAATTATCCCGAAGGGTCTACTTTTACTTATACAAGTCTACAATTAATTAATTTACATTCTTACTACTTAATGCAATAATTCTACTGAAGTCAAGTACTCCCAAACTCAAATAATCGAATACTCCTTTATTCGGGTTTTCGGATGATGTTTCTCTCAAGTACTCTGGTACTCAAAATTACTTAACTCAAATCTGAACTGAACTCAAGAACCCTATTAAAATATGTACCTACTACCACAAAATCTTGCGAAATTGTGGACCTAAAGCTGTAACAGAAAGTTGTATTAAAATTATGAAGTACTTTGAGGCTTGATAACAAACTGTTTATAATTATTAGTAAATCGACGCCGTTGCAAGGCTTTCAATAATCCAAATGCAATTGCTAATTTAAATCGACCACAGTCCGACAATCAAAGGATTATGTAACAACTTTAATACGATAATCTTACACCTTGTAGATATGGAATTTCTGATTAATCTGCTCATTTTACATATTGAGTATTAAAACGTGCTCTCCAAATCTTTAATTTTATCGAAATTTCTTCATCTTACGTATCATTAAATATATTTTTCTTCTGTACCTTTAACCTTTCATGATTTCAGAACTAATTTAGTCTGTTTTTCTACTTTAAAATGTATGAATGATTTGATATCTATTTGATACCTTAGTAAACACATTTTTAAAATTCATTTATTTTCGGAAAATACACAGACTGGCTTTATTACACCCATGGATTCAATGGGGGATTGCTAGATTTATTAATGGCAACTTGACTAGAATGCATGATTGGTTGCTTCGTATCGAACTTATTCTCAATTCTCGCGAGCCTAAATTTATTGCAGTTTACCCCATTAAAGCCACCTTCACTGCTTTCGATGTAGGTAAAGTAAGATTAAGTACCTGGTTGGTTTATGTTGATTTCATTATTGTAGTAAAATTTATGGCGATCGATGGTATACTAGCCCTGGATTTCAGACGAAATATTCACGTCCAATAAATTCATTTACATACTTTATCAAGACCTAGCTATGTATATCTAAAACTATTTCCCTTTAATTTAGTTTCTGCTTTTAATTTATCTTTTTACCTACTCGATAGATATTACCAAAATTAAAGTTTAATAAAATCCTTTCTAAAGATGGGTATTCAAATAATTTTTCTCTCTAAATTACATAAAAATAATCAATAATTCAAAAAATTTTAAAGTATTTAGGTATGAATACAAAATATAAAAGATCTTACGACTACAAGTAAACTTTATGCTATAACTAAAAAAAAGTGCAAGTTTAAAGTTTAAAAAATCTCGAAATTTTGTTTACACGTTCACGATAAGACTTTTTGCCAATTTCAATATTTATTTAGACTAACGTTGTTTTCTCATGATTTAAATCAAACTGGATTTAATGTTCCACTTCAAATAAATAACACCTTTATTGGTTTTCTTTAGCAATGTTAATAAACTCTGATTTTCGCTACAGCCAGGAATCGAACGTACGACCTTCGAATTTGAACTAGGATGCTTTGATCGCTGAGCTACTGTCTTAGTGCTATTTGGGAGTTATTTTTGAAATGTTCAGTTATACTTTATAAATATATAGTATAGTATAAATTACTATACGGATATTAACTACTGTTAGACTATGTAAATAGTGAATTTAAGTTAGTTGAAAGATAAAATATTTGTGTATTGATTTTGTGACCTTAAATTGTAAATTTTTCGTATTTTGCCCTAAACGTGCAATTGCTTGGACAAAGAATTAAAACTCATTCACGCCCTTAGGTCTAGTCTTTTACAGACTGGCAAGCAGGACCACGAACAAGAATTGATTGTCCTTCAAAATGCAAAAAAAAAATTCAACATTCCTTCACACGCTACATGTGTGGCCGGTGTGCAACATAAATCAGTTTTTCGCACCTTCGAGGGGTAAAGCAAAAAACGAAATGCCGAAATTGTCGCCGCCGCCCCCGCTAATTTAGCGAGTCGGAGCCCCCTGGCTGGCATGCAAAACATTTAATCGTCGGTCGTCTCCGGCGAACACAGAAAGCCCTTTTTTTCAAGGTATACGACATAAGGCGGCTAACGGCTGGAGGCCGTTGGCTGCTGAGCTGCAACAGCAGCAGCGCATAGTCGACGCGCGACTTAAAAGTTTCGGTGTGGCAGCAGGCAGGTGCTAAAAAGGTAAAAAACGAATGTGGGAGGGGACAATTTATTACACTCATGGGAAGCATTCAATTACACCGCTTTTGCCCACATTTTTTTTTTTTATTTCTTTTGCTCTCTTTTGCGCTATTTCATTTATACAAGCCCAAGCCGCCGCGACTTCTGTAAATGGAGACGTCTCGAGGAGAGCAAGGTGGCCGCCGTTAATGAGTGCAGCAAAAGTGGTGCAATTTACAAATGGCTGAATTGAATTTGGTCCAACCAATCGGAGGTTGTGAGCGGGCGAGCCGATAGCCGATGCGAAATCAGCTGTGTGTTGCGAGAGAAATTTTCTGATTCGCTCTTTCTTCTTAAGGCATATTCAGCACTGAGAACGATTACTCTTCGAATTTGCTGACACCTCTATTCAAACGTGCTGAATATCCACTCGATGGAATTCGTGTGTACCTGTGGAGGGGAATTTCAAGAATTTGTTCTGTTTACTTTTTTTGAAACGGCTGATACAATTAAATTGCTGAATAAGGCCGAGAGTTGCGAGAGAGCTATTTTTTGATTGTAAGCTCGGCTCAGTGAAACCGTCGTATCATAGCCATGGAAGTTGCTAAGTGGCTGGCTTACAGTTGGAGAGCGGAGCACAAGGCCGTCATCGAATTGGATCAGAAAAAAGGAAGGAAATAAGAAAGAGCCATGCCCTGTGCCGCGTCCACCGCGCGGCACTTCCACCGGCGAGACAAGTTTTCAGCTTGGAACAGCTGATGCACTCGAATGACTTCCTTTCCGGCTGACTGAGCTTACATCTCGGCGCTGCTGCCAAGAGATTGATTACCTCCTCCTTGCCATTTGGATGCTGTGCTTCACCGGTGGTGCTGGACCAACTCTGCGTAGAGATGCTGATTAGTTACGTAGATTTTTTTTATCCATTTTTTAAATTTTTTTTTTTTTCTATTCCGTATATTTCGCTGTCTTCAATGTACTGGGGGTGTAATTACGAATTTTCGAACCGACAGTTCCATTTTAAGCTCTTCGAGGGGGGTCTTCGGTTATGTTTCGAATTCTAAGTTTCGGCGAATTTTTCAGAAACGAGTCCTCTTCTTTGATGAGGATCGATAAAAGTGTTGCAATAAGCCGAAATCGACTTAGACGATGATTGCGGACCGTATGTAGGTCTGATATATACGACGACATTAAACGGGAAGTACATATGTTTTTTTTTTTGTTTTTTGGGCCCAAGCGCACGCATTCCCATTCAATTTTCGACGATAACCAGCAAAGCCGGCGGGATTTGAAGACTGCTTGCGGTTAATGTCTCGGGAATTCTATCGAATTTTCTTGTTTCCTCCCGGACGATGGGTGCGGAACTGGCGGCGGCGGCGACGATTATTATTGCAGCAATTACGCTCGGGTCGCTGATAACGCGGTGCCAGTTCGGCCTAACCGCCAGCCACCAGGGACATGGGGCTTATTTCAGCGGATTAAGTGTGTATTTTGCGAGACAGTTGATTAAGCCCCACGATAAGTGCGCAGCACTCTGTCGGCACCAGGGGGCCGGAGGCATTCACGCGGAACAGTCTGTTTTTGCTGTGGGGAAAATTGCATTTTTATGGGAAACAGTTCGCATTGGGACTCTAATGACCTTGCTCCGATTATAGGCATAAGTCAAACGCTTTTACACTATCCACAGACAAAATTGATAATGGTTCGGCCGGCTAAACCTAGAATACAAAATGCTATCGTTAAAACCTAAAAGAATAAAGAAGGCTTAAAAGTTAAACTTATTAATGAGAGAGAGAGTGGGACAGTGAAAATTAAACCAAGTGGACGGTTCATCCTGCAAATTCAGGACTGGACAGGATAAGAATGCCTTACTATAGAATTGGGGCCTATGGTAGTTCAGCTGTTAGCGCGTTGGACTATCGTTCCACAGGCTGTGGGTTCGAATCGCACGCATAACCACGGTCTCCTGCGCTATGTGGTAACACAATAGAACAAAATTGACATAAGCAGCCACACTAACATACTCGTAAGCTAACCTACTATAGAATTAGAATATTTTTACTCGGATAAAAAACTCGGAGAATTCGAATAGAGGCCTGTGATCTTTCGTTGTGATCAAAAATGAATAAGAAATTTGTTTACGATCGTGTTCCTATCAGAAATACTGGCCTAATTAGCACTAGAACTACCAAAACCAGTCAACCTTTAATAAAATTGAGATTTACGATACATTCATAAACCTTTTATAATTACTAATTCAAATTAAGCTTGTAGGATTACTTTGTTGAGGTGACAGAGAAATTTATTTAACTTTTTTATGTCTTTTACTTTTATTTTTGGTTATTCTGATCCTTTATTAACACTAGAACTACCAAAACTAGTCAATTTGACTGGTACTTAATTCCTTCCTTCATTTAATTGTATATTTTCGTAATTCTCTTTTGATTTATGCCAAAGTTTAATAGAATTGAGATTTACGACATATTTAAAAACCTTTTTCCTTTTAATAATTATTTATTCAAATGTGAGAGCATATTAAATTAAAGGCGCAGAAAATTGTTAAAATTACAGACTTGCTAGTAGTTCTAGAAAATTAAGTTACCTTAGGGATAACAGCGTCTTTTTGGAGACTTGATATCGATAAAAAGGATTGCGAACACGATGTTGGATTAAGATTCAATACTGGGTACAGAAATTCAGTTTTTAAGTCTGTTCGACTTTTATTTCTTACATGAACTGAATTCAAACCGGCGTGAGCCAGGCTGGTTTCTATTTTAAAAAAATTAATGTGGCTTGTTTAAAATGAACATTCATAACCATCAATAAATCATCTGATTTACATCAAAACCGAAAAGCTGATAGATTGCTAACGGAATTGATTAATCCTGACCTATTTGAACTATTTCTTATGAAATAGAACTCTAGAAAGCCAGAAACAAGTAAAAATTAATTGCATGTATAGAGCATAAGTTGGCGGAGATATGAAGTAATATTTACCAATCTAAATATGTTTTAACGCTTTGATTTATTTTCATACTGCCGTAGATATTTTGAAAAGACACCATCTATGGCAGTGCTGATTTATTAAAAACAATCCACTAGTGTTTCATTGCTGCGTTGGATTTGAATTTCTTCATCAGTGCCATTATTGCCGTTTTCACCAAAATAGGTAGCGATTTTAACTATTATCGGTGGTATCCTGCAAAAGAAAAATGTTTATTTGTTAGAAAGTCACTACAGCCAAAAAAAATATTCTGGTTAAAACGTAACTATTTCGATAGTTGCTTGACGAAACCAAACTTTCAACCATAAAGTTTTAAATAGTTACGAAATAATTCCATAAAAGTTGTTTATGACTGATGACTATTTTTATTTATTAGTAATTTAACCTAAAAACGACAAGAGAACAATAGTTAAAAACAATTATCCAAGACCACTTTTGTTTAAATTGAATCGATAACATTTTGTAGATTTATTTTTAAAAATTACTTTTCGAAACTCAATAGAAAAGCTCGGAAGGGCTGACGATTTATGAGCATCTCATTACAGAGTAATTTCCTAAAAGAGTTGTTAATTCTCACCACAAATTAACCAAGACTTATCGATATTCAATCATTTTTAATATATTTTAGACTATAATAAACCTCATAAATCAGCTTTTTCTTGTTAAAGTTAATTACTTCATTATTATTGCTTTTTTACAACGAATTTGTCAAAGCTAACTAACAAGTAGTAATTTTATGATTCGCATTTTTAACTAATCTATGCATGTCTGTTTATTATCTATGATTGTTGTAAATGAGTGGCTTAGTTTTAAGGTTTTGTCGCGGCAAATTAAAATTAGTAACTTACAGCATTCCCTAAAGTTTTTTATATAAAAAGTGTATAGTTACGATTGAACTTGTTCTCAATTAGCGCAATTACAATCTTTGTTTTTTCAATTGTGATTTCTTTTGAACAGTTCGGTAATTAAAACAGAAAGAAATTTCTTAACAAATTTCTTAAGTTTTTTTTACGCGTGTTAAGGTCCGCCAAAGAGATACAGAGTAAATAAAAAAATATGCAAGAATTACCTAATTTTACGCTGTACTTTTTTATAACGTGATAATTTTAATCAGTTAGTTGTTATCGCCTCTCTGAAAAATACGCATCTTTTGTGCGTTACATGACTTAAGTAGTACCGGAAAGTCTTTACCGGTTTTTTTAATAAACAATTTATAAGAAAACGGAAAAAATACTTATTCAAAGTATTGGCTATTCGATTCTGCACACTTTGTCAAACTTTCTTGAAATTTATTAGTACCATTTAAAAAAAACCATTTGTCCTTTGAGCCAAACCATTCATCAAAGCATTTTCCGAATTCTTCGAAATTTGAAAAGTGCTAAGCCAGCGCGTGTCCTGTTGATGCGAAAAGGTTATAATCGGACGGGGCAAGGTCTAGATAGTATGGCGGGTGCGATAATACGTGCTATCCAAGCGATTTCAATGCGTCTTTGTTGTGTGATGGTGCATTGTAAACAAAATCACTTTACCGTGTCTTCGGGCTCATTCTGGACGTTTTTCCATCAACGCATGGTTTACATTTATTATTTGTTGCTTGTAGCGATCAATATGAACTGTTTCATCAGAAGTTCATAATATACCACGCCACCCTGGTCCCACCAAACACAGAGCATTGCTTTCTTTCCGAAGTGATTGGGCCTTGGAGTCGATGGGCCAGTTTGACCAGGCGATAACCACGATTTTTTATGTATTGGATTTTCGAAAAAAATCCATTTTTCATCACCCGTGACAATTGTGATGCAAAAATGACTTCCTTTCATACCGTTGAAGCAACATTTCACAAATGTTTTTTTGATTTTCCGTTTGCCTGTCATTCACTTTATGTGGCTCTCATCTTCCCAGTTTTTAGATCTTTCACATTGTTCGTAAGCGGCCGCTAATCGTTTCTTGTGTCACATTTAATGTTTCTGCCAATTGTTTTTGAGTTTGGGTTGGGTCTTGATCTTGAGATCTTGGGATCCAATAACTCCTACAATTCCGCATCCACAAATGTTTTTAATCTACCCGTTTACTATCTTTAAAATCAAAATCACCACTTTTAAATGTTCAAAACTACGTCTCACATGTTTTTATACTTGGAACATGCTCTCCGTAAGTTTCTACCAGCAAACGTTGACTTTCAACGGCCTTTTTGTTTTGATGAAATTACATGCAGCAACTGCTCTTTTTCAGGCACGAAATTCGATATATTCACAGGGCTACAACACTATAACGCTATTATTTAGGCCGAATGAAACATTTAGTGTTTTTGAAACTTAATTACATATATGTCAAATCATTTTATGCCATACTTACGGCTGGCAATAGCTGCTAGAAAAACCAGTAAAGACTTTTCGGTGCACCTAGTACTCGTCGAACATAAAGTAAGTTGTGCCTGTTAATTAACTTGTGAAGAAAAACAGAGAAATAAGGCGCTGTGCATAGTATTCTTTCACTTTTTATTACGTATGGTCCCATTTGTAATATTTACTGTGATTAAAACAATAAAAACCCGTAATGGGAGTATACTCGTCCTAACACAAAATATTGCCATTTTTTCAAGACAAGTATACTCGTCCTTGGCAACTGGTTAATGCGGCGGACTTTACTTGAATAGGAAGTGAAATTTGTAACTACATTGCTTCATCGTCGCTTTGTAACTGTGAATTCCCAGTTTGAATAGCCTAAAGCTTCGTTTATACACTGTCCTGCCAAGGGGGCAATCACTCAACATTCAGAGGCGAAATTGCCAATTACGCTGGAGCTGTGTCCCAGATGTGAATGAATTACGAAACGATCAGTGGGTCTGTCGCCGTATTCCGGTTGTCGTCTCCCACAAGGGTTGAGTGAATTCCCGAGGGGTACGACAGCGCTAGCGCTACACACAATTCGGGGGTAATTATTGCGGAAATTTGATTTGTTCTCACGAAATTATGTTTTCTACTCAATTTACATAATTCGGTAAACCCCACCCTTCTCTCCGGAATTTTACTAACTTTTCGAATCGAAAAACGGCGAGGCAAGCACAGTGCAACACACAACAACTGTTCTTTCCCTCTCTTCCTCTTTCATTCGCTCTCTGAGAAAGACTGATTGAAAAAATCAGGAAAAAAAAAAAAGAATAAGATGTAAGAACCTAAAATGGGGCAATCAGCAATCCAGCGAATCTTTAAAGAATGCAATTCAGCGAACTCAACTACCAACAGAGTGCTGCTTGGGTGTCGATCAGATGTTTTGTTGACCTAGACCAGACTGACGTAAGAGAGACAGAATTAGAGGGAACGAGAAGGAGTATATTCAGCTGATTTACCGGTACTCTCTCTCATAACTGATTCAGCTAATATTTTCTGTACACTACTGGCTGAACGGAGAGAATAAGAGAGAGTAAAATTTTACGATTGGGATTCAATTCAAACGAGTGAATTCAGTCGAGAAGTAGAGCTCTAACAGCGAGGTGGTTGCGGCGCTTGAACGCAGTGAATTCGGTTAAAACTGTTTTTTTATTTGATTAGTGAAAACAAGAGAAGAGCTCACATTCTTGAGTTTTTATAAGCGAAAAATCGATAAAACTTGTGATATGGAAAAAGACAAAGACGGACACTGTTCGTGGGCGAAATAACTGTAAAAGGAATATTTAATAATAATAATAAACAAAAAAAAAAAAAGTATTACGCTTGATTAGTTGTTAAAAATAAAATAAATAAAAGTAAAAGAATAAAATTAGTAGTTACGCACGCCTATACCGCAGCTGAAGGGAGTACCGTTTTTCATGTTAGCTGAACCCTTTTTGTTGGGTGATTGGAAACCAAGTTGAAGATTAGCTCTGCATTGAGCCGGTGCCCTTGCAGCGAAATAACGGACAATTTATTGCGATTCCTTGTTGTTGGAACGTAAAAAAATAAATAAAAAATATAAAATTCGGACGTTTCGTGTGCCGTGAAAGAACTTCTGAGCGAGTAGAAAACAGGCGACGACCGAAACGAGAGGAAGAAATAAAAAAAATACATTTTTTTTTTTTATTTTTTTGTTCTTTTAAGCCGAAAAAGGGGAAGTAGTGTAACCCGTCGTCACGTCCATTCCCAGTCGTTCCATGTTCGAATTCGATTTCGATCCGTCGGGCTGTTCGAGCGCTGAATTTTTGCGTGATTTTGATCGTTCGGTTGGTTCTCGCTGTTTTGTTGGGTAGGCTCGCTCATTCTAACGTGCATTCCGCTTTGGTTCGTATCGTGTGCATTGAGCCTCAAGCGGCCTCAGTCAACAAAGGAATTTGAAAAGAAAAATTTAAGGATAACTGCACACAATCGCACAGCAGGCTTCTATAACTGTACTCATCCGAAGGACAGTCCGAAGCTGCACTAGCAACAAGAAAAAAAAAACAAGACAAGAAGAACTGGAGGAGCAGCAAAAAATAAAATAAAATTGGTGGTGATCAAGTGAAGACTGAGCTCAAGAACATTTAAAGGGGACTTCTAAGCAGACACCCGACGCAAAACCGAAAGACTGAGTTCTTGCAGCCACTAAGCATTAAAGAAAAAAAAATATTATATATTCTGTTGAAGCCTTGCGGCCCTTGAGACAAACAGACAGATAGACACCTCTGGACCCAGTGGACTAGACCCGCACGCCAATAGTGCTGCAAATGGATTAATGTTCCTGCTAAATTAGTGTTAGCGCAAAAAGTAAATTATAGGAAAAAAAAATAAAAAGTAAATATTTGTTTTTTCGTTCTTTGCAAATAAAAGACATCTCGTTGCGAGTGTTCGGTGTGTCGATAAAGTGCAAATTTGCGTAAAAAAAAGAGAAAAAATTAAGAATAAATCCCCGGATTATGGATTACCAGTGCCAACCTCTGATTTTCTGAGTGTGTGAAAACGTTTTCCGTGCGTGAAGAAAAAATTGTTTAAAGGAAATAATGTGATTTTATATCACTCCAGTGATCGATCCAACGACTAACTTGTGTGCACTGTATAACAACAGTCGACAGGACGTTTAAGATCAAAAAAATTTCCTTTTATTCACACGTGCGCGTTAAAACACACACACAACCATCAAAAATGACGATGGCCGCGTGCTATGCCAACTATGAGATGACCTTGCCACAAAGTGTGCCACACCATCAACACCATGCGACACAGCATACGTCCGTTGTGTCACCGGTGCCATCGACAACAATTCATCATCACATTCACCAGCATCAGCAGCAGCATCAACAGCAGCGTCAGATACAGGCACGAATGTCGCAGCTTGTTGCAACAAGTCAAAAAGATTTTTCCATTCCACTAAATGTTGATTGTAGTGTTGAATATGAGCTGCCGAATCAGCCTAAACCGCCAGCTGGGACAAGGGTTGAACCGTTACTGATGATCCACCCGTGCTACTTTAGGAAAATTGAAAGCGCCCGACGTAGTCCCTTTATAAACAATATGCCAAATTCGACGAGGAGTAGTGCTGCATTGGCAGTATCTTCATCATCGTCAGTATCATCGTCAACGTCTCGTCGAATAGCTAGACAATCTCAGGCTTTACAACATCAACAACAACAGCAACAGCAGCAGCAGCAACAACAACAGCAGCAGCAGCAACAACAGACGCATCGGCAGCAGCAACAACAACAACAACAACAGCAGCAGCAGCAGCAACAACAACAACATTTTCATCAACATCATCATCACCACCATCATCAACAACAACAACAACAGCAACAGCAGCTGACCCAGCAAATTCATCAACAACAAATGTCACAGATGTCGCAGCAAGCCCATTATCCCGTTCAACAGCAACAACATCAGCCAACATCTGGTGCAGCAACTTCAACTGCTGCGCAATATATTGAGCAGCAGAGCAGACGCGCTGTTATCCATAGCCAAAGTCAAAGGAATCATAACCAAAGTCAGTCAACACAGCAGCAGCAACATCAACAACAACAGCAACAACAACACATAGTACAAAACTCCTCATCCTGGGATCAGCTAGCGGCCGCCGCTGCTGTTGCAACATCAGCTAACATGCCAACGATAGTTGGCCTCCCCTCCATAACGGGTCAGTCAATGTACAGTAAGCCGGTGGGTAAGCGGGACGCAATGTTGTCAGGTGGATGTGGAGTGTACGCAACATCGGCAAACAGTGTCACAGCCGGCGGCAACACATCCTCAAGTAGTAACAACAACATTCTTCACTGTACCCCGGCGGATATTGGAAGTATTGCGAGCCGTTGTGCAGCGACAACGACCCTGTCAAACAATTCGCTATCACAGCTACGGTGGGGCGACACTGACAGAAGTCCTATGGCAACGGTTCCTAGCAATTACCAGGCTGGTCCCGACACTATACCCTTGCTAACTCGTGACGGCAGCACCCCATCACACAAGCACCAACCCCAACAACACCAGCCCCAACAGCAACAGCAGCAGCAGCAGCATCACACCACAAGCAACAGCAGTGGCAACAACAGCAGCAATCCCAGCAATACGAACAATACTAGCAATTCGGTCATCAATAGCGGAAAATATCGACAATACCTTCGTTCACATAGGCTACATCCGTACATGATGACAACAAGCTCATCGTTTCCACAACTGACGGCTGCGGCTGCTGCAGCGGCATCATTCCAGCATCAAATGCAACAGGTCTCGTGCTATAATGTGTGATCAACAAAATTTGCTGCTTAGAAACGAGAAGTGTTGTTGTTGGACTGTAGAGCGGTGTTGAACTCGATTGAGTGGTTAGCGCATGGGCATTTCGGTCGAATGATGATGCAAAGCTGTTAGAAAGAGAGAGAGAGAGAGAGAGATATAGAGATGTAGAAGGCTGTTGCCGTTTGTTGAAAGCGAGAAAATGCTTTCGAAGTCCTAAGAGATTCCGTTGGGACATCATTTAATGATTACTTCAACCCTAATTCGGCTCTGTACTATGGATCATAATTTGAAATCCACTGGAGATTCAACTATTAATTTTGTGCCACCTGTTTGGAAAGTATACAACGCCGTCACACACAATCTTATTAAAAATCAAAAAAGCCACAAAAACTTGACAATAAAACGTTTTCTTCAAATTCTAAATGAACGGGTGATAGTTAAAAGTTTTCAATATGACCGTTCTCATACCGTTGAAATACAAAAATGTTTAACAAACACCTCCAAAATATAGTGATATAACAAATTAAAAAATTCGTTAAATTTCATTAAACCGTTAAAATACCGTTATTGTGCAAAAATCGCCAATTAACACCCCAAACGGACAGTGACACATAAATTCAAAATATGGCTATTGAAAACCGTTTAAATTGCATAAAACACGCTTAACGGCAGTTTCTGTTAATAAAATTAAATATGGCAATCAGAAACCGTTACAGTGCCGTTATATATGGTTATTAAAATAGTGGCGTTGCGTTACAAATTAATCGAAAAAAGGTGGTTCAACATTTTTCGAATTCATCGAATCTCCTGGATGTAAAAACGTTTTCTTTTATGTCCACAAAAATGCAGAGAGGATGAGGCATCAAAAAACCGCTTAAAACGTTCCAACAGTATTCAACAGAAGAAGGCCATTTTCTTCATCTCGCCGCATCGTTTCGCACAGCAGCAGCAGCAAGCGAACTGGACTGACTATCCAGCGCCACCCTTAAGCGGGACCGCAAAGCAGCCGTGTGATAGCGACGACAACCCTCTACCCCACCCGAAAAACAAAAAAAAAAACTGGCATCGCATAGGACAGGATGTAAAAAAATTGTTCCCTACTTGTAATTATTTTTTTTTTTTTCTTGTAAATAATTTCTGTTTGCGAAAAGAAAAAAATTGTGCTTCTCTCAAAGGAGAGAAAAAATGAAGGAGAATTTTAAGTGTCGATTGGCGAATTAATACGCCTTCTTAGAAAAAAAAAAAAAGAAAAAGAAAATTTTTTCTGTTTGTGAGAAGTATTTTTGCAATTTTTTGTGAATTCGTTCCCATTGTTGATATAAGCGTGAAGATTGTTGAATTGTTGCTAAAAAAGAAAAAAACAAAAAAGGAAAAGAAAATTGTGATTCAGCTGAAGTCTTTTGGATTACACTGTATCTACTGTAGGTGATAGCGATAAACGCCAAAGATGGATTATGTAAGCGAGATAGAGAGAGAGAGAGGGAGATAGAGAGATGGGGAGAACTGTGGATTACTCCTGCTACTGCTACTTTTATTTTTTATAAGTAAAAAGATAAAAAATAAAATTACTAGTAAAGAAAAAAAGTCATAATATACGTAAGTTGACTCATTTATAGTTTTTCATTTATTTTCTCACTTTTATTTTGTTTATTATTATTCTTTTTACCGCATTTAATTGGGCGCTCTTTTCGTTCCGCTTCGGTTTTACTGCGCTAGACTCATTCTACTAAACGCGTTCCACGTTCCACTCTTTAATTGGCTAATTAAGAGAATTAAAACCCTTCCCAGATATTTTTACCCTGGTTTCATAAATATTTGTTTACTTTAAACATGAATAATTTTTAATTATTGCAAAATTTTATCCAGATGAAGATGAAGATTAAGAAAATTTCTGATAAAAGTCATAGTATAAGTTGAAAAAGGTTAATAATTTAATTATTTATTTATATTTTATATGACGAATTGAAGTTAAATGATGGCACCAAATTTTTAAAGATTCGTGTGAACAACGGTCTTAATTTCACAAAATACCCCACAAAATTCATTTTTATAATTGGTTATCTGTAAAACATGTTCAATATTCGTAGAATTTTAATAGGTACCTAAGTACCTCTAAGGGGCCTCTGATAGTTCAGTTGTTAACGCGCTGTCCTACTGTCCCAGAGGCTGTGGGTTCGAATCCCACGAATAACCATGGTTTCCTGCGCTACGTGGTAACACAATGGGCCAAAATTGGCCTAAGTGTGCCTTTCTAGGCAGCCACAGCAACAACCAACAACAACCAAGTACCTCTATAAAAAAAAAACAAGATAAACTTCTTGAAATTGTTTTTCGATTCCAAGGAACAACTTTTGTATATGGTAAAACGTAATTCCATTACCACAAATAATGCAAATATCAAAAATGGATTGTAAAATTGATAACTTCTGCATTGTAAATGACAAAAATTCAATGGGAATCATTAAAATGTATACCTCAAATTTTCTACTGAGTATAATTGGTCTCCGGATCCGGAGAACCAGAATGAGGAATTTGAAATAAATTCACGGTGTAAGGGTTTGCCCTTGACCGACAGACCACAAAATATATGAGCCGTTTATTTTGAAAGTGGTGTAAGTCCAAAATGCCATAAGGTCGATTTGTGTATATTCTTTTCAAGCAAAATTTACCTTATGACATTTTGGACTTACACCACTTTCAAAATAAACGGCTCATATATAAATGACTTTTCATGAATAGGAAAGGAAGAATTTTAAAAAATCCATACTCAATTTTTTCAGCTACTCTTATATTTAAACGTTCAATATAAATTTTGTTTAATTTAAATCAATATGAATATTTCAAAAATCTGGTTTTACACTAATTCATTCTAAAAACAGAGCATATTCCAAGAAAAACTAGCATTAAAATAATATCATCGTACGCACCAAACAATTTCCCTGAGTTTAAATAATGCCAAGCAAGGATTATTAAATGGAATTTTTAATTTTATATGTAATGAACTTTTCTGGTCGATGACAAATAAATAAAAGTCTGCTTTTGTTAGACGTGTTACTTGAACGTGTGAATGAAAGTTTAAATTTCCATTTTTTTAATTCGAACACTCTTGCATTTTGTTGTTTTATGAATTTTTAAGTAGGTATTCAAAATAATTTTTCGATTAAATTTAAATTTATACAAAATGTTAGCAGCGTGTGGATTAAAGTTAATCAAACTTAGCCCATATACTTTCGATCGTTAAAAAATTTCAAACCATAATTATGTGCAAATTAATAAATTTTACGATTAACAAAGATCACTTTTAAATGAAAACATGATTTTAAAATACGTATTACATTAATGAAAACAGAATAATAAACAATAATTATTATTAAGAAAAAATATAAATATAATCCCAGTTTAACATGTTATGCAAGTCGTTTTAGTGCGTGCAAAAGATTAACTAGTTTACGACAAACAAATAGATTCGTTATAAATCATTTAATAACTAGTTATACAGCTTATTAAAAACACCGGGGCAGAGGTCAATAATATCAGAACGATAGCCAATTTAGAACTAGCAAAGTTATAACTAATCTTTAAAAATAGTTTAAGTTGATTTGAAGATGAATCTTAATAGAAACAACAGAAAAATACCCCCTATTTATTAATTTCGGGGCTAAGTTATTCCTTAAATTAATGATAATTTTTTTGATTTACCAGATTAAAATACCTTAGCTGTTTGAAACAATCTAATAGATTTAGTAAGATACAATTAAAATTCAAGTAAATACAATTTTTTTCAACATAACCTATAAAAAAATCTTATAAATCACATAAATTTGAATTTATTGGCCAAGTTTGTGAGTTAAGAAAATAATTGCAATAATTATTATCAGCTTCACAGGTGATAAATTTCATGTATTGAGGTGAATTAAACAAATTTAAACATCAATGTAATACATGTACAGTCCGATTCGTTTAAGTGCACATTAAATTTACACGGAATTTTTGCACATTCTCATATCAGGTTTATGCTTTACAGTCCGTTTACTTGTCTTCTAAATAGCAATCCAAGGTTATTTCTTGCCAAAACAATCCTAGACTTCTTTATCTCTTCATTTCAAAATTATGAATCACATTTTTATATTACCTATCTTTAGACATCAAAGTTTAATTTCTGTTTTAGATCTAACCAATCTCGTAATCCTCTAAGGTGCAGCATTTTTATATTTTATATCTTTTGATTCGTCACTATTTATTTGAAAGTGGTTTTGCAATTATAAAATATTTCCTTATCTTCTTAATATTTTTCTTTAGGATATAATCGAATCGCTGTTTAATAAGGATTTTAAGTTTAATAAACTTTAATCCAAATATACCCCATCTCTAAAAGTCTAATAATGCGTGATATGGCTGGCATAAAAATCTTAAGCTCTGACCCTAAAATATAAATGTGATTTGCAACTCTAATTTGTTAATTTGAATCAAAATATAGGCAGATAAATTCTAATTTAGATTTCCACTAAGAACATCATGGAAGGTATTATCATTAGTTTGTATAGAAGTTGTTCGATTCCGTACAAGTACAATCCCCTATTTAAATTTTCCTCTTAAATTTCCAATTGATAGTAATGGGAAATCGATTAAATATTGAAGAATATGAAAAATTTCATCTCTGTGGTTTATTACAGGTAAAGACTTAAATTGATTCCTAAAAGAGCTTTTATACGATTTGATTTTCATAAAATTCTACGTATATGAGTTTTATTATGTGAAATTGCTTTGATTACGAAACAAAAATAGAATGAAAACCATCGCAAGGCAAAGATTAATAAGTATCATAAAGCCGATTATATAAAATCATTTCATTCAAGTCTTTATTTTCGTTTTATTCCATTGCTTTCTACGAACATTTTCTAAAAAACAAAAAAATACATAATTAAGCCAGGTTAACCTTTAACGAAATTGTTTCTAAGAAACGTTTTACAGAAATCTTTTCACTGTAAAGGAATCAAAGAGAAGAAATGAATCTATGCTGTGTGAGTGATCATTTTGTTCCTATTCATCTTACATTTTTGAAATATCAAACATATTTTCCTCAGTTCTATTGCCAACTTAGTCTGAACCCTTTTATACCTGAAGTTTTAGGTATGCTGAAACCCTTCTAAGGTATGTTTGTCTAATACTTTATTAATAAAATAAGATACCTAAGATTTTGGAGAATTAGAAACATGCCGCAATAAAATATTTCAAATTAAACGAAGAATAGTTTCTTAACAAATTTTGATGAGGGTTTTGGTAACATTTTCGTTTTTAACTTTGGATACATAAAGTAGACATTATAAACTTTAATAACTTTTCAAATATAATTATCGTTAACAAAAATTTCATCTATTGATTAAATCATAAATGAACTTGTCATAGATGCATATAAAGTTGGATTAGAACTTTGATGTAGGGTATACATGTTAACGATAAACATATATCACTTTTATTTAAATTAAAAAGGAGGGTTCTTTGGTTCATTCTCAAACTAGGGCAAGAAGACTTCCATTGGGATGTTTTGATTTAAGGTAAAATTTATACAATAAATACGTTTAAAATCAGAACGAAAAAAGAGTGAAGCGGTTATAGTAGAATGTGTCACAGCAGATATAAATAAAATTCGTCCCACCTTAATTTTGCATTATTTATTTTTATTTATTATATTATTGCATGGCATCATTTTATTTAAAACAAAATCCGTGTTCACTTCATGCGATGCATTCACCGAATATTTCCACAATAATAATTCCAATAATGAAAAGGCCAACAAGTCTGTGGATACAATAAATTCTTTAAGATATACTTTAAATTACCTGGCTAGGTGATTTAAGTAAAAACAAAACAAAAAAACAAATCTAGACAAATAACAAGAAAAACAAAAATTGTAATGAATCTCTTAGTGTGATTTAAGTAATTTTCTCGATTTTATTGTATAAAATTCAAACGACCGGCGAAAGCTATAAAACAATGCAATGCAAAACAGAAAAATAATGCAAGAAAGAGAGAGCGAAAGAGAAAGAGAGAGAGAAAGAGAGTTTGCGAAAGTATGTAAGAAAAGAGGCGAAAATGCAAAAGCGAAACAGACTTTAGTGATTTCAAAGTAAGAATTTTTGTAGTTGAAAAAAGACAAGAAATATGAAAATTATGTTATAAATAAAGGAATAAAGTTCCAATAGCCAGCTTTACTATATAAAATAAATAATAAAGGTAATAAAAATTATATATATTAAAAGAAACAAAAAAAAAAAAAGTATATATGAGCCAATAGCTAGTCTACTCCAATGAGAATTCTCAAAATTAACAGCGTTGAAGAGAAGCAGAAAATTTGGATATCTAGGGCAGACGAGAGACACACACATACACACACAAATATACACGCAAGAAAGCAATAGCTCCTCCTACTACTAGTGCTAAATCAGCTGCTGTGACAATAGTGCGAGAGACAGAGAGATCGAGAGAAAGAGAAAGAGAGTGCCTGTACCATTTCGTACACAACGAGACAGTCACGGTCGCTCTCTTTCCGAAGAGAAATTGAGAAATAATGAGAGAGAGAGAGAGAGAGAGAGAGAGAGAGAGTATTTAAAAGGACGATAGCAGCGAGATCCAAATTATTGTAACTCGAAAGACATGAAAAACACAAAAGTAAATAAATAACTAAAACGTAAATATATCTCTTTGTTTGTGTCTTATTACTATAATCAATAAGCGATGATTAAAACTGAGAAAAAATAAAAAACCTTGAAAAATATTCTATATATTATTATATGCGAAAGAGGGCGACGCGGAGGGTGGGAGAGGAACAATAACCGACTTATCGATCATTATTCTTTATTATTGCTAACGATAATAAGAGAGCATTGTAATAAAAAGAAAAAAACAAAAAAAAAATAAATAAAATAAAATAAAATAAATAAAACATTGTACGATGAGAATTTTGAAATTGTCGCAACCTTTCCGTTGCATTTAAATGTGATAGTAGATTTATTATTAATTATTAACTAATTATTATTATTAACGGTAACTCTTATGTGTACATACGATTCATATATAAATATATATTTTTGTCATTTCATTCGACGTTTACGTTCTGTTCACATTTCCTTTTGTCAATTTCTTGTTTTTACACTCATAGATACACACTTTTCATTGTATTATAACAGTTATAGAAGAAAAATGAGAGAGCGAGAGAGAGAGAGAGAGAGAAAGATAGAGAGAAAATGTAAACTACACACACGCGCGTAATACATAAACAGAAATAAATGCAAGAATAAAAATATCTTTTGTATAGAAAAGAAAAAAAAAGATTAATTAAATGAGACAATGTAGAAGAAAAAATGAAATACAAAACAAAAAAAAAAAAATAATTAGCAATTATTATGCATATTTTGAACAAACGAATTGTGCAAGAAACCAGCAACATCTGACACATTTAACGACTATTATTATTACAAAAACATCAATTAATCAAAACGTATATAAATTATAATAAAAAAAAAATACAATGACTTTAAAATACAGCAGTCAAAAAAGTCAAATAATTTTTAGACAATACCTTGAATTTTTTGTATTTTTCGAATAGGGACAATATCTTTTCAAATTTTGTTTTATCGAGAAATTTCAATAATTTATATTAAAATACGACAGAAAAAAAAAAACAAGACTAGATTCGATTAGAGTGAAGCAATATTTGAATAGAGTCAAAAGATGCTTTTTAGATGAATGAGTGAATGACAAAACATGATATCTAACAAAAACTCAATAAAGACTTAAAACACGTACATACCCTTTTTTTTCAACTTCTTTTTCTAAAAGGGACACTTTCATAAATTCATAATATGAATTTACTTAGCTGCACTTGTTTTATTCATACTTTTTTATTAGTAACGATCATTCACAAAATTCACCCCTTCTTTTTTAATTACAATTTCAAATCTTCAACAGAATTTTAAATATAAGTCTTTGATGTTATACTTTAAATAAGATTTAGTCATTTATCATATAAAAAATCATTCGTTTTTTCTAGCAAATAAAAGCCTACATAAAATAGATGCGAACTTATAACAATAATGAAAGATTTTATGAAAGTGTCTAATAATAGGAGAAATTATGTTTTGTGCACAATTTCATCTCAATGTTTCATTTCCCCTTCGTTCAACTTTTGTAATATAATCACTAAAGGAGGAAATAAAAAAAAAAAAATAAAAAAAAGCGCGACGAAACATATACACTCTCAAACACTCATACACAAAAACACACACGTATATATGTTTTTAAATAATAGGAGTCGAAGAAAAACAACCAATGCTAAACAAGAATAACAAATATGCATGATGATGAATTATTATTATATAAAAGAAATGAAAATGAAAAGATGATAGGCGAGGCGAAGAAGACGCATTCAAGTTCCAAAGAAAATAATTATTATTAATAAACGAGGATGAAATAGTGAATAAATTAATTGATAATTATTATTATTATTATTAAACAAATGATGAAAAAAAAAAATTTAGTTATATTATGAATGAAATAAAAAAAACAAAAACAAAAACAAAAAAGAGGCAACCACAAAAAAAAAAAAAACACGAAGCGAGGCCGGAGGAGATGAGAAGTAAAAGAAAATAAATTAAAAATGAAAAAAAAAAAAACAATATCTGATTCGTTTTATTTCACTTTCTTTTTGATAAATCCTTCTATCAACGATGTGAATGTTTAGAATTGGACAAATTTTTCTTAGTATCAGCGGTGGGGTTTGTGTCTTTGAGTCTACATATAAAAGATTATTTTTTGGCAGATCTAAGGTACTTTTAATTTTTCAGGTTAATATATAAAAATTCTATTAAATTAATAAAGAGAGAAAAACGTTTTGGATGAGCTTATGTTAAAATATTACAGTTGATTTGGATAGTCCATTGTAGAAAAGGTAAGATTGTTTTGAGCATATTTTAATCGAATTATTAGGTCTACCGGAAAGTTCTGTCCGTTTTTGAAGAGGAAGAAAATGATACAATTTTTAACATATTTAACTAGATTTATTGTACGATATAATTTCCATCGTTACTTATGACTTCTTCCCAGCAGGATGGCAATTTATAAAACCTATTTGTGAAGAAAATCTTTGAATGCGAAAAACTACAGCAGCATTACTGTAAACGTAAACGTTTTCTTCATTTTTTAATTTTTTTTCTCATCAAATAATTTTGTAAAGAAAGGAATAGGTAAAAATCTGTTGGTTAAGGTCTGGGGAGTATGGTCGATGCGAAAGAATTTCCCATCCTAGCTCTAAGATTTTCTGGCGAGTTGCCAAAGCAGCATGTGGTCTAGCATTATCGTGATGCAGTATGATTTCCTTCCTATTGAATATTGTCAGCCTTTTTTCTTGGAGTACTTTATTAATTCGTCCATTTGCTGACTGTATTTCTCCGAATTTAGCTATTTCTTAGGTTCCAAAAGCTCATAATGGATTGGACCTTGCATGTTCCACCATTATACACAGTATTCTCTTTTTAAGGCTCAAGCTCGGTGTAGAGGTGAAGAAGGAATGTTTTCCGGGTTCACGCTGTTTTCCTTACGATGTTTTCATATGTAATCCATTTTTCATCATTTGATCTGTCATGATCTTAAAAATATCGTCATCAACCACAAATCCAACCACTTTTAACAAATTTCGACACGCTGACAATGACATGAGATATCTTTGTTGTAGTTAATTTCGAAGGGCACATAATAAACGCAATTATAAAGATGTACAGCCACATATAACTCAAACAAACATATCCAAATATATTCAAACTTGAAATGAAATTATCGGACAGAACTTTCCGGTAGACCTAATATTTTAGGACTTTGAATGCAAAAATTAATTTGAAGTCAAAGGTTACTGAATGAATGAATTTATGAACATTTTAGGAATTTTATTAAGAATTTCTTTATCCAAAAATAGCTTTTGTAAGCTTTTTTCGATACGATTGGATCATTTACAATGATAGGGCCCTATATGAATGGTAGGTAGGTATATGTGTATTTTAATTTAAAATTTTATAACAAAGTAAGCCAAAATGTCTAAATTGTTTTGGCTAAAGAGAACTTAACATCCTAAGTTTTTTTCTATCATAAAAACAAACGTACAATGGTTAAAATTTAAATGTTATTTAGTATTACAGAAAGTTTAAAACATTCACTTTATAAATTTTTCCAATAAGTATTTTTAATTGAAGTATTACACAGTGCAAGTAGACATCGGAGGTTGTTCTTCAGATGATCTTTCCTCTAAGGAATACGCAAATGGAAATATCCAGAAAATTGGATTTATTTTTCCGAAAACTTCAGTCATATTACCAAATTTCAGTTGATTTTGTCTATGTCTAGATTCAGTCTGTTGTAGAAATTCTATACAAGTTTCATTACGTAGAATAGAATCGAGCTGACTTATTAAAACCACTAGTGCCAACAGGCCGAAAAAAACTGTTTCTAGTATTAAAAAAAAGTAATGACTTCTCAAAAATTCTGAATATTCACATTTTTGAGTCCAACTAAGTATAACCAATCCAATAGAATATATTGCCAAAATAATCGCGTACACTAGAAACTGTATAAAATACTTTTGATTATATTGTCCTACGCAATTGTTGATCCAAGGACAATGATGGTCCATTCGGAGTATGCATTTGTTACAAATCCGACAATGATGCGCTCGAGGTGGACGATGACCTTGACATTTTAAACAGAAAGTCCAATCGTTATCCACAGAATTAGGGATGAAATTTTGTTTAACGGGTGCTGTGCCTGGATCTGAGAAAACTGCCAATAGATGAGATGTTGCTAGGAGAAAAATAATTATGTTAAAAAACATAAAATGCAATGATGCCCAAGGATTTTTTTCAATTGCACAAAGTACGATCCACTGAGTTGCAACATAGTCCGCGTAAAATATTGCAGCATAAGTAATAATAAGGCAGGAAACGCCGCTTTGGTTCTTACAAAACACCATTGTTTTTAAATTTTCTTACTTAAAATGAAAGTGATATTGAATAAAAAATTTTGACATTTTATGACTGAAGTTTTATTGAAATTTGATAGCTATTTATGGATTATTTTAGGTTTCAATATTCATTAAAGTAGTCTACTGCAGTAGTTAAATTTTTTAAAGGCACTGATTTTTACTTACTATCTTTAAGAGAACAACTTGACTTAAACAACTTCATTAAAATATTAAGTTTGAATTATAAATTTATTTAATTTAGTAATTAGTCTTTTTTTTGGATAGGAGTAAATTCATCTGTAGGATATAAGTTCACGAAAATTGTGATGAAGCGCAATTTAAATCGAAATTATGCGACTGAGCTAGAAATTACGCACTTTAAAGAAAATTATAAAATGCGTGATAGTTTCGAAATGGAATGCTATCATAAAAAGAATATGTTTTAGGTACATATGTATTTAGATATAGGTAAATAATATATGGATCCTAACCACAGTTGACCAAAAAGGATTCAGACTAAATAATTAGCTTTAGTTATTACATATATGTATTATTCAATCAAGATTAAGAAAATAACATGTCTAGTACCCAACCCACATTTTGTTATAGGTTTCTATAGAACTCTACACCTATGATTCTTATCCCTGGTATTAAAAATGGAAGCTTATCTGTAGCTCAATGGAGCATAAGACTTGCTTCGATATTTATAATGTTTTGTTTAAAGGTAATACACATTCCTACTTAACATCCAGGCTACTTTTTTTATTTTGTTCGAATTTCAAATTGGTATTTCCATGAAAACTAATACTTAAGGGTTTTTGGCAATTCTAACTTCAAATTCGTAGTCCAAACAAAAAATAAAATAATGTTATATGCAGTGGGGGGAAAAATTTTGAGAACTGACGTAGAAATCTATTCTGAATTAAAATATAACACAAAATTATTGATTATTATGTTATGACTAATATTTTAATAATGATCAATTTAGTTATGATTGAAATTTGAAGTATGATCCTAACATGACACTATCTATGGATATATTTTAATGAAAAGGAAAAACGCTAAAATATAAGACTAGTAAAGATACTCGAATATTGTTTGTTAGAATAGTTTGGGGATAATTTAATTATAAAGGGTGATAAAAGATCATCGCGATTTTAGTTCCATTTGCTAGCTGATAAAGATAGTAATTGATGATGATTTTTTATTTTATATTATCAATTCAATCATACCTTTAGAATGAGACAAATGTCTGAGAGTCATGGAAATCAAAATATCTACTCTTTAAAACATAATTTTACTACAGTACCCCGTAGTAAAGGAATGAATGAATTTTGTAATTGTAATTTTACCTCAGGCATAGGAAAATACTGAGAATCGAGAATGGGGAAGAGGCAGGCAGCACACACAGAGCATATACTCGTATACGCATGCGCGCTGTTTATATTTTCTCACTGTGCATTTTTAAAAGGCGGGACAAAGTTTTCGAGCGTATGCGCTGCTCTGGGTGGTGAAATATAGTTTTCATTTACGTTCCGCCTCCCGCTAAATTTTTTGTCTTTCTCTCACACGTAAGCCTTTTATTACTATCTACTTTTAGTAAAATCTGCAAGGACGGTGGACTAACGAGTTCAAGGTCGAAAAATTATAAGGCAATACGTCACGAGTGTCACATCTTTTATTTGATGATCTTTGGTATAGAATATTGCAAAAGGTTTGGTGATTCTGTTTAGTTGTGTTATAAAAAATATGTCCAAATTTTATTGGAATTTATTTCGAATTTCCACATTCAGTTATGAAATAATAGCAGGTATGGCATGAAATAGTTTGATTATTGATTATTAATCAATTATTTCAAAACAAGATGATTTTAAAGTCAAATCATAAAATCAGTCACATGCATAAGATTACCATTAACCACTATTTAATACAAATCAGTTGCGTACAAATATGCATCCTCCTTGATCGCTAGAATTGGACTGAAATAAGTTTTAGAAGCTGACGAGCACAACCGGCCCCGCGATCTACTAACATGAGTGTAAGAAAATGATCTTTCATCTTTGCATTGAAATATTTCGTTACTCCGTGTTCCATACATTGTAAAAAAAACAACCTTTCAGAAGCATATCCAAATCTATTAATTGCGTTACAAATAAATGTTAACTACGTCAGAAACGGTCAATTAAACGTAGTTTCTCGCGGTTAAAACTAATAAAAAATTATCTGCAATCGTCAATAAGCCAAGAATTTAGATCCAATTTAAATCGTTCGGATTTTAAGGTGTATTCATATTATCCTTACTTACGATAGACGATAGATACAAACGATTTTTTTGTCAATTTTTAAATCTAAATTTACATTTTATTTTTTTAATACAATCTACGCATGCGACATGCGTAATAAAACGATGAATGCGACTAATAAAATTTCAAATTATTAATGTAACACCACAAATGGAGGTAAAAAGGAACTTTCCGCGATAATGGTTAATTTAGGAACGCGAAAAGAGTACAATCTCCAACATTATTAATTTTGGAACGTACCCTACATGGTATGTAAAACTTCTATCTGCAGTTTGTATTCATGCCACTACCGCCTTTTTATCAATAAAGTAAAAGGTTTTACCCATTTGCATATTCATCGTTTTGGAAAGTCCCATCCGCCTATTTCTTGAAACTAAACGATATCTCTTTAATTCGGTATCTGCTGTAATAAAACCCATTCCCGGTGGCTTTTCCCAAAAGTAAATTCACAATTAGAAGATGATTTTGAAAATGTTCGAAACGTTGAAACCGCTCAAAACCCCGTCGGCATTTTGCTAACTTAATTGTACATACCATCGCAATAACGCACACTCTCTCACAGTTTCTATTTATGTTATAGAATTCATCCCCAAGAAAAAAATTAAAAAAAAAAGAAAATAAATAAATAAATAAATTGTATAAAAGCCCCAAAAACGGTAGTCAAGTCCGCCGGGGCCGGTATATGTCGCAATGTAGCACACAAGCCGCAGCCCGCCCGAGCCCCACTTACCTGCACCGAGGCCCATCATCGTCAGCAGAGGCAGCCATGGGTCCCCCGTGTGGGGAGCTCTGTCGCTCAGCTGATTGAAATGCAGGCAGGCAGCCCACCAGAAGTACGTCATCTCGGCATTTTCGTTTATTTTCCCAATCTTCTGAACGTTTTCGAGAATGGCTGCCGTACCCGAGAAACAGTGCACAACACATACACGCGCGCGCACACACACACAGCGATCGGTCCCAGTCTCCACTTGGCGGCGGTGGCGTCTCGTGGGGCACCCCAGGAGCGAGGCGTATGCATGTGCGCTTCTGCGAGAGACCCCCAGCTCCTCTCTCTTCTTTGTCATCCTGCGCCAGCTTATAGCTGAATTGCGGGTACAACATCAGACCAGTGCTTTTTGTGCTGAACATTTTTGGGAGGCCGCTAGGGGAAACGAGCAGCTGTTCCGCTGGAGCTGTCTAGCAGCATGACAGACTCATTTAGCCTTGCCCAAGCAATTTTCTGTCAGATGGCATGCGGCATGGGGAAAGATACATTAGATACATAGCTACACAGAAACATAGATACAAGATACAGGAAACGTGTTGAGCCAAGGGAGGGGGGGGGAGAGGTATCTCCTAAGGAATCTTGGTACTGCATCGTCATGCGGATTGAGTGACTGGTCAAGCGTGCGGCTGCAGAGCCCCCGAGCAGCTAATTGTGTCACATTTTAATTTTGTGACAAAAACTGACACCGTTTAAATCAGTCGATATTCAAATGGGGAGCAGAATAACCCACCACGCCCGGATATTGCGCATGCCTCGGATTACGCGGAGTCATCTTATGAGCGATTCTCCAAGACTCGAAATCGAAGCCCCTACTTGCCTGAAGGGTGGGGCACGGGCGAATTATACCTCAAAAAAAAAAAAACACACAACTTTGAATATAGCTGCTCTGAAATCTTCAAATTCTGTAATAAAATGAAGTAGTTTGAAGATGACGTATTTTTTTTCTCTTTCTTCCCTTTTCCCTACCAGCCCCCCTCCCTGCAGTATTTAGGGGCCGTCCATCCTCTATCCAATGTACATCCCAACATCTGAATCTGGACCACATCCGGATGTTGGCTGGGAATACCCCGTCGTAGTGTGAGACAGCGATTTTTGGGTCGTAGCCAGAGGGTGTTTCTCTACTCCTTCTACCGTCCCGGGACGATATTTTCGCAGGACCGACGGTGGACATTCTCAAAATATTTTCAGCTTTGTACAAAAAAAAAAAAAAAAAAGACAAAAAATTATGGAATCGTTTGATGTGCCCCAGCGGTTCCCAGATGGAGATTAAGTTACATGCTGCTCCCCTAGCCGAGTCGGGTGCGGCAGCGGCAATGACGATTTGGTAAAGTAGGAGCGGTCACGACGACAACGACGTGGAAATTGTATTGATCCCAATTTCAGTTTTTTTTAATTTTAATCGGATTTTGGCGTTCCTTAAGACGACAAGGAGTCTTAAGGTGTTTTTTTTCTATTTTTTTATTTTTGTATTTCTGCTGCTGAAGCGATTAGAGCTTTCGTTTTAAAACATTTTAAGACACCCACCGATTTTTAGTGCTGAGGTAACTAATTATTATTTCTAGGTTAATCCGAGCAGACCTAGGAAAAATATATCTTAATTTACAGGGTATTTAAATCCATTTCTGGGAAAAAAATACATTTCAACAATTTTACCTCTGTTTAAATATCTTTTATTGATTACTATAAAAGTCCTGCAATATAGCACATAGCATTTTTCTATATATTAGATATCCAGACTACTTTACTAATTTATTAACATCATTCACTTTATACAAATCAGAAATTGCTGCCTAGTATAAAAGCAGATTCTTAAAAAACAAATACTTTTATCCTTATATAGCCCCTGTCCCCTATTAGTCGAGTATTAAACTTTCGAATTTGTGCTTTGATGCTCTAACCAAACGAGCTGCCAATTGTCGGTAACTTCGAGTAATTTTATTGGAAATACAGAAAAGTAATTATTGGTAACTACTTTTTATTTTGTATTTATAGCTGTATACAAAATTATATCCTTTTAGATCCAAAATTGTTTGGTTAAAAAAATAATCATAACTTTTAAGACCCTTTGTACCTGTGAGGTATTAAAAATAATGTATTTAAAGATGCTTCTAGAATTTGATATTAATTGTATTTATTTGCTATATACAAAAAGAACTTATACTTTAATATTAATTGGAAAAATATAATAAAATTTGTGATGAGCTATATTCATAGAATTATACTACAACAAAGTATTCTTTTATAACTATTTGTATACATCTTATTGCTGGCTGATTAGTAAAGCATTCTAATTTGTAATTATAAACACCTCTAACTGGCGTATGAGACATGTGCTAAAGGTGCATCAGGTATCTCATTTGTCTTGAAGCTTAAGACAGGTCATACTTATTAATTATTCTAGCCACAGACTTCCTTTTTTAGCACCTTAACGGTCATACAACGTTTAGACATGTGACACCATTGAACTAACCTTTTCTTCAAAAGTAGATAGTGCAAAGAAAAATAGAAATAAATATTTGATTTTCGTTATTTTACCATTAACTAACACTTAACTTTTGGACTAATTATTATCATGACGAATTTGTAATAATTTTCGCATATTTAGTTTCAATTAACACAAATATTTATGTTGATATCGATTTTATAATAAAATTTATTTTGATATTGATTTCATGTTTTCGATAGTGGCTTTTAAAATTGTAAATTAAATTTGGCACAATGTTGGATAATCGTTTTCTTGTCGATTCATTAATTGCAACAAAATTGACTATATCAAAAGGAGACATTCATTACTATTACCATATATATAATTTTCGCTGATCAATGTAAACAAAAATGTTTGTTGATCAGTGATTTTATTTTGTAAAATGTTTAATCTTCGCTCTCATTAAAATCATCATAGCAAAGTATTATCTTTCAATTAAGCACAAATATTGTGCTTTGTCTCTTACCATTTTTGAAAGAATGTATTTCAAAAACAATGACCAGAGCTTAAGAATGCGAAGTTATGAATAATAATTTTTTTTAAAGGGAGTGTCTACTTTATCTTTGCACCAAATAAATTAAATTCTCATTCGGATTCGAAAAAAATGAATAAGCGGTTTTGGACCTTATAATAGGCGGCGGGTATACAAGGAGGATCACGGGGTCACAATCCCTTCCCCCCGTGGGATATTATGGGGAAATCTGAAACATACTTAGATAAAAATTGATTGAGTTCAAATCACTATCTATTAATAAATTTTCTTTTGAAAATAATCATAAGTAACTTGATCTTATCCGGCAGATCACAAGTAATACTATTTAGTGCTTCTCAAATGCTCAAGTTTGATATTTCAACCAGTTGAGGAGTCTTACTAAAACCTGTTGAACCATAGTCTAAAACTCTTGTCGATCAATCAAAGCAAGACTAGAATATTTGAAAGTAATAAACTCGATATTGAATTCCCTATAAATCATAATTTGTAAAAGAAAAATAACGTAGAATCAATGATCTATACGATATTATTGATTATTGAAATATCAATTACTTACTATATGCTTACTTAGTCTTTGAACTCAAAATTAGGTCTGGAAATGAAATTCAAATATTCGGTTAGTTCGAATATTTGATGCTAATTCGAAGATTCGTATTTGAATTTATTGGAAATATTTATTATTTTACAGCTCTACTCAATCAGTAACTTTTCTTTATGCCGAAAATATATATATGGTACTATAAGCGTTACTATCGGCAAATTTTATGTGAAATCTTTAAATAATTTAAAATTGTTGTTTGATTTTTACTGTATGACCCCCTGAGAGAAGTTAATATAGGCTGTATACGCGCCTGTATAGTGAAGTATTTTTCTACTGTCGACTAAGATCGAAAATATCTTAGAGGCTTGATTGGGATTTGTTCTAAGTAACGAATGAAGGCTAAGATACAAAATCCCTAAAGTTCAGACGAATGACTAGTTCCTAATGTGTAAGTCTAAAATTTGTTAATTACCCCATTTTTGCAATTTAATTTTTCACCTTACCCTTGAAATGGGTTAGTGCCTGTTATATATTTTTAAAGCTTTTAGCGAATTAAGGTTACTTAGATACTGAAACCCCAGGTGTTCACCGATAGACCTCTTTTAAAATTGTTCAGTTGAGGTTAAATTATTGAAGGCTATTGGCTTTGACTAATTAAAGGCCTGAGTTCGTTAAGTGCTCTGAAAAAACCACTTCGACTGAAGCACCTTTTCCGATAGAAAAGAACAAACAAACAGACATTTAACCGCACACACGTTTTCGCATTCTCTCTAAACAAAAGCAGTTCACGTTGCATATTCATGAAACGTACTCTCTGCACCGGTGGACATTGTCATCAACGTCGACGTCCGGCGTCGTCATCGTCATCGTTGCCTATTATCGGACAAAACCAAAGCAGCGACTAAGCCGCTAGCCAAGGCATAATCTGTAGCGCTTAACATGCTAAATAAACAGCTCAAATAAAAGGCAAAGCACTAAACATAAAAATAGTGTTAAAAGAAAAAAGTCGTCCGGGTTTCGGTCGGTTTTTTTGTAAATTTTATCACTTCGCTATGGGGACGGTGATGTGGTTTCTTTTCATGGCGGTGCGGAATTTAAAACAATCGAAAAATGACAAAGCACCACGAAACCGCCAACCGTTCAAGCCGATAGCATAAGCATAGCCAGCGCATAGGCCCTGAACTCGTGAGGCAAGCAAAAGCGGGGTTTTGACTTGGCCGGGCCACCCTTTCTGGGATTTTTTTGTTTCGATACTTGTCGAGGCTGCTTAATTTTATGCAGGCTGCGATCCATTTAAGCGTACATAATTCGCGCGATCGGTCCGTGTGGATTAATTAACAGCACAAAGGCGGCACGGTATGGTGCGGCGCATAAAACTCTGCTGAGCGACGGAACAAACCGTCTGCGGTGGCGAAAATGAAAAATACTTTGCAATTACACACAGCGGAAAAGTGGATGAATTGCAGGTAAAGTGCCAGGTCAGACCGAATCGGGCTAAATTACAAAAGGTAGGCAGACAGGTAGGCATGGAGGTGTTTTGCCCCTCGGGGCCCCCTGAGTGCTGTGCTGATGCCGTCAAACGTGAACAAAATTGATGATGACAACGGCAAGACGGCTTTTCCGTTTCTACTCGATTTTCGTTGCCGTTGATCCCAGTGAAAAATGCCCTTCGGTGAGAGCTCCTTAACCGCTCGAAACGGATTTTCTGGGTGGGTATTTTCTTTCAAGGTTTTCATTTTCCCTTTTGGGCACGATTACAATAAACCCGACTAGCTTAGAAAATACAGAGCTAGAAAAGCAATTGTCGTTGTTAAGTGCAATTATATACGAAAAATATGCATTACACTTTTAGAAATCGATGACGGTAAAAGGAATTATATCAAAATACTTCCATTCATAATAACTTAATATTCTTAAGGTCGTCATCCATTGAAAGCTATTTGAACGCTTTATATTTAAGAATTAAATATGTTTGATTACTTCCTTCCTTGGCCAGTATGGTAAGTGAACATTTGCACTGTACCTAGACATTAGGCAATTCACTGGAACAATGCTCATTGTTCTGAAATTGAAATAATTGCGCATAGTCCGAATTAATAGAATGCTACAACTACTACTATTACTACTACTATAATACTTTGTTGGCAGGTTGTGTATAAAAATTTGAAAGTAAGATAATTTCACAAAAATTTTAAACGTTTCTATAATGAGCTTAAAACTTAATCTAAATATTACTTCCATTTCAAAATCGAATCTTCAACAGAGTTTTCTGTATAAATGACTGAGTTACCAATTTTTTATACGTACTAACTACCGATTTGATATACTAACTAACTAATAGTAAAATATTTTAATCTGCTCTTTAATAAGGAACTAATTTCTGGTTAATGCAATAAAATACTTATGCTTTAATGTTCAGAGTAAACGATTTATGATTTCTGATTAAAATAGACCTTTTAAGGGCGACAAATCTATTCAAATAAGTCTCATATTTAATTAAAAAATTTTATCTGAAATGTTTAGTCAATATAAGCTATGTTTTGTTTTTAATTTTCCTATTTGGTTCAGTTTAGATAGGAAATTTTTCATTGCATTGCATTTTAGAAAACGCCACGTATATCAAGATTTTAAAATTTGAAAGAAGTGCATCAAATTGCCATGATATATACCCATACGAACTACAAAACCTTGAACCGCGTAAATTTTTGTATTAAGTTTTTGATGTAAAGTGTGTATAAAACCAGGTAAAACTGGGTAACTACGCAAAAATTTCAATTCAATGTAAAATTTCCAGCTTAACCTGGATCGAGAAGAGAAGAGAAAAAACGCAGCAACTATATTTATAAGTAAAGGTGTGGAAATTTTAAAAATTAAAATCACATTGAAGGTTTTAGCCTAAAGTGAGGTTTAAGTCAGATTTGAATTAGGTTTGCACTAAGTTTAAACTAAATTTAACCTAACCAAAGCTTGAATAAATCAAAATGATATACTCGTCTCTACAGGGTAAAGTTTAAAGTCGTAAAGTCGTTTTTTTATTTAATACTAAGCAAGGTGTTTGGAGGAAAAACAACAAACATTTTTACAATTATACCAATACTTTAAATACAACGATTAAACTAAAACCTTTATATTCGTTTAAATACAAAAGTATACTCATTAAAAATTATCACAAAAACTTCTAGTTAAGTTTCCCCACCTATAAACTTTTAATTATTTATTCTGGTCAGCGTTTATGTGCACGTCTTCGTTTCTGTTTTTATATACATATATATATTTTTTTTTATTCATCCTGTTTCTATTTTGGCGTATTTATAGCGTCGCTTTACGACGTCTTCACATTTAAAATTCTCCGAAAATAAGAATATTGTCGGCCCCCCTATATGTCCCCCAACCAAATGGACGATTTTATTACCTTTCATTGAAGGAAATTTACGTGAAATGGACCTTTCTCTTCCTTGAGAATGTCGTCGGGGCGGCGGTATCACCATAAAAAGTGCAAGGATGGATATTGTGTACTTATATGTGTATATGTGTCGATGTTCGCTCGTAAAATTGATAACAACGCGCAATATAATTTTTTTATAGGGTCGTTTAATTGGTTTACCCCCGCCCCATATTTCATGGAAAATGGGAATGTTATTTTTCTTGGGAATTATACGAAGCCTGAAATTAAGTACGGAATCGTACTCTTAGTCATTAGGCAAAAGATGCCTTAGAGTCGTTTCTCTACCCTTTCTTTTGAGCGGGTTGCTTCTGAGAATCACAGCATCCTTTGTCACGCTGTGGTCCTCCAAGTCGGGAGTGGGCGGGACCGTATATTTAGGATACTTGGAGACAATATGTAATAACAGTGCTCTCGCTTTATGGGCGCAATAAAGTTTGCCTTTGACTTGCGGCTATGCATTTTAAATGTTCTCGAGTTGGGATCGCAGACTCATAAAAAACTGATGGGTCGAGCAAGGGCTTGGGGAAGAGGGACAGGAGCACGGCTGTGAGCTCTTTAATTCCAGGGATGAGTTTACGACTGTTTAAGGTCCCTTCTGTCACCTCCATGAATTACGTTTTTAAGGGCCGATGCCACTCACCGTGGGCCAGCTAGCACAGTAATTTTTTTTCGTTGGGAGTAATTTGATTCCATTTTTATGCTCTTGGATAAGCTTAATTATGATTTCTTGGGTTTTAAGAGAAATTTGTGGGTCCGTAGGGGCTATACGCAATTCGAAAAGTTTTCTCCCAAAAGCTGTGGTATATTAAAATGGGGGTGTCCTACACGTGAAGCGATAAAAATCAGACTCTTAATCAAATTCCAGTTCACGTACCCACTCCCCGGAAAATGGAAAATCTGTACCATGTAGCCTGAAATGTAGCATAAGAATAAAACAACAAAGTTGTAACACTCGTAACATTCAGGATTTGAACGAGTCTACTAAATATAGGATACTAATTTTTTGTGTAGTTTTATGTATGTTTTCATTCGGCACCCTGTAATAATGAGACAATTTATTAAAATTTTAATAATTTTTTAAGGGAATATTTTCTGGGAGCTTTAAGTCAATCCGAGCAGAACTGTAGAAGTTAGAGACTTTTGAAACTTCTCCTATATGGCTCGATTGGGTAAAATCGTAACATTTTTAACTCATTTTTCTCAATACAGGATTTTCTTAGTCAGTAGGCAAGATTTTTCAAAAACTAATCGATCGGTCATTCTGAAATTTTACAGAGTACTTTTTATTTTATTTGATCACAGCTAATACGTGACCAAGTTTTTGCCAAAAATCGAAATATATGAATTATTTTACCCTCAAAACCCATCTAACCCCTTAAGTCATATACGTGTTATATTTACCAGCTTTAAACTTTAATTTATTGTTGTAATTCTGAATCAATAACCTTTCACCGCTACACAAATCCTTTTTAAGACTTTAGAATCTTCTAAATTTTAAAAGAGGGGTGCTACCGATTTTACTTTCTTTATAAAAACATTTTCAAGATTTCGCTTTACAAACTATACCAATGAATTATATGAAAAGGACACTTGAATATTTCTCAAATTTCTTAATTTAGATAAATTTATAACATACGTTCACCCTTTAGCACTATGAAATTTAAAAATTGTTTTAGATTGTGTACTCGTAGAGTATAAAAATAAAATAAAATTTCTTCAATATTGCTTTTTAAAACTTTTAGGGTATAAACATGTTTTTATAAATAACACAGGCCTGCAAATTAAAAACTTTATTTTCTTTCTCGGATTTTATAGCCGATTATGGGGGTTTGGGAACTCCTATTTACGAAACTCAACTCGGTTTTTTTTCTATCACATCAGAATTTTTCACAATACAAAATTTTAATAATATAGGTCTATATTTTGGGCATTTTTGAAAAATTATTTAAAAATAAAAATTTCATCATAGTTTGTAATGTCGCTTAAATGAAGGCCTGAATCATAATCTAAGAATATTGAATACAACTTATTTCTATAGACTTTTTAACACATCTTGATGAACACATTTTTCAAGAGTATACGTTTGCCATATGTTTTATTCGCCATCTATTATTTGAAGTAATCAGTTTATGGAAAAAAATTAAAATTTACGGATTATTTAGAAATGCTTCAAATTTATTTGTATTTTTATATAATAACTTAATATTTCAAATATTATTTAAGCAACATTATAAACTCCTAAAATAATTTGTTATTTTTTAATGATTTTTTTAAAAAAATGGTCGAAATACGACTTTTTGTATTTTTAAAACCTATTTTTTTGTTGAAAACGTGATGTGATGGTGCATTTTCTTTTACAAATTTGCAATCTACAGAAAAAAATCCTATAGAAATGATTTGCCAATTCTTTTAAGGAAAAGTGGCTGTTGGTCAGTGTAAAGTAAAAGTGAAAATGTTGCCTTTTGAATTAGCAATTACGCATTTACTAAAATTTTGTTTTTGTTTAAAAGTTTACCATTTTTGATATATTTGCGGGAAAACACTTTCATCGTCGCCTTGTATATTATTTTGTAACCTCGACTAGACTATTCCTAGACTAATATTATTTTTCAGTGAAAAGCAAATATTTTAGAAGGAAATAAACAAAATTCGACTATTAATCCGCCACTTGACGGTAGTTGGGCGACTATGTCCCCTGTTATATAAAAGGTTTTGAAGATAGACAGAAAGTTAATTACGTTAATTGCAACGTTTTAAGTTTATATTAATTTTGTAGTTTTGTGTTCCTCGGAATCCTCTAAAATTTACCGTCCTGGACCAATAATCTTTTGGAAAATCCAGGACTAGTCCTACTTAGTCACGACTAAGATGCACCTTTTAGTCAAATTCTAAACCACGTACTCTCTCTCCGGTTGACCCCCACCCATGGCCCCATCCAATTGTCCCAAATGTGACATCGGATAGAGCAACATAGTCGCATGCACGGGATGATGAGGGAGATGAGGGGGGTTCGAAGGGTTAGTATGGGACAATAATGCCATTCTGTGCTGTTTCATACAAAACAGAGAAATATGTGAAAGTAATGTTCCATGCACTTAGAGCGTCAACTCTTGAAAAAGTTCGCCGGAGTGGAAGACAGTCAACTGTCTCATAAAATTTGCAAAACTTTTTGTCGCTCGCCACCGTCGTTGTAGAGTTTCCCTGGTGCCTCTTCAGCATTTCAAGCGATGGTCGATGTCGACGACGACGACGACGGCGAACAGCTCAACGGATGGCGTACACAGCTTGTTTACTAATGCAGTGCTGCTCCGGCAGTTATTGTGTTTTTCGCGAATTTTTTCATCACGTTTTTTCCCCCCATTAAACCCCCGAACCGTTCTGGACCCAGGGTCTTTTCAACAGACCCGGCCACGGGGCCCCGAAGACCCGCACCACAATGTAGCCCACCAAAGTCGACTTAGTCGCAGTCGACAACGGAGGAAGTAACATCGCATAGACACACTAAATTGCGTTTTGTTTTCGTACTCCACTTATGCTAGCGAGTGGCCCCATCGGCACGGCGGAGCTCTACCAGCCAAGTTGAGCAGAAGTAGATTCAGTGCGGCGTCAGGGCACTCGCTTGCGTTATATTCTCGAAGAGTAAAATGAAGAAAAAAAACGCATATTATACAAGGAAACCAACAAAACGAAAATTTACATAAGCAAGGAGGCCACTGATGCCACATGGCAACCATCACACGGTTTTATGTCAGCTGTTTTATGGAATTCCTCGCCTTTTGGCTTGTCTTGCAGCGCTAAATAAATCCGACCGGGAAAAGTAGTCGTAGAGTTAGTCGTCTTCGTCGACCCCCATCGTCTTTGACGTCGTCGTAGTCAGCGCCTTTAAAACGAAGAGCCTTCTTGTCTTGCCTGACTGACTGCCTGAGTCACGGACAGAGCGTGTTCTGTTAAGACCTCTTCAGCGCACTAGATGAACGTGTCATTACATCATTAATGGTAATTGGTGCGCGGAGCACCCTTCCTTTCGTGTCACCGAAAAGTTCAATTTCCTGAGGAGTCTACCTTTAACCAACTGACTTCTGAACGCTACCGTCGACAACGGTTGCGTGAGTTCTACCTATGCTCGCTCAGACTATCGGACGGAAGGAGGGCCCAATCTAATGAAAGGTGATGTGTTCCAGGACTTACTGGAGCAATAAATTATTAGATAACAACAAATGGCTAGCCCAACCCCGGCTCAGTAGAGGATTTGAATTAGGGCCGTTTCGGATGAATCGGTAGGCGGTCCTCTGTTCAGTTGCCGTAGCTTTTAATTGGATTTTTACTACGAAAACACGCTGCTCTTAAAAGTTACGGCCTCATAAATTCCCTATTACCACACAGAGATATAGTGGAATTAATTTAAATCGAATAGTTCACATTATCTCAATCTGGGTTTACAAAACATCACTAGTTAGAATGAAATGCTGAAAATTTTTATTATATTTCGATATAACACTATAACTTTATAGTAAGTTCTAAAAATGAATAGCAGATGCAGAACAGTTTTAAAAATATGTTCATATATATTTTCATATATCAAATCCTTGTAATGTTATAGTTTTACAATAATAAAATATAATTGAATCAAATTTTTTATTTGATTCATACATTTCATAATTATATGTATTTTATCTGTTATGTTCAAGGCAATATGATTTTTACATATAAAATTTATATACTTCTTCACTGGAAGAAATGTTAGCCCGTCTGGCTATAGTTTATGTAGATTCATTCCTATATAAGGCTGTTTTGGAATAACAATTATTAATGGTCGGAATTATACTCTGAAAGCTACTACTACTTGTGTATATTTAGTAATTAGGAGCAACTTATTTAGGTGAATTTATAAAACTATGTTTTATTTCATTTAGTATAAACATATAAAAATATAATAAGAACTTAAATATTAAATAAAAATTAAACAAATACTCGTACAACTAAAACTAGAACAAAAAAGATTAACAAGATCAATAGCTGGGAGGGGCAATTCAGTGCTATAAAAATACTATCATATAAGATATTTTATTTAGGTTAACTTCTTTCCTTATATATGAGGAAAAGCAGTTGAATTAGAAGAAGTTTTTAAAATGACAAAGAAACCTATAAGTATGGGTTGCTGAAGAGCTGATAAGGGCTGAAAATATCATGCAATATTGCACTGTTCATTCTATTTTAACGTGTAATATCCAAGTATTGTGTATAAAGTTTGTTTTCGTTTTTATATAAAATTTATAAAAATAACATTACATAATAGCAATATGAAAATAATATAAAGTGAAGAAGAATATGAAGTAAACAAGTAAATAATTCTCTTTTAAATAACAATCTTGTCGTTCAATTGGTTAGAGTGCATTGAAGCGCAGCCCCCTAGTCAAAGTCTTTGCTATTTTCGATTATTTCCCACATATATTTAATTCAATTTTCAATATTTCATTTCATTCCACTTCACAAATAAATAAATAGTCTGCAACTTAATTCAACAGCAACTTGGCATGGAATGAGGAAAACATTTTAAGTAAAATACAGCACAACTATACATATTTCTGTTTTTCCAAAAACGTATAGCTGCATCAGATATACATAGGTATTCCCATAATTACTATATCACTCTGACTTTTAGATATTTACATAGAAATACTACGAGGTGATATATGCGGAGTATCAGAAAGAAATTACACTATTAAGGCCCAACCATAATTGACATAACTGTGACGTTACTTAATTGGTATGATCTTAGCTTAGCTTATCAATGTATCTATGATTGACATGACATAATATGCGATTTGTCGTTTAACTTTCGTTAAATACGTCTTACGTCTGAAATTTTACTTGACAAAAGGACAAATTAATTTTAGAGTACCTTTTTGTGATTTGGTCCTAATAAATTAAGAAGAGTATTGAACATTTTGTTTTTTACTCGCACATGAATAAAACACTTTTGCTTTCAAGGTAATTAACTCTTAAAACTTGAATTTTATAATAACCATTGTCTCTCCGGATTTATCATTCGCATAGCGCAAGGACGTTGCTTTCTTAAGGTATACACTGTCATCTCTCAATTCTTTCAATTGTTTTATTAAATTTAACAATACAAACATCTTTTTGGCCCTAATTTTCTTCCATTTGAAAATTTGAAAGCTCTACGGAATTCATGTTTTGCTTGTATTACTATTTGAAATTCGTTAATTTTCTTATTTTAAATCATGTCAATTATGGTTGGGTCTTTATAGTTCAATCTTGTTCTAAGCTACATAGATACTCGTATTTCAAGTTACGATGTTAAAATGAGAAAAAGGGTTTCATCTAATTTAATTCAATTTTTTCTGAGGTTTTCACTGCTCGGACATAAAATTCAGAATATGTTTCGCGAACTATCAGACCACTTAGTACATGCAAGACGACAGCTTAAAAATGTATACAATTTTGAATAACAATTATTATTATATGGTTAACGAGTAAAACAATATTTCGAAATCAATACATATCTCATAATATAAGATAAAATATAGAGGAGATTCCTATTGCTCTAGCCTAATTAATAAATTACTGCAATAATTATTAAATTATATTTTCTTTTTGAAAAAACCCAATAAGTATAACACTGTACTGCAATTCCGTTTTATCGCTTTGTTATTTTATTGCAATTGTTAATTACCCATTTCATATATATGCCTGTTTACCTGTCGATGCATTTATTCCAAAATTACATACCGCTTATAATTTTTATAGCAACATATGTTAAATAGAACTCTTTAAAATATGAAAACAGATAGATTTAAAGTTTTCATATTGTTGTTAGATTTTTTATTTAGCAAAACGATAGTACATAAGAAATTATTTATAAATAAACAGTGAAGTCAATAGTTTTAAAAAGTAATTAAGACTGCCAATATGCGATAACAATTAAAATTTAGAGATATACTAAACCGCATAATTTGGTCTTTAATTAAAAACAAGTCCAATACCAGAAATAAAAATTCGTAACTGATCATAACAACATTAATCGTAAAATTTGAAAAAAATCCCCGTTTACGCCCAATGAAAATATATAAAATAAATCAAACTACGTCAAGTCTCCCAAATAAATAAAAACGATATCTGTGGTCCGGGAATTCCAAGAAGAAAACATGTCTTTTACCATAATACACATCGAAAGAATGCTGGATAAATTGTCTTAATGGCTTCCGTTATATGTTTGTAATCTGTAAAAAATTGTTATTATTGCCATAGCATAACATAACAGACCAAATGTACCCCTTAACAACATGACTAAGGACATCTACCTCCTTGAAAATATCAAGAAACAAGCAGCCTCTCTGCGCGCATAAAATTTAAAATTATATCCACCAACCGTCATCGTCCACTGGCTGTTCAACCATAAACATAAAATAACATCAAGAAAAAAAAGTTTATAGTCTGAGCATTGGGTTAATTTTATTTTAATAATGTCCCACCGCATTTTGGCGCGAAGAAAGCTAAAGTCACCGCGGAAATATGTTTAAAGTTATAAAAATTGCACATTAGAGCGCCCCCTACACACCCACTCATCATGGTGCGGTGACGATCACATCATCATGTCGCATTTCATCATCCCAAGGGGGCGTCTCGGGGGAAATTTATGAGTGGCAAAAAATATATATATATTTTTTTTATATACATATATAAGATAGAAGATGCGCGACGATACCGTTGATCGGTGTTAGATTGCTCTAGTCGCTTTAGATAAAATTTTCTGTAAGTGAAAATCACATCAACCGGGAGGTCATAAAAGCGCTCAAAAGTCACTCAATGGTTCGAAAATCGGCGTAAAAAGCCAACGGGCAAAAAAAGAGGGAAGGGGGGATCGATTTAGACTTCTCTTCGATGATGCCTCCATCATCGGCTCTGCTGCGAGATGATTGAGTTTTTTTTGTCTGGAAATGAAATGAAATGGAAATTCATCAGATGGGGAAAAAAATGGGTAAATTTTATGTTCATGTTTCCGCGAAGCAAGGGTACCTTGCGATTTTATTTTTCATTCTAAAATTAAAAAAAATATATACGACCAAGTCTCGGTTTGTAAATTTAATTAAAATATCCAAAATTCCAAAGAGTGAAATTTATCAGCGGTGATGGAACCGATGATGGGACATTGATGGTGCGCTGATCGTACGCTGATGAAGCGATGACGGGCACATTACGTTACGTAGTATACCAAAATCACTGAAAAGTTGGGCAAAATTCTTAATACAGACCTCAAATCAGATATGTCTGTTGAGGATTTTTGTTAAATTGATTAGAAGTGTTACTTCATTTTTGTAGATCGATTTTGTTAAAAATGCTAATATGAAATATAACTTTGATAAAAATTGCTACAAAATATCTTTCAAACTACACAATTAAATTTAAATTTATATGTATCTCTTAAAAGTACACATACAAAGGGTTTTCCAATAGGGACATACAAATTTTATATTTTAATACGAACGCACCCTTAAACGTTTTTTATCATCTGTTGAAACCGTTAAAACTTCAGTCAAGGTTAATATTTTTATCAAAGTTCAACTTGACGAACAAGAAACGTTTGGAAATTATTACAAATTACTACTGCAATTCTGAGTCGGTGGCCGCAACTCTAAGAGCATTTACTCCAATTTTCGATCGTAATACTATAATTGTCCCACCAGGCAAGCTGTGTGTATTAAGTGGATAAATTCGAGCCAAAATATTCACTATTGGGGGAATATTGCGTAAAGATCTTGGCTTACACTCTTGCTTCATGATCATCTGAAGTGCGGAAACTTCTCCGATTGGGCTCTGCTAAAATTTTTGAAGAAAGTCCTGAATTTCATAGAAAAATCATTTTCAGCGATAAATCTCATATTTGGCTTAATGGTTTTGTCAATTGGAAAGTTCGCTATTGTGTCATGTTGGAAGACTATCTTTGGCCAGAATTGGATGGACTTGACATCAGTGATATGTGGTTCCAACAAGATGATGCCACATGCCATACAGCACAAGTCAAACAATTGATCTATTGAAGGAGAAGTTCGGTAACCGTGTAATCTCGAGAAATAGTCCGGTCAAATCACCGCCTTGCTCATGCGAATTAACACTATTGGATTTCATTTAATGGGATTACATTAAGTCGCTGAGTTATGCCAACAAGCCAACAACGTTAGAGGAGCTCTGGAACAATATCGAATGGGAAATTGCCAACGTTCCGGCCGATATGTGTGAAATACTGGTGGAAAATTGGCTCTATAAAATCATTCACTGCAAACGTGCTCTCAGTGGTTATATGAGCGAGATCGAATTTTATAGTTAAGTGTAACATGTGTACTCCACTTGGAATAAATTTCAGCCCAACATCTCAATTATTTTGTGTTTTATTTAAATATAAAATCATTTTGTCCTAATTGAAAACCCTTTTACAATTAGGCTTAAAAATGTTCTCGAATAAATATTTATAGCATTTATTTTAGTCAATTACTAGTGAAATTGACATCATAATGAGTACTTTAGATTTATTAATTATGGCGAAAATCGAAGAATGAATAGTTCTTAAGACGGCGATGTATTAAATTCTCCACGTTGTACGATTTTCATAAAAGTAAGTATATGTTGGTTTTTGGGGTGCCTGATTTTAAATATGTTAAATATTTTGAGGAAAGATATATGTAAGTATTGTTGATTTTAAATTTTTTCTTGAGGGTTGCCACTCCGTAAACTATGTAGTTGGATAAAAAATGTAAAATTCCAAGGAATGAAGTGATAAAAATAAATTCGCGTTAATTTCCATCCATTTATCAGCGCTGATGAGACGTTGATGGTGCGATGATGGGGGCATTACTTTGCGGAGTGGCAGGCAATTTTTCTTAAACATCGCGCCCAGACCACGGGATAATGTGTCAAGAAGGGACCCGGTGAGGCGATATCTATGAAGCGGAAATCTATTCGGGGCCGCGGTAATTAGCCTCAAATGAGGATCTGATTATAGCGCAGCAGCACCGTCACAGCAGCGCACAAAGAGGCATTGTGCGGGGCCGTACCTGTGCCCGGTGCCGCGTGTAAATACCTTTCATACTGAACTAATGAAGGTGGCTGGCCCCCTGATTGTCCCCGACAACTCTGAGTCTCCGTCCGTGGAGCGGTATGTCTTTAACGACCGGTCCGCGGATGGGGAAAAGATTTTTGATCACAATAATCATCGTCCGGCGGATTACCTAAAATGAATGGAAAAGGGCAGGTGAATGCCGCGACACGGCATAGCACAGCAATTTTTTTTCCTTCTTTTGCCCGGCCGACTTAAGCTGCGCACGCATAGATTTATTTTATACGTTGATTTTTGCCCGTGAACGGCTCAATGTTTTATTTAAAAAGTATAATGAGTGTGCCAGTTGCAGGCCAGGTGGAAAATTACTGAAAGCCAACGATCCAATACATGAGCACTTCGGTGACAAAATATACGAAGGTGTGCCCTGAGCCTCATTTAATTTTTTCTCTTATGTGACCCTGCTTAGCCCTGCTATTGTCGTTTTGTATGTAAGTCTCGTCAAAAAATGCTAAATAAAAATAATTTGTGTGAAACGTCGTCAGAGATTTAACCTTTGTGACAACCTCTTCGTAATTAACACTCAAAGTAGAAAAAAATTCAAAGTCTTAGGTAATGGGAATTGCAATTAGGCGAAAATGAGGCGTATAGTTAAGAAATTTGTTACGGATACAGAAATTTATGTGAACTTTTGCAATGCTTGTCAGAGCAGTCTTATTACTTCTTAATTATATCGAAAATATTAAGCTCAGCAGTCACGATTATTAAATACAAAAAGTTTTGTAGGAATTATTAAGCTATAGACGAACACTTGTTGTACGCTCTCTTCCCATTTTCTTATGTTATTTTAAGAAAAACAATTTTCTTTCGAAAAAATCAGCCAGAAACAAAGATTTATACAGATTTCGAGTTTTATAACTTTCAAATAGAAAGGATTTAAAAAGTGATAGAAAACTCTATTAAAAGTTTTTAAAGTCTGTTTCTGAAATAAATTTAGATTATTTGAACACAGTAGTTCACATTTTATAAAACTGTTTATTTTACATACATTACAGAAATTATACATCGGATTAACTTCCAATTTTTCATTGGGGAATATGGGGCAAGACGGTGTACTTAAGGTTAATAAAAGTTCGTTATTTATTATATAGGAAACTAATACATTATTGATCAAACCTTTGATGATCTCTCTTCTTATTAATTCCTATAATAAGAATATATGTACTTGAAATAGTTTGAGAATAAATAATAAAAATATTGAACGTGACATAAGGGAATCACCCCTAAGGGCAATATGCGATTTATGGTAGTATTATAATTTTGTAAACACAATTTCTAATCATTCTAAAAGCGAAAGAAATATAAAATATAACAAGAATTAAATTTTCGTGTAGAATCACCGAAAGGAATAAGATAGGGCAAATAGAATCTCGTCTTTATTTAGCTACCCAATCTTTTCCTTTGGAGTGATTCTACACGAAAGTTCATATACTGAAAAAATTGTTTATAAATATTATAAAAATTAATTTTTATATATAAATAATATACATATTGGCCAAGTGACCATCTCTGGCACGTTAGCCGACATCTACTATTTCATCAACATTCTGAAGCACGTCTACGAAAAAATATGGTTATATTTCAGTTATAACAAAATAATTTCATCTTTTAACCCATAAATCGTTTGTGAATTATTAGCATAGATCGTATCTTTTACATAGTACCATACAAAGTAATCTTATGGTGTCAGATCATATGATCTTGGAGATCATCCAACATCACCATTTAAAGAAGTTAAACGTCCATTAAATTTAGTGTCTAGGAAAGCAATTTTTTCTCTTGCTGCATGGGACGTGGCACGATTTTGATAATAAATTTTTACTATGTATGTTGCTCAATCATATAGCGTACTATCAATAAAATTTTCCCGCGTTTCTATTTTCTGCATCTCGTCAAATGACAGTTATTTCTTAACCTTAAATTTAGACACCCTTTACGAGATCTTCTACTTTGATGTCAGTCACAACTTTTATAGGGGCTGTATGGCCATATAATAATCATATAATAAATATACTATCGATTTCGTAATTCTTTTGGTTTAAGAAATTTAAAGAGTACCCCATCTTACCACACTGTTCCCTACGTTTATATAGTTTAATATAAAAATTTATATTGAATTCAATAAGTTCAGTATAATTCAAAAATAATGACTCAATGTGAAACAATTCTACGTCGCAATTTCATCATTAAACTATTCTTCTCACAGAATACTGTCTCAATATTTGCGACAGATGTTTCAATTCAGTACTTGCTAATGCAAGCATATGTATATTTTTTATATGCAGCAGTTTCAAGTACAATGTATTTTTTTATCATTAAAACAATAGAAAAACCATAGGTAAATACTGAAGGAGACTATTGTGTTTCTTTTTTATTCTATGAAATACAAAAACAATTTATTTGATTTAGTAAAGACACGTTTTGGATAACTGACATGAGAAATATTTTTTTTTATTTCATGCGATAACAAACACAGAAGGTATCTATAAGTATGATTATCCAATTAGATATAAGCAACAGAAATTCTGTTTTAATAAATTTACTAATTTTGAATAAAACTCAATAAAAATGTAATGTGGTCCTGCAATGAATTGTGTATAGTAAGTCAAAGCGACATAATATTAAGTATGCTATAAATGTTATAGAGAAAAACAGCTTAATAATAAGCACTGAGGCCAAAATAGACCCCTGAGGTACACCATGAACGTAAATGGATTTGCTAGAAATGCAATAAATTTTTTATTCTTGTGAGCTGTTTTGTAAGAAGCTTTAAAGTGTTTTCAAAAATTATAGAAAAAGAGAAGCCAAATCGTATCAATATAGCCACACACCATGTTTGCGGCCGTACTTCAAAAGGACCTTTACCTTTTTAACGATATTCTCTTCTGTTTGATCTGCTGTCGACCAGAAATAAAATGAAATAAACCGAATAAAAACAAAAGAAAAGTACCTCAGAGAATTGTCTAAACAAAACCTGTCGAGCGAAAAAATGCACCTTCGACAACAGTGCTGGGCAAATATTTAATTAACACGTTAACAACTGGACTGGGTTGTGAAATTTTCCCGTGGTCACGTACTTGGAGGCTTCCATTACGACAATAAGCGGCTCATTTTAAGCAGCATTTTCTGCAATTTGTTTGCTTCGAATGAAGTTCAGTCTCGAGGTGGTGTGATGATGGCTTCCATCTCATCCACTTCATGGCTATTTAAAATGAACAAAAAAAAAATACAAAAGAAAACAAAATACTTGCAGTCTTGAGGAAGAGAAAAAAATAACATTGTTTTCCGCGAATACCATAAATTGAACTGTATGTCTGTCAGACACCGAAAAAACCATGCGTACCTTACCTGCCCAGGTTTAATGAATGTATAAACGAGGCGTCGTGAATTTTTCGTTTTTTTTTCTTCATCTTAGATTTCTTCAAGGAGATACTTGGATGGAAATTGCGGAAAGAACACGGGGTTTTTTCTTTATCGCTACTTTATATAATGCTGCTTAAATGCGATTACATTTTAGATGTTGTTAGCTGTAATATTTATACCTCTGTACCTCTCCTATAAAACCACGGTATTTTAGATACATTAATATCTAATTATTTAATAAACGTTGCTAATAGCGAAAACAAATTGTTTTTTTTTTATGAAATGTTTTAAAGCAGGAAACTCCAATACTCAATTTCGTTTCTTCAAATTGTTTACTTAAGATATTCATCAGTAAGTGTAATAATTCTTAAAAATTACAGCCGACTAGCGATAGTTAGGATCGAAAGGTTGATTGATATAATAAAATAAAAAAGTTGTTTAAAACTAACATAGGGTCATAAAATTTAGCATGAAGCATCATTTGTTTATTGTCGATGCAATGAATTAATAATGGACTCTTTTCTAATATTATTAACCATTCAATGTTTATACACAAGATGTTTTGTATTTGGTACTAGAAAAATTACTTGAAACCATTCTAGATATACGAAATTTGTCATAAAGCATAATTTGTTTATTACTGATACAATGGATAAGTAATTCAAAAAGTGTAAGATTTTTTTCTAATTTTTATTTTAATAGTTCAAAATAATAAATACATGAATACCCGTAAAGTGGCTACTGCGACGAAATGGTCTTTTGTACCAAAGCCCTGTTAGTGGAGTAGACGATCCGCTACCGCTAAGGAAAGCCAGAAGGTCAACCACAGAAGAATTAATCTGAGCTTAAGAACCCTTTGCCGAATCTCCCATTTCTAATCCGTGTCAAAATCGGACAGTCACACAATATGTGAGTTGTTGTTTCCTCGTCCGTCTAGACATAGTCGACATTCTGTCTCAACTGGCAGACCTATTTTATGAAGGTGAAGTCTGACCCCGTGATGGTCAGATAAGTAACCCACCAGCAGCTTTAGATCCGCTTTGCTGAGGATAGTGGCGTTTGAAAAGGAGTAGGGTGTAATAAGTTCTTTAGCTTATCGTAGCCCTACGGCATTGTTCCAATATAGAACTTGCTTAGTTTTTGCTATCCATCCACCACACTCTTGGCTACAGATCAGCCAATGCTGCAGTAGGGTTCAGGGCCTTGGTACCTAATAGATAACCCTTCTCTGGTCATTTCGTCCGCGACTATATTATCCCTCAATGCCAGAGTGCTCCAGTACCCAAACAAGTGTGATTTTGTTTGAGGGATTCAGGCGTGGGAGACAGTCAAAGCACTCTTTGACGAGTCTAGAACGAAAGCTTCACGAAGCACAATTCTTTATTCATATAGTCTGATTTAAGATAGACCTTGATATCTAGATTGTGCTTTAAGATGCTCATCTAACCTTTGTCGGCCATGGGCTTGTCTGATATAACCTGCACTTTCAGAGCACTAAAAACAGCTATTTTCAAAATGAAAATATGCAGGGTGGCAAGTTCAACTATGGCTTCTATAGCAAATGTGGGATAGGTCCGCATAACTCCAGTTATGGAGCCTGCAAGTCGCTGCAACTTGTTGTATTTTGTAATTTCTGACTGCTGCCGAATCTTAAACTACCAAACAATGGCGGCATAAGTAGCTATAGGGTTAATAACAGTGTTGTATAACCAAAAGATCATCTTTGGCTTTTGACCCCAGGTTTTACCGAAGAGTTTCCTACAAGCCCACTAGGCTCTTGTTGTCTTGTTCAGGGTATTTATTCAGACCTTTTCTGGGTTAATGATGAACAAAATATTGTACTTAGATTTAAGCTTATTATATGTAATTTTTAATAATAAATTAAAAAACAAAAATAGTTTACTAACAAACATCTCGTCCTTACTCCAATATTTAAAATCTTACATAAAAATCCTTTACTCAAAATCGATCCAAGCCACTAAAAACACTTTAGAACTTTTCTTCATTCTTATAACCCTACTTAGTCAAAGAAAAATCCTAAAATTTGGTTTATTGTTAATACACCGGGCGCAAAAACCAAAATTTCATATACAGTGAGTTCAACAAGAAAGGAACCGCATTTTTCTTTTTACTTATACAAAAAATATATATTACTAATTTTTTTACATACAAATATATTGAAAGTGCTACGACGCAACTAATTAATAAATTGTGGAGACTCCGCCGCTATCGAGAATAGCCTGGCACCTTTTAGGAATGCTTTTCACGAGTTTTTCCGGGTACGAGTGATTCAATCGACAGCGAATGCCATATCTTCTGTCTTGAATTAGCTGCTTGAAATTGTGCACAGGCCTTCTAACGAGTTGGTTCTTCATTATGTCCCACATGTCTTTTATCTTCTTCGAAAAAGGACAATTGCTTTCTTTCTGAACAGACTGTATATCTATATTTCGAGTTGTTAATGAAAATTAGAAAAAAATCTTGCTCCCTCAGAATTACTTATCCTTACTTATTCCTAGGTTGATATTAAGAAACTTTTTTATTTTAGTACAAAAATCAATACTTCCCAGGACGGGTATCACTCGTCGGCTGCTGAGTGTGGCTGCTATAATAGTTTCAGCGTTATTTATTTAAAAAATGACTTAAGATATAAAAGAAGATAAATATAACGATTTTTAAAAATTATGGCTTGTGCAATAGGGCAATTGAAAAGCCTTTATTAACACTAGAACTACCGGCGCGTAAGTTTGTAATTTTAACAACTTCCTACACCTTTAATTTAATACGCTTTCAAATTTGAATAAATATTTATTAATGGAAAAAGGTTTTTGAATATGTCGTAATTATCAATTCTATTAAATTTTGGCATAAATCAGAAGAGAATTACAAAAATATACATTTAAATGAAGTAAGGAATTGAGTACCAGTACCTGGTTTTGGTAGTTCTAGTGTTAATAATTCATTTTGGTTAAAAACATACTTTGATTAAGCTATAAATAAGAAATTTTTCTTGAATCAGTAGTTGAGCCCATGAATTATTTTGCCAAAATAGCATCTAAAGAGTTTATGCGATATGAAAATGTGATCTTTTTCAGGTTCTTCACCACAATGATCTCTGCATAAAATTGTCTTACCAAATCTTAGACATATTAAAAAGTCGAGTTTAAGACAATTTCAGAAGCGCCGATTTTATTTTCTCCCATTATTTTCAAAAAAATTGTGATTTTTGCGGCTGGAAGAAATTCTTGGGTATCGGAAATGTTATATGCTCTAAAACATGAGTGGTTTTATAGGAATTTCCACATAAAATACATTGCTTAGCTACGCGAACTTACATAAGTTATTATTACTATAAAAATACTTAGAAATAAGTCAAACTGATATAACAAAATTATAACTTAGTATAGCTGCATTTCACAATACAAATTTGTTTTAGATACCAGCAACATTTATTAAATAATTAGCTAGTAGTTTCGAAAATACTATGCTTTTGTGGGAATTTTCATCAGTGTATTCGTCTTGTTGCAGTATGAATTTAATAAATAATCACTTTGCTGACCTGCAACGTTTCCGTATGTAATTAAATCAACACAAGCTGCAAAATGATATGATCATCGCTATGAATTATTTTTTTTATTGAGGCCACTGGTCCCATTCATAAATTGCTGTGTGAGCTGCTTCCAAAAGTAAGCAAGCAAGCAATCGAGCAAGTAAAGTATTCAGCCCAGTATGGCCCAGAGTCCAAAGAGACGTTGATTTAACACGAAAAAAAAAAAACGAAATCCACAAAAGCGAACGAAAATAATAAATTGTAATGTCATGAAAGCTGATGTTGAACTAATTGGAATGTTTCAAGTGATAATGAGGCCTTGCATTCGTATGTTATCATTGAAATTGTTACTTGCGCGCATCTTAAAGATACGCCCAAGACAACAGAAGTTCAACTTTTTTATATATAGGAGGTCTCGTTGTGCGTCGTTGTTATGATCATGAATGGAAATTGGAGGCAGCGATAAGACGGTGATAGCCATCTTTTTAGGCCAACCAAGCTATCGAACAAAACATCAATTTATTACCTCTCAGTCCGCCCAACTTAATCGATCGACGATCAATGACTTGCTCACTTAAAAGGTCACAAAAATTCAATCGCACAGTGCGATCAAATGTCGACAATTTCGACTGATGATGACGAAGACAAAATTGATTATATCAAATGAATAGACCAAAACGAATTTCCCTACTTTAATATTTTTAATTAGACAAAAAATATATATAATAATTTTATAGAAAAAGAAAACCTAAATACTGATAATTCAAAAACAAGTATTCGTTGACGCAATTCCCTTTTGTTTTGAATAATGGCAATGGTTTTTGTCGCACCTGAAAAAATTTCATTTGATTATAAATTATTTGCGCACGCTTTTGTTCATGAAAAAAAATTGTTCATTGTACCGAAAAATATTTTTACTCAATTCTCGGCATTGTCGCCAGCATATTTAACAAACATATCGCATTACTCAAAAACATTTTCAATGCCTTTTGAGGGTATGTTTACTTTAATATCCCTATTGTTCTCCGATGAGATGATAGATTTGATCACAATTAAGCTTAGATAGAATAAAAGATAAAATGAAACAACCTTAAAAAATAATTTATATTATAACAAATCTTTCCGGATATTAAATATGAAGAGAAAAAAACATGTTTACATTAGCTCAAGGAAATAACAATTACAACACTAAGAAATGGGGTTTTTTCCGGCTTTATACAAAATCTACTTATTATTAATTTATTTTCAATAGAACAGTGCAATACAATAAACCAAACAATGTTGTAGCGCTGTGGAAATAATTTCAACACGTAATTTAAAATTTATATTTCTAAGTACTGGGTAAATTACATTTAAACATCCTCTCTGTTGAACGTAATGGGCTCATGAAAGTCAAAGTTAGAGAAAGGAGCTTGTCTAATAAGAAAAAAAACTGTGATATTTTGTGGCTGTTCCATAAACATCGATCGCTATAGCATTATTTATATAAAAATTGAGGCTAGTGAAACTCGTTTATTTCACGTGATCATTAAAACGATGAAGCTATTATTAAGTTAAGACGATCGTTGGGGGGGTCATTGACGCGATCATTGAAGCAATTACGGTTCAATTATAAATGCGGGTATTTAGCCGATCGTTGAAACGATATTTGATGGGAACTTCTTACACAGAAATTCATTTATAATCGAAGATCATGGCAACTTGTATAAATTTTACCTAAACGGTTTGAACACAATCCTATAAAATAACTGAGTTTAAGTTAAGTTTTGTATGATATACGAGGATAAATCTTACTTTCAAAAATGAGTTCTACTTACTGAAAGAAATTTTAACTAGCAATGTTTTGCAATATTAAAGAAGATTGTAATAAAAAGACATTTGCTATTGAAATATGATAACAAGGTTTCTGTTAAGCCAATTTGATGACGTAGACATCAAATATCTCTTGTTTTAATAAGACAATGAGTCCAAGTACACAATGGGAACAACAATTGTGCTCCTACGTCTATTCAAGCTGGTAAACAAAAATTATGATATCAATGGCTATTGAAATTAACGTAAATGTTGTCCTTTGACCTTTTCTCTACAATTTGACTTTATAGAGGTGAACCAGAAAATATAATGCAAAGTACTTAGGTGAAACACATCTTCGAAAATTGCCATAATTTTTGTTTATTATATTATAGTCTTAATTGAATTGAGTGTTTAAAAGCAAAAAAAAAATATATATAGTTGTGCAATTAAAATTCTTTATACAAACAAAATTCCCCATTTCTTTAGGTTTGAAAGACACATTATAATTATTATCCTTCTTAGAATTTAGTGGCTCAAACCTGTAACCTTAACCCGTAAAATCTTATGATTCACGTTAAAGATTAGCCCCTTTTTTTTTAACAAGTAATTTAAACAATTTCTTGGAACAAGCGTAACTCAGTGAGCAATCAAAGTAGTTGCTGACGAAATTCCTCATTTTCTATGACCGTAACCGGAAAAATCATGAGTGTGTCATACCTTCTGCTCACGAATAGGCCTAAATAGCACGTCAGAGGCCAGAAAATTAGCGCAATCAGAAATTTTTCGAGTGCTTGACACTTGACCACCTCTAATTACGTTTTCAGTGAAACAAGTGAACTTCGGCCCACACGAGATTAAATACTCGGACAGGTATGTATATATGTATATATATATATATTTTTTTTTTTTATGAAATTCCATGCATAAAACAATTTTCGCAAGAATTAATCGTAAAAATTTATTATCTCGGACGTTTTTGCATGTGGTGCTGATGTTGCCTTACCCGAAGCTTTGATAAACAAAAATTACGCAGCCATCTGAAGCCCGGTTAATAGCTAGTCTTAAGTCTAATAGCGGTCTACGACAGGTTATATTAAGCGTTTGAATGGGCGAAGTATAACCTAATCAAAACAAATTATTCGAGACTTTGACGATCATAAAAATTCCATGCGCGACTGTGAACGATATCGCGGTCATTGCGTTTAATGGGCATTCTTCAGCCGATTCGACTTACAGGGGAAAACCTTTCTCTTTCACCTCCGTAGGCCCTCTTCTTTTTCTTCACCTTCTTGAATTGTTAATTTATTTTTATTGCAATTGTCTTACAGGCGAATAATTTTGTAAGCTTTTATCGGACCAGGCTCATCGCTACGCTCATGACAAAAACATTTCATTTGAATGAAAGAAACATAAATTTATTTATTTATTTATTTTTTTTTTTTTTTCGTGATACGAATGGGTGTCGCCCACAGTACCGGACTCGTAGCTATAGCTAAGATTGTCCGCAAATAGACCTGAGCTGACTAAGGAAACTTTAAGGCGCGCTCTTTTGTATAGGCTTGCCAGACATACTGATTTTGTTAGTATTACTTATTAACATTTATTTGCTCCTACCCTATACAGATATCTGATAATTCTCGAAACAAAAACTATCCTGGACACAGGTAGAAGTCAAACCCATGACCTTCGAATTTGCGCTTCAATGTCCTAACCAACTGAGTTACTATGATTACTTTGGAATTACTTCAAGTAATTTTGAAAGTATACATGGCATTTACGATTTTCCAATGTTCTATATATTCTATATATTCTGACCTTTAAGGGGTATTTGTAGAAATCAATGGTTAGGTGTTTTTAAGGATAAATGATATTGTAGGAATACTTTACGATATTTGTATTAATTTTTCAAGCCTAAAATCTGGCAAGTCTCTTTCGTTTCGCATGACACACATCTAACGGCTGGAAATTTTTGATTTCTTACAAATTCCCATTAGAATCACGAAAACAAAGCATCGGGGCTCTGATGTTGACTAATTTGCGAGTGCACGTCTTAATGCCACCCCCTTTCCATAGTCGCCGACGCGAGACGGAGGATAAGAGGCCGTATATAAAGTCGTCGTGTGTCGCGTCTTACGTGTATGCTGTGCTTTATGAAAATGGAAATTACTGTTTAAAGAGGCATTTAGCGCTTGATAAAATTTACATTTTAATGGGCCCCCTTAAGCTGAATGTTAGTCAGGTGAGAATGACTAAAACGTGCTGATAATATACAAAAGAAATCGAAAAAAAATAAAAAAAAAAATAAAAATTATAGACGGCCGCAGATCATTGCGGGTGACTGTAAAATGATTGCATGGGCCTGGGCGCATAACTCATTCACGTTCCTACAGATTTCTGGCGAAATCAGCGTGACGCAATACGCTCCATATCAGCTGAGGTATTACAATGCGTGCAAAATAATTTTTTTTATTTTTTTATTATTTCATTTGGTTGCTAAGAAAATTGGCAAGCATTCTGCAACACAATGGGACTAAAGTCAATGTCACCCACTGAATTTTACCGCCCGCCTTCGTTGCTGAGTCGCTATCGACATGAAAAACCAATCTCTTGATGCTCCAATGGTTTTTCCATACCATTGACCGGAAACTCATGAACGTTTTATCAAATAATCAATTGAATTTCATATTAGAGAAAGTAAACCTACATATTTACGTTGGTCTGACTTCACATCACATAAAGTGGTTAAGTCCACTTTATTGAATGCTGATTAGTAACAATCTGTTAACAACAAGTACAACCCTAATAGAAGTTTCCACTCATATAGGAGGCACTTATATAAAATCCCCTTTTGAACATTTTCACATACTGCAAATGCCTACATATGTAACACATTTTTGATAATATAGTTTTCCTTTTCACGTAGACAGTGTTATAATCTCTTTTTATGCTAAAATGATACATTTCTACCTATAAATTTTATAAAAGAGGGAAAATAAATTCCAATAAATAGTTGAGATTTTATTATTCGATATAAAAATCGGTGATAAACCACAACATTTATTTTAAATGACAATTTCAGAATTTGTTGTTTAATTTATTTTTCACTTCTCTTCACGAACGCTCTTTTTTCCATTTTGCAGAGATAAATGAATTGAAAATGTTTGGAAATTAATAGACTTTTTGGTGTTATGCATATGATGCATATTTTTCTAAAAAACAAATACACGGCATTGTGTGTCATTATTCATCAAATCCTAGAAGATATTTACGTATATTTTCTTATTGGTAATTAAACATATTTTACTTCTTGAAAAAGAATTTTAAACTGAAAGTTTATTGTATTTTCGATACGACTGCAGATGAATCGTATTCAGGAATAAGTCCCCTTAAAGATTATTCAGCCGATTTAAACAGAAATTGTCTAAAATATTTTTGGGCTGTTATTGGTTTGAATGAACTGCCAACTTATTTTTTGGACATATAATTAGAATGATTGTTACTTTTCTGTAAACAGAAAAACAGAAAAAATAATTGTCGTCCTATGAATTCCGTTTATACGTCCATTAAGTGGTAACTACATTTTGAAATGATTAAAAATGGGTAGTTTTTAGGATGTTTTTAAAAGAAATGATAATCACCAATGCAATTTAATGAAGGGGTATTTGTTAAACATATATTCGATCACTCAAAATTAACATTTTTCTACAAAATGAAATCGTCTAAACGAGTTTTTTTTCGAAACTGGTATTTTTAAACTGGGGTGTAGTATATAAAATTCAAATTTTAACCGATTGACTTGAATTTTGTTATAAAAGATTTTTTTGTAAAAAACAAATACTTTACTTATGACATTTTTCATATCTATTTATTGAGGCCGAAAATAAATTCTTTTATCAATGCCTCGTTATTCTTTGAAATTTTTATAGTTTACAAAAACCTCACATATTTCTTTAGCTGATACCTTGTAGAAAATAAACTTAAAGATTTAGTTTTCTTAGATACAGCCGATTTTAGAAAATCCTGGTTACCATTTCATTCTCTAATGAAACGAATGAAACGCCGTGATTTAAAAAAATCAAATTGATTAATTAATTAACCAGTTAAATGCGGAATTTATTTTTAAATGTCCCTCACAGGGAGCGTAATTAAAATCAAGCGGTGACGAATATACACGTCGAACGCAATGCAAACCATCCCATAATAAATTTAACGAAAGAAAAATAAAAGTCAAATGATTAAGATTTTATTTTTATTAGATAAAAATTAATAATTCAAAAAAAGGTAAAATACAGCAAAAGGTTTATTAAATTTTATAAATATCATGTTATTGCAAGAAACCAAAAAATACCAAAGGCCTTCATAATTTGCGTTTTTTATTTAAATTATTACAATGGCTATTGGGTAGACAGCAAACTAAACAAGGAAAAATAATCAAAAAATTTTGTTAAAAATAGTAGATTATATAGGGAACCCCTATATCAAGGAATCTAACCTATTTCTTTTTTTTAATTTATAACAGGTTTACTGTTAATATAAAAAATATAATACTACATATTATCGGCATTACATATCATTGAAATTTTGACTTTTTTTATTTAATTGTAATATTTTATTTTCCACGATGTTCATACACGTCAACCGCACCGCAATAGAGCTTTAAATTACGGTGTATGCACGTCGAACGTGAAACTGGTTTCGTCCTAAAACTGCTAAGTCACAATTCAATGGAAAATTCAATGAAAACGTGATGATAAGGGATTTTGGAGTCGCTGATTTTATTTTGGAAGTTCCTATGATACAACACAACTAGGGTATGACAATAGGGGTTGAAGGGGGCATATATACATCTCATTTTCGGTACATTTCTAAATATGAATCGCCTCCAACCCTATTTTATAGGTCCTAGGAATCCCGAAAATGGACTCAGCGACTCCGGAAACTTAACTATGCAGAGATTAAATGACAGGCAGCGAATTAAAGGGTTAATAAGTGCCCCTTTATCATATTGAATTAGTGTTCTTCTTTTTCTTTAAAGAAATTTATAATAACTAGCTTTGTTTTAATCATTTCCAAGTTGTGTTATCTCTTAAGCCCACAGATAAAGGAATAAATATAAATGTTATTGCAGTTTTAACTACATATAAACAATTAATTTTTGTCACGCGACTAAGTAAATGCACTACAGCAGCATTTTTTACTTTTTGAAAAAAACCATCTTATGCCCAATCCCAATGCCGAGTGGTTTATTTTCCGATATCAGTCAATTTCCCGACTATTTCCTGACCATATCCTTTGATTTCCTGGATTGGAAATCTGTCTGTGAATAGCACTGCAAGTGCATTTCTCTGAGAATTTTCGAAACTTCGTAAAAAAAAGATTGCCTATGCTCCTTTCTTTGGCAGACTATCTCATTTGAATATGTTCTTATCTAGTTGTACCACCAAGGGTCTATACACCTCCGCAAAATTGTAATGTATTGCGGAGCTAGTCAAAAGTGCAATTAATTCCTAGATTTCCCACCGGGAAATAACGGGGATACAGCGGAAACATACGAGAGCACTAAGCCATCGGCTCAACATGCAAAATAGATGGTGAGCCCCAACAACCATATCTCTTGGCTGGACAACAAAATAAAAATCCGGGAACCACTTCGCTCCATCCCAAGGAGTCACGGAAATAAATTTATTTTTCTTATCTCCCTCATTTGGCCGTTGTCCACAGAACTGATTTGAAATCAGTACATTTTCCCCCATTTTCCTCTTCGTCTTATTTTTCCCTATATGGTGGAATAAACTCAAGCAATTCGAGCCGAGACATTTTAGATCTTTTGAGTAGTTTTACCGCCCCTCTGTATGTTGAGCCGATCTATGCAATGTCCATTAGGTCCCAAGTCAACAAAATTAAATACGAGGCCCAGGCATGGATATAAAGTAAAAAAAAATACAACAACCACCGGCAGCAACAACAACGAAAGCAAAACCCAGGGAAAAAACCTAAAAAAGGGAAATGAGCCAGGCAACCCCATAAAAATGGTTTCTTTGCTAACCTAAGCCGAGCTGGGAGGATTATGGTTTTATTTATTGAAATGTTTGTTAGGCCGGGACCTTGTCGCTTTATATGCACCGCGTGTGTGCGGGATGGGATGATAAGAGCCAACTTGTACGGCCATTAAAATATTTCCTCGTTTTTTCCTCAGGCAAATGCGCTCCATCACCCTGCACTCGGCTGTGTCGACCGTAGGCACAGATACCGTGCAAAAGATATCGTAAATCAAACCAGGAAAAAGACAACACCGGGCCACATCGCAGCCCCGCGAGAGCACGTTCGCAAGAAAACGCCAGGGAAACGTGCCCAATTGTTTTTAGGGGGGGGTTCTTCATCTATAATGAGGCTTTTTTTTCGCCGTAACAAAATCGTGAACTTTACTAGCGGAGCACGGGATGTCTTAGTGTCTTCCTACCGGACACATATCTTAAGAGTTTTTTAAAGAAAAAAAAAAAGACTTTGGGCAAAAATTATTGACAGAAAATTATCAAGAAGTTAAGCCGATTTCGGAAGACGACGACTGGTTTAGCCCCGTGCACCGCAACGGTCTTCCGCTCTCCTTTTACGTTTTCCGCCGCCCGGCAGTATCTTCTTTGTTTCTTTTCTTTTTGCGTTATCACGTCTTGAGAAATTTCTTCAGAATAATCTCGTTATCAAGCGAATTAATGAAAAAGACATTAAGCGGCAGAGTGAAATGAATCAAGAAGTTTGCTCAAAAAAAAAAAAAAAAAATAAGACGAGTTAGTAATAAGTCCCAGAAAATATCTCAACTTTGGATATGGGTCACGTTCTTCTCGACAACAAATCACAGAGTATTTACGCTTTAGCTGACGTTTTTCCGTTCTGCTTTTATTATTTTTCTTAATTACCCCCCGCCCCAAAGGGTTGTTGCTGTCTATGAAGAAACAGTAGAAAAACGCAAAAAGTATTTCTTAAAACTCTAGTCGTTAAAAATACCCCACGATGTTTTTACTGCCGCCTCCAGCGCGACCACGCAAAAGACCTTGATATAATCACGATTTGATTGAAATCGGAACCCCGGTACTATTCGAACGACTATAGACCGCGGCACTCCCGTTCTCTAGTGTAATCTGCGAGAAGCGATTTCAATGAGAATAAGAATTACCGCGCTAATGCGCTAATGCGCTAAATTGCCATTTTTAACTTTTTTCATAGCTCAAACTAATTAAGTTTAATTAGACTTAGAGGAATAATCATTAAAAACTGAACTATATACGAGCAATTCAAATTCAACCGAAAACGTTTCAATTCGATCTTTAATAGATAGTTTCATTAATATAAATTTCTTCGTCGTAAATCAAAAGTTAAAAATATCACAAACGGATCAAATAAAACTTTCTATAATTTTCAAAAGGAAAAAAAATATCTTAGTATAAACTCCGCAAATCGTGGACTATATAATAACACATACATAACTATTAGAATATAAGATGCACTACAAAATAAAAAAGGAAGTGAGTAATTGAGATTTTAAAAATAGGTATTTCTATGAAAATGGATTAAAAAACAAATAAACTTTCAACAAATGTTTTCAATATCAATAAACGCTATCTGCTTATAAATCAAATTTTATAAGTATTTGTGTTTTTATTTTAGATAGATAGATTACATTGGTGCCTCTAGTGGCATTAATAAAAAAATAATTATTTTGATTAGTTTCCACACGTTTTCACAATCTCTGCAAGAACACATTTTAAAGGTATCATTTTGGGTAAGTCGTATTAGTTCGTATTTCCTATTTATATGTTATATTCGTAAATGATTGTAATTAACTCTCAAATTCGTTTGCACATTTGGCACATAAGAAATGAAATTTAATTTAAGAAATATAGGAAAGGAAGAGGATTTAACTATCGATATAAAATGTTTAAGGCTGCACAACCCATAACCCAAATGTGGAAACCTTAAATTGCTGGCACTATTAAATTTCATATTAAAATACAAAAATACGATCCTAATACATATATAACATTTTTTCAGGCTAGATATTTTTTTTATGACATCGTCATTTCTGTTTTTCATGGAACAAATTTACAATTTTTGTACTTAAATGAGAAAAATACGACTTTAACGAAGGATATTAAGGTTTTATGTAAGTTGTAAATATTCGTTTTATTTGATTTTTATACTTTAAATAAGTGTGCAAGTTAAAATTCGAATAATACGTAGTAGTAGAAATCGACTAAAAATCAGAAAATAAATGGAATACAAAAATAACATTAAAAATAAATTGATATAAAAAATGCTTAAATTTAGAGATTTTGAATATAGGTACCCCTTCTTCATTTTGACCCCTTAACATTTAGATTAAAAACCAAAGACATAATCAGAGAAACTAAATTGAACTTATTCAAAAATCTTAAAATTGAAGGTTACATTGCCGATTGTAGCCAAATAGAAATTAAATTTTTGTGAAAACAGAGGTTCAAAGTTTCTCACAGTAAAGATTCCAAAAGTTTGTAATAGTGTGCTGTAGGTTATTGATTATATATAAATTGCAAAACTGTTGGTAAGTTTTTGATTTTTAATTTCTTATTGTCTTATGAAAGATATAAAATCCTAGTCAAATCTAATTTTTATTTATACTTCAATGAAAAAATTAAATTTCATTTAAATGAAGGTTCTTAGTATTAACCCCCCAATTAAATGTTAGTGCCAGCAAAGTAGCCAAAGCAAAATTTGCAGTATTCACAACATCCAGAAATATCGCTGGCAAGAAAGCCATCCTAACGGAAGCGATGAAGTGGCAAATTGTGCTGCATATCATAATAGAGGATGTGCGGAAAGGGTGTATGGTAAGGGGTGAAGATAATGCCATACCAATAAAAGATGAACTTAACCGTATCCGATAATAACTACAAGCGTTTCGACCGAAACCTTCAGAAACGTCCTCCGAAATCATGACTTACAAAGGTAAGTAAATCCCTTCTAAGAAAATGTCATTATCAAAAACGATTAAAACGCTGTAACAATTTTACCATTGAGATTTGAGGAAATGTAATTTGGTCCGATGAAACTAAAATTAATCAAATTGGTTCATAGGCTGGATTGATAGTTGGCAATGGACGTGGAAAATGTCCAATTTACTTCTTCGTTACATTAAGCATATCGTAAGATATGGGAGAAAGCAGCATCCGGTTTAGGGGGTATGATGAGTTATAGAGTTGGACGATGCGAACGAATTATAGCCAAGGTGACTGCTGTTGACTATGACATCCCAAAACTTGGTTACTTCGGCAGTTAACAACAGTAGGGAAAGGATGCACTTAAGGTAATTTTTCAACAACGAGGACTTCTGACATAAATAATAATATTAAATTTAATAAATTCAATGACTTGCTAAAGTATAAAATATTAAATGGTAGCGAAAGTTTATTTTAGTAAAATAGAATCATCCAATTAATTGATCAAATGCCTTTTTTTGTCTTTTTAGGTTTTAAAATGATTTTTACAAATAAACTTTTTTTTTTTGTTTAGAGAGAATATAATTTTATCATTATTCATTTATCCCTCTTCTATTTTCTTTCTTATTTCAAATAAAACTAAATATGAATTTAGCATTATATGGTTCAATCAGTTGAGTCGCTGTATTCTTTATTTTAAATGGCTTTTACTTTTTCCCAAATTCTGGAAATTCGACTTAATGTACTTTTATTAAAACTTTTTTAAACACTTAAGTAATTTGAAAAAAAGTGGATTATTTAAGCAATAAGGTTTATCAAATTTCTTAATCTTACAAAACCACATTGATGTGACAAAATATAATATCAATTTTTACTAATCAGTCAATCCAGGCTTACAGAAACATATGTGTTGTAATATACAGCTGTAGGAAAGAGGATTTTAAAAAGAATTTACGAGATTTTATTTTTATTTATGTTTGTTATCATCCAAAATGCCAATAAATCGCCTGAAGTGAGTAAACAACGTTATCAAGGCCCTTAATCTGAGACTCTCAACCAATAGCATCATAAGCAGAAAATAAATTCAATTTTACCCAACTCTGGGGAACATGGGTCAATTTCTCTTTTCAAATTGAAAGATAAGATAAAATTGTCGCGCCGTACCGCCGCCGCTTTCCCGGTGCGCCCGGTGGTCCGGTCATACTTCTTCCATTGTGCACCTCAAAAGAATCTCAATCAGGGTTCATGTCACCTAATCGCAACTCCATGGCTATGGTACTGATGAAATTCACTTAACAAAGAATAGAAATAGAAATGAATCTGAATCCTGCCAATTGCACTAATAACGCAACCAGTCGCCCCATTTTTGCCGTTTTGAGGCACCTTAGACCGAATTTATGAATGAATGAAAAATAGAAGCTGGCCGCAGCAGTTTTCGATCTCACGGCCGTCACTCGATGAATCACAATCCATTATTCAAATCCTGAGTGAGATTCGGCCGTGACGAGGTCATTTTATATTTTTATATAAATGTATTATGCTGGCCTGAATTTCGCAGATGCTCCTTTTTTCCTATTTTCATTATGTTAGACTCTAGAGCATTACGTGCAGTACGATCTTGTCGCCGCGCAGGGCCATCGTCCACCAGAAGACGAAAGCGAATGAATTGCACCTAGGAATTCGAGTACCACGACTATTTATAGTCGCCTGTCCAATATCAGAATATCGGATGTCGTCTCAGTCTAAACCACTAGCCTCTGGCCTCTGTCTCGTCGCATGGGAGGACAGACAAGAAACATTCGTCTATTGGCGACTTTTAAGCACTGGACCATGTCCAGGACGTTTTAAAATCAAATTTATGACCAAGCCGGATTATTTATTTATTTATTATTTTGTTAGTATCTTTTGGTTGTCCAGCTCAGAGACACGATCAAAAGAGATCTTTGAATGATCTTCGCAATTGCAATGACTTAGAATGGTTTCTGGCCCCGGTCATGGATGAGGATAAATTACCTTCATCCATTCTGTAAATATGTCTCTGATTGTGCGATCAATGTTCAGGGAATTATTCGGATGAGTTAACCACCGCCACGCAACAATCCGGGAGAGTGCTTTTCAGTGATGCATTGAATCGCAGCTTTCAATAGATCTTATAATAAAAAAAAATTTTTTGATTATTTCCATTTCTTATTTTGGTGGACTTCAAAGCGACACAAACGTGCGGGCGGAAAAGGGGTTAAGCGAGAAAAAAAGCGATACACTTTTCGCTTGAGATAAGCCACTTCGCGGCCACGAGCAGTGAGGCTTGTCTATTAAAAAAACCACGCGCCAATTGGGAGAGCTGTTCAAACCAAGAAAAAAACATTGCTGTGCTAGAAATGTTCAACGTTTTTGTTACATTCCCCATTTATTTTTTTTTACGTAAATTTAATCGCCCCATGATATCGTAGAGATGCGAAACGCACTCTATAGAACCGGTCAGCCGAATTTGCTTAATGAAATCACGTGTGCATTTCGAATCGTAGAGGAAATTTCCTACAAACAGCAATTCTTTATAGAATTCTTTTGATCATCGCCCCCAAGGGAAATTTATTGAACATTTTTTGGCACCAGATTTTGTTATTGGGTACACCAAACGTTAAGAAAAACAGCTGATCTTATGATGCAATAATTTACTTCGTCACCTTCTTTAATTTATGAAGATACAAAGTAGAAAACTATTCGAAAACTTTCTCATTCAACGTTGTATTTTTAACTTCAATACACTTAAACCTCTTTATAATGAACAAATATCTCGGTAGCTTCAATTGAAAATATGCAAACTTCTTGTTGAGATCCTTCTTTTCAGTCGAGATCATTATAGCGATGTTTTACTATGTTCTAAATTTAAAATTAGAAGTTTTATAATTATATACTAGCAGGTGCAAAACCTCATTCTTTATCTCTATATATTTTAAGTATTTTAGCTAATTTGAAATATCAAAATTCCTCAAATAGTTGTCATTTCGGTAACTTAAATAGTTAAAATAAAATTTACAAAATTCTTATTATTAAAATTTTAATTTTTTTAAAGTAAATCTTATTTATTAATGATAAGATAATTTATTTATTTATCCAATTATTGAACCAGAAAAAATTTAAGTTTTACGTACATAGTAAAAATCATATAAAGGTGAACGTCGTCACCTAAACATTGGTCCGATTATCTTAAAACTAAAAATATAATTTAGATCTAATTCTAACCACTAGAACTGGTTAAAATTTTGTTTCTAATAGCATGATTATGACTATAAATAAATTTATTTATTAGATGATTTAACAAATTTAAAATATTTTTATCAAATGTGTATTTACTAAAATTTTTTAATAACCCGAGCGTTTTAGGTAACTTTTAATTATTTTGCTCTTATTGCACCAAATTTTAAAGTAGCATTTTATAAAATCTGACCGAAACTCTATAATTGTTTTAGCAATGAATATTAGCAATACTTTTGCAATTTTTGGGAGGGCAATAAATTTTTTTCTGGTTTTACTGAGCAAAAGTTGATGGATTTCTTTAAGATTGGAGTAAAATGAAACTACATCAAATGATTGCTTAAGACACATTGGCATATTTTTTATAGTGAAGTTTTATTTTTTGTATACACTATGAAAGAGACTATATATATACATATCATCAACAATGTTTTGGTATTCATTATTTTTCATAATTTTAAAAAGATAAACAGAAGATATTTTGATTTATTTATTAAATACGTGATATGTTGGTCCTATTTCATATTGAAATCAAAAATTATTCCCAGATATTTGTAGTGATGAACCCTGTTCCAAATTTAATTATTTATTTCAATCTTTAAATTCTGTGGTGCACAATCAACGTAATTGCCGAAAGATATATATATATGCAGTCTTATTTGGATTTAATATCAATTTGTTAGGCTCAAGGCAAGTCGTCACTTTATGTAGATATGTTTTGTTTTTTTTTCTTGTACAATGTTCCACTCTTTCCATTAATCCAATAACACAGTACCATCCGCGTTAGTATTATACCTTCTGGTATTTCAGTGAGAAGATCTTTTATATATAGGATTATTAGAAGTGGGCCTAAACCAGTACCCTGCGGAACACCACTTCCTATAATGTGATATTCATTGATTTTACAAGGTGCGACAAAATAACATTGACTAGCCATTTTCCTAATGAACATTTTATAAACAAAACAAAAAAAACAAAAAACATAAGACTTCAAAATAAAAGGAACCAATCTTCATCTGTAACACTTCGTGAAATTTTTGACTTTGCGTCGCACTCCTCCGATACTTAGTCCCATTCCTTACGCAAGAATTGCTATAGCGATTCCAAGCTTAGGTAACGCGTAGCACAGACTGACCTCTAAAATGGATCATATGTTGTAATTTATAAGATTAAGGTCCAGAGAGTATGGCGGACATTCTACATTAGTAATGAGGCTTGGAAAATGTTTCCTGTGCCACTGTTGTTTTGTTGTTATCTTATGTGCTGGAGTCCTGTTGAAAAGTCCATTCTGGGTTGCCGAAGTGTTGCTGATCCTAACGAAGTACATCGGAAATCAAAGCCTGTGCTACGCAAAACTAAAGTTTGCAGTCAGTAAGGCAATCCTTGCGTCAGGAATAGGACAAAATATCGGTGGAAGACAAAATCAAAAATTTCACGAATCATTTGAATTTAATTAAGTATGTTTACAAATGAAGATTGGTTCCTTTCATTTTGAAGTCTTATGCTTTGCTTTATTTGCTTATAAAATGTTCATAAGCAAAAACGCTAGTCATCGTTATTTTGCTGCATTGTATTATTTATTTTAAGGTTTTCTTTCCTATCAGGTACATAAGTATTATAGCTTGTGCACTTCCTCTTATACCATATTTGTATATTTTATTTAATAATATTTGGTGCTTTACTGTGTCAAATGCTTTCGCTGGGTCAAGAAAAGTACGAATAATTATCAAGATTGTTAATACATATGTATAATGAGAAATATGAGCCAAACTAACCAACGTTTTTTTCCTAAATCCAAACTGTTGAATGGATAACATTTTTATTTCATCCAAAAAATTAATCAGGTTATTACATATTATTTTTTTCAAAAATCTTTGCTATATTAAAGAAATTGATCTGTAACTTGATATGTTAGGTTTGTCACCTGTATTTGTGTATTATTTCCGCACATTTAAGTTCTCAGAGCCAAATAGTTAAAAATGTACCCTAGTGGTTTTAATTATATTATTATTAATAAGTTTTAATATCTTTACATTAATGTTGTTAAAGCCTATTGCCTATTATTTCATAATTTAAATCTGATTAGTAAGCCATATAAAGATCGATTTGCTTACGAAATGAGGTAATTTCAGATCCTCATTTGTAGTTTTGTTAACTTCCGATTTTACAAAACAAAAATTTGACTAGGTTTGCCCATTTTTTGTTCATCACTTGCTATACACAGAATATCGCAATTTTTTTTTTTTTACTTTTCCCTAATTTTTCATTGCCAATTCTCTAGAGGTATCTGGGATTATTACAATATTTTTTCTACCATTAAATATTCAAATTTATTTTTTGGATCTTTGACTACTGATAAGTATCAGCATTTTAATTATATTACTACTGTTTTATTATTCATACATTAAAAAAGTGAAATAAGAAATCATAAAAATCACAAATAATATTTTCACACTCGTATGAGAAAATCTAAAATATTTGTGTAGGTTCATTTAAATGGAATTTTTATTATTAGATTAATTTATATGATTTAAGATGAAGCATGAAGAAAGTATTTTAATCTGAAATATATTAGCACATATTTATAAAATATATACATATATTAAATTAACTTTTAGATTTCTTATATACATTAAAAAGTTTTAGTAAAATAGAAAAATTGCTAAATATATGACCCTATAATTTTCAACATAAAATAAATATAAATCTGTTTTGGATTAAAATAAATATTGAAGATTAGTTATAAGTATGTTGTTTTATGTTGAAATGCTTTCAAATTATACTTTGAACTATTCACTAAATTGTTGTTTTAAAGAATGACTGAGGGAAGTTTTACGAAATTATTTTAAGTGGCTGCAGTATACTTTAAAATACGATCGTTTAAAGAAACACGCGCCCATTAAAAACCATAAAAAATTAACTATTGCTGGGAAATATTTGACTTATTTTATGCCAGCCATTAGTCGTAAATTTAATTGGCTCACAATGTAGCAAATAAACGCACTATGAGGCATCTTTGCTTATTGCTTAATGAAATCACATGTGCATTACGAGCCCGCATCATACCCAAAGAAATATCTTAGACTCGATAAAATTCCCATGATCGTGTCGCCCCAGGGGAAATTTACATACATAAATTATCTTGGCATCGGACCTAATTTCTTTAAAGAAAATGTGCCAGAGCTGGTGTACAGCTGATCTCACACTGATACGATGATTTTGCTTGGCGGACCATTTCGGCATGACATTGAAAATCCGTCTAAGTTTGTCTAATTACTTTTAGTAGTTTTTCGTTTATGCCCCCCTATGACCACGAAAAAATTTCAGTTTCTCGCCGCAAATCCGTGAGAATATTTCGATTTTGTGCGGCATTTTGCTCTTTTTTTTTTTTTTTGTATTGCTTTTTCGTAACGTACATTCGCGATCCGTATCGCTGCTGATAGTCAGCGTGCGAAACAACGAATTCACTTATTTACCCAAAAGTTAGGCTATTAATCGCGCTTTTGCCTTAAGTGTAGGAGTGTGTGTTTGTGTGTTTGCGCATACCTTAAGCCCGGATAGCTTGAAAGGTAAGCGAACCTGAACCTCTTAGATTCGAACACAAAATCGTGAAGTTTTTATGTTTACCCACATAATTGCATTTACCTGGATGAGTATATGGTCATTTACGTGGGTCAGTTTAGAAATTTTTTATTTGTATAGCAATCATCTTTTAGCGAAAAGTGATTTTCTGCAGTCCTTATATAAGAGAATTTCGTATCTCGGGCAAATATTGGACCTAGTACTGGCCGCTCGATTTTGGCTCAAGTTCGTTAATGAAACAACCAAAAATAGACCCATCTGTAAAGCAGGCACGTGTAATATATGTGAATGAGTGTTTAGACACGTTCTGCGGGGAGACAGCGTGGCATTTAATTTATAACATCTACTTTTCCCCCACTCTTCTGTAGGCAATCGCCAGGGAAAATCGCGAGAAAATGTTATTTTCGCAAAGCGAGATCGTAAAATAGCTTTTTAGATATATAATACAAAAAGTATAAAAAATAAAACTCAGGCGCCCTAGTAACTGCTGAATGGCACAAAAACAGACCTCTCTCATTCAAAAGGGACAACACACGAAAATATCGCAAAATGAATCACATCGACGATCCAGTATGGGGCGGAGTTAATAAAAAAAATATATATATATGTATATATGCATATATATTTTCCAAGTATCATCGAAACAAGACCCAATTCGATGGGCAAAAGGAGAAACCTATGACAAGGCAGTAAAAACCTGAGGAGAGAGTCAGAGGAGCCAGCCCTACGCCGGCTGGCTCAAATATAAATTGCTTCCCATCCATTGTTGGCAAGTGAATCACTTTACGACGACGACAGCGGCGACAATCCCTATAACAACTGGGAAGAAGGGAAGAAGGTTGACTGGCTCAGGGCCGAAAGAATCCCTGGATCCGGGAATAACAGCAGACTATAGGGCTTCATCGTTCCCCTCCCCATCTAAGGCGCAAGGATAAGGTGCGTACCTTCATCGAAAATTATGAAAATATTTTCGTAATTAGGAAAATTTTCCTGCTCTTAATTTGCTAAATTCTTAAGTGTTCCCTAACTATGAGGAACAAGGGAATGTCAACGATGTCAGCAATTTCTACGCAGAATGAGTATTTCTACTATAGAATGAGTGTAACAAGATATTTCTACTAAATATACAATAAATTTCTCTGTAAACGTATTAAACGTATTATTTTGTAGCTGAATTTAAATTATAAAACATGTATACAAAATTTAGGAATCATTTGTGACAAACTTGGTTCCATTTAGCAATTTTAGTTACTTTTAGAAAACCTAACGCAATTGACGATTTATGTGTTATTTATAATTAAAAATTTTATAGTTCATCTCATGTTAATTATAGACGGATAGACGAATCTAAATTATTGACTAGTAGAAATTGATTTTTACATTACAAATACTATGAACATTTTCAACTGATATCAGTCTTATTTTTGATCAAACCAATAATTAGAGACTTTCGTTTTAACTCAATGAAAATCTGTGTATTGTGCTCTATGATTTTCAATTGCTATTTCTAAAACACATAGAGTGTTTCATAGATCTGAATAACGAAATGCTATATCCATGTTAAATATACAATCAAATTTGTAAAATAAACATATAACATATAAAAATGATGTAATTTAAATTTAAAATGTAAATCTTATAAATTAACTTTTTGTACTATAAAAAATCTACTATTTAATTTACATTAATTTGTAAATCTTTGTTTGAATAGAAGTAACATTTCGCAAGAGCAAGGTGCATATTTAGACGCCTTAGTTATTTCAATAGATGTTGTATAGGCCTAACCTTTTCGTTAGAGGTAGTATCCCACCTACCAAAATAAAAGTATTTCTGCCTTTCTAGATCAGGTCAGGTATGCAGCAGCTTAGCTCGCCCAAAAATTTCGCAAATGGCTTCGGAATTCTTTGCCATTGTAGCAACCACGGCACCATACAGAGCGATCTCTTCTGCTCAGTCTTCCATACCAGAAAGTGGTAAAAGGTTCTGGGATAGGTTCCGAGTCCTAGCTCTGTCCAGAAGAAAAGACAGCCGAACGAATAATGGGTGGGGGATGGAACAAAAAACGCTTTAAATTCCAAAAACATATCCGCCTAACTCAAGAAGACGAATTAGGTCTACTCCAGCTTAGAGGATTAAAATGGAATGACGAATGGCAAAGTCCACTGCACAGTCTCCATTCCATCCAGGGAATGACTCTTTCAAGTCTGTACAAAACGGTCAAGTCGACGACGATGCCAAGCGGAAATTTCATTTTGTATTATATACCCGGTAGGGATGACGAACCTAAAAGAGACACTAACTCATAGACAAGAAGATACACTAAATATGGGCAAAGCCGGGACTGGAATGAGAAAAGTGGCAGCGGGTATGGCATAGCAAGGAAACCTCTGGGAACTTCTTTGATTCCTTGCGGCCCATAATTTTTGCCTTTCCTCACTTAATTTCGCATGGGAACTACTTTTCGAGGAAACACAAAAGTTATTCGGCCTGACTGATGGTGCTGTGAAATTCTTTTATGTTCTGCTAAATGTTTTTCATGTTTCTGGCACATTCCAGCGAAAGGAGGTGGAGGAGCCTCTGTTGGATAAAAAAAAAAAAACAAAAAATAAAAGAAAACAGGAAAACAACAAAACGATGGAGTGAATTCCTCCTGTTTTCCTCGCTGGCAAGGAAGAATGAGTTTCCCTTTTTTTTATTTTTGGGGCACGTTTTATTAGCTCCTGCCCCACAAAAGCTTGTGATGGGAAGTTATGTACTAAGTAGCTGCGGAAGAACAAAGTCTTCTTGTTTTCTTTTCACTCATGTCCTTGACGATAACGAGGAATGTGTTTACGTATTACAAAAGATGGCAGTTTTAAATATCATTTGGAATGCTTTCTCAATTCTTATTGATCAGGCACGTCATTCCCTAAACTTGCTCTTTCCTTTAAAATGTATAACAAAGTTCAATTCTACGAGTACATATAGTTTTTAATTTGAATCACACTTATCTAGCTACAATGAATATCCTTCCTAACCCCTAGCCCCTAGCCGCTAATGTTCTAATTTATCAGTTCACTATCTCCTTTTTACACTATACATTAATTAAGCATCAAAATTAAAATTAAAACCAAATACCAGATGTGGATTTTATAATACTCAAATTTTTAAAGGTCTAAGATTTTTGGATCATCGAAATCAATTCAATTTTGCCCAAGTTTAGTCGGAAAAAAAAAATTTAAAATAATGTCATTTCTACGAAAGTAGTCTGGTTATTTTCGCGATTTTCATCATACCAAGACAAGATGAAATCTACGACTATATTTACTGCAGAAGGGCTTATGATTAAAACCCTAAATAATATGAGACGTAACACAACGTAACGTAAAGTAAGTACGTAACAAAGTAATAAATAGACAAAAGGTAAGGTTTTCGGGTGTGTTGAAACAGAATTAGGGCTCAAAATTGGTAAATTGTGGTTTTTGAAATAACTGAATTATAGATCTTTTTTGCTGCTACATTTTATAAAATTTGATAGTTATCATTTACACACACTAGGGGCCTCTGATAGTTCAGTTGTTAGCGCGCTGTCCTACCGTCCCAGAGGCTGTGGGTTCGAATCCCACGAATAACCATGGTCTCCTGCGCTACGTGGTAACACAATGGGCCAAAAATTGGCCTAAGTGTGCCTCTCTAGGCAGCCACAGCAACCTAACCTATCATTTACACTCATCATAGGTTTTGAATGATAAGAAAAACGTTAAAATGTAAAGTGATGGCTGAGATATTTGAATTGGAAGTGAAAGAAAAGTTGGTTGAAATACAAAGTACCGGAGAGAATACCGACAAGTCATACAAATCATCAAGATCTTCAATTAAACTCATCTTTTAATTACCTCACTTACCATAGCGTGTCTACTTCAGGAAAAATGACAATTTTAACGTCTGTAAGCTCAGTTTCTTTAAATGTTCTTTAAGTTTCTATTTTGATTAGGGCTTAATCTCGATTGTGGCAGACAGTCGTTTAAAATGATCATCGAGTAAACTCTGATGAGTAGAAAATTTATGTTGCGCTAATTTTATCGATAAATAATGTACACATGTATAAATTTTTTAGGGTACATATATGTAAAATTTGTTCATACACATTCATATCCAAGAAAACTTTCAAACTATGTAAGATTGCATCTGGGAATAAGTTACTGAAAGAAATTAAAGCTTTTTACAGCATCAAAGCGAAATCTTTTGAGCTCCTAGTTTACTCTACGTCGTAACAAAAAATATATACATATATTTTAAGTGGTTTAGATCAAAGCCGACCGTCGAATCTAAACCATCTTTGTTCGAGCAAATATTAAAAAAAAAAAACATAAATAAATTATTTTGCAAAAAATTATAAAAATTCAGAGAGATGATCAAATTCAAATGAATGTAACATGCGTTCACCTCGTCCCAATATATTAAAGTAGCTGGGCAATACCAAGACCGCCGGTTGTATTCTAAGCGCGAAAAGCGCGGATATGCGTTTCTATGCATATTTCATGGGGGGCACTAATGAGACCACGAGCGCCCACAAAAAAGAAGGAATTAAATTAAAAAAGAAGTTCAAGCGAAGAAGCTAAATAAAAAAAATATATATATATGTATATATAGTAAATATATAAATAATGCTGTTCGCTTACTTCGGTTGTATATTATACAAAAGAGCGGGTATTTCGTATGCAAGCGGATATCATTTCGAGTCAACGTTTTCAGTTGTTTAATATTAATGCTATCCGTTTCAGAGCAAAAGGTAATATACCCCAGCATGACCCCCGGGTTGCCACAACCCCAGCCCTAAATTCCACTTTGGTTCGCTTCCGTGGTGTGTGCTTTATGTGAAAATGTATAAAATCACCGACGGATGGGGCCACCTCGACGCTACAGCGGTACCCGTGCTACCGCTCTTCAAACTGGCACTCTGTTTGGTCGGTTCTGGTGCTGTGGGGCCCAGTTTCAAATCTGGCTAACCAGGCTCTCCTATCTCTTTTGACATAGGCATGTTTTTTACATGTTTGACGGTTTTTATTTTTTCGCTTTTTTTTCCCCCCCTATTATAATGTAAAATTATTCCGAGCGCATTTACATCAATGCGGGACCAACAGGCACCGGAGCCCCACGTCTGTGCACCGCACCCCTCATTTTTTCCCAATAACGAAACAGTAGCACCAGCAGCAGAAGCCACAACCTCAGGGTCCTGGGTCGTGTATATCTAAGCACATCCGAAAGCTACCAGCAAACTAACATACTATCGTACTTTGTCGTGGCACATTGCATAGTTAGGAACCTTCTGAATAATGTGGTACTCTGTTCCCTCATCCCATCCGGGGAGGGGAGAACTGCATGGGGCTCGACAGGGCAGATGCAGTCTGACTGCTGTGTCATATTGATTTTTGGATTAACCTCCATAGCATCTGTGTGCAGATCCCATTTAAAGGAGGATATTAAAGGTTAAATTATTCGTCCCGCTCCCGATTCAAGCGGATAGCAAGCCGGGAGGCAATAGAGGCATTCAACCCGTTCAACACGGGCTTCTGTCTGTCCCCGGTGGGGCACACACACAAAACACATAGTTGCAGATCTCCCTAGAGTTTTGCCCAGTTTTAGCTACTGCCTTTCAAACTCCCCCGAAGGGCCCTCCCCGAGCATGCTGGCTGCATCTCAAAAGGAGACGACGATGACGACAACGACAACGACAACGACGACGACGACGACGACGACGCCGACATCTGTGCTTGCTGACTAAGAAAAGTCTTTCAAGCAGACTATCGTCAGAAAATCTTCTTTAGGACAAGGGCCGCACAAAGGAATTTCCGGGGAACTAACGATACTTCTTGATCGGGAACAACTGTTCTGCTGAGACAAATGAGCACCAAACTATACCGGGGGGAGAGGTGTGGCAGGCAAGCAGGCAAGTAGTAACAGATTCGGAAACCTCAAAGGCTTTATCTTAATCCCCCATCCATCCCTTCAAATTGAGATACGCGGGGAATCCGCAGGACGGAACACCTCCAGGCATCATAGTGTAACGTATTTCGAAGAGAATTTGTAATCAGCAAATGCCAGTCATGCGACAACCGGACTTACCGACATTTGGTAGAGCGATAAGAAAGCCCCAAAATGACTTCCGCAATTATTTACTGAAGGCCCATCGTATCGGGGCCCCGTATAGTGGAGCTCCGGTGGCGATGACGATGACTACAACCAGCCATGGGATATAATCCAACTGGTCGTGATGGGGATTTGTGGGAGCGGAGCACTGTCAGTGGTTATTACGCAAGGAAATTGTATCTCTTGCGGTTTTCGTCTTCTTTCCCTTAAGATATAAATATTATAGATATATACATATATACATATTTATTTTTTTTTCGGGAAAGACCTTATCTTGCCCCACATAATAAACGTGACGATATCAAGCTGCGGCTGGTACGACTGTACAACTTCAAAGAGCTCAGTCTGAGTCCCACAGCCTCTACTTATCCACGTCTCAGCCTCTACCTCAATCTCAGCCCTTCCCTCAGCCAGATCTCAAGACCTGTCGAGAAGGATTTCTTTATTATTTTTTTTCGGCGGAGCCTACACAAAAAAAAAACTGATGATGGCCAAAAACGGATGTGGAATGATACCTCGGGGTGGTTCCGGAAGATGAATGAAACTTCTACAGCTTCTACGGAAAGGGAAAAGAAGAACGTAGGGTTTGAACGAACTTCCCGTGGATAAGTGGACAACTGAAGATGATTGGAATGATGAAGCTTCCCCGTAATATTTTATTATCATCGAATTGCTGCGGTCCACCGATAGGAGGAAACTTTTATTATTTATTGAGACGTTTCGATTGGCTCGACGTTGGTCTTCTGCTCCTTCGGTTTCTTCTCATTTTCTGTTGTTGCTTATTCAGCAACTTTTCGAAAAATTTTCTCTTCCTTTCATAATAGAAAAGGGGACTGTTGAGACGGTGAGGCTATATCATTTCATTTCACCCCTTTGCGAAAAGTCGCCAAGTTCAGCGAAAAGTTTCCTTTTGCAATCGAGGGTAAAAACTCAAGAAGTTCCAATTATATGCTACCAGAAATAGCAATAATACTCAAGGAGTACAAGCAATGACCTTTCAACTGAGAGATGTGAGCTAAAAGGTTATACTCGTACTTCATAGCTTTTAATTCGATGTGATCAAGTTAATGTGAGAGTTCTTTTCATTAACTTTAATATCTTTCAATGAATTTAACTCTTAGCAATTTTTACCCTTCTATCATTTTGGTTCTATAGTGATAATTCCTTATAAAGGCGAAGGTAAGATGAAACTAAATAGAATTAAAATTAATTAAAGCCTATCATTTAAAAGAACAAATAAGGCAAATATTTTGTAAATTTAATTTTTCCAACGTTTATATTATCGAGACTAGTAATAGAGCATAATACCTCTTTCTTTCTTTTAATCTTTTATTAAAAATATTGGGGGAAAATATTGCATATCGCTTTAAATTATTTTAGAAATTACTACTTCTTTTTTAGAGTAATTTTATACCCAAAGGTTGAAAGCACTCTTTGTTAGCCAATACTTTTCTATAATTTTTAAAGACAATCTCATTCAACTAGCTCCACAATTATTGGCATAAAATTTTCATTGTGATGAACATTTAAAAGAAAGGTAAATTTCAAAGGTATTATAGAAACATCCTCCACCATATACATACAAACATACGTTTTAAAGTATAAATTTTACTTCTGACCAAAAATACGTATCATTAACATACAGGAAATGTATCATTGATGGATTTTACCTATTTTAGTAATTTTTATTAATGGTATGAAATGATTCTTAAATCAAAATGTTGTTTCTTACTTACGGAAATTTACTTACTTTAAAGAAAATGAAAAGTTTCTTGAAAATAAGAAAATCGTTAAACAATTAAGGATAGGTAGAATATAGCACACTTTCTAAGTCTAAGAACTACATTGGACGAAATAAAAAAGGTCATCATTTAATCGGGTAGTATAGTGATATAGTTGGCTGATTGATTTGATTGATATGTGAGTATGCCACTCCGAGGTTGTGATTTCAATTTCCATATGAAAAGACTTATTTAAACAGAATAAAATAACAAAATTAAAATTTTAATATATTTGGTGATTCCTTATAAATATTAAAGGTGGTATTTCTCAAAAAATAAGAAAATAAAGTGTGATGAAATGATTAATGATTACTGAAAAAATATTTCTTTGCTTAAATGATTTTCTTGCCTTCAATATCAATTTTCATTAATTTTATTGGAGATTTTCAAAACTTTTAGATAAATAAATTTAAAATAATAAACCCTAGTTGAAGCATACTATAAAAAGTAGTCCAAAATTTTTGAAAAGATAGTGATGATTTAAAGGAAATGTGTATTTTTAAAATGTTCATTTAATTTAGCAGACACTTGTCTGAATATTCAATTTCTGTGTAAACGATACAACTAATATAGGCTTCTTAAATAAATTTTAACAATTTTACATCTTAGTTATTATTATCTGATTTATTAAAATTTATATTTCTTATGGTTTCAGTACATTTTGAGTAGTATGTCAAAAGCTATGAGACATGAAATTAATAAGGTGCAATATTTTTAATCATTAGCAGGTGTTTATGAGAAAAACAACTGCTGCATACATAGAGCCAAGGAATTATTGAAGTATTACAATAAGAATTTTTTTATCAATTTTTTATTATATGGATACCAATTTAATATTTATAGCGATAACATAAAATTAATTTGTTAACTGAATTCATTTTGGGTTCTGAAGGGGCATTTAAGTGGCAATTAAAAAAAAAACTAAATAATTAAAGAAAATTTATGCATCGCACCAACTTGATTACGATCTCGCTATGCTAACTCGCGGTCGCAGCGGAAAATGTTGTTATTTTTACAGCCGTTTCGCACTTTAATTGCACGAAGCGATATCTGAGCGGACGCGAGGAGACAATGGACCAGAGGTTGTGTTTTTTTTTTTCTTTTAATAACTCACCTGAAGAGCATGAGACACAATATGTCGGCTTACATAAAAACGGCTGCCAACTGGTTCACTGTAATTCCTGAAGCAATTAACCTTTTCAGGTCGTTTATGCTCCTGCTGTTGCTGTACATCGGTTGCCGTATGTTTGCGGCCGCTGTAAAATGCTGGGATAACTTAAAAGGGGCGGATTCCAGGGTTAATGCTTTCGTGAATATCAGAAAATATTCGGGGAAAATGATTTTGTTGTTTTCGAGACCCGGGTCATCCGCTTGCCTTGTATGGTGCCCTTTATACAATCAATGTGAATGGAAATCAGACCAAAAAACGTCCGGACAGGCATTTTCATTTAATTTCCATTTTAAATCGCAGCCAGCCAGTAATAGTCGCCCGGATCTCCGGTAAATAAAAAGGGTTTTCGGGGGATTCCCACCGAATAGATGGGACTAATCAGAAAGGCCTGGACAAGCAACAGCATTATCATCCAAGCAGAGATTGCCTGATGATGCTGGATAGTCGGTACGGCGGAAAGTTAAAAAAGACATAAACTGCCCCCTTGCTGGGAAATTGTTAATTATTTGCTCGGCTCGTACTCACATCCAAATAGACAGACTGTCTGCACGGGGCCTCAGGTAGCGCTCCGCTCTGGGGTCTGGGCCAGGTTTCAGGCTGATGTTCTTGGTGTTGGGGCTCTTTCCCTTTCGTTTGCTTCCCGTCTGCACAAGGCAAATGGATTAACCGAGATAAACCCGAGTCGCACTGTGCCGAGGCGAGGAGATTCCATTCCATGAGCCGGCAGAGCACAAGTGCCGGGTGTGTAATCACCTTCCTCACCTGCCTCGCCTGAATCGCCCGCCTCACCCTCTCAACTTGCCTCGGCATCAACAATCATCAGTCAGTCGCAGATACGGGGGCCACCGGGGCTCCGCTGGATTAGGCCGCTCCATGTGGCTACTACCAGCCGCCGGATAGACGATGAACGACGGACGGACGGACAGACGAACGAACGGACAGACGGACGGACGGGTGATTGGAGCTGCCGCGCCGCCTAGGCCATGGAGGAGCGCTTTCAGCCTCATTTTTTTACGACTGCCATAAATTACTCGCAATTACGTCGTTTAATTCCCATTTCCATTAAATTATAGACCCGTAAATTACACTCGGAAGCTGACTGATATCACATGGGTCTTACGGCCTCTGTTGTCGGGAGGAGGCTCCCCCGGAATTTTTGGTTTCTCACAGTGTATTGCAACAGCCAGACCAGGCCGGCAAACTGAAGAGGGGCGATGCGATGGAATGCATACATTGCGTAGATTGCATAGAGACATAGATGCATTCATGCCATAGAAGCCCACTCCCTATAGAGCCCTGGGATTCCAGCGAAAACCAGGCGAAACTCTCGCTAATTCTCTAGTCCCTGCCAAATGGCGGAAGTTCGGGCAGAGAGGGTCAAGTGATGGAATCAGTGGGAAAAAATTAAAATTTTATTTATGAACCATGAAGTTAACATAGGATTTAGCAAATATTATATGTAGCTAACAATAGTATAAATACAGTATTTGAATAATCATTATTTTGCATGCGACTTGTTTGCAAATGAACGTTTTTATGACTACAGCGAATGCTGATTTCTCAGCATTTACAGATGCTGATGTCAGAAATATTTATTATTTAAAGTATCAAATTAAAAAACAAATATCACTTAATCTAATAGGCATCATTATTTAAGTACTTCCGTAAATCTGAAAGTAAAAGCTGTACGAATGAATAATATTCAAAACTTTAAACTCTTTTTTCTCGAAACAGTATTATTTAAGCTTTTGCAATGGATATGGATAAAAACAAACTGTCCATTAGTTTTTAGATTGTAATCAAGATATTAAAATTTTATTATGTAAAAAAAAACTAAAAATTAGGTTTACTATTACCAAATAATTGGCAGGTTTTCAGGCTACCACGTTTTTGGTTATAATAAAAAAATTAATTTTATCAATTTAAACTCAACCAAGATTTTCTTTTAATTATATATTAACCAATATCTTTGGTTAGTATATAAGTTTTTCTGTTTTTAAATTGAGACGAATTATCGAATTGGTTTAACCAAAATTAAAATACTTTTCAACCAGTTTTATTCGATTCTAAACAAAACAAATCCACATTCAATTTGGGGTTCCTTTGATCCACGGTCTTTGGGGATTCATACACTAATCGCAACTAACCTTTAATATTTCTTTTGATGACTTGTCTTAACCTTTTTAATTAGGTATTATGATATGTATATATACCAACCTAGTCAAAGTATAATTTTGTGGGTACTGATATTAATTACACTTTAATTTTCAATGCAGTATGAATGAATAACGAATGACTAATCTAATTTACCCTATTTTATTTTATTAGATTAGACTAGATTGCACTAACAAAGTTAATTTATTTAAAACAAAATGTACCAGTTTTAAACAAATGATTTGTCAAATTGTTTAAAACTACAAGATATTAGACAGTGGTGCTGTCATTATCAAATTAAAATGAATCAACTAAATTTCGTTATTGCAAAATATCAGTTTTTATGGTCTTTGTTGAAGTAACTTTTCGTTTTGGTTGTCCAAACCCAATTTTGGTTGTATTAAACTACTTCTCTGGTACCGAAGTGAAACCAGCATAGTTATCTTTAGTAGTTGATAGTTTATCTTTTTTCCATTACTTCGGTAAATAGAAGATTTAATAGAGTGCAAAAAATAACTGTAGTAAAATTAAATATTAGGTATTTATTTTCAATAAATAGATATTCCTAATTTCCACCTACCTACACAATGTTGTTAAGCTTTATACCAAGAATGCCTTCTTCAAAAGGAAGAACGGGTAAGTGTGTATAGAAGTCGCACCTTGAGCATACCCCGCCGTTATATTACTATAAAAGTTAGTAAGTAGTTAATTTATAATAATAAACTTATATTTAAGACGTAGGGCATGGCAGGGCTTGTTAAACACTTTTTTAATTAGTCTATCGTCGTTTTTTTAAAACGTTGCATGCGATTTACTTGATACTCGTACTCGTACTTTCTCATATAGAATTGTTATTTATCCTGCTAAAAACGTTTCCAGAAATATATAGGTACTATTTTAGATGTAATTTAGATGTTATTGTCAGAAACTCAGGGACATTTTGTGTTGCTCAACTTACCTTATGGGTGGGGTAAGTTGAACAAAGATATGAGGTAATTTGAGCAATGGAAGGAATTAGTTCAATAGTTTTATGGAAGTAATAGAAACCTGAAATAGAATTGCAGTTCATGATTAAATATACAGTTAAAGGATCATTACTAACTTATTAAACAAAAAAAAATATATTACATCTTAAATCAAACAATATCAAAAAAAGTTTTTGGAAAATTCCAGGAGAAAAATAACCATTATTTTTTACTTTTTGAAGCAAAAATAAACTACAATGCGTACTCTTGTTCGCCGTGCGATGTATTCCTTCTTTTTTCCAGTATTTACAACTTCATAGTACATTGCTCAGATTTGGAGATATTTAAATTGCCCAACTTGACCCTATGCTCGACTAGTCCCGCCCTACCCTAATAACCTATTTCGACTTATATGATAAACTTAATTGCGAGAAATCTATCTTCTATCTCAGATTTTCATTATAATTTTCTTATAAGGTTTAAGTAGGACGTTATATTCTCCAAGTATTTAAAGATTTTAAGTCCAGTAGTCTATTTTTGCGACAAACAATATTTTTATAGTTATCACAATTCTAAAAAATTGGTTAAAAGATTTAAAAATTCATCCATGATCGAGGGATTAACGAAGGCATTTCTTAAAGCAGATTGCATTAGAAAATGTATTACATTTTAATAACGGCGTTAGTGTGTTTTATGTTCCTTGGGTCGGTTATTAAAAGAAAAAAACCAGGTCCATTGTCTCCTGGTCGACAATTCAGGTTCCCGCTCTGTACAATTGAAGTGCGAAACGTCTATAAAAATAACAACATTTTCCGCTGTGACCACGAGTTGGCATAGCGCATTGCGGCCGCGGATGAGGAGACTTTATTACTGGCTCGATAGCATAGCATAGAATAGTATAGCATTGTAGCATAGATACGACATGGCCCCCATAAACTAAAAGAAGTGGTTGATGGTCCCGGTCTGATACGTTGATCCGTATACTGAGCAGCCGCGCTATTATTGTTCGCTGCCCCGCAAGATACAGATACGAATCTCACACCATCCGGGCCCGTATACGGTGGCATCGTCAACCACTTTTTTGCGATAATTAGAACTTATTTCCTCATGTCTCAATACATTTCTTGGGCATTTCCCTTTTCTGTTCGGGGAAACGTGGCTGGTGATACCACTGCCGCTGCCGAATGCGGACAAAACCAGTTTTTTTTTTTCTTGTACCTTACCGGCGGTATTAAGTACACCTGAATTTAGCCGAGCAGAAAGGTAGAATTTATGCTATTATTGCCCCTAATCAGACACCCATTCCTTGTCATAAAAAGCAAAATCTGCAAAAATGCGTAGATCTCCCTGTTCGGTCTTATGAGGCTTTATAATGCAGCACCTTTCCATTGCAAAAGTTTTCTTTGGTCACTGATATATGGTGGGTAATTTGCGCCTTTTGAAGTTGAAGAGGTAATACTCAGGTGTCAGCGGGTTCCCATCTTTTGGCGAGACCTTTCTGCCGGCAAGTTTCAGGCTGTGCGAGGCTGGGCTGACCTTAGCACATTTAATTGGAAAATATTTAATTACGGGTCTTGTGTAAAAGATCTACCGTGGAAGGAAAGATTTAAAGTTGTAAAAGGTGTAGTCATGGCAAGCAACAGTTTTTTTTATACCACCTGATGGTATATTGGGGCATTAATAACATTTTTAGGGTTTTACATAAAAAGATATAAATATTGTTCATTATGAAAAATTCGATATACATTTGAGACTTTTGAACGCTAACTTTTACTTGATGAGAAATATTTAACACGAAAATACTTAACGTAAAAAATTTACTAACAAGAAATATTTTCTTGGAAATATTTTATTATTAGAGCATATACTTCAAAAACTAAGACAAGTAATTCTAACAATTATTTTTAAGAATGCTCCCTAAGTCTAAGTATATGCGAGCAAAAGTAACTTTACGAAATAACCTAAATTATTCCTAATTATAAAGATTTAAAACTTCAAATACTTATCCCGAAAATTACATATGGGGTAAGATTAATAAAACGAAATAAATATTTAGTTACAGCAAATTATAATTAGTGGTCAATTTAGTAACACTTATAATTGAAATCTAGGCTTTTTAACAAAAAGAAAACATTTATTTTGCTTTTTTACTTATCAATCCCTTCTTTTGTCGCAAGTTCGTTATTAAAACTAAATTTAATAAAGATTAAGAATTGCATTCATTTGTTGATCTAAAATTAATAATGTATTTAGGTACTTACAGTGTATCGTATCGCTTTTGTCTACCAAGTCCTAGCCGGTTCCATTGATTGCTCTGACCTCCTTTGTAGCATATCCTTTAACACCAACCATCGTAACGTTAGATTTTTCCCTACCTTTCGCCTTGAAAGTCATCGTACCAACTATGGTCACTTCAAACTCTTTACCAGAATGCTGCAGATGGTCAATAACTCCTTCAATTTCAATCTCACTAAAACCTCCCTTAAGCTTGCCCTATACTTGCCTAACCCAACCCTCCAATGAACCATTCTCTCTCTATACCCCCTGATCTAGTCATAAGTAGATTAATTTAATTCAGTTAATTACTTTTTTTATCTTTTTTCCTATTGTTATTATTTTGCTATTATTTATCTAAGTAGAGGGTAACAAAATTTAATGGTTTATAGTTTCTTGTATTATGTGAGCTCATTCGATAGAAGATATAAACACCTTTCCAGTAACAATTCACTTGTTAGAATCCGTTTCCAAATGTAAGAGGTGTATTGATTCAAATGGTGAAATCGCCATTTTTCATCGAAAATTTGGATAAATTTTGATTTTAAAATTGCAATAACTCTTTTATTCAAAAACGATTGTTAAAAAGTGAGATGTCATCGTAAAGTTACTTTTATTATTATTTAAATGAGTTACTGCTCTTTGTATTACGATGTTTCCACAACGATCTATAAGGACTTAAATGGGCACACATTTTAAAGAGTTTTGATGTCAACTTTGAGAGAGAAGGACTGACTTTAGAGGGGGGTCAAAGACAAAAGTTTACACAGAACATCCCAAAAAATGGATTAGTTTAGCGTTTCCTGTGTAGAATCCGAAAACACTGTATATGAGGTATTAGCGATTTATTTAAAAAAAATTGCCTCATTTTATTTTTTTATGGTTTTTTTTTGTATATACATTCCGGAAATTTTTCAATAATGTTCAAATTGTAAATTTTAATCATCTGTGCTCGGAACATGATGCATAATGAAGAAATTAATAAATGATTGGAAATGAATCATTTTTTCGTTTTTATTCGTTTTCGAAATTACCGCCACCGGCACTATCCTGATTTTGAGTGTGCTCCCCTCGGCCGTTGATGGCTTTTGGTAATTACCTGTAGTTGTCTTCGGGAAATGCACTCTCCGTCGCAAACGAAGTGTAATGGCTGAACCCAATAAACCTCTTCCGGCAACGGCGGTTAGGAGAGTACCAGGCACACACCTTTCCCGCTCACCGCATCGCAATCAGCGTCCTACTGCCGCCTCTACGACCGCTGCATGTTCCAATTTTTTTTTTCTCCCAAATTACCCACTTTAATAACCAGCAGCCGAAATTGTGCCCAATTAGGGATTCAAACACCTTCGTAATTAGCGTCAGGTGTTCTTTATGATATTTAGCTCACGTTACCCCTTTCCCGATCAACCCTCATCACCGAATGTGTGTACAACTTTCGTATTTTGGAGCACCAAAGAGCTCTAAAGAGCCCCAATTTCCTGAGAGATGGGCGTAATTAAAAATCAATACCTGCCGCCACCGCATTCTGATTAAGTTAAAATTAGTTAAAGACTCCTTTTACAGACTGCACAGCTGCAGTCGGGCCGATCGGTGGAGCGCTACTGTCACACCTCTTCCCTCCGCCTATCGATTTCTTATTAATTATGCAACATAAAAGCATAGTATGCCTTCAGTATCGAGTACAGCCGAATGAAATTGAGGGGGAGGGTGCTACTGTCTGTAGGTATGTTACCCTGTGCACCGAATTGGATTGATTTATTTAAAATGAAATTTTCCCAACTCTTTGCCCTATGTGAAGGGTTGCGGTGAGGGCATAATCGTGTAGTCTCCGACAATGTAAATTTTCGTTGAAATGCAGGACCGCACCCCACTGCTGCTGACTGCTACCGAAATGGGTTTTGCGAATTATCATAAAACTAATTTGCACCCTCTTTTGCCCATCAACCCTTCAGTAAATATAAATAATAAAAACAAAAAAAAGAAAAAAACAATAAAATTCAGTATGAATTGCTCTGCATTTTTGTTTGAAGTGAAATTCTTTGCTCGTACCCCAGCTGCTTTAAAAAGATACAAAGATATAAAGATACAAAGATACAAAAGAGTAACGCGTAAAAACCGCCAGTGGACGAATTTCTTCGCAAAATGCTCCCCGAGCAATGTAAAGCCACAGCGGCAGCTGTTAAAATGAAACAATTTTTCTTAGAGAAAAGAATGCTTTCGTTTTTCACCTTAAAATTTTGCTTTGTTGTAAAAGTCTACCAAAAAACATAAAATAAAAATTGTTTTGTAATTACCATGGCAAAATCTTAGCCTTCCTTTATCGCCTTTTACACAGTAGAATGGTGGAGGGTGGTAGTGGTTTTGGTCAGCCTTTTGTAGCCAATGTCGGCTGGTTCGGTTACCTTTATTGCCATAAAATTCCACGAATACCAGCGATTAAAGGTTTCGTCACGTTTATACTTTGAGCGGTCTTAAAAGGTAAGAAGACCAAAACGAGACTCATTTTATGTATCTGGCAATTATTTTTCTTCTTCGGGCATTTCTGCGACAACAACTTGCTCAGAAAGAAGGTGAAACAATTCTGGGGATTTTATTATATTTTTTGGTTTACTTTTCGAAAGTGGACTTATGTTGTTTATGTTCACAATTCAATGGAGTTTTTATAATTGTAAAACTGACTGGGAGGATAAAAAATTAAAATTTGATGTTGTTTTACAATAAAACAAAGATACAAAGGATAAAGGTTTCAATGATTTCAAAAATTATAAATTATTTCGTAATTTACTTTATTTATTTTAAATTCTAAATTCTAAATTTAAATGTAAAATGGAATAGGGTTTAAATCATTTGTAAAATTATATTCATCATAAAAATGTCCTTTATTATAAAAGACAGTCCTATTTTCAAAAATCTCTACTGTTTTTATATTTTTCAAAGCCTCTATTTTATTAATTTTTATTGTGTTTAATTAAAAACCAATACCAGCTAATATAAACCATTTTAAAAACGAGTATAATTCGCATTTCATTTTGATGTTGTGCTCATGTTCTTGTTCTTTATTTTATATTAGAAATTACAATCATCTGCTGCTATAATTAATTTTATTTATAAATATATTTAATATGTACATATATCTGTCACAAAATGTACTTAAACTGTTTATTTCTACGAAACAAGTGAAATTTTAAATACCATCAAAAATGCATTTAAATTCAACAAAATCACATATATGAATAATTTATTTTTATCGTATCTAATCAAATATTCTGCAAATAATTATATTTATTAGAATTCATAAATTTAACAGCGTCACATTTTATATTAAAATCGTTCGATAAATATTTGAATATTTAACTTTTTGCCTCTAATTTCTAATTCCATTCTCTTTAAAAAAAAATTAATTGTTTCTTTCAAGTTTGCTTATGTAAAACCAAGTCCCATTTAACTGGTATTAATTTTAAAAAAAAAGGTTTAAGCGAAGAAAGGTTTAAGTATTAAATTATCTTTAATTTTGTTCCCAAAATTATAATTATAATTTTATGAGTCTAATTATGGTAGAGAAAACGTATGCTAATTGTAACAAAATTCACATTCGTTATTTGGTCATTCAGTTTTCTATATTCGATCAAAATAAGTTCACAACATTCTAACATTGAAAAAAATAAGCATATTAAATCAACCGTGACAACATACCCCACATTTGAGGTATGTTGTCGCAGAACTTGAGGTAAGTTTCATAGATCTTTATTTTCGTTCGAATCGCTGTTTAGGAAGCAATAAAATAAATCCTTTTTTTCCCACCACATTTATCTTGAGCCATCAACGTATACAGGCCGGCTGACAACGCTTCAAACGTAAGGAAATAGCTTTGTTTTCCCTTTTTTTCTTGATCGGTATCATTGGCCTTAGTTTTATTGGTTTAAACAACAACAACAAAAAGGAAGACTTTTCCGGCTGGACCTTTTTACCCCATCATAAGTATGCATACCTAAATAAAAAAGTAAAAATTTTAGAGGCTATTTTAAATGTAACAAGTAACCTTATATTGTTTGGAGAACCTTTTGAATAATGTCATTAAATAAGGAACATAGTTTCAAAACAATTGACCAAGAAATAAATTTCATTTTTCTAGCTTTGTTTAACTAATGAAACCTTGTGAGGCTTATCAGAATTATTAATTATAAAATAATTAACAAACTAATTAAATAAACAGAGAACAAGATTACTCAGCAATAATAATTAAATTTCTTAAATTGAATATTGGTAGTATAGTAGTTGTGGTTTCAAAAACTATAATACATTCTTAAATTTTTATTTAAAGGTTTTCGTTTTCGATTAATACCGGTTATGACAACTACTACTTGTGGCAGCGAGGACACTGTTCCCCTATCCTACTTCGACCTATTCTACTTTAAACTGTTGATTTTTATATGGTAGTATACCTCGAAGGAAAAAACTGAACCCTTTATTATCAGTCAGTCTATTCGTTAAGACCCTTTTTGTCAGGAGCGATTAGAGTTTTGAATTAATATTAAATACTAAAGCCTACAACCTCGTAGTTTTGTAAAAAAAAGAAATCAAGTTTCTAACTCAATGCAAGTAAATGAAAAAAAAAACAAAATTCGAAAATCATTAATTTCTAATTTTATGTGGAATTATTACGTGATACTAATGGTACAGAACCAGCAGGGCGCTTGTCCGTCTGCTTTTGGGTTTTGATTACTTTGTTGCAATCAAATTTATTTGATGAAATTTAGGATGATTGTATTTCTGAAACTATTCATCCGTTTAAAATTTCATGCCATTGCCACAAAAGCAATTTTTGTGCAGAATAGAAGCAATTATTTTATAATTTTTAAACATTATCAACTTAATTCGATTTGAAATAATTTTATTGTGAAAGATTCTGGGAACTGTATAATTGGAAATAATTTTCGCCGAGTGTATGTCATGCACCCTATGCGACAGCACCCTGTTTTCGAGGCGTACAAGGTTGCGATGGCCTGACCCAGAAAACCTTTTGAGGTGTGGCACGGCCACATGGTGCACTAAAGATGAATATCGCGGTTCTGGCACCGGATGCAACTGGGCATCATCATAAATTGCATTCATATCCGAATCGCAATGAACCATTAAAAGAGGAAACAATAAAGGCCTCGCTGCACACCGCCACCTGGCCCTGTTTCGAGGTTCAATCGGGTAGAAAACCCCACGAAATTGGTGCCTCCTCACCGCGGATCGGTGATTCGCTACCTTTTCTACCTTTCCGCCTCTAAGACCCCGCGGCAGGTATTTTCGCATGAAAAGGCGCAAAGGTTGTGCGGCGGTGGTGGCGGCGGCGGCGGCGGCGGCGGTGGCTGAAGAATTGGAAAGCATAGAGATAAAAAAAAACGCAGGACCGATTGACTGCCGGTCTATTGGACCATTGAGAAAAACCACCTGCTCACCGTGTCGTCGTTATCGCCGTCGTCGGAGTCGCCGGTGCGGTGCGATTCCTCTGATTATGCCTACAGGTGAAAAAGGGCAAAAAGACACCATCCAACGATTTTGCGCTACTCTCTCCCGGTGATAAAATCCACTATCAAAAACTCACATTGAATTCATGCACCGCAGAGCCATAGTCACACTTGGTGAATATTTTTTAAAAGTGTTTTTGCCGCGGTGCCACGATCCTGTGATATCGTGCCGCCCGGTGTGCCACTTCTTCCACCGGATACTGTCGCTCGTTTCGGGGGCTACTGTGGGCCCGACACAGCGCCAAGCCCTGGGACTCTGACGGTTGAGCCGAACAAGTGAGTGCTCACCTGGGCTGGCTGATTCCTGACCATAATCTTTCTTTACCTGCCTGAATACGCGATGAGATTTTTCTTTTATTTAATTTTTTTTTCTTTTTGCCCATCATTTTATAATTCCTCTTTTCGGGCATATGAAAAACGAGATAAATATTCAAGTCAGTCGTCGACTTTATCACAATTTTATGACTTCCAATAACATTAGCGCTTTTTTCTGTTTCTCATCATTTTATTCTGTTATTTTTAAATTATTATAATTATTTTACGGGTCTATTCTTTAATAGTTCACTGCATTTGTCACCACTATTAATAACTTCGTTTCTGTTTTAGTATGCTATTATAAATCTATGCAATCTAATGTTATTTTACCATATATGAATGCTATTAAAGCATATTTTTCAGTCTTTTTAATTTTATAAGTTTCTGTGACTTATTTGATTTCTTATATTACCGACTATTGACCTTTAAAATAACAAGTGTATTGTGCACAGAAAATCACATAGAATCATCTCTCTTGAATTAATTAGTTTTTAGAAAGCATGAAATGATCTTTATAAATATTTCATTCCCTAAATTTGATTCCTTTTTACATTTGTACATATGGGAATTATTCAAAAAATTAATGACTTTAACCAGGGCACAGTGTTTGAACCCGTGATCTGCGAATGACGCTTTGCTGCTCTAATCAACTGAGCTAGTCGTGAGGTAGTCTCGAGGAACTTTTATTCTAATAGAGCATTTACTATACTTGCTCTGCTGAGAACATACCTTAATTAATAAATTTTTGATATTCAAATAATGTTTTTCTGTAAATTATAGTCAAAGTTATTACTATTATTATTACGTTACAGTTGTTAACGCGACACTTTGATGACAATCCAGTTAGATAGCAGTGGCTATGGGCTCGATTCCCACTAGAGATTTATTATTATTTAAGATTTTAGAATGAAATTAGTTAAAATGATGAAATTGTTCCTTATTTCAAAAGATCGAAGATCACGAAAAGAACATTAGGTTCTTTTTACAGTCCATCGGTTACTTTTAGCTTGTTTAGCAATTCATGCATGCGATTGTTCTTTATTTATCTTCTAACCAAATACGCAAAATTTCACGGTGTATTTCTTCTCGTTTGGAAAACATTTTCAACAATAGGACATAAAATCAATTAACTACATGTTTTTCATACAATAAATGATTCATTTAATGGCTTCTATTCATTTTTTATAGTAAGATCCAAAAAATTATGACCTAAACTAGGCTACAAAAACGTGCATTACTTTCTATGACAGTCCTTATTTTGGTCTGGGAATGCATGATATGTCTTAAATTGGAAAAACTGCCATCGAATAACTAGTCGTCGACATTCCAAACCCGTAAACAATGGAATGGTTCGAAATAAATCAAATATTACCAATGGAGTGGACTTCCCAATCTCCAGACTGAACATGTCTAGGGTTTAGAGAAGAGAAAACTGAGACATATTTTGACTGACCCAAAAAAATATAGATAAATATTGGTTGCGCACAAAAACTGTACGGCAAGGAATAAAGGAAAACATTTATCGTAATTCTTAACATTTTACCTAGAAGAATGGAAGTTGTCATGAAAGCTGAGGGTGGGTATAGGAAATATTACGAAAAAAAAATATAAATCTTTCAAAAATGAAGTAAGTTGCATAGTGCATCTATTATTTAAAAGAAGTATAAATTAATTATAAATGAACATTTTTAAGTTTTGTATTGTCATACCTATAGGTTTTCAACTAAAATAGAATTATATCGAAACTATTCTGTCACGCTGTATATACTTTTAAAAGAAAATACACAAATTTTCCAAACAGTTGTTTGAGTCACTGTTAAACAAATAGTTTTAGCCCGGAAAATGAATAACGAATATTAAACTTATCCTGTTTTGCATTTCGAAACTATAATAGTAGTCAAAATCTGTGATCCCCAAGACCTCTCTATACCATTTTTACCAAAATTTCTAAGTCCCCTTTAACATAATTGTTTAAGGTATGATAAGTTAAGGAAATGCTTATGCTAAACAAGCAAGTCATTCGCACTTGACCGGTTTTTATAATATATTTATATTAATTAACTGCATTAATTAATAAAAGGGGATCAGGGGCATTATTTGCCCTGGATGGATGAAAATTGGATCTATACCCCAGATTCCAACACACTATACAAAATAGCCCCCAGTAGTTAAGTTTACTATGCAACGAAAGGTGAATTTTCAGCTCATGATTTGCATACCCCTGCGTGGCTTGCACGCACTGCTAATTGCGCAAATTGGTATTATAATTGTGGCGGCGGCCATAATTTTTAATTCATGTATGCTCCATCAGGAGGGAATTAGCCGAACACCGCGGAACGAACTGTATTTAGAAAAGCATATACGACCTACAATGAGTGTCAGGGAAATAATCCATTCACCTGAGTACGCTTAACTGTACGCCCCTAATGGCAATCGGTGTAATTCTAGTATCATTAACAAAAGCAGCAACTGGCGGTGGATTTATATAAGGGGGATGGGGTGGTGCGGGGGATGGTTTTACCTATGTTATCTAAGGCAGCCGCTGAACTGAAGCTGAACCAGAAGTTCATGCGGCGCCGGAAACCGACAAAATGTCTTAATTACCAACTCGTGTAAGGAAAATGCACACCCATCTAAAACCATCGTCAGGTGTTGTACGGCAGGTAGCCCCATACTTTTCAGATGTGGTGCGGTACGGTGTGACGAACGACGAAGTTGTATGCGCGCCGTGCCGGCATCAAGAGTACGTCGAACTTGAAAAGCTTTCAGCGGCGCATTTAAATGGGTCCCATCGCCCCCGCAGCAAGTACACGAGGCCCATAAACTCCACTGTCGAGGTATTTCACTTGCACGTAATTGCACTTGTGCACCTCCTCCCCGACACACCTGATAAAGGTAAAACAGCGGCGGTGGGGGGAGGGGGGGGGGCAGGGGGTGTGGTAAAGTGGGTGGGTGGGCACGTGTGTGCACAGTGACATCGGCCCCGGGGCGGTTGCGGCAACGGCGGCATTTATAGGCCGATTGCTTTTAAGTAGAAGAGCCTTGCGGGGCTTCCGCAACTGAATTTATGTCAGCAGGAACTTGAAGGGCCCGAAAGGGATTTTGTCAGCTCTGCCCCGCTGTAATCTCGTTACGGTCCATCACGGCTGAGTGCCCCTATACATCATAATCATCACCCACAGCCACAGCATCCCCGGAACCTCGAACCAGTAAATTTCTATTACAGTCCTTCGGGTCGGACCGAAAATGTTGCGATGCGCTCTACTGCCGCACCACTGCCGACACCGTCGCAAAATCTTTTAATCTCTGCCAGTCACTTAGTCACGTTTCTCATTTGAAACGCCTTCTGGTGGCCCCATGGGTGCACTTCATTAAATGGAAAAATCTTCTCCACCTTACCACCTTAAGACGACGCGCAGCGGCCGTTACACTTTTTAAGTATTCAGTCCCAATTTTTGTACTATCCAACCCCAGAAAGATGCTGCGCTGATCACGGTCCATGGGATCCCGGTCTCTTTCGTATACAGAGCATGAGGTCAATTCCGGCAGTATACGGTACTATGAAAATGACTCCTCTCGATTCGCTAAAGCGGGACCCCGGCATTCCTTCTACCGTACTTAAAAAGATTAAAAATGAAAAATGTCCTCAGCAGTTGATGATAAATTATGAGGAGCCTTTAAATTCTTGCTGTGTACAAGAAATAAATTCGTTTGCCAGCTGTCACCCCGGGGGAAAATTAAAAACGAGGAAAATGAGAGGAAATGAAATAAACCCAAAAGTCCCCAGCTTCAAGACTGCGACGACGATGGTAGAAAAATCTCGAGGAAGGGACCTACCTACATGCAAAAAAAAAAAACAAATATATATACATACATATATTTTTTTCTTTAAAGCACCGAAACTCTAGTGCTTGCAATTTTTGAAGGATTTTTGCAAAAATATACATACAAAAAATATATAAAATTATCCTCTTGTTGGCAAGGGGAAAGGAGGGTTGGTGGTGCGCTTCTACAGCCCTCGTTACATGACCCGCTAGCTATGCTTTCTCCGCTTAGCTGGGAACGACGTCGCCTCCCACGTACTTCTTAATCTCTCACTTGTGGCGGCGGCAACATCTTCAGGGTCGTCTTGATTTTACAGATTTTCCACATAAGTGAAACATAATTAGACACGTTGGCGTGGAAATCTTTTAATTCATGGGAAATGAGACAATTCTTTTTTTTTTTTTTGTTTTTCCTCTATTATTTTCGGGAATTTTGAGCGGTTAGAAACAAAAGGTGGGAATAGGTGAAAGTAGAGGGACAGTTAAAAGTGTGAATTATTGTCTAAAATTAGATCGAAGAAAGTTATTTTAATAAGAATCGATTTATTGATGATTTATTAGCATATTTATAAGAATTTCTCTACTTTAAATAATTGCTTTACATTTTTTCATAATTAGCTTAGTACTTTGGCTGTGGTTCCAAAGTTATGAGTTCGATTCCCAGACATGAAAATCTTAGACAAAAAACAAAATAGACAATTGCTCATAAATCAATGTCAGAACCTCTTCAGGCATTCACTTCTCAGCAGCAAGTCAGGTCCAGCGTATGATAAGATAATCTTAGTACCATAAGGTTATTAGATTAACTACATAATCCAAAATAGAATAACTAGATTGCTCAAAAAATACTAAGTAGCGTAAGGCTTTCCTGATTAGAACTACGTTAGAACCAAAGTAGTAAAGGGTGTTTTTTTTTAGAGGTATACAAATTTAAAATGAAATAAAATACGTAAAAATAATCTTGATGACCATGGTGTTGGATTTATTTAAAAAATTATGCCACCATTGTTTAAACATGATTTCGGGCATATAGGCACCATAGTTGGCTCGAATGAAACGTAATCGGGAAGTCCAATAATTTTTGACCACTTTATCGAACAATTGGGGGGGGGGTATGTCAGCAATAACACGGCGAATATTGACTACCAAGTAATTCAACGAGTGTGATTTATAAGCGTAAATGAGTACTTTCATATATGTCCAAAACAAAGTAATACATAGGTGTGAGATCACACGATCGAGGGGCCAGTTCACAGGTTCATTACGCGAAATTATGCGCTTACCTAATGTTTCCCGCAATAAATTGATAGTGTTGCGAACTGTGTGGCATGTTGCGCCACCTTATTAAAACCAAAGCTCTGCCACATCAATACCCTTCAACTGAGGATCCAAGAAGTTCATTGACGGTAACATTCTGGTGAATTTAATTGGATGAAAGGGCGTACCAACAAAGGCAAATTATACTGGTGGTATAAGTGAACCAAATTTTAATTTGAAAACTATATGGTGCCATATTACGTCTGGTTAGTAATTTCATATTATTGTTTTACGCCTTCTATAAATTTTTTGTTTGGAAAGTTGGAAAGTAACTATCTACCTAATTTAAAAATAAACTTTTGGACAAGATAAATTTTGTAAGCTTGCAAGTCAAGATCTTTCCACAAAATCTTCCACAAAGTGGTTGGGGACAACTCCAATTGCTGTGAGCCTTGGCAATGTTCTGAAATAAATCTTTTCTTGGTGAAATAGCAAAACGAATGGACCACAATTCAACTTTCAACTGTGAAATTTACATTCACTAAAAGCAGTGTGTTACCAATTTAAAAACTAAACCTTTAAAAAAACTTCCATTATAATCCGGCCGTTAAAAGTATTTGGTTTTTTCTGATTAGCACCACATTAGAACCAAAGCAGGGTATGAATGTAGCACAGGTAAAAATATATATCCGCAAAATTTCCACCCTATATAATTCACATGTAGAACTGCAAGAACCAGTTTTCAAGCAATGCAATGGGAAGCGAGGAACGGGAGAAGGTGGCATTTTTTATTAGTAGCAGTAGAATGCAGGATTAGCTCACCTGCAATCAGTTAAAGGCGTAATTTCAATACATCAATAACATATACAAATATTAAAACATATAAGTTTATAATACTTACTCAAACGAAAACGAGTAAAAATTAACTACACTATAATAATCATAAGTGAGTTGAAATAACGCACTTAGATTCTAACTCAGGCCATCCTGGTCAGGAAAACATTACCAGTTCCAAATCAGACTATCCTGGTCAGGACTCAAGTAATCTTCTATGTTACATGCCCTGCATTGTCCTCATCAAGGGACATACCAGGCCGGTTCTGATTATGTTCATACCAACATTGCTAATTGGGTTATTATTACAAATTTTTATTTGTTTAATTTGTTTTTTAACGCAGTAATAGTAGCAAACATAAAACTAAATTCATTCTAACCCCAAAGGAGACAAGGAGTTTTAAAATTTTGGTGTCGGTAATTCAACTATCTAAGGTTTACTCCCAAATATTCGAGTATATAATTGGATTTATAATTTTATGTAATAAAATCTGAGTTTACAATAGTCTTTATTTCTTTAAAATTTTAACTGATTTCCAAAATGTTTTCAAAACGTAGAATATCAATTTGATATCTCGCACGATTTTTGAAACATAGATACCAGGCAATTTCCATCTCAAAATCCTTCCATTTTCAATTAAATGTTCGTTTCTAAAACTAATTATATCGCTTTCAAATCATTTTGCTTTTACATTAAAGTGAAAAAAACTGAGAAGAAAATATTTTAACTTACCTTTTTATCATACGAAATTATGCCTCATATATCGTTAAATTGAATTAAAGCTAAGCAAATTGGGTCGTGGGTCGTGCAAGGAGACAACGATCCAAAACACAGAAGTCATTTTTGTACCGAATGGAAAGATCAAGAGGATATCAAAATCCTGATGCTAATCCAATTGAAAATGTGTGGGCCCTTATAACACTGCAACAACTAAAATCATCGGTAAAGAAAGCTTAGAAAGATACCAATAGAATATGCTAAAAAATTAGTTGAAAATATGAACAACGGATGTATAGCTATAATAGAAAATAACGTTGACTTCACCAAATATTAAATGTATTGCGTAAAAGCAAATAAAGTAAATAATGAGGCAAAAATAATATTTTGTTAGTCTTACTAAACAGACCGTACTTACACTAAATTAAAAATGTTTTTATTTTTTATATTACTCATTTAATTTTGGTTTTTCTTTATACTTATTTATAATAAAACTAAACAGAGTAATGGCTATTACGTCGCCACGGTCAATTTTTTACTATCAAGATAAAAGCACAATATAAAGCCCTTTTTAGGGAAAATGTACCTCATTTTAAATAAATTAATTAATGCCTCTATACTTTAGGTATATTTGCGATTTTTTAAATGAACCTCTATTTATTCTATTCTATTCAATTCGATTGTAGGTGCTCAGTGCAATATTTTTCATATTTGGATCATATATTAAGAATGAACAGGAATAATTTTCTCGACTTATAGGGTATAGTGTACAAAATGTAGAAATTATATAAGTTTATTGAGAGTTTATTCGCCCAGAAATAAATGCTTTTTTTATGACGCTATATAGCGCAACGTGTTATCCAAATTTATGCCCTTAGAGCCCCCATTGTCACGTTGAAATTTCGAAACGTGCTTAATGTTACCCCGCGCACTTTTGTTCCGTGCGTTATCAAAAAATGGTGTCGCATTACGCGCACATGATCCGGTACGTTGTTGCGGAAGGTTTAAAGCCAATTCGGAACGGAGCGTCTTTCAGTTTCATAACGAATTATTAACTGAACAACTCCGACGGTCGAGTGGCCATTAAAAACTGATTTTCTTCTATGCAGCAGCTCACAATAGTGCAGCACTCACATGATAATTGAATTTAAATTTGTTCCTGCCATAAAAATAAATTTCCTGCCTTAACTGGATTTCCCGATAGTGCGCAGTGGCGGGTCGTAAGCTTTTGTTGCGATAAACCGGACCAAGAAAAGAAAATTCATTTTTCCCCCGGTCCCCTCGCGGCGGTAACACAATTGAAAATGTAGTAATGAATTTTTTTTTTATTTTTTTTATGCATTTTATCGCTTCCAATCCCAACCTCGTATCCTTTCTCATCCCGGCCTTTCTGGTGGATGCACTCAAGCCGAACTATGGTCGCTTTTTCTGCTCTTTAATTTTTCAATTCTTTTCAATTCTTCTCGGCACATTTGCCCAATTTTATAAAATGCAGCCAGAGACCGGGTCTGGTGCCCATTCTCAAGCAGTTGCAATGGCACAATTTTCATCTCTCGTTTCTTTGGCGGCATTTTCTTAGTATTCATTCAAAAAAACGAAAAATTACAAAAAAAAATCGATTTTTTTAGAGGTAATGGACCATTTTTCTTTTTGGTGTATGTTTTGTTCACACAACTAATGAATAGATAATTTTATTATTTAACTCCTAAAATTTTTAATTCCATTATTAATAAGCTGCTTGAAACATCACCGACTATTTAGGCAAAATTTTCTTAAACATAATCAAGCATGAAACGCAAAAGATGGGGCCTCTGGTAGGTCAGTTGTTAGCGCGTTGGTCTACCTTCCCAGAGGCTGTTTGTTCGAATCCCATGTATAATCATGGTCTCCTGCACTACGTGGTAACACAAAAAATGGCCTAAATGTACCAACCTAACGCAAAAGATTACTGACCAGGAATTAATCAGGTTCATCTGATACCTTCTCTGCAGCTAATAAGGTTCTTCTGATCAGGAATAACTTCAGTGAAACTAATAAAGTTGTCTTGAAAAAAATCTAGGGTTTTCAAGAACAGTTCTTATTTGATCTAATAAAACAATTTAGGTGAACGACACTAATTGACTTTATAAAACTATAACTATTACTATCTACATATCTACTATCTTATTATTTTGTAACGAATTATGTATTGCTTAGTCGTTATAGTAATTAAATAAGACATAATTAGGTAACAATATAAAAATAAATAATAGTTTAAGAGCCTTATCGCGAGAATTAACTATGAATCGACTTTAATTCGAATCGGCTTAAGTCCAACAGTTAATACCACAATAGTCAATGATTTCCAGTGATATTTTTCTATTTTGTAGACTTATAAAATCGACTGAGAATTTGCGCGTGACTTTTATTTGTACGTTATCAAAAAGCTTGAAAATGAAGAATTGAGAAGTGGCATAAGTATATATTTTTAAAAATTATAAATCATGTATTCGTTTAATTATACTCAGAAGAATACGACCAAAGACATATGTAGAAAATCTGAAGCTGTTGGCTATTCGAAATTTTGTGAGTAAGAAACTAAACAACTTGGGGCTTCCAGTAAAACCTGCCAGCAAATAGGCGAAATAGTCATTCTGATATAAATTATTATTTAAAATAAAAGATGTATTTTAGAATATTTGTAATATGGAATTCAATAGTTAATTTCGAGTAGTCTCTCCTGGAGTCATTCTCTTATTTCTTAGCACTTGCATTGTTATCAGCTGTGTTTTGTAGATTCTGTGTATTGAACCTGACTCTTGCGATAAGGGACATAATTACTATTTGTTCTTCAACGTTGTGTTAACACTACTTTGGTCCTAACGTGGTTGTTACCAGGAAAGCCTAATGCTACTTATACCTGAGAAGTCATACGTTTAGTAGCATGACTTCCAAATGCCCTAAAACTAAATTTACCACGGAGATCATTTTAACCCCTATCAGTTTATTTTAAATTTATTTTCTCTAAGAAAGGCCATTGCGTTTTTCTAAAATTTATAGACATTTAAAAAACATAAATAAATAAAGAAAAATTAGAGTATTATTGTAAAATAAGTTATGAGTTTTCTTGGAGAGAACAGAATTTGTATAAAAATTGAAAATGTCCGAAATAACTTCTTGGTAATCCTTTTGTTAAAGGTCCTGATGTAAACATTTCAAGAAATTAATTTAGGTCATACCTTTTTTAAAAAGAAACCACTGAGTTTTTCCATATTAGATGGAAGACTTATGATGCTTTAAATTGGGTCTCAATGTTTATTAAGCGTTTTGGAACATAAAAATCATGTAATAATAATAAAATCGTTTTTTTTATATATATATGTCTATAATTTAATTTGTTGCAAAGGTCTCATAAAATGATTCAAGTTAAATAGAAGATATTAGTCGAGCGAATTAATAAATAGCAACGTAACACTAAATATACTGCAATATGTCGCGTAAACTCAGTTAAGAGGCAATTTTAGAAAAAAGGCATATTATAAAAGTCAAAATTCAAATTTCAAAGTATGTAACATAAGAAAAATTACTGAAAATGACTTATGAATGGTATAAAAAGTTTAGTGATACCCCCCACATGGATAAGATTTGCGGATTTTAGCTCTATTATTATTTACGTCGATGGGTTGCATAGATGGATATTTTTAAGTTATTTGGAATTATTATCTGTAATAGAATATAAATAATTTAAAAACGCACTGTTTATAGCTTGAAATTCCCTTGAGCTGAGATAAAGAAATGAGATTGATTGAGTTCAAAAATTATTTTATTACGAGTTTCCGACACAGCATACAATTTTCGTTGTATTATTATTATTATATTTCGAAATTATACGATATAAAAGTACCTAGTTGCCCATTATTGGTAAAAACCTCTAAAAATGTCCATATTGAATTTTGTAGGCGCAAAAACGTTATGTTGATATTCTGAAATCCGACTTAAATATTACGATAAGTCTTAGTCCTTGTATATTAAATTGTTTTTAACATCACATGTTGGGACAACTCATCAAAAGCGTCCGCAACGATCACAAGGGAATTATCTCGTAACCAAGCCACGCAATTTGTTTCGTCTCCTGAGTGAATGAATGTCATGGCATTTTTAAACCGCACATGGCATCCCTCAGTTTGGATTAAAAAGGCACCGCTAGAGTGCGGAGCGGTGAGCTCCCTTAATAACAATTTTTTCCTTCAGTCCCGATCCAATTTGGAGGTGGTGGACGTCATTTGACGTCCATTAAACCAATTAAACATAAATCATCCGCATTAGAAGCCCTTTGTGCATGCGATCCCATTCCGAACGGGGGGGGGGGGGGGGGGGGGAAAGAACTTTGACTAGATTTGCGTGCCCTCGACGAAGTCCGATGGTCGTTGTTATTCGACTTCATCTTTGTAGCAATATATACGAAAAAAGTATTGTACATATGCTACATATGAGCCCCGGACAGAATAGAGCTCGTTAGGAACGGATTGAATGCGGTCGACCAACAACTGAACACTTCCAATACCACCGACGTCGACATCGACATCGACATCGACATCGACATCGACGTCGTTCTCGTCGTCGTCGTCGTCGTCGTCGGACGTCGTCATCAGAGTGCCCACTGATGACTGCCTGTCCATAGCTAGTCAGCTTTAAATTACACTTTGATAGCCTTAAAATCATCCAAGTGGCCGGGAACCCCTCTAGATTGTTTATTTTTCCCCGATCCAGTACAGCATCCCAGGTCCAGCCGGGATTGCTTGCTTTCACGAGTGGTTCTTCTCCAGCCGGCACGACTTAATTCAATTTGACCTCACACAAGTAGTGAGAGATTTAACAAACGACTTTGATGCCACCCAGCCAGGCCGCCGCGCCGCTGTTGGATGAACGGACGACGACGACGACGACGACGAACGGTGGACGGACGGACAGACAAAGTAAAGAGCTGCTCCTCAGTCGGCGGCGACGGCGGCGGCTGACTTTCTTACATAAATATCGACATCTTAACACGGTGCTTTAAGTAGGCCCATTTTATGTGCTCGATATCTTTACGAGGTTGTTGTCGAAGTTGTCTACATCGTCGTCGCTGTGGCCGTTGTCGTTTCAGACGGACAAATTTGCCCATTTTACAAACTCAACGGCTGAAATAATAATTGGAGTGTTCCACCCAATACCCTTCCTGCCCCACATCAATCCGTTTTGGGTTTTAATGGAGCTCACTGTGCCTGGACAAAACAAATCGACAAGTTTCATTACGAATTAAATTTAGTTGTCTCCCCGTTCCCAGTTTTGCGTCAGAGGCAAGCAATTGACCCGAAACCTACCAGCGAAATTGATTTTCAAATTGTCTTGCTACGGGCGCGTGAGTTTCACTCATTTTGGTTATCCATTTTTCGTTCTTTGAATCAATAATAAGAAAATTCCGCAAAAGAAACAAGAAATTGAAATTGAGTCATTGCTACTGCAACAACCTTAAAATCAATTCCGTACCCAAACAGACTTTGGTGCTGCATTTTATAAAATTGGATGAATGCATCGACGATGTCGTACTTCTTTAAAATATGTAAAATGTTGTAAACCTTTCAGTAATAGTCAATCCCCTAAATCTGCAACAGAATTTCATAGAAATCGTTAATTCATAAAAGATTTAAAAGGTTATTGTGGAACAGATAGGGATACAGAAATACATAAAATGTTCTAAAAATCATGAAACATAACTCAGTGTTGTTAAAAAGTTTAAAAGGCACTTTAAAACGACAACTTTCTCTCTCAGATTTGTTATTAGTATTAATTTAAATTTAAAGGTAATCTCAAAACGAGAAGGAACAGTTCAATTTTAGTCCATTTTGGATTAAATTCCAAAGATTATTTCTATTTATTTCCTGGATTACTAAATCATTTTATATCAAGTTTTTATTTTTTTAATGCATATGAAACTTGGATAAATATGATTGCTAAATTTGGAACTTTTTTATGATACTTTTCAATTCAAATTGAGTTCATCAAAAGATTTTTATTTTGTCTTACCATCGTTTATTATTATTAATAAATGGTATCTTCCTATCATGTGTAGGTAATATGTTCCTTCGATTTTCTAAAATTTAAAGTAAATCATTTTTTTCTATGACACACAAACTCGCATCGATTGTTCGATTTGTTTATTCTTTATATGTAAATATAGAACTAAACATAGTGCAAAAATAAGTTTAGTTTTAATTATAAGCTTTATAAATCACACCATAAGGATATAGCAATATTAGATAAGATCGGTCTGTGAGATCAACACGTTGATAAAGATTAAGTAAAACGTCTAAACATAATCTGAATGACTTATTATGGTAGATTTACGATTATAGAGATCGGATTAAGAATTAACATTCGTTTTTATACTCGTATGTGTAGAAAAGATGCATCCTTTAAATGAATTAGTTTAAGGATAATTTTAGAATTATCATTGGACTTGTCTTAGTTGAATACCTTGAGATTCGACTTCATAACAATCTTAGTTTTAGGACGGACAGATAGTGATGTAGTTTTTCTTGAATTTTTTAGAGGAGAACGTAGACTAGTGTATAATTGAGACCATAATAAGTAAAAACACGTATTTTAATATTTTAACGATTTCCCACCTCCATTTTTATAAAAGAGAAAATCAATATTTAAAAAAATTCCAAACTAAAGAAAAAACATACTTTTATTATAAAGTATCCATATACATAGTCAATAGAATTTAAGTAGTATTCAAATATTTTAGCCTTTTACCTTACTTTTATCCCCAATTTTTTTCGAAAGCCCAGAATTTTATCTAGTGAATTAGGAAAGACCCATTTCCTAGTCCAGCTCTAGCAAGAAGCAAGTACTTGAGCTAAAAGGAACTTACGTCAGAGTTCATCTATTCAAAATTACTTACACGAGTCTTTATCTTTTACGTCTTTCCATGTCGTGTTATTTTTTTTTTCTTTCTTTTTGCCTTCATCTATGAACGCTTATAACGTTTCTAAGGAAGGAAGAGGATGCTAGAAACGAACATATTTAGCCATTTGGCCCGTCGGAAGCACCGAAGTCCGGGATTCCTTCAAAGGACCCAGCCAGAATCTCAATCAGTCTCAAGAGCACGTAATTATGTGCGAGCTAATCAAATTCAGTTGGAGGAGCATAAGAGCGCTTTGACATCGAAAAGACGACAACAGAAGACGACAAGACTCTAGGAGAGTCTTTTAACGAAATTAGCTTCAGCCGGTGCCCCCTTGTGTGTGAGCCCCATCCAACTGTATGTAGTTGCTCCCCACAGAAGGTTCCTCCGGCTCCGCCGTAAGATGAGACTTTTTGGGAGCCAGGCAGTTAGTTCGTTTATGCATGCACAACAGCTGACAAACGACTCAAAATCCCAAGAAGCGATCCGGGTGGTAGTCAGTCAAGTCAGTCAACGGAGCCCTGGAGAGGGAGATTCGGATCACCCGTATTCAATTTAATCATAAACAATCCTCGGAAACATGTTTAATTCATTCTCCATTCCAGCCGGGACTCCTGGGCTCGTGTTTTGTTCGTCGCTTCATGTTGTATTATTTTATTTTATTTTAACTGGGTGCTGTAACCTCTTTAGAAGAAGAGTTTTACGTCTTCGGAGAAGTTGTCTTTTATGTAAATCCTCGTGATTCAGGGCCGCCCTGGCACGATGGTAAAATAGGTGGCCATGTGTGCCGTCATGTCGACTCAGCTCCACAGGGCTAGATATAGGGCTCTGAGTCCCGATCCCTTATCCCATCAGAGCCGTGATTGAATTTCCTCCTCTCGGAAAGGGCGAACTCATGAGGCGAGATAAATTAAAATTAACTCGCATATACCCGGGGAATGGGTCACAGAGGGCAAAGGGGCTTTGTGATAGCGATAAGAAAGGGTTCCACGAATTTCGTCGAGTTTTAATCCCTGAAATTAGAGCCACTTTTCGGGCTGTTCGATTCTTGGCCAGCGCCAGCCCAGAAGGGAATTTGAGACTCCCAAATCCAGAGGGAAGCAATCCGAATGGAGTGCCGGGAGCCCGCAACTAGACCCACATTATCTTGGCGGTTACATTCCATTACCCGTGACACGACAAGAAAACTCATTCGGGCAACCCATCGTTGCCCGGCCAAGGGGAAAACAATTATCTCAGCAGCCGGAGCAGACCTTGGCCACGCAGCGCGAGGACTTGGACAAAAACGCCTTGATGTTCGGGCCCGGGAGCCTCTGAGCTCTTGATTAGATCTTTCGAGCGAGTACACTTGATTAAATCAGCTGAACCTGCTGCAGGCCAGTTCCCCAATCGGGCAAAAACTGAAATTGATTGGCCATTTTACCATAACAAATCGATGTCTGGCGGGGCTTAGAGGATAATATATAATTTTTTTTTTCTTTTTTTTTTTTACTAAACCTGCGTCGCCACCTCGAGTGGCTTCAACTGCTATCACCTGGTCCCTCGAGCCGCCTTTACTTTTAACAAATGACAAGAGTTACTTAAGAAGACTACAAATTGTTTCACAAATTAAAATTAATAGGGTAAAACTAACTTCTGTCTCTTATAACTAAGCTAGCTAAGCGCAAGAAAAATAATCAGCACTAATGTGGATGAAGAGAATACTTAAGTCATTAATTGTAATGTAAAATTGTAATAGGCAATTTTTAACATATCTCTCTCAAAAAGAAAATTTATACCACTCACTTTCAAAAATAATACCTCAGAACATAGGGGAAAATCGGGTGATTCGGGACTAGTTTTGTAAAAACGTTATAAATCAGAAATAAACATTTTTTTTCAATATGTTAATACATTTTCCCTTTAATTGGTTCATTAACTTTGACTGTGTGACGTCATTTTGTTATACGATTATATTTAAACAATTTATAGCTGATTTATAAAAAAAGTGTCTTTTTGGCTTTTGAAAAAATTGTCGGGTGAACTGGGACACGACTTTCAGAGTAGATAAAACTGAGTTTAAAACAATATTTCATGAACAATATTTACTTTTTTACTTAAAAAATACTAAACGACATTATTGTTTACAAAATTGAAAAACTATATTTGTTTATTTATTATTATAAACAATTTTTTTTTTTTTTATTTGAAACTACAAAAAAGAGGTTAAAAGAGTTTAAAAGAGGTTAGATAACACTGGGGAACAAAATTTGAACTTTGTCGTGCCACACGAACTTCACTCATATTTTTTACTTTGATCGATGATTGTTAGTAAAAATAAGTAACTAAAAAACAATTATTGGTCAAGAATTTTATTGATTAATGTAATTTAAAAATTTCAACAAATAATGACAGTCCGAAACAAAAAAAGTTCTATTATGAATTTATGATTTAGGATTTTCTGGCAAATTTAGCTCCTGGATGGTCCCTTTTTAACGTCCAACAGTAATCGGCTAACATCCTTGGATTCCATTTGCCCTGATAGCGCTTTTCCATCTGTGAAATGGCCTGATGGAACCTCTCCCCGTGCTCATCGCTCACAGCTCCCAAATTCTTCGGAAAAAAATCCAGATGTGAGTCTAAGAAATGAATCTTGAGTGACATGTTGCAACCCAATGCTTGATAAGCCAACAACAACTCGCTAACAAACTCTTTGTACTTCTCACTCTTATGGTTACCTAGAAAATTTGCAACAACGTTTTTAAAAGATATCCATGCTCGTTTTTCTAGATCGTTCAATTTTTCTTCAAATACTGGATCTTTTATTAACTCCCTAATTTGAGGTCCAATGAAAATACCCTCTTTTATCTTTGCGTCACTTATTTTAGGGAATTTTTCTTTTATATACAAAAATCCGCTCCCATTGCGATCCATCGCCTTAACAAAATTTTTAATTAGGTCTAATTTAATGTGCAATGGTGGAAGAAGAACTTTAGACGGCTCTACAAGAGGTAAATATTTCACATTTTTCTGTCCAGGGTTTAAAGATGTTCGCGTAGGCCATACTTTTTTACGATAATGGTTTCTTTTGTCCCGACTATCCCATTCACAAAGAAAACAGCAGAATTTGGTATAACCCAGCTGAAGTCCGAGTAATAGGGCAAGAACTTTGAAATCACCAATCACTCAAATTCTTAACGCAGGTTATGCAACAAATACGGGGATCCCAAGATTTGTCTTGATGAGCCACAGGGAAACCAAAATACTGACGATAACTCTCCATCACAACTTTAGTGAAATTTCGTCTTTGTTTTTTAAAAGTTAATTCTCCACAAATAGAACAAAAAGAGTCAGGTTCGTTTTTACACTTTCTCGGCATATTCACACAATCACAGCAATTATAAATCACTAAATTTAAACTAATACGAAAACAATTTATTTAACGACAGTTATTCGCGATCGTTTGTTTGCGTTTATCGCCGTAGTACTGGTTATACGAATCAACACATCACAAGAAATCTAAGGCCAATCGGAATAAAACTATTGCTGTTTATTAATGAGTGTAGGTGGCAAAAACAATATTAGCCATCAGAATTCGTGTGGCATGACTAGTGTTGACCAGTGTAATTAATAAAAATAATTATTTATCATATTTACTAACGATTAACAAATTTGGGTCAATAACAAAGTTAAATAACGCATCATCAAAGTTCTAGATTGATCTTGAAAAAGTGTCCCGATTCACCCGAAATGCACTTTTGTTAAACAAACGCATGGTTTAACTACAATTTTACAATAATCACAAAATCTTTTTTCTCCCTAATAGGTAACTTCCTAACGAATAGATTTTATCAACTTACCTTTAATTTAGTCTTCAAAATTATTTATTTAGGCATCTCCAAAGTCTTCACAAATAAAACTTTCAAGCGTCGTAATTTGTATTAACATTCGTAACTCAAACTTAAATGAAATAATGTAAATTGTCAAAGGGTACATGGAAACCGCAAAAGTACCAACTTAATAAAAAGATAAACCCTTTGAAAAGCCATGTCCATATTCACCCAAACATCCCAGATCACCCGACTTTCCCCTATATTAAGTAATTAAGAATAACAAGCTCCCGTATTTAATCTTACATTCCAAAATATCCATAGATCCTTTAGCAATATTTTACGATTCTTTCAATGAGTATTGCGTAAATCTATAAATTTTACTTCATTATTAAAATTTCATTAAATCATTCATAAGGATATATAATACATGCATACTATCATTCCCTTATTATGTTTTATTTATTTTTTCAAATCTCGTTTATTTTGGTAGACAAGCGACACATTTATATAGACAAAATAGCCTATATAACGTTATTTGTATATCAATTTAAAAAAAAAAGTAATCAAATTTCGCCTAATTCCCATAAAATATGTCTTTTAAAACTATAAACGTATAGGTGCTTAGAAATGTGATGCCTCTTACCATAAAATAAGAGTGAATTTATAGGTCTGTTCGATTCGCTCAATTCTGGAGCGCTATGGAGTACTCCAACGCATTCGATGATTACTTGGAACTAATTGTGTTGTGTGTTTGATAAGTAGCCCCTTTATATATACATATTTTAACATTTAATTACGAAATATGCATATTACTTATACATTTAGCGAAATGGAGCAGCTATTACCATTGACCGGAATAGTGTCAGGTAATTCAGTAAACCTCGTAAATGTTCAGCTGAAGCAGATTTGAAAATTCTATAAAATGTTCCAAAATTCTCAGTAACAAATTGCTAGAGTGCCCCAGGTTTTCTTGGCAGTTCCTAAAAATTCAGAATTAGATACTCCGAAATGATACTCGTCGAATAAACTATGGTTATTCAGGCTAAAATTTCTTTCTTAAATGACACCCTATACATCTATACATCTATACACCCTATACATTTCATTTCATCCTACTTTTTATTACAAGCAAGCATTCTTTAAAGGGAAACAAGAGTTAGTTACAGTTTTTAAACTATGAAAGTTTAATAATTTTATGATATTAAATTTAAAAATTTGAATGATATTAAAATTAACTTCATAGGGTGCATGTCATGTGCGTATTTATTTAGGGGAGAAGAAAACGGTTGGTGTTATTAATCTCTTTTTACCTAATTAAGAAACCAATTTTCGCAGTTTCTGATCAATTCAGCGCATGTTTCTTTTAAGTTGAATTGAGCAGACTATAGATTTTGAATCAATTTTCATATTTTAAAATGAATATTTACACGTTTTATGCCTAAAACATACGAAAAAATTGCATGGCATGACCCCTGATTTATATTTGTTCTTAATTATTTTAGTTACCTTCTAGAATGGGTTTCAACATTTCTCCACGTCTTAATAAAGAATTCTATTTTTTGTTTTTGTGTCCTACAATTGTAAGATTAAGTTGTATTAATTTACTTTTATAATAAGGCAACCTATTTCCTACGGGTATCATTCCTTTAACGAATTCTACTTGGTATCTGTTCGGACAACTTTGGTGCCTTGGTTACTTACAAAATTCAAATAACTCAAAAAATATGGCATATTTCATATGCAATGCAATTATAGAACCATTAAAAAGGAATTTTTCATAATTTCTTGTACTTATATCAGAATGGGGATGTCAATTGCAGGTTTTATCAAGAGCGGAAAAAGGCAGATATCATTCTGAGGGTCCCGAAGTAAGGAGCCCTTTGTTCTTAAAGGTTTTTTTTTTTTTTTTGCCGGAATGAGAGTGAACTAGGGCTCCGTCATTAGGGCGAGAGAAGGCCCATCCCCCGGGATACCCCTGGCTAGGCCTGTAATTTCAGGTGCTCGCTTCAATGGCCGCGGAGGAACTGTGCACCGATAATGATGATGATGCGGTTTAGGTGTGGTTAAACCATTGCCGTTTTTCATTCTTCCTCCGAATTGCCTCCTCGCAGCCGTGCCCCGACGACTCCGACGGCGGCGGCGGCAACGACCAAGTTTCTACTTGGCTGCAATCGAACGAAACGAAACCATTAGCAATGCCAGACCGAAGTTCAATTTCCAATTTTCGATGATGATTTTGCGAGGCGCACACAAGGCGCACACAGCCGCACACGGTGGCCCCCTCCCGCTGTTCCAGTGCCCCCCCACAAGCGATTTCGGTTCACTGGCTGATTATTGATCGGTTCGATGGTGTGGCGGTCGAGTCCCCGTACCGGACCCCTACGTCCACCGCATCTGCGTACCGAAGAACCGGAAATTTAAAAATAATTGCCCCATCTTAGCAGCCTAATGAGCTTTTTCGTTTTTTGGTTTTTTTTCCCCCCTCCCTTCTAGCCCCTGGAGTACCGGCAGCCTAGACATGGGTGTTTGGCTCATATGTCAGCGTGCAGGAGGCTATCCACCCACCCTACCCCACCCGCACCCTCCACGGGTTTCTGCAATTTTATTTTCTCCCACTGCCCTGCAAAGGACGTTAATTTCCTTTTGGCATTTCGCTCCAAGGTGGCGACGTTACCCCCGCCGGTCGTCGTCTTCATTCCGATAAATAAGAAATGTAACGAAGTTACGCCAAAAGCGGAATGGAGCTTGAAATTGTCTTGGCGCAAAAAAAAGAAAAAAACATTAGTCCAGAGCTCAGCTCTTAGCCCAAGGGGAGAGGGTGAGTGGAGGGATGCTGGGGATCTAATTAATAGGACTGAATTATGGTGCCTAATTTACAAAAGGAGAGATGATAAAATGCTTCCAAGAGGCGGATGAAACGGCCAAATGGATCCTTCCAGTTGTGCTTAACGAAATTTTCCTCGAGCTCTCTATGCTTTAATTACCCCGAAAATGTAAGACTGTGACAAAAAAAAAAAAAAAAAACAATTTTGCACAACTCCGGCTGTTGGTGTCACACTCTTTCTAAAGGACGACGACTCCCTTTGCCTGGCATCTTGAGCCACTATCCGCGCCGTCGCGGTGTTCCAACCCTCAAATCCAGTAATTGAGCACACGAGCACCCAAGCACCTCGTTGCGTTATAAGAGCACAATTTAGATTAAGAATGGTAAAAAGCAGAATTTATAATAACACTTCTCTTACAAACCCCTTAAAACAGCAACCAACTTACTTTCATATAGAAAATTAACATTATCAGACTAAATGACTTTAAATTAGAATATCTCGCGATAAACATTTAGATAAAAAATACTTAGCTAACTTAAAAGATTTGGGGCCTCTGATAGTTCAGTTGTTAGCGCGCTGTCCTACTGTCCCAGAGGCTGTGGGTTCGAATCCCACGAATAACCATGGTCTCCTGCGCTACGTGGTAACACAATGGGACAAAATTGGCCTAAGTGTGCCTTTCTAGGCAGCCACAGCAACCTAACCTAACCTAACTTAAAAGATCGTTTTTCAAGATTTATAAGATTAAAGGTAATAAGAAATGAGTAATGAAGAAGAAACGTAAGAAAAATACTAGAAAATATTGATAGAATAGAAAACATTTCTTAAAAACACTTTAAAAAATTAGAAAACTTTAATATCGGGTTTCTCCATTCTTACTTACTCGATAATTTTCTATATCATAGAATATTTGTCAATTAAATTTTCATAGGGCTTATCTTTCCATCAACTCAAGCCTGATATAAATAGCAGAAAATATTTCTTAAATAATCTCTATTCTCTAAAAATTATAAATCAAAGTTGCTCATCCACGTCTGTCTGGGTATTCAATGAGCACTTCTAAACTACATATATCATGGATTTTAATGCGATTTTCAACATCATTTACATACTACATAATTTTTTGAGGAAGGCTTAAGTGTACAAAACATTCATATTTAATGAAAGATTGGTAGAAAAATTTCGATGTTTTGTAATCAAACCGTAAACACTAAATCGCTTTTAGGGCGCTTACATGGTGTATGCTGGTAAAACTATAAGAAATACATCAAATTAATAACTATACCATCCCAAAAAGGTCTTTAGAGATAACTGCTATGTATACCTTTTGAGGATGACCCACAGTAACCACTTTTGTCTTTAAAAATTTTATTAAAAATAATTGCTCACTTGCGAAGCTCATAGTTCATAGACATAAAATGAATCCTTATATGATTAAATATGTTAGTTACCTTAAGCATTTATTTTAGATTAAATTTACACTATATCATTTAAATGAATATGTGAGTAAATATTGAAAGTCTTTCAACAAAATAAATACTTCCCTATCACACCCACAATTTAGCTAGCTAGATTTAAATATTACCAATTCAATTAAAATAACTTGTGCGAAAATTAACCACCTATCGGAATATCTGATGACGTTATAAAACGCTTCTAACGAACAAACAGGTGGAAAATAAGCCTAAAACAACGTAGAAACAATGTTTACTGAAGCTGATGAGCGATATTTAGTGGGGAAAGTAAAAATAAATTCTTTCCTCACTGCCCCTAAGCTAGCTGCTGTTGCTGAAAGTGAATTGGGGATAAAAGCCAATCTCTCTCATAAGGCAGAACTACATGGAAGAAAAGCCAGAAAAAATCCTTTCATTAGTAAACGAAATCAGACCCGAAGATTGAACTTCGCAAAAGAACATTAAAACAAGAAATTTTCTTTCTGGAAAAATGTTCCATTTACTGATGAAAGCAAATTTAAAATTTTTTGGGGCGGATAGTAAGCCCTATGTTTGAAGAAAATCAAACGAGGAGTTGCATCTGAAGAACGTAAGACCAACTGTCAAGTGTGGTGCCGGTATCTTAACATTTTAAAAACAAATTTACCACAAAGCGTAAATAAACTCTCTCTCTTGGTTACAGCTGGTAATTTTATCAGGACAACGATCCAAAACATATAGTCTGTTTGATAAGAGCGTATTGACGATTTCTCAGAAAGAAAGAATATTTAAAGTGGAGGGGATGAGTATTATCGCGTCATGCTTAAAGTCTCATTTTGCGTTGAACTTTCTCCTGTTAATATCAACTTTAACCATGAGTGCCTTATTTTATAAACGTTTTGAAGCTGTGTTTCTCTGCCTTCAATCGAAAGGACCTAAATGGACTTATGCCCAAGCAGAGAGGGCATAACGCAGCAGGATGCGTCTTTTGTAAAGAAGTGGTGTAAGAAGTTTTTTGAGGAAAAATACATCGACGACTTGCCAGGAAGGGGTAAATCAAGACAAACATCAAGAAAAGAAGACATCGCTATTTTGAAGCTTTTTGAAAAGGATCCACAAATGGATCGCTAAGGCTAGCTAGAAGTAAATTAGCGGAAAAATGTATCAACATGTTTCTCTATACCCATACGCCAAATAAAAAGGGAAAATTCCATCAAACACCGCAGTACTACAATCAAACCACTTTTATTCAAAAAGCACATCGAAAATCGTTTGAAATAGGCTAATGAAAATTTGAACTACGATTGAACAAAAGTCGTGTTCACTCACGAATCGTCATGTTGGGTATATCAAGGACCTAAACGAGTATGGTTAAAAAAAGGACGGCATTACCATCATACGTACTATAAAACACCCAATAAAAGTTCATGGGTGGGGATGCTTTTGTTCGCAAGGTTTTGGAAAATTGATTGCTTTTACTGGGAATTTGAATGCAAAAAAGGGATGCTGCAAATTTACAAAAACGGTTTATTAAAGTTTACAGATTCTTGGCTTGACACAGAAAACCGATCGTAGGTCTTGCAAGAAGACAACGATCCAAAACACAGAAGTTGTTTTTGTATCGAATGGAAAGATTAAGAGTGGCACTAACAAAGTTCTGATACTAATCCAATTGAAAATGTGTGGGCCCTTAGGAAGGCAAAGCTGAAGCGGAAAAGTGCTTTTACTTTGCAACAACTTAAATCATCGGTAAAGAAAACCTGGAAGGATCTACCACTAGAATATGCTGAGAAGGTCTACAAAAGTTCATAATTTCTTTATAATTGTTTTCATATCATGGAAATACCACCCCAAAGCTCATACCATTAATCCTGTTGAGAATTTGTAGGACCATCTTAAGCAAAAAGTTCGGTAGTACACAGGTTCCAGCGAAGCTGAATTAAAAACTAAAAAAAATCGTCTTGCTGCAGAAGAATGAGAGAATATGGAACCTGAAAATCTATGCCTAACCGACTCCAAATGGTAATACAAAACAATAATTCTTTGAAATTATTAACTAGTTATAAAAAATTTGCTACCTATCCGAGTTTGGTTTCTGCATTATTTTGTCCTTTGTTTTGTTTTTTCCCAGAATTTTTTTATTACAATGAGTTAACTTAAATATTTGATTTGTTTTCTAATATATTTAATTATCTAATTATTTCTAATACCCTATCCCCCGATTTACACGGAAGATAGGTTCCAGAGAAAACCGTGTAAATCGAAATCGATGATTTTTATACGTAAAACCGTGTAAATCGAAAATAAACTAAATGTGCATAATTCAGTTATTTATTTCAAAGTAAAATAAAAGTAAATACATCTTAAAAAACATAAAAATAATAATAGTGTATATAATTCATTTTAAATGTACCTAGAAACATAGAAAATATAAATTAAAAAATTGAACCAAAAATTTCATTATGTACTGCTATCACTTTCATAGACTCTTCGTTTTTTCTTTCTGTTTACTATGATGTCACTTTCATCACTCGATAGTACAGGCCTTCTTATTGGGCATTCAATAAACGGGAAGGTTTTTAAGATCTATTCCCTTAAATGAGCGTGGCGTTTTTGATTTATTAATAACTAATGGTTTCATAATATGATCGCCTGAAGCGTTGCTGCACAAAAAGAACTGTGATACGGTTTTCCGCTGCTTTATGCCCACTAGCGGATTTGTGAGCTTTAGCCAAATAGGTTCTTTCTGGCATTTTTTTACCAAAATAACCCAAATTCGTCAGCATTGAAGACCTGATCAGGATTGTAGGAATTAACGGCTATAATCTCAACAAATTTTGTCGGATATTGTTGCGCTGCATCTGAATTAGCAGATGCTTGTTCTCCTTTTAATTTTAGATTATGTAAAGAATGCCTTTGTTTAAATCTTTCAAACCAACCATGGCTTACAGAAAAAGGCTTCTTTTCAGATGAAGAAGTAGATGGCAAAGATCATGAATTACTAGATGGGACACTCGTGACACATTCCCTTATCTTTTTTCGACCTTGGTCCCCTTAATCCACCGACCTTGCAGATTTTGCTAAAAGTGGATAGTAATAAAGGGCTCACGCGTGAGAGAAAGACAAAAATTTAGGGGGAGGCGGAACGAAAATTAAAATCACGTTTCACCACCCAAAACAGCGCACACGTTTAAATAGTTTTGGCTCGCCTTTAAAATTGCACAGTGAAAAAATTCAAGCAGCCCGCATCCGTATATATGCTCTGAGTGTGCTACCTGCCTGTTCCCCATTCTCAATTCAGGATTTCCCTATGCTGGAACATTGCCTGGGGACGGCACTAACACCATGCATGCAGAGGCATACAGCGAGCCCGACAGATTGGCCCGCCTTTAAAAATGCATGGTAAAAAAACGATGCATTTTATTGCCTACACTGTAAGTGCTGTAGATGAGAATTTTTGTCTGCTTATTCTTATCTCTTTCGTTCTTATTGGAATTTAGATAAGGCATAGAAAGCAGTAGTTCTTTGCTACTTTCTCTAATGGAAAAATTTACCCCAGGCAATTTTAGAAGTTGCATATGGGTTAGAGCTTTGGGCTTGTATAGAGAGTGTCCCATCTAGTAATTCATGATTTTTGGTAGATGGTAACTGATTTTAAATTTTTTCATTAATCTTCAATGCTTTATTTGTAAGTATATTAGTATCAATTGGAATCCGTTTTTGAGTGGTGTCTAGCCATAACATTAATGCTTTTTTCCATATTTTCCATGGAATTCCTGGAATTATTGCTACCAATGTAAACAAATCGAACGGAATTAAAAAATGTGTGGAAATTTTTTGTTTAAATTTCATATTTTGTGAAATCGTGTAAATCGGGGGATAGGTCTATTTGCATGTTTTCTGCTTCTTTAAAATTTAAATAATTTAACTTTAAGCCTAAAAGTTAAGTGATTTCTGTTTTTACTAGTCAAGGTCATTTTCCGTAGACTGATGGTTTAAAATGAGAATATCGCTCTATTGGGATAGAGTCAGTAAACATCCTGAGCGAAATATAAAATCAAACGTTTGAGAAGTGTTTAGTTAAATAAAACTAATTGTATTACAGTCGGGTGAGATCGGACACCTCAACTAGTTAATAACAAATATAAATTTTTAAAATACTCCCATAAAAAATGTATAAATTTTAAATTTATATTAGCAGGGCTTGTGGCATGTTTTCGCATACGTCGTCATCATCGTGCGGCGCAAGCCCTCCAACTCATTAATGGGGCACACGAGCACTCAAGCATCGCGGCGTTGCGCTGTAATAACCCTCTCTTTAGATTAAAAACGGCAAAAACCAGAGGAAATAAAATTAAATTAAATAGCGGAGTGCCGAGACGGTACCGCTGCTGGAGCGCCAGCTGATCAGATCGCAGCAGCATAGGAGAGTTCCGCAACGGGGCGAAATTGCAGCCAAACGAAGACATTCGGTTTCCTCTTCTCGTTTACTATTTACTTTTGCTGCCACCGCTGGTGCGATGCCTTCCAATTTCATATGCCCACCGCCCGCACACTGGGGCCCATTCATTTTCAGTCGGCCTCTCCTCTGCCCCCCTCCCCCACACCATCGGGAAATGGTTTTACGCTCGTTTTCTACCCGTAAAACTGACTTGCTCTTGTTTACCAGAGGCCTCCTGCACGAGTTTGAGTTTTACGCCATCTAAAATGTGTTTAATTAGGCACAGAATGAATTTACACTCAAAAGAAGTGACGACACGATGCCGTACAGTGTTCGCCTTCATACCGAAAAATTTAATTGCCCATTTCTTTTTACATTTTTATATATATTTTGTTTTTTGTTTTTTTTTCTCTTTTTAAACTCTCAATCATCCTCCCGCCGCGCCGTTGCGTTGGCCGGGAATAAAGAAAAAACACAATTTTTGAAATTGTTTATCGACGGAAAATGTGAAATTGGATAATGCAAGGCGGGAAGCCAAACAATGGTGCTGGAAGAGGCTTCCCGGACTCGGGACCCCAGAGTTTGTTTAGGCTTTTGGCCTTTAATTGACGTCGAAGAAAACGAGGACGTTGATGACGACGACGACGACGACGACGACTACGACGACGATTGCGAACGGATGCTGCAAGGGCTGCAGGGGATTTATCTTACAAAAACATCCCCTCTGGGGCGAAGGTAATGTTTGCTTAAGAGTTTTTTGCTGTTTCAATTAATTTGTGGGCTTCTCCAGACCGATTGATTCGTTAATAGTTTTTCCAACAGTCGCGTCAACTGTTTTGCTCACTATGTTCCATTAGAGCGGCATGGTGGCCCGACAGAGTAAATCTTTTTCAATTTAATTTACTATGCTTTTTATTTACACTTCCATCCGCATGATTTCTGTGAGTGGATCGTTTTTTCGATGTACATAAGTATTAAAAGCAATTGAAAGCATTTCATAGCGTGAGATAACTCCTCAGTTTAACTGATAGTCAGTTCTGACTACTGCTCTCAAATTATTGTCTTATGTTAACTCATTTTGAAAATGTTTTCTACTAAGTAGAGCGCACGTTAATTGTGTTTATTACTAAAAGTTGTAGAAGACATGGGAAAGAAAGAAAAGAGGACTAAACGAAAAACAATATTGGGAAAAGTAGACTCTGACTTTGAAAGCAATGATTGCTTAATTTCCCGTCACTGTCCAAGGAAAATTATTATTAGAAATTATATTTTCATTATTTCCTTTAGATCTCACCTGTAAAATTCCAGCTACGACTATTTTTATTACTACAATTGTTAAATCGAAAAAATATCTCGCCAGTAATGACACTAATGGAACCAGTGGTCGTTTACACTAGCCAGTAAGGCTGAGTAAATGCCATTTTTCATTAGATTTGATATGAGATGGAATAGTTATCTCATCATTAAATTTGCACTGGAATCGTGCAGGCTTTTAAGTCTTTGGATAGCGCAAAATAAATTTGCTAGCGGATCTAATGACCTTAAAATTGCTAAACAAAAAAATTCAAAACCGAACCGAACAAGAATCGAAAATTTCAATAAAAGTCTAGTTAAGTCTAGCTTCAATTGGTTCAGAGTTGGATTAAGTTTAACTTCGGAAAGCTAACTTCCACCCCTTTTTCGACTTTCAGCTGAGTAAATCTTCTCTCAGGAATGCCCTTAATTCCTCCTTATGTTGCCTGTTTTCTTTTTTCTTTTCTATCTTGTCATGTGCCATTATCATACCCGCTCTCTAATTTTAATTTATTATTTTTTACTTTAATTTTTAATCTTTTTGTTAATTAGTTTTAAATTTATTGTAGCTTGTAATAAGCGTTAAATAAATAAATAAATAAATAAATTAAAGCTGGCTTGAACCCAGTTCAAATCGACAACCCTGACTCAATTTGAAGAACAAATGAACAATGAATTCTCTTTTAATAGTACTAGTGTTCGCCCACTGGTCTAAATCTGATCCGAAATAACGTTCTATTCCTGAAAAAAGGAAAATAAAAATAAAAATTTTCATGCCACCCTATTACTCTAGAATAATTTAGAAATAGAATTTATTTATAATTTATAATTATCAAAAGTAATAAAATATATTGTACTGACGGATATTTTCATCCTATGTCGAATCTCATATTTGATTAATATCGATTTATTTAAAGTAATTCTGGAGATATATCTTCTGCTCAATAAGTACCCGGATTTTATCAATTCCTCTAGCGTATTCTCTTTTACCGTTTCAATCGACGCTTCCCACGCGATGATAATTTGAGTTTGGGAAACAAGAAAAAGTCACACAGAGCCCAATCTGGCAAATACGGTGTGATGATAGTTGTGCAGTGTTTGGTTAAAAAATCGGATATAAAAGTGTGCGATGGTGCATTGTCGTGGTGGAAAATCCAATTGTTGTCCTTCTATGTATAAATGGGAGAGAATGGGCGTCCAGAACAAGAGAAGTCTTCAACTATTTCACCACAATTTTTGAATATTTTATACCGCTCGTATGACTGTGCTCTAAACATAGCAGAGCCCCCATAAGCATAACACATAAAGTTTCATTCAAATCAAGCAATTTCGAACAAACTCGTTGTTTAATAATTTTATCCATATTAAAAACCGCCAAAAGTACTTCAGGTGATCTCACATAAACAGCTTCCGTAAGCAAATGTAAAAATGTACCAACACAATAGAAAAAAGCCTATTACTTGACGAGTACTTAACAAAATCCGGGTATATATAACAATATTTATAGATAAATTAGTGAAATAGGGTTAATATGCATGCTAAAGAATTAAAAGTTTTTTATATCATAGAAAAAGTATAACGAAATAAGTTAAGAATGTTACCTTAAAATTTAAACAATTGTTCAACTTTGAAATAAATATTAAAACAATTGTACGTATCAAAAGAGTTTAACCTATTTTTTTATAGCTTCTCAATTTATATAGAGTGAATATGCTTCCGTTGGAACTTTGTCTTGAAATCTCTCATAAATTAGGAACCGAAGATCGAAAAGGATATTTCTTCCTATTTCGGAGATTTCGAATTTTTAGAAAATCAATTCAGAACCTCCAATTTCTTAGCTGAAGTTTCATTTTAATGGCACAAAAATAGTTTTAAAAAATCTAGGTTTAGTTTGTATATGGATCGCATTAGACAATTAAGTAGTAAATGGCACAACTTAAAAGGTTTAAAAAAATGCGTATATGGTAAAGACAATTAAACGTCTTTATTCGTATAAAGATAATTAAACACCTTCGTCCATGCATCACTTTGTTGTATAGTGCACCAAAAAGAAATATCAAAACTTATAGCATCTAACATTTTTAAAATATATTCTCCAATTTAAAAGGCCTCCACTTCTTCCTACCCCCGGGGAGTGACTTTAAATCCGGTGCTCTATAATAGAGAAGGAAGTAGTACATAAGTCATACATAAGTCAACAATCGAGCTTTATTCAATTAAGTCTACCTTAAACTAAGCTCAGGCCAAGATAATACCTACATAGCTTAAGATTTGTTAGAATTCAGTGTAGATCTTATCTTATCGCAATAATGGCTGAAATTTCAGCACAATCTTAGCTAAATGCTAACTTAAACTTGATTCAAATTAATTCAAGTCTAGATTAAACTTAACTTAAGCCTGGACCAAATTAACTATAAACTGATTCAAATCTTCACTGTTTAAGAAAGTTTTGCTCATGTCTTGTTTTGTTATAACTCATCTAATTAGAAAAGATAGCTTTAGTACGTTCGTCACCAGCGTCGCATATATGCGACATTTAATTTTTTGTATGCGACCCAGACGGCTTAAATGCGTGACATGTTTATCAGTTTATGATAATGTGTTGCACTCATTTTTCACGGTCTATTAGATGCGGTTTTAGTTCGTATCCCAGAGTCGTAAAAATAGTTCAAAAAAATTGCATTTTTTGTTTATTTTCAGTGTTTTGAGTACAATGCTATAAAACACAATACCAATTAAAATGTACATTTATTATAAGAGAAATTTCCTGGGCTATAGTGCAGGATTTTCTTCTGAGACTTCGGTACCGAACGTGTTAAATAGAAGTCTTAATATTTAAAAAATTTAATGATAAGATTTTTTTCACATTATCTGAAAATTCCTGATTCATTTCGCGTAATTAAAAGTAAATACAGTTGCTAACTATACAAATTAAAACAATTAGAAGATTTACAATTAAATGATATTTCCCGAGGTTATGTTAACAAACCCGACAGGTCGCACTCGTACTACATCCTGGAATTATTCCTAGAAGAAACTAGGGATAGTGTCGTTGTGTGTTACTGAACAGAACAGGGAAAAAAAACTGTTGACATTGAGGAGAACCAGATGTAAAGTGTACCGGCCAAGTACGCGTCGCACTTATGGGCCTCTCAAGCGATGCTGGAGCACCGCAAAGTGGTCCACCAGATGAAAAACATCCGTGGCCGAGAGAGTTCGAGGTGTACAAGGAGAGATACAAGACAAGGCGGCGCATGTGGGACCGGCCCGGGACCGGAACCTAACTCCTCTAATGACACGTCGAACACGTCCCGGTCCCGATCTTGAAAGTCCTTCTATGCAATAAATCGCACGATTTCTGGACGGAGGGGGTTCTTTGCCTTTTCTTAAGATTCCGAGGAATGGTTTGAGCGATAACAGCGCCCTCTTAAGGCGGTAACAAGACACTCGTACTGAGTTGGGCCTCCAAATCGAGACACTCGGTTGAGTAGACAACTTGCCGCAGGGGGGAGGCTCCGCTGAATTTCATAAATATATCAGTTGTGGCCCCAACCAGAAATGTCTGCAACTATCCGGCGACGATGGGATTTTTTTTTCCAGAACAGACTGCACTTGGACTGGAGGAGCTTTGGGGGGTCTTATCTGAGAATTGATGCACTGGCGCGGTTTGGTCATTAAGGCGGGGCAGAAAACAGGAACTATGCCTGGACCAATTTGGGTGCACAGCGGAAGAGAAATATGCACGGTATGCGACTGTTTTGGAGGAAGCACCAAATCCACTGCAGCTCGAGAAGGGCACCCCCGTCCGGGTGATGATCGGATGGTAGAGCCTGCCTGGCGCAGCGGCAACGGTTGGGCGACCCTCGGCGGCATAGTGATGCAGGGTAATGTAATTATAGCATTACTTAATATGCCCCACGCCGGGGTCTGGATCTCATCCTAGTTTACGGCCATCGCATGTGCCGGGCGCTCCAGTCATTAGGCGGGGTATAACTCACTCCGTTTCACACACAAGTGGCTTTTATGGCTATTAAATGTAAGTTTATGGGTCTCCATTGCCAAGGCAGGGCAATAAGAGGAAATTATTGCGAAAGCGCTATGCTTACATAAAGTTTAATTTCTTCCTACCCTGGGGAATGCGCGCACCACCCACCATCATACGCCCTGAATTGAGAGCTCTGTCCGGGGTAGAGTGTAAGTGGCACTTATTTTTAAAATTTCATCGATATAAGCCCCCTCTCGGAGGGCGCATTCGGCCACCGTAAGCCCAAGAAGTGAAAAATGGACGCCCTTTGGCGCCCTTTCTATTCGAGGGAGGAGCACTTTTATGGCATTTATGCTTACGCGACCAGGAAATGGTCGTTTTTCCTTTAGAGACAGCTATGACGACGGATGAATTAGAGTGCCTCACCCACGGGGCTCCCAATGACTAACATTGTGTAATTTGCCTCAATTGGCCCAGGTCAAGTATAATCGTCCCCCAATGAGGGACCAGAATAGATGTGACTAAGACCATTTATTATTACCTTTTAGTTATTTTTAGTTTAATGTTAAAATGGAAATTGATGTATAATATTTTATTAGGTTAAATAAGAAAAATCCAACTCTCCAGGGTTTTGTATTGCATTTTTTTATTTAAATACGAAAAATATTACTGATTTTATTTTTCACAACTGTTAAAGCAGGATTTTCCTATTCATGCAGATCTATGCTACAGATTTAATACTTAACGATATGCGTAAGTAATTTGGCTACATTAGTTACATGATAAATATATTTCACCATCCCTACCCCCTGATATCATACTATCAATTTTTATATATATATAATATTAATATATTTAGAATACGCTCATTAAGGCCTTCCATTTGATACCAAAACGATATATTTATCCTAGTCGAGTTGTAAAATTCATACTTAAAATCTGCTATATTTGATGTAATGAATTTTTATATATCCTACAATACGTGGAATATGAAGACACATTAAATGACACCTTATTTGCCAAAAGACAATAAATAGTTTACATGCTTTAATTGAACAAATGAACATATTCATTGTTACACATACATGCTAAAATCATGACCCTCATTTCGCTTTGACGTGGTCGGGTAAAAAAATATGTCCTGGATAATAGAAGATTTTAATTGTTCTAAGTGTACGATTTCAAATCTAATACTATATTTTTCCTATTAGCCCTTAGTTTTAACTAATTTTTAATAACGCTTACAATATTACAGATAGTCATATCTTTTCACAAATAGATATTTCAGGAAGTAAATTGGATTTTGCTATTTAAGAATCCAATATTACTATTCTAAACTTCAAGGTAGTGAATTAAAACTGTTAAATTACAAAATCCAAAACATTTACGAAAATTCCAAAGACCCAAAGAACCTCATTATATCAATTCTCAGAAGAACGTAGTAAATAGCTTCAAATTAAACTTTCAGCTTTTAAATAGACAGATTTCTTAATTGATTGATAAAGTGAGCATCAATTACATCCTAAATGCTATTTTAGAATTAACATTTCAAATGGAAAAGCGAAGAGTCAGTCAGTCAGAATGGAAGTTACAAATTTCGAGTAGTGACCCTACCTCTAAAACGAATTTCAACAGTAATTTTGTGGTGGAAAAAAATCATAACTTATGAAATTATATTTGATGATAAAGACTACCTTTTGAGGAAATTATATGAGGACTATGTACACGTTAAGATTTAACAAAAGTTGTTAAAATGATATGAAAAATGTGGACTCTCAAAAACCACGACTCATATGCATTGCAATCTAAATTTTCGCTTTTAAGACTACATTTAAAGCCGCAAAATTGAGGAAAATTAATTAAAAAATAATAAAATTCTTTTGGACCGAAATAAAAGTCTCCGACAACGCACGAATGAATTAGAATGGCTCACCCTCACCCACGATGTTCCCATGATTAAAACATGGTACAATTTGCCTCAATTGGCTCAGGTCAAGTAAAATCGCCCCTGAACGAGGGGCTTCAATCCGTTGACTCGCACGACACAACGGAATGCGTTTCTGTGCTAAAAGCGGTTCAAGTGCGTCCGCAGCGGTAATCGCTTTCAGCTAAGATGAGCACTTTGAACTGTTTTTCCGCTTTTCCGCGGTGGTTGTCGTCATCGCCGTCGTCTTAATCATTAAAATTGTAAGTACCGGCCGTGCCCGTCTCCATCTCCTCCAGCCACCGCTGTACCATATCTCGGGGGGGTGCAGGAGGTGCGCTTCATTCATCTGTCCCATGAAAACGAAGCCATTTGTACGCGCGCAAGTACCTCAAAGGAGGAAATTTCAATCAGAGCCGAGTGGAGCAGCCGGCAAGCGGCCGTGATGCTGTGCCGCCGTTGTTCGGCCTTAAAATTATTCGAAACACCAGAAAGAAAATTTTTGTGGCATCACTTTGAGCTCCCGAAAGATCTCTTTTATCTTTTTCCACTTAACTGCATGAAAAAAGACACGCTGCCACCCGCTGTGCGGGTTTGCTGCTGCTGAATATGCTTGAAAATCAAAACTAGGGTTGATGTACCCATCGGGACGAGGTGTTGCAAGGGTGCAAAAGGGTTACTTTGTGGCTTCCTACTTAATTAATGCCTTCATCTTCACTGTCTGTGAACAGAATTTTGAGAAAGCAATAGAATAAAAGTATCCGGAAGCGCACTTAAAAGTTCTAACTGAAAATTTAATTATTACTAAATACACGATTAAAAAATCTTGTAATATTTTTCATGTTAGGACATTTGAAAGATTAAAAGTAAAAAGATTTCCGCTGGTGTAACAATAAAAGTGATTTTAGATTTAATATACTCGAATTTAATTTTTTAGGGTTCCGTACATCCGAATTAAAAAACCGAACCCTTATAAGATCACTAGTGTGTCTGTCTGTCTATTCGTCTATCACAGATAATTTACTCCGAATCTACAGGAACGATTGATTGAGTTGAAATTTGGTACACATATGAATTTCTGTAATTTATTTAAGAAAATTAACCATTCCGCCCCTTTATCTTTGAAACTACTGAGCCTAAAATTTTGAAAAAAATACAGAAAATAGATCTTTACTTATAGATTAAAGGAAAACATATATGAAATCTATGTATGGTCTTAAAAATTCCGAAAATCGTCAAGAACGTCTCTAAAAACCGTGATAGATCCATTCATAGATGAGAAGAAATTGAGAGAATTTCAACTGACGATTTTATCGAATTGTATTCCCAGTAAAATTCTCTTCGCAAAATACATTTTAAACCCAGCGATTATACAATTTCTGATCCCTTCTCAATTAAATGATAAATTAAAATTCCCAAAAGAAATAATCGAAATCAGTAGACGTAATCGATCTATTCTCTAATCATCCCTGCCCTTCGAATGCTCCCCGCCTTTCAATCCAGCCTAAGGCCCTCAGTGGACGTGGAAGATTCCATCTCATTAATTTGCCATTAGAAATCGAATTTTTATCGCATTGACCCTCATTCGCTGCACGGGACCATTCAAACCAGGCCCAGGGGAAGCAATGGGCATGAAAATGAGAATTAACTCCAGAAAAGGACCGCCGTGCATTTTGGGTAATGACTAGGCACAACGACGACGGGACTGGGTCTCCCCTGATTATTACATCCTTGCCGTGTATATAGCAATTTTTAGAACATTCAGATGATGGTTGCAAATTTTTTAATGGAATCGGGTCTCGATAGTGATTAAAATCAAGACTAGGGCCGCCGGTGGTAATTTGCTGCTGGAAATAAGTAGGTGAAGCAATCCAAAAGTCATAACTCATTCCTTTTCCACTTACTCTCTGTCCGGGGCGGTGGTGCCCCCGGCCACAGCCCTTCTGCAGAATTGCTAAGAAAAGATAGGACCCGAAAACGAGGGTCGTCGCCATACAGCGGGGGGCACTATTCTGCAATTGGGTTAAAGAAAATTATCTCGAATTGTGCGAAGAATGCACATCAAACGGATCGGAACAATGGCATGACATGCAATATTCAAAGTTTTGGACCTTGTCCAAGAATTTCTTTGACAAAAACTAAAAGACGACTACGAAGACGGCAGAGACTACTGAGAAAACGTCGTCGACGGGGACAACGGAAGCGACAGCCGAGGCAGAGGCTCTGTGATGAGGCAGCAGTGATGATGATGATGATGATGATGCTGCTCTGGTGCGGACGCCGGGGCAGGGTCTGAGGGAATTGTGAATGAGACCTTGCCGTACATAATAAATCATCGTGAGTTAAACATCTTTAGATAATCCTTAAAAATGTTTTCCTTCTCGGTGCCCCGGCTGGGCCGACTCAGGCGTTATGCCTCTGTGTGCGACGACATACTTTCGGTCCGTGCCGTGCCTGCGCTTGTTTTCAGCAGCGGATGAGAAAGGTCAAATTTTTGTCGCTTTATAATGCCCCACAGGAGAAGGACGACGGACGTGGCCATAGGCATTGAATGTTGTTTTTCAGAAATTTCTGAGATAAGCCCACCTTGGTCCCCTGACTCAAAGACGATAGCCTTCTGCGAAACCTACTCCCATTTAATCTTATCTCCTGCAGTGTCGATAAATCGCTCAATCGATTCCACCAGAAAACACGAATCAATCTTCAGCTGATGAGTGTGGCGTCAGATTTAAAGTATTTTTTGAGTCTTGATGGTTGATAGTCGTATGATAAAGAATGGGACTTGAGTTAGAGCTGCTGCAGATTAATTATTCATCTCAAATCTATCTGTCCGCTTGATAAAGTAATCTTGGAATTTCGACATGGTCTACAATTTCTAACTTCTTATAAAAAAACAATATTTAGTTCAAATAAGTAAGATGAAAGGGAGGGAAATTTGAAATAATTTACCATTTTATACCCCATATTCTGAACAAATTGAATCGGTCCAGAAAAAATTCACACGAACTTTATTATTCAGATTTAGCAACATCCCATTTAAGTACGCTGAAAGGCTTGCTCGTTTCATTCTGTTTTACTTAGTCAATCGCAGAATCTGTCTTTACAATATCTTTTTCTTTAAACTTGTTAATTCTTTACTTAACTGCTCCAGTATATTGTCCAGAATCGATTTCAATGCTCTTTCTCGCCCATTTAGAAGCGATCATAGTTGCAGACTACCCATCTGCAGATCCAATTTAAAAACAAAAAAATTTTACATTCCCATTATTACTAAGCCCTTCTTATTCATTTTTTCCCTCTCTCTGTCTTTTAATAAACGTTTAGTTTTGAAATATTATTGAGTTTTGAATTATAAAGAGTGAACAAAAAATCAAAAATCTGACTGTCACCCTTTAACATTTGTAAAATAAAAACGTGGGAAATATAAGTGATGGAACGCTATACGATTGAACAACTTGTTTAAATAGTAAAAATTTATTACCATTATTACTGAACACTAAATTTAATCGATGTTTAATTTCTTTAAATTGTAATTAGACTATGTGGCCCTTTGTGAAATATACGGTTTATACGATTCAAGAGTTAAAAGTTTAAATTATTCAAGTCATAACTGAATTAAAACCATATTTGTTGGATAGATGTACTTCAGAATGTCGACAAAAGTGTAAACGTACGCCAATGTGCCAGAGGTGGTCGATATTTTGTTGCATCAATAATTCCCAGGTCTGTACTTAACATATTTTAATAAACTTTAGCTTTGATTCTTGGTACTTTACTACTTCCTAACCTCAAATTTAAACATCCTTTATATTATATTATATTTTATATACTATTCCTTCTTATTATAGAAGTCATGGACTCCTTTTATTATTAATTTTACAACATCTTATCTTGAATAAGTCTCAGCGTTGGCATTGTCATTGGACTATGTCTGTTATACCATCACATTAAATTGTTAAATAAATAAATAGTTTAGGTTTTGAAGATATGAAAATAGAATAACACATTGTGAGTGCCACAGGGTTCGTTATTATAATATCCCAAAATTACCTCTTATTACTTTGAAGAAATTTTATACTAAATTTTGTTAGTTCATATTTTCTTTTGCGATATAGGTAACTTATATAATAATACTTAGTAGTCGTACTACCATAGTTTTTAAAAAATTAACTGTCTGCTTGACTAAATTAAAGGTATATTTTCTTTTTAAAAAGTATTATTACATTAAATTTAGCTTCCCTTTCGAGATGGCTGCGTGATAGTACCACAACCTTAAAAAACCATTAAAATGATTGAAATAAAATTTTAGTTGCTAAGCGAGAACGAAAGGTAGGTCCCATCATCATCATGTGAAAATATTCAAATCATTGCGCTCCTGGATGGCACCCTCTATCCTGGGGGCTCCAGACGAGGGTGTCATGTGCGCGGTTTGTTCGGGCAACGGACACAGAAGACGACCAAAGAATGACAACGGGGTGCTCCAGCTTGACGACAAATTGGGGCATGAGTGGCCCTCGAACAGGATATTAACTTCGTTCGTTCGTTCGTACGACTCCCGGTGGCTCCAGGGGGAGTTTCGAAATTCTGCAGACGAGATCGCCCGGGTAACAGGGCGGGAATGAGGCTGGAGTTGGAAGTGGAGCTCAACTCTTTTTTGCATAACAACTTTTCTCGTTTACTTGAAAAATATTGCAGCTGTGTAAGAGGGGGTAGGGTCAGGAGGGATGGAAGCAGCATCCCAAGATTTAAAAGTTCTTTCAATTTTTATCTTGAGACGTGAATGGAGTTCCTTATCGATTGGCCCGCCATACCATATCCCCCGTCCCCCAGGAGTGCCCGGGACTCAAGTCTCTAGTCAGCTGAGAGTCAGTCGGTTGTTCGTAATATTTTGCTGTTGGCTGTTGCTCCTGCCCGATTCCACGAGCCGGGCTGTATCCCACCCAACCCGGTCTGCTAACTACCTACAAACCCGAAAAGGTGCGGTGCGACGGGATAGACGAGGGAAAATGAAAGGACCCCGGGAAAGAAAGGAGTAGCGGCAGAACGGCGGAATGGATTCGGTGGGATTCGATGGGATTCGATAAACCAATTATTAAATGCGAAGAGCACTTGGGGGGTTCAAAGGGCGTTTATGGCTGAATGCCAGTTGAATTTCGATATGAGCGAAAACGTGATCATTCTCCCGCTGGGAAGGAATATAACGGCCGGGAGGGATATTCGAGATGCTGTGCTCCTTCGGGCTGATGCTCGCTTTTATGTATTTTTTTTTTCTCCTTTTTGTTTGCTCTCGCTTTTATGACCCTTTTCGAAGGAATTATTCGAATGACATGCATTCGGGCGAGGGCTAGAGGATTAAATTCACTTTATGGCCCAATATAAGCCGAATTTTGATATCAGCAATATCGCAGGCTACGCAAAATCAAAGAAGGGTCATGACCGCGGATATAGTTTCACATCGCCAAAAAGAATAAAATTCCAAAGGCAAACTGTGAGAAGCTCATTTTCAATATACAGCTAATGCCTTAATGGTTCTCTTCATAATTTATAGTACGTTTGATGGCGCTTTCCTTAAAGAAATTCCACATTTCATGGTTTCTCCCATCTTTAAGCATTTAAATTCTCCAAATTTTTCTTCGAATCTCAAATATCGCACATATAAATAGAATAGAGACCTTGCTCACAAGACGGTTGTGGGGAAAAGTATATAACACAATTAAACTATTAAACTAAAAACATGTGAAAGCTTTCTCACCATCCTTTTGAATAAGTTTCTGTAAACACTATGTACACTTATCATACTATATAAAAATACCTACGAGTATATGGTTAGCTGCTTCGATAATCTTTATTTTATGAAAGTAATAAAAGTAATCAAGGTTAATGTGTGAGGTATGAAATAACAATTTCAAGTATTCAAAAACCTTACACCTTATACATAGTATACACTGAGTAGAGTATCAACCTTGAGTTAAGCCGATAAAAGTAATTATGTCTGGGCTAAGTTTTATAAGAAATATGTTTTCTTTTTCCAAAATACAATTTCAAATTCTTTCAAATTTCTATTACAACAATTTATTTTTGAAAATCGGCAAGCGTACATCACATACGCAACAGATCACAACATTTTGCACATAAAACCGTACATTGTTTCAAGCAGGAGAGAAACGTCGGTGACGATATTTTTTGATGCCAAAAAATTAATTTCGAAAACCATTCACGCCCAAATAAGTCTATTCACAATTAGGGATACAATTTTACCTTTAGGTTATAAAATTGACTACGAATTGTGAGCATTCACCTACACTTTATACCATAGACGTTTTTCTTTCATTCTATAGAAAATGTGCCTATAATGTACACAAATATTTCTCTACATTATGTAAACAGCTTTTATAAAGAACCTTGGCAAACCTAAAAGTTGTGGGATATTTACCTATTTTCTTTCTTTCTACAGAAAATATATGATTTCCCTATTATTTTAGACAATATGTCTAATTTATTTCTTTTAGTGCTATATAAATATAGTAAAATTAAATACGTTTTCTTGGATTGTGAGAATAAATTTTGTTGTATTTAAATAAAAGTTAAGTTTATCTTTTTGTTTATCTTTCTCATTGCCCGCTATAAAGTCTTAAATTATAAAGAGCTATCTGTAGCTATTAGGTGTGTGTATATAAAACCGCCGCTGACACATATATGGCGCTAATGTCTGAATGCATGAGCGTTGACATAAAATTTTTTTGCGCATATAGTTTAGAAATTTATCAATTATATGCAATTCACAAAAATTTCATTTTGCAAAAGTAATTTGTTTTTTTCAACGATTAAAAATATCCAAATTTTGTGCCAAAAAAAGAGCATTTGCAGGAAGATGAAAATCCATTTGCGAAATTACGTGTACCACACAAAAATAGGAAAGAGTTTTTCGTATCGAATCGTTAATGGCGATGAAAAATGGATTTATTTTGAAAATCCCAAACGCAAAAAATTATTACCATCAATATCGCAAACAAAACAGAATATCCATGGAAAGAAGGCTTTGCTCTGCATCTGGTGGGTTCAGGACGGTGTCATGGATTTTGAACTTTTAAAACCTGATCAAACGGTTACTGCTGATCGCTACCGACAACAAATAATCGATTTGAATCGAGCACTGAAGAAAAAATGCGAAGAATGATCGAAGACACATAATAAAGTTATTTTGAACCAAGACAACGCCCGGTCACATGTAGGTAAACCACTCCAAGAAACGTTAGAAGCAATAGACTGAAAAGTCTTACTCCACCTCTCGTATTCAGCAGACATATCCCCTTCTGATTACCACTTGTTTAGTGATTGATACAGAACGGACTTTCGGAAAAACGCTTCAATTCCTATGAAAAAGTTGAAAATTATGTAATTATGGTTAATGATAACAAATGTTGAGTTAAGGATTGAAAAATTAAAAAGTATAAGTTTTTAAATAAGCCCTGGATCATTCAAATGCAATTATTTTTCGCCGAGGTACATCACTTTAAAAACCACTTAAATTTTTGAATATTTTAGGTAATCCCTAAATTCTTTTGAGAAGTTTATATCGAATTCGTTATGTAAAAATTGAATAAATTTCAATTGACTGCAAAACTTGAAGAAGGATTACGATTTGTAAGTGCATCGTGGTCAGTTAGCCAGGTATACCGTGAGTTATGATATCTCACGGTGCGCTTAATTAGCTGCCACAATCGAGAAATACCAAAGGCAAACGGGGCACTATTTATCTACACCGCCATGAAACTTTGTGCAGTTTCAAGGCGAGTCGAGTGCTCTTTTCGTTTTTCGATTAATTGGTTCCAGCCGAGGGCGTCTATTAGATTACGCAGGCAAGTCACTAATTAAGCAATAGATTGACCTTAGCCGAAGCGGCGGGTCTGAGAACGTGTCATAGGCGGAATTTGCCTTTATGACGGGCTGCAAAAGCGGCCTCAATCTGGACCGTGTGAGGTGTTACGCCCCCTTCAATGCGGCCCCCATATGCCTTTCAGACCCCAGATGGTAGATAGCATCTGCGGCGTAAAAGTATCATTAGACCCTTAGTTGTGTCAATAAATTTTTCAAAAGCATAAAAAAGTTTTCTGGCCAGTCTGACCGGTACGTCTATTTATTGCGGTAGCCTCTAATTTGATCCACCGCGCTCTGACGATGGAGCATTGTTCTGCCGCCTTCCAGCAACGTCGTCGTTGTTGTCATCATCATTATTTGCCGGGCATAAAGAGTTAAGTCCCAAACTGCGATAGAGGCCCAAGAGCTCAGGAACGAGTTGATGTACTCTCATCCAGGAAAAAAAATTGCTCAACCGAAATATGCTCCTTTTCTGTTTGGCACAAAAGAAATTGCAGAGGAATCGCAGCAGCGGCATCTCCTCTTCTTGGCTTCCACCTCTCGGGGTGTGGAAGGAAGGAGCTGCTTGCTGCTTAATAGAGCCGACCACGTCCAGAACAATTCACGCCGGAATCGTAAATTTTTAGTTTACGAGAGCACTTCCTCCCCTTTTGGCAATTCGTTCCCGAAACGTCTTGTGCTGGATCTTACGAATTTTCTCTTTTTTTTTTCCTGTTCTTGATATTATGCTGCTTGAGGGCACCGCAGCCTCTCTATTCACAGGCATCTTCAACGGATAAGAGCAAGAACCGGATTCTTGAAAAGGAACGGAAAAGACCGGGCACCGGATGAGTTTCACGTTCTGTTGATGTTACAAAACGTGAACCATTCGTCGGCCCCTTTCCGTCCCTCAAGTCCGACGTCGTGGCTCTAATATGCTATAATCACATTATTTCAAGTTATTAGTTTCACTCGGTTTCATTTTTGTTAGAAAAGATTGCCGCCGTGACGCCGCCGCGCCATTATGCTGGACAATAAAACAAAAGGCGCGGAAGGCGACTTAGACGATGGCTTTCTTTTTCAACAACGTCGCGTAGCGTATTTATGAGTGTGAAATGTAACGTAACGCAAAATACTCACTAAATTTTGTCCGACACTGAGCAGTCCGTATCGGCTGAAAATTTAGCGTTAAACGTGGACCAGTGCCGGGATGGAGACCATTAACGAAATTCGTCATGATGATTTGTCTTGAGGTATGAAATCACAAATTAGCACACGAGACACGAAAGTAACACTCGAACGATTTTCCAGGCTGCGCCTGTTCGGTGTCACGGTCATTATGATCCGGTGTATAGTGCGGTGTGGTAAAATACGGCACGCAAGGGAATCTGTGACCGCGCCGCCAATACGACTGGCACGACCATCACAGGAGGCGGAAATTGAAATTATTTTCGAGGTCATCACAACCTCTGGCAATTAAGCAACCCTTTTCTTATTAATTTTGTAATTAAATTTTTTATTCCAACTAATCAGTCACAGCAACTGATGCGTATTACCTTTAATTCAATTTCATGTTAGGGACTACATTTGAATCTTAGAAATATACTGGACCCTATTTAATCAAATTTCTATAGTAATTTAAAAATAGTTATAATAAATTTAAGCTGTTTATTAAAACTATTTTGTCCCTCTTTAATGCGCCGCTAAAGATTAAAAAAGACAAAGATGTATAAATACAAAAAAGATTATTAGATAAAAATTTCAATCGTTCGGAAGTCAAGAAAATCAAGCAATATCTAAATATTGATCATTTTGCTAAGATAGTCTCAATTCAACTCAAAGAATAAAATGGCTTTTGCCTTTCTGTGACTTCGATTTTAACACTTTCATCAAAAATTTTAAAATCGTCAAGGTTATCCATGAAAACATACTTCAAATTATAAACGAATGTATGTACATAGAATTTTTGAATAAGTTTCTTATAGTATACCTACTATTTAATAAATACCCGACTTTTGTTTATAAAACATATTTATAAATAATTTTTGATCAAAATCTTTTATCGCCTTCAAAGCAAGCTCCTTCTAAGACGATACACATATGCCAGCACTTAACCGAATCCGCCATTCACTATTCATAGGCCCGTGCAGGAATGGCCTTTAGTTCCTTCAGTGAATTCTCTTTCTTATATTCAATCGACTCAAAACGCTTCCCACGAAGTGGTAATTTGAGTTTGGGGAACAAGAAAAGGCCAGACAGGGCCAAATCGGGTGAATATGGTGCCTGAGCGATGGCCGTTGTGCCGTGATTGATCAAAAAATCGCATATAATAAGAGCACTGTGTGATAGAGCATTGTCTTGGTGGAGAATCCAATTGTTATACTTCTATAAATCTGGCCTCTTTTTGTGGATAGACTCACACAAACGCTGCATTACATCTAAGTAATATTCTCTGGCAAAAATTCGTTGTGGAGAACATCGCGATAATCACAGAAAACAGTCAGCATAACTTTGATTTTTAAGCGTATTTTGCGCGGTTTTTTTGGAGTTTTGCTTAGTTTTCGAAGCACCACTCGGATGATTGTTGATTTGTTTTAACGTCCTACTCATAATCCAATGCCTGGTCCCAAGTAATAATACGTTTTATGAATGTAGAGTCGTCTGTACCCTTTAAAATTCATTTATTTAGAGACGTTATTCCGGTACTCCTTTACAAAAAAATCGAGGTGTTTCGGTACAAGTCCAGCAGTAACGCGTCTCAATCCCAAAAAAAAAAATGGTGCAAATTATGGTGAACGGATCCGTATGAAATTTCAAATTTACGAGCAATCTCTCCTTTAGTCATACGACGGTCTTCAAGCACCATTTCCTTGATTTTGGCCACATTTTCGTCAGTATTTGATGTTGATGGGCGGCCAGAATGAAGCAAGTCTTCGACTACTTCACGACCGTCTTTGAATGTTTTATACCCCTCGAATGCCTATGTTTTAGACATAGCAGAGTTTTCTGCACCATTTTTAACGCCTCAACACATGAAATTTCGTTCAAAGCACAAAATTTAAACAAACTCGTTATTCAATCCAATTTATCCATATTAAAAAACGCCACAATTATGTTAAAAGTTTTTCGAAATGTATGTTTTTAAGCTCAATCAAATTATTCTAACATATCCATAACAAATTTTCGAAAAACATCCACTTTACATTTTATAAATTTATGCTGCTTCTCCCCTTCAACCCCTAGTTTGTCTCTATGATCATAAATTTAGCACTACTCCTAAAAATACAATAATAAGAAATTTTGTCTATAGAGTGATTTATTTGTTTTTGTATAAATATAAATTGGATTCTTTTGAACCACCGTAAGACATGAAAAAGTTGCGACTTATTTCTTAGAGAAGTTAAAAAGAAGGAAACGCCCTAATTTCGCTGAAAATGGCTTTCAAATAGCACAAAAAGCCTAGGGGCTATCCAACTTTAAGAATTTCAGACTCTTAAGATGAAGACGGTGAGTAGGAAACTTATAATTCAAGGAGATGCTAGAAAGCAGTCATCACCGAAATTCCATCGCATCAAGCAGAAAGAAGGTATCCTCCCCGTTACCAACCACAGTTGGAGAGCCCCCTGTCCCTTGTTCCCCCGCACTGTAATATGATTGTTTCTTCTCAACCGCAGCAAATTCCGTGATTTCGTGTCCCTCGTCCCCCCCCAAACAGGCAACTCCTCAATCTGATGGCTCATGGCATGTGTAATCAAGAAGAGCACATTCATTCTGCACCGAAGAAAGAAAACAAAACGCAAAAAAAGGGGGCTCTGAGCCAGGGCCACACGTTCGTTGGGGCGAAGCATGCGAGCCTCACGGCACACATAACCTCACATAAAAAAAAAAAAAGCATATAGGGCAGAAAATATCAGCGGCAGAACAATGAGTGTGCAGTGCAGCGCAAAAGGGCACAGCGGCAATAAAAATAGGACGAGGCCCCCCCCCACTTTCGTCCCCTTATCTGGTGATCAATGGACATTAATTTCCCCAAAGGTTTCATTTAGTTATTTTAAAGCGTCCCATACGCGATCTTTTCTCTCCTCTCCCCCTGACGACCCGGTCGGTCGCAGCAGGCGAACGGCCCCAATTCTGGGGCTCTTCCTCCTGGCGGGCCTGTGCATGCCTGACTACATAATTTCTATGGCGAAGTACACAGAATCACCCTAATTTATGGAACGATAAATTTCGTGATTCCATTTATCTGCCTTCTTGTAGCTGGGCAAGAAAGACCGTGCTGGCCGGGGACTGGGTATGGGGGGGCTGCTGAAGGCTGGGGCCCCGTGTGCCAGTGACTTTCCTGTTTACCTGGACTAGCTCCACACTCGTCAGACGGAGTTTCGCCTGAGGAGCCCCAAAGGGAGCTCTTAAGAGGCTCTTGCAAGAGAGTCGTATACCCGTGTTTTAGACTATAAGTTCAGAAATTCTGAAATTGCCTGCCACGGAGGTTTTTTGGGGCGGCCTGGATGGATGCAAAAGATAGAGAGGATGCATGGACGTGTGCTGATGCCCGAGCCGCCTCAGTTGGTTTGCATGCACAGAGAAGACCCATGCTCACGGGCAACGATAACTTTTAAAGGTTTTCGCAAAGCATCCAAAGTCATAACACAATGCGGCGTAGTATAATAAAACATTTAAGGAAGCATTTGCCATTTGCCGCGATTCTGTTCCTCTTCCCCCTCCCTCATCCTTACTCTTAGTATTGCCAGGTCACCCTTTTTTAGCCGGACAATTCGGTTTTCTAATATCATTAGTCTGCTAAATTTTTGCCCCAATACCTAATGTAGCTAATTTAATAGAATTTGTTCTGTAGATTATGAATCAGAAAATGAAAATGTTCCCTCACATCATGTTCCTAAGGAACACATTAACTGAGTACTTAAAAAAACTCCAACAGAAAAACTTGACTTCTAAACAATCTTTTCCCTTAAACTTACACGTCCCTTTAGCCCTTTCTTTTGCTTGTTTATTTACACGGCCCTATTTCTCCTTATTGTAGCTAGTGATGTCTTAATTTATTATTAATTTAAAATTCTATTGTAGGGCGTATTAAGCGAAATAAATAAATAAATAAAACTTGATAGAACTTACATACAACTGATCTAATATAAGTCAACTAAATACTTAAGCTTTATTTTAACATATTCTTCGAGCTTCTGTAACATCCTCTTATTTTTTAATAAGTTCTTGAAAATTCCCAAAATACGTGTTTTTAACTTTCCAGCCTCATTTAAAATTTATCCTTAATTCAACCTACAAAGAATAATACAAAAACGTAATCGACTTAAAATATAACAAAAGTAACTAAATCTAAGACTAGAACTACATAGAACAAGGGGTAGATACAAGTGGAGCAGGCGGGAGATGGTGGGACTGCATGGTAAAGGGAGTATTTGAGGGTAACTTTATCAATGTTGAAATCGAAAGGGGTGGTAATGTTAACTTTATAATTTCTAAAGGGTTAAGAGTGACCATAATTGGTACGGTGGGTGTCTAGGCGGAAGAAACGATCTCACATTGGGGAGATTGGTGTTGAGGGAGGTGCTACGTAAAAAAAATGGAACCAGTTAGGACTTGGTGGACGAAGACTATGACCGCAACGTCACGACGCTATACCAGGGACTGGATGTTAATCAAGTTCAATCGATCCTCATAAGGAGTAGGATTAAAGTTATCAACCCAAGGAAGGCCGCGCAACGCAAAGCAAAGGAACTTACGCTGAACCGCTTCAATCCTATTAATGAGTGTTGGCTGAAAGGGTGATCAGACCTGAGAGGTATATTCAAGTATAGACCCCTACTTACAAAACAGAAGTAAAGACCTTTAGTGACAAAGGGGTTAGAGAATTGCTTGGACTATTGTTTGACAAAGCCTAGAGCTGAATTGACTTTGTTCACGACATGATCAATATGAGAACGAAAATTGAGTTCGCTATTACAGATAACGCCAAAATCACGTAAGGAACTAACAGATGGAATGGGTTCACCAGAGAGAATATATGACCGAAGGGTGGTAGAGAAGTGTTTGCGGGAATATATGATTGATTGGCACTTACAGATGTTAAGACCCAAAACGTTTTTCGAGCAACAGCAATATTTTTATTTTCTGATCCGTAATCTACGAAAATAGTTCTATCAAAAACAACTATCATCCTTTCAAGGAGAGAAAAAATCATTAAATATGCAGAACAATGTGTTTTGAAAAATTTCAAGCAAGTCGTTCAATGCGCTGTATAACCAGAAATACTGTCAATATTCTTACAAATATTTGGCAGTATATTCTTGAAAGACTGTACTTTCGATATATCAAAAACAATAAAAGATTTTTTGAAAATTCTAAACCACCCGATTCCCTTAAAGTAGGAAATTTTTTTGGAAACGTTCATTTGAAGTCGATGGTCAAGAATATTTAAGAAAATTACTATCATTTACTTGCAATTACCGAGATATTGAACTTTAACATCTCATTTTGTGAATATGAAGAAAAGAGTTGTTAAAAAATGTTACTTTTTCAAAGTTGCTTTCACAAATGACCAACTATGAATTTGTGTATTATTTCTTTTAACTTCAAGTAAAGGTCTCTGCAAACGAACATTTAAATTTGCTTAGTCTAAACTCAGTGCTACACAAATAAAACACAAATGATGTCGACATTGTGGAGATATTGGAAATTTGGATAGACAAACTAAGCTCGGGCTTGGATCCGCTTGGATCCCCAGGTAGTAGCAGAAGGATTAAAGGAGAATAATATTTATTGAATTTTTCTTTTTAATTAATGTGATAAAGCGATTAAAATTGTTCATTTTTGCATCCTCACTCCCTCATTTTTAACTGCCCCGATTGTATAGTGTCCTGATTTTTGTAAAATAAATCTGGCAACCCGGAGAGTGCCCCAAAACGATCAACCTTCTTCCGATTTAATGTTACGTAACAATTTTATTGCAGGGGAGCGGCACAGTGGCGGTGATATTTTTGTGTCGTGATATAACTTCATTAAATTGCAAAATGAGAGGGTTACATAAAACCGCCGCTGTCGTTGCCTGAGCCCTGTAATGGGGCGCGTTCCCAAATGCTCCGAAGGCGAAGCGGGGGCGGGAAATGGGAAGTGGGTAAGGGGGCTCCTGTCCCAGAGCCTGTGTCTGTCCAGTTCGGCTCCAGAGCAGCCCCAACGGAGCGGGCGTCACCGGCTCACCTTGGGATTTTCTCGTTCAATAGCAAAATTTCAGCGGAAACACGGCGACGACGAGCAACGAGCCTTAGCCCGATGGGAGGAAGAGGTTTGGCCCGGTCGGCTCCCCTTGATTTTCTCGGGCGATTTGAGCGCTTCACCTTTGTTGTGGTGCCTCCCCCCCCCCCCTCATTCCCTCAATTCCTTCAGGAATTATTTATCGCAGGCCCGGATTGAGCCAATAGATTGGGGCCATTGAAAGTCTAATCACATTCCGCTGGGGCTCTCCGGGCAGCGGTGCTCTGAAGTGGCCCCCTGATACGATCGGGTTTCACGATTCGACAGTGCTGCCACGTCGCTTTTATCTCATGTTAGGTTCACGAGACGGATGGAAGAACGGAGTGGAGGGGGGCGGGGGACCTGTCGGTTTTTATCATGTACAGCAGAAGGAGGAGTTCCCGTCTGCTTCGTCGTCTCTGGTTAAATGGAAATTTTCTGAAATCTTCATTCAACACGGCATCTGCCGAGGCACTGACGCAGATTGTTACGTGTTTTCAGTGGAATTATTGCGGACAGTGCAAGGAAGAGAAGTCGCAGAGACGCCCCCTCTAGCGCTCCGGCACTTGATTTCATCTCCAGGGTCTCGACAGGAGCTGAATTATGTCAAATACAGGACAACCGTATAATGCGGGGGTGGAAGGTGTGCACGGCATCTCGAAAGATATTCGAGCACATTTGCATTTCTTTTATATCCTTAAATCGGTTTTATTACTCTCCCTTTACCCAATAAAACCAAACGAAAGTCTTACACTTGCAATGATATCGGAACCATCTAAACATTAATTTCAAAATAATCTAGTTGTAGATCAATTTCGTACAATTGAATTTTTTTAAAAAAAATCTCTTAATCAAGACTGGGGGCCTCTGATAGTTCAGTTGTTAGCGCGCTGTCCTACCGTCCCAGAGGCTGTGGGTTCGAATCCCACGAATAACCATGGTCTCCTGCGGTACGTGGTAACACAATGGGCCAAAATTGGCCTAAGTGTGCCTTTCTAGGCAGCCAGAGCAACCTAACCTAACCTAACCTAAGACTGCAACAACTAAGGTGCTCATATCAGAAATAGTAAAACAGTACAAAGAAATAAGTAAGATTAGTTAGGAAATATTTTTAGCTATTGTACAATAACATAAGCTTCATTAAAAACTGTCCACCTATGACGTCGTACTGAATTATTGGTAAAACTGCAGATAAATGACTTCAGATCTTATTTTTGAGTTATCGTTTAAATAAGTAAAATAAAATGACGAATAAGTGCGAATAGAACTCCACCGACTTGACGGTTCCGTGCCATTATATTACCTTACCCTACCTAGTTAATAAGTAGTTACTATTTAAATTGAATCACTTATCACGTAATAATTCATTTTGACTTATTTATATAAAAAATGTTCTTCCATACATCGATATACATCACGGTCAATACCCCAACTTCATAGGCAGTTTATAATCGCAAAAAAACAATATATTTTATGTGATATTACTATTATTCTATATAAATTAACGATTTTCTGATTTTTTCCTTTACTTGTCCTGTGAGAGCTTCTTTCTTGCTAATTTTTATGATTCTAGGTGAACAAGAAGTACCCCATTGGCTTTGATTTATTTATGAGTATAAAAATATGCGGTCGTTTTGATTGCGTTGACTTAGAATACTTGATTTTTTTATACAGCTGCAAGGGACCGTAGATCTAAGTATTTGATGAAGTTTATACGTGCACTCGTTCCTGAGAAAAAGGGTCTTGACAGACAGACAGACGGACAACCAAATGATCCTAAAAGGGTTCCTTTTTTCCTTTTGAGGTAAGCAACCCAAAAAAAATTAACAAAGGTATTTTATAATCTTTTATTATAAAAACTTTAAGGTTTACTAAGAAAAAATCAGATTTGCAAAATTGTCTAGTATACAGCAATACCTGTAAAGTGTTTTATTGAAAAGAAAATATAACTTAAGGCACCATATTTATTGCTTCGCCAGTGGTACAATGTGGCCGTTTATTAAGTAAGCCAGAATAACAGCAAATTCAAATGTTTTATCTTATATTCCAAGATATGGATCCTTCGGCAATGCTGTATTGCTCAGGCTGCTATGTATTTTAATTAAATAAGTACATCTTCTAATCGATTACTCCTATATTAGTTTGCAGCTCTTAAAATTTATATCACGTTACTCTATAAATTTTTCATCGTTATAATTCACACTTAATATTTCAATATATCTTTTATGAAGATCAGGTTGCTAAGGAGTTGTAAATTTTTACGACAGAAAAAGTTATACAGATGATGATAACTTTTCGAATTGAAACACTCACAATGTTCGCTCTTTTGGTAGATTAATTCAATAAAAGGGAAAGAGATACGCAACATAAAATATTTAATGTCGACTGGAATATTATCCCTTAATACAGGGTGAGAAAATTTGAGGTTAGGAAGTAAATTGGCTTAAAAACACACCTTTTTTTTGACAAATTCAGTTTTATTGACTTTAACTTTATAATAATGTCTCGAATAAATATAGCATACCCAACTTCTCTTCTAAAATTAAGTGTAGACAAACCTAGTACTGCACAGCGAACTTTATACGTAGGCAAGTTTTCATGCCAATATAAATTTCTGGTAAGAGCAAATCTCGTAAATGATTTTGGTACTTTTTCAATGTATGTTTTATACGTGGAACATCACACAACAAACGAATATTCTAATCATTGTGCAATATAATGTGACTAATGTAGATTGTTCCTTAACACGTTCCCTGCCACGTGTACCGAAACTAGTACACAAATGAAAGAACTCTCTCTTACCAAATGAATTTTTACATGTAAGTCTCTCATGAAAGCTTCGTTGAAAATTAAAGTCATTTGTAGTACGTTTTATAAAGTCTAGAAAAGTAAAAACTTTAAAAATTATCTGCTCGATATGATGACTGCAGGATAAGTTAGCATTTGATTTTTCCGTACAGTACGGCATCCGAATTAGGGTTATAGAAAGTATAAAACTGATTTCGAGAAAAGTTGGTAAATTTAATCAATAAATTAGACAATATTAGGGGCCTCTGATAGTTCAGTTGTTAGCGCGCTGTCCTACCGTCCCAGAGGCTGTGGGTTCGAATCCCGCGAATAACCATGGTCTCCTGCGCTACGTGGTAACACAATGGGCCAAAAATTGGCCTAAGTGTGCCTTTCTAGGCAGCCACAGCAACCTAACCTAACCTAGACAATATTAAATAATATTTCGATTCTTGTTCGTCTTCTGCATATCTGCAAATAGTACAAATTCAATACGCTCTTTCCACATCTGCCAAAATTGCGGACAATTTGAAATTTGAGTTGTATGCAGTACGTAAAGAATTTCATCGTAATTTTCTAGGAAATCATCTGAAACAAGATCCCATCTGAGCAGGTCTGTACAAATTCTTAAAGACGTCTAGTTCTTAGACGACTACAACAAAGACGACGTCGCCGGCGACATAATCACATTAGACGAAGTTTCGCAAAATATTGAGTTTCAAACGCTATCAGGAGAAGTAGAAAAAAAAAGGAAGGGTCTTTCTATGTCACCTGCCATTAAATCGAATACCGCGCTCATCGTTCCACCCCCGCTATCTGGCACTCTTTGGAATTTGCAAAGAGCACACTCGCTTCCTCGGTTCGGGGATCATTAAAAGTTTTTCATGGGGCCCCGTCGAAGTCGTCGCTGATTATTTTTTATGCTCAGAAATGTCTTGTGCGACTGGTCGTTCATTAATCAATCATCGCCGGCACGTTCGATAGTTTCCCCCGGATGGTTCTGGGTGTCGGCCATGTATACAGAGAATTGGAAATAAATCGATAATGCTAGCCGGTTGGGTCTGAGCGGGGCGAGTGGCCGGAGCGGTTGGGCAAACAAAACACGAAGCACCCACGGCCCGAGCACAAACATTCCCCGCGGCCGCTCACTGTCGCGGACCGAGTCGCACAATCATAAAAATGTATGCCTCGCTGTCGATGCCGCAGAAAGGAGGCGATAAGAGGGGAAAAAAAATAAAAAAAAAAAAACGTACTCTGAAGCTCCCCCAGGAAGAACCTCAAGAAGATAACCATCGGGCGGAAAAGGTAAATGTGCCAGTGCCACTTCTACCTGGCGATTGAGGCGTAATAAAACGGACGGGACGGGAACAAGATATTTTTTTAAGGAGATAACGTGTAAACACGTCCCTTGCCGTATTTGCTCCTCGAGTGTCGTTATGTCGTCCCGGGACTGGCCCTCATGTTCCGAATCGGACTCAATGTTGATGGCTCTTTATCGCCTAACGTCAGCACTTCTATCGCTTACCTTCACCAAAAACCCATTCATAGAGGAAAACCTTTAATGCCAATAAGATAGCTCAAAAATAATGATTTCAACTGGGTAAACCATTAAAAATTATCCCTTCCATTCTTATATAAATTTAACACTAGAACTACCAATGAGTTATTTTGAACATTTTCATTTTAACATAAATTTGTTCTCTCCAACAAAATTCATGACGTATTTTACGAAAATACCCTAATTAATCATAATTTCCACAGCGAACTAAAAACTCTAGTTGTTTCCCCAAAATAAGCAGAAATAATTTTTGAGGATCAAGCTCGTTTCAAATAAGCAGGTTTCAAAAAACGGATAAGCGGAGTGTTTCGATCTCGAGACAAGCCGATCTCATGAGTGTGGCAATGGCTAGTTATCCCTGACACCCAAAAGGTCCAAAACTACCAATTCCAATACGAATTATATGGAAGTAAATTTTTAAACTACAAAACTCTATATATGCCTGGCAGAAAACCTTTGAACGATCATGTTACACTTAAAGGAAGTTTACAAATATTTGCGTAATATTAAAAATAGGATTTTCTACTACTATAAGAATTTCGAAGGTAATTATAATGACTCCCAGCAAGAAATTTGATCAGATTTTCCTAGAATCAGTAAGTTTTATAGATGAAAAGCATAGTTGCTTCCTAGTTGATTCCAAGGAAGGCAGCTATACATTAATCGAATTGAATTTTCAATCCGAACAGATTTATCCCGAGTTTTAATTGCCATTCCAAAGAAACATATCTCTTATTCGTGTTTAGGTTTTTGTGGCATGAGGTGTTTTTCTGTAACGTTAAATTGTTAGGACCTTAGTATAACACAAAATCATAAACGCAACAATCAGTTTAAGTGCAACAGTATGAAAGTTTCTCGAATGATTCCACATGCATTCCAGAGAAGGTAAGAGGAAGCAGTATAAAAGCTTTTTGATTGCTTCCTTCTGCAAACATGCAAAGTTAAAAAGAAATAAACTGTTCAACGAAAAGTCAGGCATTTATGCCTTTTAAGAAGTAGTTTCCACTTTTATTTAGTATTGCTTCTTTTCCCGCTGGCCTGTTATAGATGTAGCGACCGAAATTTTGACAACATATTTGAAAACAACATTGCCAAAAAGTTTGAAATTCAAAAGTCCATCTTTCATAAATTATAGCAATTTTGAAAAAGTTCGCTTAAAGGAATCTTTCCCAATCTGGTCAATAATTTGTCCAGATATTTTTAAAAGGATATTTCAAGGAAATCTCGTTTTGAAACTTAAAATATACCCTTTTCCCCTATCTGGAGATAGAAAATCGTCAGTTTGTTAATACTTAGGAGGTTCAATGACATTATAAAATTTTGCTTTTCAAAATTTAACCTGTTTTAAACCTAGAGAACCATTTAAATGAAGGGAATGAGTTTGAACGCAGCTCAGCAAGGCAAAAAGATAGGCCTAGAGGAAAACCGAATCTGCCGCCGCTGCCGCCGCCGACGCAACGATGCGGGCCGGTACGTGGGACCGTGTAATTGTCATGCGACCGTCGACTCGTTTTGTTTGATAAAATGCTCCGCAAATAGACCCCGCGAGCACCGGCTCCGCCCGCCAGATGGGTCCGGCGAGGCATGCCCGAAAAGGCAAACAGATGATCAAAAAGCCAAAGAGCAACTCGACTGGGGCTGGAACTAACAATGTCCAAAAGAGCCCCACTTTGTTTGCGACTAATGGCGCCATTGAGTTCCGAGCAAATTGGGTTAACAGCTGCCGGTCCATTAAGAAGGTCGTTGAATGCGTGCCCCACGTCTCACCTGGGGGGGGGGGAGTCCGCGCCCCGCGCAATAAAGCCTGCAGTTTATTGCATGACGGGAATTTTTGCGCAAAACCGAACGGCATCACCGCGAAGAGGCGCGCCTGAACAGCACGCTGCGGACCTGACGTTTTGTTCGTTTTAATTCAATAAGTGGACGAGACGGCTTCTGGTCTCGCACGGTACCGCCACAGTCCGCGGTCACTTCCAAGTGAGGAAGCCGCAGGGCAGGAATGTTGTGTTAATTGCCTTCTTAATGCCGGCATATTCTGAATCCGTATCTCATATGATTGTCTTGAATTGCGATTAAAGTCAAGGGATCTGATGAAATTCCCCGCTTACTCATGCCTACACTATCACAAGCATTTTACTAATAAAATAATAGGCTAACGAACATGTTACCTTCTATTCTTTTAGTAAATTGGCATGCGTAGCAGAGTAATCTGAATAATTTAGTGTATGTGGTTTTATGCATAAATTCATACAAAAGCTACATTCAATTCATAGAATTGTTTAAAATCTTCACAAAAGAAAATTAAAATCTTCCTCTCAGTTTTCAGTTTATCTGGATAGTTTAGAATTAATATCAGTTAAATTTTTTACGGTGACTTCGTATATTTAACCTAGAAATCCTTATATACGCGGTTTTGAGAGATTTGAATGCATTTTTAAGCATATTAAAGCGCCATTTTTACTCCGCCATTTTACATATTCAAATTTGAGCGTTAAATTTGAATTTTATTCATCCCAAGATTAACAAAGTTAAAAAAGCCTACATATTTTTAAGAACCTTTAATTAAATGAGATAAGATATATCCATTTTTTGGGAATAGGCAAAAATCGAAGACGAGCCAAAACGCGTCGAAACAAAATAGATATCAAAAATTAACTGAACATTCAAAATAACAGAGCTTGTCAACATAAGTGAGGGACATGAGTATCAACATAACGCCACAAAAATATCGAAAATCGAATATATGTACCCCGCGGAAATTCAAAATTCGCGATACGTTTTGAATAGACCTCGTATTATACCATTTTGGTTTCACTGTTTTGCATTAACCAAAATTTATTAGATTAGGGTCTACTCCTTGTAAAACGTATCCTTTTTTAAATAAAAAAAGAGTAAATCAAATTAAACCAATTGATATGTCTTAAATAACGTGTAACATACATAACAAAAATACAACCGAATTAAGACTATTAACATTTTGATTTTTTAAGTCAGTTATTGCTAAAGTGTATATTTTTATTACTACCATTTTTGTAGGTATAAACTAAAACAGAAATTTTGTTCTAGCCTAATTATAAAGGTTTAGGCTTTTAAAGTTAGAGCTAATTTAATTAAAAATTGGAAATTCCTTTCTAAAAGGCGTTTCAATCGCTTTAGCAACACTTAGGAATAAACAAATTTACAGATAATCAATTTATTAATTTATTGGTTAAAACACTAGATGTGTCTCGTTTTCTTTCAACATCCAGCGGGTACCACAAAATTGGGAATAAAAAACCAAATTGTGAAATCTAAAAACTAGTTTACCATGTTCAACAAAAATGGTAAACCGGACAGACATCTGTTCTACAAGTTACGTTTGTTTTTTGTTTTTTATATTCCAAATGCCCTACATTGCACCTCAAATGGCCTAAATCTTCCCGCTATTTACTCAGATCAAAAACCAAAGTTCTATTCCATGCCTAATCCAAAGTCCTGCCATTCGTGTCGCCCCACATAGGCCGATTTAAAACAAAGTTGCGCGTGTGTACCTTACCGAAGCCTGTCGTCGGTGTCAATAGCAAGAGCAAACAGCCTTTCAGTGTCGCTTTTGAAAAATTTATTTACGTTTCCAAGTCCGGAGCGTGTTTATGCCTCACAATTTGAATATTTGCTAATGCATTCCATTTTTGGAGTTTTCTATCTTTTTTGGGGGCAAGAGCACGTCGATCGTCGCCGTGTCGGCCGTCGTGGCGGTGCTGAAAATAATGAGGACCGACACGCCGCACTGCCGCCACTGGCCCGCCTCGACGGATCTGAGCTGAGCTCTGTACAACGTGTCACGTTTTCACGCTATTTTCAGTACCCGAGGCGGGTGAAGAGTGGGGCCTAGCAAAAACAAAAAAAGAAAAATAAGAATGTTTTTCTTATCGGTATCATGCAGGGGGTAAAACGCCGCCAGGAATATTCAAATTGAAATGTTTGCGAAGAGCCATTAACCTTCGGTTCCTAATTGAATGGCGGCGAAACTGATGGTGCCGGGTCTTGGGTCTTTATCGGGCTTTTTCCGGGGGTTAGGTGGGTAAAAGAGACTCAGAAATAGCAGCTAAGTGTAAATGGAGTCTCTTTGCAAATTGTTTAACTATTCATTTGCCTTCAAGATGTATTGGTCGTTCATTTACTAAATAAATAAAAACCAATAAGAAGGTACAACTCCAATATTCATCTAAAAAAATTTAATTTCTGCGAATACATTACAGTCAACAATTATAATTAATTAATTCTAATTTTAGACTTAATTAGTGCTCCTGAGTTATCGCATTTAATAAACTTCTTCTAATATCTAGTAGCTTTGATATGTACGTTTTTGCATTTTAAAAAGCACATACTGAAGACAAGCACGCATTTCTGGTGTAATTTCTACCATATTTGGAAACTATTTTAAAAATTATTAAAAAGTAAAACCTTACATAGACCAGACGAACCCTTTTGGGTATGTGGCAAATGTAAGACATATGTAAAAGAAGCCGGAAAGGATCTCGTCTATAAGATTTTCCGGTTCAGTGAGCGAAACGCGAATTAATTCTCCCTTGTACCTCTGTTGGATGCTGAGTGCTGGCTGGTGCATGCGTCACGTTTTTTCCTTGAAACGTTGTCGATCCGCGCCGTATTTACCATAATAATGAGAATTTGATGCATTTTGCACATAAATCCAGTCCCATCCCGTCCATGGCATATCCACATCATACCCGGGCATCCCTACCGCGAAACAATGCTACGCGAGACGGAGACGAATCTTGAGAAAACACTTTTCGAAGGAGCCCGAGCAAACTCCTGCCTTGAATCCTATACAAGACAGAGGAGAGATATGAAAGGGAGGAACGAGCGCCGGATGACGGCACTGCAGCAATCCTCTAGGCACTGGGCAACGAAACCTTGTCATAAATAATTTATGAAAATTCTCCTTATTTACCATTACAAATAGTCGTCCGGGATGAGCCTGGATAAATAGAGACTTTTCAGGAGCTTGCAAAACAGGCCCCAGCCGTATCTTTCTATCTGCTCGTTCGGACGAAATTTTGCAACGAAGTTTTTGGTAAGTTACTTTAGAGTGTGCTGGTCTCCTTCAGCTGCTCCTTGGCGGGCGACTTGTGCTCATTGACGTGGATAACACGACGAATTCTGTCGTTGTTAAATTTATTCAGTCGCCTGCGCACATATGCGGTCTTTGTGGACCGTCTCCGGCTTTTCCCTAAGTTCGACGTGTTCAACAGAAACTTAAGGCTCCTCGAACATTACATCAAAATACATGGGAATTCCTAGTTTGTTGCAATTTTGTAAGTACTTCACACTTTGTAACTAATTTTAAACTGACTCATCTATGTATGTTTGTTTAAAAATTACTCGAAAATTACAAAAGTAACTTTCATGAAACTCCTTGTATAATATTTAACTTAAATCGTTTAACTTAGATAACTTTTCAAAATAAGTTAAATAGTTTTTGAGTTACATACACAGTACGACAATTAAATTTCAGGATAAAAGCAAAATATCTTTAAGTTTTATTTGTTTTTATCATTCAAAATAATTTCCTCTTTCCTCAGTACACTTGTAACAATGATTTAAAAATGATTCAAATGTATGGCTCATTTCATTTTATGGTATTGCATCTGACTATGTTGAAACTGTTTGGATTGTACGAATTACTTACAAAAAGCATCCTTTCAATTTTAATATCAATTTTGATAATAACAGGAAGTCGCATGTAGCCAAATCTGGCGAATATGACGGATGATTAAGCACACTGGTTTAATTTCGAGCCAAAAAATTACTGCCATCTATTTCAATATGAGAAGGTGCGTTATCATGCAAAAGTGACTAACTGTATGGATCTCGATATTCCGCATAGATATGTATGACGGATTCAAGTCATTAAACACTTCAAAACTAAAAAATAATAGTCAGCAGCAATTGTTTAACCAGGTAGAACGAATTCTTTGGGAAAAATTCCTTTGCTATGTAAAAATATCCTATCTTTTTCGTTTGTCAAACCCTCACGTTTTTGTAAATTCTGACTAAACCGTAAGATTTATCTTGGTAAAATAAAAAAAAAATCTATAGGCCGATAATTAACAATTAAAATTCATTTAAGTTCAAAAAAATGTTACTTCAGATTTGGTCAAGGTATTTATGACAAAATCTTCACATTTTTTCAATTTAAAAGGAGGGTTTTTAAGATACTTCGACAAAATAAAAAGTGAAATATATGTTTTAATTAGCTCTATTAACCCTTTCATTAAGAAAGGCACAAGTCCATCAATATGAAAGACGTAAATATATGCCATCTGTATTTTTACTATAATACCTTCCCTATTTTACCGATTGATTCAATATAAAATTTATCGTCCTTTAAAACGTAGGAACTAAAGTATCGGTAATTGTTTCGAAGGATTGTCAAGTCCTACGAATGATATCAAATATCCGTGGTACTGTTTTGTTCACTAGTCACTAGTCTGCGTTGATGAATTACTCCGAGAGACCAGCTTAGTCTCCAGATCTCAACATTATTTATCAAATTTGGCAAGTAATCGGACGAAAAATATAACAGAAAGCCTATTTAAATATAATTGATCATGAAAACAACTATTTTGTAGGCCTGGAATTGTCATAATATAATTTTTTATGAAAATTATTAATACCAAAAAGAGAGAACGTGTTGCGCTCATCTAGTTAGGCGTGTGAGTCACTGTACCTCCCATCGTACTATGAAAATCATTTTCACTCCTTAAAAAACAGTTACTATATTTACTAAATTTTAAAAGTGAACTATGATATTTTATACGTTCTTAAAAAATAGCGATTTTTCAATAGTGCAAACATCATTTTTCCGCAGCTATAAAAATAAAATTGTTAGAATTTCAATAACTGATTTAAAATCAAGTGATTTCAATTTACATTTCGTACTTAAAAGAAGACGTAAATTTTCAAGTATTCCTTCTTTTCTATGACTATAAATAAGAGTCAGGAACAATTTTTTCTCATGCAGCTTTTATTTTAAATGAACCAGTGTTTGCTCATGGTCAATTTTATGACTCTTTGTCATGTTCAAAATTTGAAAGCAATATACAATTGCATGCCAAGCATAACACAGCCGAGCGAAGTGAGGCCAACGACTAGTTCGTTTATGAAAAACTGAAAAAGTTACAATTTTGAAAAAATTAAAACAATTTATTTGAGACCAAAAAAAAAATTAATGTTCCAAGTTATCAGCTAAGACTTATTCAACAAAATTTAAGCACCGAGGTTTTTCGTTTTGAATAAATCCCCAGATTTTCTTTGAAATTCTGGCAAATTTTAAAAAGAAGTTGAAAGAGAACTATGACTAGTTTTCTATGGTGTATAGTTCTCTTCGATAGATATCATATAGACATGGTTTGGGGCTGGGGATTTTAAAGATAAAATAAAAGATTGGTGCCCTGAACAATAGAGCTTATTCAAATTTAACTCGAACATGAAACTAGTTATAGTCCTTCAACAGAATTGTCGATAGAGTTTTTTTTCGATTTTTGATGATTTCTTTTCAACAAAATTCGCATTAATTCCGATATAAAAAAAAAACCTTAATTTTAAAATTCTTCTTTTAAAAATTATTCCGTCGTCATCTGCACTCTCTTCTTCGATGATGCCTGAACAAACCGGAGCCAGGAAGGGACTTAATTTGATTTTAAAATTTTCTGCACTTAATTTGCATAGAAGGATGCTGGAAAGGAAGGGGACCCAGCGAAAAAGAAGACCTTGCGCTCGCTTACTCATTTTACCTTCAAAAGTGCTCCGGATTTGCAAGTTCGTTAAGGGAAAGGATCCCAGATTCCGGGGATTAAGAACGAAGGGAGACACGATGACGGTTTTTTGGAGTTAACTTAATTTATGCCTTTTGAATATGTTTAAGATTTCATTTTTCCGTTTGATGTCTGTCCGCTAGGCTACAAGGGATTTGCTATATGCTGAGTGAGCTCAGATAAAAAACAATTTCTGCTTTAATTAGAAGTACTTGGGTTAGTGTGGGGGACGGAGGGGCGGATTCCTGGATGAGAGGCCGTGATTTAACCTCCCATCGAGCTGATCTGGCAAGTGAAACAGTACCCGCCGTTTGTTGGATCAAATTCCACCTCTGATGTTATTATCACTTATATTCCATTTGGGGCGTAAGGCCAGGTGTCGGATTTGATTACAAATCAAGAGCACCATTTGTGTCTTCTGCACTCTGAGACCACCACCACCGCCGCGTCGCCGTGTCTGTTCTCGTGAGAACGATACCACCCATATGCTCTCTGGCGACATCGTTCTCAGTTCGATAAACATTTCTTTCAATTAATTTATTTATTTTTTTCGCAATTTTCCCGCTGCCCTACATGCCCCTCATTCAAATGTGCATAAAATTCAAATTGTGACGATTTGCTTCGGCAGCACGCAACGCATGCAACACAAACCGTTCCCAATGGAGGAGCTTCTTGTTCATAGTACGCCTGCAACATTTTCAGATACAATTTCGCACTGTGACACTTGAGATAATTGTTCTGAAGACGGAAAGACGTCTTGGAACCAGACTCACTAGAGATGGAAGCAGTCATCGTGGTGCATCCTCCAGCCTCCGTATCATGCACCACTAACATCAGACGACTCTCCTCCCTCGAGGGCTTCATGCGGGTTTTGGTTTGCATCAAGTTTCACAAAGATTATTTACTGCAGCTGATAGGGCATCACAGGCGGATGCACTAAAATTAACATATTAAAAGAATCTTCCAGATGACACTATCTTTGGAAAATGTTAGAAAATTACATCCGCTCGTAACGTTAAAATATTTCCGCTCTTAAGGATTAATCCTACTTACGCACTTATACCCAACCATTTTAGAAATTTAGTCCCATTTTAGATCCGATTTTATTTAGTACTTATATAAAAATCAAATAAATTATTACATCAACTTTACTACAAGAAATAATTATTCTTAAAAAAAATTAAATTTGAAATAGTCGTCACTACTATAAAAATGTTGTTTTTAATCCTTCCAGAGTTCAGCTATAAACAATTTTATTTATTCTTTAACTTTATTTCATGTAAAACATTTTTGTATAATAAAAATCATCTAATATAATTTGCCTCTAAGTATTTATTAAAGGAAATTACTTAAAATCTACTTAGTGCAATTTTTTCCGCAGTACCAAATGGAACCCTCATAGTTTCACCATATCCATCTGTCCGTTCGTCCATATGACTATTAGGACTATTATGATTAAAGCGCTGAAATTTACACATAAATCTGGAAATAATTATACCCGCTACAAAGACATGTATTAATATTTTGGAAAAAACAAATATTTAAGATTATGCCTCCTACATTTATTTATCCCAAAAGTAGGGTATTGTTCAAAAAGGTTTTTAAAATTACATTGCCCAAAAGCAACTTTATCTACAAAGAATTAACAAGTCATTTCTATAGAATTTTGTCTGTAGATTACGAATTTATCAATGAAAGCGCTCCATCACATCACATTTTCGAGAAAAATAAAGAATAGAAGGCTGTATTTTGGCCATTTTTGTAAAATCATTAAATACTAACGGCTTGATCCAGAAGCTTATAATGTTTCTCAAATGATAGTTACAATCTTAAGTTATTATATCAAAATACAATAATATTTAAAACATTTCATAATAATCCATCAGTTTTACTTTTTTGAACAAACTAATTATTTCATACAATAGTTGACGAATAAAACACATAACAAGCGCACACTCATAAGAAATTCGTTCGTCAAGATGTACAAAGAATTCTATAGAGATAAATTGTATTCGACATACCCACATTAGGAGTCAGGACTTCATATAAGCCACGTTACAAATTTCTATGATGAACTTTAATTTTCACTATTAAGATTAACCAAAAATGCGGATTTCTGTATTTTTTACTCCTATTTTTCTCGGAAATTTGATGCGATGTGTGGACATTTTGTGTCAGCCAAGATATTAATTTCAATACAATTTCGAAAAAACCTGAAGAAATCTAGAATGCTAGCACATAAATTGAATATCCCAATCCCAATATCTCTCTACTAGGGAATGTCCGGGGCAGTTTGCCGTATTGGCTTCTTTTGGCATAATATTTATTTAATTAGTTCCGTACCATTCCATCATTGCATTGGTGTATTGAGTCGTAGCCAACCAGAAAATAACAGACTCTTCATGTTGATGGATAAAAGGTGGAAGGCGTTTTTGAAGGCACTCATTGATGTATAAATTTAAGTTTTTTGTCTCCTAGTAAACCAGTAAAACAGATCGCCTGCCAGATCATGTACTTCTTCGGAAATTTTATTATTCCTTTTGTGTAAATATTTCTGTGTACTCCGTTCTGACTTTTTGCAATAAAATATTTATCACCTGGTATCTGTGAAAAGTTTGCCTTGCAGTAGGTTTCATGGTCTATTACGACACAATCATATTTCGTCTAGTAATTTTCATAAAGTTTCTTCGCTCCTTTTCTTTCTTTCTCAGAGGCACTTTTTAGACCTTATACCTCCTTAACCCACAAAGGTTTTTATACCTGTAGATTTTAATGTCCCTGCCAACATCGCCGAAATTCGTGGTTTCTAAGAATGACTTCTGGAAGGGAATGCCCTGAATGCCTCTAACTGACTCTCACTTCCTTTCTATTGATATGCCTCGCCTGTACTTGGAAATAGCCCTTTTTAACTTTGAATAACTTGTATTAACATCTTTCGACATTTTTACACACGAAACTTTAAGATTTTCTAAGCATTTCGACAAAATCGCTTTACATATTTCCTCTTTGCTTTGAGACAATTTAAACCCTTTGGTTTAAACTCAAAATTCAGTATTTATAGAATATTTTAGCAAACAAATATAGACCTGAAATCACGGGCGGATTTACGAATTTGCCGCCCGTAGGCAGGCAACAAAGTGCCGCCTTTTTTTCTTAATAAAAATCTGTTTTGTAATTTTAAAAATTGAAAAATATGTAATGTAATAAATTAAATCTCCTTTTAATTTTGATTAAGATTTACAAAACAAAAAATACATTTTTCAAATATTTCAAGAAGTAAATTACAAGTCATTTCGCGCTTACTAATGTACATTATGAATGTAAATTTTTACGGTGGACTTTTTCAACAGCAAATCTATCGATGATTTTGTTCAAATCAACTTTTTGCAAAGTTTCCTCTTCAATACACATTATAGCCTATAAGCATTGAGTCTTTTCTCAGTCATCGTCGAACGCAAATAAGATTTGATACGTTCAAGCACGAAAATGATCGTTCCGCGGTACAATTTGCTGCCGCAGTACAAGTAAACATTCTAACAACGATATAACAGCAAGATTTTGCCGCCCTATTTTTTTTTGCCGCCGTAGGCACAGGCCTACTTTGCCTATGCGTAAATCCGCCTCTGCCTGAAATATTATACTTTTGCAGCTATAACAAGAATAAAATGAGCCAATTTTGTCTGGAATACTCCTTCGTACTGACTATTAAATTTGAACTTTAAATTTGAACTTTCTTCAAATAGTGTAAAGAAAATCATGGACACAGACTATAAAAGTGATGGATTTAATACTGCTTGTATAAGGGTTTCGGTTTTATCCTCTTTGAGGTGTATATAAATTGAAAAGCAAAAATGTAAAACTATATTTAAGACCTAGACGTATTATTTCTATCCTAAGTCTCTGGAAACGAAACAAATCGTGATTTTAAGCAAGTATACTCAATACGTCATATATTTATACAATAAGATATTTTATTTAAAATTTATACAATATTATTTTAAACTGAAAATTCATACTAATTTAAGTAATTTAGATCGACGTAAAGAGATTTTCCATCAAAGACGTTCCTTTTCGCCTGCAGCCACTTTAATCCAGCTGAACGTGCTCTCAGAAAAAAGGCACAAATAAGAATGACGCAAATAATTCTGGCAAGTCGCAGAAAATTCATATAATCACCGGTCAGGATGGCTGGAAGATCCTTACAATAGACGAGACAACGTCATTTTTTCCCGGACTCTCATCCTGCTTTCATTTAACTTGAAGAAGCCCCAGGGGCCACACCCATTTCTTAAAAGAACAAACGTAGGTCGAACGCTGTGATCATCGTCTTGGTTGTCGTTTTTCTGCTATTTTCTTTTATTATTATTTTTTTTTTTTTTCTTTTTTCCTATGGGCGGGCAACAGGAATATTCCTGCAGGACACAACAGGACGAGGCAGAAGGAATCTCTCCCTTTCTCTGTGACTGATTTTTCTTATCTGCCAAAGACACATCTGTTGCGTTTTATCTGATTCCTTCCTGGGCCGAAGGACGACAAGACTCAACAAAGCGCAAAATGCCAGAACAAAGAAGCCAACGTGAAGCACTTTGAGCTCCGGAGACGACTACGTCGGGTTCTGTCCCAAATGGGTGCCACATGATAGCCCTCGTCCCCCCCCTCTGCCCGGAGCGCCGCTGTGCAGAATAATGGCATCATGTAAGAGGGCACCATGTGTCCTTTCTTCGTGCTACAGACGGTGCGGTGGCCATCGGGAATGCAATTGAATACTCCCGACCTGTCCTCCGTCCTCCGTCCTCCATCGTTCCAGGCGCTTATAAAGGACACGCCGAGGCCGTTGCCTTATCCGCCTCAATCTGGGCATGGTCGGTGCATTCAGCTCCAGGATCTCGGTCCCTGTTCCCTATCCCAACGTCCTGTCCCGCACACAAAACTACAGCACTTAATCTTGCCGTTATATGCACACCATAGGGCACCGTCGTGTAATAATTCCCATCCCGAATAATCCCTCAATTTATCCACTGTGCACTTCATGGATGTAATATCGCACCATTTATCAGCGGGGGGGGAGATAATTTTTCAGCGCTCCGAGAACAATGAGCGCAATTTGGGCAACGATTTCCCTGCATGGGATGCTGGGCCACGTTCGGAGCCCTTTCGCCTGGCTCAACAACGCCGAGTCTCTCCCGGTAGCAAATGGGTCCGGGAGCGAATTCGTTCAGGATTCAAGGCCCAGCCCCAGCTGCTGGAGTCTGCTCATGGACCAGGGATATGGCCCTGGCGAAAATATGCACCGTCAAGGATCATTGAATTTGAACAAGTGAAAAGCTGCAGGATGTTTAGTCGGCCAGGCTGTGGAATGGGAACGAAGGCTCTTACACACAGTCGGATGATTCAAATTTTAAATGAAAAGTGCAAAGTTATGTCATTATTTACCTTCAGGCCCAACTGCTTCAATTGTCTGTCTGGCTGCCCGCCACTCACATTGGAGAGAAGTGGGTTTGATTGCTTTAACCCTTCCAGAAAAGAAATGAGCACTAGCTTCATTTTATGGAATTTCATTAAGTAAATAAGCCAAAAAATCATTGAATGGTCGGACGAATCACAAACGGAATGCTTCCTAATCCAATTTAAGAAGTTTTAAAACTCCGCCGTTTCATCCTCCTTTCCTATCCTTATCCGTCCAACGTTTCCACCAGACCATTATCTCGTGGGCACATATTTGCTGTTCAGATTTTAGGCTGCCAAATGTGCCATGGGCTTTGCCTCATTCCTTCGGATCGTGAAACGAGCTGGACTCATGCCTATTTGTTTTCGGATTTATATCGCCAATAAATCACTTGGGAATCAAAAATAAATCCACGCGGATATTCCCAAGATGACGGGAAAGTAAACGAGCCCAGAACTCTCTTTCTATCCGGTCGAAAACGACAAAAATATTTCTTGAGGCGAATTATAGGAACAAGGGGTGATTTAGAATTTTGTTGGTTTTCTTGATTTTATAATAATAATACAAGTTTGTTGCGCAATACCTGGAAAATAAATGATCTTACGTAAGCACAACAAAATTCACTTAAGTACTAAGCAAATAATTGTATATATGCAAATGCTCCAAAATAATAAAAGGGATGGGGTCACAAAAATAGATATAAATTCTTATATGTATTTTAAATAAAATTTACATACGTAATTCAATTGCCAGATCACAATTTACTAACTAATTATTAGCAATTTGTTAATACTTAGTAGTATGACTATTGTCACACAACGACGCGACCTTATTCATAGACTCAACTAGCCGTTGACACATTTCTGCAAGAATACTTTGCTGTGTAGATTGCTTTTAAAAATTCTTCATTATTTTTTGTCCTAATGGCTCCTATGCTGTTCTTAACATACTTCCAAAGATTCTCTATAGGATTAAGGTCAGAGGATTGAGCAGAATACTCCAATAACATTACCTTATTCTTACTGAACCATTGGTTCGCATCATTTGAAATATGTTTTGGGTCTTTGTCTTGTTGATATACCCAAATAATTCACATATTTTCTTCCGCAAAAGGCAGCATTACATTTTCCAAGATGTCAACATAATAAAATTGTCATGGTACCCTTTATTACAAAATATTTGGCCTGCATCGTATTTGCGTATAGTGTAATGGGAGGCAAATTCTTGGTTTGGTATCCTTCTTACATATTTCTTTCCATCTGAACCGAGTAAATTAACTAAAATTTTAATGTATTCAATTTCTACTTAAAATAAATTGCTCCTATTTTCTAAAATTTCACGAATACAATAAAATTAAACTAACCTAATTAGTAGGATGAAAGCAATTTTTTTTTCTCACGTATAGGTATAAAATTTACTATTAATAATTAGAATTATAAATAGCATAAACAATTAAAATATAAGAATTTAATTTGGGATTATCAAATCAAAACTGAATAGAATTAACTCGTATCAATTAATTTCGAATTGGGGGTATTCACCTTTGGCAGACTTAAGTTAGAATTAGCTTTAGAACTGTAGAGGAAGAGTTATTAGTTGTTTTGTTTTGTTTTTTAAAAGTAAGCCAAAACCTAAAGAGGGTAAATAAAAATAAATGGGAAATATGTCCTAATAACCCAAAAAAACAATACAAATTTTAAATTAGAAAATATTTTATTGTTCAGATAAGTTTTTCATTGCCATTCCACATTTAATATTCAGTTAGTGTTTCAAACTTGAGAATACTTTTCTTTCTTATTTTTAATCTTTTAACGAATACCTCGACTTTAATTGATAAGTATGCTACATTGAGAAGTGAACATTTTAAACAACTTTAACTATTTTCTATACATATTTATATAGTTGCTATTTGGTATAAAAATTTATAAATATTAATATTAATTTGCATTTCAGTTGAATGTAAAGAGAAATTATTAAAACTTGCTATTTGTTTAAGCTCAGCTATTTAGAATAGTCATTTTTACAATTTCTAAAATTATAAAGTCAACTATTTTAAAATAATAAAATTTAAAATTTACTAAATAAGGAGGACAGCACAGGTACGATTTTGGCATCGCAGACCGGTGTATTCATGAACAGATTCAAGGTTTGTTATGGGCATTGTGGGTATAGACATGTTTTCGCTAATATTTCAGTATAGTGTATGTTTCAAATTAACATTTTAGCCAAATATACTAGCAGCCATTTTTTGCGTATTTTAAGCATAGATTTCATATTAAAAAAGTAAAGTTTAGAATACTGCTAGAAATAGTCAACTCTATTTATTTTTATTTTGTAAATTTTTATATTTTACTTATAATAATAGTGAATTTTACGATTCGAATTACCTTTAAATTTAACTAAATAATAGTAATAGTGGACTTAATTATTTCAAATAGTATATATAACGTGTTTTAACTGAAAATCATTGCTCTAAATGGTTAATTTAGCATAAGTTTAAAGCAAAATTAACTATAATTTTCTTTCGGTGTACGTATGCTGACTTTTATATATATATATGTATGTATATAAATAAATTCCTCAATCGATTTTTGAATTGATACTTTTGGTGCAGATCGCGCAAATATGGTTTAAAATAGAATGGGTCCCCAACAAAATGTCAAATTTATTCCTCTTTGATTAGGTCAAAGAATTTAGTTACCTTCCCTAAGGTGTTAAATTTCACATTCCGATGAATGCTTTTACCGAACGAACCCCTGAAATGGTTTTGCTTTTAAAAAGCACCCAAGGTTCAGTTCGTCCATATGTTGGGCAAAAACATCATCACCGGAATCTCTCAAGCGGTTCGGAGGGAGGATTGCCGCCGTTAATGCGGTGCGACCCACTAACAAAAAACGGTATTGATAAGACGCTGGGAAGGTTCCCATCTAGCGGCTGAAGTGTTCCATAATAGCACACATCCTGCTGGAGCGAACTGGGGCCAAATTGGCCGGGGCTCCGTCGTAATGCAACTTTATTGTGTCCGCTTAACAAAGCCCGCCATTCATTTCGCCGTTTGCCAGAGCGGGAGATGAGCGGTACCAAAGCGACACGGCGCGACCGCCCGTACAAGAGGAGACCCTGTCCCATGCCATAAATTTCAGTTTCGCTGATGGCTGCTGGGTTCACTGCTTTTGTGCCGGCATGTTTGTCCTAAAAAAGATTTTCAAGTGCGAAACACTCTCGCTCCTCTACTCTGGGGGATTTCGTTAGATGGGCAATGACAGACACCCCCGCAGCCCCCGGACCACTTTAATTGCCATTCAACGTGATTGAGGACTTAGGGCATGGAGGTTGGGACGGCGGAAGTTGAACGGTGCCGAACCTCGTCTTTAAGTGCACGCTGTGGCCAACTGTTTCAGCCATCCATCTATCTGTCTAACTATCTATCTAAAAAGATGTATTTCTATCTGTCCATCCAGCCCGTTCTGGCGGAGCTCTGGTGCTCTCTGGTGCAGTTGTTTCTTCAGCAGAGCACAGCACCGCTTGCTGCTTGGGAAGTCGTGCAGAACCCCAAAGCTGGAGGATGTCGAAGTCGAAGACGTTAGCTCGACAGTGTCTAACCTCGGGCAGACAAACAACAGCCAGACAAATTCGCTCTCGGTTGCTGTGCATGTCCTGAATTTAGTTAGATAGACCAGAAACTCATCAAATTTTTCCGTCCCCCAGAACCCACCTGTCCTCCCCTTATACAGAGGATATCCAACTTATTCTGCGGGGTATATTTTGAGCGCACGCTCCTAAAATTTGCATTAAGTAGTTATGCGAACAATTTATGCACTTTAAAAGTGCAACTACGGGGCACTGGAATGCTCCCTCATGGGATTTTTATCAGAAGAAAACCCTTTGGCGCTGCCAATAACTCGTTATCAGGAGGCTGGCAGCAGTGGCGGATGCTAATCAGAAAATATTCAGATCTTGGGGCTCGCTTATTCGCGGAACTAGGAATTGGCTGGCACTATGCGACCCTTCAACATCCGGAAACCTTATCACAAAATTTCCGTTTAGTTATTGATCGTAATCCAGACACGGCTAGACTGGAACGTCGGCGATAACGATGACGACTATTGCACGGTGCACTCGTGCATATCATAAAATTGCCAATGTTCTGCTCGTTGCTTCTTCCGTTAGTCATCATGATGACGATAATAATGATGATGACAATAGGTCATCATCCTTTTTAAAAAATATAAATTCTGCATTCTAAGTCACTCCAAGTCTTCTATTTCAACTTAAGTTGTTTTTCATTTAAGCAGTACTATGCACTACTGTCGTATCGAATCATCAAATTAATTTTCTAAAGTAATGTATTAACGACCATTATCCGACCTGATATCTAATTTATAACATAGCACGGAATAAAATACGAAGTTGAGTGTTATGCATAATATCCCAAATGTTATAATTAATATCTAAAATATGTTCATATATCGTACCAGATTACTGTTTCAAAAAATGTACAATTAAAATCGTAAACCTAAAAGGACTGTATTTCCAAAATATACTTAATAAAGGATAAAATACCTTGTCTTTTTCTTAACTTAAAACTTATTCTATAATACATTATAATAATCCAAAGAAAATGTTAGTTTTAGTTGAAAATGTTTTAGAAGCAATAAAATTAACATACAAATCTCCAAAACAACTCAGATCCAGACTTACGACGTCTCCGGATCAGTGAAGGTATTGGATGTCCTTTAAATTGAAGAATATCTCCTAAAAATGTTAAGTTTACTAATTAGAAAAGACGGTATAAGTTTTGAGATTATCTTGTTTTTTATTTTTGGTGTACACACTGTAACAGAAAATGATGTATCGACGAAGATGTTTAATTATCTTGATTAATTTTTTTTCAAATTTTGAAGTGTTTGCATCTTGCTTTTAATTGCCGGATGTGGTCCAGCCTAATTTTTTCTCCAAAACTATTTTTGTGCCAAGTTTCATCTCAATTCGGTAAGAAATTCGTCAGCTAGAGCGGACACAAATTTCGTATATCGCAGGGAGGATTTGAATCAATCCCTGATTAATGTTATACATCATTTTAGAGTGATATTTTACGAATTTAAAAAGTCAAAATCTCTGAAATAGGAAGAAATCTCCCTTCGATTTCAGATTGGTAACTTGCTTAATAGTACAATAATTTGTTTTAATAATAATTTGAACGTTGAGTAATGTAATTAAATTTTGAAGTAACGTTTTTAACTTATTTCATGATACTCTTCCTATGATATAAAAAAGTTATAATTGTTCAATATGCATATTAACTAGACATTTCATTAATTTCTCATATGAACATTCACTTTTACTCCTATTGTATTTCCAGAACTTCTTTAAATAAATTGATATTAATTAGATATGAGATTTAACATAGGATGAAAAAATTCTTTCAGGCTCAATATACTTATTACTTTCATAATCATAAATTAAAAATCAAAAACTTGCATAGGCATAAAATATTTGTATCTGGGAATTTGTAAAGGCCCGATTACTTCGCCGCAGATAATCGCAGTGATTATCGTTAAGTGTACCTTAAAAAATTACTAAGTACCTTCAATGCATTGCAATTATACTTTTTACAAAAAATTGCTAGTCTAATGTCTACGGGAAATTTATAAAAGCAACTATTACAATAATATAGGATCTATGTGCCCCGTTCAAAATGAAAAAGTTTAAGAATATCTCGTGCAAACATTAAGGGTTTTGCAAAAGTTTAAGATAACTTTCATAAATGTTAATTTCTTAGCAAAAATGGCTGAACATTGGTGAACGATATCTAAAACGTACACTTTAGTAAACTTTTCGTTTTAGGCCATTCCATCCGCTCTAATTTCCCTAATCACATCGTCGGCGACCCCTCGGATAGGCATTTACACGCATATCAGCTGAAATTCCATAAATTTTACGACGTCCATCCATAAAATCGAATTTAATTTCGATCCTTATCGCAACCGAGTTCTCTTCTAGAGAAGAAGGGGAGGAGGACGTTGTTGCGACGGGAAAAGAAGCACAAAAGAGCGGACCATTTCACCGAGAAATCTTTTATGTGGGCCGATGACCCAATAAGAAACCCCTCGCGGCCCTAGGCCGATTGAGGCGTCCCGGGATCCAGCATCAATACTTCATTAAAAATGATTTTCTATTTCGTTACATCCCTCAATCACAGGGCCAAAGAGGGCAAGGGAGGGAGATCTTAGCATGGTAGCCACAGGGCCACCGTTCTGAGTGGCATCGTATCAATTTATTCCCGGAAAGGATGAGGGAATGGGGGAGCCGTATATAAAATTTTCGATGAAAAGGTCGTCAGCGCAATAAAACAAACTTTTTCTCTCGCTTCGAATGGCTTTTAATCAAAAAGTGGTCGTTTACAAAAGGCTTTCTTCCAAGAGTAAGCGATCGCTAGGAAGAAACCCCATAAAATCCGGCTCCAGGAGGTGCCGTCGAACTCAATGGGGCGCAGGCAGAGTCCCTTTTGTGCGACGCAAATATGGGGATGGTTGGGGAAACGGAAGAGAGATGGTCCAGAGCCTCCTCTCATGGCCCCAATCTGCTCCTAGAAGCTGCTTCCCAAAATGGCATGGTAGTGTTTAAGGACACCCTTTTTATAGCCAGCCCAGAGATGCTTCCAAGTCCAATAAAAATTTTTACGGGACATTACAATACATCAATGTAATCAATACCGGAGGCTATATTGGACCTTGGAGTGTCGTTCCCCATAAAATGGGAAACATGGCGGGCAGGAAAAATTGAGTTTACACAAGTTGAATTGGATTTTATGATGGAGCCGAGGTAGGTTCCTCCGCCCTCTATCCAAGTGATGCTCGGCAATTGCATCACAGGACGAGCCGGGGGCGTACGGAACCCCGATACCTAGTTATGTGCGATACCCCGGAGCACCTTCGTGCCCTGGATCACAAGTGGCCCGCTCTGGTTGCACATCCACCAAGTAGCAAGTGGGCCCTAATCCCTACCTAAGCCGATGGCTTCCGCCCGCTTCAAGATTACGAACAAATCTAGAGAAAAGATGCTTAAGGATGAGATATTTTATATATGGGTCATGGGCCGGGCCAATTACTTCTTTTTATGGCTCCTTTTCAAATTTTATTTGGGCATAGCTCTAATGGGCGGGGCCTGTAAAGAATCCAACCTCTTTCTCAAAATCGAAGAAGAATTCTTAAGAACTTTATGAAATTTTTGTAATAAATCACATTAATCAAAATAATCTCCAACAAAACGGAGTAATCAATTTGTCTCGTTTTTATGGAATATAATTCATTTTGATTAGGCCTATACAAAAATTGTGTTATTTAACTTCATTAAAATGTTTGTGTTATCAAATTTCATTTAGTCTATTAGATCGGAAAAATAAGCCAATTTTTGCTACACGCAGACAATATAATAAAGCATATGAAACCACAAAAATAAATAGGTATTTTATGAAGCATATAAATTTTTAAATTATTATGATTTTAATAAGCCATTTTCCTTACTTAACGATCATTTCATGCACAACATTTACAATTGATTGTGACTTTAAATTATCATCAAAGTCCACCCTCCAAACTTCATTAAAGTAAAATAAAAAAATTTTAATCCATATTTGAGGGCAGACTTTTACTTTTTTTTTTTTTGCTTTCAAATTGACTCTGTTGCCCACATTACTAAAATAAAAATATTATATCCTTCGTAATTCTATAAGATCAAGAGTTCATACGCATAGAGTATAATTTTTAATAAACTTACCAATTAGAATTTTCCATAAAATAAATTTTATAAACTGCTAAAAGTAGATTCTCCAATATCTGTAATACTATCTATCGGTTTTAGCTTCTAAAATATTGTTGTAAGGTATTTTTTAAAATATTCCTCATGAAATTGAGTTATTAAAATTTCATAACTTTTTTCTACCAAGCTATCAGAAATCTTCTATAAGCAGAAGAAATCGAAATCATTCTTTTAGTAATTAAATTAAGTTGAAAATCAAATTTCTTACAATTATAATTTGAGTTTTTTATGGTATTGATCAGAAGGAGTTGTACTAGTAAAAACGAATTAAACAAGTAATTGAAAAATAAAATAAGTAAGTTAATAACTTGTCTTCTACGTAGATCGAATTAATTTAACGACTAAGTGTACTATTACTACTAATTTATTATTATCAACTAACAATTGCAATTTCTCCTATAATACCAATACCAAGATATTCAGCATATCAATTACATGGAATTAAAATTATAATTGTAATATAATTAATCTGAAAATTAATTATTGTTTAGGTGGTATGTTCTTTTTATGTACTTTTACTGACTAATTTTTATAGGTACATATGTATTAAAGTTAAACAGTTTGTGGGCTTCTTTTTCAGAGAATAAAAGGGAAAACGATTACTATGCGCTCACGCTTTGTTTTCCTGACCATTCACACCTTATCATTCCCATTCCCCGATCTTTCCGCTTTAGTCACTTTTCCAGGTACCGATTCTAATGTTCTCACAGCCTGCAAAAGTCGTCTGAAATTTTACACCTTTGGATATTATTCTGTATGCATAACACCAGCGGTGGCCGGCAAACGAGTACTATCGCCGCGAAGAAAATAAGAGCGGTGCTGGTACCATGATCTTGCTGGTCTCAGCGATTTCTAGTGAAAAATAACATCTAAGGTACCGACCACCGACTTTATGACCTTGCGACATTAATAGCTGTTAGTTACCTGAGCAATGTAATTAGAACCTGTCCCTTATATTCGAAGAGTCCGCAACGTTGGCTAAAACAACACAAGCTCCCCTAGTCAGATTAGATTTCTAGCTTGGATTTTTCTACGGGTATATACCTGCACGGATGCAAATTTTATATGCAAATGAAAGAGGAGATTGCGTCTATCGTCGTGGAAACTTTGTCTGCTCACCTGGATTCAGAGAGTTTTAAAGGGGAAACGATGAAAAGATATTTTTTTACATTTTTTTTAATTTTATTTTATTTTATATTTTTTTTGAATATTTGATACGGCGCCAGCTGAGAGACCAAGAAGAACAATGAGGTCGCCCAGATACCCAGCCTTTCACTGTTTGTTGAAAAAATTACGCGATAGAAGGTTTAAGGAAGGAGGGGGGAAAACGGAGAGAATTACAAAAGTAATTAGTTCCCTCCGGATAAGTGAGGCCCTTTTCTGGAAGGGTCTGCAGAATATAAACCCTCAACCACACATACCCCTTGCTGTCTTTCGTTTCTTTCGCCATTCTAGACTAAGACTATAAAAAAAAAAAACCGAATGAATCTCTAAGAAATCCGGCCCAATCCCGGGACCAGGAAAAAAGAAAATGTAGGCGTCGTCGTCGTGTGTTTCTACTTTGTAATCATTTACAGCCTTAAGATAATTCCTTGCGAGTACAAAGAGGCATCTTTCATTCTTTGCCCTGGCCCCGGAGGATGTGAAAGCGTGATTTGCTCATTTCATAGAATGCACGTCGCCTTCATCTGTGTCGTCGTACCGCAGAGCCAGCACCCATAGCATCGCTCGGTGTCTATTTATTACACGCTAACAATTTATCTAGCAAATCGTTCACCATCTTAACATTTTTTTTAGCAGAACATGTCTAATTTCTCGTGAACAATGCATTTGAGATGGCTCAAGGTATTTGCACCATTCTGAGATGTTGTTGACTATGCCCTGTCTGGCGGGGCGTCTTTCAGGCACTTGCGGCGGCACCTCACCTCCGGACTATAGACCAGAGGAGCACCCTCATCGTCGTCGTCGTCGCAACGTGCCGCATCATCTCACCGCCAGATCCGGTGACAGTAACATGAAAATGTGTTATTGGCAGTTTTCTCTACCGCTGCGACAGCGGCAGGTAGATTGCAACGAAAATGGGAGGAATCGGGCTGACACTGCACATGTTGCAGATGCAGCAGCTGTTAATCATCCAGAGCACGTCCGTTTCGGATGCTGTGGAACGTAAAAGTCCAACTCTGCACTTCTCTGCGATACGATTATAAAGCAGGAAAAAAGTATTTGGACATTTTTATATGGTAATTATCCAGGCCAATCCTTTTCTGAACAGCACCCACCAAATGCAGCGTTATTAAGATTTTTCTGAATTTACTAAACAGGAAGGCGGAAAAAGTCAAATAAGAGCATATCGATCGTCTTAGCACGTTAACCAACAGGAAAAGAAAAGTTTACCAGACCTGCTCCACATCAGCTCCGTACTTAGAGCTACCATATTACAACCTATAATATGACGAGCTAGATATCACTGAACAACATTTTTAATATTTGTTTAACATATGTTACAGAATTTATAATAGATAGTCTCAATAGGAATTTTTCCGCAAATTATGGTATGTATTCAGAAACTCAAATCTTCTTTCGTGATATCAAAGCACTTTAAATTTAACAGATTACCCTATATTCTTTCCATACTATTTCGTTTTAAAGCAATAATGACACTCAAAATGATTTCAATAAAATTGTTCGCGGCTCAACTCTTGAATAATCAAAATAATTTAATTAGCAATTATTAGGGAACACAAATTTGTGTACGCTTGTAATAGAACCAAAATATTTGCGCAGTTCGATCGATTATGAATAAAGAGACCAACCAAGCGGATGTAGATTTTTTTTGGTAGTATACAATACAGAAACAGAATGATATGAAAAATCACAACTAGTGTAGTAGGTATAAGCAGTCGAAAATAATATAGGGTACTGAACTATAAATACTCGCTCGTGAAGCCATTAGAAATTAGATTAATATATATCCTCTTTTATCGTAATAAAATATAGTACAGTTTTTTTAAAATTATACTCTAAACTAGGGGAGAGGGACCAAATATAGAATACCATTTTGTTTTCTTGTTAAAACAGAAAATAATATCATAAATTAACTACTTTTAATGGTAATCTGTAATTTTCCGGAGACATTCAACAACTTTTTATAGTAATTGGTCACAGATTCACTTTGCTTGGTGATAGCCTTATGTTTTTAATATTAATTAGGATTAACAAAATTGTTCAAAACCTAAAACAACAAAACAATAGAACATTTTCAGAATTTATATTTGAGTATTTTCATATGCCATAATTAGATTTTATTAGAAATTCCTTATGTGGAAATAATAAAACGCCCCAAATATATTTAAACAAGCATAACTAACTAATGAAAAAATACCCAATTTTGATTTCTCGTCGACAAAATAAAGTGTTCTATACTTAAGAACGAAAATAAGGTTAAACATGACTTTGGATTGTGTTTTGAACTATTTGTTCTAAAGATAAAGTATAAGTTTACATATTAGAGGTACTATTCATCATTTGGTCACTATTCTTCTACTAATTAGCGAAATTTCAATCATACAAAATTTATATGATAGTGTAAGCATAAGTAACAGAAAATAAAAAAAATTCAAATAGTTCTTCTATATAATTTCTATATGAGAGTAGAATTGTATTTTACTACGACTTGGAGCCCATTAGTTTTTGTTTCCAAAAGTTACATGTTTTAGGCAAAAACATAAAACATTTCTGGTATTTTTTGGGTAGAAAAATAAATTGGTAACCCAACGGTCGCACGACTTTTGTATCGAATCGCAAAACAGAAACAAGGCAAACAGCTGAACCCCACGGCACGGTGCATAGGTAAAAAACACGAAAAAATTCTTGTGTCCGCCAATATAGATTTCTTGTATTCGTGCCTAAACGAATAAAATCCATTAACCACATCCCATTTTTGTACAATTCATCGGGAACAAGTTTGTTCTGGGTGCCCCCCAATCGTCATGACCATCGCGCGCCGAGATCCCATCCTACCCCCTTTTGCGGCGCAAGGTGGAATACTGTGCCAAGCTCCGGACCCCAGTTAGCCGATGATCCGCGGACCGTAGAAACGATATTAAACTGAAACACGGACAAATCCCTAATGGGGGGCCTCCTGAACGACTTCCATGCAGTCTGCAGCCAGTCAACAACAGTCGGCGACATGCAACATTAGAACCACTGTGATTGAGCCCCCGCGCGAGGGGTAATCAACAAAAAACCATATATAAAAAGACAAAAGTCGAAGAAGTAGAGTCCTCCTCCTCGACCCCCTTTATCGCGCCATCACCATTATTACCTTTGTTGGTCCATCGCACGAAGACGATGATGGTGACGGTGGCGGCGGTACGGCGCAGCAGTTACCGGGAAACGTACTCAATCCATTTGTGCGCTAATCCACATAAATCACTTTCGGATTTTGATTCCGATAAATTTGTTACACGCAAACAATGCAAGAAGACTGGGGGCTCGGCAGGAACCAGGGGTTGTTGTGGACTGTGGCTGAGGAGAGGGTTTAAGATGAAAAAAAAAATATCCCCAGGCCTTTGGATTATCCGTGCTTTATCGAGCGTGCAGATTCACAGCTGTTCTTATGCGATGCTGCGGACCCCCATCTCACAATCTCAATTTTAGTTAGGTCCCTTTTTTTAGGGTAAGGGTGACCACGTTAATAGGAACCAGGCCGAGAATGTGCGAGTCTCAACATCCGGGACTAATTTTTGATTTTTAATAATACAACTTAATGGTATATTGTATGATGGTTTTATATATATTTTGTGACCTAGAAGAAAAACTTATCTACATATGCATATAAGACAAAAGCCTTTTGAGTATAATCATATTGATATGTAGATATGTATGTCAGTTTTTTGGTATACCTTCTTCGAAAAGGTCAAAAATATTCTTTAGAGAGTAATTACGTAAGAATCACTATCGAAAGTTTTGATCCACCCATCCCTCTGAGTTAGGGGTACATAAGATTTTCTATTTTTTTACTTATAATAAGACATAGATTACATAGACCTTCACACAAAGAAATACAACATAGAACAGAAACAAGAATAGTCAATTCCGACGTATTTTTCGATGTTTAATTCAAATTTGGCTATATCATGTCAGGATTTTAAAATATCCTAACTTAAAAGTACAAAACAGCACGGTTTTTCGTTATTTTTGAGGTTATATAACAAGACCAAATAATTTTTAGTCATAAAACCTGATATAGTAGTTGAAATGAAGAAAAAGTGGATGTGGTAAGATGTGGTAGTGAGAATGGAGTACCCTTAAAATTTCCAAAACCAAAACAATTACGAGATCGATAATATACTTATTATAAATGGCCAATCCGCTCCTATTAATGTTATGAATAACATCAAAATAGGAGATCTCATTGATATATGAATTAGAAAAAAACCTAATTTTATTTGATCTAAATTTGACTTTAAGTTCGTGATTACTTTTTTGTGTTGTTGTTTGTGGAGTTTTTGTGATAAGCTTCATTATTTTCATATGCTATACAAATAAGATATTAAAATCAGAATTTATTTTTACGAAAAAACAATTTTTTCGGTATATTAACTTTCGTGTAGAATCACTGAAAAGGGAAAGATGGGGGACGGGAGATTCTATTGTACTTACCCCATCTTGTCCCTTCGGGTGATTCGACTGATATTTTATATTTTTTTCAGTTCTAGGATGATGAGAAATTGTGTTTTCAAAATTATAATATTAAATCGCACCTTGCTTTTAAAAGTAACTAATCTTACCCCTTCAGTGGGGCAAGTTGAGTTGTTATGTTATGTTTAATATTTTAGTTATTTAGTTTTCATATGTTACTATTATAGCAATTAATAAAAAGACTGATAATCAAAGGTTTGAGCAATTAGGTGTTCTTATATTCTGAACAACGCAATCTTGCCCCACCTTTCTCTATATATAGGGTAAGTAAGATTATATATTGTATGGTCAGGGCAGTTATCTGTTCAATAAATAAATAAATAAGTACAATTTCTGTTTATCATGATTACATCCTTCATATTTAGATGATGATTCAAAATGTGTACATAGTACAAAATGTTGAAAATGTTGCTTCCTCGAAGAAGAAGCCTACAGAACTCGTCGTGTATAATTTGTTAGCACTTATCCGACAGAAACAATGCAAATCAAGTTTATAATGGCAGCCGTAGTGAATTCTGTGGATCGGGGGCTCCTTTGGCCGCCACCAACCACCGCCGCAGCCGCCACGAACAAAATCCGCCACCATAATTCCATCATCCCGTGGCGTCTCCGATGCTTTGCACCAGCACAAAATATCCCCGCATCGTTCCCGCCCGTCTGCATCGAATTTCAATTGCAGCATCCGCCACAGAACGCATTCAGAGAGATTCGATTCAGGGCCCCACGTCTGTCTCCCGTACTGCAGCCTTATACGGCACGGATCGGATGGATACATGTCCGCTATAATGCTCCAGAGACAGCCATTTATTATGAATGATAATAAATTGGACATGATTGATAAACCCGGGTCGATAGCGCGCTGGCTGAAAACCCGTGCATTCGTTTCCCGCCGCCCCGGTCCGGCAAAATGGGCTCCAAGCCCGGTCAGGGCCCTGCCAGCCGCCGACGTTGTCACCCCGCCACAACCTCCCCCGTTTCTGTTGCTTTGTATTTAGATAAATTATTATTTCTCGATTATTATTCAAAATCGGCGCTCTTCGCCGCTTTATTTAGGTCTTCTTTCGCATTTTCCATTTTTGATTGAGCTCTTTGTTTAGTACGTGAATAATGCGCAATTTGAATGGCATCGAATCAATTTAGAGCCCGCCAAGACATACGGGGGCCCAGGAAAGGCAAAAAGCATAACAATAAACTTTAGCGGTTTTCTACGAAATTAAATATTCATTTTCGTGCTTTGCATTGTTCTATCAAAGAATTAAATTTGCTCCATTGCGGCAGGTTGTGGTGGCTCAATGGCTTCAATATTCCCCGAATTCTTTCATATTTGCAGATTTATACCTCATATTAAATATTCGATTAATGTTTCTGAATTTCATACACCTCAAAATAGCATAGGCACTCTTATGTTCCTATTTATTACATTATAATATCAATAAAACTTCATTAATTGTCCATAATAGAATAATAATAACGATTCTATGAATTCGATATGATGTATAAATTGATCCAATCTCATAAATTGGAATCCTGCCGTAAAATTCTAGGAAATGTTTTATGTTTGATTGAATACATTAACTCGATTATTTCTCTTTTTCCAGTTTTTTTAAGCCTGGACTTCAGTTTAACGGGCATTTATATTCAATTTATATATTAAATCAATTTTTCAGTTCCAGGATGAACTTTTTCCATTTAATACCAATTTTTTATTGACTAACATACATGAGGGAGTTGTCGAACTTTATTTCTGTTGAAGATCAGTATTTGAGTGATCAAGTACTCGTAGTGGCTTGGACAGAGTTTCAGTAAACATCTGAACTATTTGAGTACTCAATCAGGAACTCTTCGAGTATTAGAGTTTGGGAGTATTCAAGTGTATTAATACTAAAATATTATTTGAGTGCATGCATTGTTTATTTCTAATTTCTTTTTGGAGAATTTGTAAGCTTATAATTCTAAAAAGCTTTCTAAAAAGTGCTTCGACCACATTCCGTGCCACACTAAACGTTTAAAAAATTCAGAATGTACAAAATTAATCTCATTCTTGTGATTTGTGCCGAAACACCTTTTTTACTTATTTCTTAATATGCCATATTAACCCGACAGGACTCTAATATTCAATATTTATTATTTCCAAACTCTAATATTCGAATACTATTTAATTAAATACTCCAATACTCCCTAGATCGGGTTCTCCCACAATTTTTTCTCGTAAATACTCGAATACTTAAATACTTTAGTAATTGAGTTCAGAAGTACTCGAGTAGTAATTGCCCTAAATATTATCACAAAATTAATAATCCAACAAAATACTAAACCGAGGTATCAAAATATATTAAATAAATTAAAAAAACACGTTCATCGATAAATATCATAACAATGTACATTAATTAAACAAATTTTTTGTTAAGATCGGGGTATTTTAAGAAACAGAAATTTCTTAAAGAAGGAGCAATTTATACAAAATTATAAACTTAATAAGATTTTTATGAAAATTGGTATTTAAGGATTTTTAAAGTTTCTGATTGTAATTATGTTATCAAATATTTCCGTATACGTCTTCAACGCAATCTTTAGTCAGATCACAAATGTTATTCATTTACGAATTAATCCATACCTAAGTAAATATTAAAACTAAAGGTCTAAAACTAAAGGGGAAGAAAGCAATTCTTCTTAAGATCAGGACTATCCGAGTCCTATAAAATCGGCCTAAAGATGAATGTTTGAGAGCTTGAGAGCACTAAGGGCAAGTGTGCCACAAATCCGCTAAATCCCAATTACACATACTCATTAAAATTCATTCAAATTTTGGTGCGTTTGCCGCTGCTCTACAGTTTTATCTCTCTGTTTCCACCCTCGTCCTTGGCTTCAGTCCCAGAAGGGACAGGGCAATAGCAAATTCGTTGTAAATACACCCTGACACGATTAAGGGATTTTGATTATCCCTTAACCTGGCACTTTCCCCTTAACCTTCCCTTAAATCAGAAGGACTCGCAACAATATGCCGCACAGGAGTCGACCGCCCTCACCCTAGCCCCCGTGAACGATGAGACACGGACGTGGCCACATTGTGTTAAAATTGAGCAGGACGATCTTGTGTCTGTCTTACCACCCCCGCACCAACAAACGCCAGGGGCCTCATGAAAGTGTGCGACAACATCAAGTGGTGTCCTTATCCTCCTGTTCCGCAGTAATCAAAACTTTCTCTGGGAAGCGACTAGTACGGCTTCAGGACATCCCTATCCTGGTTTTACCCTACTGTCGGGAGTCACAACGGGGGGTGCTGCTACTCCTGCTCCCAATTTCTTATTGGATGAGTCCGATGGTCCCGAACACTGGGCACATCATCGTCCCGTACACGTGCCGCCTGTTTGCACAATTTTATTGGACAAACAGACCAAAACACCCACAGGGGACTTGTATTCCTCGCCCATGTGAGCTAGATCCAGGAGCTCCTTCGAAAAATGTAATCACCGAACTGAATACAAAAATTTTTCGGTTATCATCTGGCTCAGTTGCCCCCCTAACAGCCCGCTGGGAATGGAGCGCCTAAAGCGCCTCAGAACTAGAAAAATCTCCACATGACCTCATGGACTTGCTTGGTGGGTTCATCCCGATGGATGAAAAATAAAATAAAATGAAATAAAAATCTCCTCTTTGGTTCCATCGATACTGCCTACTGCCGGAGGCGCTGTGAACCGATTAGATGTGGTTGGCGCCTTCCGGGACTTCCCCGGACATACTATCGTCCCCCCCTTTTTTTAGTCAGTATAGTGTGCCTTCAAGGCGAATCAATACCGCGCTGAACCCATTTGAGAAGTGCACCCCTAAAAGTTCATTAGAGCTCTGGAATGGGGCTCCAGCTGAGGGACTGTTTATAGGCCTAAAACGTGCTCTTCCGTCATATCCATCCATTTTTACTGCTCTGCTGGGGCTCTATTGCCGCTGTCATTGGAGCTCCATTCGCTGCCTTTTAACTCATCCTCCCAACCCAGTCGTCGTCTATTTACGGAGGAAAAAAATTCGTCCCACGCTAATTGACCCAGTTTCCACCGAGGACGATTACAAGCGGCATACAACTTAAAAGAATATTCCATCTTTTTTCCCCCGATTAAAAAAAAAGGAATAATAAAATTAAAAATAAAAAAAAAATTTACTGGAAAGGAAATCGCCAAGTTTTCTCCCACTACCCGCTCTTCTGCTAATGCGAAGGAAAATGTTTTCCCAATTGGCGCGGCGACTGGATGAAGAAAACTGGGGCCCCCCACTGAACAATTGATAGATGCTGTGGCAAACGGAGGGTTGGGAAGCAATGGAGTCATAATTGGAGAGAATTGAAGGGAAAATTCTTCCTATCCCGGAATTAAAAAAAAAAAAAACGTATAATTAAAACGAGTAGCGCACACTTTAATTTAAATTGGAGTCGTCAAGGAGCTAAGCTGACTACGGATAGGTCTGAAGAAAGGAGAGGAGCGGGAAAGACAAACCAAAGCTAAAAGAGTCCTTCCCTTGCCCAGACGATATCGTTTTTAATGAGAAACTCTCGAGGAGTGCTGATCACTGGGCGTTTTATTAATTTTTTTGTATATGCAATCCAATTTCTTCGGGCATTCCTAGACTGTAGGACGGGTTTGCGGGTGGAATCATAAAAGAAAACCTTTTCCGTATAACAAAAATGTAATATAATCTACCATAAAAACAAACTATTTAGATAAATTTTAATGTGCAAGATCACTAACCCTCACATTTCGATATATCTTTAATCATACTATGAGTATATCCTGCACTGCAAAACTGAATTTAATTTTATTATAACAATTACTGCAAAATAACTTAGAGAACACACTTCATATCTGAAAAAAAATACCCTTAGACCTCTGAGATTTACCAAACTTTTCAACAGTATAATTTTACACATTTCATAAGGTAAAATCAGGCTCGTCCGCAACTGCCGATAAGAATAAATAAGATTCATTTAATAGGTATTTCAATATGCCGAGTAATGTATTAAATTGTAGTATCTGGCAGACCCAGCTTGATCGGAAGAGTTAAATAAAAACCTTAAGAAGATTAAAATCAAGTATAGTTTTACTAAAAACCGAACGTTTTATTGTTCTTCTATTACTCAGCGATTCTTGCTATTTCACCGCTTCGGTCACACTCGAAATAGTTTGATTTTCATTGTCCACTGTCTTTAAAAACAAAATAGTTTTGAAATCCCCATGTTCTAATTATTATGAAAATCTCTTGAAGTATAAAATTTGAGAGACAACCATCTTGAATCCCGAGCTTCCCATTAGAGAGACCAAAAATCTCCGCATACCAAATTTCAACGAAATCCATTGAAGTATAAAATTTGAGAGACCACTATTTTGAATTCCGATTTTTCGCAGAGATAGGACCTACCTAGATCTAGATTTTTCGCCCCCGAAAATCCCTATATTGTAAATTTTATCGAAATAGAGCAGTTTTAAAGAAAACTATTACATAAATCTTAGATGCGTGTTATTTTAGCTCTAGCTTCCCGCCTCTGCGTAGCCATGACAGTAAACGATCTACTTCAAGTCGGAGATGTTGGATGGTGTTACTAGGGCCTATATTTAATGGGCTGCAAGATTTTTTTCAAGGTTAAAACTGGCATTTGCATTTCGAACTTACCCGCTGTGAATACGTACGTATTTTACGTCTGCAAACTTTCTTGTATACCATATTTTTAAGGTAAATTAGGTTTTGTTTATGTTTTTTGTTGAAAAATTAAATATATTTATATATCAACTCCTTCATTTGTTTATTTTCTATTATTTCAAAGCATTTACATTACCTCAATACTTGCTTTAGTATATTTTTATGGAATGTAATAAGTAATATCAGACACTGCTTTTTAAACTTTTGAAAAAGACTTTATTAACAACCTACTAAAGTTCAGTATTTATTCTTCAATTCAAGCAGCATGGTTCAATTTAGATATAGTAACAATTTTTTAATTTGGTTTACTATACTTATAAAATAGCATAAATTATGTATTGCTTTAAGTTTAAGTTTTACAAAATTGTCGTTAAGTTTAAAAAATTTGATATACATAGCATATTCAATATGCCATTTTTAAACTTTCAAATTTTAAGTAATTTAAAAAATAAGCTAACAACTATACAAAAGTTATACATAATCTGCCTCAAAACCAGAAAAGTTAGTATTATTAAACATACAGACATACAGACATACATTTATGTAATGTAATTACCAGTAAAAAACAATAGGAATAGTGTAAAACCTATTCCCACCTTAATCAGAATTTTTAAACACCATATTCGGTTTGTTATTTCGAATTCTTGATTTAGCTTTATTAAGAAGCCGAATTGCGGCATCTTTTAATACCATATACTCGTATTGCTACAATATAATGCTATAATATAGAGACGGACAATAATTGCAGTGATTTAAAAACGATAAAGCTCGTTTACTTCATTATTACCAGCATATTACCATTGGATCGTTGGTATATGCATATTTCAGATAAACTAGAGACAGCCAAAATAGAGAAAATGTTCGAAGTAATCTCCGCCCCTTTTTCCACTTGACGTAATTTCAATTTTCTTGGAAGAAAGATAACAGCTGCCACCGAGGATTTTGATAAATTGACGCCTTGTCATAATTTCTATTCACCCTACCGATTATTGATTACCGTCACCCACCTCCAAAGCAATTCCCCTATCTAGAAAACTCCTGACGGTAAGAAAACGGTGGTCTCTTATAGCTCGAAGGAAAAGGAAGCAGAAAAGAAAGTTTTTATCAGAGAAAAGCTTGAATCACACTTAAGACGGATTTTGATTGATAAGGCGGCGCAGATGTCTTGTTTGTATATCGCAGCATTGACCTGATCCAGTGAATTGAGCCTGTTCGAAAATTCTCTTCCCCTTTTCTATCCAAGGAGAAGAAAGAAAAGAGTTAAAATCTTTAAGGGTATCTAGTTCCCGCAAAAAAACCTTACTTTGGCATATTCTCACACATCTCCTTCTTAGCTGCCGTCCTCGTTGTCGTCTTAGCGTTTTACCGGAGACGGCAGATGGATGATTTAGTGCACGACAAATAAAAAATTCGTCACGCACTCGAACGGGGGAGATTATCGTGTGACACCCAAAGAAAGCGTAACACGTAAACGAGATGGGCTTTTGTTCACGTGAGGCCTGCAAACAAAAGATACATTATTTTTTCTCGCTTTTAAAGCCCGTGCTATTGCGGGTCCAGAGCCCGGATGAATAGTGCACGGTCCAGGAGAAGGTGAAATGAAACGAAAATCGGAAAATATCCGAATGAGGAAAAAAAAGGGATCTTCTTGCACGGTATCTGGCTAGGAAGAATAGCGAAAAAGACATGGAGCGAACTAGAATAACTTGTTAGATTGGCTGACATGATAGTACGGCATGGGCTGGGAGCGTGTCTTGTAACGTACTTGGAGAAATTTCACAGATAAAAGATAAATTATGGGGAAAACAGTTTCTACCAAAGGACATGGTGCTTGTTCTTCTGGTACCGGGAGTGGCCGGGAAGAACCGGGACTAACCAAGTCTACTGGAATTCAAAGAGTTGAGAGAAATAGTTTTCTATCTAAAAACCTAGACCTCGGCCACGTTTTGCATCTCCATTTACAGAAGGACTTGAAGAAACTTACCACATTACACAGGCGATTCCCTAAATGTCCCTATCTCGAGCCCCATCAGAATCCCCAGAACATTTAAGGGTTTGGAGGGACAATGGGGGCTGTTTTGTGCGGTGTATAACCCTAGTGGCAAAAAGTGTACTCCTTCAAACACAGCAAGCACAAAATCTTGCAAGAGACGCACATAAAGAACTTTTGTGCTGTGTAAGATTTAAATGGGTCTGGCGGCAGTTACCCAGTCAAATAGGCTGTACAGTGGGGTTTCAGGGAGAAATAGATGAAAGGAAGGGATAAAGTCTATGAGTTCCCAGTCCAGCCAGTCGTCGGCACGGGAACTATATTGGGCACTTCGAGTCTGCTCGCTTTACAGTGAAGGGAAACGAACAGCAAATAAAGCAGGCCACCATCGTCTTTAGAGGGCTTCTTGCAATTTACTAGTTCCTTCTTTTTTCTAGGTTTCCCTAGACCTGCTGTTGATTCCAGTCAGATTGCGGGGGTGTGCAACTCAACTGAACCTACATCACATGGTTCAAGCTCAGTTGCCGCACCCTCCACGTCAGCCATCACCCCCTGGGGGCGCCAGAGCCCTCGTAATTCATTTGAATTGATGTTAGACACGTTTTCAATACCAAATGGTGAGGATGGGGGCCATCTGAACTTCCTTTGATGGCCCCATCCAAGACGGAGAACTTCTAAAAGCGAACTTTGCCTGAATTTGTCTTTTCAGGAATTTTCCGTTCCTTTTGATGACTATGGAAGGAGGATGGGATCCGAAAACGTGATGAGAAACGGCGCCCGGGGAATGTGTGGGTATATACCCCTCACCAACTACCCTTAAGTTTAGGATGCATGCTGTCTGGAGCCTTTTAATGGAGTATGGTGTAAATGGGCCTCCCGAGAAACAAGCCCCAGTTTCAGTCGTCTTCATCATAAAGGATAGTGCATGGTGAAGGCGTGACTATGGTGACTATCGCTCCTCAACCATATGCATCTATGTTTTGAGCATCAACCCATCCGCCCCGTACCGGGAGAGACTTTCAGCTGAACAAGTAAAGTTTTATTGGAAGACTCAGTCACAGATTGAGTGCTCGAGGCATCTTTGTAAAGAACTTCTTGCCAGGGACTGCAGGGCAAACACTTTCGAGCTTAATAAATTCTGATAAATGAGTCTCACCATGGGTATTAATATGAAAAAGAAATAAAATTGTATGTACTTTTCCAGTAAAGAATCTTATCAGTTAAAGTGTTCCATATATACAAATATATAATGCCACGCCCACATAAATATACAGGGTGTTGGGATTCTACGTAAGAAACGATATATCAATCGATTCCTTGGATTGCCCTCAATAAACTTTTACTAATGCTTGACATTAAATTTATTTAATTGGTGAAATTATTCCTCCTAATCATATTTGTTGATTTTACCAATAGAGAGGTCCACCACCGCCTTATAACTCCAAAGATGTGTTACACCAAAATACTTACAGCTAACATTTGAACGCTTTTAAAACGATTTAAAATGAAGAAACATAAAAGCATAAATAGAGAAATGAAATAATAATAATCAAGTTAATTTTTGTGTTTTTCAAATAAATATTTGTTCTTTTTATTTCAATTTTTTGTAATTTTTAATCCAGGAAGTCAATATGGTCAATAAGGTGAGATTTCAATGATTTAAACGACGTATGTAATCGTAATAAGCATAGGCACTCACCTGAAGTGAAAGTATTTCATTACCATACATGAATCAAATTTCAGAATAACTCTTTCTCTTTATAAATTGTATATTTCTTTTTCATATTTGGAATATCGAAAAAACCCGAACACATTTGTTTTAAACCTTTTTGCTAATATAACTCACTCATCTTATTATTTACGGCTGCTTTACAAGATGAGTAAAAGCAGCCTGACCTGGCATATTATAAAAAGTGTTCGTTAGAGTCTAAATCACCGGGGACATCACGTTCATATTTTACGATGAACTTCAAGCGGAAATGATGAATAACGACCAATTAAACGCCGCCATAATCCCGTTCAAGGACTGTGCCATGTCCATTAGCATCGATAATTTCCAGATGGCGAGACCCAGTCAAGTTCTATACATTTTCTCATAATAGCCATCAAAGGTGGTTTGCGACAGGCGGCTGCGGTACCTCGAACCTGGAGCTCCACCGATCCGTCGGGGTTTGAGCGGGGAAATCTTAAAACCCATCGTTATACGATATTTTTGTCCGAGGAAGACCGCAAATTTAATCTTCTTTCCGAAACAATCCGCAAATCTTTGCGCATAAAATATAAAAAATAGGTTCATCCGCATACACAAGGGCTCCCACTAGTTGGCTCTGTGGTTTTTGCCGGCCGTCCGGAGCCAGGACCGGGACTGGGGCTTGGTCCGGGGGCTCCGCTGTTGTCTTTTTCGATATTAGATCGCCGCGCTCCGGCATCATACACGGCATGCCTGCCTTCCCATTGTGCGCTGTCCACCGGCGTGCCTGACGGCCTTTGAAATGCCACACTAAACCGCAAGTCACGCTCGAATGCCTCAAAGGATGACAGAGCAATTGCCGTGTGTATATTTTGTGGGTCTCCGCCGGGGCAAGCATATACCCCAGCGGTCAGCCCGCCCTCCCCCGACCATTGCACGTCCTCCCGGTGCCAGTTCGGGGCTTAATTACCGACATTGTGTAAATTAATTACAGCGAAAAGGGTCGCTCGCTTATTTCCATTCGCTTGCCCATCCATTTCTAGCCGAAACAGAATTAACCATTTTGCAAAAGGTTAAAAGATATGAGTGCTCTTATAGAGTCTAGTGGTCGACGGCGGCGGCGCGGCACAGTGCGGCGCTCCAGTGGCGGACGAGCCCCACATTATCTGGGACCCCCCGCGGAGGGCGCGAGTGCGCGCGCTTTTGGATCATTACGAGGCGATTTAACGATGACAACGAAGCGCTTTGTTTCGCCGTCTATTTTGCATGCAAGCGAACATTTAGAAATCCGGCGACAGCAAGCAAATGAACATGAAAATGAAATTGCTTCGTAAGCATATGAAAGGGGAAAGGGAACAGTTTTGAATAGAGCGGTTTTTTAAAACGAGGTATTAATGACCCCCTATAAGCAGGAAGACGTACTCAAAATCATGTTGCCGGACAGCATGCAACGACCTTTTAGTTAGTTATTAGCTTAAGTATTGTATCACGGCTCGCCTTAAAATGACACCACACAAACTTAACATTTTTTGTTATCAATATAATAAAAAGTTAGCAGATTTATGTTATGAAATGATATTTTTTATTTACATTCAACCGTTCATTTTATCCCTATATCTCAAATCTGAAGTCCCACGAGGATCGATTCTGGATCCGATCTTATTCTCTTTAATTCTTAAGATTTTCCTAACTAATATTATTTCGAACTTTTCTTTTGCAGACTTCAAATTTTTTAAAGTAAAAGTATCTCTCCATCTATGTTTTTCTACTTTTAGATAGTATATTTTTATTTTCTGATAATTCATACATTCCTTTATGTTATGTTAACCTGGTTGTTCAATAAGTTTTGTCGCTCGATAAGATAAACACGATTTTATGGTTTGAAATACATTTTATTATTCAATATAATCTCCCTGCACTTCAATACACTTTTTGGAATGAACTTCTAATTTATGAATTCCATTCCTGAAGTAAGAATCCGGAAAACTGTCGAAATACACTTCCACGGCTTCTATTACCTCTTCGTTCGATGAAAATCGTTTTCCATGCATGAATTTTGTGAGATGTAAGAACAACCAGAGGTCAGAGGGAACAAAGTTTAGCGAATAGGATGGATTTTGTAACAGTTCGTACTAATTTTTGTGACGGTTTTTTGAGCTGTGTGAAAGGATGCGTTATCTGGATGAAAAATTACTTTTTTTTGTTCTGCAAACCAGGTCTCTTCTCACCACATCCAGTTAGTTCAAAAGGTTACAATAATAATCTACGTTTATTGTTTTACCACTTTGTAGGTAATCCACAAACAAAATTCTTTTTACATCCCAAAAAACTGATGCTAACACCTTCTTTGCCGATTTCTGGACCATAACTTGCTTTGGAGCCGAAGTACCGGATTCACACCACTCCTTAGCCTCTATAGTGATAAAATGGCGCACAAAATCCTTTTTATTCTTTCTAAAACGCTCTAAATGTTATTGAGAAAGTCGAATACACTTTTTGGACGTCCTTCACGTGGATTGTCTTCAAGACTTGTATAACCACTTTTAAATGCTTATCTTTCTACTGTTCGAATTGAAGGTGGAAAGTCCTTATACACTTTTAACAATCGTTTATAAATTTTAAAACACTGTAAAATATCAGAACAAAACTTCGTCGTATTCATTTTTGTGATCGATACAACTAGTTCCTAAATGCCACAATTTTTGAAGAATACTTGAAAAGTTATTTACATATAATCAAGATCGACAATAACTATAATTTTACTAACAAAATTTTAAATATAAAATTAAAAACATAAAAACGACTGCTTAATTTTTTGGTACATTAATGAATTAAATCTATAACCAGCTTTTAGTGTTGAAGCAAAAATTAAGCTTAGTTTATGAATAAAGTATTAAAATTGAAATGGCTTAATATAGGTAAAACAAACTGTATGTAAATCGTATCAATGATTTTGGAAATTTAAGCATTGATACCGACAGATAAACAGAATAACATTGCGTTTTATATTTTTTAATTAGTTTGTATTTTTTCATCTTTCTAGGACCAGTATTAGCCAATAAAATCAACCAAAAATGCTCCAAAGATTTGCATTAATTACACGAAAGCACAAAATCATTCGCGGCATGGCATCGTATGCGATCCTTTGGCCACTTGGAAACATTGCGGAACAGACATTCGTTGAACATCGAAACTGGCGTACATACGACTGGAAAAAGACATTCAAGTAAGAATCCCTCCCAGGCGCCATCCCTCGGGATAAATCCCTGCAAAAATATTCAATTTGATGACATGATTCCCTTTTTGCAGATTTGGCCTTTGGGGAGCATTCTTTGTCGGACCAACACTCTACATATGGATGCGATTAGCATACATAATGTGGCCCCGAACGGATATAAGGTCATCCTTGATCAAGGCACTCACCGAACAAATATCTTACGACCCCATGGCCATTACTTGTTTCCTTTTTGGCATGAGTCTGCTAGAAGGAAGATCTCTCCACGAGGCCAAGTATGAGGTAAAAAAGAACTCTGGTTTTTAAGCTTTTTTGAAGTAAAACTTCTTTTACTATGTTGTTAACTATCAAGGTACAGTAAATGGAGTTCAAGCTATTTCTCAATATTCATAAAAACAAAAATACAAAATGTTCAGATGGTTATTTTGATTTAAGAAAAGAGAAAGACCTACCTACTTAACATTTCGCGTCCAAATAATATCAAAAGGATTACAAATCTCGCTGATATAAAAAACATTTTCGAGTTTGAAATATTTTCTTGGGGAACAAAAGTAAATCAGAATTTTGAATGTTGCTGATTTTAAATCAGTTATTCAAATTTCAAAATTCAAGCTGGCGTATGGCAGCGTATGGTATGTAATATGGCAAACCGAATCATGTAGGTACACACAACAGAAAGAGAGTAGGTATTATAGAAGACTTAACCGTTCCCATTTGTTTTAGAGATAAAAAAAAACTTGTTCACATTTTTGAAATAACAAATCCAATCTAGCGGAAGAACAATTCTCAACTTTAAGGAATTTCCTAGAATATTAACACAGATATTTTGGGTTTATGATTTTGAAAAGAATTGTTTACACATAGAAAAGAAGTTTCACTTCAATCGCGTGTTACGGTTACACAATTTTTTTTAATTTAATTCAAAACTGCCTTCTAGGTAGGATCGAAATTTTTGGAAACATACAAAGTAGGACTTGTCTACTGGCCATGTGTTCAAACGATTAATTTCACTTTAGTTCGACCCCGCAACCAGGTGGTGTTCACATCATTCTTCAGTATGCTTTGGACCGCATTCCTCGCCTACGTAAAGTATTTGGAGCTACCACACGTTGATTTGGATCAGCACGTCATCGACATACATCTGCTCGAATTTTAACTCGAAATAAAGTAACTTTTGTCTATTTCTGTTGTGTCTATCAAAGTCTAACCGAAAATATAGCACTTCTTTGTGCATATCCCCATCTTCTATATTAAAGAAATAAAGTAAATTTTTTTTTTAAAATGAAAATCATACTTTTTGGTTGAATACCTTCTATCCTTCTACCATCCACATATCCCTCTCGCACTAAAGTACTTTTAAAACCCTATTAATCACATTTTTTCTCTTATAGCTGATTCGTATGCACAAATTCTTATAAAAAATAGCTAATACAATTCAGCCGTTACCGAAGGTAGTAGAAAACTTGGTCGGAGACCTTAATTCATTTATTTATTTTTTTGACGACAAAAGAAAATCTTAATAAATCTAGATGTTTTACTTTCATATTTTCATATACATATTTCATCGAATAAGGCGAGATTATCCCGGTAGGTAACAAGATAAGGAAGTAGTTAGTTTGTAAGTTCGAAAGTTGCCCTTCAAAAATTCTTGAATATTTAAACTTAAGGTGAAAAAAGGCGTTATCAAACCGAACCCTGAATCTTTTATTATTCAGACAATTTTTTATTATCTTGCTTTGTTTCCAAGATAATCGAATGTACCATCAAAGTTTTAACATTTCTATGAAAATTGGCATACTCGTTAGAACATTTCTGACTTTCTAAAATAAGAAAAATTTCGTTTAAAGTAAAAATTCATAAGAATTTTGTCAATCAGAGATTTCCAAAAATAAAATATTGCTACAATCAAAAAGAAGTTTTATTTCAACCGTGCATTCTTTTTAAATTAAATTTGAAACTAATTTTAGATTCAATTGAAATATATACCAACATACAAAGCAGGAGGTTTATACTGGCTGGCTGGTTTGGATAATTCAAACGATAAATTTCGGTTTAATTGAACCCCGCAACCAGGTTTTGTTCACATCATTCTTCAGCTTTCTTTGGACTGTATACCTCGCCTACGAGAAGTCCCTGAAAACACAAAATTGATAAGAACCAGCACGTCAACAACATACACCTGGGATCCTATTTATGGAATTTGAAGATGAGACATTTTCCCACTTAGGAAAGTGTGTTTTAGCTAGAAAAAGGTTTCGTTTTCGAGTTTCATAAAAGGGCTCTTGCGCAAATTTAAATGTCCTTTATTTCTTTTGTTATTTGTTCTACCGACGTTTGTTTCTATATAGCACAGTTTTCTGTATTAAAGAAATTTCTTTTTTTTTGTTATCAAAAAGGAACTTTCTGCTTGAATACCTGAATTGTGAATATCTCATACCCATTTACTCTTTTTCAAATATAGCCCCAAACCCCTCCTTCCAAAGTACTGATTCAAAACTTCCGTCGAGAAAATTCCAAAGGTAATAGAAAACTTTTGCTGAAAGGATGCTGAGCAAGATATGCATCAACTTGGCCGGAGCCCCTATTTCACTTGTTAATTTTTTCGTTCTTCTTATTTTTGAGCTTATATGCTCCCCATCCCCACACTTGGCCCATACCCAACCGTCTTCTTGTTTTATAGCTGACGACAAAGTTTTGAACTATTTCACGAAAATTTGAATTTCGTTTGAGAGTTTGAGACTGAACTAAACCAAGAGTTGGACTGGAGGGATGGTAGGTGCCGAAAAGGATTTCCAGAATATCCCCCACTTTTTCAACCGACACCGGGTGGAGCACCACCAGGACCAGTACTAGCAAACAGAACCACGAAAAAAGAACCACGCAAAAAAAATAAAAAAACTTTTTTTCTAGACTTTTCTTTGAAATCGGCTCTAAAGGCATGTTTTGCTCTTTTGGGAGAAAATTGGGGTTTTCTTTTTGTTGTACACTTCTTGCGACTTCGCATCGCTTTTTTTCCTATCTCCGACAAGTGAATGTAGCGATAGGACGGCAAAGAGGCACTCCCTCAGGAATTTCATTAGTTATAAAGATGACAATCAGATTTGCTTGGAACAAAGGACATCCTTTATGATGGAGGATCCTGACTCGTTCGCAAACAATGGGGGAGTCAGACAGAATGGCCGATGCATAAATATTTGATGGAGATATGACAACACACAGCAATTCAGACCCTTTGATGTGCGACAAATGGGCAATTGTTTCTGGGATTAAACCAAAAAATTCTCCGCAAATTTTCTATATAGCCCAGTGATAGCGTTTAGTCTTATATTATCTAAAAGATAGAATTTGAAAAATTGTTGTTCTTCATATGTTTTAGTTCAACCATTTGTTCAATATCAAAAAAATCAGAACTTATATCGAAAAATATAATATCGATTTCATTCAGTCACGTATTCAGCTATTGCATGTCTCCAATATGTAGGTGACATGGTAGCCAAGTATAAAAGTTTCGCATTACAATTCAAGAATTACTTCGGTACAGAATAAAACCATTTGCTGTTAATAAACAAACAAACAAACAAAACTGCACTTAAATTTCTGCGGTGTGCGATTAATCAGCGCTTCCTTTTTTATGCTGACTTGAGTAGTTGGATGCTGAAACTGAGCCCTTTTTCTGGATATTAATTAACCCATTCACTGCCAACGACGAGATATCTCGTAGTTGCCTATAGCTGAATGTGTGGCTGAATATGATCTCGGCAGCGAATGGGTTAATTTTCTTCACATCTTTTTCTAGTTATTACTCATATAAAATCAAAAACTAAAGAATTGGAATCCATAAAGTGAAAATAAGTAATAGGTTTGTAAACAAGCAATTTTTTATTACTAGTGAGACCTTTTCAAAAATTTGTGTGAATTCATAAAAACTGCAAAATTCAAAATACCATTCAGCGCATACCTTTTTCAAATCGAATTGTGTACAAACACACGGTCAGGTCGACTGCAACTTAACTAGCGACGACACTAATTTTCTAAGATATTTAAGTCTTAAGAGTCTTCATTAGTCGAGTAGAATAACTTCCAATTTTGATAATAGAACCTAATTGAGAGAATTTCGTGTATTTCATTTAATTCCTTTGATATTCAGAACGAGCTCCCATTTATATAAAAATTACGTGGAAGTAACTGCAGCGTCTTTGAAGCAACTATCTACTAGCAACTCAAATATCTACATTTTGAAGAGTCATTGTTCAATTGATGTACACCTGAAATTATATACGTTGCTTGTGATTATTAACAATAGGATAAATCATAGGTAGTCAAACACAATAGATGACAGTATCATTCTTTGATACTTGAACTAAATAAATGGCTTGGAAAAAAAATGCCACAGAGCACCACCCACCCACCGGAAAATTCCGGATAGACATCAGCGGCATTTAAAATAAATTAAATTGATCAAGCCCAAAACGGTCGCATTAACTCGTTACACTCATTACGCGATAAAAGTCCGCGTACAGAAAACGCAGAAACAAAACGTATCCAGAGCCTGATACCGAGCCACACTAAGCGCGCGTATTGTTAGCTCATTACAGTCTTTAGCCAGATAAATTGCTCACGAGAACAGCATTATTGCGGCAATAAATTTCTAGGTAGAAGCCATTATTTGAGCCATGAAGAAAAACGTTACAAAAAAAATGGAAAAGAAAAAATGCACAAATTGCAAAAAAATTTCATTCCAATCTTGATTGCCTCTTCTCCAACCACAAACCATTCCCCTGGTCGGAGGGAGTAACTATGAGCTGCTGGTGTTGCGTTTATCGAACAAAACGCACAAACCTATGCGACTCCTCAAGCTTTTTACTACTCATATGTAATATAAGACTAAATAAAAAGAAAAAACAAAAACTTCCAAGCTTAATTTGACTGATTTGAAAGCAACTAGCATGCAGTAAAGTAAATTTATCCGCAATTACGGAAATTACCAGGGACATATCTGTCCGTGTGCACATGTACTAGACTGAACTGGACAGTCCGGGACTCATATAAAACCCGATGGAGATATACAGTCAATGTCCAGACTATCGATTTTCACCTTTCGGAAAGCGAACGAGGTACGGTCAAGCCGAACGGGGGCTCCAATTTCTAACAACTTTTTCCATTATAAGAACGGTAAGAACCCGCGAATCATGTCAAAAATGTTGCTGTACTGCAGAAAAGCGGGCACCGCGGCCTTCTGGCTCATATTGAGTGCAGTGCTAGCAGCAGGGGCTTTTGTGATATGTGCGGCTTCCTCATCACCTGTAAGTAAGAAGCTCAAGTTATTATAAGATTTGCATCTGATTCGATTTACTTACTTTTTCCATTTCGACCCGCTTTTTTCCCCGAGTATCGGATTACACAAAGTTTATTATACACTCAGACAAGGTGACTAATCAGTTGCTGAATTATTTATCTAATCTAATTACAGGAAGAGACTACGATATCTGTAACGTCTTTAGAATCACTTGATTCTCACCTATCCAAAGAGGAAATTGACATCGCAGTCGAAAAGGAAACACCTACAGTGATCGGGGAAAAGTCTGTTATCGGAGATATTGAAAAATTGAAAAAGGTCGCTGAAATTCTACAAACAGTGGGAGAGACTATTATTCCAGTTTTAATTCAAAACAACGCACCAGGTACTTCTGAAAGTGAGAGTGGTCAAAATAAAACTAGGGGTCTACAACTCATCCATGGGCTTAAGAAAGAGGTCGATGAGTTAACAAAAGCTATATCCTAGATATAAAACTTTTAGTAATTATAACCTTCTACCACAGTTCCTTAAATTTTCAATTAAGCACCAAAATACCATATAGGTTGGGAATATAGTAATGATTTCAAAAGAACCAAGTATAACACTTTTGGCCTATCAATTGTATGGGGGACAACGGAGATATATTATTGGTTTGGTCCACTACTTTTATTAATTTTAAGTCTCTTAAAAAATATTCATGAACAACATAGAATACCTATTCGTTTATTATATACAATAATTTTCAATTATTTGTATTCACGTGTTTACGAATGAATCAAATATTCGAATTTGTAAAAAATCCCCCGATATTTATATTTTTATTCATATCAATATTAAAGAATCATTGATTTTAATTAAATTTATCATGAAAGTTGTGTGAAAAGATGTACAAAATATAATAAACTTGATAAATTAAATACAAGATATGAAAAGATGTTAGGTGTATGAATTATTCTAGTAAGCATGTGATGATGTTTTTTAAATGTAAGTCCAATAAAAATTAAATCGATTGAACAAAGATATTAGTTTAATTATAAACCTTTGTTTCATTCATTAATTCTCTTAGATTCTCAAAGATTTGAGAATTATATTCTTTTAGAATCGATAAAAAATATGCAGAAGGCAGTGAGCTCAACATTTAAACGATTCTAGATACTCATGAGATTTACAATATTAAAACATCATGAACACCCTGTATGCTATCTGCTGCAGCGGAGACACTCCTCAAACAAAAGCTTACCGTATTTTTTATAAAATCCCTCCGCATTTTTGAGGCGCAAACCCTTTATTAAGCTTTTATTTTGACAGTGGTCGATACAACATTTGTTCTAATTTAATAGCTAAATTTTCTTTTATAATACTAGCACCAACGCCAGCTTCTTAATTAGCCGCAAAACGTACTATACTAAAAATGTTAGCTTTCACATTTCCATATATGTTTCCTATTATTTTTTTAATATAAGAAAATTATTCCCATTTGTTGCATTAAACTAAATTAAATGTTAAAGGAGATACCTTTAATAAAATTGTTACTATTTTAAAATTTTTATTACCACACGCTTTAAGAGAAGAGTAGTCCTAGCTAATATCGCATTTTAAATTAATTGCAAGGCACAAGGCAATTGTATTTAAATATTTAAGTTTAAAGCCCGTCAGGTATATTTTTACTTTATGACGAAAGAACATTGTTTTTTATATTTGGCAACATAGCTAAATCAAAGGCTCTTAAAGAGCTTTTTTCATAAATTTTTCATGCAATAGCTGAATACGTTACTAAATAAAACTTGGCATTCAAAGTGTTTACTAAAATGACTCACTTTCATCAATAGGGTAAATTCAGAATCTTTTTCAAAGTATATTTAAATATAAAATGTTTTACCAATTTTGAGACAAAATAATGGCTCTTATGGCGAAATTACGTTAACCCATTCGCTGCGAAGATCATATTCAGCCACACATTCAGCTATAGGCAACTACGAGATATCTCGTAGTTGGCAGTGAATGGGTTAAAAATAAAATAAAAGGTACTCATGCGATCAAAGGCACTCAATTACGTATTAAAAAACATTTAGGTTTTACTTACCTTACGAAATTCTGCTGAAAGAAAGCAATGTAGCATAAAAGCCAATCATTTATCAGTAATATTCGGACTTGATGCGACTCCTTCAAAAAACAAAAAAACCGACTTCAATTCCAACAGGGCTAGACACAACAGAATACGCTATGATGTTTGTTTGTACATCTCTCTGATGTTATAAAGGTTTTTTTCTCGTTTTTATTTTTGAAGGAAACTAGAACAAATACAAAAAGAGTGTTTTTGAACATTATTTTAATCATTTCGGGAGTTTCTTGTTTTAGGAATTGCTTTGTCTCCACGGTTTCGTATTTTTTTTGGCTTTATCGACAGATTTTTGCTTGTTTTTTTTTCGTTTTTACTTTTTATAAAGACGCTAATTTGAATATGAGGAAAATAGCTATCGTCGTACGGTTGCTCAGCTTATTTTTGATTTCCACCTCCAATCTTATTTAATGTTTTTCAGCTGTTTCGGTTTCATTTTTTTTTCTAGCAACAAAACAAAAAAATCCGCAAATGATTGAAAATAACATTATTTTTTCGAGTTTCCTATTTAACGTCTGCGTGCCCCCTCTCCCGTAACTCTTCTTCTCTTTCCCTTCTTTCAATTAAATAACGGTTCCAAGCTTGATGTTTTTTGTAGTTGTTGTTTGTGTTTGTGTTTTTTTTTATAATTGATGGTTTCTTGCTTTTATTTTCGTTTGAAATTTTTCTGTTGTTGTTAAAAAGGAAAAGAGAAGCACTACGGTGCTGGATGCTGCTGTTGCATTATTACTTGAAACTGTTGAGCATGATGGGGAGTCTGGCCTGCACCTGGATAGTAATTTGGAAGAAGTTGTGGAATAACAGGGCACATCATTGGAAAATGTGGCGTTGGTTGGGCAGCTGGTCCAAAAGCTGGAGGTCCCCCGCCAGCAGGGGATGGCTGTGGTCCTGGATGAAATTGTTGATGTGGCTGCCCAGGGGATGGTGTTGTTGACGGGGGCGTTTGGGCCAAAAATTGGATTTGTTGGGGCGGCGGCTCGTGATACATTCTTACCTATTTAGGAAAAACAGTAAAAACAAGAAAACATTTAAAAGTAGAAAAATATTCATTAAAAAAATATTAAAACTGCATCATTGTGTAATTCAGCTGGAGCTGAATTAAATACTAAATTAGTTTAACTTATTCAGTTAAAGCTGAGTTGCATATTAAGTCAGTTTTAATGAATTTTTGCATTTAATCTTACTGACCATGTGCTGATAAGGCTGGGATTGAAAGTGCTGAGGATGGGGCGACTGCTGGTAATGAATGATTTGCTGGAGCGGAGCGGCCGTCAACAGTGGCTGACCGGTAGCAGCAGCGGCCGACACTTGCATTTGGGAAGCAGCAATTGGAGCTAAACGGGAGAAATCTGAATTAATTAATGGAGATGTTTGTCAGTTCTAAATACATCATATGCTAACCTCTTCTTATTCGCCCCTGTTGCCCAGCATGAGGATGTGGAGCTGTTTGGAAAGACGGCTGAGGCGGCATTACGTAGGCGACCTGACCGGCTGCAACATGTGGACCAGCAGTGTAAACGCCTGGCGCCATTGCAGGTCCTGGTGTTTGGGGCGTATGTGGCCGCGACGGGTTCGGAGTGCTTGGGCTGCGTGGAGTGAACGGTTTCGCAGCCGGATTCAGCTGGTGTGTCTTCTTCACAGGACCAGCGGGAAGGGGCTTCTCACCTAAATTGGATTCGTTGCCACTACTGCTAGTGCTCGTATTTACAACTTGCTGAGCTTGCTGGGGCGGAGTAGTCGATGTCGGTGCCGATGATATCGAACTACAGCTCGCATTCGGCGATATAATCGTTGGCGGAGACTGTTGCTGATTTTGCGGCCCAGATTGGTAGCCTTGCTGCTGATCTGTCTGCTGCTGGTGATGAGATTGTGAGCTTTTTTGTGATTGCAGTGAGGCCGAATTGTCGGTTTGCTGCTGCTGAGAATGCTGCTGAGTATGCTGTTGCTGCTGTTGGTGTTGTTGATGTTGCTGCTGTTGTTGCTGTTGTTGTTGCTGTTGTTGCTGCTGCTGCTGCGGCTGTGAAGGGGGTGGTGGTTGTTGCTGCTGCTGTTGGGGCTGATGTTGCTGATGATGCTGGAGATGTTGCTGTGGTGGCGGCGCCTGTGACGGATGTTGAGGCATTGGGGACAATTGCTGTTGGTGACTCTGCGGTGGAGACAGTGATGGCTGGGGTTGATGAGGTGAAACGCTTGGCGTCTTCACCTGATTCATCTGCTGCTGCTGGTGCTGCTGCTGTTGTTGTTGTTGTTGTTGTTGCTGCTGCTGTTGCTGCTGTTGCTGTTGCTGCTGCTGATTCGAACTGACTAAATGGAAGTCTTGCTGGAATTTCCTAAATTCTTGCATAATTTCATCTCTAGCCCTCGGTTGCCTCTGTGGCTGTGGCGGAGGCCCTGACTGATTCGAAGTCATCTGGACTATAGGTTGATAAATTATTGGAGCTTGCTGTGGAGGCGGGGGACTCTCCTGCATGTTATTCGACATATGCTGATTACCCACGTGAGCGTGATTATGAGACACGTGAACTGGAGGTTTCCCCATGGAGATCTAGAAGAATAAATTACGTTTAAACAAAAAAAAAAGTTCTGAGAAAAGACCAGACGTAATTACCTGCCCGCTCATATTCGATGCTTGATCCGAATATGAAACAGAATTGTTCGACTGTGGAGGATACTGCCTAATACTTCGTTGAGGCAACGGTTTATTATTACTATTATTGTTACCACCTTCCCCGTTAATTTTCGATTGTGACATGTTCGATGTATGCCTGCAAAAAATATTGTGAGGTATTTTAAAATTAAATTTTAAATCAATTACTAGTTTTTGAAATTAATCGAGTAATTCAGCTAAATAAACTAATTGCTGAATTGTGTAATCGTTTACAGAATTGAATTCGTGAACATAAAATTCTATTTTTATAATAGATTGTGCAATTTAGCTAAAAAAACTAACCAAAGCAAATTCAGCTTCTTTAACACGTTGATGTTCATGATTTTGTTTCAGCTATAGGCTATATAAGCTGAACAGACATCTATAGCCGTCATTAACATCAATATGTTAATATACATTTAAATTATTAAAATTCAAATGAATTATTGAATTTCACATACAATCATCAAATTTTCTAATGTTCCTACGCTCAAATAATTCGGTTGAATCAATTACTAAATTATACAGTCAACTTTAATTACAATATTACTTTGAATTATATAAAAAAAAAAATTGTAACATACCCATGCATGTGTGAATAGTTCTGATTGAGGGCGTACGGCGAGTTACTTTGCAGCTGCATGGACTGAAAATTATTATTTTTGGAATTGCTATGCGAACTATGCTGCGACAGAGGTCCGTTATTGTTATTAGGAGGTGGTGTACTTCGAACCAGTTTACCAGTTTGGATATTTTTGCGTTTAGGTGGGAGAACGTACTTTTCGGTGCTATTGGAGCCCTTCGACATAGTGTTACAATTCGGTTGCGGCGGCGCCTGCTGTGAAATATCTGGACTTATGTCAACTGTATTTGATGAAGCCGCAGGATATACGACTGCTGATATTGACGGTGCTGAAGCTGCTACTGGTGAGGGACCACCTCCTTGCTGAGTAGGCCGTTCAACAGCAGCGTATCGTTGCTCCTCGTCGCCGTTCTCTAGATCAAGTCTCTCCTTCGAATTAGGATTATTTTCAATTTCTTGTGCTATTTTCTCAGCCTCTGCTTCAGCAATTTTGAATTCTTGTGTGTCTTTCTTTTCGATTGGTACTGTATAGCCAGCTAATGTGTTGTCGTATGTTGACTGTACACCATATAGCTTTTCGTTCTTATTGAACATATCATTGGCATCCCAACCGTTTGCGTTTCCGTCTAATTGTAATTCTATATCCCCATTAACACTACCACCAGATGGCTCCCATGGTTGCAATATTTTTTCTTCTTCCCGGGAAAGACCTGTTTTCGACGGCATTACTGCGATTTTAAAAAGGGGCCTAACTACTGGCTATGAATATAGTTTGTACTCACATTTGCACCTCGAAATAGCGCTGTCTGTCTGAAATGTTCCACCAGTCGCAAAATCCGGATCGACCTCTTTAGACACAATACTGACAATGTGATTTGGTTGAAATACCATGCATTCCGTCAAAGAATTAATGTCGTCACTCTTCTCCTTTTGGCTACTATTTTTAATACATTGAGCTAATTCGATGGCCACCTAAGAAACGAAAACAAAACCATTAGCATAATAAAATTCAAACAGGAAAATGCCAATGTACTCACTTCGAATGTTGGTGAAAATGTCTTGAAAACGCCCTCATAAATGCTGCCCGAATGCGTTTGCACTTGAACTAAATTACCAACAAATGAAGTCGCTGCATGCATGAAAAATGAATTATTGTATACTCCTTGAGCTGGCACAGTTCGTCCCCTCTGTATCCTGTCATGTGAATATCTTTTAAATATTTTTATCGTATTAATAGCGGTTGACAATGTGGACTGATGAATTATTATTATTTTTTTAAAGTAATGATAGTTATGAAAGAAATTCTTCGATTAGTTACTACTTATAAAGGATCTTCCAATAGGGACTTCCGAACTTTGACAGTTGATAGCGGTCATATTGTTGAAACTATATCTGTAAAATTGTCTGTTTTGCCAAATCACCAAGGACGGATATAGCGTTCAACAACACGTGCAAATGATAAAATTGTTTTATCAAAATGGGTGTTCTGTTCGGCCCAGGCCATCACCGTCAACGGCGAGCGCTATAGGTCAATGATTACCAAATTCTTTTGGCCTGAATTGGATTGTATGGACACCAACAACATGTGGTTTAAACAGGACGGCGCTACGTGCCACACAGCTCATCCCACATTGGACATTCTGCACGAGCGATTTAAGGGCATGGTCATCTCACGTGGAGATGATGTGAGCTGGCCACCGATCGTGCGATTTGACCACGTTAGACTTTTTCTTGTGGGGTTTTCTTAAGTCGCAAATCTATGCGAATAAGCCAGAAACCAGAGCGGCCCTCAAAGCCAACATAACCCGTGCCATCGGTCAAATTCAGCCTGATTTATGCGCCAGAGTAATGGAAAATTGAATATTTCGGATTCGCGTCACCCAGAGAAGCCGCGGCGGACATATGAACGAAGTAATATTTCGTACCTAATGGCATCAATGGCCTTTCAAACAAATAAAAAATTTCTATGATATCTCACACACACTTTATTTTATTTAAATTTAAAGAAGTGCTTAATTAAAGACCCTTTATAATGCCAAACGCCACCCGGATCATTAAACAGTACTTATAAAACAATTATTTAGATTTATAATCGTCGATCACACTTTATTTAGCTACATGTTCTAATACAGTTAAAATAACACTTTAATTTTTATTTATTATTTAAAAATAGATTTGTAGTTACTACAATTAATTTGTTTTTTTTATATACTCTAATAGTAGCCAGATGAACAAAATCAAATACGTAGATTTACCGAACCGAAAACATTTGTTTTTTTATTACAATTGCAAGAGTGAGTCTCGTTTGTTAACGAAATGATCAAAACTCTATAATTCTTTAAAAACCCAAAAATACCACAAAATTTTTTTTACAGTCCTCCAAATACAATTATCATGATTTTGAATTTTTATAAATGAATATCCTAAGATATTTCTATAGTGTTTAAATTTGTAAATACTTTGTGAGTAAAAATCCTGTGGACATCAGAGAAATTCTCAACAAAATTTTTGTTAGCACATTCACAAAAATTTCAAGTTCTGATAAAAACAAAAATAATAATAATAATAATTTTGAAATAAAGACACAATTTCATTAGGTATGGATAACAAGAAAAAATATAATTTACAAGTAGATGTAACAAAAGGTAATTTTTGTACAGGTTTTGAATTAAACGAAATCAACAATTAATGGGGTAATTTATGCTTTAGTTAACATTTATTTAAGAAATGAAATAAATAAAATAATAGCACAGCAATAAATTATGGTCTGTCTAGCTAAAAGAAGTGAAGGAAAATATCCTTCAAGAGTTAGTAGGCGCCTACTGAAGGTTACAACAAGCCGATGAATACAATTTTTACAACAGTCTAAGAAGTAACGAAGGTGAGATATTGTTTCAATTTTAGGTTACCCTTCGACTAAGGGAAAATTTAGGTTGTGGATGAAAAACTGTAGCAACTTCTACGAAGGTCTCAACCTACAAAAAAAAAATGGAGTCAAAAGAGAAATTATATGGCATCACTCAGCGAAGCAGTGCGGACGATTGATTTTTTGCAGATGTCCTGCTGCACAATGCACACAGGTGTAAAATGCACCTCCATCACTTGAGGAGGGAAATTGAGATATTTTACAATTATTGCAATTAAGTCGCATTGCACGACGATAAATCAATTTTGGAGAAGGATTGAACCTAAGGAAGTCCGCTGAATGACCATAGAAAAATAGACAACAGTTGACCCAGAGTTTTACAACCTGCCACAATGGCCCCGGCCAGTCAATGAACGATTGTTTTGTAGTAGAAGAGGAGATCTTCTTCCACCTTCTACTTGAAACTTCTGGCCGAGCAACGGCGGAATCTATTTGCTGAATTAGTTACATAAGATACGAGACACAAATTGTCAAATGCTCCTGGATACGAGAAAAGCTGCAAGTGGTGCGTTTGTAGAATGGGGGGGGGGGGGGGGGGGTATATATAAACCTAAAGCATTCCGCGGAATTCGCGATTGCACCATTTGAAAAGTCTGCTGCTATCGCCGCCGCTGCTGCTGCTGCTGCTGCTGCAGCTGTTGTCAATTAAAACTTGCAATCACTTAAATATCACTCCCCAATTCGCGAAACTCTCTCTTTCTCTGTAGAGTTTGCGGCGTTATCGACAATAATTTTTTTTCATATTCATAACTTATTTTTTTTTTCTTTACATTTTCATTCGCATTCGCGGTGGGGGAAAAGGCAGAGGTGTAAGCAATGTTATTTATTTATTTTCTTTTTGTAATACTTACGGATTATGGTTATATTTACAAAAGCCCCCGATTCCACCTTCGGTGTTATAAAATTTGCAATATGACACCTGACCTAAAAAACTAAAACAAAATCGATAAACACTAAGCGCAAAGTTTTTTCTTGGGGCTCTGTTGATTTCGTTTCATGCCCATGTTCGTCTCGCTTTGTTGCTTGAGGGTTTTTATTATTTTTTTATTTTTTAATATTTAAATTCTGTTTTCAGCTATTTGTTTTTATTAATTTATTTTTAATTAATAATTTATTTTTTTACTAGATTTCCTTGGGGGTCTCTTGTCGAATCGAGGCACTGTTATTCTTTACTTTTTAATTTTTTATATATAGTTTAGGCGAAACAAATGTCTAAGGACCGAAGAAACAGACAGCGAGATGCGAGATTATTCAGCACAACAGTTACAATGGTGGGCACCCCATTTTTCCTCGGTGCGGACCGACAAACGAAGACCGATGATTCTCAAACAATAATTTTCCCACTGCACATTTGCTCCACCGTCCATTAAAATCTATCAATTTTTCAGCTGTGCCGTGCATCGAACAGCCAGCAGAGAGGTGGAGCGACTGAAGGAGAAGGAGCACACACGACGTTTCGGTTCAATTTATTTATTTTTTTTTTCTATTATTTTCCTTCTTTTTTTTTTTATTTTATAATTCTTTTTGTGTGTGGAGCAGACCCGACTCCCCGAGTTTATGTCACTGCAAAAAGCACTCTTGAAGCCTATTTCTGTTGGGGCGGCGATTGCAGGAAATTTGCGAATTGTGCCGCTGCTGCTGACGGACCGATTCTCATAATCATTTACAATTTGGCCCCGGAGAAGGAACTTTTCGATGGTTGCATTTCTCTTTTAAAAAGGGTTTAATGAATTTCTTCACTCTAGTAAACAACAGCGACTGATCCACTTAATCTCTCACTGCTACGGGACGACCGTGAAAAGTGTCATATTGCACTGTTTCTGCTACTACTGGGCCCCTCTAGAGTAACCGGGCTCTCTACAGAATTTCCCTTCTCTATAGGAATTTTTCGCGGTCATGTAGAAAACATATTTTCCCTCGGTCTCTACGTTTGGAGGGAGATAGGCCTGGCACCATGTTAACCAAGTGGATTCTTGGGAATTCTTCAAAGAAACCTGTTTTGGCCGTAAAAGCAAATATAACTTTTGATTTCATGGCATTTCGGATGTGTAAAAGTGATCGACTTCCTTCAGTTAGGCAAGGTAATGTAACTACAGAGTTAACCCCTTTTGTAGAGAAAATCAAATTTGTAAGCTGGCAATTGATGACCCATAAGCGTTTGAATTTATTTAATTTTATTCAGAGGGGTTACCATTTTACGACAACCGAGATAGATAAACTTTATCTTAGGTCAAAATTTTAGAATTAAAAAGATCTAGTTGAAAAATTATTTCAAAAATATTCCTAAACTTCAGTTATAAATTCAGCTATAAGCTTTATGTAGCTACATAACCGTGATTTTCTATAGTGTTAAAATATGAGCAAAAACAAGTTTTATCTGATTGAGCCTGTTTTTCTATGTAAAGATAAAACTAAAACCAAATGAAATTTATCTCGTTTAAAAAAATACCTTAACCTGGAACTTAATTGTGTACTTATAGCAGTAAGCTAACTTACATTGATCCCTAAAATTGTTAGAACTGCTTTTTTTACACTTATACTACCAGATTTTATTCAGCAACTTTTTCAGCTACTGTTGTCGGGTGACATAGCAGTTTAAGTGTTAAACGGACAAAACAGTTTGAAAATAATTACTAAAGTCTATTAACACACTCATCACCAAGCTTTTTGTTAGACAGTATTCAGCTATTAGGCGTCACCTAAATGTGAGCGATAGGGAGACGAACGTCTTAAACGTTACTGAAAATATTTTCATTTCTTTCCATAAAAATACACTTTTTTTTAAAAATAATTGCTACAGCAATTTTGTCCCTTCATGCTGAAAAAATAATGAACTAAACTGAGAAATTATCCTAAAAGTTGATGCATTTGGCTTACATAGTGGCCGTTATTCTGGAATCCGTACGAATTTAAAAAAATAATTTTTGGAAAAACCTAAAAAAATTATTCTAAATAGCTTTGGTTTCATTTAGTTTTTCGGCCCAAAGCGTAAAAATATTTTGACCATTATTTTAACCACTTGGAACGGAAAAATTAATTGAAGTCAAAAATCCACTGAGATGAGTATCTTACAAATTTAGAAATTTTAATATGAAATTTCAAATCAAAAAGAGCTTTTGTAAGCTCTCTTTTCGATTATTTTCATTCGGATTTCAGAACAGGGGCAAGTATAATAATTCTAATAATATTTTTACTTAAAAACAAAAATAAAACTTTAGGAAAAACAAGGCTGATTACAATTAGTCAATTAAATTTTCAACATTTTTTAAATATTTATGTATTTGGTAAGTGATGCGTTGATGCGTGATTGTAAGGAGAAATATGTAAAAACCTTTTAGGAATTTTTACATTAGAGACAAGATTTGTAAACTTCTTAAAAATATATGCGATTCTTTTTTCAAAATAGAATCAAATCCAACAAATGTAAACTTAATCATGATCGTATGTTACAATCCATATTTTTAATAGTTCAATTATTGTTGTTATGTTAATTTTTGCACTATATAAAAAATCTCAAGATAAATTAATTACTTAGATTTTTTAATGTTGATGACCTCTATAGAAGTGCAAAATCATGCCAATGTATTTAATTTAAAATAACTTCTATTAGAATTTATTTTTTGAAGAATTGTTGAGTATAATTCAGGTTATTTATACCATCATATGAGCTTTCTTATCTTACCTTACCATGTGATGATGCCTCTGCCCCAAATCACTTTCATTTTAATTGATGCTCAAGGATCGTTTTCCAGTTATATATAGTATTAGAAATATTTTTTCAGATTATAATTTGCATCTAATCTTGTGATTACTACATACGATTAAGGGTTTTGGGACGTTAAAAACTTCATCACCATTCACCATTCATTTTATTTTCCTTGCTCTTCAATATTTGTTCGAATTATGCATCTTGAAAATTCTTATCTTCCTCTCTCTCTCTCTCTCTAAAGAAGGTCGAATTTCATCAGGAGCTATCCAATACAGCAGGCGTTTTTTTCTTTTTTTAAATTACTTTTGCGATAATTTCATAATAAGTGAACCGATAAAGTGCAGACAGTATTGTAAACGTTGAAACATCGAAACTTGTTTAGAATTATTACAAATTTAGATTTCCAGCCAAAATACAATCTAGCATTAAACCTAATTTTTAGTATACAGGATAATTGTTAGACATTTCAAAAAATTCATGAATTTCTAGAAAGTATACATGGATAAGAGTTACGAAAACAAATAACAATACAATAATAATATAATAATTGCAAGTTAGACAATATTGCAAATACGAAGGTAAATATCGACATAGCCAATCTAATTCCAGGAAAATAAAAGGGTAAATATAACAAAAATATGGCAAGTAAATAACTTGTTTCGCAATTTATTAATAAATTTACCCAATAAAATGCAGTGCTGATATTAAATTTTATCGAAAATCAGCTTGAAATAAATCAATCAATTTACTTTAGTAGAAAAAAAAAAACTTATGAGCGATGGTAGTGCTTCTTGGAATCTATCAACGCTTAACAGCCGTATTATGATAAAGTTTCAAAAAATGTGGAATCAAAGCAGGCAATTAAACCATAAAAAGTAAATATCCAAAAAACAAATATTAACTTCAGAAATTTGTTGTTCCTGATCTTACTCCGGAAGAAGGAAATTAACACGTTCACGAAAAATACACCCATAGACGTATATTCAGCTTATATAGTTTATAGCTGAATTAGAATCATAAGAGTCAAAGAGTTTTTCTGGAAACTCTAGAACATTTTCCTTAAAAGCAAAATTATGTTTAAATTCGTAATACTGACCATGTTTTTCTATGAAAATTTACGTACGACGAAAAAATATTTAATGTAAAAGCTTGATATTGTTTAGGGAACTATTCAATTCTGTAAAACATAAAGCGGCCTAGAACGAAGAGATTTGATAAACTTGCAAATTTCGAGTGAAGAAAACATGTTTTTTATTGCCATTAGAATGAAAATTAAAAAAAAAATTAAATTACAGAACCTTATATGAATTTATTGTGCGATACGTATTTTCGGAAGAAAACAAAGGCCAGTACTTCTCCTCGATGATATTTATGTATGCAGAAATTAATCTAATCTTATAATTTCTGAATCAACTTCTGCTTCTCACTATTCACTGGTGATGTTTTCACATGGAAGCAAACTTTGAACGTTGCGCCGCATAAAATCCTAACCCAAGGGGGATCGGACCATTGCAATATTCTTGGCGCATTTCATCAACCGCAACAATGAATAGAAAAGTGCATTGGTTGGCCGGAGGAAATTTCTGTCGACACGAGCTCTCATCACTGACCGCCTCAATCCAGTGGATGCGCTCTGTGCTGGTTGCCCTTTCGCTTTTAGCGGCTGATTCGTGATGAAAAATTAATCATAAGATCGACCCGATTCAGCACAATAAACTTTTTGATGTAAAACGAAAGTATTTAGCTAGGAACACTCTTTGCGAATTGTCCAAAATTATACAAAATTACCGCAGAAAAGTTCTGTTTTGTGTCCTCTCCGTACCTCGCTTGGGCGCAACGCACCGTGGATTATCGCATGTTTGACGTTTCCGCGGTTATGCTCAGTTCGGGCACACACATTTTCGTAGAAATTGGACAAATATAAATTTCTGCGAAAGGAAAAATATGAGCGCAATGGTCACTTTGTGGCAATTAAACCACAAAAGGGTCACTGTTTATTTACATAAAGCGAAACGAAAGCGAGAATTTTTACGGAGCAGGAACTACATCTTCAATTTTCCGAAATGGCGTCTGGCTTTTGACACATAACTGTTAAAATTCTTATTTCTCTGTGGGAAACTTCAATGTAAACAAGAAGAAATATATTTTTTTTTATTTCTTTAGGATTTTGGATGGGTGAACATTTTTTAGTAATTTTATGCTTACCTGTTGGGACCGGAGCGATTTTTCCTCTTGTTATTCATGTCTGAGTCGTCCAAAGGGCTCGGCGTATAAGAGCCTTCCCTGTAAAATCTCGTCGGGACCGGAATTTTGACGGCTTACCTCTCAAAAAAAGTTTATCGCCAACAAACACGTTCAGTTTTTATATATATTTTTTTATTTTAACACACCTCGGGGTGTTTTTGTTTCTTATTTTTTATTTTTTTTTTTAATATATATATTCGATTATTTGATGCAAATAAATCTTTTTTTTACCCAACAGCTGCTACGCTTTCTTTTATATTTTATTTATTTTCAATGCACTTAAGTACGAATGTCTTCTTGGTCAACAAAACGCTGTCCTAGCTGTCCTTTTTTTGACTGATTTTCAAAGAGAAAGAAAATTTTGTTCCACAGCGGTGCTTCACAACGTCAAAATATTCAGCCGAGTACGTACAACTGTTAATTTCTCCCTTCGTGTTTTTAGCTTTTGCATGTGTATTCTTATATATGTATATAAACGTATACCCGAGAACGCTTGTATGCGTATATCGTTTTACGTTTTTCTGCAGTTGGTATATATCCGTGTGTGTCAGATCACACTACCACGTTTCCTGCAGAGTCATACGGCTAGTTCGACACTATTTCACTTCCGCTACGCGAAATTACCGGATTTTGTAATTATTGTAAACCGAAAATAATCGGCAATACTGGACATTAACGATTGGTGAGGGGGAGGCTGACCCAGGCAACAGGGGAGCTTTCTTAAATCCGGTAAAATTGAATTCTTGCTTCCTCCGATGTGTGAGTCATTACACTTGTCCAGGGGTTGCGCGTTTGTGTTTGTGTGTTTCGCATGCACTTATAAGAGCACAAATGAATTTTCTTTTTCCACCAATTTTTCTATTTCCTCCCCTTTTCGGTGCGTGTGTGGTGGTATGGAGTTGTGTTATAATAAATCGCGGGAAATGCAATTTACCTACTTTCTTTTTTTTTTTTATACGTTCCCCCTTATCTTTTTTTTGACAATATTTTACTTCTCGTTCGGTCGGTTTTCGCTTCAACCAAAACTTCACCCTCCGCTTGTTCGCACACACGAAAAAAAAATAACTCTACTTCCAATTTCTTCTTCAGCGCCCTGGAAAAAGGAAGAACACCTCCTTGGTGTGTGGGGCACCCTTGAGCAGAATTCTGCAGTTATAAACGCGACAACTACGCTCCACTTGAATGCACAAAACGGTAAACAAAATTGCTTTCAACAAACTTCTTGCTGAAAGACGGGAAAGAGCTAAACTGAACACACTTCTCCTCTCTGTGTTAAGTTACACTTGTTTTTATGTCGTGACGACATTCGGTCGCTAGGTGGCATCGGTGAGGGCTTGTTGGCTTGGCTTTTATAAAAATGCCATTTTTCACTTATTTCACTACAAAACCTATTCGAAAACACATTAAAACATTTTTAAATGAGTAATAAAGCACAAAAAATGCAATTATAAGTTAAATCAATTTAAAAAACCGGAAAAACTCCGAACCCTACCTGACACTTGTTCATTACAAAATCACCCTGAAGTTATCACCAGTTGTAATTTGTTACGGTACTTCACCGATACAGTAAAGTTGAAAGCTTCTGGTTATAGATAAGAAAGGAGGAAGGTGGTTTACCTGTGATTATCGTTTTTCAGTTTTAACGCTCGGAAAAGCATAATTTGCTGAATCAAGGACGTTTTTGTTTGAAAAAATTTGTTTAAAATGTCGTTCAAGGTAAATTATCCTACAAAATTTAGTAAAAATATCCCCCAAAACCAAAACTTCGTCTTAAGCAAGTAGAAAAAAATAAATCGATTTTATCACTAAGCATCGCACATGTAGCAAACATTTTTATTTAAAATAACATTTTTTTCCAGCCAATTGACGGGAAACGCGACGAGTTTCGCAAGTACTTAGAACGGACCGGGGTCCTTGAGGCGATTACGAAAGTCCTCATTAAGCTACTCAATGCACCAGAGCGCCCTGAAAATGCAGTCGAATTCATCCGGAACAATCTTGGGGTCACCCTCAGCCAGACAAACACAATCAAGCAGCTAACTGCTGACTTGGAAGATGCACAAAATGAGATCGCTCAGCTGAAAAGGACTGTGGAGCAGCTCCAAGCGAACAAAGTAAAGGATGCACCGAAGGAGATGACTCGAGAACAAACACCACTTCCTCCTGTCCAAGAGGCTGCTCCTCCAGCTATGAAAGAGCCTGAGGAGCCTCTAGTTGTCCCTGAAAAGACAAACATCGAAGTCCCGGCACTGAACGAAACAGTTCAGCTCGCGGAACCCGACAGCACCGAACAGGAGAGTAAACCCGCAGCGACAGAGGTATCCAGCCCCACCCAGGAAGGTGGCGGCAATTAAAGAAGAGGACTGAGGCACCTCACCTCTGCATAGAACTGATTGGTCATTTTAGATTTTAAACTTAAAAGATAACTTAAACGTATGAAAAGGTCTTGCGAGAAAAGACATTAAAAAAAAACCTCCAGGGAAGAAGACTCTTTCCTATTTGCTCACGCCCTGAACGCGCATTCTGTTCGGCTATCTATATTTATTTGTTCGTTAAGTTTTTCGATATCTTATAGAGCAAGACGACGTTAATGCAGCAAAAGTGGAACTTTAAAGTATTTTATTTATATTTTAGCTTTTATCTTTTTATCGCTGAAGCGTATATTTTACTTTTTCTCTTTCTAATTCACCAGAAGTTGAAACACTGAAATTAATAAAAACATATTTGTAGATGCCAAGGGACTTCCACCTTTCTGAAGTAAGAAAAAATATTTAAAAAAAAATAAAAAAAATAACGATTCCGTCCTTAAGTATATAACATAGCTTTTATTTGAGGCGACTTCCTTTCGTGTGGGTTATAGGAAGAGAACCGCAGCAGATAGGTTAACTTCTTGTTGTCCGGTTAGGGGAGCGTTAAAAAAGCAATGAAAAAAATAAGATTTTTATTAGATGAATCATATCTTCTATTAGTAGGACTCTCCGTTGTTCAGGATTATAAGGCAGAAGAGTAAGAACGTGCGCGAACGTTAGTTTAAGTACTTAACTAGCTTCAAAATGAACTACAAATCTAATAAATGAATTTCTCTAAACTTTGTGTTTTTTTTCTTTTACAGATTATGCCATCCTTATTTAGATAAAAACTTGGCTATAGACTTAATTATTGCGATAGTAGAAAAGAGGAAGTGGAAGAGCTGTAAGCAAATTGCCCGATTATTTTCAGCTATTGCATTTTATCCATCGTGTGGAAACAAATTACAAACTACTGCATTAGGTACGCCGAAAAAAATACAAGCCTTTTGAAATATAGATTTATTAATGCACTTTAAAAATTGTATACGTGTACACAATATCCAATATCGAATTGATAATGAAAAATCAATATAATATAAGGGCCTATTGCGAATATCGTTTTTCATTCGAATCAAAACCCAGGACATTATTAAAGGTAAAATGTAAGAGATTTTAGTGTCTTAACTTTCGATTCGACTGAAAAGTATTACTCTCAATAGGCCCTATTAGCATAGTGAAAATTTCCAGACCAATCATTTTCAAGTAGAAAAGCAAAGAGAAGGGTTCGCGATAATATTTATTTTGATAATAAAATCCTTGCGAAATAAATGACAAGGCTTTGTAGAAAATATTCATTTATATGAAATATTCTAAGCAGTTAAGCAAAACGTAAACGAATGAAAGAAAAAAAACTAAAATATCTTCAGGGACAATTTATTCTTAACTTTTATTTTGTTCACATCATAAACTTTGCTCGTACTCCGCATAAAACTTCTCGAAACTTATCAAGCAATTAACACGTTTAAATAAAGGGAGGAAATTACAAAGAGTCTGAAAGATATTCTCATGAATTAAACTAAGAGGAGAAAATCCTTATCGTAACATCAAACAGATTTTGAGGGGACGCCCCGCCCCATCCTTAAAATGCTTTGAACGCCTGGAAGAAGCTATATGAACACATCGCGACTCTTTTTTTTGCCTAAAATTACGATTTACAGAGGGAAATTAATAGCAAAAAAAAAAAAAAGTCAAAGAGCCTAAACTTGGATGCTATTTAGCCATTGACGGTAGTTCATCAGGAAGTTAAGAAGTGTTTGTTGCGAGTGTGCACACGCATATTACGAGTGATTTACTTTATCCTTGGCACGACGTTTGGCTAATTCAGACATAGCGACTGGCCCAACGTTAGCTGCCTGGGGCGATGCAATCGCTCTGAAGGTCGCATTTACGGCTCCTTTAATAGCTGCTGTTGCCTCCCTGATAGCAGGCTGATTTTCCGCTGGCTGAATTTCAATTGGGGGCTGCTGCCAGAGCCATGGATGTCGAAGGATTTGTGCAGCTGTTGGGCGTTTTTGTGGCACAATGTGGAGCATTTGTCGCAGTAGATCTTTCACTTCGACTGATATATTTTCCCAGACCTGCAGAACGGAAAAACAATCGCTAGAAGTCATTTCAAAATACCATTGTTTAATCGTATAACTGAATACTGTGAAACTTCTTCTACAGAATTCAGCTTTAAAACAGACAAATTTTCTTTTTAGCTCACCCCTGTTTCTATATCGACATGGCCTGATCCGATTCTAGCTAGAATCATTTCTGGTGAATCATTCGGTGTACTGGCGAAAGGTGTTTTTCCGTCGAGCATTATGTACAGAAGCACACCCAAAGACCAAATATCACATGCAAGATCGTACCCCTGCCGCTTAAGAACTTCGGGGGCTACAAAATTGGCTGTGTAGCAGGGTGTCATAAGAAGACCATTGTCGGCTCGCAGCTGCTTTGCAAATCCCAAGTCACACAACTTAAGGGACTCCGGTGTTTGGTGCACGGAGGCGTACAATAAATTAGAAGGCTTAAGATCCCTGTAAATGACGCAGAATGTTTACACCAAAAATTCACATTATATTTATACTCATTTCGCCTTTTTATATACGGAATTACGTGTACAACCGAATAAACCTCGCTGAGCTAAGATTATACCAAAAACATGATCTTCGTAAATTCTTACAGTACAAAATGTCGCTGAACTGAGAATTTTGTAATAAAAGGCGAAATAAATAGTGTTTTCTAATACTTCAGATTAAATATTAAAAATTTTAGCAGTTCATCCAGACCTATGAACAACGCCATGCTCATGCAAATAAGCCACCGCAGAGACAACAGTCCGAAGTACAGCACTGGCCTCGCTCTCGCACATCCGTCGAATTGCTAAGATCCTATCTAATAGTTCGCCTCCCTTAAGCAGCTCCATCACGAGATAAACGTAGTTAACATCTTCGTACACACTAAATAAGGTCACAATGTTTGGGTGATTCCCGTACCGAAGGAGAATTTCAACTTCCTCGCGGCAGTCATGTCCTGACTTGTTGATTATCTAAAATAAACTCCATACTTTTACAATTTTTTATTGAGGGATTTTCTGCATTCTTCATATAGCCAAACTACGTGCATTGATTAATCAAATTTTATTGCTATATGAATATGTAAACTCATAGAATAAAGCCAACTCTACCTTTGTTGCGTATTGTTTCTTGCTGGGTTTGTGCTCGCATAGCCTGCAAATAGAAAATGTGCCACGTCCCAGCTCCTGCATCACATTGTACTCGTCGGTAAAATTTCCTGTTTTAACGCCGGGTATTTCATTGCTGAATGGTATTCGATTTGGTGCCATAGTTGTGCTACCATTCGATAGGCACGTTGGATCATCCAACAGTCCCGGAGCGACAAAGCTGAATCCACGGAATATCTCATGAGCACTCGCACTTACCGGCCCGCCAGGAGAATCTCTGTTGTTGCGTAGATTGCTGCTTTTTTAGATAAAACCATAATTTAACTGGGTTGTTTGTTACCTTGGGGATTTACTAGTGTACTCAGAGTCAAAGTAGAAGGCGTCATCTCGCGACACCGCTGGAATGAATGGCGGTCGCACATCTTTTCGTTCCAATTTAACCCAGTCAATGGTGGCAAAGAACTCGTGCTTTTTTATATTTTCGATTCCACTGGGACCAGCACCTAACCTGTATCAAAGAATTGTTAACATGATTTTTAAAGCTAAAATTAGATTTTATGTTCAATACAATTCAGCAATTTATATTGTTAGTTGAATTATTCAATTCAGCTTTTGATATTGCTTAAATTCTTAAACGCCTACCTGTTCTGGGGATTCCTCTTGAAGAGAACTCTTAAAAGTGATTGTGCTTCAGGACTTAGATTATCCGGCATACCCAGCTTTGTTCTAAGAATTTGATTCATCGTCTCCTGGCGGGAAGATCCGTGAAATGGAAGATTTCCTGTAAGCATTTCATACTGTCCAAAAACATTATAAACACATTTCCGAAATGCAAATTTCTTTATATTTTACCATAAGGACTCCAAACGACCACCAATCAGCAGCAAAATTGTGCCCCTTCCGGTTCACAACCTCCGGGGCCATATACTCGACGGTGCCACAGAAACTGTAAGTTTTTGATCCATCCAAAGGCTGCTTCGAAAGTCCAAAGTCCGTAAGGGCTATATGACCGTCCTGAAACGTATCAGCAAAAATTGTATATTACCTGTTTCACCTTCATCACCTTCGTCATTTAGTCTTACCTGGTCTAGCAAGATATTTTCGGGTTTCAGGTCTCTATAAATAATTCCTAAACTATGCAAGTGATTTAAAGCTAGCGCTAATTCAGCTAAGTAAAATTTGACATCTTCTTCTGTAAACATAACTTCTTTGCTAAGGCGGGTAAAGAGATCACCGCCTCTGAGGAAGTCCAATATCAGATATAACTTTCCGGGCGTTTGGAAAGCATAGTGTAGCTTAACGATGAAGGCATGGCCAACGTCCGCCAAAATATTCCTCTCATTGGTGCTCCGTACGCGATCTTTTACTTTTAGAGTAGCTTTTTTCAGCACCTGCCATAAAATCACTTTTATATTAGAATGCTTCAAAAAGGCAAAAAAAAATTGAACAATTTCTAACCTTCATTGCGTAGAGGGTTCCAGAATCCTTTCCAACAATTTTCCTAACTAAAAACACCTTCCCGAACGATCCTTCGCCCAGGACCTTGAGCAGCTCGAACTGCGAAGGGTCCGCCTTTTCGTGACCTTCTTTAACCACATCCCTAAGCTCGATCTCATGCTCTTTCGTTTGTATATCATCGTCATGCATGAGATTGTTCTGTGAGTCCTCGCATTGTTGCTGAGGTTCAAACGAATCCTCGACTACCATCTCCAGGTCATCTTGAGACGTCTGCAAAAGGAAAGTTTTGTAGAAAGTCCAGAAAGGTCAAAGGGATTTTTTGAGGGTAGGGGGACTAGGAGACAGCTCATGTGTCCTTCAGGGCTTTAAAGCAATTCGACTACAACTTAAATTCAGGCAATTGGTGCATGCATAAAAAGAAGCGTTTTTTGCTATATAAGACACAAAAAAGTAGTAATTCAAATCGCTTCGGGTGAATTTATTTTGGTTGCAACCGTTCACTGTTTTCAGGTGTTATCTAATCGGACAGTTCGTCCAATCGGAAAGATAACCTTCTACCGTGTTTGCAGCAATTCGAGAAGACCTGGCCGAGTTGTTCTGATTAAATCGTTCAGGAAAATACTATTTTCTCAGTAGTGGTTGAGGCGATAACGTTCCCCCCAATTACCAAGGCTAAATATGTTTAAGTTGTACAGTAAACAATTTTTCAGAGGTCTCCTATTTCTAAAACGTGTGCACATTTAACTTAAAATGAAGATTGTTGTCTAGTACTTTTAGCTAGTCGTCGGTGACCAGTCTAAAGCACAAAAAGGTCCCTTTTTTGTTTTTTAAACAAATAAAATTCTTGCATAACTTTCCTTAATACAAACTGGTAAATTTCCGATTAAAATCCTCAAAAATAAACTAATTTTTAAATAGTAGATTTATTCTAGCAACAACATGTAATCTGAAATTTTGATTTTAGTTCAATTCTAACTCTTTGCACTCGAAGATCTTTTATAAGCAATAACTGAATAGTGCCTCAGAGAAGACATACGAGTGCGAAGGACTAATTTAGTGAGCTAATAAAAACAATTAAAAGAATTTTATCTAATCTATTTTTAATTTATCTGCAAACAAATATCCCTTCAACCTCACCACCTTAACTATTTCAAGATAAATAAAAAAAACGTGGACTGAACTGGAAAAATTTTCTTAAAAAGCTTTTCGTTTTCGCATGAATCTCATATTTCTTTCGAATATTATTTATTTTTTAAATGAAAAGATAACGAGGCTCTGCGAAAGAGTTTTGTAGTTTTGTAAATATTTTGTGATTTCCTTTTCTCTATGTTAGGGAATAGCTGTTGTTATTGTTCATAATCAAAATCTCAAAATTGTTAAATTCCACCATATTTTCTAAGTTGAAAATTATTTTCCTATACTTGAGGTGCGATAAGTTATAAAATAATAAAAAATATATTTTTTCTTCGGTTATATTGAATTCTAAAATTTAAAAAAAAAAATCACATTTATTCCTATTTAATTACAATACCTTCGGAATGAAATTCCGTAATTACTCTGTAATTACTAATTAGAATTATAAAAATATTAAAACATTAATCAATTTGAAAAATAATAAATTGAACTTTCATATTATATTTCTTTCCTTTTTAATAGTAATTACTTTTAATGTATAATAAATAATTAAATAATTTTAAATTTTCATTACTAATCGAAAATGAGTGAAATTGAAAAAATTGGACTTGATGTTGGAATTTCTCTCTGGGATGTACATTGATCCCCAAGAGGAATCATCAAAGTGGAATTGCGGAAAACAAATTTGTAAAACATGTACATGCAAATGTACACGCAATCCAGCTATAAGAGATGAATGGGACGATTTGATTTACGTCTTTTCCATCGTACGGACTTTTTGCTGGTCCATGGACACGAGCTGGAGGCGTTGCTAAAGGTCAAAATGTTAAATTCATAATATAACCGCTACGTAAACGGAATCAAAGCTTAAAGAGATGAAATAAAAATTTTATATATCCTTTAAAATTCAACAATTTGAGAGGCATTTTGTTAGAATAAAAAATTAATAATTCAAGAACAGCCAATTATCTAAAATTTAAAGTAAAGACTCGTTACCTCTGGACATAAATTGTCCCGTGTATGGCATAAAAAATGTTGACAAAGTGTTTGTTAACATGCTCGAGGCTAAATGAAAGCATGTAAAAAGCCTTTTGTATTTTATTCTGTCTAGCCTTTTTTATACTAATCTTTTCCTCAAACACTTTACGATGCATTTATAAGGATTAAATCTTCTCAATTTTTGCAGTCAGGGACCAGTTGCATTCCACTAACTTTAAACAAATTTAAAGCATTCAAAAAGTACACACAAAATGTTTAAACAAACGACTACAAAAATATGTGTAAGATTATAACGCCTGTTACAGCATGCTTCACCAACCATGTTTAAATCGGTTTAAAAGAAAATCTGAAATACAAAAAGAAAGCAACGAATTTTCAAAACTGCAGCGGGTGATCTGCAATTGGGAATAAAACTGGAAAATATTATTTTAAAAAATAAATTAAGGGAGCGAATTAAGTCTGAGAAAACGATATAAATAACGATGTAACAGGGGTTTTATAAGGGAAAGTAGTAGAAAAAAAAAATATTACTAAGAGAAAAAATTTTACGTACAGAAACTATCCTGAGACCTGAAATCGAGTTAGAGATTCCGTGTGCTGCAAAAGTTAATAAATGTTTTTTTTTTCATTATTTCCTCTTTTCAGCTTTAGTTTAAATAAATGTCTCTGTCTCTTTCTCTACTGTCAGGTACATAAATTGAAAGAAGGAAAAATTCAAATGCATTTTTAACACTTTGACTGCCACATTACCCAGAAATAGATAAATGATAAAACATAATAGCTGAATACGTGGCTGAATAAAATCGGCTGTCAACGTGTTAACTAAATCAGCTTGATGACAGCAAATAAAGGTAAAAAAAACGTATAATAAAATCGAGTTCGAAGCTCCTTATGCTTAAAAAATGAATAAAATTTATTCATTCGTTATCCTTCTTTCGCTTAAGTAAATTTCTTTGACCCTTTGTCTCTTTGCAAAGAACGTAAAGGAAATAAGGCAACAGCTTTCAAATAAATCGGCTTAAATGATACCAAATTAAGGTGCAAAATAAAATAAGGTGAAACTCTTGTACTTTTGCCACGATGGATTTAAAGAGGGATGCATTGTTTATGTTTTTTTTTTTTTTAAGAAAAAGGATTCTCTTCTCTTGAGTAGGAGACGCTATCTATTCAGGTGAATAAGTACTCACAGATTCCCAGGGGCATTTCAAACAATTTCAGATTAATAAAGACATGATCCGGATTAGTGTCCCCTCGTGGGATGTTAAGTCCTTGGGGCTCATTTATAAAACAGAAGTGGTCCTACGCCTGTTAGCCTTGTTGAGCTTACTTATTCACGATAGATTGGGCTTTACATATTTAAAGTGCCTCCCCTAGCCATTCAGGTCCTTTTTGAAATTTGTTTCTGTGTACAGGATATGATAACAATAGACTACAGTGCCTTCCGATAGGAATTATAAATAGTTTCTGAGTTCTGCTAAGATATTTTTCGAGCTAAATGTAAAGGACCACATATCTTCAGCAATTCTTATTATTGAAAATATCCTTCGCAGTTGAAAAGATTGCCTGCCAAATTTTCCATTATCCGCTTACTGAAGGATGAAATGCTTTTCTTCCCTTTTCCATTTAATTAAACAAATATTCGGAACTAAGTCCCAATGGAGCCAGTTCTGTTTCTAGGAAACGCTGTGTAATGCGAGGCATCGTAACGCTTATTAAAAAAAGCAGAAAATCGATCCCCCTGGATAATATTCCAACCGTCCGAGCTGTCCAAACCTAAAAAAGGTCACATTTTTACCACTAAAGGTGGGAGATTAACCCTCGACAGCTTGCTGGTGGAGGATGCATGGGCGGAACATTTACATTGCGAATCCTCATCGTTAACGTAGGACCCGGGCGGTTCATTTTGAAAATTTCTCGTGTCAGTCGATGATTTGGGCGGATGTTGAAAACTTGTAAACCTGTTCTAACCTGTGGGTTGGATACCCACCTCCCTCCTCCTACGTAACCGTTTCGCGCCCAGTCCAGAATCCGAAACAGACCTGCCATTCTAAAGCGATAATATTAAGCAAATTTAATTTAATTTATTAAGCATTAGAAGCCAAGCTTGGTGGTTGTGTCAGGCCCTTTGATGGTATTTTCTTAAAAATACACATCCGTAGGGCTAGAGCTGTTTTGTGCTCTCTGCAGACATCTGCCAGCCCGGAATGAGTTCCTTTAAAAGCTTCTTATGAACCAAAACTGGCTCAAGGCTGTTCCAATTGAGGGAGTTGCTCTAATAGGACGCCGCCCTCAAAGAACTACACAGAGAAACCCAAAAAGTAATTATCAATGATTCAAGATTTTCCAGGCAACGCAAATATTTTCCTTCAATTTATATGTGTCCCAAAATTCAGCCACGGGGAGCCTCCAAACATCTTCCCCTTTTGGAGTCAAACCTTCGTCTTAGATTCTAGACGGAGGAGTTGTGAAGGAACAACACCAGGCAGTTTCCTTGGTGGCGAAATTTTAAAAATCACGAATAATAGGGGAATGGAGGAAGGATTCAATGTGTAAACACGACCATAGTAAATACATCGCTCCTTCAAGATAAGCTGCAGATCAGGGGGTGGTGTGTGGGACAATAGAGAACGAGGAAGTGGCATAAAACCGAGAAAAAAACCTTGAACGAAATATATCCTTCAATGAAATAAAAGGTAAATAGTTGGATCACATCCAGAAACATCCTTTCTCCTACGGAGCGGTACAGGAACCACTGCCGAATCCAATTTATCAATTTATGGAGCAACATAAGAAAAAATACTTCTAATCCGTGAATAGCAGCAGAAGCACAGTTTTTTAACACGCAAAACAAAAAAAAAAAAAACAATGAAAAGGAGAATGCCTATTTTTTGTAGTTTTTCCAATATTTGCATCAATAGCAAAACTAAACTTTTATGGTACTTTATTTCAAGGTAATAATTTTTCTGTAAGGTCATACTTTAAAATATTTGGGATTTCCAAGAAATATTACAGTCAATAAATCGAAATTTGAATTTAGGCAGTAGGCAGACTCTGATAAACCTTACACAATAAAAGACGACGTTCCAAGCTTTTGATTGTTTAAAATTTACAAATTTATCAATAAAAAAAAAAAAATTCGCTTGCTCAATTCAGCTATTGATTTTCTTAAGCTGAATTAAGCAATGAACTGTGGAAATTGAATTATTGAACAGAGGGGAAGGATTAATCAAAATTACAAAACGACCTGTACCTTCAAAACGACACGTTCTACCCCTTTCCACCTGGATAACGAATTTTTGTTCACCTCATTAGTTTGGCAAACATCTTGCATATACTTTATGTTCAAAATATTAGAAGAGGACCAAAGGATGCGCGTTTACACGATTTTATTAATAATTAATTTTAATTTTATTTTTTTTCTAAGTACTTACTAAGCTTATATCATTTTATTGGGTTATATGCGATTAATTAAACATTTGTATAAAAGCTTGGAATATCTATTGCTTGCATTCAGAGTCTATTTTGCAAAGATCATAATTTAACCAATTTTGCATTTTTAATAAGTAATACAATCTTATTATCTTAAACCATTGCTGTAAAAATAAATCGATTACATTTAACTCTCTATTAGTTGCATTATCTGTTATAATAAAATTAGCATTCTTCTTCAACTGTAAAAACAACAAAATTGAAAAATTTCGAAATAATCGAACGGAAGAATTCATGAAAATAAAGCACTGGCGCCAATAATATAAAAATTCTGAGAACTATTAACACCTACACAACGCGGGAAGAGACTTGAAATTGCTTTCTTAATTTGTTTGAATTGCTCCCGAGCGATGAAGTCCCCCTGAGATGGCACAGAAGGAACTACTCTGCTGGGGCTACTGATAAGATTGTTCTGCGCCTTACCCTTTTCTAGTGGGAGTCCTCACTCCTCGAGAATATTTGCTTAGTTGCCGCAATAGTTCAAACATTGGACTAATCGAAAATGCCAGTTCCGAGTTGAGTGCGCTGAACACACCGGCGAATGAAGTGATTGCCACAATCGGTGATGGACTGCTTAATTTTATTAAAACAAAATATTTTCGTAAGCCGCCGCATGTTTCCAATGTAGAGAAGAGGCCTGAACGAAACGGGCTTTCATTAACATGTAATATTCATTATTAACCCAAGATTGTATGGCGCAATTATCCAGTGATGATGCCCTAATAGACATAAGAAATGTTGAACCGCGCCTACGGTGTGAACTGGTGAATTAAATATTAGATTTTCAAGGAGGGGGTGAAAAGCGATTTCCGTACCGTTTTCTTATGCATGGTAAATTTCAAAACACCTGAGATTTAACACGGACAACCTCAAAATATCTTTAAAGCTTAATAGCTAAATTTATAAAAATATTCATAGATTTCAGCACTCAAGATGATTACAATATGATTAAAAGATGCAAGACATTCAACCTAACATTAAAGTTAACCGATTTAATCCAGGGGTCTTGTTACCAAACCCAAACGTTATCACGAATGCCTGAATTGAATTTAGGAAAAATTTGGATGCTTTGAATTCAACTATAAACCACCATAATTCAGAAATTGTTTTAGTTAAGCTGAATTCTTGAATACCAGGCTTAAATAAGCTGAATTAAGTAAGCGACTGCCAATTAAAGCTATTCATATCTGAAAATATCTGAAATAAATTTAAAATTCCACTTAAAATTAAACAGCAACAGTTTAAAGGCTTTTGATGATATTAGTTGGCGCCTAGCTATTGGATCATATCGGCGCTACAATACATTAGAATTTATTTTAAGTAGAGTCAGGGGAACCACAGACTATATCACACAAATCAGTTGAGTATATACATAGCTAAAACCCCCTTCAAATAGGAATTGCATACGTCCAAGAGTGCTGAGATAATTGTCACTAAATTATACTTAGAAAGCGTTTAAACTGTTTACTAAGCCGCCTTAACTTAGAACTTAAATATTAAACTTTAAAATTACGTTTATTGGCCTAATCTAAATGTAGTTGCATTGTTTCCTATAGAAAATAGGAAATCATATTACTACTCTTTAAAAAAAGACTTCATAAAGTTGTGAATTTACATATTTATTACGAAGTAAAGGAAATGTTTAAATGGAATAAATTAGCTCAATTGAATGCGAAGCTTTTGAAAAGTGATGACTATTCACACCTTAATAGTTCACATAAACACATTGCTTATCACTTCTATTAAGTTACCTATTAGTTTCAAAATATTCAATACTTTTAGCCCGATATTAAATTATAGAAAAGACTAAGCAATTTAAGAACATTTACAATTAAAAGTTATTTAGAAATATAAATTGATTTGTTTGGTCGAATTTATAAGTACTTAGGTTGTAGCAAGGAATTGATATTTCTACTTTAAGTGCAAAATACATACCATTTTAAGATAAATTCAAAAACTTTTTTACATCCTTCCCCATTGAGATGATATCCTATTTTTTTCCTTGGAACAATTATTCTATTTTCAATTTTTGATAAGCTTTCTTAAGACTAATTAGGATATGAGCACGAAGGTAATTAATTAGTTGGAAATAAGCTTATTGTACCATTAATCCCGATTTCCAGGGAGTTGTTGAGACTACTTCCCTTACTTTTCATATGTAAGAAAGCTTTCGTTATATTTGGAAATTTTATTTGTTCTACCTCGAAATTTCGTCTAATTTTTAAGATTAATATTGTTTCTTATCTTCTCTCCAATTTATCTCTAATTTAAATTATGGTAGAATAAAACATTATTTCTAGAGTTCTTATTGAAAACTATTCTTCTTACCTTCTGCTGTACTTTTGTCTTCTACAACACAATTCTCAAAAATAAGAGGATTTAAAACTAGATTTATTTCTAGGGTGGACATAACTAAACTGCGGTATTTTTCCATTCAATTAATTTTCGATATAATCTGCTTTTAGCTCTTTATTCAAAATTTCAAGTGGATCTGATAAGAAACTTTTTCACAGAATTATAAATCGGACTACCTTGTGTTTTAGTTTTTCAACTACTTTTTATTACTACCTATAAAATTAGAGTCTAGAGCTCTCAAGATCAAACGACGACTAAGGTAACTTGGAAATATTTTTATCCTTATATAGAAAATGATAGAAATTGTAAGTATCAACCTTAAGAGCTTATTTTTTATATTTACAATTAGGGCGTAGTACGTGTAACACCTTTGATGTAAAATAACATAAAACTTTTCTGTAATTTGCTCTACTAGATGTTGGAAAACTTATTCCTACAGGCATTATTTTTCTTAAACATATGCTCAACAAATAGGTGTAAAGTAGGTGATTGGTTAACTTGATTTAAGATTTAATTGGCAGATTCTGTGAAGGTGTTGACTGCTAAAATCCTGTTTAAATATTCATCTTAAAGCATCATACTTAAATCACATCCATAATATTTTGAATTTATTTCAAATTAGGCTAAAGTGTCGAATTTCGCGCCTGAGGTGGGCCTGAATAAATAGATTTATTGTCTCGAGTAAGTAATCGGATACTATGCAGAAAAAAAGGTAATAGTCCAATTAAATCATATTCATAATTTAATTCAGTGCATCTTCTCCGTTTGATATTGGTGCCGTTTGAACTCTCACAGGGTCTAAAATTTGGAATATTAATCTAAACAAAAATATTTCAGTTTTAAAAGTGCATAATATCTTGGGATAAAGTAAAAAGGCTCTTTATTATTGTTTTCAAATTTTAAATGTTTTACGCTGTGTGAAAATAATTTGGTGTAGCTTACTATACTTTTTTTTTTTTTAAATTTAAGCTGAACAAGAGCGCAATTGTTAAATTACTCAATCGGCTGTAGAAAATGAATTTCTGAGTTATGAATTCCGTTTTCAAAAGATACAAGTGGGCGAAAATTGTTAATCAGCTTAATTTAACGAATGAATTTAATCACTACTCCGTTCCCCATTTTAGGGTAAAAGTATTTTAATAGATATTACCGCCCAATGCGAAAAATCTTTGTTGGATGTTGTTTCTATTTTTGTACAGGATTTTGGAGGAAGATAAAAATGCGTCAAACATTTTCTTTCATATATTCCCTTTTCAAAAAGATATCCCGACTCTTCTTCCCACGCAAGTTGACTTCTGGCATTTCGAGAGCCCCACCAGACACCTTCTGGGACCGGCGACAGTTGAAATGGGATACTTAATCGGAGGCATTTACTGGGATAATCTGCTGGGAATGTGAGCTAATTTGCAAATCGTAAATCGAAATTTGGGCCGAATTTTATCAGAATAATTTTTTTTACCATAGGAGATAACTCAGTGGGAGAAGGGATGATGTCTACCAGTTGAAAATAGTGAGCGAAGTTCCAGCAGTCCCCAATGCGCCCACTCAAAGCAGAATTCAGTTCCTTTGGGGTAGTTTGATGTCCTGCCCCCAAGGACAACAATTTCAAGTTCCTTTCCGGGCGAGTTAAAATCATAATTATTTACTCCAGAGAAGAAATGAAATTAAATATAAATAAAATAAAGGGAAAAGAAATACAAAATATAAAAGTCGGGTGGGGGGCTGTTTTGCAAGTTTCGTCCATTTGCTCGCATACCTTGCGGAGGGATTTAGAGGAGCTGGATCGGGTGCGGGGGTGGATAGATCAGATGAAAGATGTGAGCAAACGGTACGTACTTTTATTTATTTCCTTTGCAAGAAAACCCTTTCTTTTCATTTCGCTTTTATACTGTACAAACAAAAAAAATAATAAAGTCGCGCGGGGGCTCCGCGGGCGGACTTACCGCGTTCCCTGCGATATTGATTGGGGCTCTCCATGGATCCGCCGAGTTGGCTAAAGGCATCCCTACTGAGAAAGAATCACAAAATCCGACCAGATGTTGGCTACATCCAGCGAAATTTGTGACATGAGCCTTTTCCGAAAGATGTTGTTGGATCGTCACCGAAAAATTGATGCACGGGGGTGGCTCAAAACGGGAACACAGCGGAGCGATACACGGGAACTTCGGCGGCGGCTGTGATAACTGCTGCTGGAGGGCCTCTTTCTTTCCTTTTTCCGTAAGCAGAGAAGCGTGAGGTTTCCCCTGATCAACTTGCACTTTCTTCCGACGCGATATAATCGGCACGGTTGTAACTGCGGTCAGTTTTTACGACACTTTCTTGACAAAACATGGAATTGACATCACTCGGACTTGAGAAGTGAAATCCCGTCTCGCCTCACTCGAACAACACACACGCACCGAATGTCACTGGAATTAGTCAATACACGCTCACCGGGAGCTGTGTAAAAACAAGAAACCGAAACACGAAGAAGAGAGCCCCTGAAACACCGATCGCTTCGGACTTTAATTTGATTCTACTACAAATCCGAGGGCCGAAAGGTCGCTTCCCCGCCGCAGCAACGGTCGTCGTCCGACGCAACGGGATTTTGAATCGGAGTGCAGAAAGCACCCACATTTGCGGCAAAATGCATGATGTGTGCATGTGTTCGTGCGTATATAAAGGGAGAGTTGAGTGTGTGTGTCTCGTTGGGTAGCGCAACAATTGTGTATGCATTTGTCGGGGAAGCGAATGGGCATGCGTTAGGTTATGTAAAAATACCTGCAAGTGTGGCTGCGTCCGATTGCCGCACTCCTCTTACTTGTTGGATTTGTTTTGACTGGGCGACACATTCATTCAGATCTAGTACCTTTGGCGGGAAATTCAAATAATATTTCATAGACTATAAAACTAAAAAATTGTTAATTATTCTTTTATTGAACACTCTTACTTAATCCAGAAATTGGGAAGGCATAATGAATTCAAACAAGTTTAATTTCCAGGCGGAGAAGAGTCGTTAATCGCTCTTTTCCCTTTCCAAAAATAAAACACATTTTAATTTGTTGGTCTATTATTTTGCCAAAAAGTGCTTAATTAAACTAAACATTTACTACTCTCATATTGCTAGAAGACTTAAAGAATGGGAACAATTCTTTTAAATTTCCTTCATAAAATATCACAAAGCCTTTGAGTATTTTCAGACTCTAAGAATTTCAATAATTTTTCATAATGCGTAATCCTACTTAAAAAAAAAACTCTTTCATGAGTTAAAGAAAAATAATTTACTAAATACCATGAAAAAGAATCAATTTCGATAATTTTCTTTTTCATTTTTATAACTAATTTGCAATAGAAACGTTCGTTAATAAAAAAAAAAACAATGCGCAAAAGGATTTTTTTAAGAAAATAAATTTGCAACTTTTGCCTATCCACTTTAAAACTAAAGATTTATTAATTTAGAATTTTAAAATATGCGATATGAAAATAAATTAACATGATTCTTATTAAATTTCATCAAAATCAAAAATAGTTTGGGTTCCAAGCTTTATTTATTTTATCATTTCTGTAATATTAATTTTAGATATTATGTAAAGTTGTTTTTAAAATTACTTAAAATTATACAAACAAATCTCACGCATCGTCTCCGTTAAGTTGAACCTTAAGCAGAGCCTTTTTCTTCTGCCTGACTGCTTTTTTCTCTTCAGGTGATTTTTTGAGACCTTTAACCTTTCTAGTCTGGATTTTGTTAATATTCTGCTTCCCGACATGGACTCTTCCGTGCTTAGTTCCCAATTCGTCTCTAGACAAATTCTTTTTCTTAGTAACCTTAAGCTCCTTTGGCTGCCTCCGTGACTGCTTGTAGAGATCATCGGAAGCGATTTTCGTTCTCCTGATGGAAAAATCAATGCAAGGTCCAATTTCTGTTAGTTCAATGCGTGGAGTACGTTGTCCGGATTTCTTCAGTAAAATTTTGTAGGATCTCATGAGTACAGTGAAGTCATCCCCTATGGTGAAGCTGATCGCATGCTCAATTCCTTGCAGACGAATTGCTTCAACCTTATCCCTGTGGAATGTATCAATTAAGAGGTTACGGAGGCGTCGGAGCTCCTCTGTTTGATTCCACTTTGGTCCGTTAAATATCAAGCAGGGCTTCACGCAGGTACCAATTTTTTCATTCTTAAAATCAGCCAATCCTTGAAAATGCTTAATTCCTAATTCAACCATATCCAGGAGTTCGTTCTCAAATATTCTGCCCAGAATTAAGTTGTCTGGACGCTTTTTCGATGTGGATCCAAACATAAACAAAGCGCAGTCATTTTTCATTGTTAGACTGTAATTGAAGAGTTATTTAGTAAGAAATATAGAAAATGTTTTCATGATAAACACGAGATTAAGTTTATGTACTTTTAGAATTGATATTTTATTCTATGCGAAATTTGTAATATTAACTTTTTTCAACTTTAAAATCTTTAGTGCTGGAGCGAAACTACGAGCTGAACAAGATTAAAATGTGCACTAAAAGATTCTTGTATTTTTTTAAATTACGTATAAAAATAATAAATTAATTAAAAATCATTTAAAACCTTGTTTTATAATCTCGAAAAATAAGAGTTAGAACTTACAACTCCAAAGAGGACGAGTCTTCGAAGGGCGAAATATCATTATTTCTCTGTAAAACCTTTACTAAAGGTTTCTTAAGGTGATAAATATCTTTTAGGGCTTGCTTAACAGCACCTGAACACTTTCTTCCCTCAATAAAAAGCGTGTTTTTAGCTGACTCGTGCACTTGAGGTTCCCGAGCCAAAAGAACCTTTTTCCCCTTGCGAGTTGTGGGTTTTCTGAAAAATATTCATTTATTAAAAAATGTTGAAAGAATTGTACGCATGATAACACAAACCTTATTCTTAAAAGCGACATATTTCCCCCTTAAATCGACTTTTTAATAATTATTTACTCGATGGATCGACTTGCACTAACCTCACAGCTAAATGACAGTCTTCGTAAACTAACGGCACGTGGTGGTTTGATGAAAAGAGGAAACGTCAAAAGTGAGGACAGAAACCAAACAAAATCAGCAGGTGATAGAAATGTATGAGGGTGGCTGAATAAAATGTACCTGTTCACTAATTTACAAGTTTATTCTTTATATCTTCAAAGTTTCGCTTGCCTAAAGTGGGAAAAAATTCGCTTAAACGACGCATTGAGGAATTGTGATTGTTCCCCATAACGTCTTTTTACATAAAATGCAGGAATAGAACAATTACAATCTCAAAACGGTCTCGGGAGCCCGGGCATGGGCATCGGCATGGGTCCTAGAGGGTAAGGAACTGATCCAGCGACGGGATATGGCACTCCGCCGCCTCCAATTGGGTTGCTAGGGAAGAATCCACTTGGCCCCGTCGGCGGTCCAATGTATGAGTTCCTTTTTGGAGGGTTCCTGATAATCTCGGACATTTTCTCGGATTTTATTTTCCGCAAATGCATTGTTTTACGTGTGCTCAGAAACTGTTCCAAAAACGACTCCAGCGACAGTTCGCTGTCCATCAGATTTTTTACCAGCTTTTCAGATTCCTCCTCGCTTTCGGCAGCGGCTGTCTGTAGTAAAGCAAGGGCTGTGTCCTGGCTCATGTTCCCTGATTTCTCTTCTGTAAATACCAAAAATTAATTAAACCACGAAAATATTACCTTAACTAATTACTGATTTGTGTCATTTTCTCTTGAACGGATTCGCACAGTGTTTTGCCCTCCTCGGACAGCTCATTTATCCGGCCGCGCAGCTCAATCATTTGCGGTTCTTTGCTCAGATTGTCTTCAGCTGTGATGCGGTTTTCGAAGAGCATCCCATCCTTTTCAGACTCTAAGCTGACCAGCTACAAGGAAATTGCCAATTTAATCAAATGGTTCCGTCACATCAAGAGGAAAAGAAAAAAAAACAGAAATGAGTCAACCCCCTGAGGAGGCGCTACAACTCACGGCTTCGTTCACCCGGTCCTCGAGCTTTTCATCATCATTAAGGAGCTCTTTGAGCTCATCTGAGGACAAATTTGTGATCGATGCCCGTGCCTGGTTCACGTACTGTTGATACATGACGCTGGGGCTATGTGATTTTATTAAATACTGGGAGGGAAGTCGCTTATCTACAGAAAATTCAGACAAAAACTCGCCTGACAAATGCCCAACTGACGTTTGGTTTGTTTTTATTCATGACTCATAGTTCAGTGACTCGTTGCGGAATGTTTTTGTTCTTAGTGAGATTTGATTCCCATCAGAGGGCTGCGAGTCGTTCGATTGTGGGCAATTCCGAGATGAAAAATAACGAACGCGAGATGAAAAATTACGAATTGCGTGTAGTTTAAAAGGAATTTTTTGATTAATAAAACATAATAAATTAAGCAATACATTTTTGCTTGTAAGGACAGTTCCACAAATTAATTATTTCCGTGAAAATTATCTGCCTGCGGAGTTTGTTTGGTAAGAGCGCATCGGTCATTTCTCAGAAAGAAAGATAAAGAGAAAGAGACAGACATATTTGAAGTGGAGGGGATGAGTATTACCTAAATATATGAGCGTCATGTTTAAAGTATCATTGTACGTTGAACTTTCTACTCTAGATCGATTTCCAACATGAGTGCCTTAACTTCTAAACATTTTGAAACTGAGTTCCTCTGCCTTCATCCGAAAGGACCTAAAAAGAATGCGTCTTGTGTAAAGAAATGGTGTAAGAAGTTTTCTGAAGAAAAACATGTCGAAGGAAGGGGTAAAACAAGAACAATATCAAAACAAAAATACATCGCTATTTTGAAGCTTCTTGTAAATGATCCACAAATGACGCTGAGACAAGCTAGAAGCAAATTAGCGGAAAAAGGTATGAACGTGTCTCTCTATACTATACACCAAAGAATAAGGGCAATTCCATCAAACACCACAGTACTATGTGAGCCTTTATGAAGGCAAAGCTGCATCGGAAAAATGCTTTTACTTTCCAAGAACTTAAATCATCGGTAAAGAAATCCTGGAAAGATCTACCGCTAGAATATGCTGAAAAATTAGTTGAAAATATGAACAATAGATGTATAGCTATAATAGAAAATAACAGCGACTCGACCAAACATTAAATGTATTGCGTAAAAGAAAATAAAGTAAATAATAGGGAAAAAACAATATTTTGTTAATTTTTTATCGCATTATAGAATTCTGAGCTGTACGCTCTTACCAAACAGGCTGTATATATATAAATGCAGCACCACTTAACAACACAACAGTTTATCGACTTAATAGCAGCATAACTGCTGAATTCGATCGCCGACCGCATCTTCTCATCCCAATTTTGACACCATATGTGATAATTACTCGAAAACAGCAACGACTTTGTCCAGGGGGCAGGGATTGAACCTGTTTCCTTCGAACCTGCCGTGGCCTCGTTGCAGATACCTTTTTCGAACAGTTTTTGTTCTGATGAGAAGTGCAATCGACAGCACCGTACCGAGATCGGCTCTCGTTTGCATCCGCAGAAAAATCACTTAAATAATTAGTTTTATAATGAATTAATGACAGATAATAAAAAATATCACTAAATAAAATGTAATAAACTACCCAGAAATATTTATATTATAATACACCTTGAAATATTAATTCATTATTAAAGCTATTAAATATGGGTAGAGGTATACTTTTATAAAAATCGACATACATAAATTCAATTATATGTAGATTTGGCTACAAAGCTAACAATAAATTAATAAAGTAAAATGCAAAACTCTTGAGAACTACTAACAAATACTTTATTGGATAGGCACCTACACATTGCAAATATAAATGAACTCCCACATTCCTACGATAGTTAAACGCCTCCCCCCTGTATCTATGAAAATCACCCATTTAATTTAATTCATAATCGACTTCTTCCATCCTCATGTAGTAATCGCGAAGTTTCATAGCTTCTTTTCCAAAATTTTCATTCATATCAAGCACACTGCCCAAATCTCCGCCATAGTCAGACGGCAGATGTGATTTTGGTATCCAAGTTTTATAGAAGTCTTCCATGTCTATGCCAGGCTCGTGTACATGGATCTGAAATAGTATTATTAAAAGTATTTTATTTATTATATAAAAACAAATCAAAATTCAGGAGTATTAAAACTTCGTTAAAATGTTGTGGTATGTTTCATTTCTCTGATGTAAAAGCTCAGACAAGGAAAATGTTCAAAATTTTATTAAAGCACAATTTAGCTAAGCGAAATAAAATATATACCCATTTATATCTATATTTGTACATATACTCACCACATCGAGCAATCCATGCTTTAAGAATGGTTTAACAATGGCAAGAATCTTGTGAAACATTGACTTTACGTTAAGGACGTGTATCCGGCACACCGCTGCTGGAATTGCCTCCTGGATGTAGTGAAGAAATTTACGAATGCTAGAAAGATTCGCTCGGAACAGGTGTGTAAATCCAACATGTTCCATATCATGAAGGAAGATGATTCCCGGTCGAGGACCATATTTATAAAGTGCATAATCTACAAGCAGACAGTAAAATAGCTAAATTTAAAAAAACACTCAGCTTCTATTGTACATTCTACTCAATTTAGCTATTCAGCAATTCTTCGTCTTGAATTAAAAGTTAAATAAAACAACTTACCCATAGTCATGATATATGTTTTTATAGCATTATCAAAAAAATATTGTGAAGCTTGTGGATTTGTTATTTTATGATAAACTATGGGGCAATTTTCTTTAGGCGTTGGAGGGATGATAAAATATGCCCTAAACAAAAATACCAAACATTTTAGTAGACATACGTGAATTTTATAAATTTTATAATATAACTAACTGATTTTGAAAGCATTGTTGTATAGTGTCTGTGCTCGGATCTCTGTAGCGAAAATGTTCTGGAGCTGCTTTCCTTGCCGCAAAATAGACTTTTATTAAGTTTTTAGCCTCCTCTACGCTTCCATGGCAAGCATTAAGAAATAATAGAAGCTGAAAATCAATGGAAGATTAAATTTTTATGCTTCATTATTTGTACATTATTTAGTGAATGAAAAATGTAAGGGGGAAACAAGAATATTAAACTATTACGAATTTTAAAGGATTTACTTAAAAACCATATATTTAAGCTGTTGCGGAGAATATTTCTTCAGAATTTTGGGGCTAATTTGCGTGTGTTTACATTATTCTTATACTTATAAAAGTAGTTCGTAAATTGTTCAATTTACTAAATAAACTGAAAATACTTTGAATTATTTATAACATTTAGTGTAAGTGTACGTTTTAATATCATGAAATTATCACTTAATTAAGATAAATCTATTTTTAAAGCTCACCTGTTTATTTGTAAGTGAACCCGAGATATTTTCCGGGAGAGTGGATCGCAAATACTCGACATCTTTAATATTTAACTTTGTCTGAAGCAGCACTTCGTCCAAGTCGTAGATAAGGTCCAACTCCATCTATGGAAAGAAAACAATAATAGTAATTCTTACAACATTTAAAAGGTGTTTTCTTATGGTAGAGAACGTAAACAACGAAAAAATGGAAGAAAACCATTTCATACCGTATACACTGCCGGTTACTGGTTTCTCTGTGGCACAACACTTCTTTCTCCCGAAATCCAAAGATTGTAATACTTTTTCTGCTGCTTAGCAACTTTCACTTGGTAGTTATTCTAATTAGTACAAAAAAAAAACCTTGATGGCCGAATGAAAAAACTGATCACTGAACAGTTGAAAAATTTTTCGTTTACAAAGAAATTCTCAACTAGATTGTTAAAAGCTTCACGGAATTCGCGTGATATTTACTCGATGCGCTAAAGTGAAAGTCTCTAACCCTCACAACGTAGCTATTTAGTGTTAATTAAACCAACTTAGATCGAAAGTATAGTCAAAAGTGTTTATACAAAAACTTTAAATGAATTTAAATTAAAAAAAACAAAAGAAAAATTGAAGAGTGGTTCGCAGTAGAATATTTTTTAAATCGAATAAACAACCGAATCAGACCGAATTGCAAAAATGTTCGCAAAATTCACATAACGCTTCACTGCTGGCTCATCATCTTCATTTAAGTTGCGCTGATCGGTTACTCCAGAACTAATAATCGCATGCCCTGATTAATTTTGGCACCGCAAAGCAAAATATACAACAACAAAAAATATATATATAGATAATAAGAACGCGCAACGACCCCACACCACCACCGACAGGGAAAAAGTCTACTATGAGCGAACCTACTGCTCTGACTGAAGTTGATTGCCTTTTGATATCGGTTGAGCCCTCGCATGGTACCAGTAACACTTTCGCTGGGTCTTGCGTATTTTGGTTTTTGTTTTGAAATTGGCCTGGCTAAGTGGATTTAACTAATTTTTAATATGATCGTAGCGCCGGGAGGGAATACAAAACGATCGTTGCACCACTCACTCAGCAGTTAATATGCACAACATTTTCATGCATTTCGTGTGCTGGCTGACGCATGGAGCATTATGCAATGCAAAACGAGTTTTACTATATCTAGATAGAGGTACAGTTTGGGAAGATATTCAGTTGATTGTGGATTGCAAGAATTTAACCTAATTTATCCCAAGGTTTAAGCTCCCGGTGGAGGAAGGGAGCTGAGTTGTATTTTAATTATTGTATTTATTATTTCATTGTATTTTATATAAACAAAAAAATAAATATGGATCAATAATTTTGTAAATACAAGAAAAAACGAAGGTATACATAATGCGCTACATCACAACACAATTTGCCATGCATAACAACTATTGGCTGAATATGCGGCTGAAAACAGCATTTGCACTCATTCAATAGCTGAATATCGACTGGTGACTATCGATTTAATCAAAACTAATATAACAATTGATTCTTTTAGATTATCATAGTATGATATTTTACAATTCGGCAGCGAATGGGTTAAAAAATCAATCTCTATTTTGTCAGCTTTTAGGTATCCTAGATATCATATGTTCAACAAATTCAAAAGTTAAGGTCAAGATCACTCCTAAAATATACGTACATAAAAGGCAATTAATTACAATTATATCAGGGGTCCTCAAAACAAACATTATACATTTGATCGGAGTCAGTGCACCATAATATAAAATTATTCGTCTTAATTGGCGGAAAAATCTAGAGGTTACTATAATTTTTCTCTTATTTTATAAATATTTTATATCAAATCATATACTTACGTGATTAATTAAATACTTGACTCGTTTATTAAAAATTTAAATTGGATTATCAAGTACCTATGCAGGTAGTGTTTACAGAGTAAATGTATCATATAAATAGTAAACATTTTTGTAGTAGATTGCGAGTTTAACTGAATTGAACTTTAGTTAAATTATCATGAAAGCTAAATCTGATATTTTGGTCTTCAAAACACATTGAATACATCACACATTTTAAAACTGTTTATGCCCCTTCAGAATGGGAAGCTTTTTTGCATATCTCATTCTCATCTGTTTACTGCATTCACTCACCGTTTTTTTCTTTTTTTTCGGGCAAATTGCCAGAATTAAAATCAAGATAAATAAAAGAATTTAAAACTTCACTTCTAAGAATTTACAAGATGCACGAGACGTTGTCGTCAATAAAAATAAGCGGCACGAGAGCTGACTAGAGTTCGAAAATTTCTAGCACACTTTTCATATCGTCAAATGTATTTATGCATTTTACCCTCGAAGAGTGAATATTTTTCATTAATTTCACTTTAGCCTGCAGAGGAAATTATATAAAACGTCGGGTGCGCGTGCACCTTCTTTTTAAAATAGTTTTCTATCGTCCTTCTGAAGAGGCAGTATGAGAAGAAAGAAAACATCGATTGCCAAAAATCGCACATGGAATGTTTGCTGTTTTTAAGAAAAAAATCATTTCAGTTTTGCGTTTTAGAGATTAAAGTTGGAAAGCTTCATTAAATTATGTTTAAACTAAAAAAGGATTGCATTTTTAATATTATTCACAATGTCAGCGTTTGGAGAATGATGTTTTGTTTTTAAATTGTCACACATCTTTTATTCAAAGCAATTAAGGGGCTAACCCATTCACTGCCAAGATCATATTCAGCCACACATTCAGCTATAGGCAATTACGAATTATACTCGTAGTTGACAGTGAATGGGTTAAGGCACTTTTGCTTCATGTTACAAAATAATAGAAAAATTAACCCCTACTTCTTAAAACTTAATTACCTCTCGGTCTTATTAAAACTTCTTAAAAATTTTGATTAAGTTTGATTTGAAATATGATATCATATTATATAATATAATATTATAGTTGCTGCTATATACCTGCTTCATATTTAATAGTATTATTATTAAAAGTTTCAAGTTTTCTCTGACAATGCAAAAATTAATTCTTAAATTTTTTCTTGAATGCTAAAAGCGAAAACATAAAATGAATTGGATATTTATTGGTTTTTTGTACACAAAAAATTTAGTTTACACTAAAAATAGCAATCATTAAAACGTTAATTATTTTATTTGGGTAGTACCTAATTTTTTACGCATATTTTAATTATTTAACGTTCACGTTTTTGCCAAACATCGGCACTTTATGTCCAAAGTTCATACAATGAATGAAATGAATAATTTCATTAAATTATGGTAACAAAAATCGTATACAGTCGTGCGTCAGGGAAAATCGCGAATGTTTAAAAAATAATAGAAACTTTAAACAAAACTAATTAGTTCTTTACATTTGGTTGAGTGCTGTTAAAGAGTCTACGAATTATATATATAAATTAGGTCAGCATAGAATTAATGCATATGCGCATTAAATTAATTGTTAACTTTAAGTGATCGCATCATTATTCTGAAAAGCATAATACAAATTTTTACAATATTATTGCAAGAATTACAGCTTCAATCTACTTGTGCATAAGCAAAGTTTTACCTGACTTACTTCATTAACCTTTTACAAACGGTAGCCCAACGTGAGGAACTTTTTACGTCAATACCCCGCCACCAGGTAAGGCCAGGTAAGATCAGCAAAAATTATTACCATAAAAAACAGCACCACATCTAATCCGCTACCCCCTCCAAAAAAATTAATATTAATCGGAAGCAAGTGAAGTATGTAAGTGATCACAACAAGCATTCTACAACTCTTTGAAGACAGTCCAGTTCACTTGCGGTGGTCTTAGAAACGAATTTTGCTTTTAGTTACCTTCGGACTGTCGCTGGGCATAAGACGTTAGTTACCCAGGTGCTTCGTATTTTTGGTTGTGTTATTACAAGAAGTGTTAATTATTTTCCTTTTTTCTTAAGAAAGGTAAATATTACTTTTAGAATGGTGGAAGTATGTGATAAATATCGTGAAATTTAAATGTATAGTGCAATTTTGCTGATATTGAAAAATATCATTTGTTTAATATTTTTTCGATTAGCCGTGAACGAGATCAAAAAGCGTTCTTTTTAATTAAGAAAGAACAGACCGGATTTCGACTTGAGGATATTTCGACTTTTTCTATAACCGGTTTTTTGGATACTTCGAATGGTTTCTGGGTGATAAATTCTAATTTAGTATTATTTTAAGAGATATCCTGATATTGAAGATGTTTTTAGAGTTTATTAATATTAACTAATTAATTCACAATACATACATATAATTTATATATTTAGAAATAAGCAAAACATTTAGTAACCTTCTTAAAGCGATTGTTCTAATTGTCGTACGAACCTTAATTCCTGGTCAATAAAATTATAATAAAATATTATTCGATTTATCTTGAAATTTTCTTACCATCATACTAAACGCATTCTCCAAAAGAAGTTAAAAGCACTCAGTTTTCTACGAAAATGCATTTTGTATGAATATGAAAATCAGACTATTACCCTTAGCACATCTTGTCGCATTTATACAGAAAAAGTTTACTTGGTTAATGCATGTTAGGTAAAGGTTGTGTTTAATTGTACATATTTCTAAATATTCAAAGTCAATTTGGTCATTTAAACGTGTTAATGAGTGGAATTACATTAAAGAAATTAAAAATTTTGATCGGTTTTAATATGTCAAACTTTAAATCTAGGGTACCTACACTTGGACATTGGAATTGATAATTTAAGGTTCAACCTAAATAGCAGCATGATTAACTTTAATTAATTCGCGGATTAAATTTATGACTAAAAACTTAATAAAATTATATAAAATGTTTTACACATGAAGACCAGGCTTAAGATCAAACGATTTTAAAAAGCGTGTGTTGTGTAAAACGGAGGTATTATTGCAACAAAATCATATACCCTACTGATAAAAAAAAAAAAAGTGAGCACAGCAAAATATTCAATCAATTGGTACAATAAGGCTGGTAAAAAGTAATCAGACTTAAAATATTGTGACCAAAGTATATTTTTAAGTATTTCGTAAATGACAGCAATAAATATTTAGAAAAATTTTGCTTATATTTATTTACTAATAAGGTATATTTCCACCTCTCTTTAAAATTTCCTCTAATTTCCTTGGCATGAACATTACTAACTTTTCAATTAAATACCATGGAATTTGATTCCAAGCAGTTTGTAATACTATCCAAAGTTGATTAATGTCATTTATGAGATTTTTTTTGGATTTCTCGATCCATTTGGTCGCATAAATTCACAATGGGATTCAAATCTGGACTTGAGCCACTAAACCATTATTGGGATATTTTTCTTTTCGAACCAGGTCTTCGTCTTCCGGACAGTATGGCATGGCGCATTATCCTGTTGGAAGATGTACTCATCACTTCCGAGATCCCTCAAAGTGGTAATCAAGCCTTCTTCTAGGATATTTGTGTAAATATCCGCGTTTATTTTTACACCTTATTCAATTTTCACAAGTTTTCCAACCTCTGCTGTTGAAAAATATTATCCCCAGATTTTCTTTAGTTGAGGTTTGGAGGCATTGAGGGTCGTACTGTTTATTGGACCACCTAATGATACTTTGGGGACGATCAGATGATAGACAGAATCTAGATTCATCAAACCATAAAATGTGTTTTGATTCGCATTCGTCCATTCCATTATTTTCCGTTTATAAGCCGTGGTAAGTAAGGGAACCCGTCTGCAACGATGGCTTCGAAATGCAATCTCTTTAAGACGACGTCTGATAGTGTGTCTGATGACTTGAGATCCTGAAACTGTTTGAAAATTTGCCGCGATTTCCACAAATAATGTTTTCCTGTTCTTTAATACTTTCATTTTTAAAGCGTCTGGCTATCTCTCTCTGCCAGTTTTTTTGGTCTACCTGACCCGTAGTTTCGGGGAAATGTTTCGCATTATTTATACGAAGCGATAACCTTGTACACGCCTCCCGTACTAATGATAAAATCTTTTTTTTCATCTCCTCTCTGATGACACGTTGGGATTTTACGATGTCGTGCAATCCAATAATGAATCCTTTGTTTGCTTCAGTCAATTGTTTCCTGGAAAATTAACCAAAATACACTTAATATGGCAAATTCATATTTAAAGCACAGAATTACAATTTGAGTAATCATTTTCTTTTGTGAACAAAACTTTAAGAAAACCCAAAAATAGATAGTACGGTTACTTGGTTTAATTGCTATTTTTCCACGCACTGCCAAACTCAATGAAAATCTACGATCTAGGCATTCAAAACAGGTCCTTTTCTTACACCTTTTCCGTACAGGTAGAAAAAATTGGTGGTAGTTAAGGTAAATTTCAGATATGAAGGACAAAATTGGTGCTCACTTTTTTGTGATCAGTAGGGTATGTTACAAAGTGGAAATACCCTCGTTTTATGAATAAATGTTGTTTCAATGATCTTAGAGGAGTTTGATTAAAATCGATTAAAAAATACGGTAGCTATTCATGTAGTTATATTATAAATTTATTTTATTTTGCAATTCAATATCAAATTTTGTTTATTCTTGCATATTAAAATTATACATTAAAACAATTTATTTTTCGTTTTACATCGAGTCACAACTTCTTTATTTAATGGAGTTGTAAAGTTTATAAGCAGGAAATGTTGTTATTGGTTAAAACTTGTTCTCCTCGATCTGATTTCAAAATGCTACAAGTCAGTGCAGTTGAATTTTTGTAAACAAATACTCGAAAATTTGCATAATTTCGTAAAACATTTTTGTTTGCTGCATGAAGTAAACTTGTGTAATTTTTTAATTGTTGTTTCACTCAATGTTATCATTTTAATTTAAAAATTATCACCAGAATGTGGAAAGGAAAAAAAGGCTCCAGTAAATTAATTATATTCAAATCAAATCCATCCATCCAATCTTTTAGTGACATTCTCAATCAATATCCGAGGGGTAAACTAAATAGCTTCCCTGAGGAAGCATTCAAGCAGGCAACCGAACCTATCACCCATCCACCGTCATTCTCAGACAGCCCACAGCCAACATGAAATCTTCTTGGGGTTACCGATGAAAGCTGATGAATTTCTCCCCGGGGCGACAAGGAAGGAGGGCGAGAATGAAAATTATTGACCTGCATGCCCCACTTATTGAAGTTTTGATTGCACATGTCGCAGCCACAAACTTATTTCATTATAATCGAAATTTTCTTGCTGAGCTAACCTTATACCACTAGCAAAATCTCTAACAGTCTGTGCTACTTCTGTCGGATGGGAGAAATTCTCTGGTGATATAACTTGAAAGAATTTAGTTGCTTGAATTATTGAAAATATTTTGTATTTAACGTCTCCTACAAGACGTAGAAGACATATAGAAGGAAAAAAATTATTCAATTTTTATACAAAAAATTTTGAATATCGTAAAATAGCCCTAAATATTAGGATGACTAATATACCATATTTTCTGAAAAGCTTATTCATAAGAAATGGTTACTATAGTCCAACCTTGTTAATAATTTAGAAATATATTTTTATTATAATACATCCTACATTGTTTTTATTAGACTTAAAAATATACAACTTATATAGATTAATAAAATTTAAAACCAAAATAATTTAAGGAGAGCATGATGTATTTTAGTTATTATTTACATTCTATTATAAGGGGGTAATAATTGCTACGTCTCTATTTAATTAAAACAATATATGTAGCTCCATACGATGTTTTTTTAAAAAGAAATACAAATTTTTAAAAAATAAACTTTTAAATAAAAGGCAAATTGTGCTGCTTCATAAGTTCCCGCTCAATTGTTAAAAAGCTTATAAATCTTCAGCTTTCCTTTTAAATTAATTCTATTAAGACTAAGGTCTTATTTCCAACACACCATAAATTATGTGTTTTCCAAAAATTAAAAATACTCAAGAACTTAAAATCAAAATTTATGTTTAATCGTTATAGTCACCTGAAAACGCCCATTTCACGTATCCCGCCAATTTTCAAAGGTCACTAAAAATGTTGATTCCAAAATTAGCGCATTAATCGAACACACATAATCAAGATAGAAGAAAATACCGATCTGAGTTTGATTTATTATATAGTTATTCTTCGTATTTCATATCCTCCACGCGCCACTAAATATTCAATAATTAAGAATAAAGAACTTGTGAAGATTGTTTTGTATATAAAATCATTTGGCGCTATTATTAATTAACATTAGGAAATATTAATTTACGTTTGCTTACATTACACTTTAGCCTAGTGCGTATATTATTCATAGATTCTGTCCATTCAGCAAAAAAATTGTAGTTTTCCTCTCACCTACAGCAGTTTGAACCGGGCGAACTGTTATGAAACTTTCAAGCTAGCAAGTTTAGCAAGTATAAAAAGAGAAAATTTGCACCTGTACTTGTTTTTATTTAGTTTTTACTGCTGTCTTATGGTCTACGCGCGAACCGAATATGTAGAACGACCTCAGAAGTTTGAAAGTGTCTTTGTGGTAAAAAAAAAAAAAACTTTGGATTGTCGGGTGTCTGGGGTCAAATGCGGTTTGATTTTATAGTACGAGAAAAACTTTATAGAAATTATTTTATGGTACGTATATTTATTACTAAACCCCTTTTTTCTCAAATATTTCTTAATTATCTCCTAAAAATTAAGTAACATTTTTTTCTTTGGTGATTGCAAAAATGGGCTAAGAGAAAGTATGATTTTTGTAATTTGTTTTGTTTCAAGTAAAAAGTAAAAGTTGCCTGTTAGTAAATTTTTTAGTTCGACAAGTGCGGGGAAATCCTATTGCTGAAAATGTGATTAGCGTAAGATGAATATATTTTGTGCATTACGATTAAAAATTTCAATTTAGAAACTAAACAACATTAAACATATTTGAGGCTTAATCTGTCTGTGAAATTTTATTTCATGAAATATTTGCAGCATCATTAGTTTGTTACCTTACGTATAATTCATAATATTTTTTTTTTTGTATATGCAAATAAAATTGTTTTCTTTTTCATCTAAGAAATTGCACGGTATCTCTTGCTTGCTTCCTATATAAAAATTATTTATATATGCTTGACAAAAAATTTAAATTGCGCAAGATTGTTTTGTATGCTGGATACTCGATGGGATTCCCAAAATGTAACGACGTTTAAAAACACAATAAAAGCTAACATCACTTCGTAAAAGTGTTTATATCGTGTGAATAGATTTAACTATATATTTTTTTTTTTGGGGTTTGAAAATTAACTGAAAATCAACTGAATTTAAGATGTTTTTAAAGAATTGAACAAACTGAATTTTTATATGTGTCTATAACTACCATATACTGAACTAGTCAGCAGTAAAAATTACAAGCTGTCCTCCTTTCCTCAGCGGAAATTTAACACTGTAATTTTAACAACTTTCTGCACCTTTAATTTAATACGCTTTCAAATTTGAATAAATAATTATTAATGAAAAAAGGTTTTTGAATATGTTGTAATTCTCACTTCTATTAAACTTTGGCATAAATAAGAAGAGAATTACAAATATATACAATTTAATGAAGAAAGTAATTCAGTATCAGTCAAATTGATTCGTTTTGGTAGTTCTAGTGTTAAAAGGCGAATGAGAAACATGTTTTCTTAATTGTCAATTAAAGCTTAAAAGTAATGTCTTTAATATTTTGAATGAAAACATAACTATCGCTTAACAAAGGTCAACATAAATCAAAAGATAATTTCACTACTACATAGTTTAATTTAATAAGATAATTTATTTTTATGATTTTATTTTACTAGAGATAGAATAATATTTATAACCAAATAATAGTTTTACATCTTTCTAAACTTTATTTATATTTTTCTTTACATTCCGCAGAAGCTGTCAGTGAACGTGTCTTTCTGAAAAGAATAGTGCCAAAATTATAGACAAGATGACATCGTTAGCACATCCTTTTTATGATCATCCAAATGTAATAGACATACCTAAAGATATGATTGCCGACGTTGAGGAAGTATATGAGTGGTAAGGCGTAATCATAATTATTTCATTCTTATATAACTCTAGAAGCGTAATCTATTTTAGAGGTATATAAAGCCTTAACATATGTATATATGAGGCGTACATATATAAATGACGACCTGTAGGCTAAAATATACCTACTTAGGTCCTATTTTTCCAAGGAAATTTAAGATTGCGATATAAACTAAAAATAAAATACGGTTTTATTAATGAAAACTACAATACGAGTTATTTATTATAACAAAACAAAAACTTATACTTATATTCAAACTAAAAAATTAATGATTGAGTGTGCCACTCGCAGGCGTAGATAAAGTTTTTCGAGTTAAAGATTATTTTCAAAATTTCTTGATTATAAATAAAAATTTATGCAATCAAGATGTTTTTTGTTTATGAACTTATTACCAAATATAAGCAAATGAGAATACACTGCAGTATTACTGAACAAAAGATAATAGAATATAAAATAATCGGGCTAAATGATTAATCACTTAAAGATAATGCCGATTAATTGATACAATTTTAAATTATTAGGATTATAAAACCATATTGCTAAGATAATAATTTACTAACAAAATATTAATCAATTACATACTACGAGGGAGTCTTTCGTTGACGAACAAATAAAAAAATAATAATAAAAGAATTGGGCAGTCGGCTATAATCTATTTTAAAAAATTTTTCGATAATGAGTCTTAGATAAGCGTATGATTGGAGTGGTATAAAATATGCAAAAATCTCCCCTATGTCGTGTATGGTAAACTTCATACTCAGATCCTTAATAAACTGTTCTAAGGAAGTCTACTTTGAAAAATATGTTTGTGTCACTTGAGTTCCATTATTATCCCTAAACCCATTCAAGGCTTACCTTAAAGATGCGTGTGCTCTTTTAAACAAGACATATAAGTCTAATGCAAGTGCCGATAAGCCAAAATTCCTTGGTGCCATCATACAAAATTGCTGAAAGGAAGCAAAACGTATAAATCACATAGCAACCGGGCTGGCTGTTTTGTTCGGGCTCATATCCATAAAATTCTCACTCATTCAGTCGAAGAGCTTTGTATCTCATAAATATGTGGGCATGTGTCGTCCCAGGCATTTCATTTTCAGTTTCATTCATACAAAAGAGATTTCCATCCATGACACAAAATGCCTTCTCCTCTTTATTATTTGGAAGTTTTGCGGGAGAAGTTCATGGGGATTATATAAACAAGAGATATTGGTGGTATGTTTGGTGGTCCCCCCCCATCTTATACGACTTTTCAAACCCAACAATTATTCATTTGCGAGCCCTTTTGCTGTCAATCAATTTTTTGGAATATTTTCGGTTATTCCACACGAACTCTATGTAAATAGAAAAGGACTAAGGATACATAATACTTTATATTGTACATATTTCGCACCGCCTTTCTGGGGCTGAACAATACATTCTGTCTGTCTGTTTGAGCAGACAAGGCTATTTGATCAAGATGTTCACTTTTTGTCAATTTATTTTCAGGATATGCTCCCAGCCAGGTTTTCCGAATTATTCAAAAAATCATGCATATCTGTTTTTACATGCATGTTACGGGGATATTTCTGAAACGAAAAAATGTTTCGAAAGGTACACACAAATTCGGACAGGGTCTCCCAACTTATTTGATAACAGGGACATCATGCTAGACGAAATGCAGTTTGTGTTCGATATGGCGTAAGTTTTTTATTTTTATTATGAGATGTAAATTTATTTTGAGGACTGTTTTAATTAACTTAATATAAATATCTCTGCAGATTTCCCCTTTTTTTCTGCTGTGAACAATAGTTAGAGAAAGATTAGTATTTCTTCAATTGGGAATATAAAAAAAAAATCTTATTCCATTTTTCCAGTATAAAATTGTTATAATTTTGTTTTTGCAAACTATTAATTTTCATTTGGACATTATCAAAACGATTAATATGGAGTCAGCCAGAAACCCAATGTATGAGCGAATCTGCCTGGTTCAAAAACGTTTACCGGTATTTAAAAATTTAAACTTTTACGATGAGTTTATTTTAGATTCGTTTACTGGCAGCTTACAACTACAGTCCTCTTATAAAATTTCTTTAAACTTATTTATACTCCTAATATTTTATAGGCTTAATAGAAGCGATTAAATTCGTATTTTTATTTGTTGACTTCTCTTTATTCATTAATAGTCAGATGGTGGCGCTCCCGAAAAAGACTCCCGAAGGATACAACATTTTGGTCTACAGGCTTGCAGACACAGACCCATCAAAGATACATTTTGGAAATGCCGTGAAAGCCTTCTGCATGTTTAATGATGTCAGGATAAGCGAAGATTGTTCGTAGCTTCCTTATGAATACTTAAAATATTTATTTATTTTTTCTTTTAAAGTAAACATTATTTCCCTTATTTATTTCCAGTAATAACTGAAGGATACGTGGTTGTCTTTGATATGAAGGGTCTCCGCTTTGGGCACTTAACTCGTATACAATTTGGACCACTGAGAACGTTTATGGCATACATTCAAGAGGCCCACCCTGTACGGTTAAAGCGAATTTACGTGGTCAACACGTCGTTCTTTATTAACCAAATTATGACCCTGGTCAAACCGCTAATTAAACATAATCTCCTTTCGTTGCTGACGTTCACCACTTCAGGACCAGATGAAGTTATTCCTTTAGAATTGTTACCGATGGTAAGTACCAAAATTGGGTGCAACCTAAGTTAAGAGCTTGTTTCAGGTGAAACAGAAAATTACATCTGTGCTATGTCTGCTGAAGACAAAAAAAGTCCAGATGGCAAAGAAATTGAAATTTAATATCCTCAAAGAAACTGGGACGGCCAAGTTTTCTTCTTCCAAGCTAAGAAAACGAAAAGAAAAATAAATAAAATGGAAAACCTTACAATTCGTCTCGGAGAAAATCCCTGCCGCTGTTGGTTCTTTAATTAATCTGAAAAGCCATTAAAGTCAAAAGTTACACACTATAGGAACCAGGATGCGCCCAAGTTTGCGGGGGAAGGGGGCTAGGAAAAATTGCAAAAAAGAGCTGATTTCAGTTGTTTTCTCGGAAAGAACATGGCAAAGTAGAATAGTCACAGTACCAACTTTTCCTTAATTCACTCCATCGTGGATTGGCGAAGAACTGAACATGGACTTATTTTGGTGTTGTATATCGAACAGTAGCGGCGACGGCTGTAAAACCCCGGAGGAGTGCACAGAATAAGGGCATGAGACAAGGGAGGAAGGAATGAGGTCAATGATTCTATAGTTGTTCTATCCCAGCTGCAACTGCCACTCTAAATTGAAGTAGAGGATAAACATACATTTTTTGTTTCGGGATCCTCAGAATTGCTCCAAACCTCCTGGGTAAGTAATGCAAAGGATCAGTCCAGTCTCATTGGATTTGTCGTATGCTTTTTCTCTGACAATGTCGGAGGTGGTAAAATGTCTAATGATGTACCTTAATTCCTATGACTGCTCCAGCTGACGAATGATGAATGGCTGAGTGGACACAATTTGAATTTTCATCGTATATCTTTTTGTACGAGTGCCACAGCAAGGTCAGGATAATTTCCTTTATACTTTTAGTGCAACCTTTCTCTACCTAGTGAAACCTATTTTTAGGTATGCAGAGAGGAGAAAAGAATTTTTTTTTTTGTGAGCTACAATTTCTGTAGCACTATGTTTCCGGACTAATTATACTAGCGGTATCTTCAAAGTGAAAACTTTTATATAACATTTTTAAGAGGATGAGAGGATTTCGTGACGAATTTTCAGGACACTTTTGGAAATCCTCCTTTCTATGTTGCTTTTAGAATGATTACTTTAGTTGTACATTTGCTTAAAGTTTCTTCATGATTACTTTAATTAAAGTTATGTACGTGAGCAACAATTGTAAACAAATTGAAAAGGGGGTTTTATAGCTTTTTTATACGGTGTCCAACAAATTCGAATACAAAGGGTTTTTCTTATTTATACATGACACGACTTTTTTGTTTAGCTCATTTTTTGAGTAAACAAATTCCATTATTAGTCCATACACTGTGGCAAAAAATCGAAATTTTATCAGACTTCCTTAGAGAGTTGAGTGCAATGCAAGCTTTACGTCCGATAGTTGTGAGTAAATTTAATGAAGTAATGAGGCCTTGTTAGATTTTTCGTGAGCTGAAAAAGGCAGGATTAAAACGGGATTTTGCATATAAAATTATTAAACATTTCAAGGAGACATCATCTGTTAAAAACCGCGAGGGAAGTGGACGTCCGCACTAAACAATGCATCAAACTTGTGCGAGAGCAAATTCGAAGAAAAAAAGTTCGTCCGGTACGAAAAGTCGCTGGAAAATCGCTAGGGAAGACTTCGACACATTTGATATTCACCCAAAATCTTGGTTTAAAAGCTTATAGAAAGCAGAAAATTTATGGAGTTTTAACATCATACAAACGTTGTGGACGAGTTTGCCTTTTTCGAAAAAAAAAATCTCTTCGTTTTGCAGCAACCACACAACTTTCAAAATGATCGTATATAGTCATAAAGAGTTCAAACATTCTAGAAAACGAACATAATGTTTTGGGGACTTTGGGGAGTTTTCTGTGGAAGGGGTAAGCTCCCTGCGATTTTTATTGAACACGGAATCAAGGTCAACTTTGAGTACTATCACAAGGATATGCTTCAAGCTGTGGTGCTGCCAGGCTGTAAAAGATTGTTTGGAAACGTCTACTACTGCTTTCAGTAAAACGTTGGTAGCGTTGAAAATTCAGTGGACTTTTTGCCAAAGGAAGAATGGCCTTCTAATAGCCCTTATTTAAATCCTTTGGTATTTTTCGCCAGGGGTTACATGATGTCAAAACTCAAGGATCAAACCTCAGTAGTTTAGAGCATTGTAAACGTGTACTAATTAATATTTGGGAGGAAATATCCATGTCACTCGTATGTGTCGCTTGAAATTCTTTTGAAAAGCGATTAACTAATGAAGGTACCAAAAAAACTATTCTTTTTCCGATATTTTAAATGTGATATAATTTCTGGGATTGCCTCCAAATTTTAAAGTTAATTTGATTAGTTCGACCGAACAGACTGACAACTGACTAGAGAATAAAGTTTTATACATTTTGAACAAACAGTAGATTTAAATACCATGTTTATCAAAATATTTAAGATCGCTTCCAAAAAACTTTAGCAAAATATATTAAAATAAAGCTGATATGTGGCATTAGAAAGAAAATATTGTATGAAATTTTGTTGTTTTACAGGAATACGGTGGTCCGCTTGAGAGTTTAGACATTATGCATAAACAGCAACGAGAAATAATAACAAACAAATACCGTGACTGGCTGATTGATACAAATAATTTCAAGGAGCAGAGCCCGCTAGAAAATGATGATAATACCTACAATCACATTTCAAATGAAGCATCCCTAATTCGAACTCTTAAAGACTTAAATTAAATTATTCATATAAATTTATAGGAAACTTTACTTAAAACGAATTTAAGGAAATCAGTGATTGTATATGTAAATTGTGTGGTATAGGAAAATTGTGTTTTTGTTTTGTAAATATTTACTTATAAGATTATAAATAAAAATAACTAAATAAAATTTAAAAACCAAAAAACTTTATATTTTTACCAAGTATGCTGTTGGTGTTACTAAAACGACATTTATGCGTCGTGAATTATTATTATTATATAATAAATTACTATTTTATGACATAATTAATAAAAATCTACGATTTATAAATGAATGGGGAAATTGGTCGCATTTCTTAGCAAAAATTGCCAAATAATCTTGTCTTATAAACGTGTTTTCCGAAGCTTTATTTTTTGAATAAACTGGATATTAAAACAAAATAAAACAAAATATGTGTCAACTAAATTTTTTTTGTATTTATATAAGCTAAGGGGCCTCTGATAGTTCAGTTGTTAGCGCGCTGTCCTACCGTCCCAGAGGCTGTGGGTTAGAATCCCACGAATAACCATGGTCTCCTGCGCTACGTGGTAACACAATAGGCCAAAATTGGCCTAAGTGTTCCTTTATAGGCAGCCACAGCAACCTAACCTAACCTATATAAGCAAGATCAGTTATTACCGTGCATAAAGAGTATTTCCTTAGCGTTTTTAGTTTTTTTCTTTGCTCATATGAATTTCAAAATATTTTACTCAAAAGAAAAATAATGAAACATGTGCAAAAAGTAGTTAATAAAGTGGTTTATGTGTTATTATTACCGAGATAAAATTGTTAGAATAGTTTACCTTATGTTCCCTCAAACCTGTCCAATCAACGTCTATTCTGAACGTCAATTTCTACTGACTATGATCGAAAACTTCACTTAAACATTTCAATCAAAATCTTCCAAATCAATCAACTTAAACTTTCTTTTTAGACTATTCCTAATTCCCATACATGAATCATCAATCGTAGTTAAATTGAATTCCATGATTCATACAAAATCCAGTTACCGCAACCACCTATGTATATACATATATGTATGTAAATCCGTTAAACCAAGGTATAAAGATACAGGTGCAATATCCAAAAGTACATACATATTCTGTTTATAAAATGTTCAATTCATTTTAGTGAGTGAAACACGTTACACTCTCAATGAAGACGAAAGCATAAGTCAATCTCCCAGAGGCAACTTGTTGCTCTAGGCCTCCATTCATACCAGCAAAGAATGGGAAAGTTTCGCGGAAAATTCAAATTTAGATTCAGCTTGTTGTACTTATGGTACATTTTATAGGAATAGTTGATAAGGAAATTTGAAACTAAATGAATTTTATAGGGACAATCTCGTTTTCTAAACAGATTTTCTTTTTATATTAGATGAAAGCTACCAAATATTGAGAGTTTACCTGGGAAAATTAATTTTCCTCAATGAGAAAGAAATGATGATTCTCACACTTCATTTACACCGATATGAAAACGTTGGGAACAAATACAAAAATTAGAACTTTGGTTTTATTGCGCACGCCCAAAAATTTTGCATAGGTGTAGGTTTGCGAAATTCGTGTCTTAGATTGTTAGATACTATCCATTTTGGATAGTATAAGTTCGATTGTAGTATGCGGAAAAAAATTAAATACAAAAAAAAATAAAGAAAGGGGTAGAACCCGTGACTGTATCGCACCAAACTGGAGAAAAGTGTGCGTATTTGTAAATTTACTGGAGTGCAAATGACGTCAGGAGTGCAATTCATTCAGAGGAGCTTGGTCTAATAATAGGGTCTGAGTCTGCCGGAACAGTGGGGGTGGTTTCATTCCCTTTCTTATTTCATATGAAAATCCTCCCAATCCCGGTTTCGTCTCGTCTAGTGATGTAGTTATCTTAAATAAAAAAAAAAGAATAATATGGGTTTCATTTCCAATGCAATAAGAAGGGTGATAGGGTTTTTCTTGTCAGAATAGTAAACTGCGTAATAATTCTCTAGTCAAAATGGGTTTCTAAAAGTAATTAAGAATCTAATGAGAAGGGCTCAATAGAATTACTTTTGGCTTGTGCAGTAATTGCAGAAAATCTTTGATACTGTTCTATTAGAATTTGATCATAGTACCTTCGGTAGGATTATTCTTTTAACGATAAATTGGCAGTACGATATCCTTGAAGCATGAACTTATTACAAATTTTAGTCTATAGAGGTGGAAAATGAAATTAACAAGTGTCAGAGCGCATCCCACATTATTGTCTAAAGGGCATCTGGGTAAATATCACGTTACCGTGGATGTATCTCTCTAGCAGGGAAAATATATTGATAAATTTAAGTAGGATGTAAATTTTATTGTGGGCAGCTGCATCTACGCTTTAAATACCACGGATAACTAAATGTCGCACACTTTAAACCGTATCAAATAAAATATATAGGAATCCTACTAGACACTATAGATCATGATAATGTTGAACACTTTGAAAACCTTTCATGCAGGAGGTGCACAATAATAAACGCTCATTCAAATTCTCAATTTTAACTGTTGGACTGTAGATGGCGCTTGCGTCGAATATCCATAAAGTGAATATGGTTAACACAAAACGTTTGGTATTGTCATTTGGAAGATGCCTGGAAGACGGCCTCGTTGCCTTTTGACTGTACATGAGACGAAAGAGGGTCTAGAGGGAATTTTTCCAATGGATCATGCGTGGATAGTGTGCTCCAAGAAATCATTGAATAAATGTTTTTTTTTTTTTTGTTTTATTTCATTTACTTTTATTTTATATTCCTTTTTTTTTTTTTTTTTTAATAAAGCACTTAAGGGTTCCCTGAGTAAGGAACCTTATCAAACGCATTCCCTGCGTCTGTGCAATCATTAGACTGGGGGAAAAATTTCTACTCCTTTAGTGGGTATTAGGGAATACGAAAAATTGAGATAGACTTTCCATTCCCCTAGCTCTCTAGCCTGGGAGAGTGAGCGTATAAAAGTTTTTTTTTTTGGGGCCGTATGGAATTAACCCCTAAAATCGATGTTTTCAACAATCATTTCTTGGCCGTCGTCGTCGCCATATACGAGTTGAGTAGTATTCCGTAACGGCAGCGGATAGTGACCCATTTTTTTATGGGAGCGGGCGGGCCGTTTTAATCCTCTAGATTTTCTATTTAATTGTTAACAAAAATATATAAAATGTATAATATTTGCTAAAATATCATTAATTTAAATAAAATACAAAAAAAAAAAACATCAAAATTAATAGTTAACTGTGAGGAAATTTTTTGAGAGGATCAAACAAAAAAAAATTTGTTTTTTCTGTTGCGGTGTGCGGAAGAAAAAAGCTTTGCTTAAGTGGCCAAGTGGGCGACCTTATCTGGTTCAATATCATTACAGATACAATTTAAAGTGAATGCTAGCGATATTATCCAATGAAGTTTGTTATTTTTGCTATAGATAAGAAATAAATAAAACTAAACGGGTTAACAACTCAAAGAAACGGGGGGAAGAAAAAAAATACAAGTTCAGTGCATCTAAAGGTAAAACAAAATACAACCTCTTCTGCATCACAAAAAAAAAAGGGTTTTCTGCCTGTTTTAAGGAAAAGTGTTTCTTTTGTGAAAATATTAAGTTAAAAAACAAAAAAATATATCAAACTTTTTCTTGTTTCGAAATTATTCATTTTTTAAAGAGAGAAACAAAAAGAAAAATCAGGGACAAGTAAAGCTATAGCTTTATATTGAGAAAAAAAAAATAAGAGAGCTTTTACTTATTCGCAGAAAGTTTTCTACTTTTTCCAGGTTTTCCTATATACAAAGAAATTTTTATAAAATTTTACACACTCACTATCATCACCCCATACATTCACTAAATACTCGATTTTCTCAATTCTCACATCAGTGAAATTAAAAAAAAAAAAAAAAGGAGAAAACGAACACAATTTTCCAGATCGTATTGAAGACCGTCCTACTTTTTATAAAATGTATGTGTGAGGTGAACATAATTCTCTTATTTTTCCTGTCTAAAGATTTTACTAATTATCGGTTTCATAAATAGCTACCATTTTCGGTTTGATTATAAAAAGTAATAATAATCGACACCAGTTTTGGTTCCTCGTCAAATATTTGATCTTTTAGTTTTTAATCAAAAACAAATATATCCTAAATTTTAAGGTGCGAGCTTCATAATTCCGGCGAAATCTTAGAAGACCTCAAAAGATATTAAATATAAAACGTTCTTTACAAATTTGGAATAAATATTCTATATAGAATTTCAGCTTTTATTTTAATATTTAAAAATTCAGTCTTTAAGGCCAAGATTGTGTCTTAAATGAAATTGTAAAATTGTATTTTCAAATAACTTAACCTTAATAGAAGATTTATATAACTTATAATTTCACTATTCTGCTATGTTCCACTTTTAAAAACACTTATGTAACGGTTTTATTTCATGATATTTTTTCACAAATGAAAACACTTCTTCAGGTATAGTCGAAGAATTAATAAATTTTTGGATTTTTAACTTTTTTGAAATTATTACGGAAATTCTATTAGGAGATATCGTTTTATTTAGTATTTTTTATTCACTTAGGATTGTAATAGGCGAAAATCAGTTAAATTAAATGAAAATATAGTAAAACAGGGTAATATTTTTTGATTCTTCAGTTAGGAAATTTACTGAGCTATGTATAAGACAAACATTACTGGGGTAACTAGTTTATAAACCTGATTACATATTTTGATCTTTGGTACTCAAAATTCTATGAAACATCTAGGTTAGGTTAGGGTGCTGTGGTTGCCTAGAAAGGCACACTTAGGCCAATTTTTGGCCCATTGTGTTACCACGTAGCGCAGGAGACCATGGTTATTCGTGGGATTCGAACCCAAAGCCTCTGGGACGGTAGGAGCACGCTAACAACTGAACTATCCCCAGAGGAGGCCCCATCTAACATCTAAGAGAAAACATCTAACAATAAATGTTTTTTTTTAAATTAAATTAATAACAAAAATTTGTTTAGTTAAAATTAATCTTCTGCTTATTTTTTGGCACTGATGTAAACTGGTAATCTTTAAAGAAATAACTAAAAATAAAATCCTAATAAAATTATAAAGAGCTTTACACGTTTTTATTTTATAAAGAAATGTTGGGATATAGAAGGAAGTTTAGATAATTAATTTAACAACAATATAACAAAATTAAACAAAATGCATATAAAGAAAACAGTAATAGAAACTTTGTTTGCCTTGTTCAGACAAGCTACTGAGATTAATTCGATAGTCGAAGAAAGTTTTGGATATTGGAGTTATTAGGGGAATAAATAATCAAGTTTGAATCAGGCTTGAATCAATTTAAGCCAGACTTAACAAGAAAACAAATAAAACAAAACTCAATCACTTTGCGTTACGAAAATGGATTTTTTAAGGTCAAGCATGACTCATTTTTTATTGTCCTAGTAATTGAACAACATTTTTTTTTGTTTATATGATGTTTATATTATTTTAAATACAACATTAAGAGTGAAGCGATAAAATTAGGATTTGAATAAAAACGCACGATTTTAGATAATTTGATAATTGAGTTGAATGTTGATTTAAGTCAACATTTATTTAGCTGTTTTAATACTTTAATTATATTTTACTTATAAGACAGTAATAAAATGGAAAACTTAGTAAAACTAAAAAGTATTTATGATAAAAATTATTTAGGCATACCTGTCCGTTTAAGTGCTCTAACTTTAAAATTCTCCTTCCAACTTTTAAAATTCTTAAAGATTCAAAACTCATACCCCTATTCTATAAAATTTTGATTTTTCTACCTTACATCTTTTCATAATTTCATAATATAACCATAAAAAAAAAACATAAGGAAAACAACACAACACGAAAGCGTTACACAGTGACACAAATTCACTTACTATAAAAATTTCTTTGTAGAATTATTTATCTTGTTATTCTGTAAATAATCTCTAAAGAAAAACTTTAACCTACAAAAAAGAAGTGTTACCGACGTCAAGAAGGAATAAATAATAAAATAGAGAAAAAAATATATATATATATATTGCAATAGGGGGAGAGTAGAAGGCAAAAAAGCAAAAAGATAGAAAATATGAGGTAGAAGGAGGGGAAAAAAAAAAACAGCAAATTATTTCAATATTTGCAGAAGGCTCACATTCTCTCAGTCAACTGAAAATCGGGACGAAAATCTGTAGAGAGAACAAGAAAAGTAACGTGGAAAATACAGAGGAAGAAGAAAATACACATTTTGCTATCCCCGTATTTTATACCCTCTATTTATATATAAAGTGTGTACGTGTACAAAATGAAACTGGAATTGGAATATTGGAAAAAGTCCGCCATTGTTGGGATGCTGTAAATTCCCCCGTAGAAAGAAAATTTCCATCGTATTATATCCGTTTGAGGTTTGTTCAAGTTAAAATCGTATCACAATTTATAGCGGTTATTTGAGAGTTTAAAAAATATATATATAATGCTTGAAATGAGTATAAAATGAATGTGTGTTGTATATTCCATGCCATGGTCTGTCCCGGCGACAGTAGATAAAAAATATCAAATAATGTTTTTTTTTGTTTTTTGTTTTTTGTATGTTGCAACCAATAAAATGTCTCTGGTGCATGTTTCATGTTCATGTTGTATAGTATAAAACGGTGGAATTTCACTATTTGTGTAGTTAATGTTTATTTAAAGTACATCTTCGGTTCAGTGATATAATTCTCTTCTCAGTTTTATTTTCAAATTTTTATGTAATATTTGTTTAATTCCATATCGTGCGGAAAGGTCTGAATAAATTGTTTTATATGCATTCCTTTTTTTTTATGCCATACATTCCTTTTTTTACGCCATACCATAGTGCGGTGCAATATGCAGGTCGACCGAGAATAATCTTTTCGCATACACCTGTAATTAGCGTCATATCTATTCCTGGCGACTATTGAGAAAACGACATATTCTTGCAAAAGATATGAAAATTTTCTTCCTTTCATCTATAATATGTATAATCGTGTGTTATACAAGATTTTCTGTGCATATTTCATAGTTTCTTTGCTTTTACGAATTGATTTTTCTTTTCCTTAAATCTCCTCTTTCCCGGAGTGTAAAATATGCATAACCAATGAAAAATATTAATAATGACTAAATTTTGTGAGTGAATAATTGATTTAAAAAATATATATATATATATCTATATATCTTGTAATCTATCGCTTGTCTAGGTGAAGTTTCTCATCGACACCTCCACTCGTTATTATGGAGATAAAACTTGTTAAATGAACTCTATAAATGGATAAATCATGAAAAATCTTTTGAAGTTTTTTTTATTTGTTGTTTTCTAAAAATAATAATAATAATAATAATAATTCTATGTGTAAATGTTGTTGCCTGCTTAGTAAGAAAGTTATTTGTGAATTTAAAGAAAGCATTTTTTTGCTGTAGCCGCTTTAGAGCTGCTGAGCTAAATATTTGAATCCTGTTAGTAAAAATCGATCCACTACTTTTAAGGTAAGTCGCTTTCAATGTTTCTATTGTAAAAAATAGCGGCATGCTTAGATGTTTCAATTAATTTTAAATTGATATTTAGTCGTAATTATACCTATAAGTTGCTCAAGTTAATTTATGTCTGTATAACTGAAAAAGAAAATTTATAATGTCTTGCATGTTGTAAATTCAGATAATTTATAGATATTTTGATAATTTTTAGTTAAAAAGATTCAAAATCGTTACGCATTGTTCAAATTTACATGAAATTATTCCAATATATAATTAATTATTATAATCTTCGCTTAATTCATCATTTTCATATATACCATAGGTTGAACATTTTCTACAATCAGCTGCTATTCTATTACAAATATTCGTGGTATTCCTGTTAAATGGACAAACCCTTAACAAATAAAAATCAGGGATCGAAAATAACCATTATTTGCATTTTAAAAAAAAACAAATAAATTACAAAAAATAATCTGATCTTATAATCGAATAGGAATTATTTTCCCACATATTGTTACAGGGTATCGGATAACTCTTTATCGATTAACTTTTATAACTCTTCTCAATAATGGGAATTATTTTTTTATTATTATCGGATAACCATTACTTCCCAATGTTTTGTTGGATATAAATTAAGAGTTATTGATCAATTTGCCAAAAATTAAAATTATTGTTCGATGTTTTTATTAGTTTTCAACTAACCATTAGTCATCAATTTATTCTGTTGTTATCAGAAAATCGTATACATAAACAGTTCCTTCTACAAAACTTGCCAGTTTTAATTATACGTCATTTTAGAAATTAATTGCTGAGTATTGAATTTTCCTACAAAAATTCGATTTAATTAGAATTTCTTTATAAAATTTTAAAAGATTATTCCATTTCCTATATATTTATTATGGAAGTCTTTATGGCAGTATTATGCATGTAACTGACTGTTCTCAAAAGTATAATAGAATAATATGATGAAAAATACAAAGTAAAATCAGTCTACTATTGAGAATGTATTGAAATTCCACTGACGGTTAGCCTATTTTAATATAATACTTCTTTACGCTGAAATTAGCATCATCTTAGTCATCTTGATGCACTCTAGAATTCAATCCACAACTATGGGCAATCTTTACATAAAAAGTCCAACATAATACATAGTAGGAGGTTAACTTCACACTATAATTTCCATTGCCTGCTTACCGTTCTATTTTCCACGTGGGGTCTTATGTTATCTGAACTAAGATATACCATAATCATAGACATCGACTGTGCAACGCCGGGCTCCTGTTGCTGCAATTTCCTGTGTTGGATTTCCGCCTGAATTTTATTGAATTACAAGTTAACTCAGCTGAAAGGAGTGATGAATAATTTCTTGAATAAGCTTATTAATTGGTAGCAATATTAACTGGATGCTCTTACCACAAGATACTGTGCAAAATCGTAAAGGACTCATATCTTATCGAACGGACTATGCGACACTTACAAAACCAAAGAAGATATATTGTCTCCAGGCGCTGCAGCTAGACGACAAAACGAAACGCGTATCTAAATTATGAGGACAGATTTATTGAGCTTTTTATCCGACTACGAGACGCCAAAAAAGGATATTTTATTATACATATTGCAGTTTATTTATGTACAAGATGTAGGCAACTTTTTAGTCATTTGTAATCTAAGCGGATAAAACGATTTTCATAAATGCGGTTTTGCGTTCTTGTTCGAACAATCAAATTAGGGATAATGGAATGAAAATTATAGAACTACATTTTTGGAATTGATAATTTTTAAGAAGATGAGTAAATTAATGAATTTATTGCAAATATGCTGTGGTATCCAATTGGGTAATGACTTCGACAAATTTAAATTTATTTTATTCATTAGTTTTTAAAGTTTCGTATTCGAAAACTTTATTTTTCTCTCTGTTTTTTGTTTTTTATGATTTAATTACATAAATTATAAATGATATATTAAACTATTTCGTGTTATATCCTGTATATACTGCATAAATAAATTAATAATTCATACTAATTATTAATTTAGGTACTGTGTGCAATGTACTCATCATCATTATGGTTGATAACTCACAGTAATTTACTTCTTATTATTTTGAAGTACTGTACGTCTTGGGTATTAAACGATAAAAGCGATTCATAAAATATATTTAATCTCAACTCAAATTTGCAAATTAGTTATTTAATAAATTTGCTCATCTAGATTTCGGTAACTCACTAATTTAAAAACTTATATTATCATATCATCTACTTAATTCCTTGATTAAAGGATTTTCGGCCCAAGAGCATTTCTCATAGAAATTGTCTACCGTATGTTTTATTTTATTTATTATTAATTCCACGTTAGTTCTAGTAGTTCGGTGGTAGAAAAGTGCCATATTAGATTTAATATCATTTTAAATATCTTGTTTTGTAATACTTGTTATTTATTTAAATGCATCTTTGCACATTGGGACCAAATGGAAGCAGCATAGATCATAAGGACTTATAGTATAAATTATCAGCTTATTTTCCAGGTTTAATGTAGATTTTCTGTTTATAAGTACCCATTTACCCATTTATATATGTATATGGTTTTTATTAACATGCCTACTTATTGTGCCACGGAAGATATATGTTTGCTAAATGTAAGCGTTTTGTCTAAGGTTATACCAAGGTATTTAACATTGTCAGACCATACAATTTCGGACCCATTTAGAATTAGATTGTTACTGGGAAGGAATCGTTCATTTCGTCTGCGTGTAAAAAACATGGGTTGGGTTTTGCACAGATTGAGTTTGATTTTCCATTGGTGAAAATAACCACCTAGTTTATTAAGTGCTGTTTGCAGATTCAAGCAAATGTGTGAGGCATATTCATGTGAACAAAAGATGACAGTGTCATCATTAAAAATTGAAGAGGAACAATTTTCTATTTGTGGGAAATCCGCGGTGTAGATGTTATAGAGTACTGATCCGAGAACCGAACCTTGTGGAACTCCTACAGGGATGGGGAGTTAATTGGAAATTAAATTTAAATAGGAAGTTTTTAACTATCCCTATTAATTCAACAGGAAAACCATAGCTCTTCATTTTATGTATTAAGGCATCATGCCAGAGAGAGTCGAAAGCAGCCTACACATCAAGAAGAATTAAGCTAGTCGATTTTTGTGTGTTTTGATATATCAAGATAACTTTAGTAGGGCATGATATGTGTTGTGTTCTGGTCTAAATCCAAACTATTGATTGGGTAATATTTTATGGTAATCAATAAAATCCATGACTTTCATTTTTATAACTTTTTCCAATATCTTGGAAATATTGCTTAGGAGACTAATGGGTCCGTAACTAGAGGGATTTTCAGGTTGTTTACTAGGTTTCAATACCGGAATAATTTTAGCAACCTTCCATCTCCGCGGAAAATATTGTAACTTAAGGCACGAGTTTATAATAAAACTAAGGTATACAAGTCCAGGTTTGGAAGTACCTAACTTTAGACAAAAATTCGGTATTCCATCGAAACCGGGTGTCTTATTAGGTCGATAGCATTCTATTATACTTTCAATTGTTTTTGGTCGAACATACCATGAATTATCATTTACGTTGTTGAAAAAGCAAGGTGAGACAACGAAGCGGCAACTTGGTCATTTGTCTTAGCGTTGCTAAGGTTTGCAGAAACAGTAAAGTAAAGACATAGAAGCTCCGCTTTTTCGTTACTAGTGAAAAGAGATTATTAGGTCTACTGATAAAAGATTGTTTCTTTTTTAATGAAAACTTGAAACACAATTTTTGTCATATAGGAAGAAATAAATATGCAATGAGATTATGATGTATTTATTGTTTCTATTAATTTTATACGTTAAAAAATCCTTAGAATCTCTTCTACTTAAACACTAGTTTGAATTTAAAGGAAAATGTCTAATGTACTCTATGCTTACAATTTGATATAAAGACTCGACCAGTAGAACATTTTATTTATTTTATAACTAATCCCTTCATTTAATAAATTCCTTTAATTTGACGTAAAAAATAAAATGCTATTAAATCGTTGAGTGGAACCAAAGCCATTTCATATATATTTTTATTTTAAATCTACAACATTGTTTAAGGAAAATATTTATATATAATATGTACATATATTTGTAGTTCTCAGGAAGACTAAGTAAAATCGAGTAGAATTATTATATACATAGTATATACATATATGAGCAAGTTTTAAAGTTTTCTAAATTTTCAAAAAAGTTTTTACATTTTTGGTATGGATTTTTGGTAAATTAAAACATCAAAATAAAATTGATAGTTTTAATATTAGGAGTTTTGTGAAATAAATACCTGTAACCAAGGGAATTCCTCTGCAAAGTGTAAAAGTTACGGACATTTATAGCTCTTTAGGGACTTGCATGACTGGAAATACCATTCACCTAATAGTTTGCATTACTGATCTAATAATAAAACGAAAAACAACATTATTAATGTGCATAACATAATTTTAAATTATATTTAAACGCATAGCACCAAGAACACTATATGTTCGCAAATAATTCGTTACTTGTTTCCATCTCTCAAAGGGAATAGAGTCAGCATATTTCTAGGTTAAAGAACATAAAATTGTCAAGTTACTCCCTTACTTCCACTTGCTCATGTTAAGTATGTTCTAAAAATATTGCACTTCCAATTAGATTAACATTTTTAGCGCGAACACGCTATAAAATAATTTTCCCATAAACCATTAGTATTATCCCTCTAAGTTCATATCGATATCCTTTTGCTTCCCACGAATAGCGTTCGGGAGCCACTTACGAATGTAAAACACAAGTTAAGTAGGCTATTAAAGCATATTTCAATTGCAAATTGCGTGAAAGCTTTATTAAATCTCCTCGACAATATCCAAAGGTATCCAAAATATTTCCTTGTCGTGGCTGCCCAAGAAAATTTATATAATGAGGTATAGCTGGTAAAAATATGGTCTATATTTTATTTTTCCACATAGAGGAAAAGAAACATAGTAATTTTTTTGCGTGCAGGCATTTTTGACTTATTACGCCATCAAATAAAATGGGAACATCATTAGGAGCTAAATTAACTTCGTTGTAGTATGCGAATTTACTTGTATTTGTGGATAGCAATTATAAACGCAATGCTACAGAGTTTATCTTACAATAAATCACAGACTATAATAAAATATACCATCTCTCTATAGTGGACTTGGGGCTAATTTTCTTTTTGTTAAAACGGAAAAGTGCGATTAATGTTATACATATCTCACTGATTACAGTTTAATTGCGACGAATCGCGGAAATGTTTTACTCTTGCAGTTTTGCAAAATATTCTGAGTTTTTTCTACATACAGCCTTGAACTCAGCCGCAGAAGTAATGGCTTACAAAATTTCCATTCGAAATACACAAGCGATTTTCAACAGCATTTTTAGCATAACGTGTGCGCAGTACCAATTAATTAATCACTTTAATGAGATTCTTTTTCCATTACATGGTATTTTTAATTTTTTCAATAAATAAAACATAAGTTTTTGCAGTTTGGATCGATTATTTTAAAAATTTTAATTTTTCAATCATGTTGTTTTTGTATGCAAACATTTTGGAATGAAAATATTTAAAAATAAGAATTTATTAATAAATTACACATTACACATTAAATTTACCCCTTAAGAACATTCTAGAATTTCAAAATAACCAGTTTTTAGCGTTTAGGATTTAAGGTTTCAGAATTCAGATATAGTTTTGTTCATAATTTTCTACTAAATATCAATTATGCAATATTACGTGCGCATATTCCTTAGTTTGTACATATTACAAGGGGATATAAAAATTATTACTAATCAGTAATTGTACGTTTGGTGCAAATAAAATAAAAATTAAGTTTAAATGATTTTAAGTATAGTACAAGCGTTGAAAAAACATAAAATAAGTAAGAATAGTCTCAATACATGAAATCGAACTGAATCACTTTTTGACACCCTTAAAACAGACTCGGGGGTAACCAACCAACCGAAAAATAGCATAAAGGTTCCACCTTTTTCATGTTATACTCTGTCTATCACCCAGACGAAGCATCTTCGTTTTCTCAGACCAGTGATTTTAAAACGTTTGCCACAAACAAATACGAAAGCCACAAATTCTCGTCTTGCTTCTCTATCTCAAAAAAAACAAAAAAATGACATTTTGAATAGTTTTTGCTGAGAAGTAGAAAAAGCCTTTGTGACTAAAATTGAAATGGATCCAAAAAATGGTCCAGATAACTGGGACACGTTCGCACAGTTCTGGAAATCATAGCCATAAAACATCTTTAAGGCATGCCGAAACGATTTCACAAGTGAACCCATTTTTTGGCTGAGTTTGCTCTTTTATCTAACGATGCAATGCGCTAGTGCTACACGTATACAAATTTTAGTATGATTACATTCAAAAACTTTAATAAAAATTCTTTTGCGCCTCTTGTTCCATTGTCCTCATTTCAAGGAAGATGCTGATGAGATATCATTCGGATAGTGGACGTACGCGACATACATTCTATTTTTCATCCTTTTTTTCTGAAAAATTAAGTCTAGCGTGATTTCAGAGTATTTTAGTTATATACATTGTATATTTTATAATCATTGTCTAGAAAAGTAATTAACCCTTTGCATTGCACTCCAAGAATTTGTTGGCACAGTCGAAATGCCACATTTGCAATAAAATTTTTGAAGCATATCTGAAAACATTGCGCATTGTGGTGAAATGTAATAGCCAAAATTGTTCATATTAAAAAACATGAGTCGACAAAAAATTTGGTAACATTAAACTGCGAATATTTCTAAGCTTTTACGTACATAATGTAAATTTGAAAAAAATATAGAATTACTTTAATTACAAAATTCATATCTTCGAAAAAAATCCCATTAAAAGTGTAGTACTGAACATTTTCACATTATATGTAATAATAAAGTATTGTAACACTACTAAATTTAAATTCTTTTTTAGTTTTAATGCGATAGTCAATTAATTATAGACCTATTTTGGAAAATACAGGGTGTTTTACTAAGGTTTCAACAGGGGTATGCCAATCGATTCTATATGGTCTACCGATCAATGTCAATCAAATCTGTTCTTTACCCCTAAAATCGCAATTGAAAATTTTGAAGGGGTCAACCCAGAAAATGCTTTATAAGTATTTTCCAAAGATCATCAAGAACAGGCCAAAAGCTCTAACCAATAAGTAATTTCTAAACAGCCTCGGTAAAATTCTCCCATTAGATTAGATATGCTTCCCATACTTTATCTAAATTCCAACAAGAACGAAAGAGACAATAAGAGGCAGCCAAATATTCTTATCTACAGCACTTACAGTGTAGGCAATAATTTGCAGCGCTATTTTATCATGCATTTTTAAAAGCGCAACAAAGTCTCTGTTGCGCTGTGTGCCTATGCATGCGTGGTGTTAGTGCCGTCCCCGCGCAATGTTGCAGCATAGGAAAATTCTGAATCAGAGAAGGGAACTGCCAGGTAGCACACTTAAAGCATATATACAGGTGTGGGTTGTTTACATTTTTTCACTGTGCACTTTTAAAGGCGGGACAAAGTATTCGAACGTGTGCTCTGCTCTGGGTAATTATATTGCTATTTACTTTTAACAAAATCTGCAAGGTCGGTAGGCTAACGGGACCAAGGTCGAAAAATGATAAGAAAAAAACGTCACGAGTGTCACATCTTTTTTTAGATGACCTTTGGGTCCTTTCAGAGACATCATAGAATGCTGATTCCGAAGTTATACGTATTCCAGAGGTTCAGCACTACGGAGCAGATGCTCAGCCCACTTTGATTAACAAGGCTAAGTCGAGGCTCCAGCATCTTCCCTGCTCCATAGTGCAGAATCTCGAACGCGAACCCGCCGTCGGATTCGATTGGGGTTTTTTTTATCTGAGAAAGGCCACATGACAAGGAGGGAAGCTTTTCCTTAGAAAAAATTTAGAACGGGCAAAACGAAACACTAAAGTCAAAGTTTAGACTTTGAAATTGCCATTTTCGAAGTTTGATGCGGTCTCTCTTGCTTGTTTGTTGAGGGATTGGATCATGAGTGGTATCGGTTGAAACCTTGAAGGCTCAGCTTTAAATACCAACCAGTATCCTACGATGTCTGTAAAAGAACTTATAAGGTATTTTCTAAGTTGTCCCGTCAAAACTTTCAATTGTGATTTTTTTAGATGTAGAAGACCGATTTTAGGAGAGGGGGTCTCCGAACAAACGTTGATCAGGAGACCATGTAGAATCGATTGGCATTCTCCTGTTCAGATCTTATCACAACACCCTGTATATATAAAAGAATTTGAATTTTGGATTTGATCAGATTATCCATAGGTAACTTACTACATTAGGCTGAAATAGAAATGCTATTTTGAAAATGATTTGATTTTCGTATCTCCGAGTATTTTTTCCATTTGGCCGTTTTTTTTAGGGAACTTATAAGAGATGAAGTTTTTATTATGCCTGTTCATGCATACCTTTTTGTATTAGCATAATGGGTTAATGGTCACATATAGATCATAAGGTGAGTTTTTTTTTTCTCGGAAAACCTTATAAATTTCTTAATTTGCACGAAATCTTATTTACTTTTGTAAGTTATCCATTTGGTAAAAATTTAAATTCTTATTAATATTTAAAAGAAAAATTCTACAAAATCATATTTAAATTTTTTTATATTTACAGACGATGTCATACGACCCTCACGGAGCGTCTGACGCCATGTTAGACTCACTAAGTTTACAACTTCGTGAAGCCGAAGCTCGTCGTGCTGAAGCTGAGCGTGCTCATCAAGTAAGACCTAAGATTCTTCGTTTTTTGTATTTAATAAAATGCAACAGAAGCGCTTAACTCTTTTTGCTATTTGAATTGATTCCACGCTGATTTTCAAATACTTGAAATATTTAATTACTTAATACAATTCCTTTATTTTCTTAATTTAGATGTTTAAAATTCATTGAATTTCACATTTGAACGGAAGTTTACATTAAAAGTAAAGCAAATTACTAACAAAACATTGCATACATTTAAAACTATTGTAGTAGTCATTTTAAAGTAGACTTTGTACTTATTAGCATTATAGCCTTTTACAAGTAGAACTGTAGAAGAAACTTGCATTACCCACATTCATTAGATCAGATCATATTCAAGCTTTTATTGAAGTAGATTTAACCCCAATTTTTAAGGGATGTGATGTTTTGCCCTCTTTATTATTTAAATCACCGCGATCAATCAGTAAGGGAAGAAATTTAAAGAGAATTTCACTAGAAATCGACATTCGTGCCTAAAAAAAATTCCTACTCTACATGAAAAGATATCAGAAATATTTTTTGAAACGTTGCCAGATATTTTATTTCCTTGGCAATAATGTGAAATGGGAACAGGACTACGAAAGCCAATGACACCAAAAAGAAAAAAAAATACAGCTTAAATTCAGCATTAGCAGTAAGCCAGAAATGAACCGGCTATAAATATCCTGCGAGAAGGCATTCATTCATTGGCAGGAATGCTTTTTTCCTGAATGGGCTCTAGCTGAAATGGGTTCCTCGTTCGATTGAAGACGATGAAGGAAATATATTGTGTTCGATAATTACTTCGTCCTACAAATGTTAACTCTTTCGCTGATTGAAAGAGATGTTTGTAGACTATATAGTAGTTTTTTAACATTTCGTATTAAAGCCTTAAAAATGGGTTTCACACTATAGTAAAACGCATTGCCAAAAAATAAATTGGTATTAGTATGTAGGAATTTTCAAAGTATAAATACATAATGTATGTACATATGTATTTATGTCCATAAAATTTTTATGTTTAATGAGGCTCTAAAATACTTTTCGTACCTTCACAATAAAAGTTAAATCGATTAACGAGTTTATTTAACATAAAAAAAGCCCTTAAATGCAATATGATCGAAAGTTAAATCGAACAATTTTTATAGGGCTATTTGATACGTAAGCAACTTTGAAATGAAGGAATTATTCTTATCAATATTCGAATTCTACATTTATAAACATTTTTAGTTCAATATAAAAAGATTAAAAATTAGATTTGATAAAAACGAAAAATTTTTTTCTGTTTGCACGCCATTAAACTAGCTCGAACTGCACTGCTATGACAAAAATTTTTGCAAATCCACAATCTGCCAAGTCGCTTTCATTCACATAAAATTTGCAAAAATGTAACAATTTGATAATTTATTGATTTTATATGTTTTGCACAAATGAAAAAAATTAATTTCAAGATTCAAAGTTATGTCATTGACCACTAACAAAATATTTTGTGTGACGAAATAGATGTTACGTTGCTTTTAATTAATTGCAAGATAAATGAAAGGTTCAAAGAAGATGCAAGCAGTTATTGAATCGAATAAATGACTGTCGGAGTAAATAAAATTAAACAAAACTAACTTATTCTATTTTCGAATCTATTCTTAAATTATGCTAATTTTTTAATAACTTATTATCGAGATACTGTTTAAAGGGGCCCGGTGATCTAGCGCCCCCAAAAATTGAAATATTTTTACGATTTTTTATAAAAAAATTAACAACAACGATGTTGAAACTTTTTAGGTATACCACAGTACTCATGTTGCATACAAAAATGTTTGTTTTAAATTTTAAAAAAATGAATAATTATGTTAAGAAAATCGCTAAATAAGATCCCCTCAAAAAAAATGTGCCTCGACGATGTGGTAGATTTTGAGTCTTCTATTTATCTACAAAATAAAAACCTAGAAAATTATTAAGTAGTATGAGTGTAGCTATGACTGGAACTAGGAAAAAATTGAAAATTGGTAGAATGACGCACTTTGAAATTGAAATTTTTACAGATTATTTTCTTAACAATTTTTAAATGAAAAATATACGAATTTTTTTAAAATAAAATTTGATTCTAGTCCCCTAAAGACTTCGCTTCGTTCGCCTGCCTGCTAATAAGGCTGTAGACCCTGATATACTATCAATATCCTTACAAAAATGTAATCTTAAAAGTCTATACTTTCGAAATATCAAAAAAATCTAAACTGAAATCGAATTGAAAATTCTAGACCATCTGGACCACTCTTAACACTTTGGTGGCCGGAGATACATTTACATGAATTCAATTTACTGGCGGTTATCGGCCGGAGTCACATTTACGTAACTTAAATTGTGTTACCGACTCTCAGCCTAAATTTTGTGATTTCGCTTGATTCACTGTTGTGATGCTTGTTATTATCAGTTTTTTCGGAAACTTAATATCTGTAAATAAATATTCTCTTCGTGCAGCATTCCGTTGCATATTGGGAAATGTTTTGCAAATTAGGAAGGAAAGGAAATGGTAATTTTAACAAAACCTTCCTGAATAATAAAAATGCTATGTTAATTTTAATAAATACGGATTTCCTTTTTTTTTATAATAATAATGTCTGTGTGTTTGTTTTACTTTTATTTGTTAAAACTTGCAAAAAGTACCGACAACAAATACAAAACAACTCTCTCGTCAAAAAATTAAGAGATACTTTTGATCAACGAATTACTTAACAAAAGTTTAAAGTAAAATTGCGTTGGGAAACGAAAATCCAAAGTCCTAGGTTTACAGAATTCGTCATTTTGATATATTTTGAATTTCGCAAAGAAAAATGCAGATATGGTTTTCATTTTTCACCTACGATTACTCATCAAAGGACCTATAAAATGCCATATTTTTATTTTATATAGGCATATTAGATATCAATACATATCTATAACAAAGAAAAGTTGATTCGAACAAACACGAGACTTGGAATGCTTTACTCAAAATTTGAATTTCATAAATAACAATAAGTTTTCCAAAAAATCTCCGATATTTCAAAACAAAGAGACCATCCTATACTAAATAATAAGGGTTTGTTTTTGTGTTGTAAATATAGCAATTTATAGCTACTTTGTGGACAGTTATGAAGATGAAATTTAACGCTTAATAACACTGAAGGGTACATTATCAACCTCAATTATACGTTTCATACAAAAAAAAAAGAGATTTTTTCGGTCAACTCATTAATAAATATAAAAACAAGAAAAAGCGAATGGAGAATGGATCCCTGTGGAGTTCTATGTCATAAAGAGGAACTAGGGATCAAATATACACCAAAAAATACTGAGACACATTGTTCTGTTCTTTAGCCATTAAATTCCAGATACAAAATTACAAATTTTGTATATGAGACTTACATATATCCCTAACTTATGAGGTCATGTCAGGGATCTCTGAATAAGCTGGATTACATGTTCAGATATCCTGCAGGAACCAGATTAAACACCTGTTGACTCATTCTTTTCCCATTTTTATCGCAAGCAGCCAGAACTTGCACGAAAATAGAGGAGCATATTTTACCTCGATATGTACAATCACATACATCACAAAAATCTCCAATTTATTTATGTCGACAATTTCTTGGTAACTGATAGTCAAGAAATATATACAATATGGTCAAATTTTATTGGTTTTATCGATCTTCAAACAAAAACATCACATCCTTTAATAGTTTGACTTGGAAAATATTGAGTATATTAATCATAGTTTAATAAAATAACAAGCACATATTTTTCTAGAGTATTAAAAAAATTGTTTTATCACAAATTTGTATCAATCAAATCACAAGTGTGCCACTATTATAAAAATTAATCGCGTGAGCAAGTAAATAACAAAACAGCAAAGTAAAAAGATAATATTAAATAATATAATATGTTATGACACCATTAGAAAAAAAGGAAGAATTTTTAACATTATAAACTCACATATATCGGAAATTTAATTTAAAATATAAAACAAATTTTAACCACAAAAACAAAATTTTAAATAAAAATTAAACAAAAATAAAGGAAAATTGTACAAAAAAAATATAAAAAGGGATGGCATGGTGTGTTTTTCAGGAAGCTCTTGCCCAGCTTAGAGGAGTCACAACAAGTTCCGGAAGAGCCAATAGTGAACCAATTGAAACCCTTCAGTCAAGGGCTCGTGAATTGGAGAAAAAGGTCTGTTTTATTATTTTATTTAAAAAACAAAAAAACAAGATAAAAAAGAAACTTTATTATTATATTTCGTAGTCAATTCGTTTAGTTATTTCCATTTTGGTTTCGAGGCAAAAAGTTTGGAATTTTGTATTCCTTGCTTATGTGTTTATGCTTTCGTTTCTTTTGTGTTCATGAATCTATGATTTTGAATAATCGACAACGACAATTATGTACATTCACCCCTGCTATCAGTGTCTAATATTATTCTGCTGTCGCATGTCCTGCCGAATGAAATATCACAAAAACTATCATCAAAGGAGCATAGATTCGCATAAGTGGAATGGTATGTTAAACCAATACCGCAATTCATCGGAATCAATAATGCCAGTCATGGTGTTACAATTGGCCCGTGCACAAGTTTGATATACACTCCACTGAGTATCCTGTCTGAGGTTTACCCAAAGACATGAAGCTAAAAGCTTTTCGCCCCTACACGACAAGAAGATACTTTGCGAACTTCAACAAAAATAAAATTCCTCTTTTTTAATGTTTCCGCTTTAATGGTGGTTGGTAGCTTCTTCCAACAATCTAACAATGGTACAGGAGTGAGAAATAAGGCAACCCCCATTGTGACATACCAAGATAAATTTTTCTCGGTTTCTCGTTTCTCCAGTTTTATTTTATTTTATTTTTTTTTTTTTGCTGTTGATATCGATTGAAAGTCATTTGTCATCTGGGTCAATGCCGCACGAAAATAAAATTTTCTAGATAAATGGAGACGAGTTTTCTTTTTTACTGTGTGTGCATGGTAATTTTCTAGGAGAGAATTAAAAATTTCCCCCGGCACATTGTGAGTTTTTTTTTATTATTATTATATATAATTTTTTTTAATATAAGAGAGCAATGCAATTATATGAGAAAACTTTTTCTTAAAGTACGGAAAATAGGTGAATAATTGAAAATGAGGGCATAATTCGAAAAGATAGAAAGAATAAAAAGCGTCTGGAGATTGAAGAAGGGTCAAATCGTGGAGGCCGTAACGAATGTCCTTACAAGTTCTTCAACTTTTAATTTAAAAAGTGCTTAAGGGCATGAAAGTCTAGTTTCGAGCATATGAAAAATTGGATCTAGGTTTGGAAAAATGTTTATTCTCAAAATAAAAATTCCCTTGATGAATTAATTTCAACAACATGCACATCTACGCTTATTTTATTGAAGTAGTTTATAAAACTTTAATGTATAAATGCAGGGTGCGTGATTACTGCAATTTTTTTGGTGGATATGAGACATTTGTTTATTATTTTACATATGGGGTAAAACGCGTGAATCGGATCAATGTTATGACCTCGTCTTTTCAGTACTTTTAGATATCATGTGGCTAAAATCAAAAATGGTGACCCAAGATAGCATCTAGAAGTATTAAAAAATTGATACATGTTCGAATAATCTTCCTTCACTCAAGGACAACTTCAGCGAAAATCGAATATTGCAATAATTAACAGGTATTTCTGCCATCTTGGGTCCGCCAAAATGCCGCTACTTCGCCCGTATCAAAACCCCTAACCAAGTTCAGTGCAAATCGCATAAACTTAAAAATTTTGCAGTACGTCAACTTGAATTCGTAAATTCTGACAGTCAAGTTGAAATCAGCGACCCCGAAAACCCCCAAGTACGAAGTTTGGCGCAAATCGTATAATCTTAAGGATAGATTTTTTAAAAAAAGAAACCTATGTTCATTCCCGGGTGTTAAACTATTTCCATATCAAATTTAATCAAAATAGGTTCTTGAGTTTAGAAATGAGATCCGGTAACACGGATAGACAGACTTTCACATTTATTATTACAATAGTTGCTTAGAAAATCTATACTAATGATATATAACGTTTTTGTTTTTTTCTACGCTAAGTAAGGACTTTCGCTACACTTCTGTGCCACTAGAATTAAGGTACTGCATCACATTCAGTTTAAAAAATATATTTTCCAACCTACAAATGAACCTACAAATTTATTAAGTAATTTTACAAATGCTTCTGGTCAACTACCTTCTAGGGAATTACATTGAAGGAGTGGCAGAAAAGTTGATGGTGTTAGATAGTATTAATTATATTGTATTGCGTGCTACTAATTAAATATCTTGCATCTTAAACTTAAACATGATTTGTATTTTAACGGAAAATTTAATTTTTGTGTCTTTATTTTAAATACTTCGTCCATAATCCAAATATTAATTGATATTTCGAAAAACTCTCTAATTATTTTACAGTAACACATAAATAACGTTTAAAAACTTCATTACCTGCTAGAAGCATAGGAGAGAGTGGGGCAAGATGGGGTAGTGAGGTAAAATAAAGTACTCCTAAAACTTTCTAAACCAAAAGAAATACGATAATATATTTATAGTATCGATTATATATTTATTATAAGTGGGTAATCCGCCTCTATCAACGTCAATGACATCATAATAGAAGGTCTCATTTTTGCTCTGATTTAACCTGATTTGATTTAAATTTGGCTTTGAATTCGTAGCGTGAGTACTTTATAAAATAAGGAGTTTTTGTGACAAGCTTCATTATTTTTATAGGAATGAAAAAATTAATTTCTATAATGCCATATTTACAAGAGTTTTTTTGGTTTATGAATTTTAGTGTAGAATCACACGAAGGGCAAATTGGAGTAGGTAAATAATGACGAGATTTTACTTAACCCATCTTGCCCTCCTTACCAAATTCAATCCTTTTAGATCAAACATGCTCAATAGGGTTAAGATCAGAATTATTACTTGGCCATGGCAGCAATTTTATCCCTAAACTTTCCTTGTGTTCAGTTATCTACGAAAAGACAAGTCGTAAGACATCTCAGAAAATATCAAACTTTAACGAAAGGTCTTGAATACTTACAGAATGAGCACGATGACTCGGAGCTGAAAAATAACATCTGAGCAGATCCTCCAAAGCTGGAACTACGCCACTGTCGATTATTTCTCTATACCTTGCAGCGTTCACGAACCTTTGGAGAATCAGTAGAGACCCAACTCCCTCCTATGTGGTTATTCCCCATACCATAACATACCATAATTCACCCTATAATGCTTGACTATACTACGTCGAACTCTGGCTATTCTGTCTGATTCCATTAAATTGAATTCAGACTTATTTGAAAAGACAACTCTTTTCCATTCCGGAACTGTCCAATTTCGTTGTTCTAGTGCCCATTTTAAGCGTTTCTTTTTCATTCTGGTTGTAAAAAGGGTTTTTGGGCCGGATTCCTTGACGTAAAACTCATCTCGTTGAGCCTTCGCTGGACTGTCCGAATACTAACTTACGCTCCAGTGACTTCAGATAGTTTCTCTCTTTATCTTGAGGGTGGTTTGAATCGGTTCCGTAACGCTAACTGGGTCTAAGAACGGTCGTCGCGTGATTGTGTTGATTTAGCTTATACCACTTCCATTTTTACTCACTAACATCCCACTATTGTTAAAAGTTTTCAAAAATCTGCGAATTGTTGACTCGTTACAGATTATACTTAGCGGGATTTGTCGATTTGAAAAATTATTCACTTCGCTTAACACTACAATTCACGCCTTTGGTCAATACTTAATTTACACACCTTCGGCATATCAACACATTTTTTTAAAATTTGATCACCTTATTCAGATTGATGTTCGAAATCGAATAAGGACCAAAGTAATATTGACACAGGTATATGTACTAACTTTATAGACTATTCCTGGGAATATCGGAATGATTTCTAGGAAGTAATTAAGGATTAAGTAAGACTTTCTTTCGGTTTTAGAATGGTGAGAAATTGTGTTTAGTAAATTATAATACTCAACCACACCTTGCCCTTAGGGGTAACCCATCTTACTTTGGGTTGACGTGACTAAAATATTGTTCTCAAACTTCTTAAAATACATATGTTCCTATTATAGCAATTATTAAGAATACTGACTATCAAAGGTTTAATCAATAAGGTATTAGTTTTCTACATATGTATATACTAAACAACTAAGTTTTATTAACTATGAAATCTTAAGTACTCCGTGTTGCCCCATCTTCCCCTACGTCTCGTTCCTTTTATTTAAATATAACAAGTAGGCTTTTAGAACAGGTTAATATTTGGTATTCTCAAGTTTCGATTCCAGGTCTACTAATACGAGTATAAGTAAATCGAACAAATTGTTGACCTTAGTCATTGTGTATAAATTTCGAAACTATACAATGTCATCAAAAGGCGGTGCCTTCTTTGTCCCTGGCCGGGCCCTTTACCTAAAAATCAATTACCTAACCCACTGATACTTGAGGTGAATGTAAACAAACTAAAAATAGCCTTAAAATCAATTTTTTTGTCTTTAAAAATTTGTTTTTGCTGTGCATAAAAGGTAACTCTAAAGCACCGAGAAAAATAAAATAAAATCAATTAAACAAAAAAAAAAAAAACCCACCTCCTACCTTAGGCTGCATTGGAAACAGTACGATGTGAGGAGTTACAATTGGAGTTATCGTCTGCAATTAAATCTCGATCTGGTCGAACATCATCGGTGCCGACATCTGGAAATTCGACTGTAACATGGGCGCCAACGACAACTCAAGGATCTGAAATAGATAAAATAATGGCAAAGATTGAACAGGCACGTTTATCAATTGCTAACGTATGTGTACTAGATTCATTAGATGTTCCTTATTTAACATTCTTTTTTAAGTTTTTTTTTCTTCTGGCAAGAGGGTTACTATATGCGAAAATACGTTAGTTATGTTAGATCATTTTAGATGAAGATTTTTATGAATGTTTCTTTATAAAAGCGCTTCCATTTAGTTGTTTTTTTCGCAAAAAAAAAAATAAATAAATAAATATATATATAAAATAAAATAAATGTTTTAGTTACTAAGTAGTGGCTGTAATTACACTAGTCAACAAGAATTTTCCAATAAACCAAGTTGCATTTAACTTCGATACGATTTGTGTTTTATATATCACGAAAATTGAAATAAAATTTTAAATTTTACTGCACATAACCTTCGAAAAAAGGAAAAAGTTACTGAGTTTCTTTAAGACTAAAATTAAATACAAAATTCTGTTAAAATAAATTTTGTACGGATAACTAGAACTGTGCTTTCGAAATTATTTAATAAATTTATAAAAATTTAAATTCTTTTAGGAACCCTTTTAGATTTATTTTTCAGAGACAGAAACTTAAAGCCTTAATGCGAATATTTAATGTTTTTTACATAGTGAGTTTAAATTGAGAAAGAAATAAATTTAATATTATTTATATATATATATGAGCCGTATATTATGAAAGTGGCGTAAGTCCATAGTGGCATAAGACCGATGTTTCTATATTCTTTTCAAGTAAAATGGATCTTATAATATTTTGGACTTACGCCACTTTCAAAATAAACGGCTCATATTATGAAATTAACAAGAATTAGAAATAACGAAGTAAATGACTGCAAAACGAGAGATTAAATTATACATAAATTTGGAAAACATATAAAAAATGTTGACTAGTGTAAAAAAAATGTTTAAGAGCTTCTTTAATTTTTGCAAGAAAATGCCTTGATTGTTTAATTTTATAAAAAAAAAATTTTTGTAGAGCAGGTTTTGTGAATGAGGAGCTTCTATAGAAGAAAAAAATATAGGTGTTGAAGCGGTTTAAGTCCAGAATATCTTTGGTTTTCTTTCCGTTTCATTACTTAGATTAAAAGAAGGATGTACGGAGACGCGTCATAAAGTGCTTTTTGTAGTTAGATGTTAGTGCTAGCGATGTTTTCTAGTTCAAATAATAAAAATTGTAAGAGAAAAAAAAATAATGATAATAAGGCCTAGATTCCGACCTAGCTGTGAGAATGGATTGATTCGTCTTACTCTGACATAAGCTCATGGAATATTTTTAGGACAATCGAATTCTAGCCGAACTAGAACATCCTAGAACGACAGGTCCAACATTGCAGTCGAGCTCAATAATGTCGTCTGGAATGTCTGGGATAACATCATCAATGGGTGGAACAAGTATGCTACCATCAAGCAATATAATGACATCAATAACAGGAGCATATAGTGGCGGAGGATGTGGTGGTGGCGGCGGAGGCGCAGGAATGGCTGGTCTTAGCGGCAGTATACCTGGTGTGACATCTGTAGCCCATCTCTCGACATCTGTTAGCGGAGGATCTGGCGGTGGAGGCGGCGGTGGCGGAGCCTCAGGAATGGGAGGAGGACCCGGCGGTGTTTCTGGCATATCAGGCATTGGTACCAATTCTATTGGAATAACTTCAAGTATAAGTAGTCATGCAATAACATCGATCGATGCTTCAGGTTTAGGTGGTACGACATCATCAGCCGATAAAGTCCTGGGGGGAACGACTGGAGTACATGTTTCGCCGCTGCCTGGGAGGGCTCATCCTATGACAACCATGCCACCCTTAAGTCAGGTGTGATATAAATTTAGTTTTTTTGTGATATATATATATATTTTTTTCTATTTTTCTATCTATCTATTTTGTCTTTTATGTATATATATATTTTTGCATAAAAGTTTAACTGAACGTCAGTTAGCATGCGATGAATAATAATAAACCTGGCACACGCGTCCGATCAATCAGTCGAATCATTTTATTATTATAGCTGGTTTTATTTTACCATTATTAGAATATAAATAGAATATTTGTTTGTAGCATTATTCGTTTCTGTTTTGGGATTTAAATCTATTATAAAATATGAAAGAGCTTTCTGATGCCACTTTTACTTTTCTATAGAAGGGGTCAGAAGGCTCTTCCCAGAAATAGCCAGAGCAGCATTTCCTACAACCCCTTAGAGCAATCCTGATACAAAATACCTGCACTTTGTAAATATAATATTTTGGTCATGACGAAAACAAAAAAAACGTTCTGTTTATATATTTGCTAGCTTAGCAGCATAGTTGCGTAGGTAGTACGTGTGTAGACCTATTTGAGTTTCATTTAAAAAAAAAAAATAAATAAAACGTTTCGAAACGTCTTTTTAAAAAATAAAATAAATTGAAAAAAAATCTACCGCCAAAAAATGAAGTGACTCCCAAAAAAGATAATATCTCTCACAAAAAACACAAAGAAAAAAATGTTTATAGAGAGTTAAAAAAAAAAGATATATCAAAAATTAAACAGAAAAAAACTCCAAATCCAGATACACACCAACACACATTTAAAAATACAAAAAAATACAAATTTCAGAGCACAACAATGCCCGTCCTGTCACTTCACAATTCATATAATCTGCCATCGGGATCAGCAAGTTACTCTTTAGGTCTAAGTGGAGCACCAGTGGCACCATCCTATACCCATCCATCAATCAGCGGGGTCATGGGTACTGGGGTCAGTTCAGTATTGGGCAGTGGCCTGACTGGGGCACCGACAGGCACCGCTGGAATGTATCAAACAATGGGTACAATATCATCCCTAACAAGCACACTACCACCGAGTTTTGGGGTGGGATCAACCTCCTATGCGACATACACAAATCCAATATTATCATCCAAACTGAAGCCATTGGATGATATCGATTTGGCTGTTGGACGATATGGAAACCGAAGTTCACCATGCTCCCCAATACCTCCAGGAAGCTGGGGAATGGATGGTTTCAGTGATGGAGTCAATCCGAGCTTTATGCATGCGCAAAGGTCCCTCGGGCTGGGCGCATTGGACTTGGAAAGTAAAGTGAAATATATGTCTTCTTACCACACTTCGACCTCTTTCTTTCTTTTTTGTTATATTTTAAGCTCGAACCCATGCCTTTGCCCTAAATGGAACTGGAGAACCTCAGGTAGATATGTTGGACATTCCAGGAAAGGGCCGGTGTTGTGTCTTCATCGCAAGATTTTCGTACGATCCACCAGAGTAAAACATGTCTAACTTTTATACTAAATAGATAAAAAAAAAAAATATATCATCTTACAGGGAATCTGAAGGTGAACTATCTTTATGCGCTGGAGATTATCTTCTAGTTTGGGCCAACGGTGAGCCTCAAGGCGGATATTACGATGCCGAATTACTGGATGGGAGGAGAGGTTTGGTGCCAGCATCGTTTGTCCAAAGGCTGATTGGTAATAATTTGAAATTTAAAAAAAAATATTTCTTCAAGTCTAATAACATCAAACTGCAACAGGTGATGATTTGCTGGAGTTCCATCAGGCTGTTCTCTCAACGTTGAGAGATGCTGATGATGCTCCAGTACCACTTGATCCAGCACCTCTACCACCATTCCCTCCGAATAATCCTCTTTTAACGCATACATCTGAAGATATGGCTAGACTTAGTGAAACGGTTAACGATCCTGATCAGAATGATGATGAAGCCGATAATGGTAAGTCATAAAACAAGGTTTAAACTTTATTTCAATGGTATGATATATCTGTTGCCTTGAACGTTCGTTTTGTGCTTATGTGTATATGGGTCACATACCGAGCTAAATTGGAAAATTAAAATAGTTTCCATGATTTTGTAACACGTTGATTGCCAGATTTTATACAGCTAGGTATTCAGCTATTGCATGTCATCCATACATGGGTGTCATGGCAGTCAAAGTGTTAGAATAGTTTCAATTTTAATGTTATTTAGGGGTAGCGTTATGTTCAGGTAAAAGTTTCGTTTATTTAAAGGTCTGCATTGTACATATTAACTTTAAGTTTACTTTAAAATTAAGCTTTTTTTCTGAACGCTAAAGTGGCGCTACCCCCTAAACTAAAATAACGGAATTATTGAACATGATCTGCTGCGAATAGTAGTTGAGAACTTATAATACTATTAGTAAAATAATTAAAGATTATATTTTGCCTCTGGATAAACCAAAACAATAAAATTTTGTAAACTAGCGACCAAAGGTTCATCCGAGTCTTTAAAATTTTTAAAAAAATACAAAATGACCCTCAAAATCAAAATTAAGAAATAATTCTTGGACAGAACCTACAGAAGCATTTGGTTCGCTTATTTGTTCCTGAATGTGTTTCCTTCCTTAAATGGTATCTGTTGTGGCACATGTACTCATTAGCCAAAAAGCTTTGTTAGCATCGTATTATGATCCGTCCCACAGCTGAATATATGTTCTCCGTGCTAGTTCCTGCACCAAAACATCTAACACTTGAGAGGCAGCTGAATAAAAGCGTTCTGATTGGTTGGACGCCGGCAGAACCGCCCGGATATAACAATATTGAAAGCTACCACGTCTATGTGGACGGTGTACTTAAGGTTACAGTTAAGGCAAACGAAAGGACGAGAGCACTTGTAGAAGGCGTTGATTCAAATAGAGTAAGTATAAAAGAATTATTTATTTTGTTATACATATGTATAACAATTTTTATTTATTTATATTTTAGCCACATAGGATAAGCGTTAGAAGCGTAACACAAAATCGGCGAACATCACGCGACGCTGCATGCACAATGATAATTGGCCGGGATACGGCACATCTTGGACCATCCGCTGTCAGGGCAACCAATATAACGTGTTCATCAGCTGTAATATCATGGCTACCGGCCAATTCGAATCATCAACATGTAGTATGTGTAAATAATGTAGAAGTCCGTACTGTTAAGCCAGGTGTATATCGGCACACAATAACTGGCCTCGCGCCAAGCACACAATATCGTGTTACCGTTAGGGCTAAACATCTTCGGGCACCTGGTCAAGCTCCACCGCCTGGACCACCACCTGAAGAAGCGCCCGGTGCATATACTGATTTTCGTACATTAGCTAAAGGACTGCCAGATCCACCGCAGGTAAAAAGTTCAAAATTTAATTTTCTTACTTTTATATATAGGGTTTTTGCACAACATAATTTTTAAGCGGCAATACATGAATAGAACTGTTATAATCATTAATCCTATTTTACTTATAATATAAAAAACAAACACTACAATACTATGGCTCTAAGGACGCTAAATATATTTTATAAAGCTTTTGTTATGAGAGTGCCAGACCAGAAATACCAAAATAGATCGGAGATCGGATAAAAATAGGATTCAATTACCATATTATGTATCGTATAACAGTTTTTGTTTACTGTTGAATAATCTAAACTATATTTATTAATGTGCTTGTATTAAAAATGTTTCTTCTAAATTTCTAGGATATTCAAGTTGAGGCTGGCCCTCAAGATGGTACACTGCTTGTAACATGGCAACCTGTAAATAGACCACCATCATCTGGACCAGTAACTGGATATGCTGTCTATGCTGATGGGAAAAAAGTTACTGATGTCGATTCGCCAACTGGTGATCATGCACTTATAGACATAGGAAAATTAGTTGGACTTAATCCAAGAGCTGTAACAGTAAGAACAAAATCACGTGATTCACAATCAGGGGATAGTGCACCAACACCAATTCCAAGTAACTAATAACTTTATCTTCTTTCCCTCTTTACTGCTGTTTTATTTATTTATTTCATTTACATTTCCCTCAATTACATATACTATAACTTTGCTATTTTTATTGCTTAATGTATCCGTAGTCCACAGAGCTTTTTCAACTGTTATACTTTTTGCTCTACTTCCCTCGTATTCGTAGTTTTGAGGCTAGATGATGAGCCTTTTTTTTATATATATATATATAAATACAATTAAACTGTCCTACTTCTATGCAACTATTCCTTGCAACAATAAATTTAAGAAAAAAAGAGTTAAAAGGTATAAAAAAATTCAAATTGCACGTTATGTTATTGGTTATGGATATGCTGATTATCATACTCAAAATGGATTCCCTTATGTGCAAGATGTCGTTCGTAATGCAGCCAGGAATCGTCACAACGCCCCACAGAGCGGTCTACCACCACATATGCGTAATCAGCGAGGACCACAACAAGGACCAATGCAGCAAAATCAAATGCAGGGCACCGTTGGTGGACAGATGGGACCCATGAATCCACAACAGCAACAAATTATAGAACATGAAGAGAATTTAAGTGATAAAGAAGTGTTTCCAAATCAAATGCAACAGCAACAAATGGTGAGTTATGATATGCTTCTAATTTTTTTGTAAAATTCGATTTTCTTTTTCCGTTTTTTTATTTAAAAGGAAAATTATATAAACGTAAAAATAAAAGATTATTAAGCACACTTTGCACAGCAAAGCCTACAACAACAATAACAACCATGAACAAAACAAAACACACTGTGGATTCTGAACAGAATTTAAGAAAAAAATATATATATATATATATATATAATTCCCAAAGAAATAAATCAGACAAATTTTTTGAAAATCAGATAAAAATTAGAAAATAAAAAAATCAAAAATCAAAACAAAAACAGGACATTCGAGGTAGAAACATATTACAATTTACTCTAGCAAATTTTTGTTACATTTTAAATGTTAATTTTCAGCTTCTTCTGTTGATTTTAATTATTTTTTTGGGAGCGCATTTATAGTTTTTATTTTGTCTGATGTCCTTGAATACCACGTATATTTTGAAAGGTGGTCCCAGGAAGGGACTCAACTCCTTTATGTGACAGTCTTTTGCTGTGTTTACCCGTCAACCCTTTGTATGTTGAAATCGTGTACGTATTGGATGACGATAAGTGTTAATAACATGCATTTTCATTTAACAAATAGAACAAAACATCGCAATATAAGATTCAGCTCTATTTTCATTTTCTACCATATTTCTCTCTTCAGAATTTTAATGATGTTTCCCTCATTAGTAGCGTAAAAGTATGGTTTAACGTTGTTTGTTTATTTATACCATATTTACTACCGTCGTAAAAAATTGTTCAAATACAGTTGCTATATTCTATATTATTTTTTTCTAATTCTTCTCAAAGTAGTAAACAAGGCTTAAAAGGTTATAAAGTAAGAAACAGGTGTGAGAAGCACAATTCATAGTGAAAGTTGTGTATTTCTTTTATAACTCACTTCATTTTAGTTCGTTTTCCAGCTTTATAAACAAAAATTGCACTGTTGTATCACAGAAGCACTTTTTTATAAAAAGAATCTATCATGTATAATATAAAAAAAATCATTATTCATTTATAAAAACCTCATAAAAAAACTGTCACATATGTTCAAATAAAACAGGTAAATAATCAACTGATTAATGGCGGTATGGGAAGTGGTATACCAGCTATCGAAATAACCAAAGAAACCGGCGATGTAGCATACGAAGCTGAAGAAATCGAGTACATAAATAGACGTCGTAATGTGCCGCCACCTTCAAACACTCCTTCTCCTTCTTCTACTACGAATCAACAACAACATCACCAGCAACATCAGCAGCATCAACAGGTCAGATCTGCTCTTACTGCCTCACAAAATTAAAAAAAAAAAAAAAATGAATGCATAAGAAACAAAAAAAAAAAAAAATGAAATCTCGTGTTCAGTGTCGTTTAACCAAAATGTGTTCTATACCAAATCATCTTCTGTGTATCTAAGATTTTTCCGCCTCTTAAGCCTTTCAAAACAATACTTTTGAAGCACTCAATCTAACTATGATTTGCGCATCTTCCTATCTACTTTCTTTTAAATATTTCTTTTCTGAACTTTGTTTTCACGGTTTGATAAAAATATTAAAGATCTTTATACACCTCGTTCTACTGATTTGCAAGATTATTTTCTTTTATATTTATATATTTTTTTTTTTCAACTATTTACTTACACTGGGTAGTAACATTTTTTTTGGTATGTGTTGTCTATGTTTACTGTATAACAATTTTTGATGTATTTGGTGTTTAAATTTACTAAATATCAAAACAATCAAAATTGCACACAAACATAATTTATTGGTTACTCATGCACTTACGTTACCAAATGCTTTATGATTTGTCCGTTGTTTTAATAATTTGACATGAAAAAAGATTTCACATGAGATAAACAATATACATATATTTGCATCAAGGCCTATTTTGATGAGCATCTAAAAAAAAACTCAACAGATGCGAGCATTTTTCACGATTTCTAACATAATTTGTTCTCTAGCAACAATCTGTTTACGTATAGGAAAGTTCGCTTTGTTTTATTTATTCATTTAAACTAAAATTAGAAACGAAATTATAGAAATGTGTATAGTATCCTACTAAATTATTTTACAAATACTTCTCTTAAAGATTATTAGAATTTTAATAAGTGGCAAATTTGTTAGTTCCATCTTGCTAGCTGCCTCCTCGAAATAATAGACTTCAAATAATTTAAAAATCATGCCGAATAATATATCAAAATTTAGTGGAAAATGTTGTACATGATTTCTTTTCTTGAAGAAGCACACATTTCTTTACAATCTGCTTCGTTTTAACACTTTGATTACTAGAGTTTATTCAGCCACGCATATCACTCATATTCGGTTAGTGTGAACAAATTTACACTAGACAGCTGTACTTGAAAGAAAAAAAAAGTTCAATTGGAACTAATTTTTACTCTTCTACTCCGAAAGTAGAAGCACTTTAAAAATTCTTACGGATTTTTGTAAGATACTTAATTCCATACGAGATATTTTTTGCATCTAAATGTGTTTACTTAAAGCAAGTGTATGTATATCTAAAAAGAAAACAAAAAATGCAATAATATCTTTCAAGAAACATGGCACAGCTAACATGATGGATTTTAATATTAATTAATCATCTGATACTACAAATAATTATTTATTTTAAATCTTTTGGGTTAATCACTTATGTAGGTAAAGTTCGGGATTTCGGAAACTATAAATTTGCACTATAGCATGACACAATAGACAGACAAACATGCTTTAAGCTCTATGCTTATTTTTAAAATTTTACTTGTTTAAATTATTTCTACTCATTTCATTAATTTAATTGGCTGGCTATCCTTTCAGCGATGAATGAATAGTGTAGTAATTAATATGTATTGACGAGATACTGCATTAATGTGTCTTCTTCAATAAATTCAACATTTTTAAAGAATTTCCTACATGATAAGAAAATACCCAATTTGATACTTATTTAGGATTTAGTTTTTTCAGCGAGGGAATATTTAGTATAAATATGTTTATGGCGGTTATCTTAAATGAGTTTTTGGTTAATGGCGACTATCTTAAGCGGTGGTATCTCTTATTATCTCAGAAGGGTGATATTTCATACATTCCCAAAAATGTTGATTATTTTCTATGAAATCTTTACCAAGAGGTAAATGAATTGAATAAGTTTAAAAATTTTTAGAATAGCATTGAAGTATTGAATCAGAATGGCCAAACGAATCTCGACGTATAATTATTATCTTCAATTAATTTTTTTTAGATATTATCAAAACGAAAGTCCCGTGACTTTATTTATTTCCTATAATTATTTTCGTCTTCTTTTAACCTGGATATCCTGAAAATTTTTGGATCTGCCCTCGTATGAATCAAAATTTGGAGAAATTGCATTAAACAACCATAATCGGAAGATATTAAATGATGTTTGAAGAAAATAAAGAAATATGAAAAATAGATTAAAAAATTCACCGTATCCCCAGTGTGTATATTGTATCTGAAAACGTCTCGCAAAATTGATGGTGGAATATGGAGAACAACAATACAAATAAAGAAAAAACTTTTTGTTATTTTCAGAGAACTGACAGTAGTGCCCCAAAATTTTTAAACATCTTCGGTTCATCCACTACGGAACCACAAAATCAACCACAACCACAAACTCAACAGCAATCTTCCTCAATATTTGGCAAATTATCTTCGTTTCTGCATCCACAGGTTTTTATCAGAAACAAATTTCGCTTTTGAATTCGATTTTTCTTTTATTAATTAAACCTTAACCTTAAAACTAATAATTTAGTAAACAAATATATGTTTTAATAAGTATGCTAAAAGCGTTTTTCCAAACTGATCAAATTCATGTTGAACATTTGTTTATTAAGATATGTCTTAAGATAAAAAAAAGGAGTTATTGCGCGCTTGGCATATTCAAAATTAGTTTCAGTCATTTTTTGGCTCCATTCTTTTGTAGTTTTGCTTCATGATTTAAAATTTAAATGCTCGCTTTATTTTATATTTATATATATTTGAAGAAAGTTACAAGAAATGCGAAAGCAAATGAACAAACTGAGAGAAGTTTTCCAGTTGCTGGTTGATTATAATTACTAGTGTGCGAAAGTTTTTGATTCTCGATTTTGTCTTAATTCGAAATCTCGTAGTTGATCCGATTTTTGGTATATTCAACGTTGATAAACTTTCGTCGTTTTTATATTTTACTGATAATATGTAGTCTTAGGTACCGTTAAAACCTAGGTGTTGTAGGTGTTCTTTGAATGTTCATTCTTTAGTCGTTCACACACATTTATCATAGAAAATTTTGTGTTTTATGTTCGAACGTTTTTCTGTTTTATTTACGTTTTCCACATAGCAAGAGAAATTCAATTTTTTCAGAGAGTGGATGGCATTACCGATTCGATGGTTGTTACAGCTAGAGTCCCATAATCTCCAAAAAAGCAGACATCCCTATATAACTATTGGTTGATTGATTGATTGATTGATTATCCTGTGTAGCTGTTTAGGGATCCTATACGTAATTGTTTTATATAATCCATAGGCAGCCGCTTCGCTTATGTTATCTTAAAAACCAAAGGCTTGTCGTACATTGGTTATTTTGTTTTTATGAAAAAAAAAAATGGCTAACCAAAAAGTACAAAAATTGTCAGAATAGATAAAATACAGAATATCCACTGTTTCACTTGTTTTTACAGATTATTACAGAAATACACAAATATCGCTAGTTATTCTCGAATTATTGCTATAGCCAGCAGTAAATTGAAATGGTTACTTTACTATTAAATTTAGGGGGGTTTTCAGCCGAATGCTGCACCCAGAAATGTTAACGAAAGAGGAAGGCCACCAAATTCTCAGAATCCAAATCAGCAGCAGCAGTACTATGGCCCAGGTGGACCTCAACAAAATCGTAATCCGAATCAGCGTGGTCCAATGCCTGGCCAAAGAGGTCCATTAACACAACAGCAGCAACAGCAAAAGAAGCCAAGATTTTTTGTTGCAATGTTCGATTACGATCCCAGTACAATGAGCCCAAATCCGGATGGGTGCGAGGAAGAGTTACCTTTCCAAGAGGGCGATACAATCAAGGTTTGTAGTTTTAGTTTATTTAAATTAAAAAAGGTCTTCTTTGAGCTGATTTATTTAATAAAAGTGAAATCTTTATTTAACACGTTGACACAAATCACGGCATATCATAAGAAAGCATACAATTCAACTGTAAGAAATAATCATGTACGATTCCAGTCCTGAGATGGTGCCAACGTATTAAAGTCGGTTTAACTTAACAATAAATAACCTAGTTGACGTACCCTAATAGATATCGAGAATTCAATTCCTAAAAGGGAAGACAATTTTCGTTTATCTTATCGTATAAGTGCTGGTAATAAAAACTTAAACAAGTATTACAAATAATACTCTTGTCTTTTAAGGTTACTAAACCTGTAATATATGTATATGAAATTAAGCTAATTTCTTTTGGTAAATTTCAGGTATACGGTGATAAGGATCCCGACGGATTCTATTGGGGTGAACTGCGTGGTCGCAGAGGTTATGTACCGCACAATATGGTTACTGAAATAGATGAAAGCCAGGTTGGAGCACAAGGAGGGCCAGGCCCATCAACACAGCAAAGTGTACGCGGTGTGAGTCGTGATAGATGGGGAGATATCTATGCAAATATGCCAGTGAAACGAATGATTGCACTTTACGATTATGATCCTCAGGAACTTAGCCCAAATGTTGATGCCGAGGTGAGGCCCTAGAGCAGAATATTGGGCAAATTTGGAAATGCATTACTGCACTGTATATGTAGTTGATTTTAAGAAATTTAGCATAGAAACTAAATAGCTGAATTCCTCGTAGTTAGATTAGTATGAGCTCAGCACAGTTACGGGTTGCTGAATTTGACGTAGTTAATTAAACTCCCTCTAAATTATGCGCTGTTTTCTAAAATGAATACTGAATTCAGTGCAGCTACTAACAGATGAACTTAGCGAATAAAACAAATATAACATTTTTCGTAATTCTCCAAAGCTGGTTCCGACATATAAGCTAAATTTAGTAGGTAATTAATTGAATTCAAAATATGAATTATATCAAAACACTGAAATCCGCGTTATTCAGTTTGCTGTACAATGATACACGCGCCAGAAAATTTTGAATTACGTATTTTAATTTCTTACTAAATATATATTCATTTAGTAGTTCTCAGAGGCTAAATTATCGTGATTACCATAAGCGTTCACTGGTGGTTATGTAACAAAGATGGAAGTGTGAAAATTTGTTAGCTGTTTAGGTTTGAGTATTGAGTACCACTATTACCTAAGATCTGAAAAATACCTTATGAGGTGCTTGTATCTTTGTGTGAATCTTAAAGAAGTTTGAAAAATTATTGTATTATAATTTTAGTAAATGTATATGCAACAAAGTGCAGTAGCAGTAATGCATTTCCAAATTTGACTATTCTCATAAGTTATACAGGAGGCATGAATGTTGGGGATGGGCTAGTTGCTGAGTAAGGTGCGATATAAACAAACTTTTATCTTGCACCTTGATACATATAAGCGATTAGCCCATCATCTAAGTACTGTTAGTATACTTAAGGTGAAATTGGAAGGGTTGTTCTAGAAATAACAAACAAAATTTTATCGAGTAATCGACATATGTGGCTCTACCCCGTTCTTTTTTTTGCTTTCTCTTCTCGTTCTCTCTTCCATTTCTGCTTAAAACCCAACTGCAGGTGGAATTAAGCTTCAAAACTGGTGAGGTTATTCTTGTCTACGGCGACATGGACGAGGATGGTTTTTACATGGGCGAATTGGATGGTGTACGCGGTCTAGTACCATCAAATTTCCTTGCTGAAGCACCTGAACAGTATAACAATCAGATGGGACCTGGCCCAACAGCTGCTCAACGTAATCTTAATAATCGTGGCAGGGGGCAGGGTCCTGGAGCAAGAGGACCTCCACCACCACCACGTGATAATATGGTACCTGGTGGAATGAATCAACGTGGACCACCCAGAAAAGGTATGTTAGACTTTGATATATTTAATAAATACAAACATTTTATATTATTTTAAAGAAAACAATAAATTAGTTTAAAAAAATATATATGAATGAAAAGTTATAAAATCTACAGATATTTTCGAGATTTTAATATACGGATGGTTGAAGAACGATTTTGTGGGTCTTAAATATGCCTGCAGAAAAAACATGTAAATAAATTTTGAACAATTTTTTAAGAAAATGCATAAAGTATACTGAACCGGTTCAAAATCTTTATTGCTTTTTTCATTTTAAGTTAACGATGGATTTATTGCAATAACATGATTTGTCGAATCAAACTCTACGCTGGACTCAAAGAGTTAACTAAAATTTAATGCAATTCAATTTTATACTATTTAATTCAAGTTTATTCGATGGCCTATTTATATTTCTTATTAAACTGTAAATAACATTTTATGGACATTTGTTGCCATATCCTAAAATAAGGTGGCTCAATATTACCTTTATGATGTATTATCTCAATGAAAATATTTAAAAAAAACAAATGAATATAATTGTCCATAATTTAAAATACGAAATAATAACGGTAAAACTCAATTCGTAAAATATTAAGGGTATCACGCCAGTTATGAAATATATGCCTAATTTTTTTAATTTAGACAGAAAAGTATAACAGCGACTTTAGCAAACTTTCAATTTCTTCTCCGAAGAGTATCTATTGAAGAACCGGAGCTAAAAATTAAGGTCTACATCAGAGAAGAAAGATATAACGTATAGAGGAGAAGCTATACATTGTATATTTAATACACAGTCTAGGCCAAAGATCATCAAGCACAAGATGTGACACCTTTCTATACAAGCCCAAAGCTCTTACCCATATGCAATTTCTAAAACTGCTTGGGGAAATTTTTCAGCAGCAAAGAACTACTGCTTGAAAAGAATAAGGAGCAATATGGGCAATAATGTGCAGGGTTTTTTTATCACGCATTTTTAAACGCGGGACAAATCTCTGTTGCGTTGTGTGCTTCTGCAAGCATGGTGTTAGTGCCGTCCCCGCACAATGCTCAGGCATAGGAAAATCTTGAATCGAGAATGGGGAAGAGGCAGGCATCACATACAGAGCATATACCATATACGGATGCGGACTGTTTACATTTTTTCACTGTGCATTTTGAAAGGCGGGACAAAGTGTTCGAACGTGTGCGCTGCTCTGGGTGGTGAAATGTGTGTTTAGTTCCGCCTCCCCCTAAATTTTTGTCTTTATCTCACAAGGGAGCCCTTTATTACTATCTCGATGTTGGTATTGTCTCTCACACTTCTTTTTTAAGAAGTTTAATTTCTATCACGTGCACGGTGCTGCACGCGCAATTTTTTTAAATAATCCTAAAAGTCACAATGCTTAACGTTCTAAAATAAGTTGTTCCTTAATTTTGACTAAATAATTTTCGCAACGGCAGCTTCATTAGGGCTAAATTACAAATCTCCTCTTCAAATTTAATAATATGAATTTCATCCATAATTTCTACAACACCTAAGTTCACATGGCATATTTATCCATTCTAAAAATTAATCTGTTTGAATCATAAAGGAAAAATTGGATCGACTTTTACTTATATTTTACTTCAAAATATAAAGAATAAAAAAATATTTTTTCGTCCGCATGACGTCATGGTATTCGCTTTACTTAAAACGAAAATTTTCATTAATTTTTTATACAGTGTAAATAAGCATTAAACAAGTAATTAAATTTTTATGCATTTTCCTAAAGGTGAAAAAAAACATATTTCCATGGTGCAAATTTAAGGTACATATGGAAAGGACTTAAATAATGGTACTATTACAATTTATTCTTTTGCAATTATGATAAAAAAAAAAGATAAGCAAATTTTAGATAATAATATTTTAATAAAAGCCTACTTTTTTTAAATTATTTTCTGTAAGTTTCATTTTGTAATTTTTTTATTTCAATCTAAACAAAAATGACTACAACGAACCCAAGGTTTAATTTCTCCAAAATAGAAATACTACTTCTTATTTTATAGAATTTGGGATTATAGCTACTAAAGTTTAAACAAACAAAAAAAATAAATAAATAAATAAACAATAAACAAATCGAAAGGTACCTGTAACTACACTTAAGTGTGAAAGGTATTGTGATATGATTTCTGAGTGAAAAGTTGATAAGTATTCAGTGAGCATACACAATATATACCTAATTATATTTAGTATTATTTATAAATTTATTATATAGCAGAAAGTTAATAATGTTACAGATGTTATAAATAGATAACGATTTATAAATAAAACCGGAAGCTTTAAGTGTTAAGTGTGCGCACCATTGAACAAGCTCTTCCTATCTTATCTTTTTTATAAAAACTCACTTTGTATACGTATATAAACTACCAATTCTATTTACAAAAAAAAAGAAAAAAACTAAAAGAAAAAAGAATATAATTATATTTAAAAAACAAATTATTTATACCATAAAGCTATCGTGTATAAGCGTTGCGGCAAGATTATTTTAAATTTATTTCTTTTAAAGATTTTCATTAATATCTTTACTGTATTTTAGAAAAAGAAATTTTTTTAGCATAAATGCATTAGTTTTGAGAATATGTAATAATTATATTTACAATTATCCTTATGTTTTATTAAAAAAAAAAAAAAGTATATAAAAGCGTAAGACACGTAAGTAAAATTAATTTTAGTTTTACAGCTCGGGGGATGGTGTTGTTTGGGATCGGCAAACAAATTGCCAATCTACAATGAATGTTGATGACATTTTTGTATTATTTGTTTTATCTTTGTAATTATAAACCACTTTGAATTTATTTCTCACATTTGAACATCTTGTATATAATACCAAAAGTATACCACTTTTTTCTTTTTGTATCTATTTTATTTTTTAAGTTTACTATTTATTTTTAAAGCGAGTAAATGAAAAAATTTTGTATAAAACCAAGAACCATATTTCGTTTTTGTATTTTACCACTTAAATCACGTTTTCTTAGACATATTTCACTTGAGTTACGTACTGAAAAAAGTAAGTAGTATCTAAATGCACAAAATAAACAAACCATTTATTTATTTAGTAGTTATTCAATATAAAATGAAATAAAATAAGATCTATTATAAATTTTGAAAAATTTTTCCTCACTAAAGTTCTCTTGAATTAATGCGTTTAGTATATTTCTAATTTTATAAGCTTAAGATTAGAAATTCAAGATTAAATTTACTTATGGAAGTTTTCGAATTACCTTTTTGGTAGCAGTAGCATATACCTGATTAAATGTTACGAAGCACCAAAATACATGTAATTTTTAAAACCGGGTCCAGAATATTCGAAAAACGATTTTATTGTTTTTTTTTATCATAATTATGACGAATAATATTTCTAGTTCAACAGCTAGACAATTTCATATATTTATTGTAATACAGTAGAACGCCGATTATCCGGACGCCGATTATCCGAACGCCGATTAACCGAATAAGCGTAATATAAAAAATTATAACCAAGTACTGTAAGTAAGTAATGTAATTTTTGTTTTGTTTTGTTGTAACAAGTTGGAACTCGCTGGAGTCCAGATATATTTCAACTGTTATGGTTGAAAGCTAGAGGCAAGACGCTACATGTTTGTTAAACTTAATAAAGTTTATTCTATGTGTGACATTTCGTTTTTCTTTATTACCAGTCTATGTCCGATTATTCGAATTTTCGATTATCCGAATCGACCCCGGTCCCAATTAATTCGGATAATCGGCGTTCTACTGTATATCTATATTAATTTTAAATATTTATTATGGCAAAATGATCTTAACCATATTTAAATATACTAAAATATAAAAGAGGAATATTCAAAACACATGTTACTGCGCGTGTCACTGCAATAAATCGCATCAATTCATAATATTTACTAAGTGTTTACATTGCAAAAATATTCGGACTTTGGAATATTGAAGGTTATGTGTTTTCAAAAATTTTAAATAAATAAAATGGTTTGCGTACACAACAGACAGCCGTAAGCAATAAGTTGAGCACAACATAACACATTTTGCGAAAATGCACATAAAATTTTCAAAACCAAATGATTTCAATTGTTAAAAAAAGTCAAATTTGAGAAAATCCACTTCATTGTAGATTGGCGTTTTCAAAATAAGCCCTAAATCGAATGAGTTAAAGAAAAGAAAAACTATAAAACAAAATTCAGTTGAATTTCTTGGACTTGCCGAACGCCAAAATTGAATAATTTAAAAATGGAAAAAGATAAAATAAAAAATTATGGAAAAAAAAATAAATAGGAACCTTTTTTAGTTTTTTTCTTTTTTTTAAAAAAAAAAAAATTTTTTACGTGATTTGCTCTGCTGTGGTAAATGTCAAGTCTTCATGTTGTTTGTTGCTAGATGCTCGCCCTACTTCCCCTACACTGTTAGACAACACGGGCCACCCTGCCCCCGATCACCAAACGCAGGTAACTAACTCTATCTTTAACTATCGCAAAAAAATACATTAACCGCATTTTCAAATTAAAATTATTTTGAAAAAAAAAAAGAAATTAAAAGAAATTAAAATTTATTTTCGAAAAAAGGTTACGGACATTTAAAATAAATAAAATTTGAGCAAAACAAAAAAATTTTTTCATATTCCACAAAAAAAAAATATTCTTTTTTTTTTATATATTTAAAAAGAGAAATGTATGTGTCATCAACATTTACAGTAATGTTTAGTTGAAGAATTTATTGAGAAAAATCATAAAGTTCGAATTATATACGTTTTTTAAACAAAAAAAACACACCCACCTGCCCACTTGGTTTTCTTTAGTGGAATTCATTTTTTTGTTAATTCAACTAATTAATTTTTTTTCGTTTTATTTGTTGCGTTTTTTCTATAGAGATAAATAAAATTGTTGAAATGTTTCTGTTGTTAACGTTCAATTTTTGTTGTTTAACTCTGTTCAATTAATGTGCTCGAAGAATAATAATAATGTAGTGAAGAAATACCCGTAGAATTAAAAATTATCGTAAACCCTTTTCTCTTCTGACTAAAATCGCATTCAGTCCATTTCATATCAAAACTTTTTTAATAGAGCCTAACATCATCGTTTTCCTCTGCATTCAAAATCTATATCATATTTCATTTCTTTAGAGACTTCAAAATATTTTAAATGGAAATTTACAGTGATTTTATACCTGATCAGCTTAAACATAGTAACATGTTTTTGAGCATAGATTTCCCTGTAGTTTGTAGATTTCAGAAACTGTTTAATACCCTACGTAGTACCAGTTACTAGATATGCCCAATTTCAGACCAAACTTTCTCTGAACTGCTCCTCCTTTTTAGTTTGATTGCCATATTTATTGTGTAGAATGCAATGGTTATAAAATTAACCAAAAATGTGGCAGTTAAACATATTTTTTATTTATAAAACCAAAATGTTCGTCTACCATTGAATCGAGGATTGTAAAGTTATCAGTTATGAAAGTGTAAAGAATGCTTATGATGGTCTCTAATATTTTCCCTATCTTTCAAATTCACATTTTCAAAATTTCTAGCAAAATCCTAAATTACAATTAACACTGACCCTTGTTTAAAAGAGAAAAATCAAAACAAATTAAAACTTTAAAACAATTCCAAATTCAGTGCTATCTGAAATATTCCTTACTGCCGTTAATGTACCCAAAGAAAGCACATTATTCTTTCTAATTTTCCTATCTTTAGATTCACCTCTTTGTAGCTTTATGTATTCTTTTCTAGACACAAAACTCTCCCACTTACGTTTTGTTAATTTTATCTAAGTTCATTCATTTGATACAAAATTCAAAAAGTTCAGATTAGTGTTAATCGAAATTAAAATGATCACACCACAAAACTCTCAAAATGTTCGTACAAAGCGGGCTAAAAAAAATTCAATACATACTAAAATGAATGTTATTATTTTTTATTAATTAAACATATTCACACTGTATATTGGTTTTTTTTTGGTTTTGCAATAATTGTTATTTTTTAGTTTTAGAAAATTTAAAAAAAAATTGTCTTACAATGTAAAGAGAACACTTGCTGTGTGTACACAATTTTTAAATTATTATTTTTTTATTAATGTTGTTCCCCGGGCCAAATCTACGAGTTTCGAGTTTATTATTTGTCATATTTTCATAAATAATTTAATTACCACGCATCTATAATTATATTTACAATAAAAGTCAGAGATAACAAGAGTTTAGAAACGAAGACACTTTCCTATCTCTCGATTGAATGAACATCACTAACAACTCACGAGAACAAAACGAAATGTTAAACAGCAGAACCAAAAAAAGATATGTTTAAATAAATGTTTGAGAACATTAATCCTTAGAATTTTAGACTTGCGCGGAATACGTCGTTGGAGGTTTGAGCTCTTCAGGATTACTTTCCAAAATTTAAACAAACAAAAAAATAACTATCTAGATATATCCGTAAAAAGCAATTGTTATTTGCCTAAATTGTATATACTCCGAAACTACTGGGCCGATTGAGCTCAAATTTTGCCAGCATATATGTTTCGAATACGAGATTGTTTAGAGTTAATAAGAAGTTTGAAAATTTTACGATAAAGGGCGCGTCAAACACAATCAATATTTTTGATATTCACTGACTAAGTACGCAATTAGTGACGGTATGTAATTACTGAGTACGCAAATGACATTACATATAATATGACTAATAACATGACAAGGCACATAAAATGACAAGTTTTAGTATATTTAATTAAGTTAAAAAATTCGCCACTATATTGGATCTGCCATATTAGATTTAAAAATTCAAACAGAAATTTAAGATCAACGACTACAACAACCGCCGATATTAAATGTTTCAGTTTGTTAATGTTTTAAGAATCGTTACTGCAGTAATTTTCGTATGAAAATTAGAACGCAAAATCGTAGATGGGGCCCAGTAATAGTAAAAAAATAAAATATTGTTTACACTCAGCAAATTAGACAAAACTACTGTGAAACCACCAAACTATAAAGTCATTGTTCCACTTTAGACCAAAAAAAAAAATATATATATATAAAAAAAACGATGAAGAAAAATCGAGAATAACACAAAAAAAAATCAAAAGAGGGCGAGCGAATGTGCACGCTTTCATTAATGCAAAACTATTAATAAAATTTTTCCAAAATGTAAAAGCAAAAATATTCTTTAAAGGCAACTTTGTTTAAGTGCACTGCCAAAATAAATTAATCACACGAGTGCATTTTAGTAGTTGTATTTTTTGAATCACTCACTAGTCTAAAAATTGCTTTCTACAAGAACACCGTTTTTAGTAATAGATAAAAAAATAAACTAAAGTAAAATGATGATGATGTAGTGAACTGAGAAGACGCACATAAAGCTACTGTTGAAGGTTGTGGAACAGTGGTCTATTGTTTGATATATCCAAAAACTGACATTATACGTACATTATTTTCTAATATATAATATATATTTATTTTTTTCTGTTTTTTAAAAGGAATTACACAGCAAAATCCTAAGGATTTTCTTAGTTGTTTTATTTTCTAAACTTTTAGAAATACTTTAATTTTCACGAATTAAAACGGGCAGGGTCAAATCAATACTTAAACCATAAAACATCTAACCTTAGCAAGTTAACCAGAAATAAGTTCAGAATTTTTTTTAGAGAAAGAAGTTAAAGAATGGTTAAAGTGGCACTAACAACAAAACTGTTTGGGCTTTAAAAAAGCTTCAAAAGTTTCTGCTTTTTGTTATTGGACTCTATTTATACCAAAGCTTTATTTTGTTTTAATGTATAATCAATGTTTTCGAATTTTGCAAAAATTGATCTTCTGAACTTAATTTTGGTCTATGTAAAACAATACTATACTACAAAAACAAAAAACAAAAAAACAATGTAGTGCGTGCCTTATATCTTTCTTACTAGTAGTAGATATAGCAAATCTAGAGTGATAGAAGCAGTTTGATGTGCATACATGCAGCTCTTTGCCATTTCTTAATTTATTCATCATTTCAATAATATTAAAAGCTTCGTATATGCACATAAACAATGAATGAATATCATCACATTTCGAATAATTGGCATTTCCTTATAAACAAAAATATCTTGCATGAAATTTTGAATGAGTCTGTTTGTTTCTGAGAAAACTAATATAAGTGAAATACTAAACTACATATATTTATTCCCTTTTCCTACTTTGGCTATATAAACAATATCTTTCCTCTTCTATACATACTAATAATATTTATATAACGTAAACTAATACCTTCACTTTCTTTCATATTAGTTATTTGTTCTAGTGTAGTTGGAATATATTTGTTTTTTGTTTGGTATTTTTGATATTTAAGATAAAACCTGCTTTAAAAGGATTTTGGAAATAATGTACATATCCTTTTAGTTTTAGAAAATAATAATATATAAAAATTAAATTTCAGGTCCTTTTAACGCAGGCTAATTATTTTCCTTCAGCTTGCATTTAGAAATTTTTATATTTTAGAATAAAAAGCGAAAGAGTCGTACAAAAGTATCTAGAAAGAAAAAAAAATTATCAACATAAAACAGTAAATAAAAAAAGAAAGTAAAAAAACTTTTGAATGTACTTAACAAAGTTTAATTAAAACATTTAAATCTGCATAAATCGCTTAAAGAATCGGCAATTATTTTAAATACATTCAAAAGTAATTGTTTTAATAAATTCTAATTGGTATACGTAAGATTAAACAAAAAAAAAATATATATCAAAGCACAAGTGGTGAAAATTATAAAGATACAAAATGAAAACAAAATCGTAAAGTTTAAAATATAAAAAGAAAAAACATATTTAAAGTCAAGTGTTACGTTTTTTCGTTAAAATGAATATATATATTATACAACCAAGAAAGTTCTTTCACAATAATTCAGTCGGTTGTTTTTTACCTTGAAATTTTATATGAATTTAAACATTTTTTAGATTACCTTTTTTGCACTTTTTATTGAAAACGTTAACTTGTTTTTTGCCATATATTTTCGATTAACTTGGAATGTATATGCAAAAGAGAAAATAATAAAAATAAAAACAATTTTATAATAAATATCATAATTTCGAAAACGGTTATTTTGATAATTATTTCAAAAACAAATCAACACATCTTTTACCATTTTAATCGTATCAAAAATTGTTGAGATATTCCTAAGCCTGAATTATGTTGGAATTTGATAAATTTCTATAATTTACAATAAAATATAAAGTAAAATAAATCCAGGCATTTTATAGGCCTTTCAACTATTGAACGCAATAGTACGAGTAGTTTAACATCACTTATGACTTCAAAGAAGTCTGTTTTGTGAAAAATAATTTAGTTTGCATAAAAATAATATAATATAAAAATAGATAGTCAAACGAAAGACTTAATCTTGTTGAATAACCGATACTTTCCATTTTATTATTTACTGAATATTTTAATAGCATTTATCGAAATTACTTACTGCTAATCCATATAACCTTCCACGATTATTATAATATATATTAATATCTCTGCAGGGCGAACCAGGTGAACATTTTTTATATTAGAAACAGTTATACATAGTGACCATATCGTAAAGAAAAAAAGACTATGTTTAGAAAAGTAAATGCCTTCTTAAACTTACCTAAATTGTTATATTGACTGTAGAAAAGGCCTCAATAACGGCTGATATTCCACACTATTTCAACACAGTATTGGTTATAGTATCCTAAAAAAGTTGTATGGATTAAAAAGTGTATATTTGTTTTGAAAACTATAATAGATAGCGCATTATTATATTCAACGATTTCTTCAATGCTCAAAAGTTATTTTGTAACCGCCCTTAAAAAAGGGTATCGCTTAGTTGATTTTTAAAGCAGGTGCTTGGTTTAATTGTTGTTTATTTGATAAAATCTGCTAAATGTTGAACAATTTTTCATTAGAATAGTATCACCTTTATCCCCCCCACCTTTCATCGCAAGTTAAAAGTAGTGATGTTGATTAGTCGTTGCGTTTAACGGATACATTTAGATGTGTTTTTTTTTTTTAATTAGAAGATAAAACAAAGTTGTGAAGAAAAAGTTTATTAGTTTTGCATATCCATTCCATTAGAACGAATTGCTCAAATATTATATCCATTTTTTTTACCAACAAAAGATATAACATTTTAAAAGAAACAAAAAAAAAAAAAATTTCTTTGAGTGGGTTGGTGGGTTTTAATTCGGACTAACAGAGCACTGCGATTTTTAGGGGATACAGGGGAGAGGCGGGATGATCGGTCGAGGGATCGGGATAGGTGGTAATATGGGAATGCAACAGCAACAACAACCTCTACAACAGCAGCAGCAGCAACAACAACAACAGCAAGGTATGCAGCAGGGTATACAACAAGGTATGATGCAACCGGGCATGATGCAGCCTGGTATGCAGCAGCAACAACAACAACAACAACAACAACAGCAGCCGCAGCAACAGCAGCAGCAGCCGCCAACAACAACACAATCATCTGGAGGTCTTCTATCAGGCGCAACAAGTTTATTGTCTGGTGCTACACAGGCTGCAACTGGCGGCCTCTTTGGTAGTAAACAGCCCCCAAAGGGTGTACCAGTTGTTCCGCAGCCGGGTATGCAGCCAATGCAGCAGCAACAGCAGCAGCCACAGCAACAGCAGCCACAGCAACAATCATCAGGTTTTGGTGGACTCTTCGGTGGTGGTGGCCAACAACAACAACAACAGCAGCAGCAGCAGCAACAACAGCAGCAACAGCAGCCGCAGCAGCAACAGGGACAAGGGCCAAATTTCATGCAAAAAATGACTGAGATGGCAGCACCTGGCGGTGATATCTTGTCAAAAGGCAAAGAGTTAATATTTATGAAATTTGGTCTAGGTGGCAAATAACCCTGGCCACGTAGTAGCCCACCAATAACAAAACTGTTAATATCTATTATTGTGAAGAGTTTTGTTATTAATTGTACCATAAATAGCTATTGTAACTGTATTCTTAAATTAATTAATAATGATAACACTGAAAACAATAATAATTGTAATAAAATTGTACATGATGATAATATCATTCATTTATTTTTGTTACGCACATATTTTCTGCTGTTGTCGTTGACCAGTTCCAGTATGAATTCCTCGTATATATTAACAATAACTAATGTTAATGGTAATATTAATAATTATTATTACAATACATTTGTAAGCATATTCAAATTAAATAATTATGATAAATCGCATCTCTAGCACAAGGAACCACTCCCTCGTTAAAATATAAATAAAATACAAAGCAAAAAACCAACAAAAAAAAAAAACAAAAAAAAAATAAAAATCAGAACAAAAACAAATAATAATGAAGGACATAGGAGCTGAGAAACATTAAAAAAACATAATGTAAAACAAAAAAGAAGAGAAATTATTTAAAAAAAAAAAACTGAGTAAGTAAACAAAAAATCTTTAAAAAAATATTGTAAGAATTATTAAAGTTTAAAACTAGATAACTACAAGGAGAAATGAACATATTTATAATCATTAACTGTATTAAAAAAAAAGGAATCAATTTTATTTGAATATAAAGAGAAGATGTTTTATCAGAAATGAAGACATTGTTGAAAGTTATTTCTTATAGTTAAACAAAAAAAAAGGGAAAAACATAGAATATATAAAAATGCAAAAGGTAACAAACACTATACAATACATAAACACGTTTAAACTTCCTCTAAACCAAAACAAATCATTGTATCCCAAACAAAAACAACAAAAAAGGTAATCAAAATACAAACGTTTACGTTTAATTCACGACTTCTAATTTTTTATTTTAAATCTATTTGAAGTTGTGTTGAGAAAACAAAACGTATCTTTATTTTTGGTATATAAACAACAACTAATTGCAAACTATACCAACAAACAAGCAAAACAGGAAACAAACACGTCAACTATTAACAGCGGGCAAAACAAATGGTTAATTTATAAATAAATTTACAACAGCAAAAAAATAAAAAAAAATAAAAAATACAAAACACACAGAAAATTACAAAGCAACATATGTAAATATATAAGTAGGCTATGAATTATTGTTACTATTATGAAATTTATTAAAAGAAATTTATTGCGAAATGAAAGGTATGCTTTAAGAAAGAAATGGGTAGCAAGAGAAAACAAGCAAAATATTCATAAAATATAAGTAACCTTTAAAAATTACATAAATTGCAAAAAATGGCAAAAAAAAAAGAACTTATCGGTATTTATCTATCTTCTAAACGTTCTCAAAGAACTCGCTTTAATTTTTCTATTTACGAACTTTCTCTCTGAACGTTAAAACATGGACTATCGAAATTTCTACTATTTTATCGTATTTCGAACAAATAGCCAGCTAAATTCTTTCAATAAGCGTGTTCTGATGCAGAAAAAAAAAAACAGATATCATTGAAAAAAAACATCACGTACTGGTAAGGGCATATTATTGAATTGGGAAAGGGGAATGTGATGAAAAGACAAAATATCATCGGCGTGCTAAGCATACATCCCTAAGGGATTGCATTTAGCAATGGGAACATTAGAAATACAAGAGGTAGTTATCAAATTGTCTCAATTGAAATATGAAAGAGTGAGTGAATTGTTGTATCAAGTGGAATTTTTTCGTTTATTTCACAACTCTGACCTTTTATAAATTTCAAAACTTCTACTACGAGCGGCTTCTAATTCACTCTTGTTAAAACAAATTTCAATTGATATACGATTTTTGTGTTTCGTAACTATAAATTGATTTATTTTCAATATATAACTTTATATTATCGCTTTTCTTAGGAAATCTATCGTCCGTCGCAGATGATCGATACATACTATATTTAAACTATGATCAAAACTGCTATCTTCTTAGAAATTTTCTTCTAAACTGTCTTGAATTTGACAATTTGTTTTCGATTTTATATCTAAGTTTAGGTCGGGTAATTGAATTAAAATTTTATGATTTTAAATATTCTTAACAAAATATCACTCAAACTGCCATTACTAGCCTCTATATTTTAAACCGACGACCTCAAAATAGTTAATATAGCAATAAAATTTAAAAGATCTGAAAGAAGCCACCTTATAAACCATTTAGCTTCCAAAAGTACGTGTTTATAGTTTCAGCATAGCAAAAAAGATTATACGTTAAATTAGAATTTATCAGCAGTTACTTAATTTTCAATTCAAAAAAAGAATATAAAATTATGTCCAAGTTAGATAAAAAAAAAATAATAATAAATTGAACACTTTTTAGGTAAAACATTAAAATTTTGTATATACACAAAACATGAATGATTTGAAGCTTATTCTAAAAATAGTTATTACTTAGCCGTTAATAAATTTAAATTGCAAGACGAATTCTGTGTATAGGATCCATTTTAATTAATTTGATTAATTCTAACAATAGTTTTGTTGAAATAAATTTTAAACTATTTCATACATACATACTCCAATAAGTCGTTTTTAACAAGAGAAATAAGCCAAGCTCGAGGCAAGATAAATGACTCCCTAAGATCCGAAAAAAGGAAAAACTTTTTGATAAATACCTGTCTGTCCCTTTATCCCTGTTGTGTATATTGCAACCAAATCAAGGTGCAATTTTAAATCAAACCGGCGGTGAATTTTTTCTTAAAATATAGTTTAAATAGTGTCAGGGCTTACATCGGTATAGAACCTTCCGAAGTAATGTGAAAATGCCTTCTATTTTTATAATCAATTTAAAAATATTCTAAACGAATTAAAAGTAATTGTGCAGTAAGTCTACGTGGTCTTTAAAATTGGCTCTCTACCGCAGTCTGTAGACTTAACTACTTCTAAAAGAATTTAAGGCGTAAAAGAAATATTTCGGTTCTTTATCTACCGAACTTTGTAAGATTTTAATTCTTGTATTCTTTACAGGTAAAAACATTTAAATTATTTTCTATATAGTATCATTAAAACCCTAAATTGTAACGATGATATTTAATTTTAATCAAAATTTAAGTGAAGGAATAAAATGATCCCGTTTATTAACAGAAATACCAAACAATTACTTAAGTTAACGAACGAAGTAAATTCGTTAATTCTAAATCTCTCTCTTCATCGTGTTAAAACTTAAAACTCTAAAACGCCTTAATAGTTCAAATTCAAACATTTTCATTTCTACAAAAACTGAATGAAAAATATTTTTCATTCATTTGTAATTTATGTAATAATAATTAAACAAAATATGTTTCCATAGCTGTGATTACAGCAAATAGTGTAGGAATATAATCGTAGTTCTCAGTTAATGAAAAACAATAACATTTTACCACATATTTATGTTGATGTTATTATGTGTTATGATGTTATTAACAAATTTATATTTTGTTTTATTTTTTAAAATTGATGTAACCGCGAGGTGGCAAAGTGATTATAAATTAAATGTTAGTACAAATCTATCCTGTAAATGTTTACATTTTGATTTTAAAATTTTAATAAGTCCTAAAGCATCTAATATTTGGTAGAAAATTGATGTATGGGCAAAATACCTTTGGCTAACATTGTTACCAAATCTAACTTTTGTATGTTCAGAGGGCATACACTCTGCAATGATATCAGTGTAATTAGTAGATACATAGTTAACATACTCAGCTACAATTTTCCAAAAACTTTGTTTGTTTCGGTTTATATTTAAAAAGATATATATAATATATTTTAGCGGGTTTTTCAATTATTTTACTTCATATTATTTAATGAAAAACGGTCGAGTTGTAGCGAGAGACTTAAACTCCAAATTAATTAGACGCATAATACTAAAATTAAGCATAACCTTCAGCAGATATCAGAAAGGCAGATATTCTTTTTTAGGTGAGAGACTATAAACAGTAGGCAGACTGTTCAAAAATGTCTTTCATTATTTATGTCTTATACTCTGCTACGTTTCCTAATATTCGGTTCACTGATTTCAAAATAAATTTATTTAAATAATTATTTAATTGAAAAACGTTGAAAGGAAAAGCATGGTTTTCAGTAATTTATGTTATGCCAACAAAATATTGCCATTTGTTATCTGCTAACTATCTTAAACATCTAAAATATAGGCAAGAGTATGTGGCGTTTAATCTATTTGAGATTCATAACAGGGAATCTATAAAGTGAGCAAAAATATACACTGTATATCTGATTTGCAATCCCTTTGATTTTTTTATTGCTTCCTCAGAACGGTCCTAAATATTGTCCACTGTGTACAAATTATGATATCATAAAATAACGACCAGATAGGCAAATAATTGCTAAGATAAGAACATTTAATCACATTCGGTTTCATCCGCCCAAGTCTTCCTGCAGCCCTTCCTCCCTTATTTAGGTGCTATGTCAGTATTAATCAAAACCTATGCGTCGAATAAGTCTCAGGATGTTTAACAAATGTATGTAAGGTACATGCCCTTAAATCTCAATCCCTTTTGAAAGTTCAACAATGGTATAAAAAGAAAGATATTTGAATTTTCAATTAGTTCGCGATGTTTGTGTTTATTATTTAAAAAGAAAAAGAAAAATTATATCGGAAAGCTATAAGAGAAATTGAAGTAGGACTGAATAATAAACAAAGCAATAATGCAGAATAGAGGAAACAAAATATTGACTGTTGCAGTAAAATCATCTAATAAAGGAATATTAAGTATTTTGACTTCTACACAACTTTTATTGAAGAAAAAAAAAGATATACATAAACAAAGGAAACACATCATTTAACAAACAACAAAGAAACACTACAGTACCCTCTAAATTAAGTAAAGAAAAAGAAGAGTTCTAAATTACATAAAAAGCACATCATAAATAAATAAAATTAAAAATATTTAAAAAAAAAATAAATAAAAAAAACACACAAAGACTTTTCCCGAGAGAGCATTTTAAAAGCACTGATACACTTAAGTACATTTGTTGTAATATTCTCTTATTTAAAAAAAAAATATAAAAGTGAAAAAATCAAATTTAAATTTAAACATACAATAAAAAGATATTTATTCCGGAGAATTTTTTTTACGAAAGAAATTCCAAGTCAGGATCTACAACAAAACAAACATCCTGTCGTATCAACAAGAAAAAACGCAACTAGGAATTATACAAATAGTAAAAAAATAAAGAATGTTAATAACAAAACAAAATAAATTCTAGCTTTTTGTGTGCGTTGTGAATATGACTGACTGATGAGTGAATTTATATGAAAAAAGAACGTAAATAATTTATCATATAAAAGAAAGTTTAAATGGAATAAATACGCGGACATATCATTTATATAACCCCGCGTTTAAATTTTTTCCGTTCGATTTATTATTGAACAGTTTAAATAATTCTTATCGTTTATTAGTTTAAATTTTATATTGAAGAGCAAAACTTATTTTTACCGATGAACACAAATGTTATCGTTATTACTATTGAACAATAGGAACAAAATATAGAAGCCAGAGAGAGCGAACAGAGAGATTAGGCGGAGGATAAAGGTTACAGCCCTGTTGAACACTTCACATATTATACACACAAAAATATATCAGCAGTACAGTACACCCCGGCATATTTTTCCTTAATACTTAAATACTAGGAAAGCGATAAGTATTCACTAAAAAAAACAAAAACAACAAATATAAAGGGAAAGTAAAACATTATAAAACGCTTGATAACGTACAGCAAAATTTTTAAGCTTCTTTTTATCTCAGCAGTGAAAACAAATGACAAAAAAAACAAAGTAAACAAAGAAAACATAAAATAAAAGCTTTAAAAGATTATAAACTAATTGTAAAAAAAAAATGCAAAAAAGAAAAATATAACATTAACAGAGAAAAACAAGCAAAATATGTGAATAAAGAAAAATATGAAGATATTGTTATGGATTCGCTTCCTTTTTAGTGTTCTCTATCCAATTTTTCATTAATTCAAGTGTTTTTTGAAATCCTTTCTAGTTTTTTTCTATATCCCGAAAACAAACTGAATAAAGAATACTATTAACAAATGAATTTTCATAATCTTTTATTTATTTCTTAACTCATTCATTCATTTACAAACTCCAGTAAGTTTCTGTAATTGCAGTTACGGACTCCCCAAATTTATCCAAAGTGTAGGCGAATATCCATAAATTTGTTGTAAAAATCAATGCCTCTCCTTCGGTGATTAAAAGACTATGATCCCCACAAATGTCCGCGCAAGGTTCCTTAGCCGTCAGAGTAACAAACAGTTGTCCTTTAATTTGGCGAACAATAATCAAACCATCCAGGAACAATTCTTTGCTAAAATCCCCAAAATTGTTGGATATAACCACCCAGCTCGAGTAGAATGGTTCCAAATGTGGCGCATAATAGTATGGTTTTGAAATAAATCTCCGGGAGTCCTTCACCGCAGGGAATTGGCAATTTCTTAGTTGAAAGAACCATTCTGCATTCTCATCTTGATCATTAGCAAGCAACAATAATTCCTCAATGTTTACGAATTCTGCAAGCATCAAACTGTTTTCAACGTCGCACGGATCGCTTTCAACGAATTTTTCAGCACTCCTCATATTTGCGAGAAATTCTTTAAAATCTTTAGATTGATGAGAGTCTGCTATTACAACAGGAAGTCCTTTATTCAAGTAATTCTTTTGAATTTCACCAAACGTTGTATTTTTCAAAACGTCGATTTTATCTATAAATAATACTCCATCAAATACAATAAATACTTTTAGTATTGCAGTTATTAGATTGACAAAATAGTTCTGCACCAAAGATACTTGATTTACATTTTATTAACATAGATATTCCTGGTTCGAGTGGTTCCCATATTAAATCGGTTAAATGGTTAAAAGAGGTACATACCCCGTGAAACTGAAAATATTAGAAAATTCATTCTGCGTTATTTTAAATTACACTCGTCATTAAATTGAAAGTGGTCACTTCCTTTTTTAGTAACCGCATCTTTCGCAAAAAACGGTTAGAACATTGATATAAATTAGAAAAAAAACCAATGGAAATTACTTATCACTCGTTTGATTTTTGTTACATTTGATTGAATTTTTCAATATCTTTGGTGCAGATTGTTCAAATGAACCTAATATTTAATTCATATACCATATCGCTCGCACAGAATACAATTCTTAGGATCTGCAGTGAATGTGTCTGTTGCAGTCTTAGAATCTTCCGGTTTTATATAGGACGGATTCTTAATCAGGCACTTTGCATTATACAAAGGTCTCCAATCCCAGTACGGCAGTAGCTGTATCAACCCCTTCCTTCCAATAGCACTTAAAATCCACGAAACAGTTTCAACGGTGTTACACAGGTAAACCATAAACAAGAAAACACTCAGGACAATAAACATCTTTTTCAACTTTGCCCGTCTAATATATTTTTGTAACGGATTAAAAATCTCTTCATGCATTTGAGCTTTACTAAAGCCCTGTTTTCGGCAGGACTCCAACAATTCTGAAAATTCTTTATCAAGGGCCTCTTTTTGTTTCAGTGACATAGTTCTTTTTAAGAAGACTACTTAAAAGTAACTAACCATCAGCAAGAAACGAGAAGCGGAGCATTTGCTGGAAACTTGTTATTCACCCTTTGCGCAGCTCTAAACCAATTTTCTATCGCATTGGGCACCAATTGAATTTTCTAAGGATGCTGATTGCATCTCAGAATGCCATAAAAGATGTGGGTGGAATGTGTCGCATTGTCGCCCTTCACATCTGCGTTTGGGCGGAATAAGCTTAATGTAATTTATAAATTTTATGGGTTACTGAGGCCGTGATATTGATTAGCAAGGGAATTTTATAAAAACGTTCGATGTTTCCTAGCAGTTACAATCTATTTATATAACTAAAATTATCAAGTTATCACATAAACTATAATATGATTGAATAAGTGCAATTATACGCGAAATATTTATAGATTTTATATTCCCTTAATGAGCTTATTCAGTAGTTTTAATAGTACTTTTATTCTGATAAATACAAAAAATTCATATATTAGACTTCTGTCGCAATTTATATTTTTTACAAGGGCAAAATAAAGAGGAAAACGATAAAAGAAAATTTCAGAATATGGATAAATCTGGACCATTTGAAGAACCTACAACTTTTATTTTTGAATATTATAAGAAGTTTTGTTTAAAAGGATTGAATAATATTTTTAATTTCTCCGAAAACTGTAAGGATGGGCATGAAAACATAATTAAATGTAAAGCATAAAAGTGTATATCAAATGGATAAAAATCCGTATGCTGGTTTGTGTAATTATTTATTTGAAACCATGTACCGAATTTCATATTCAGTATTTATTTAGTTAGTATTTTTAATAATATAAGTTAGTTAAAAGGTTTACTTTTTGAGTATTTCATTTTATTTAGGGTCAATCTCTCAGTCATCAGATAAAATTTATTCATAAAACAAAATTGACACAATAGTCAACTTGGCTTAAAATAATTTTTTCGTACATCTAAATTAATTTTTTATCTAAAGAAATCAACCCTTACAATAATTTTAGTTTTTGCGTTATTTACTAAATTATTGGACGCAAGCTTTCAGTTTCTTAAATTAAGGAATAGGCTTAAGTTCGGAATAGGGGAAAATCACCGATTTCAATAAAATTTGGTTTAAAACGAAAGGATCTGAAAAAATTTCTTGGCGGTCGGCTATAGTTTACGAAATATTTCACTTTTAATTTTGAAATTTCGTCAAGTGGAGTATTTCCACTGCAATTCTTTCTTCCTGCATAATTTTTTCACAAATCGATACCTTTTCCTTACGCGCACTCCATTATACACTTTTCACACCACAATAACAATTTTGAACGCGGAAAAACCTGAAAAATAACAATTAAATATAAGCAAAAATCTTCTTACCTGCTGTCATCTAGCATGTTATTTTTAAAAAATGGCACAGAGACACAAATGGGAGCTTTTCTCCCCGGGAAATAATTTTATTAATGAAAAAAATAATTATAGTGCAAATATTCAACTTTTAATTTTGACGAAAGATTAAAATTAAAAGTTGAAAATTTCAGAAGCTATAGCCGGCCGACAAAACATTTTAGAACCAAACGGAAGGCTCCTGCAAAATTTTATTCGAATCGGCCAATTTCCCCTATTCCGAACTTGTTCCAAGGAATATTCTACATTATTTTGCTTCTTTAAACCATTAAAATTAGAATTACCTTGTTAATATGACTGGCATACAATTTTACTCAAAATAATATCCTGAAATATCTTGGTTTCGGGCAATGATTTTTACTTCCATCTATAGGAAGTATTTTTAATGTAATGCAGCACACTAATTCGCAATGTTTTCTCGGTTAATAACCAACGAAATCAATCAAAAAAACATAAAAAACCACTTTACTTTAAAAAATTTTACAACCTGTTGTCAAAATTTTAAAAAACAAACTGTTATACAATAATACTCGCACTATAAACAAACCCAGAAGGAAACTTAAAAAATGTAGCGACATTACCACATCAAAAGTTTCATTACACATTTATGAGAATTGTCAATGAATCTGACATCTGTTTATGCATTTATTTACAAATAAATTTTTGTTGTCGATTTTTGCAAAATGGACTGCACTGAACAGGAATATTTGGATGTAGATATATTAAGTAATAAGGTAAGTTTACGCAAGCAGTGAATAAAAATAAAATGCGTAAGAATTGTACGTAAATTAATCTAAAATACCTCGAGGATAAAATAAAATGCAACTTTAGCTTTAATTTTTTATTTTTTACGGTGGTTTTAGTTAATACAAAGTGCAAATTATTAAATATCCTTTATTGATGCTATTGCGAGATCTACTACAATTAATAAAGCATTTGTATGACTGCTGCATAACTTTGAGTGAGACAAACTTCTGTGAATGTCTTTAGAAGACCACCATTTCCTTAATTCGAGTTAAAATTTTGCAAACCTTTTTAATAATTTTAGATAGTACATGTCGATTTCTCAGACTCTCTAAGCCCTGCTCACAAGCTTGTGCTTTTGAAGTACATGCAGCTGAATGCTGATTTTATGCAGAGTAAGTATCCTCCAAAATTATAATAAATTTTGTATTAAAATATTTTTCTGTCCGTTCGCTAGATCCGCACAACTACCCAAAATTAAGAGATCAAGTAAGCATTGAATTGAACAAAGTAAGCGGAGATAATTCTGCAACGGATTGGATTAACCTTATGAAGAACTGGGTGGAGTTCGTCCGGGAAAAATATGTGGAGATAAAAAAATCTAGGTAAAGCATTAATTCACTTTAGATCTATATCTATTTATATAGGAGAAAATTTCTGGAGGAATTTATTTTAATTTCAAAATAATATATTTAAAAAAAGAAAGTAGGGAAAAGTCAATAGACTAGACTCGATTTAAAAAGTAAGGAAAAGTCAATAGACTAGACTCGATTTAACTAAAGCCCTCCAAAAATTTTTTGAATTGCGAAATTCTTGTACTGGATTTCTTAAAGTAGATATTTAATATTAAAAATATAGTTGGAAATAATTTTAAGTGGAATAACCAGGTCTGTATTCGGAAGGTTAATAGTGTCCCTAATCTTTTTTTCGTATGCAGAAAAAATTACAGCTTTGGTGTGGAGGACTTTGAATTGCTAAACATGATAGACCAGGACAAGTTACTCGTATAAAATTAATTTATTTTTAAAATGCGATTTAATATATAACTTAATGCCTTTTAGATGGAACCAACAACTGCTGAGTTATCGTGCATTTTGGATCATTTAGAAATTGCTCATACCTCCCCTAAAGTGTGGCTTACAATCACATTAGAATTGGAAGCGTTAGGTAGCCAACCACACAAAGATCAGTGGAAAAAGGTATATTCGTAATCATTTAACAAATTCTTAAATCTACAACAAATAATTTTTGCAAATTTACAGATATTCGAGAGATGGTCAAATAAAGTTAAGAGAAAAAAGCAAATTCTTGACGATCTAGAGGTTGATAATATTGAAAAACTTAGCTTCCTCAATCCATTAGAGCAAAGACTATTAGAGTTTTTAGAAACAGTAAATAGCTTAGGAACAAGAAAGGAGGACATTATTTGTCGAGTTTGCTTAGAAAGTAAAAGTGAAAATATTAAAGAAATCAATGAAATCACTTCAGAAGGAGTGTCCATTTCGCAGAAAATAGGTGAATGCGCCAATGTACAGGTAAGTTGTAGAATGATGTCCATATAGCATATATATGAAGTATATTTCAAATATATGTATAATTAAATAATTAACTACTTTAAAATTATTTTAAAAATGATATCTTTAGATTCAATCAGATGACGGATTACCCCAGCACATTTGTGAAATTTGTTTGAGTCTACTAGAAAAAGCTTACAAATTCAAAAGCTTGTGCGAGACATCTGACTACAAATTAAGAAATATGAGCAAAACTATAGAGAATAAGGAAGAATACGTTGAATATATAATAGGAGAGATCGCTGAAATAGATAACGAAAATTTGGATACCCTCGATGAGATACAGGGAGAGGCTGTAGAGATAAGTTTAGATTATAAGGACGATGACAAAAAATCAGACAGCGAGTAAGACCTACCTATTTTATTTACTTTTAGATTCCATAAAAAATGTTTTGTACACAGTTATGTTATGGATAAAGAATTGGAAAATAGTATAGAGGAAGAGCCCCTTGAAGAATCTCAACAAATTGCTGAACCGAAAGAAACTCCTCCTGACACGTCAATTCATCAATGCGAAATTTGCGGAATTATTTGTTATAATAAGGTGTCTTTAAAAAAGCATATGCACAGTCATACTATAGAAAGGCCACATCAGTGTAATATATGCAGTAAAGAGTTCAAAACAAAATTGACTTTAAGGGTCCATATGAGATCTCACACTGGTGAAAGACCTTATGTGTGCGAGGTGAGTACATTATTTTAATAATTTTTGAATCCAGTTATTGTTTTCCATCGAATAGAGTGATTAAAATAGAAATGTATTTTATTATTTTAAATTTGGAATTTTTATTGTTTGGAAAGCAGTAATTGTTACAGATTCCCATATTTCTACACTTTACAGAAAAATATATTTTTAATTTGTAGATTGTGGTAATATTTCTAAGATTTCTTTGTGTATAAAGAACAGAGCATAATTAAAAAATTTAGCAAGCAGGGCAGCAATCTGTTAGTCCTGAAATTAGGATTTCAAAAGTACGATTTATGCAAACAACAGCCCCATAATATAAATATTTAAATTCGGTTTAAAAACTTAGTTTTCACAATAGCCTAGAAAATTCAGCTTTTGCTGGTTTTAAGCTGAATTAATGAAACTAAAATTTTAACCGTAACCACACACTGACTGCTATAGACAATTTTACTAACTAAAAAGATACCAAAGACATCTTAGTAAACATCACTCAAAACTTACTTATAAAATAAATATAAAAGAAATCAAACAAAAAATAACCCGTGCGTCGACATAAATGTTCACTTAGGTATGCGGAAAAGCCTTCACTCAAGACTGTACTCTATCGTACCATCGTTCGATACACACCGGAGAAAAGAAACATATGTGCAATGTGTGCGACTATCGAGCTAGAAATGTAAACGATCTGAAAATCCATATAAGGACACATACTGGAGATAGGCCCTATCAATGTACTGAGTGTCCATCAAAGTTTACAACATCAAGCAACCTACAGAAACATTTACGTCGGCACACGGGAGTTAAAAATTTCCAGGCAAGTACATTACTTATTTGTTTCTCTCTTCTTTTTTTGTGTTTTGTTTTTCCTATCCCTGCTGGGGTAATAACAACAGACGTGTGGAAAGGCCTTCAAAACATGGAGTGCTGTAACAAATCATCGTGCTATACATTCCGAGGTGAAAATGTTCCATTGCCAGCATTGTTCGTATCGGGGGAGCACTAAAGCTAATCTACAAATCCACAATAGAACGCATACGAGGATACAGCCTTATGCGTGTGATCAATGTCCTCTAAAATTTAGCACTGCTAGCAACAGGAATAAACATATTAGGAATGTTCATGAGAAATTAAAATTTCACAAGGTTATATTAACGGGGGACTGCTCTATAAGTAAAAAAAAAATAGACGGATATTTTTTTTAAATTTACTTATCGAACATCTCTCTTTTTATCAGTCTTTATTTTATTTTTCGTAAATTATATTATTTTCTAATTTTCAAAAATTACAGACATCAAGAAATTTTTATTACAACGAAAATTGATATTTCTTATAGTGTGGCAGCTGCGGACGGTCGTTTTTCTCAAGAGAATCGGCACGAAAGCACATGGTTATTCACACAGGACTGAAGCCTTACACCTGCACCGAATGTCCGATGGCCTATGGTTGGTACAATGGACTACAGAAACATATGAAAACACAGCATCCGGGGGTTAAGATGCCAACTGAAAAGCATTTTCTAGATATCATGGAGAAATAGTGATTAAAACTCCTTGACAATATGGAAAACAAAATATTTAATTTTATACGTTAATCTTTTTTTATTAATACACACTCAAGCAAACTTACCCTAATCGTCCCATTAACTGAAAAAGCCCAAAACTAAAATAACACTTTTTTTTTCTTACAATTTGCTTCATAAAATTGATTTCTTGAATTCTGCAACAATTATTTTTTCTTTTACTTTAAAGCTTATCTCTATTTTGAAATACAACAGCATTAATTTTATTTCGGTAATCTGTTGAAGTTCCTGTATTTCTCAAATCCAATTTTTTAAGGATTTTGTTGAAACCAATAACACGGTAAATATCCCTTCCCAATTCCTAGAAATATTAAAAAAAATTGTTTCAAAATTATTGTATAAATTGACTAAACGACAACTGACACTTACGAATCCCAAATCATTGTTGGATATATCGATGTCGATTAATGTTTGACTTTCAATCAATAATTTTAGTAACATTCTAGTTACTGTTTCTGTTATTGAACAAGCGCTAACATTAAGAACCTTGATTGGCAATGTTCCTAGGAATGAGAATAGGGCACCTGCTCCATCGCTACCAATTGGATTCAATCGCACATCAAGCAGTTCAATGCAGCGTCCTTTCAGAGCCCTGCCTATCAGCAGAGCTGATTCCTGAGCTGAAATTTATTTGTTTTATGCAATAAATTACATTTTTCAAAAAATTAGGACAATTATTGTTTCAGAATTCTTTTTAAAAATTATAAATTCTAAAATCGTCCAATTGTAAAGAGCTGATTTTATGAATAAATTCAGACTTACAGATCAAATTATTTGAAAGAACTAGTTCTTTTAAAACAGGGAATGATTCTCTTGATAGAACATTCAAAAATTGTACAACGCCACTATCTCCGAACCGACAATCTGTTATTGCTAATCGTTTAAGGTTAGAGCACCCCTTTTCCAATTTCTGGGCGATTATTTTCAGCATATAGGGCTCCAATCGTGTTCTATGTAAGCTTAAACCAGAAAGTATGTTAAAATTCCACTAAGACTTGAGTTGCGTACATACCAGAAATCTGTAAGTTCATAACTCTTTTCCAGTCCTCGTCCGAGCCAAAGTATATCATCTTTTGATGGCCAAGAGCAACCTAAATAGAACTGGGTTCCAATTGTTTTTGTGCTAAATGTAATACGGAATTTTCGCAATTCTGGTAAGTTTGTTAAAATGTAGTTTAGTGGGATATGATCTAAAATGTATTTATAGTAAATTCAATCAATTATATAGTAAAATCACTTTTAAATGCAAACCGGGTTTGTCCCCCATTGACGGCTGCAGGTAGCTCAAATCAAGCCTTTCAATATACGAAGCACAAACATCCAATATTGCTTGTAGTTTCTCTTGATCATAGTCAGCAACTTCCAAGTTTTCAAGCAATTCAGCCAAGTGTTTCTCCATGTAAATTTGAATCCACTGCTGTCCATTAACGCTAGGATTGTAATTTTTCCAACGATTTTGGAAGCATTTCCTCCAAAAGATGTCTTCTTTGATATGAGCACTAGTTATGTGAATAGGGATGCTTACGCTAATATTGTCCAGGATGTAGTTTTTATCAGCTTGCCGAGTAAATTGCGAATATATTGGATTCTCTATGGTAAAAGTTTGAATTAAAAGTTTAAGTCAACACTTTCTTTTAAGTGTAGGAACTACATGTTTTTATATATCGTTCTGCAAGTATATAAAATTATTTAGTTACTAATTAATAAAATATTTGCAATTATTTCTAAACAAAATCTAAATTTTGAAAATTTACCCGATAGACTTTTTTGCTATTGCTAATTTTTAAAACACTAAATAATTATAATTGATGTAATTTTCAGTATAATATTAAATAGGGATTCTCTATCCCTTAATAGAAAATATGCCAATTACAATTACCGTGCCAATTTTCGATAATTTTGTCAAGCGCCAAGCATCTTAAAGATTTTGGATCGGCTACGTTCCATTCGAGATTTAAAGCATCTAAGCGTCCTAGTTTATAAGGCTTTGTAGGCCTTTCTTTGCTGTACGCTTTAAAAGTATTCAAATCTATAGAACAAGGTAGCAATCTTATTACACTCATGCTGAGAACTTGTTATGACTGAGAATCGATTAACAAACAAATATTAAAGTTGTTATGGATATGCGACCAAGAATTTAAATAAATGTTGTGGCCCTAGGGATTCAACTTCAATTACTACCACCAATAAATGGTTTTCAAATTTGAAGAAAACTTCATATTTACACAAAGTACTGGGTAAATAAATTTTTCGTCCTTTTCTTTACTATCCATAAATCTCTATTAATATATATAAAGAGGGTAAGTTTATCAGGAATAGTCTCTGAGACTTACTGAGTCGATCAAAATTTGTATACTTTTTCTGAGAGTGCTAAAAAAAATAAAATGTGTTTTTTGAACCCCGGTAAAGTCATAGTCGACATAGAAAACCAACTTTATGGTATTTTCTTTGATTTTTCTACTTGAAGATATTCGATACAAATAAAAAAGTAATACAGATGGGCAAGATCAAAAGTATAAAGAAAAGAATAGAGAAAATACATCTTTATAAATGTTGCATATAAATTTTATTTTTCTTTCTTCACTTTCCATGTTAAATCAGCACATTGAAATATACAATAGCAGCAAAATGTAAGACCTAAATAATTCCATAAACCTCCAGTTATGTATGTGCTTTCAACATAAAAATTTCCAATCTCCACTCCACCAAAAAAGTAAAAATTTGATATCGCTGAGGGTATAAAAATTTGGGAACCGATCAGTCCATAGAATCTTAACTGATTGCTTTTGCTGAAATGTTTATCCATAAATTGTGTGTATGTCTCTGTTTTTATAGCATATAGAAAAATACGTTCCAAGTATAAGCACAAAAAATTAAAAATCGTCCATAAAAGAACAAATGTAAACATTCCGTGCCATGCATAAACAAAAATAAATGTTACAACGGTCGCTAGAGTTTTTCGATAGATTGAAAAGTTATTTCCGCAAAGTGGAAAGTATATGTACCTAGAATTTTAAATTTATTTAAACAAATTGCTTGTATTCTATTAACTTTTACTTACTTAATCATATATTCGTACATTCCTTGATCAAAGTTCTTCCACATTCTGAATGAGAATGCCATTCGACTTAGGCATTTTGGATTCAACGGCGGATTCATACCCTCAAATCGCGCAATGGAATTTGATAGTCCATAAGTAATTACGTAGAACATATGAAATGTTTGCCCCATAAAATATCCAAATGAGTACAAAGTCCAAAATGAGAATTCTTTTACAGTCTAAAAGAAAAATTTACAAAATTAAAGTTATGTTTTAGGGTCTTACCTTGGAAGACTACGAATTGTCTAATTTCATCGGGTATCGCACAAACAGATAATGGAAATTATTGAACTAACTAACAATTCAGCTTCAAAAACACCAATTTCTATAGTTGCAGTGCTTATTAAGTTCAACATCACTTAATTCAGCTATAAGAAATTAGATAATTGATCCTTGCTATATCCACAATATAGTTGAACTGCGTGCAGTTGAGTTACAAAATTTATTTTAACATAATTACTTGTAAAATATCAAATTAGACAACCCATTTAGTCTTCTGGAGTAAGACCCCATATTTTCAGTAAAAGTGATTTACCCATACATCGAGCTTCAAGTAATTTATATACAAAAAGTGTAGTAAAAATTCCTTTATCGTTGCCCACAGTAAAATTCGAGCTAAATCATTGAGAACTCTTTTAATCCTTCCTTCAAGAGCTAGAATTTGTGGGCCTTCATCAATACAAACAATATACCTCTCGAAAACCATAAGAGGACCAAAGGTAAGATTGGGAAAATACAACGTATAACCACAGTAATTAATAAAATTATAAACAGATTCATTTTTCGTTCTTTCAGAATTTTCAATTTTGCTGAAATTATAACTAGAGCATCGCAAAAAACCCCAAGAAAGGGTAAATATTGCTCCATAAAATTGATCAAAGTCATTATATATCTGAGGATTTAACTTAATTAAAGAAGTCACAGCCACCCATATAATAACAAGGACCCAAACGAGTGTCCTACTTTCATATTTTGATATAATATAAAAGCTAAATACTGAACAGAATATTGTAAAAATTGTAATATTCTGAAATGTGGCAAGAATAAAGGCAAGTCCGGTTATCGCATGAGCAATGGGAATAGCCTGTAAGTAAAATATATATTTTTTTATAAAAGCAACAAAAATAATAAATTAGGACACTTTATTATTGAGTGACTTAAAGTAACGAATTCTAATAGCTGAATAACGAGTAAATTTTTTTTATAAAAGTCATAGTATGTAATTCAGCTATAAGAATTTTACGATACTTGGGCTGCCAGATTATATTCAGCAAATGGTTATCATCCATTTTTCGGTGTAATATAATCTAAGACAAAATTCTAAAGTTGCTCAATAACTAGAATAAGCGCCAAAAAGAATTCAGCTTATGCGCTTACTTTTCTATTTATGGTTCGAACAATCTCCGAACTGAGTATGTGTACAGGGTACCAAAGTAGACCATTTTTAATAAAATGCTTAAAAAACTCCCACTCATCATCAGCTTCATCTTGTACTCTTCCTATAATGCTCCAACCATTTCCAAGTCCATATCCAGTTCTCTTAGATATTTCTGTACAAACAATAACATATTATGATTTAAATAAATAAATTACAAATAATGTAACATCTTACCAATTCCTTCCGAATAAAGAGTGTAAATAGACCAAATTATAAAACCTATATACACTCCAAAGTAAGCACAATACTCTTGTTTTGATATCATAACTAAATTCAAACGGTTGAATAGTACCGCGCACTAGAAAAGATAGTCAGCATACTATCGAATATTAGTGCGCCGCCCCTGGATTCTAGACAGTACTGTCAAAGTATTTATTCAGTTGTTTTGTGCCTATTCTAACAGTAGTAGAACTATCATATTAGAGTACGTATCTAATCCATCCATCGTAGTCTAGCATGATTTTTCTACTTCACCGCAAGTAGAATTGCTGGAGTATGCGAAAAGATTTCCTTGGGAAACCATCACTTCACTTTTTACATTTCATTGCCTTGCCTCAACTAAACAAGCTTTACATCCCCATGAAGCATGCCGCCTATTAAACGTCATTTATCTGACCTGGCTACGTTCGGAGGGCAAAGGCTCTAAACGTTTTTTTTTTTTTTTTTAAATCCCCGATAAAAAACTATATCTAATTTATTTCCAGAAATATTTTCTATACTCGATCTAAAAATATGGATGCAATCATTAAATGCAGAAAATGCCGAAACGTACTCATTGAAACGGAGGTGTGTAATATTCTCGATGCCCACAGTAATTCCTCCTCAGATTTGAATAAAGATTTTAGTAACGAAATTCCGTGCGATACCATTTCCCAAAGAAATGAGCTCTATTTGCAAGAAGATTATATCCCAGATTGGATAAAAAGTGCAATTGCAAACTCTCAGTGGACGAAAGGGAAATTAAAATGCCAATCCTGCGATTCGAGAGTAGGATCTTTTGATTTTGTTTCTGGAAATCGATGTAGCTGCTCACACTTTGTCTTGCCTTCAGTGCATCTTGTAAAAAGTAAAATTGATATACCTCTAAGAATAAATCATTTATAAAGAGAATAACTATGTTTTATAACATTTTTTTTAAACCTTTAGAGTAGGGGATTTTTAGTGGGTTTTCTTCATTTACCTATATACTTGAATTAAAATACTTTAACTTAATAAAAAGTAGACCTAGAAGCGATTTTTATGAAATTCATTTATTATAACTCAAAGATAGATTTTTGAGTTTAGATAGGAATATTATTTATTTTATTTTATTTAATACGTTGAAGGTAATGATTTTAATTCAGCTATAAGCTATATAAGCTGAATTGACGGCTAGAAAGGTCATCAAGTGCAAGTACAAGCCCAAAGTTCTAACCCATATGCAATTTCTAAAACAGCCTGGGGAAAATTTTCCCATTAGGTAAAACAGCAAAGACCTACTGGTTCCCATGCCTTATCTAAATTTTCATAAGAACGAAAATGATAAGAATAGGCAGCCAAATATTCTCATCTACAGCACTTACAGTGTAGGCAATAACGTGTAGCGTTGTTTTATCACACATTTTTAAAGGCGGGACAAAGTGCTGTGTATCTCTGCATGAATGGTGTTAGTGCTGTCACCGTGCAATGCTCAGGCATAGGGATATCCTGAATCGAGAATGGGGAATGGGGCAGGCAGCACACACAGAGCATATATAAGGATAAGAGTTGTTTACATTTTTTCGCTTGTGAATTTTTAAAGGCGGGACAAAGTGTTTGAACGTGTGCGCTGCTCTGAGTGATGAAACGTGGTTTTAATTTTCCTTCCAGCTCCCCCTAAATTTTTGTCTTTTTCCCACACGTGAGCCCTTTATAACTATCTACTTTTAGCAAAAGATAAAGAAATACGTCACGAGTGTCACATCTTGTATTTCTTGATCTTTGGGACGGCTATAGACGTTATTTACATCGCTATGTTAACACGTTAAGGATGGCACAGTTTTTCCTGTTTCGCTTCATTCGGCGACAGCAAAAATCGTACTTTGCTTTATCTGGCGGCGACTTGCACAAAATGTTGTTTAGCAAAACTTCATACTCAAAAGTGTAGTTTCCTTTTATTCTTCGTTTATTATATCCTACCTGTAAAAATAAGCTCTTGAATTTTTCAATAAAAAAATTATTTTTAACCACATAAAGTTTTTTTCATCTAACAAAACTATATTACAAAACTATAGCTGATGTGAGCCACCGGTGGTATACGCCGCCAGATGAACCATTCGCGTGTGAGCCACCGGTGGTACACGATGTCCTTAACATGTTAAACAACATTTTAAATATAAGGTAATCAAGACAATAAGAAGGATTTTCATTCTACGATTATTTCGGGAAAAAAATTAGTTTAATGTTTTAAACAAAATAAAATAATAATCAATAATTTCATAAATAAAATGAAAAGTCGAAGTGTTTTGAAATGATTTTTCATTTATTAATAAAATACAAAAATCTCATATAACATAAATATTAAATTACTATAAAATACACTTTTATATATAATCTATTTGATTTTTTACTTTAAAAACTGATTTGTCATTTTTTTTTTTTATGGTATTATACCTAGTATCACATACTGTTTTTACATTATTTTTTATTTTCTCTTTTTAAAAAAAGAAATATTTGATAAGGAAAGTAATTATTAATTAAACTACACAAAATCTGCGATTACATAATATAATAATGACTAGAATAAGCTCATTTCAATAAACCATTCACGGTTTCTACACTTAGCTTGAAGCAAGCTCAGAAAAAAGTAAACTTAAAATATAAAAGCTATTTGTACTTGTTATGGCTTCTGATAAACTAATTTTTACAATAGTGAAATTTAACTTTATAAACTAAAATAAAAAAAAAATATTATTTGCATATAAATCCCATGCTTACAAACCTATCGTATTTTTTTTCTTTGGTGAATTTACAATTGTAAATACGATTTAAAAAAAAAAAAAAAAAAACAAAATGTTCACTTAAAATATAATGGAAAGGAACAGAAAGCTGCTTATAAGAGCATAAATATACAACCTTGGAACAGAAATGTTTGTGCCTGCTGAATGCTGAATAAATTATTTCGAGTATTACCTAAAATTAGAGCCTATCTTATGTGTACTTAAATAATAAAATAAAATATCTAGGCTCTGCCAGAAATTAAGTACATATATTAAAATAGTTTGTGCTAAACAACCATTTGGTATTTAATACAGTGTTTTTTTTTTAAAACCCATATAATGGACACTTTTGTGCTGGAAATCACGTTTCTATATTTGATTTTTTATAGCTGAATTGCATGGAGTAACGTTTAAGGAATTTCAGTAGTAAATTCAAAAATATGAATATTCACTAATGTGACGCTTACAGTTTTGAAAAATAGCTAAAGTTTTGTTATAAAGCACTATATACTTTTAGCAATAAGTAGTAAAATCAATCAACAAAGAGAAAAAGAAGGCACTTTTAAAATCTCATTATTGTTTTTTTGTCCAAAATTTTATAAATTGAAGGATTGATATTTAGAAGAAATCGAGTGAAATATTTAAATTTAAACACTATTGTAACTATGTGTATCTCTATTCCTTTTTCAAATAATGCAATTTTGAGCACTTCTAGCGAACAAATCTGTAAAATTCATATCTATGTTACATCGGTCTAATTTCTTCAAGTGTAATTTTTGCTTTCATGCAAATTAATTTTCAAATTAAAACAATTACATCTGATTATTGTTGTTAGACATTTAAAAATCTATAATTGTAGACTGTAACTTATTATTTTACTTAGGTGGATAAGAATAACTTTATATTAAAGTTTCACTCATCAATTAGCTAATTATTAAGGAACGTGATTTCCAAATTTCGATTCCACTAATCTTCGACTGTTTATTTATTATAAAATAAAAATATTATACTAAATTTAAATGCAGTCGCAGATTTATACTAGTTTTTATCCTTAAAATTGTTACCAAAATCAAAATTTTGACTATTTGGCTTGAATGACTAGATCTGACTCATATGCTTCGCAACTTGTTTTTACATTTATAAAATGCGTGCGTTTAAAAATGTTAAATAATAAAAATAAAAAATAATAGTACTAACAAAACAAACGAAAGCAATTAATTTATTTTTAAATAAAGTAAATTGTATAACTATATTTACGTTAACGATTATTGAGCTCAAAACGCCAGGGCGGCTGTAGTGTGCTGAATTACCGATGGTCCATGACGAAGATGTGCTAAGGCAGCGGCTGCAATATTCTCTTCTTCGGTGAGATTTTCAACAATTTTAAGTCTTCCTGGCGAGGAGCAATCAGAGCTAGACTCAAAATCCGAATCATATCTAGGTCGTTTCACAATATTTTTGTACATATCCTGGTGAGAGCTACTGAACGAATCCATAGAATTGGAATCTTCTGGTCCACATGTTGAACTACCCTTTGATGAAGTATATTTAAGTTTTTCATTTTGATTTTTATGTGTACTCATATGTTTTCGCAGATATGCTTGCCGTTTAAATGATCTACCACACTCAGTGCATGGATATTGCTGTTCAGTTTTAGAATTTTCATTTTGTTTTTTAAGTACTTCCTCCTTAGGTTTATGCCATCTTCGATGAGATGCTAAATTTGCTGGACAATTGAATCTTTTTCCACATTCCGGGCATCGATACTCCAAAAGAACTATGCACGAGCAGCGATGTCTTGCAAGACCAAATGCATCATCGAACTCAATACGACAAAGTCGACAAACGTAGGCTCCTATAACATTTCTAATGGACGCTAACTCAGCCTTGGCTTCTTCGGTAACTTCGACAATGTTGTACTGTGGATCAATATCACCAGATAGATGATCAGATGAATTTTCTGTAATTTCTTCCAAAGGACGAATTATAGTTCCCGATACTGGCGAACTGGTATCTTCATCAAATTTTAATTTTCGTACTGCTTTAACCCGTTTTTCTTTTACAACTGATGGAGGAGATTTAGGAGTTTTAGACACTTTTGGAGCTGTTGCTGATTTATTAATTGGCTTCACGGGGGTAAGTTCGTTTTGTTGAATAATTTGTAGTTCGGTTTTAATAATTGATAATTCAGTTTTTGTGGATTTAGATATTGTTTCAGATGCATCGTCGCTATAGTCATCTTCCCTAAAACGTTTCTTTGCCGGAGATGGTGGAGGCGTAATTGGTACACTCACGTTTGTTGTGGGCAGTGTTGGTTTCACAGATAAATCCAGTGGAATTTCAATTGATTGTGCCAAATATCGGATTTTATACTTCGGTGGCAGTTGAGCTACAGTGGTCAATAGACCACCACTTGTTGTAAATGGTAAGCACTTCTGCGAGGAAGCCATCACATCGCGAATCACACACTATTTTTAAATATTTTCACAGTATTTCTGGTGGTATCTAGTGGGAACACCATCAAAATGAATATATAAACCCGAAACTCACTCGCTAGCTGAGCTCCAGGAATGGAAAAAGCTCTTCTACCTCATCCACGGCTAAGAAGTGAATGACGAATTTAAGTCGAAGTCCCTTGTATTTATGGATTCCTCCCCTAGTTCAGGGGTTGCATTGTTTAAAAATGTTGGGTTTCTTTTGTATCTGAAACTAGCGTATCGCTGATGTGCATACATCCCAATTCCCGGCTCCTTTTTACCCTGGAAGGCGCCGACCAATCGATTTACGCCTGCGTCCACATATCCCTGGGACGCTATGGGACTTCTTTCACCAGGGAACGAATGAATGAACACGAAAGTGAAAATGCATAGTGTGTCGAGCGGTGCATGGGGATTTTATGTATGTTATGTTTCATATATATGTAACTCGGGCTTGTTTCAAGCCCATCCCAAGCACGCGTCACACTTTTGTTTACGCATTTTTGCCACGTGTACGCCCCGGCTGCCTGTGGATATAATTTTTTTTTTTTAAAAAAGATTTTTCCCTTCTGCTGCACTAAGGGATTTTTGTACTTCTTTTCGGCATATTTTTTTGTGAATTTCGATTTTTGTTTTTGTTTTATCATAAAAGTGCGCTGGGGTGTGGTATGCGAGATGTTAAAGGATAACTAGTATGTGGTAGGATGGTAAAGAGTAAAAGAAAAAAAAGGGGGTTATTTTAAAAAGAGGGGTTCACTGAGTCGATTGCATCGGGATTGGGGTGCGTGCAAATATGCTAAAAATATAGAACCTTTTTCTTTTAAAAATTATGTACTAAGACTGCATCGCTGCTCAGCACACGATATTTAAATAGCGGTGAATAATTTAAACTGGCGAATATTGATACGAATAAAAGGGGATAATATTTGGAACACTGGCCACTGCTGCAGTCCTTTTCTTATGGTAATTAGAAGGATCGGGATCGTTTAATGCTTACTCATAATCCCTTGAAACGCAAACAACATTAGCCTTTTGGAAAAAATGTTTGTTGAGATATGATGGAATTTTTTAATATTAAGAGGTATATTTCCTAACAAATTGCATATTTCTTGTTTGAACCAATTATTCGATATTTCTTATCGATTAAACTTCTTGCGATTGTGATTATTTTTACGAGTTGTTTGTAACTTTTCGTCGTTAGGACCAACTATGATAATAGGCTAAGGGAGGAGCTCCTTATATTTTTTACATATTACCTATTTTATTTTTATATGAACGTAAAGAGTAATACTAAACTTTAGTAGATAAGATTACCTATGCTTTAAGGACATACTATACTGTGAGCTAATCTATTGAGCCCTAGTATGTACATATTAGATATGTTTTTGAGATAAAATAACTGAGGAAATTCTTGTTTTGAGTTAACGAAATTCTATTATCCTTGAACATGATTTCGTTTCTAAAGTACACTTAGCAAATGAATTTAAATATCAAAAAGAAATCTTGCTAATTTACAAGTTTAAAATAAAATAAAATGTACTGATCATTTTGATTTTTACGTTAGTATTTAGATTTAAGTTTAATTATTGAAAATTCCGATAATTATTTGTTGTTTATTGGGATTTTGAAATATGCTTAATTTATTTTTTATCAGAACCATAAATGTTTTATTTTACATACTAAGAAAAGCTACAATTTGTTTCAATTAAATATAACAAACATTTAGGTTTCCCCTGTTTTTGTATCTGCAATAATATAAGTGTAGTTGCTCTAAAAAACTTCTACAACGCAGTAACTATTCCAAATTATAGTGTATTACAGATATATTATACTCCTAACGTTTAAATAAGGACTCTTGTAGCATTCAACTAACTATGCAAGGAAGTACAAGCGAATTGCTTTTTAAATTCAATGCATAAAAGTTTCCTTTTTAGAAATAAATCCATAGTTTTGATTAAAATACGCGAAGTATTTATATAAGAATTAATAGCTATTTACCTTTTTTTAAAAATAATTTGTTGTTGTTATACCGTTTCATTTGGCAATTTCACACTTTCTACCCAATTTTCTAGTAGACTTTCTAACATTCCAAAATGTGCATGACCATGGCATCGTTATAAGTGAAAACATCTCCAAAAAATAAATATGTGCAAAAATCCCGCCTACAAAAGAACACCATCAAATAACCTGCAGCTCTCAGCAACAACTTGTTCCCGCTCGGCAATCAACAAGTGCACCCAAAGAACTTCCCTTCCATTCAAAATGTAATCACCTCAAGGTCAGGGGAATCCACCTTAAGCCACTGTTCCTTTCCTTACGAAAACTTCCTTAAGACGACCCTCGCCTTCGACATGTGTAGATGTTGTTGCCCCTGTGTCAAAGACCGAGCCTCCTGTTCCGTGCTCCCGGCGCCCTACTCTAGCGCCTTTGGCTTACACCAACAATTCCCGGCTGTGAGTTTCTAGGAATTCCTGTCGCACCCGACCAGTTACTATGCACCGGGTTTGGGTATAAGCTCTCATCGGCACCAAAAAACCCGAGGGGGATTCGAGGCCAGCTGTACTCCAGGGCTCTTCAAAAATCACCCTGTATATTCCCTGATTCCTGCTGGTGCAGCTCGCGCACTATGCTCCCTCGATCCCTCGCCTCAGCCAAGCGCTACACAAAACTACAGAGCCCTAGCCCTTTAGCCAGGGGTGCTGTATGAAAACTGGCCGGTTGCTAAAATTTATGAAGGGATTTCTCGGTCCCTGGCCCTGTACAGCTGCTCATGAAATACATGCATACATATAATATTTTTTTTCCTCCTCCGATTTAATGAACGTACCGCGCAATTTTCAATGTACTTTTTTTTTGGGCATTTTCTATTTTGGAACTCAGAAAAGAAAGGGTTGACTTGCGGCACGGCACACGTACAGCTTAATGGTCCGCTTAATTCTGATTCCTTCTTGTTAGACCCGAATGGTTTTATTATGTCTTCAGGAGTTGAGTCATACCATCTTATCGTGTCCGTAGCACTTCCTTGACATGCACCTCTCAGCGTCGGGAATCTCCTGACGTCATGAGCACCACCACGTCGTTGTCGCGCCGTCGAGGTGGAGTTTTCTGTGATGTAACGTAAATAGACTTAAGCGATGCGACCAAACCCAGTGAGTCACACTATAGAGCACTATGTTCCTTCGGCTCCAAGGGTATGACTATGGCATGACGAGTTGTAAATTTGTCATACAGATTGCGGCCGCTTACTCAGAGGGACTTAATTATTTATTTGCTGGTGTGATCTCCTTGCAATTGAAAATGATTTATAATTGGAAATAAAAAGCGCAGTAAAGGAAGCCGCCAAGTAGCTCTAGGGAATATTCATGAATGCATAATTATAAAAATTCTCAGGTAAGAGCATTTACGCTGTGATATTAAAAATGTACCTATGGTCACTGATTACTTTCCCTTGTAAATTGTTGCAACCATGCAATTCTTAATTCTATTTAACTGCTATAGTTAGCTGAACTATGGCTATTCGTATACTAAAAGATTCCAATGCGTGCTGATCATAAATCAAATTAAAGCGTGTAACCTTTTAAAAATAAAATTAATTTACAATTCTTACGCTTTAATCTTGATTTCTTGAAAGGAAAATTTAAAAATAAACATATTTTTCCGTTTCATTCAGAATGGATGCCAAGAAGAGTTAACTATGGTAAAATAATAATGAGAGTATAGAAGATGTATATATATAATATATATATATTTCAAATAAAAAGATTGATTATTTTTTGATTATAATAAAAACTCTATCGATTAAAAATCTTTGAATCGGCTGACTGAATAAATTCATTAAAATTAATTTCGTTCTACGTTAACGCATACTAAGTTTGGCGTGGGGCCAATAGAGGCATACTGAGTCGTCACAAGAGTGTTTCAAAATTTTCAAAAACATCAAATTTTATTTAAGGCCTCTAGTTACTTGATTACAAGTATTCTTAAATTTGAACAACTATGTTTTAAAAATAATTTTTTTTAAAGGCAGTATATTATATTAAAAAACTAATAGTAATGTTTGGGTTGAGAAGTAAATAAATAAATGAGTGTCCTTTCAAAAGTAGCTTTTGGTTTAGCACTGTGCGATTTATCTAAGGCGATGAGTATGCATACTATAGGAAATGATTACATCCACATAGCTTTATGTGAATGCCAAATTATGTAGGCGGCTATCGTACCTAGAGAAAAACGTGGATGTCGAGTATAGGCGGCGTTAATAGCGAAAGGGTTAAAGCTCGCAAATACAAATAAAAATAAAAGAATTAAAAATATATAACACTTAAAACACAAAATATATATTGAATTAAGCGTACTACCTTCAAATCACCACTTAGCAATGAAGCAGGAAGAATTTTGCGCAAATTGAGCAATACTATAGTACACAGTGTCCAATAAATTCATATACAAATATTTTTTATTGTTTACATATGAAACAAAAAATTGTTTAGCTAATTTGTTGAGAAAAAAAATTTCGTTATTAGTCCACATGATGTGGTGAAAAATCCAGATTTTATCTGAGTTCCTTAGAGAGTTGAGTGCAATCGAAGCTTCACGTGCGATAGTTGTGAGTAAATTCGGATATTCCCCGAATTTTATTTTATTTTTACCTAAATATATTTATGTGTATATTGTGGATGAATGGATAGTGGATAGTGATATTTTCCGCAATTTCAGTACGTGTTGTATGTTGCTGTTTATACGTAGGTTTCCGCAATTTTCTTATCATGTAACAAAGAAACTCGGTTATAACAAGGTTACCTGTACAATAGCACCAAACTTTTATTAATTATCGTCCTTTTATGGTAATTTTTGGAGGACGATTTTCGGGGAATAGTTGATATGGAAAACACACAACTCCATAAAATTTACTTTAATTGGTAAATTAGAAAAATAATAATACAATTATCTAGTTTCCCAAAAATTCCAAAAGAACAGTAGTTTTTTTTTAGTTTTAATTTATAAATTCTATTTGTCGTATTTTTATTAAAGTTGAAAATAATGAAGGTGAATTATAATTAAATTTCAAAACTTACTGCCTAAAATGAGTCAGAACGTTAAGCGCGATAATGCGTGACTGAACAAGTGGATTTTGTTATAATTTTTAGTATTTGAATGATGATTACCACCATAAAGAAGTTCGTTCAAAAGGATTCCAGAAATATCCCAAATTAATATCTAGCCAGGTGAATGATTTTTCACAAAATTCCAATTTCTAATCATGCCATTTTGTCTGATAGTGGAATTTTCTTTCATTGGCGTGATTTGGTAAATGCACCCTCGATCGCCGCGGTATAAGCACCTTAGATCAGGACAAAAAAATAAACGAGGGGTTCGGCAGCGATATCAAAAACAGGCTCACTGGGCTTAAAGAGCAGATGTGCTTTTGTCGATATTTTCACGACCGTTTGAGCAGCGGTGGTGCATTTTTGGTGGTATGATTTCTGTCGCATTTCACTCTAGCATATGTGCAATAAACTGCAGATCACATATAGAAATGAAAAATTACCGAAAAAAAAACAAATAAAAATAATGTATCACGTACGCTCCGCTCCAGCTGTACTTGGAATATGTGATGATGGCAAAAATTCGTTAGCAAAAAAAAAGTTCCATCACACCAGCATGATGGTCATTGACTTTCCCCCTTAATGAAAAGGTTTTAGTAAAGACTGCTTCGATCAGCAACTATTGAACTAAATCTTAGGCGAAATAACTACAGATAGATTCTATTGCTAAACACCTGCCTACCCGCATTTTTACAATTTTTGTGGTATCGTTTGTGACGGAATTTTTAATTAAATTTAAAGGTGAATGAATTCTCTATTGAGATTGGATAATGAAAAGGGTTCCAAAGATTACATTTTGCACAACTGTGCTATTTAAATTTACATTTTTGTCACAAATACAATAAAAATACAAGTAAAAATATCATTTCAGTACCGATGATATTACAAATTTTGCATAGAATCTATTAGAGTCTGCCGTACAGTGAATCTATAATCGCAACCAACTCTACCGTACCGAGAAGGTTAAACCATTTTCGGAACTCATTCCCATAATTCGACTTGTTCTGTCTCCTGTCTCCAATAACAGAGTTTCTAACAACACGACAAAAAATTTTTTAAAGGTACCTACATATCTTCTGTATTGTATAAGGGTTAACTTTACAGACTCGTATAATATTTTTTTACGAAATCGATTAAAAGTTTCGATAAATTCAATTTTTTTCAGACAGCGAAAAATAAGAATGATTCATTCATTAAAGTAATAAAGATATACAACAAAAAATGTTTTATATAAATCAGATTTTCCAATTTTTTCAAAATTAAAAATTAAAATCCTTAAAGAAGTGCTCTTTTAGTTAGTATTAGTTAGTATTACATGATAATACACAAATTGTTCTTTACAAAAACAGGGAAAATTTATAGAGCCATCTAATCATAGCAAAGTTTAACGGAAATAAATATCATTAAGGCCTCTTCACGCTTGAATGGGAATTCGTTTTTCTCAAAATGATTGTGAGAAGTGTTGGGGTGAATAACCGCAAATTAACAGACGGAAAAATGCTTCTTTATCCCGTCAAATATTTCGGGCATTCCCTGTTCACTCCTTCTCGAAATGTAGTCCCTAATTATGAGGACTTTCATAGTCGGAGTTGCTTTAAAGGATTTCCTACCGTGTCCACCAATGCTAACCAAAAGGTGTGAAAATCGATTTATTGCCTAGTTCTGAAGGCATGTGTTAGGGTCGCTAAGTAAGATTTTTTTTTGTATATGTTTTGAGGAATAGTGCGTTTTTGTTATAAGAATTAGATAAATTGAAAAATAAGGACGATGCCCTCACATAGTGCGGTCTAAATTTTAATAAGACCTGAACAGTAGTGTGGACATACTCCGGATGTTAGAAAGTGGAAGCAATTAAATGCGACCAGGTGATAGGAGACTTACCCCATATTTACTCTTAATAAACATAGAATTCTCTGGACCTTAATAACGATAAAAAAAAATATAACCCAGCGTTTTCCCTTTTATCGATTAAATATACAAAGCAATGCACCGGAGAAAATCCTTGCCCGAGTGCATTACGGGGCAACTAACTAAATTAAGAGGAAAACTCGTCGTCTCCTGCGAGGGTATTCAAATGTGTGTCCTCATATGTCACGATATTCGTAAATTCACCTTTTTTGTTGGGTCCAAAAAGTGGGAAAACGATGAAAGATGGTGCATGTGGCACGGGGCGGCGACGGGCTCTGGAAAAATCGCACCCCAATTGCATAAGCACGCGTTGAGGCTATTTCGTTCGCGTTCATTCTTCGTGTGTCCCTGCCATCGTAATAAGGTTGCGTGCAACGTGCAGCATAATTACGCATACCCTTCGCCCAGCAACAAATCACATAGTGTCCCTTTTTCTGGTTGCAAGCAACCCCAACTTAAAAGCCGGCGACGGTGTCTGATTTGAAGGATTCCTTTATTGGTGGTGCCTTTTGTATGCTATGGGCCCGTCTCCATGGCACAGCGGCGGCGGCGATGGTGCGTTTCGCTCGCATGTGTGATGAACGAAGGGATCCCATGGGCTGAATCCGAAGAGTTCTGGACTAAGATATTTTCCTATTTCCATCGACAGATGGCTAAGTTTTGTACAGCAGCAGTGGTCCCACTGATTTTTGCACAGAAAGGGAATCACTGGGTATATGCTCTTTTATGAGGACATAATGCCCTTCTGTGGGAGTTTCACCTCCTATTCAAATATTTTCAGTGATAAGGTCAGTTTTCGTTAGTGTAATTAACAAAACGATTTTTTTCTAGGGTGGACCTTCCTCTGGTTCCAACTTACACTTTAGCATACTCCAACCTAAATATTAGGTCAAGAATCCGAAAGAAAAAAATATTCATACCTACTATTGAATCCTTTTGAAATAGAAGTACTATGTAAGGGGTATAAAAGAATCATTAGTAATTACCATTCTTTTAAATTTTACGGAAATTAAAAATGTTTTTCTTTGAAAATATTCTCATAATAGATTTTGTTTAGATATTTCGAAATGTCTTTTAAAATGTTATCTATACTTAAGTATCTCATTATTTTAGAGCTTTGAGGATATGGACTTTTATATTTATGTGGTTAAAATACTGTTTTATTGTTGTACTAGCTGATTAGCCCGGTTTTACCCAGTGTATCGTTAATACTATTTAATTAAAAATTTCTCAAATTCTTATGTTTGACGCTTGACCCATTTTTGGAGAGTTACTACAATCTATGGATGTAATATAGGGCTTTACTCCAAAACTTATTTTGTTCATATCTGAAAGGTTTTTCTTACCTGATTTTATGCATTTTGATTGTTAAGTGTTAAATTTATGTATGTATTTAAATTTCGAAATTTTTATAGCATATTCGAAAATATTTTCCACAAAATAAGTACATAAGCTATTCACTTTACCTAAATTCGTTGTAAAGCTTTTCCAGTAGATTTATAATGAATATTATCGAATTAGATCGTCAGCAATTTAAAACAAAAATACTTTGTTCTTTAAAAATCATGCTTGCCATTTTGAATTTCCAAATTTTAATAGTAGATTTGAAATATTTGACCTCAAAATACTCTTTAATTTTCAACAAATTATAATCCTTATTGGTTTCGTCTTGGATAGGATACAAAATCAAACTATACGAGTATATATTAATCGCAAAGTATGTTTCGCAACGTTATCAGAATAATATCAATTACTGAAGAACAGCATCATCTGTTACCTTTTCGACGAATTACACCATAGTACAAACGATTTCTTAAACTTTAAATTATTATATCTTTTTTTATCGTTAACCGATTTCGATGAAATAAAGCCTATATGTTGTTCTGAGCTAAGCTTAAGTTACCCGTGAAAAGGATATGAAATTTCGTTCAGTAGTTCCGAAGATTAGCGTGTACAGACAGACAAAATTTTTAAAAATGGTATTTTTCTATTCTGTTAGTCTTTTTACATTACCCCCAATCAGGTTTTGGTAAGCACAGTAGACACGGCATTTTTACAGTTTTATTACTAGTAATAGATTATTTAAAATACTTATTTAGGTAATTTATAGTCAATTTGAATGAATAGATACACAAAATTATATACAAATTTCGTGATTAAATAAATTAGAAGATTAATTAATTAAGAGTTTAGAAGTAGTAATGCTTCTTATTCGAAATGATACTTTCAACATTGTCTCACTTTTCTCTTTTCAATTTTATACAAAGACTGATATGATAGAAAATTATTCGAAATAAATAATTATTAATAATTATAAATACATATTAGTTTAAGCCAATTTTATGGCTAAAGTCCTTTCTATAAGCAAAAAGACGGAGTAGGTATACTGTCCAAAATATTTTAGCATAACATATTTTTCTTCACTCTTATAGTTTATATAAATTTTTTAGAATCAGCCGTGTTTGGCTGGGTCCCTACCAAATTCCATCAGAGTCTTGCGAAATTTATGCGAAGGTTAAAAGGTTTTCAAAAAACAAAGGTCCCTTCCATGATAAACTTGAGTAAATCATTTTGTGTCTCCCTAAAGAATTCCATCACTTTGCGTGCATCATTTCGATATGCCCTGCTCGCACTAAAATGCAAGAAGGATGCCCAGAGAAGAAGCCCTAAAAGCATTTCCAGATGTTCACTAATCAAATTGAGTGAAATATCGACATTTATTTGGTCATTAGACGTAGAGGCCATTACAATGCCCATCCGAGGGAGATCCGATTGGTTCTGGTAAATATCCCAACACTTTTCAGCTGAGAACATGGACAGATGCAACCTCAGGAACCTCGGAAAAACCGAATTATTCTCTATTCCACCCTCATGACAGTTTAGTGTGATATGGTATAGTCCGGGAAGAATGAATATATTGCTCTGGGACTAGGCCTGGTCATCATCAACCCTATACGAATGTGACCGGAAGCAATGTAATTGCTGGAGGTGTATGCCGAGTGCTTTTATTAATCGATTTAATTTGAAAAAGTGGTTTATGCCTCTTCCACACCATCCTTTAGCAGCTGATAGGTGTAACACACGCGGTGCTATACCATCGGAGGGTTGATCGACCGTCACATCGGTTGATCGGTTATATTTGGATGCATCCCGCATTTCAATTTTACTTTTTATTTGAGATAAAACTGTAAACGACATTTAGGCGATCATATTTCTTTCTTTATTTGATCTGATGCTGCTGCAATGCCAGTTTGAGTTGACTAAGGGTTTCTATCGCCTTATCTTACCTTCTAAAATGATCCTGTAAGGGATCATGAGGGCATGCTTCAGCGAGGTCCACTTTGATCTTCACCTTAGGTACTTAGGAATGAAAAATGTATCACGCTGTTTAATGATACTTAGAAAATTTTTAATGTTCTGCTGGTTCAATTAGCCCTGATAAAAAACATATTTTGTGGCGGATCACTTTAATTCTTTTTTAAAATTTAAAAGCCTACTCATGAATATCTAGAGAATTTAAATAGCAGGGTAAATTTGCAATAGGTAGGCATTTTGTATAGAGCCCGCATTTACCAAAAGAAGCAGTCTTAAAAGGGGTGGGCCTTAATTTTGTAATATAAAATAAGAACCATCAAAAGATATTTCTGTTTAAATAGTAATTCCCTTACGGCAATTACAACCACAGCTCTTCAATTTCTTTGCGAATTTTCCCTATATCTTTAATGAGAGTGGCTAAAATACACCTAAACCTTTTTTCAAAACATCTTCCCTCGATATTTCAATGCAATACATTTAATACAAAAGAAATTTGTATATCCTCTTTATTTTTTGGTGGTAGTCTTTCAACGACACGTGTGCTACTCCTGCTCCTGTATCGCATGATGTGATTCCGACAAAGTAGGACGTGACATGATGCATCTCGGCAAACAATCCGCTGCTCTACTGCGTCGTCCGACAGACGATTGTTTTTGGATTTGTGAAGGGTTCTAAGCTCTCTTCTGGTGGATTTATATCGGTATTCAATTTAATACGAAGCTAAAACCCTCTTCCCCTTCACACTAAACTCTCACTTTTGATCATAGGATTTTTCTATTTATTTTATTATCTGTGGTCACGTGACGACGCACGTCCTGTCGACGCGTTAACTACAGAATGTCGTTAAGGAAAAAGTAATTGGTGGGTGTTTCATGGGAATCTTCTAGACAGACTTAAATATTATGGGGTAGAATAGAAGTACTTGTTTTTCTTAACTGAAAGTGAAGTTGATTTATTTTGGGAAAATGTTGGAGCGACAGTTGCGTTTTTTCATAGTAATTAATCTTAAAAAAATCATTTTTCTTAATAGTTATGTACTATTCGCTATGAGAAAGAGCAGAATAGAGCTTCATATCTTAAATTAAATGTTCATATATTGCGCTATCCTTTCATTATAATTTGTATTATGTTTATAGAACAATATTTTTTTTAGAGTTCCAATTATTCGTAAAATTTTTAGCAAAAACCGTAAGAGTTGCTTCATAGCATAAAATTAGTTGTTATAATTAATCTATAATAATCCTGTAAAATTAATCAAATCAAATTCTTTATGAAATCGTTCTCGAATAAAAAACTGATTTAGCAAATATAATTTTTATTTAATTTTTTGTTTTTTTGTATATTTTCTTGAATCTAATTCTTGAAGAATCTTAGGCATATGAAGATTTAACAAATCTTCAGTAGTTGTGTTGAAATTATCATTAGCCCAAATCATCTTTAATTTAGTCATAACTTCTCCAATCGGTTTTCCTGATGGGCATCCTTTCTCCTTGAGTATATTGCCATTAACTTTAAATGAAGGGATCTTCCACTCTTTTAAGCAGCTATATAAATCTTTTTTACCATGATAACGCAACAATTCCTCAACGAATTCTTTTTTTGTATATGGTTGAATGCACATTTTCTTGTAAATCCTTAAAAGTGAATATTTTTATATCATAATTATTTTTTTAATGTTCCCAAAACTTACATAATATCGTCAATATCCTTCACACTATCTCTATTTTGTGCTAAATACATAACTAAATCCCTCTCGAAGGCGGATAATTTTAACCGTTCATGAAGTTTAATAGCATCGGTTGTTGTATTTAAAAGAGCTCCCATTAATACTATTGCATGGAATGGCTCCTCGAATTGTTTGCGGTTATCACAAACCTTTTCAAATTCGTCCACATTTGGATTTTCTGGTAGACCAATATGTTTAGCTATGTTACATTTAATCATTTCAATCAATAATTCATGTGCAAAATTCCCTTCCAGAATACGTTTAACTTCGGACCATATCCGTTCTCCACTAATTTTATCGAGACCAATAACATTTTCAGAAATTGCCTGAAGTGTGTCTGAGTCATGATTGTCTGGCTTTTTAGCAATGCGACCATAAAATCTGTAAAACATGAATTTAGGACAAACATTTTATAGTTTTAAGATTATGGTGGTACCGGAAGTATCTTAATATTCTAAGAAAATCTTCTTTAATACGTGTTCTTGCATTACCAACAAAAACTATACGACGCTTTTGCAAATCATCATATCCGTAAAAGTAATCGTAAACAGAACCATCAGTACCTGAAAATAATGGATTACTTTACTTTACCAAATAACCAGAATTTACAAAATTCTTATAAACTGAAATTTTCTACCTGTTTTAAAATTTTATTAACCTTTTCACTGTGGCACAGTCTTGCGTTATACGTATCTGTGGCTAGTCACACAACTGGAGTATCAATTGATTGATAAATCAAGGGGGGATTATACTGCAAAAATGCAGTAAGCGCATATTTATGCCGTTACTAAATAGTGGCAGAAGAAAAATTGTGAAGAAGTGAAAGACTGGTGGGAGCATATACGCCTTTCGTAGTAAAAGGGTTAATAATAAATTTGTCTTGTTAGGTTCTTTGAATAATAAATTGGGGGACGAATTAAGTCCAACTCGAGCCTTCAAGATATTTAAATTGATTATAGCGACCAAAGGGCCAAAATAAGGTTCCAACAATTTTATATTCCCACGAATTCTTACCTAGGAACATTGAATTGATGGTTAAATCCCTCCTGTTAGCATCCAACTGCCAATCGGTAGTAAATTGGACCTTAGCGTGCCTTCCGTCAGTTAGGATGTCCACTCTCAAGGTGGTGATTTCAAAATTCTCCTTATCATTGATTCTCGGCGTGATGGTCCCGTGCTTCTCCCCCTTCATATTGATCATCCGGATCTCCTCCTTGTTGAACATCTCCTTCATTTGGTCTGGAGTTGCTGTTGTGGCAAAATCAATGTCCTTTGGCTTGATGTTCATCAAGAGATCTCTGAAAACGGATGATGAAATTTGCGAATCAACATCAATTTTTTATAGTATGAACCTTACAGCTCCCCCAGCAATACGAATCTCATAATTGTACTTTTTAAAAAGGTCTATCAAGTCGTAAAGTTCTTTTGTGAAGATTGACTTAAACTCTGGGGTTTCTAACTTCATTAGTAGTGGGTTGGATCGAATTCTTGGGCCTCCTTCCATCGTTTTTAGAGATATTTCAATACCTTCCAATTTTGATGAAATGAATCTATGAAACTAGAAAATATATTTTGTATTTTTCTTTTAATGGGAAATTCTAAAACAGCAAACGCACCTTTAATGGGTTTGACGGGCTATTTAAAACAAGTGTCCTACTCAGAATGCTTCGAAAAAGCATAACTTTATCTGTTTACTACGATTGCTGAATGTCACAAAGTTTTATTTTTAACAAATGGAATCAGCTGATTTGACTGAAAATTGACAGTTCAAAATACTTTGACATTTCGAACATTTTCGACCAAACAGTCATTTTTGGCAATTCTTGCACATGGTGTTTGTTTATAAGATTTTTATCCACGATGAAAACTCTTTTTACAGTGAAAGATAATTGGGAGAACAGCTCCAAAAATACTCTAAGATTTTCCAAAAAACCAAAATCTGATAAAGTAAATAATATTCCATTGATTAACCACAAGAATGTCAAAATATTTCTACAATTTGCAGGAGTCATCCATATCTGGAGTGAAACAGTCCAAGAAAAAGGCGAAGCATAAGCAGAAAGCAAAGAATTCAATACTAAATCTAAAGAAGTCGAGCCTTCAAGTAATTCCAGAGGTAGTTAAGGATGCAGAGCAGGAGCAGAGCGCCCCAAGTATATCTGAAGGGGGACCATCGAAATTAGCCGAGAAGCTCAGGAAAAGCCTCCAAGGGGGACATTTCCGGTTCCTTAATGAAAAGTTGTACAGCACCGATGGAGCGAATGCCAAGAAAATGTTCGAAAGAAGCCCTGCTGAATTTGCTGCTTACCACGAAGGCTACAGGAACCAGGTCCAACAATGGCCCGTTAACCCTCTGGACCGGATTATTAAATACGTCAAGAAAGCGTAAGTATTAAGAAATTTTTAAATAAGCTTTAAAACTTTATTTTTGTTAGCTTTTATAGTCAAGCTCATAACTTTTAACCCACTTTACTTTATTATATATTAATTTAATATCTTTCTAGCCCAATATCCTATGTTATTGCAGACTTTGGATGCGGAGAAGGAAGATTAGGAAAATCTGTGAACCAACAGGTTTACTCCATCGATTTGGTTTCATCAAATTCAAATATAATCGCTTGCGACATGGCCAACACACCTCTTGAAAGTAATTCCATCGATATGGCCGTGTACTGCTTGTCTCTAATGGGAACAAATATTCAGGATTTCATACTAGAGGCGAATAGAGTGCTCAAAATTGGGTAATTGTTTTAAATATAATACAAAATACATTCAGCTGTTCAAAGAAAACATTTTTGCTTTTCAGAGGCATTGTTTACGTAGCTGAAATTTCATCACGCTTTGAGAACGCAAACGTTTTCATTAAAAAGATGAACTCTTGGGGATTCGAAGTGAAACAGAAGGATCTCACACACAAGCTGTTTTATTATTTTATTTTTAAGAAAATTAAATGTGTCACTAAGGATGAAGTGAACGAGTCCTTCTCATTGAAGCCTTGTTTGTATAAAAAACGATGAAATAAAATCTAAGTTGATAGTAAAGGCAGTTATATTGCTTGGTTAGAAATCGGGTTTAGACCGTTTTCTCTTAATCTCATAATATCAAAAATAATATCTAATTATTACTTTGCAAAGTTTTAAAAAATTTATTTTCAAAAAATTACAAGAGGTAACTTAACTCTAGTTTATGACACTGGGATCCTACAATACCTTTCCAAGTTTAAAATTAATTTCTCTCTGTAAATAGGGAAGCTTTTCCTTGTCCGGTAGACTCGCCCAATTATTTAAGTTGACTCCAACAATTCCGATCCCTAAAGTTTCTAAAGTTCTTATTTTCAGTTCAAAAATACCTTTCAGTTTAGGAAGATTGAGCGCGTAGCAAGATTCGGGAAATCCCAAGATTCCAATTCTGCGGAAAGATAAGCAAAACAATTTTATAATTTTTATATATGTAATGTAATAAATGAATAACAAAGCCTCTAATAAACCATTCAATTACGTGCAATATTTTTGAGAACTATAATAACGAATTTAGCCCTAAGAGAACTTTTTAATTTAATTTATCTGGATTAACTTTGAAAAGTTATTTTGGATTGAGACATGCCACTTTTTTCTTCCTCGACTGTAATGACCCTAACCTTAAACCTCACAAATATGTGATTTGTTGTGACAACAGTGTCTAGTTTTTCACGTGCGTTGAATTAAATTGTTCGACCATAATTTGCAGTAAAATTAATAAAATATGCCACCTGCTCAACGTAAAATCATAGGCCCGGAAACCTCAACCCCTTGGCGTCTTTTCCTAGCAGCGAATAAGCCTGAAACACCTTCAAAGCCCAAGGAGGCCAAAAAAGATATTTACATAAAGGTCGGTGTTCTAACAAATGTAAAGGGTTCAGCATATTTAGAGTCAGGACAGACTAAAATCATAGCAGCCGTACATCCTCCCAGGAAGATTACAAAGCAGACCAAAAAGACATCGCTAGGGTGCATAAACTGCGAGCTTAAGTATGACCGGTGCGCCTCGGTGATAGCTAACAAGACGACGATAGCCAAAAACGAGAAATACCTAAGTATCTTACTAAAGAAGGCCCTGGAGCCAGCTGTGTGCCGGCAGGAGTTTCCGAATTTTCAAATTGACATTGTCATCCTCGTCCTGCAGGACAGTGGGTGTGTTTTAAGTTCAGCTATAAATTGCTGCGGGGCCGCTTTGGTCGACGGAGGAGTCCCAATGTTCGATATGATCGTTAGTTCGACAGCCCTTGTGGAGCGCGGGAAGATTGTCCTCTGTCCAGAACTACCTCTGGACACTCCTATTGCTTGCCAGGAAGGTGAACTGGCTGGACACGAGGAAGGCGGAATTGTAGTCGTGTCTCAACTTTCGACTTACATGCAAATCAGCGAATGCTTCCAAAAGGGGTATATTTCGAAAGAGCTGCTCAAGGAGATCTACGAGAATCTTATTGCTGAAAATGAGAATATTGCCAAGATTGTAAGGCAGGTGGTTGTAAAGAAGGTGAAGGACAGCATAGGTGCTGAAAAAAATACAGTAATATGATGGAAACAGAAAAAGCTTTTTTTACTTTCCCAAATTCCTAGATTAATTTTGGTAGTAATAACACAATTTTCGAATGAATGAATTTACACTCTTCTTTAAAATTAAAGCTTATTAAGTTCTCTATAGAAAAGCTTCTATTGTCGCTAAATTCGATTTTGTGGACTTATGACTGTATGTATCTTTTACAATTCGTGAGATAATCTCATCATTAATCGTGATGATTAAAATTAAGGTAAGAGGCAAATCAATACGCATTTTTTTATCTTTTAAATTTAAGTTTTGAGTTTTTGAGTTAAAACTTAAAGAAGTTACAGTTGGCTTAGTTTCAACACGTTTAAAAAGCAAAATAATAAAAATCAATTTTACTTACACTGATCGTTCATCTCCACGTAATTTGTCCAATAAGTCCAAATCAGCACCATTGAGATCTGCATGAATAGGCTTCCCATCCTCGTTGAACACAACCAAATGGTCTACAAGGTGTCCATATTTTGTTGTAACACCCGTCCAAACATTGCTACCATAAATATACTTCAGACTATCCCTCAAAGGGAACACGTTTTTCTTTCGGCCAAACCCTTTTGCCTGATTTATAAATTTCATAGAGGAAGGCGAAATATTTTCGTAACTTCCAAGAATTACAGCTCCTTGATAAAGACTAAGCAAAAGTTGGAAGTTCATTACATTTTTATCAGTTGCAAATATTTTTTTTAGATATTCCTCGTCGAATATCTTTTGTAATAGTTCTTCACAAATGAACTGCAAGGACATTAGATCTGTAGCAACTTTGAGCCAAGGTAGATCAGTTTTATCTAAATTTGAGAGCAGATTTGCTTTAATAACTTCCTTTAAATTATCCCAGTCCTTTGGGATATAATTTGCATTTGAAATCCCCTTGACAAAGTTAAATACAATTGAGGGATTTGTATTTTCTGTGAGAAAAGGTCCCTCACGAGCCTTTTTCATGCAGTAATCCAAAAGAGGTATACTTACGAAGCCCTATGATTTAAAGGAAAAAAATAATAATAAAGTTTTTTAGTCAAATATATAATTTAGCAATAAATGACTATTTGGTCCGGAAAAATGCAGCTTTTCTTGCAATGTTTCGTGTAGTTCCGCAACAAAATTAATCTCATAACTATAACATCCATCTATAGGGTGGGCCATCTTTTGGTCCTTCTTTTAGTCGATGATTTTTAGTACTTAATGTTATCTGTTCTCAAAAATTCTTTAACATATGAAAAGTTAAAAATATATCATTTATAATCACGGATCCGCTAATAACACATTGTCGTTAAAAAAAAAACATTTCGTAAATTTCGTGATAGTTTTGGTCCACATGGACGTCCTACTGAGCGTGTAATTAGGATATTATTTATCGTTTTGACCGTTCAACATGATTATCGAGTTCATACTTGTGATGTAGTGGCAGCTGTTAGTGAAAATGTTCGTAATGAGCACATCAACCAGGCATCGTTCACAGGAACTATACATTTCACGGATTACATTATGACGCATTTTGCAATGTTGATCTTCATTTGCATCCATACTCAATAATTGAAGCCACCAGACCATTTAAAACGTCGTCATTCTGTTAATTGGATGCTTGAACGAAATGAAGGTTTTTCATCAAAAATCATCTTTAGCGCTGAAGCTCATTTTCATCAATAAACAAAATTGTTGAATTTGAGGAGTGGAGAATCATACTATTCACGAAGCAAAACTTCATCCTCCAAAAATGACTTTTTGGTGTCGTTTATGGGCTGGTGGCATCATTGGGCCGCTTTTTTTGTTTTTGAAAACGAACAGGAAAATGGCCTTACAGTGATTGGGGAACATTATCACAACATATTAACTCTTTTTTTGTGACTCAAATTAAATGAATTGGGTGTCAACGATCTTTGGTTTCAATAAGACGGAGCGACATGTCGTGCAACACTCCACTTATCAAAAAAAATTGCTGATGGCTTTATTTCAAGAAATTCTGAAATTCCGAGATTTAACACCACTTGATTATTTTTATGTTAATCATCCAATAAACAATACTCAGATAATTGATCCGCTTTTATTGGAAAAAGTCATGGAAAATTTTGATGTTCGGATAAAGGTCTGTAAGCGAAGCCGTGATCGGCATATGAATGATTTTGTTTTAGATACATAGATAGAACATAATAGAACCACCTTTCATTATCAAATCATTATCATCTCAAAATGTGTGTTTTATTTACAAATGCAAAAAGGACTAACAGATGGCCTACCCTGTACGTATAGCTGAATCGGAAGCTTATGTTTTATATTACATGTGGAAAATAACTCAGCTATAAGTATTTAACTTTATGATTAATTTATTTTGGGTACTTACAATTTTGTTGAACTTTTTTAAAATATACACAGCATTCTCAAATCCCACATCCTTTCGAACGGTATACGAGGCGCAATTATTCCAAAAATTTTCGTTGTAATACACAGCATTTTTAGAACTGTATTTGTTCGTTAATTTCATTAAAGTACTTTCTATACTCTCAAACGAAATACTTTCATCTTTATTGTTATTTAACACTGCAAAGCAGTTATTCAGCAGATCTTCATAAATGGGATCGTAGATATTTTGTAACATGCATAAAGACCATATTATACTTTGTGCCTCTCTTGTATCTAAGTCTGTCCCATGTTTGACTAAAGCATTTATTATATCTTCTATGTAGGTCTCTTCGACGTTTTTATTCACAGCAAAATAAAGAATATCCGTAAGCTCTGCAGGATTATCGCGATCGATTTGCGTCCTTAGCTGTAGTTCAAAAAGAGGTGGCAAGGCGGCTTTTATAGCATCGACTAAAGGAGTGTTATCCAATTTGTTAAGTAAGAAATCCAGAAAAATTATATTTCTAAGATTCAAATCATTCACTTGTCTTCTAAGGTGTTCAAGGAGAGTATAAGAAATATTGCTGTTGGCTGGGACGCCTAGATATGTTAAAACTTTCAAAGAGTCTATTATATCATTTATACGGAGGCTTCTAGAGGACCTCCTAAGTTCGATTAGAGCCTCTTTAAATTGGGAATTGTTAAGTATGCTTAGATTGTCGACAACTGTACTATAAAAAGTTTAATTGTGAAAAATAAAATGTTTGGAATGCTGGAGGTACTTACCTTTGGTTCTTTTGCTGATTAAAAATTGTTTTTAAAAAAAATACTGCATGTTCTCCTTTCGTTAACTTAGGACTAGGTGATTGAGAAATTTCAATAGAATTAAATGAAGCTTCGTTTTCTGAAGTGCTTTTAACGGAATTCATCCTATAGTCCCATAGTCCTGTTGAAATATTAACATAAAATAATGGTAAGTGAGAAGAAAAATTAAATGTTTTAAAAGATTTGCGAAAAAACTTACTTGAATATGGCAAAGTAGGCCTTAACAGCTTGTGTAAGGTATTACTCCTGCTGAAGCTAGGGCTGGTTTTTAATACCTTTAGGACAGACATGATCTTCTCTTGAAGCAGTGAAGGAGTTTTAAAGTTTTTAAAGATTAATATTTGTCTTGATTAACTCTGCAATTAACGATATAAAAACAAAATTCAAATAAGTAAATTATTAAAATGAAATTTGAAAAGAATTTTAATAAATATATGTGAATATGATGATTTTTTAAATATTTTTGGAGTTTTTAAATTTTTATTCTTATAGAAAAATTATTTAATATTTTGTTCTCTCTCGGTCCAAAGGGTTAACCCATTCGCTGCCGATATCATATTCAGCCACACATTCAGCTTTAGCAACTACGAGATATCTCGTAGTTGGCAGTGAATGGGTTAAATCCATTTTTGAACTGAAATCAATTTATCGGTAATTGAGAAAGCGATTTTGAGGACGAATTAAAATTGCGCAGATGAACATGAAATGAAATTAATTTTCAATAATTCAAGGAAAGATTAAAAGCATTCATAGTTTTAGGTATAGGCAGGTGTACTAACAATAAGAGCCAAATGAAAAGGCAGGAAATCGAGTTTCCATATTGATTTGCGTGCTTTGTTGATTTTAAATTGAAAAGTATGCTTTTAATTTTAAGAGAAACAGGAAATCTTCAATTCTTGGATAGAAAAACTACTTGCTTATGTTAATCTCTTAATATTAAAGCAATTGACCTTGTTAGAAGATACTAAATCAAGGCATCTACATTTTGTATGTGGCTTATTTCGTTATTTTACTAAATAAGCAAAATTTAAAACCTTTTTAGTGTAAAAATAGCTTTCAATAAGAAATTCAAACGGTCAATTAGTTCGTTTAAATCAGAATAAAAATGTGAAATTCAAGAAATGAATTTCTTTAAGTACTGCTTTTGGAATCTCCTTGATGTCGTTAAAAAAATATGAAAAAGTTTTGCTACGTGGGGCCGCCTTTAAATTTTTTGTTACCTTCATATCATACGAAAACTAAATTGATTTAAAAATTACTCAAGTTTTAAGATTCATCCACGTGTGATTTGCACTTGAAACTGAAAGTCAGTTTTCTTATAAATAAATTTTAGAGAGATCACAACATTTCCAGTTAATTGATGGATCCTAAAATTGTATAATGAAAGTACTGCAACAAGTTTCAAATCACAAATTTTATATACATTAAATTTTCTGTTTCTGGTTTCTTTACATCTAAAATCTGTCACAATCACCGTCCACCAGATGTCACTTCCGTCGGACAAATATAACCTCACTCAAATGACATAACAAAAACCTTCCATCAAAATGTCACTGTCATGATACTGTATAATTAATCCGCTTGGTATTTTAAGAAGAAATCAAACGATTAATTACTCGGAAGGTGCCACACTCTCTTAACGTTCGGGTTTAGAAGTGGATGTGTGAATTTGCCTAGTGTTGTTTTAGCACCAAAAACGAGACGAGAGGTGAAAATTTGAGTGAACAGCTTTAAGTTACATTTGTGCACTGTTACGTTTCCTACGTTACCCTCCGGACCAAAAGCGGAAAATCGGATCAGCGGATTCAGTGAAAGGACAGACAGAATGTCTGACTGTGAGGAGATGATGGAGCCCTACGGGGCCCAGGCGGAGACACGGATGCAGAAATTGGGCTTTCGTCCGCAGAAGGAATTGCCCTGGAACAGATACTTGCCTTACGCTGATCAGCTCGACACGGAGTCCCAGGCTATGCTCCAGGATATCAAGGTGAACCTTGCGAGGGCAGTTGCAATGCGAGATATAATTCCTGGAGCTGTTCTCTGCACCGCCAGATTGATGGTGTAAGTCTTGTTTTGGGAAATTATTCAATTTACAAGGTTTCGGTACACTCTGACATTTTTTTGTTATGCGGTCACGGTCACACTTTCTCATCGTTGCCCGCTGTCGTCGTAAATTTATGTCGTGTTTTTGATTCTCACCGACAGGTGGTTTACAAGGATGTCGCATATTCAGCGGGAAAGAAGAATTTTTTTTAAAAATAAGGGCGCTGAAAAACACAGAAATAAATTTTCTCGGTTAAGCTTGAAATGCAGTGAAATGCAAATTTTTAGGTGCAGAATGATTTTGCAAAAATGATAACAATTTAAAGCTTTAAAAGAATGCGCCATATTTTGGATCAAGGCTTTAAATAGCAATAAAAAGTTCCGGTTTTTTGATTTTCTAACGTATTTTTATAGAAACAAAATATAATTTCATAAATAAATGATTTGCTTATATTCCATGAAATAATTTAATTCTGATTCATTAATTGCTTTTAATTTTTTCATTCAATTCAGCAATGTCATCAATTACGTTTTTGCCTTTAGATATCTAAAAATATCAATTTTTGCTGGTTGTGGGCTTTATGATATTTAGGTGATTTTTAACATAAAGTAAATAATTTGAATATCACATTGTTTGCATTCATAAAACCAGTTTTCCTGAACGACTACACAATTTAGCAATTCATTTTACAAACTGATTACACGGTCTACTATAAAAATTTAGATCTGCGTTGGAATTGGATTAACCAATTGAACAATAACGAAAACGCTTAAATTTATACTTTAGGTACACGTTGTAAAAATATTTAAATAAAGAACGATTCTAATCTGTTTATTATTTCTATTTTCCTTTTATCATGTCGACACAGTTCGCATATTTTAAATTTCATTCCAACATTTCAACTGACTTACTTTCAGTTAGAGTTGAATTATATGATTAATTTATAGATATTAGAAGAATACGTAACAATTTAATTGAGAGATATCGTTAATTTTTGAAACGATTTTTATTTGTTACAAAACCCATCGATTTATTTAAAAACAAAACAGTCTACATATTTCCTCTATTCAGTCAAAATTCTTATCAGTATTTTTTTTCTTTTCTTCAGGTATATAAAGTTGTACGGTTTAAAATTTTCCAAGGAGGACAATATAAAGTTTATTAAACTATATCTTGAATTAATATCCTTACCAAATCTGGAGCCATCAAAACTTAATAAATTCTGCATATTGCTACAGCATCTATTCCCCAAAGCGAACTATCTTGCCCCAAGTGATTTGGAAATTGACTGGAGACCGCTGTACCACTTGTCCATTATTTACCTGCACAAGACATCAACGAAAGGCAACCTCTATCAATATTTTGCGTAAGTATTCTGCAAAATATATATGATTTATTTTATATTGTATATTACTATATAATGAAATATTTAAAAAATCAGGAAGAGACAAAAAAAAGTGAATCTGTCGTCTATGTTCGATCGGTTATTATCTTTAGGGAAATCTATCGGGGCTACCAGTTTCTTAAATAATTTCCAAATGGACGATGAAACAAAGCAGTAAATGGATTTTGATTTTAGATATTATAAATATTTTTTTGGTTTTTGGTGATAATTTGGTTCAGCAGCGATTTTAGAGGTTTTATTGGGCGCTAACTGGCATAGAAAATTGCAATGTGCGAACATGTAACTAAATTGCCATAGTTTTTCCATCCTGATACAAAAAGAGCATTGATACAATTTTATTATTGTAAGAGAAGAAATTTATAATTTCGCAAATTGCATGCATCTTGGTTAAGGCCATTGCTTTTGGGATTTAGGCATTTTCACAGTACAGATAAAAAGATATAATAAAACTTTTAATTCCCCCAGGACTTTCCAATGCAGTCTTAAAACGGTGATACAAAACTGCTCTGTGTGAGTATCTTCTTTATTTAATTGTGATATAAGCATAGCTTTGTAAATTTCCTACAGAGCTGTAAAATAATTAGAGGAGCTTTAGAGCTCATTACCATTTCCGTTACAAGTAATGTGAGTACATTAGTTTACCAGTAATGCCAAAAGTATTCATATTCATAAAAGCATTACTTTCAAACTACTATTGGTATTATTAATTACTATTATATTAAGTAATCTAATTAATATGGAATAATGTTGAGTAATTCTAAATAATGACATTTTAGAACAGTTTGTTTTTTTAATTTGTTATGTCTTAAATTATTTGTAATGGTAAACAGTTTTTACAGTTCTAGTTGTTTATTTTTTTCTTCCTGTAAAATATTCAAACTGACGAAAATTCCATTCAAATTTAGATACTTTCCAAAATCATCAACTAAGGAAATTCTTGAAGAGGTTCTTCCAAAATTGCAACCTTTGGACACAGGAAAATCATGTCAAGTTTTTGAAACGCTACACCTTTTCCTAAATTTCCATCACGGATATGATTTGTGGTTTGATGACTTTATAAATTTATGGAACACATACCACGATCCTAGATGGAGCGAAGTAGGATAAATAATTTAATCTTAACTAGATCCCTAAATTGAGTGGTGTAATTTTAATCGCAGGATATGATGAACATTATGGGAAATTTGGCTTTCGAAAATATAGGCAAAATCGACTGGGAACCGCATCTTCCTGTTATGTTTGCAAGAATTCTACGTTGGATTGATTTACCTGTAGCTTACAAACAACTGAAAGTATGCAGAACCCAGGGATTGTGCGCAACTAGTGTAACAAGTATGAAGCTGTTTTATTGGATATATTCAATGTAGAGAAATTTCTTATAATAATATTGTCGTCTAGAATGGATGGTGGCTGTGCTGGGACCAAACACATCGGGGCAACAATATCTTTCAAAATTTATCGCAGCTATTGAATCTTATCTTCATCCCGCCAACATGGGTAAATGGGCTAAAATTCTTGGGCAAATTTTAGTTGGACTTCAATTAAATTTTGTGAAGCGTTTGGAGTATGAGAGATTTCGTAAACCATATTGGCAGGATCCTGTTCCAGGTACCAACAGCCACATAGTAATATATTTGATAATTAGTTTGTTACGGTGGTAGATCATTACAAGTTAACTGAGAAGTGCATCACTGACTTTGTTGAAAGCTTAAAACCGGCTGCCCTACAGACGATGTACTCGAGAGTTGATGGGAATGACGTCTATAAGATTTTCAGGCATTTGTCCAACTTGAGGCCAGAATCAATAATCCCTGAAGTGATTGAAAGGGTTTATGCTAATTTAGAGTCGTTAACGGAACCACACCGCTTGACCGCTTCCCTACAGTGTCTAGTTGGTGTATCTCGAGCTCTTATATGTGGTCATAATGGATATACAGCTGGACGAACTCATGTCATCCCAATTCTATTTGCGGTTCTTCCAGGAATAGATACGAACGATCTAAGAAAGGCCATTTTAACAATGAATTTCTATGGAGCGTTTGTCTTTCAAATTCCACTCGTCGATTGTTCAAAGGCGGGCATGTACTACGATGACCTGACCGAGGAAGAGTCTTTGATTTGCGAACAGACTGCTGACCTAGAGGATTTCGTTCTTCAGTTTATGGATCGTTTGTTCCTTATGATTAAGTATACGACGAATGAAAGCATTCGAATGGAACAAGCGAACGGTGATAATAATAAGTCTAAGTATGACGTTATTGTGGAACATTCGATTTCCACAGGACTTCAAGTTATTCTCGGTCAATCGTCTGAGGTGAATATGACTAAATTTAGGGGTTTATTAGAAGTGTTGAGTTTTAGTTGATAACCAAGACACATTTTGAAAGGTAGCTAAGATAAAATTTAGATGGACAAAGCCTCAATATTACAGATTAGCAAAAAAATTATCGCTTTGCCCACATAATAAATAATTCGCAATTGATTAGAAAGTAAAGATATGTATATCGTTGATGTAAATTATGGCGCGCAAAGCTTCTAGATGGCTATATTGACACATTCTTGCATCCACTCAGTAAATACATAGTTAAAAACATGTTGAATACTATAAGGCTTTAGCCAGTTTGATATACATATATCTACATGTTCATTATTCTTGGTTTTTGAATCGACTGAAAACTGACACACGTAATAGGCCTCCAAATTTATTGTTTTAGTAATTACATATACTTTTCAGAGCATTCTTGTGTCGGCATCAAAAAAAGTCACAGATTTTGTACAGGGCAATTTATTGGAGCCACATGCAGCTGCGCCACTTTTAGGTCATTTGGTTTATTCAGTTGGACAAATAGCAGGCGGATGTATCTTCAAAGTTCTAGTGCCTTATTTAACAGATCGTATAATGACTTACATCAGAGAGCACGAGGATGTAGCAAATATTGAGAAACAATCAGATGACTTCCTCTACTACCTAACAATTTTATACTACCTTTACAAGAGCGATCCGCGAGAAGTTATTAAATATTTCGATGATTATTTCATACCTGTTATGGATGAAGTGATAAAATTTAAATGCAAGCAAACATCCAAGATTACTGCCGGTATAATGTTTAGAGTTCTGAACAATTTCTCGAGAATTCAGTTATTCGATATGAAAAGCTCTGGATATAGTAAAAACCTTCCGCTGTCTGAATACTTGCCAATAAGGCATTGGGGAGAAAAGATGGACCCTGAGGAGACATTTAATTGGTACATACCTGGAGAAAAAGAAAGGGCTGCTTGTGAAAAATTTACACATCGATACATGCCCCCTATTTTGGAAACTTTTGAAAAATTTATTTCTGGTGAAATAACATTAAGTCGGGAGGATGTTTTGAAAAACGCAAATTTCTTGTTTTCCTTCATAACCATTCCTAATTTTCTCCCTAATTGGAATGTCCCTCAGGAAAAGCTGATTGATACTGTCGTTGATACAAAACCTATTAATATTACTCTTGGTTACAATAACCAAGTAATAACCATGTCCGATGGTTCGGACGTTCGTCTTGCTGTTATAGATATCATTGGAAGACTTCAAGATAAAATCCTTGCTGATTCAGACGATGATATTCAGTCGTTGAAGACTATAATTTTAATATGGGAATGTGTGCATATGAGGAAGTCGTTCGTATCATCCTACGAGTCAGAAATGAAGTCATACAAGCATTTAAAGGAGTTCCAGGAGTATCGGCTGGTGAAATATAAGCGCAATATAAAAACAGTTGTCGCAAAAAGAGTACTTATTCAGCAAACTGCTCGGGAAGAGGTATCTATCCCGGCTTTTACGGTGTATCACAAACAGATCATGTTGAAACTTCTTAAATTGGCAACATCACATTACAGTGCTATAAGATGCTTTGCCCAATCAAAGTTGTTCAATTTTATAAATTTATACCGATTCTCCTTCAAAGTTATTCTCGATGACCTTATTGAGTATCTTAAACTAGACCCAATCGAGCACCACGAGGCATTCAAAGGAGCACTTTATATGCTCGTAGGTTCTGGCCGCACTAAACTAATTGTTGAAGACGATTGGTTACCAATCGAAAAACTATGGTTAACCGTCTTAACGACGAAACCTTCTGAAAAACCTTCAATTATTCGCCTATTAGACACCATAATTTGTGTTATATCCGACGAATTTACAACACTGACCATTGAATTACAAGTACCTGATCATTTAGTTAATTTAGCTCTGCAACTTGTAGACAATTTTGAGATTATAGTGAATCCAGAAGATATTGAGACAGGCAAGCTCAATTTGGACCAACGCAATACTTTTAATCGCGATAGATATTTTAGAATATTAGAAGAAATATTAGAGGTAGCCCAAGGTGGATCTCTTCATTGGAGGTACCACTTGATGGCGTCAACAATGCTCAACATTTTGGTACATCCGACCACAAAATATCCTGCTTCGGTTGCAAAATATTTTGTTCAAAATTTACACCATGATTCAATTAAAGAAAGGAAGATTGCTACCAGAGTACTTAAATCAATCTTTGAACAACAAAAACGGAAGCAGCTTAAAATTAGCATTGATCCCTTCGAAGTGGCTGGAGTGCCACGGCCCGAGGGAAAACTCACTTTCGGAATTAGGGATGATAACAGGTGGTTGCAATATGATGAAAAATATTTGCCTAAAAATCAAGAGGATTGGGATAAGCCCTGCTACATGCATAAAGGTGAAGGATTTTTTGGGTGGTCTGCTGATTTTAAGTTGTACGCGCCTACCAGTCAACAACCGAAGATAGATAGGCAAAGAGATGAAATGAATGGGGTGGAGCAGGTGATTTATGATTTTTTCATAAATAAGGATAATGTCGACAAGTTCATATCATTTTGGTCTTTGGAGGAAAATAAGGGCAAGGAGAAGTTCAAGCAGTCGCGATTTTGCTTAATCAAGGTGAGTAACATTTCTGCTTTTAAATTAAGAGAGAGCAAAAGGAGAAAATAGTTCGAGAAGCTGAATATCAATATTGCTGCATAAATAAAACTTGTAACAAAAAATTCAGCTTAATAAAAACAATAGCTAAATGGATTGAAAAAAAGATTTCTCTTGAATACACGAAAACGGATATGAATGCAATTTTTTTTTAAAAAGTTTAAATTGGTGATAGTATCTGATTAACATTGAGATTTTAAAAAGCTTCTGTTATTTTTATGTATTTCGCTACTTTCTTTAAGTTAATTTGATCAACTGATTTATTCAAATTTTTGTTTTTTTCATCAAAACAGTTTTTATTTAAAACATATGGTGATGTCTTCTTCGCAAATTTCTATCCACATTTGGATCGATTAATTAAAGAAAATAAGTCCGAAAGTAATCATAGGTGTGCAGCAGAAATATTAAGTGGGATTATGCGTGGAATGAAACATTGGCCATATGATAAAGTGGAAAAAATGTATGGAAATATCACGCCATTAATTCGCTTGGCTCTGGATAATATCACAGTCGAAACGGATGATTTTTGGGGTACGTGTTTTGCAACAGCTTCAGAGCATGTCGATCCGAAAAAGCAGTATTGGTTACATGAAGTTCTAATGGAGGATCCGCTTAGGGAAAATACCAGTTTTGTAGATTGTTGCAGAATATTTTGCTTACAGGGACCATTCAATCAGCATGTTTGGAGAATGGACAGTTTTGCGCATCGTTTACTTAGTAAGTATTATTTTGAAGTTAATCTAACTGAGAAATTTAACGAGTTTATTTCCGCAGAGTATTTAAAGCCGTATCTAAATCATCCCTTCCAAAATGTTCGCATTCGGCTTGGATCAATTTTGATAAATATTTTCGAAGCAGATCTGCAATATAAAGATGGAAATCCTCCTGAATGTCCTCGTATTAAGGATATGATCAAAGAAGTTATAGAAACAATTCAACCTCTACTGAAAATTATGCCTCCAATGCAAATTAGTAATGGTAAATATCACAATGAATCATATGTAAAACATTTATTATTATATATATTAGTTTTCTTTTGCAACATTTTTATTCTACCATTGTTGTCTACTACACGAAGCCTAAAATTCTCTTCTAACAACGTTTTCGTCAATCCACAGGAGCTGAAGGTGAACCTGCCCAAACAGTGGAACAGAAAGAATACGAAACAGCAGTCCGATTATTTAAAACAAGTATGCTTTATCGTCTGAATTTTGTGGTTACGTTTGGCTAATATGTTTTTCCAGTTAGTCAATGGATTATTGGAGTGATTTCTCGGAATACAAATGGTAATGAACCGGCATATTTTGACCTATTGCCGTTTGTTTGCCGACTGGAGAGTTGTGAGCAGGATCAAGAGTTGGCTGAAAGTTCATCAACTTTGCTAGCAATGATATCGCAAGCGCTTACCCTTCCTGACTGTATGGGGTATGCTTTAGAAAAAATTAGTGAAGTCTCAAAATCATCATCGTGGGGGTCACGACTTGCCGTCATTGATGCTCTTCAGGTTCTTATATTCCATAATATGGCGATTGTATCTAGCAGAGAGGAGTGGGTTCAAAATGTCCAGGATATTGTGCTTCGTCTTCTCGAGGATACTAGTTTAGAAGTTAGAGAAAAGGCTGCACAAGTTCTTGGAGGCCTTCTTCATTGCTCGTTTTTGCCAGCCACTGATAAACTTTTGGAGCTTTTTAAGAAAAAGTGCAGAACTAAGTGCATAAGGAGTAGCGCTAGCAGAAGAAATATGGCTACCTGTTCTATGGAAGCGAATAGAAGTGAAGGGTAATTGTTTTATATATAAAAATAGAAGCAGAAATCATCGACAAGTCAAATTCAGAATAAGGTTGCTTTTAAGGTTTTTGCAATTGGCTGCGAAATTCAGTTCGATACAACGTGTCGTTGAAGAATTGCGCAGCTGACTTAAAAAATTATATTTTTGGATGCTACAAGAAAAAAGTTGAATCTTTTTAAACAGTTTCTATAGAAACGTAGACTTTTGAAAGCTTTTAAACTTTAGTTTTTGCAATAGTTGAGCAGAAACATTTGCCTATTTAATAATAAATATAACTTTATATTTAACTTTTTACAGAACTATGGAAACTGCAGAATCCATGGCTATACGAATGCGCCACACAGGAGTCCTCGGTTTGTGTGCATTTATCTCAGCGTATCCCTACGACATCCCAGATTTTGTCCCTGATGTCTTTGAATGTCTGGGAGCGCATCTGAACGATCCTCAACCAATTGTGGTAAATATTTTCCATTTTACTATAATTTTAAAAGTAAAATACAAATAATTTTTTGCAGTCAACAATACGGAAAACTGTTGGAGATTTTAAAAGAACTCATCATGACAACTGGTCAACACATCAACTAAAATTCACAGAGGATCAGTTAGCTGTTCTCAGTGATCTAACAATTCCGCCCTCATACTATACGTAATTGGGCCTTTGCCAAGCAATTTGGGTATTTTCTTAATCATATGAAGAAATTGTACTAACTGTCGTATCGTGTCGTGCTGGTTTGCATCCCTGTTTCGGCCTGCTTCATTATTTGATTTTTTTTTGTTGAATGGTGTATGTGAACGAGAAGGGTTTTCTCTTTTCTATTTCTGTCCTGTTAACTTTTTTTTTGCTATGTGGAACTGATATATTTTTGTATGAGATTTACTTTTTAGAAATGGTTTTACTTAAGGAAGTGTTAATATGTGCGGAAAAGACATTGTGTATTATTATTAAAATATTCATTAATAAGGAGTAGGAGAAGGTTTTCATTTGGGAATGGGTTAATGTAAGATATTTATACTGAATTTCTTCGCTGAAAGTGCGAACTCGTATCTAAATAGTCTGTTTTCTGACATTTTGAGAGCAAATATATATGGTTATTAGAAAGTAAAACAAAATTTCTTAGACCCCGAAAATGTTGCTCAATCTCACTTTCTAAAAAATAAAACATAATTTAAGATTTGGGCAGAAAAAAGATTTATTTATAATATTTAAAAATCTCTACACTTACACGTCTTAAGATTAAAACTTACAGAAATTCTCCTGTTCACTCTCGAATATTCTGCCGATCTCAATAATAAGGAACGGGATAAGCTCCCAACAGGATGATCAAAGGAGCATTTTAAGAGATGAAAAATGTTCGTTGCTTCGACAAAAATAATGTGAACACGATCATAATACTCACGAGGTTTTTTTCGCACACCACCTTACATAAATAATTAGAAAAATATACTGAAATTAGTCTAATTTAAATAAGACGAGAAAAGAGATGATCATTTTTACTTTCTCTTTTTACGGAAATTTTTTCTATACCCTTTCCCGTACCATCCAGCCTGGACTTTGATAGGCTCCTTATACGCCGGAATATCGAGTTTGGCACGTTTCTCATATTTTTTGGCAGTTAAATCGGGATCATTATCGTCCTCGTTGTCTGTATAATCGCAACATTCGCAAACAATAACCTGTCCACGTCGAAAATTCTTTACAAGAAAATCTGGTGCAATTTTCTTATAAAACTGGCAGGTAAATTCAGCGTAATTGTCGAAGCAGAATTCGCATTCAGCCTCCTGTCGGTTCATTTTAAAAATGGGTACAATCTGTGAGCTCCAAAGATTGATTTCTGGGGGCGGCGGAAGTATAATGCTGTGCAGTCCAGAATAGGCGTATCTAACATCGTACCAATAAGGAAGCTTATGCTCGATAGCCTTGTAATACTCGAAAATTATTTTGTAGCAATGTTCGGGAGTTGGCAATTTCAGGTTCTGCATCTCCTCCTCTAGCTTCTGTCTCAGATAGCTGCTGTTGCATATACTGTTCGTAAAGCTATCACAATTCGGTTTAGATAATCTAGCTATTGTTGTGATGTTGCTGATGCCTAAAGCGGGTGGTGGGACCAATGTCTTACCTATTTGCCAGCCGGACTCGTCCCCTAAAAGATGTTTTCTGTTATCACAGTCACTTGTTCGCTGCTGTTTTATTCTATTCACTATATCCAGCAAATTACTTTCATTCGCTTCAGTCTGTTGCTTACCACTATTGTTGAATTGGGGTATCTCGGGATTAGACATCTTAAGAGCATCGGCAGGTTCTTTCTTGAGTTCAATTTTACCCTCTTTTCCATCGGAGTTGGTGCATACATTTTCTTTGGTGTGTTCCTCTCGTCGAATAGCATTTTCATCTTCTGAACTAAATCTCTTGTTGTCTATGATCCCCAAATGCGCTAATCTCTGGACACAATTATCAGTCTCCACTGATGAGGAATTTTTATCCCTTTCAAAGTTTTCTTCCAACTGCTCCTCCTTGATTACTTGTGATGTATCTGTCTTATCTGAATAATTTAAACTTTCTTCTGGAGATGCAGAGGCAGTGTCATCCTCTTCCTCACTTTCGGAATCGCTTTCCAAACTGCTTGTAGAGCTGTCCTCCATCTGTATCAAGTGTCGAGAGTTTAAGTTCGTCTTAACAAACGGAACGGTTTTCACTGGACTTAAAATAAGCGGCTTCCTCCCTTTTACAATCATCCGTCGTTCGTCCTTCGAAGAATTAAATCTAATTCTCTGATTTACAGAATTTTGTTCGTTATCTAAGGGAGTAGATTGCTCTCCACTCCCTTCATCTTCGCTCTTGACTTCCTTTTTAATTTTGAGCATCGGCTGGGAGACAGTATGCAGTTCTTCTGAACATAAAAGTGTAGCATGTGCAAAAATTGGATCGTGCTGCCTATCATAGTCTGGAACATTGATGTTTAAATTTTTCATAACGAGTCGCATGATTTCGTCACACTTTCCATTAATTTTAATAGTAGCAAGCTTGTCCTTGGGCGTCCACTGTAAATTAACAATGCATATTTTCGCCCGTTTCTTTTGGATCTTGTCCATTTGCCACAACCATGAGTATTTTCGTAGAACTTTAAGACTAGATCCTAAGCAGAGTATTACGTCGGCTTTTTCAGCGTTGCTACAAGCCCCAGCCCAATTTAAGGGCCATTTTAAGCTGCCCCTCTCTCCGAAATGGACAATGGTATCTGTGAGAGGTTTTCCACAAAAATGGCATCGTCTGTGAGTTTTGTGATAGAAACGTGCTGTAAATTCCGTCGTATCGAAAAGTCTCCAGTACTCCACGTTCGGTTTGCAATTTTTGCATGCCTCAATATACATGTTTCCATGAACCTCAGACAGAGAGCTCTTCGGAAGGCCAGCTCTCATATGAAGACCATCGCAATTCTGAGATACCACAAATCGAAGCATCTTCCGCCTGTGGAGCTCGTACAGAGCCATGTGGGTGTAGGTTGGATCAGCTAAGGACAAATCATGCTGACCGATATCCTTCCCTTGTTGGAGCAGTGTCCAAATACCTTGACTGCCTCTATAGTCGGGGATCCGAGCTGAAGTACTTATTCCAGCACCCGTATAACAGACTAAATGCTTCGCACGGGATATTATTTCGGCGAGCTTCTCCGCTTTTCGGGTGATTATTTCAGTTGCGTCCTCTTTCTCGACAACGCGATCTTTGTAGATCTGTAAACGCTCTTTGCGCTTGTTGATCTGTCGCGCAACATCTGAGAATGATTCTAAGAGACGATTCTCTTCTGGTGTTCGAAGCGATTCGCATTTTTTTAAGATTAGCGAAATCTGGAAAGTGGAGAAGTTTGGATTAGATCTGAGGGAATTTTAAAGCTATTGACGAGAGATTGTAAATAAGTTATTAAGACAATATGGACTCTATTTGTATTTAATCACCACGTGAGACTGGACGAGACACTAAATTATATTTAACTTCAAGTACTTTTTTGGGCTAACTGGTTAACTTTTTTTACTTCTAGGATTGCCGAGCTTTTATTTTTTCTGAATCTGAGAAAAGTGGAGTCAAAAGAAATCCTATTAGCTAAAGTTCCCACTAATAGAGACGAAATAAAATGTGATACAGGATTAAATTGTAGACAAAAAGCAAATACGTATATTTTACTTTCCCAAAATTTAGCTCCAAAATTATTATGTTTTTATATCCATTATATCATTTTCAAGTGTTTGTGTTTGTGTCGAAATGCTTCTACGCTAAAAAATAATGTAAAAATGAATAAGTAAGAGAAAAGCGCAGTGACTCTACACAGCTGCCAGAAATTTTGTTCCTTCCCTTGATTTTAATGGAAATGAGGTTGTACCCTTTTGATGAATAAAAATTCAAGTTTATAGCAATTTCGGGCTAAAGCTTCTACAGTTGATTCTGGACTGCCAGGAGTATACAATTTATATTTTTTTATATTCCTTTAATTATAAAAAAAGGTTCTATGTTTTTATAAATCTATTAAAAAGTACTTATAAAATTATTAGTTAAAGTACACTTCTAAAATTGGAAAATAATGAGAAAATGTATTGTTTTAAACCATTCGTTGGCACTTATTTATTTGTAACAATTTCTAGGCCAATTGCTGAATTAAAATTTTTATTCAATTTTAATACGTTGATGTATTTAATTCAGCTATAAGCTGAATGGACGTATATGTGTGTTAGAATTTACTTCCACATGAACTAAGATTACGGGTAGGTTTTTTTACGAAAGTAGGGACATATTACTTTGATTTCTTCCATGTATTTATTGTAGCACTAGAAGCTGAATATTTATAAAAATGATTTTAAATATATGTAAGATTTTTTGTATTTGGAAAAATTGGAAGAATGCTCTCGAACAGAAGACGATTCGCCGGATCTACCTACTTGAAAATATCTTCAACAGAAATCTAACTAATGAGTTCTGCACTAATACCTTGGCCAAATTTATTCTGTTACGATTCACTTGGAGTAATTGGAACAAAGAAAGACGTCCTTAAAACTGCCAGAACAACAAAGGAAAATGTGACAATTGACTTGTGCTAAACTGAAAAACTCTGCAAGCGGCCAAGAATGCATTCTAAGATTAATCAAAGAAAGTGCTGAGTAAACACCTCGCAGGTACTCCCACACACCGTGAAACCTCACTGGTTCCAAAAACAAAAAAAAAAAAAAAAAACTCCATTTCCTGGCCGCATAGTTTCCATTGGGAGAACTGCTGCATTCTATGATATCACACTCGGCCCGATGTAGGCGCTGCGAGGGAGAATTCATTAAAAATTGACAGCAAACAAAAGTGGATGCGGCTAATGTCCCCACACACTGCCCCGGGCCCAAGCTAGCCAGGTCATGTACACTTCGGCGACAGGCCCGTTTCTCTCGGGAAAGACTGAATGGAATTTAGAAAATTATGAAACGATTACCCTTCTCACGGAGTCCTTGCGGTTCTTCTTGTCGGTCTCCTCCTGATTGGGATTTAATTTTCGGCGAGTTATGTAAGTTTCGAGTTTTAATGACTTTTCCACTTTGCCTATTTCCATTATGATTAATTTTCATTATAATCGTGCCACACAAACTGGACACTGAGGATGTCAGACACTGTGGGTATTGTTTCTGTTTACAAATTTTCACGCTTTAGCGCATTGTTTTCTGTAAAAATCGACGAAATTGTGAAAAAATTCACTGCGACAACGAGAAAATGGCACTCACTTACTTTTTTTTTTTGACAGTTTGTTTCAGATTGTTGTTTATGGCGGCGATGGTAACCCTTTTGTTTGTTTATAAAGATGGCGAATCGATGGGCGTTTACAATGCATGGATTTTTTTCGAGAGTGTTCCAAAGTTGTCACTTTGTAATTTTTAAAAAGAAGTATTTTTGCTATTTAAAAATAGAGAAAAATTACGATATATTCATTTAAAATTTTCTGAAATCAAATACTAGTTAAATTTCGTGGTGAATGAAATTGAAAGTAGGGTTTTGGCAGTAAAAAGGCGATAGATGTTTTATTATTCAGCACGGAAAAAAAAAGAAAATTTTAAAATGTAATTTTTTAGGTGAGTTATGTTCCCCAATCAGGGGAAATCGACGAAAAAGGAAGAAAAGCAAACAATTATTAATAAATTAGCAAACTATCTAGGTTTATCTTTGACTCAAACCACTACACATCGAAGAATTGAACCTTTAGCAAAAAGCGATGTCTGATTCCTTTGAATATTTTTGGAACGAAAATTGTTTGTTTTATTGGTAATTTTAAATTTTCTTAAAACTCTGAAATTTTATCGTTTTTAGGTAAATTTAAAACTAGAATTATCTGACTAAGAATGTCGCTCACAAAATATCCTTAAATAGTTTATCCATCGAGCTAACATTTAACTTGTTTGTATACGTTGATTTTCGATTTTGTGTATTTTTCATACTTTTTTTGCGGTTATAGAAGTTCTGTAACGTTATAGACCAAATCTGGCGATGAGATGTTATTCAACGGCCGAACATACGTGGGAATATGAAAATCTGATCACAATTTTCCAAAGAAATCTTATTTCTCTTCTAACCCCTTACTTGTCGATTTTGAGATTTTTAAAATAATTTTTGCGATTATAAAATTTCTTGGACTATGGGGAGGGGAAATCTGATCTGAAAATACATGGGAACACAAGTATAGAATCTCTCGGACAGAACCTCTTGTTTTTTTTGTGAGGCTGTGTTATGAAACTTTTGCTTAAACATAACAAACTTAAAATTTATAAAATTCGTTTCTTTTTATTAAACAGACTAATTATTATAATTTATCTTTGAGGGATTTTTATGGAAATTGGTAATCAGTGGTTTAAGAGATTACTGATTTAGATTTTGCTTTTCAATTTAGAAATATAAAATAGTAACCGAAAAAATATAAAATTTGAACAAAAAAATTGATATATTTGAGATTTATCGTCGTGTTTTTGCGCGGAATCCCAAAAAAAGCCTGATTTCATTTCCTAAATTTTAAAATTTAAATTCGTTCATTACAGAAACGTTTCACCAAGGTTTATGTGTCTCAAAAGAAATAAAATTTATTGAGAATAAATCATATTTTGAGACATTGAAATTATGAGTGAAGAAGTTGTAAATAAAATAATTATTAGAATGAATTATTTAACTCTCGATATATTTCAAATTAAATATAAACCTTAAAATAATATAAAACGTTATAAAAAATTGAAAAAAAAGACTGTTTAGAGTCAAAGTAGGCGCTTTTCATTCAAAAATTGCATTCACTATTAGGTAGGGGAGGTTCTCATCTAGAACACCAAAAATTAGGTAAACTTTGGGAATTTTTTAAAGGAAAACTATAAAACATATCAAGACGATATTTGGCAGTTTGTTACAATGTACTTTTATTTATACATTCAAAATTTTTTGGAGAGAAAAAAAACAAAATGGCGTCCGTTATTCGGCTTTTCCTACGGCATGTTTTGGAAAATTTGCTCCACTGCCGGATGTCCACAGGTCGCAAATCAATCTGAAATCAAAAAATTCTTCATGGAGCCATAACTAGAATAAATTTATTGGAGGATGAACCAAAATTTTCAAAAAATATATCAAAATTGACTTTGAAATTTGAGTGCCGTTTTTCGACTTTCTTTTTCACAGTTTATTACTTAAAATAAAATAGTTAACGTAAAAAATATTAAAATTTTAATGGTTCATCCTCCAATAAAAATTGTTTTCTTTAAAATGAAACTAACTAGAAGAAAATCGGTTGAACCGTTTTCGAGTTATGTCCCCGGCAATTTTGAAAAAAACAGGAACGGAGAAAAGCCGAATCATAATATTTTCATTTATCTTCTAATTATTTCCTTCATTTTATACCCACATTGACAAAATATAGATTTATAGATATTTTGTTTATATATACCATGCTAGTTTTACATTTAAGGAAGTTTTGTTTACTTCTTATTTTCAGCTTCACTAATTTTAAATAGCAAATTGGTGCAATGCTGAAGGACAGAATTGAACAGAAGTTAAGCAATAAAAAAGTTAGAGGTATCTGGATATATTCTAAGATTGGGAATTTAAGGAAAAATCCAGGCATACAGGAATCCATAAAAGAAGGGACGATATTTATATTTTATATTGCAATACAAAGCCTTGGCAAAAAGCTATTATTTCCGAGGTTATGAGCCGACGGATGCTTTTTAAAATAAAAAAGGTAATTTTCACGAATCCAGTAAGACAACCCTTAAAGATCTTTGGAGTCTTTGTCTAGTTTACGTGCAATAACTGCCGGAATGATGCTTTATTTTATTTTCCGTGAAAATTCGTGCAATTTTAGAGTTTAATTTTTATGATCGCAAGGGCGTGGTTAAAGTTTTTGCTTATTCCACAATGTTCATAAACGTAAATTCGTCTTTGAGTTTGTACATTCTTTTCTGGGTGATAGAAAAACACCTACCTAATTTTAGATAGCCTTTTCCATGGGCGTATAACAGGCCTTTCGGAGAGTTTGAGCAGAAAGTGTGAATTGCAAAAATTTTATTTGTTTGTTTATTTTTTCTATATAGAAATTTTGTTTCTGACCTTTCTTTTAAAAGATACACAGATATGAGTTGCTTAGTACAACCTTCAATATCTGCCTCACTCAATCTTCTCGTCTTTAATTAGGAAATTGGTAAAATCTGTTCCAATCAATCGATAATCGTTATAACCACCGTAGGGGCATTTTATCCGATTTCCGGATTTCACTGTTTTTAAAGTGAGTGAGCTCAATTGCGCACGATGTGCAGTGTCAGTGACAGTAAAAGTTTGCTTAAAAAATTTTTTTTTGTTTTTCTTTATTTATTCATCGACTTACAAAAATACCTGTTTACGATGCATTTTCTCATTTCTCTTTATAGTGGCATCGACAATCACTGCATAAATCCCACACTATACACCGGCGCATACCTGATGTATCTTCGTTTATTTTTATTTTATTTTTTTATTTTTAACCTCTGGTTCAGTTGTTTGCCTCATGATCACCCAAATATGTGCTGTTTCGGGAGCTTACGCGTAAAACAACTTAACGAAGATTCTTGGAGTGGCTAACTAACCATCATCATCCCGTACGATTGTCAGACAACTACCAGAGCCAACATCAGCAACCAGGTCACTGAAGTATCTGATCACGATCTCTCGTTTTGCAGCTCAGGTGATCTCCCAATTCAGAGGTTTTTTGCATTTTACCTTCTTTTCGCTTTTTTTTTTTTTGTTTCTTCGTTTTTCATCGCATTTGCGATTTAATTAAAAAAGTTCTAACCCGTTTGTTACCCGTGGTTGAGTCTGTCGCATATATAAACGCCAACTAATATAAATTTTTTTCTATCTAAGTCCCAAAGAGACATAGATCGTTGGAGGAGGTATGAAGGGGGTAGTTGTTTCTACTTAATCTATCTGAATCACATTATAGCATATTAAAAATTTCGCTAAAATGCTGATTAAGTCAAGCTTAAGAGGTGCCTTTTCTATGACCAGGTTATAGATTGGGACCGGGTCTGGTATTGTGGGTATGGTGTCGTTAGAAAAGGTTGATTCCAGAGATATGCGACAAACCAGTTGAACCCACCTAAAAGTCATTCTTCGAGGCCGTTCGAGACCCGACTATGGTCTGTAGAGAGTAGGAGAATGAATATATCGGTTGGTGGTGTTTCTGCTGGTGGTGCTGCTGCTGCTGCTGTTGCCGTACCGCGTCGATACCGCTGCCGTAGCCGCGATTTGAGATGCGGACGAATGAATTTTTTCAATAGGATTTCAGTTGAGTGAAAGACTGTGCCGCGTCGACTCGCCTTGGTTTTTGGTCTTATAAAGATCGGCTCCATGAACGTGTATTCAAAAAAATATAGTAAATCCATCAAGATATCTATATATTTTTTTTTGTCTATTAAGAAAGAAAACGCAGCTGCAAATTTGAATTTTGTCACAAAATAGGCTCCTTCAAAACTATGAGAGTTTAGTCAAAACCACCATATTCAACGCAATATTGTGTAAGTTATCGTTCGATAAAAAGGCTAGTTTACTAAAAGTATGAAAAAAAAAGAAGTTTTTTTTTTTTTTAAATCGTTATTCGTTATTTGAATGCAACATATGCATACGAGATGTGACGGTGTGGACTGTGTGTACCAATTCCGAACATTTTATTGGAGAAGTGAAAGTACTTTACGCCTAACTAGTTGTGAACTGCACCGCCTTAATTGTTTGCAAATTGTCTGGATTCCTTACATTTTTCGTTTGGATCATCAAAAAATGATTTTATAGTGACCTGTTTCAGCAACCTACTATATGTATACATATGTGAATTGATTCAGCTTAAAAGTTTCTTCTTTTATACCTTTTAAAAAAGAAAAATGAAAGAAAGACGTTTTTTATAGCTTACCTTCAACTCAACCTCGTTCTGTGGGTCTAAGTCGATCCAATCGGTCTATTCGATTTTAAACATGTGAAGGTGTTTAGTAAGATTTACAAAATATGAAATTCCTTGAGCGCTCAAATAGCGCGGCTCCGGAGAGATATAATGCCAAGATAAAAAGTGCACACTTATACGAGCTGTTGGGCAATCGATTTCGTTTAGTTCGAATAGAATAGAGTCTGACTTAAGTCGTGCAATGCGACGTAGAAGTCCTGGGGGGCAAAATATAGAAACACCTTTCCCTATTACTTTTCATAGATGCGAAACTAAATTTATGTACGACTTTAAGTTTTAGCGCAAATGAGATTTTGTTTATTATTTACAGATTAATTAATTTTTTTGATGGAGAATTAGAAAGGAATGTTGACCTGGCGATATACGAAAAATTGATGAAATTTAAAAGATGAAAATGTGTTCCAGGAAGTTAATAGAAAAATTTATAGTAAGTGTAGCATTTAAATAGACACCACAAAGATGTTTAACTTTAAATATACATACAGGTGTATAAGTATAGTTTGGCGGGTTGGTTCATATTTAATTTTCTGAGAGGTTGTATACCATCCATAATTTTTCCACTTTTCATTTTCCTTTATCAACCATTAAAAATTCTGTATTTTAGGTAATATCGAAAGAAAGAATTATTAAAGCAAATAAAAACAAAACAACCCATAACTTCCATTTGGCTTCTAAATTTATTGTCGATTTATAAGAAAGTGACGAAAAACAGTTTAAAAAGACATCGACGTTAAAATATAAGAAATTTACGTCATTAAGATTATCTCATATGACAAATGAGTTAATATTAGCAATATCATTTTAAATTAATTCTAGAAGGTTAAGACCCTCAATTATTAGACTAAATAGTCTAGTCAAATTGAGTGTATGTAATTCAGAAAGATAAAATAGTTATTAGTCATCATAAGTACTTAAGGCATACAATAATAAATGAATGTTGTTTTGTTTTCATGGGATAAAGTAAAACAATCCTAAAAATAAAAACAAAAAACATTTATTTCAAAGTGAGAATACTGTTTTTGATAAATTAGGTAAATCACATATTTAGTAATTTAAACATGTTATGGAAAATCATTATTCACCTTGATTTTTTCTATACTTAATTTTATATTACAAGACTATCGAAATATTTAAGATACAGTCAATGGTTTTTTCAGTATGATCAATAAATATAGAAAACTAACTCCTGCTTGGGATTTAGAGTATGCATTGAAAAATGGTTGATAATATAAAAATACACACAATTTCCTTTGCGTTGTTATGTTTTTTGCTTTCAAACTGGAGTATTTTTTAAGTTTGGTCCTTTTAAAAATAGGTATATAATAAATTATACTTACAACATATTGTAAAAAGTGAAAATGTCTTCTAGATTGAGTAAAAATTAGAAGGATATTAAATTTTTAGATTCTTATTTCAGTTAAAAATGAAAGTGTTAACAAATTATTTCTACACGAACTTGAAAAATTACATACATTTAGAGATACATTTATTTTGGCTTATTTACAGAAAATGTTATTTGAGGGGAAATCTGCAATAAAATTAAATGATTTGTGAAAGACTTTTACACTTTTTCAAAGGTTTAGAAATATATTAATACTTAAAAAAACAACTGTCGATTGTTCAGCACAAAAGTTTTTTTCCAAAAAATTGGCGGATTATAAATTTGTAAGCACCAATCAGTATTAAATGCTGTAGTTTTAAATTATTAGAAAAACGAATTGTTCCAGTTGCGTTGCTTTATTTAAGCTCCTTTACTTCTGTAATAAATTTTTTATTTAATTATAGCTAACTTATTAAAATAAAATAGGAAGCTAAGCTCTGTTGTAAATCACAATTACGGCTTTTAAACCAACAAAAAGCGGATATTAGCCCTTGATGTTATTAATGAAAAAGAAAGAGGTTTCCAATAATTAAAGAGAAAGTTATACCCTTGAGGAAGAACACTTGGGAACTATAAGAATTTAATGTTGACGCCATACCAACCAGATGGGGAATTTTAAAATTTTCTGAATGAGCTCTGACGAGACGAAAAAATATATTTTTTTGTTTTGTTAGGTATTCAAAATAAATACAATAGAATCCGTAGAAATATTTGACTCAAACCTCTAAGAAATTGATGCCGAAATGACTCAAATTTCGGAGTATATTTCGCAGAAGTAAATCTTTAGCGTAAAATCTGTTTTGTTTGGGTGTGTAACTGGAATGTCTAAACTAAGGAATCTCAAAGCAACTATTAAATATAAAGCGATGTAAGCGTTTACGTGAAATCATCTTTACACTTTTATGTGATTTTCTGGTATGATTCATACTTTTAAATAGCACTAGTGTAAATGGGGGTTTACCATACCAAAGCGGCTCATAAGAATTCACCATCGTATCCGTTTCTGAAGGTAACTCATTGAAAAATTTATAAACTGAGCTGCTCGCACTGATCAGAATATATATCACCTTTCTCAAAAAAAAATTTCAGCTTGAAACCAATTAAGCGTAGATACTAAAAAGGTCTTCAGTTGAAAACAAACAGAAAAAAGGGAAAACAATTTTTGAACAGATTACCCAACTGGCCGTAACCCATTACGCACTCACTTCTCATTTCGTTTACAAAATTGCTCGGTCTGCATAATTGAAGTCTAGTTGAGAAGGTGATATGATGTCATAATTTGCAAGGTTCACAAAAGTAGTTGCATTTCTGTGTTTTCGTTAAAATTAAATCTGATTTTTTTTTTCGTTTTTTTTTTTATAATGCACTCGAAACCAATTATCTGGAGCACCGAGGGAATAAGAAACAAAAACCTACGACGATAATCACCGGGTTTTTGAATAATTGTCCGTTTTTATATTGTTTTCTATAGGTGCACTATCTTGCTACTAGAGGTAGTTAAGTTGTTAAATATCTCACGTTCGTCTGTTAGAATCAGATTCTAAAAACAAGCTTATCGCTAAAAATGCAAACTTGTCTAGATTTATTGTACTTAGAATGCAAAGTATCGGGGACAAGTGCATTTTCGAGAAATCACTGCGGAGTCATCTTTTACACCGGTGCGATGAGAGAAAAAGTTTTTTTTTTTAGAGATATTTTCCCCAGTAGCCAATTGGCGGCATAATCAGTGAGATATTAAAAAATATTATTTGCTACTCACAGTTATGATAAAAGTTTATTTGCATTTTTAAAATTATTCAAGGAGCACCTTGGTGAAGGTGATTTTTGTAATTTACCTGTTAAAAACCGGAAGCTTGTGTCGCTCTCTATGCTTCTTTTGCAAGATACTGGGCATCGTCTGGACTGTTACAAAATATCTGTGGGAAATTGTGAAGGCGATTTTTGTGCTTATTATATTTTCTTTCCCAGATTATTTTACGTCCCGAGATAACTGAATCAATTAAGAACTATGGAAATTTTGTAGCTGACCGTGTTAGCATCATTAATTTAAAATCTAAAACATATTAAAAGTACTCAATTCGATACGCTGTACTGATCTGTTGCAACGATAGAAAGTTACTTGGCTGTTTTGAAAATTTATTTTTATGTTATAAAAATCATATCAAGTTTTATTTTAAACTTGTTAGGTATGTGCATTCGCTTGATTAGGTAATATGTGTTGCATACGCGGACGTTACAATTTTGAGACACTTACTGCCTGCTCAGTCAGGTAATTTCTATTACTTGATGGCTATTAGTTCAAGTTGATAAACAATAACAAGATTTGCTTATAACTTTCTAATCTATTTCAAAAGACCAAAGCATATCATAACAGACTTTTAAAGAGAATAATACGTTTCCGTGGTAGTTGTTTAGGAAAAGATGGTCTAATTTGACCTTTAAATATTTTTTAATATAATTTAATTATCTTCGTCATTGCCCCACTCTATCCAGCAGAGTTCATAGAACAGAGTCAAGGGGATTTGGTAGAAAAGAAAGAAATAATAAGAAAAAAAATCTCCTGAATTATTAAGTGAGCATGACGTTCTTCAGAAATTTTATAAGTGCGGTGCGAAGTAATTCTAAAGAAATTTGCTAATTTTAAAAATTCATATATTTTAGTTAATATTATCTGAACAGCTCAATGATTTTGTTAAAAATTTGATGTTATGCAGTTCCAGATACTATAGCAGTTTAATTGAAACTTTTTCAAAAATTGTTAGGCGTTAAGAAATTTGGAAATTTCTTTTAATATTATTTCTAACAATAATATTAAAAGTTAGTGTAAGAAGAGGTTTTCTACTTAAATATATAAAGATTTAGCTTTATTGGACATGTTGGTAAAAGGGTTAATCTAATAAATATATATAAAATTAATACAAACATATATACAGTCTTAGCCTATACCTATGGCATTGTCCTGTTAAAATATTATGGACGAATGGTCCCTGTCGCCGAATACTTTTTCATAGGACCGCTACAGTGCGGCCTTTAAAATGGGAATATATTTGGCACTGTCCATTTTTCCTTCATATAGGAAGCCTTCTCTAACATCTTGAGCCTCCATACAACACCAAAATATGGCACTTTTTACACCATGTTTGCCGGTAGGCAGTACGTTATCAGAATTGTACCGATGGCTATTCAAAAAGCAATCACTAAAATGCTATCGATTTTAGAAGTGCTTTTGGAAAATTTATAAAATTATAAGAAATTAATAAAAAGTTGTCTAATATTGTCTAATGGTAGCAGAATAATTAAAAAATTGAATTAAATTTTGGATTTATAGCAAAAGTATAGGATTTTAAATTCTTTGGTTTGTCCTAAAACTGGTAACCCTTAAGGTGGTTGGGTTCTTTGTACGTATTTTGTTTTTTGTTTTTGAAAAGGTGAAGAAAACGAGGAGTGCTATTCTTCGGACAATATAGAAACTGGTTTTGTGCTAAAGTCGTGATCACATATATACCACTATAATAAAGCAAAATAGCGAACGGAGCTATAAAGCAAGTAATCTTTGGCGCGAAATAATATATATTTTATTCTCGCATCACGTCACGCTAATTTTTGTGAATGGTCACTTGAATAGGAAACATTTGTCCTTTGGTTAATATCTGTCCGGTCTGTCCAATGAATAAATCAAGAAGTAGGTGCAATTAATTTTTTCCCTTTTTTCTTAGTCCGTCTTCTTTCTGTTTTTTAATTCTTTTCTGGTATATGGTCGAGGTTTTGTCTGGTAGTGTTTTATATTGCCGTATTGCTTGGCTGCTGATGGTTTTCCTGATGGCGTGTGCATCAAAACGAATATTGAGGAGGTGCTCCTGCTCTCTGGTGCAAAGAAATATAAAAGAAGGAGAGGGTCTGCAAAAAAAAATACCTTTTTGTTTTTTAGCCGGAAGACATAGTCTGAGTCAGCTAGCTTCTCGGCCAGCCAGTCAACAAACTACGAGACCATCTCTAAGCCAACGATCCGACTATCCCCCTTTCTTCAAGCCCAGTTCAGTCATCCAGCCAGCCAGCCAGCCGAACCAACTTTGGCAACCGGTTTCTTTTTCTTAGTTTTTTGTTTTTTTTTTTCTTATAACCTCTCAAGGGGAGTAGAGTACCTTACCTTTATAACTTAGGTTTACAGAGTTTACTACATAACCACCGGCTGAAATATGATGAGATGTAGGCGTTCGCTGTCCCATCTCAGAATAATATTTATCTGAGGAATTTATTCGCGGCATTTCACAGATAAACTATCTATCATTCATCATTAGGCGGGTTACAGTGTTTTATGCTTGTTTGATTTTTGTTTTAACTCACTTTTTGGCAAACTGGCATTTATTAAGGTGCAGCAGCACCTCCTAAGGAAAGTGTTGTGCTGTCATAAACTATTTTAATTTTGTGATTCATTATATTATTTGAAAAAGTTCTGCGAAATACTTGAGGAGTTTAATTTTTTTCTTATCAAGTTAAGAAGATGAGGCAAAATTCATCGGAAGGCTTATGCTTAAGTTTTAAATAAACAAATAAAAAATGTGAAATAACTTCAGAGAAAAATCGAATTCTTATTAAGAGGTTTTACTCATAAAGTGTGTATCTAAACATATTAATTTTCATATTTTAGGTTTTATATTGTTTACGTCTGGGGCTGTGATAATATATGAATAAAACACTAATGCAAAATATAAACTGCCTTTGAGAACAGTGAAAGTCTATACACTCGATGAGAATTGAAGATTGATTTGTGTAAAAGTAATAAGTGTGTAACGAATGGAACTAAAAGGACTAAGATAATCCTGAATTTGAATAAGGTAAGATATTCAAAAAACAAAATTATATTATATTTCACTTAATTATTTATTTTTTTAATTATATTTCGCAAACTGTATATAGTTAAATAGGATTACCAAAAGCATTTATAACTAAAATACTTGTACTTAAAATGTATGATACCTAACATCATAGAAAAATTCAGTCAAGTATAATTAACTTTTTTATATTGATAGAGATCGTTGGGTATAAATAATCTTAAAAATCTAACAAATGACCTTCTGTTGAGGAATGCAATTTTTTTTTGTTTCTTAATTACTAACAACGATATTTTCTCTCTTCATTGTTGGAGTGTTCGCGGTGAGAGTAAATCGGTAAATAAAATAAATTTAATCGTCGACAGTCTGCATTTCTTTTAATTCATATATATTCGCCAATTAACCGTACCGTCAGCCGTAATGGCATGTTGATTAAATTATGAAACAAATTGCAAAAAATTAAAAGGAAAGTTATCGTTTTATTGGCATGCACTGTTGTGATGTGATATTGACGGTTTGAAATTTCATTAAAAAGAATTTCTAATGTAGTGAATGTTTTTAATAATAATGTAAAATTCTTATATGATCTGATTCATTCTTCTAAAAGCTATAGCTTAATATTTTTCTCCGGGGCAATTTACTAGTTTTTTTTTCAGTAAAAAGGGGATGTTCTTATTTATAATAGAGCCTTACTTGAGGTTTATTATAATAAAAGCCAAGGTTAATCCAATAATAAGTTCCGATAAACGCGATGCCTAATTACCTGTTTCGAATAGTTACAGCAATTTTTGCTATTATAAAATTCACAATTATTGTAAGTGGTTTAATGTATTAATTGATAGTATTAAAAGTGAATATACTATAATTAAAGTTAAAGATTCAACAAATTCTGTATTTTTATAATACTAAATAAAAATATTTCAAATAAGTATTGTTTCGGATTTAATTTATATTTACATACATATATAATTGAAAAAAGAATAATAAAGCTAAATAATATATAAATTAAGGCTATTACACATTGTCTTCTATAAATCTACCATTTGCTTTAATGACTGCCTTACAAATTCTTGGCATTCTCTTTTACAATTTCTCCAATATTTCTGGTGGGATCTCATTCCCATATTTAAGAAGTTTTGTCCAGAAGTTTTCTTTATTTGTAGGACTTAGATCTTTGGCCTTTCTATCTAAGTTCGTCTCACAAAAGTTTGATAGGAGATAGATCCGGTGATAATGGTTGTTTGTTCAAGAATGTTCTGCAGAGATGCGATGAATGCTTCGGATCATTGGCTTCTTGAAAAATGAAAGTCTAATTCCTGATGGCACAGCATACTTTTCCAATATATCCTTGTCAACCTTTTGGTAATTCTCACAAGATCATCAGTAAATCCTTCACCAAAATATCCCCAAAACCATCACGTTTGCTTCTTCATATTTAACAGTAGGCATGATATAGATCCAGCAGCCGCTCTCAAGTACGTCGACGAACAAATACTCGCCTATTGGATCCAAAGATTTCAAATTTGAATTCGTCAGTCCAAAGGACCTTTTTCCATTGATCCAAAATCTAATCTTTGTGCTCCTTCGCTTGCTTGCTGCTATTGTTCCTGGCAGACCAGTTTCTTTTAGGCGTAGTTTTACTGTTGAAACAGATAGGGCTTTGGACGGATCCATTTTTGATTTCGGGGGCCGTTAGATGTTTGTCTCGTTTGCTTTTGATAATTACAAACTTGTCGTCTCTTATAGACTTCGTTTTCTTTTTTCCGGTATGATTATAACACGTTAACATGTTAATACTACTGTCCATTTCTTCCTTTTTCTTAAGGGGACATGACGAGTTCAAATTTCAAAATTTTTAATTTTTTTTAAATGGAAACAAAAAGATATTTTGATCAAACTTTGTACATATTATTACAGTCTGTTCAACAAAAGAAGAACTGCATTTTTTCTACTTACAGAGCAAATATTTATTTCTATTTTTTTTTTTACATATAAGTATGAAAAGTACTACGACGCAACCAATTAATAAATTGTGTAGTCCCTGCTGCTGTCGAGAATGGCCTGCCATCTTCTAGGTATGCTTTCGATGAGTTTTTCCGCATATTCAATCGACAGCGAACGTCATATCTCCCGAATCCTTGAGGTTGTACACAAGTCCTCTAGCAAATTGGCTACCCTACACTCAATTGGATTGGCGTTTGGGGATTGGGATGGCCAGTCCAACCTTGTTATGTTATTTTGTGCTTTTCAGATCCTGCACAATCGATTCCGATGTTTGGGATCGTTAAGTTGTGCTCACTGTTACGTTTCAAGCGACACTGAAATATATTAGTATTGGCGTCGTAGCTCTTTCATGGTACAATCATTCACAGAAAGAGAGAAAGAATTATCTTCTTTGAAAAAGGGTGGTCCTTTTCTTGTTGAACAATTGTATTTGATTCTTGAAGTACACAACAGAATTGTTGAACAATTTGAACCTGTCATGTCCTCTTAATAATCTTCCAAATAGTGCTTATTGATATTTTAAAACGGATCGCAATCTGCTCGTAAGAATGTCCTTCTTCATGAAGAGTGAATACCGTAGAACGCGTTTCCATGCGTCTTCACGAGATTTTGGCATACTGAGGCGGTTTTCGAACTCTTCAGGACTATGTCTAAATTTGAATTAGTTTCTGAGGGGATTCAGTCCTGGTAGTTATATGAATTGGTTACAGATATAGCTGATTGCTCAATTGCGATCGAAACTCCTAGCAGGTAAAAAACAAGGCCATAAACATCGCCTGCATGGCGCCAGTAACGAGAGGTAGTCATAAATATATTATTGACAAAATGTTTCATAAAGGTTGTATTAAGACAATATGCACTCTTGTTCAACATAAAAATCAAATGGACATTTATGGCGAAAAACTTTGAATTTACATACCGTTCGAATAATTACGAGGAGTATATGTGATATAAGGAAAATATAGTAGTAAAATGTCCTTAAAGATAGTTGGGTAAAATAATACTTTAAAATATTAATAAAGTATATCATATTACTATTTTTTGTTCTTTTAAAAAACGGCTTTAATTACTTAGAATTCGAGAATTAAACAGATCCACCTGCAATTCTGAGCAAATATTTAAAAGTTACTGTATAGTTAGTAAAAGCTAAAGGTTTTGATTTAAATAATTTGTTTTAGCCCTATTTTATTTTTGATTCTGTTTAAAGATACCTTAAAAACTAAAAATATAAGAGTACTGTTTTTTTAAAGTTAATATGGCCCCCAAAAGTACTCATTACAACTAATTTAAGTCGACCCATTTAAAAAAAAAAATCGCATTTTAATAACCTTCTTACAAAACGTTTTTGTAGAAATTTTTCAATGCCCGTGAATTATTTACATTGATTGAAGGGCAAAGAGTTACGCATAAAATGCTTTCACGTTTACAAAAAGTTTTAAAATGCTTTTCATGATGACCAGTGTGAAGGGCCAAATGTACTATGAGGCAGCAATTTTAAGCTCCACTTTGATGGACCGAAGGTTTTTTTATTACAAATGTTCACATTACCTGATGAGCATTCACTAAACATCATCATGACAAAAAACAGGTAACAATAACAAATCACGTCATTTCATTATTTTTGGTATCTTTAATTGGTATAAGGGGCGTATTTGCGCTCCGAAATATATAAAGAAGATCCGGGCGGATGTATGCCATCATCAAAAGACGAAACTAAAATTTTGAACATCTCAAAGTATGTTTTTCGTTTCGTATTTAATATCTTAATTAATATATCTGTAAAATTGGAATGAGTCATTGAGGAAATGATCGAAAAAAGTAGGTACATTGATCTTGGTACTTACAGGTCAATTACATAAGGCATTTACCTCTTAAAATTATTTAAATTTTCTGGTCCACCAAATCCTTATTAAGAAAACCTATTGTAAGACCCATCAGATTAAATAGCGCCCACTTTTGCAAAAAGCCTACACGCTAGAGCATGATTAAGCAGATAAGCTGCACGGTGACCCCACGATTAACGAAGTTGGTACAGCTGACAAAAAGATATGCAAAAAACTAGATCACTTCCGAGAGCACGCGTCTAGTCGTGAACAGAGGAAAAAATAAATTAAATGGGAAAGAAAAAGATGGAAAAAACTAGATATGTTTTTTTTTCTTTAAAATGAGCTACGCACAAGTTTTCCTATAAATTATTAAAACGCCTACCTCAGGTGCATTCCAAATACGGAAAAACTGCGCCGAATGTGGAAATGATCGCAACAAATCGTTTCTCTTAGCACCTGTTGAAGAGATAAAACACCTGCCCAAAGTTCAACCGAGTTTGATGCGGCATTGTTTGGTGGGTCCGGTGCATTTCTTTTTATAAAGGTATACCATATATGCTGTGTTTGTAGTTGTGCCTGAATGAGATGCGATCAGGTAGGTGTTGACAAAAAATTTCCCTTTCGTTTGTTACCTGGGCAATATCAATTTCCAACTGATTTATACTTTCTCGAGGCGCTGCAGTAGGGTATATAACAGCAATTACGTTTGAAATCTAAAACAAACAAAAATTGTTTTCGTTTCGAATTTCAACATCCCATCCGGACACCAAGAGATGTGATGGTCATTGCGACATTATCATTCACTCACCTCTAAGTTTAAGATGGAATGGAAATGTATCTGCCGGCTGGTCTACAACTCTACCTGAAATAGGTACATATGTACGTGCCTAGGTTCCGGTGTGAACTGCTCCTGCCCTCTCGTCATCTTGTCTCAATTTTATATCTTTATATTTCTTTTTCTATTTTTATTTTTTCTTTATACTTTAAACGGCCTTCAAGCTTGCTGGCACCGCTTATCTGATATGCTAGATTTAAAGGTAAATTTCATTATGGAGCATTGCACCACTTGCACTTTTACCGGAGAGGTGCACTAGAGGCTGAGTTGGTTTCAGCTATATGCAAAATAGTGAGGCGGCCAACCGATCTACCGACCGGACAGACAGACTTCTTTTTGGTTTCGAGGGATTGCAGTTGGAATACTAAAATTTTTACAAAAGTGCGGTGAACGTCGTCTGTTCATCGTCGTTAGTTGCTCTTTCTGTGGCTTCTCTGACAAAATGCACCATTCGCACGAAGGAGGAAAAAAAAAAAAACTTTAAATAATCGTGCTATTGTTACCTGAGCATGGCAGTTGCATTTTAAAATGATCGTATGCAATTTGTATGGCCTCATAATCTACCGGCGTCGGCGACGATAGCGTTCTATTCTAAGCGCTCTGTTGAGTTGAGGGAAGTATTATTTTGGTAGGCGCACGTTTGTTGAAAAAAAAGGGGGTTAATTGTTGAATTAATTTAAAAACAATTTGAACTTCCCACCGGATTATAATTTCTTACTTCAGGTACTGTTATACCTGGAATAGAAAATATTACAAATAAGAAGAACAAGGAAGTGATTGGGAGCAAGAGGTAATCGTGAAAAATTATAACCTTGACTACCTTATTGCATAGTCGTGGCAAATGAGCTGTAGATAGAAAGTACATGAAATTACAAGAATGCGAACATCGCCTTAGGAAAACCAGCCTAGGAAAGGAAGAAAAAAATAAAAAAAAAAAAAAATAAATGAACTAAGAGGTCAAAAGCTGTATAAGAACGAAGGCATGACGTGAAGTTGAAGCACACACGATTCCTGTTCTATGGAGTAACGTGTGCTAGTCACGACGTCTATAGAGCAATGGCCCATTCTCTTCCCAGGTTTTCTTTCACCCCTCAGGGCTTTTGGCCTCCTCAGAGGAGGCTCCACGAGAATTAAAACCCATTTAATTTCACCAAAAAATTATAACTTTAAAACTCGACTATATTCACTTTCCCTATCATTTGCAATAATCACCCGAGGAGTAATTAATGCAAGTTTCTCGCTTGTTGAGCACCCAAGTCTTTCGTTTTCATTGGTAAGCTGTTCGAGCTGTTTTGTTGCGGCTATTTGAAATCGAAACGAGTTAAAAACGAAAGATATAAAAATTTTTGTCAAATTGTTGCGGTTGCATGATAAGTTACATTAATTGACCGGTATAAAATGAGGAACTAGACGAAACGAAATTGTACACCTCCTGATTGTGTAATGCATCCATGGAATTTAACCGAGGCAAATTTCATCATTTCAGTTTTAAGTGAAATTTGTACTTTTTTTTTTCTTAATATTTCTCTTGCACCAAAGTCTTGGATTGGATGCGGGGCTGAGGCTGGCGAGTTAGTTTGCTGTAAAACATGTTTTATCCATTCAACAAATTTCACCCCATTTTACTTCTCCTTCCTTTTACGTTCGGTCGTCTCGACGGTCTACTTTGCTTTCAAAATCTTTCTTTTCTTTTTATAAAAGTTCGTTGCCTGATGCTCGATATAAAAGGCATATCTCCTGTGTATGAATATACATAAAACATTTTATATAGCATTAAAAAAATTTACATACCTTATCATAGCCGGACTTTTGATTAAGTTTTTTAATTTTTATACCTAATTTCACAGTGTGAGCTTAAGATCTAGTGGGAGCTTAAGCTTAACTTTAGGACATACAGGATGGTTTAACATCTAAACTAAATTCAGCTGCTGATTTAAGTAAAGTCATTAAATTTGGAAATAGAAGCTACATATTTAGAGAGTAGACCAATAAATTAATACATATAGTATTCATAATTTATATACGTATTATGCATCTAAAAAAATTTCCAATTTAAATTTTATATAATCATATATACGAGGTTTAAATTTCTAAATTAAATTATTAAATTATCTTGTTAGCGTTTTCATGTTTAACTCATGTTTTACTGTCTGCTAATTGCTTAATTCTAAATCCTATTTCGGATTATTGAACTTAACTTTTTATTTTCTTTTCTCGGTTTTTATAGCGACCTGGCTTTTCATAGCAATTATTGAAGGTATGGTGTGTATAAACTGAAGGAATATACAATTTTGACATTAAGTAAAAATCGTCACGGTATGCTACAAACTGAGATGGCATTTAGTAAACTGAATCTACGAGTAGCTAAGCTCCGAAGGAAAAAGAACTGTGAAATTAGTTTAAATTAAACCATTAAGCTATCTTCATCAGTTTTGTTAAACTCAGGCTGAAGTTCACACCGTGAAATCGAAGCATTAGGAAAAGGTTTTGTATTTTTAGGTTTTTGAAAATAATTTACGTTTTCTGTTTTTGATTTTATGATTATTATTAGAAGGTTATAATACTACAACTATTTTTTGGAACTATTATCTGTAAAATTTTTATTTATTTAATTAAATATGTATCATTTCTTGAAAATTATATGAACACTTATTTAATATAAAATTCACAGGTCTACAAATTAATAAATTATGGGTCTTTGGGAACTCCTATTTACGAATCTTAATTCGTTTTTTTTCTATCCCGTCAGGATTTTTCATAAACACAATTCTAATAACACAGTTTCGTATTTGGGGCATTTTTGAAAAATTATTAAAAAATAATAAGTTCATCATAGAAGTTTGTAATGTCACTTAAATGAAAGCTTGAGTCCTAATCAAGGATTATCGAATACAACTTATATTTACAGACCCTTTCTTGATGAATAAATTTTTCATTAGTGTGCGCTTGCCATGAGTTTTATTTTCCACCTATTGTATGAAATTATCAGTTTATGGCAAAAAGTAAAACTGATGGGTTATTTCAAAATGTTTTAAATTTTGTGATACTTTTATGTAATAACTTAAGATTTCAGCTATTATAACAACAACATTATAAGTTCTTAGATCAATCCATTAGTTTTTAGCGGCAAATGCAAAACATTTTTTTAACCCTATTATTCTTGAAAACGTGATGTGATGGGGCATTTTCTTTTACGAATTCGTGTTCTACAAAAAAGAAATCATATGAAAATGAATGGAATTCTTTGGAAGAAAAGTTGTGTTATTTATTTCAAAAGGAGTATGGGTAAAGACCGTTTCCTTAAAGTTAGGTGCTAGGAAATATAATAACAACTTTATATTTATGGAAAATTCAAAATAGTTAAGCGTTAAAATATTATTTTTTCGATTCTAGTTTAATAGGATAGCTTTTATGGAAAAGAAGAAATACTTAGTTCACTATTTAAAAAAAATATATCTTATATAAGAAAAGTGGCCAAATATTAAATATCCATAGCAAAGTAGAAATTCACTTTCCAGACGAAAAGAGTAAATGAGTAATGAGTTCTCATTATATAGTCGCAAATAGAAATCAAAGTGATAACAAGTCGAGCACCCAAAAGACATGTCTTTTTAACACATATTAATTCCTGCTAATTTGCATGTTACGCAAGTATATAGGTGTGATCTTGTCACTGATCGTTCAGGTGAAGACAGTCGAAAAAAAAAATAACTAAAACCGAAAAAGAAATTCGAGACTTGCCTCATAGCAACCCGAACTAACACCTGAGCACTCCTGTAATTTTTAATTTGGAATTTCTTTAACTGAAAACCCATAACAACCTGTACAGGATGGAGTCTATTTTTTTGATTGTTATTCAAATATGTGACGTAATCCCATTACACTCCCAAGTCGCATCAATCGCGGTTGAGAATATCAAAACGGAAAACAACTTTCAACCAGCGTGAGTCATTCGCGTAAATGTCTCGCGATTTCATTGGATTGGTTGGTTTTTTATTTTTTGAAAAAATTGAACGCATTTTTACGTTCTTCAAAAAATATTTTAATTTAGCTCCGCTCACCTTCCGTGAAAGTGAGTTTAACCAAAGGCCGGTTATTTCCGCAATATATGGGGGTATATAAAATTTTTGAGAAGGTCTTTGCGCGGCTCGGAAAAAAAGAAATTATCAAGTACCCACCGTTCAGATCAGAGCCGATCTTGGAGTCGTACATATTTAAAAATTTTGCATTTTAACATGGTGCGGTTGACTCTAGCCGCTAGCGACTTGAAGTCGATTCTGAGTTGATTTCCAATTAATTTTTGTAGCTGTTTTACTTGTACCGGCCTGAGACTGTCTTGTGTCTTGAGCTGTAGCTCAAAGCAAGGTCTTTTGGAAATGGCAACTATTTCTGCGCTTTTAAATAGAGGGAAGGGAGTTTGGCCGTAGCTTGGTGAGCTGTTCGGCTATTTTACGTAATGTCTAAATGGAAACAAGCAACTTAAAGAATTTCAGAAATGTGGGCGAAAGGGTGTTCGCCAGCTATGTCGGGGATACGCGCGCGCATTTACCGTATAATTCTGTTTTGTTCGCTGCACCAGTAAAAGATAGTAAGATACCAACAGCTGCCAGCCTCTGTATCTGTATGTCACTATACGAGTATAACAAAATGCGCCACAAGTCCCACAGCCTTACCTTGCATTTTATTCACTATGACTGCGCATATTGCGGTATTTTAGTATACTAAAAAAAATACCATTCCTATTCTCTTTTTTCGCCTTAAGTGAAACAGAACTTGTTTCTTAAGACATGCAATTTATGACAAAGCCCTGTTCTAGACTACCTAAGACCCATAATACACTCATAACTCTTACGATCTTTTTTCATGGATAATTTTCATCGAACAATGAGAAATGGATTTTTCGATTTTTTTTTTTTTAATCAATTTATGCATTCATTTGTTTTACGTTTAAGGAAACGCTGAACTTATGCGTTCTTCCGCGTTTAATAACTTTCCACGATTGCGAAACTTTTTTACGGTCAAGTCAAGAGATTGGTGCATGAATAATTGAACTCGTCACTATTGCAAATCTTATTATTATTTTTTTTTTCATTTCAAATAGACTGATAAGAAGATTCTATTGTTTCGTTGATGAAAATATACGCTATGAATATATTACCGAAATATACGACATTTTATGATGTCGACTAACGAGAAACCCAGTTAAAATGAGATAAGGAAATGAATGCTGAGTAATAAATTTAGCTCTCAACATCTTCAAACTATGTACAAATCTTGTTTTTTTTAATGGTAATCTACGAAAGTTTTAAAGGGAATAGTTTTCCTGCAAAAAGTATGTCTAATTGTCTAGTTGTAACAGGTTTTTCTTAATTGAGTAGCAAGGCATTGCAGGTTATTGAATCCACATTCCAAGAGAGTAGTTTAGTTCCGGAAGTTGAAATAATAACATATAAATTTTGAGCTTTTGAGCCCTTAAAATTGGTTTTTAATTTGGGTCATGTTGTCGTTATTGTTTTAATTTAGGTCATATTCTGATTTAATGTAAGTAATTAACCTTACTTTCAAGAATTGGAAGCGGAAGTACTGAATGAGGAACTTGTTTTCGGAAAATCGATTTGAATTGCTTATGATGTTTTGATAACTTCTAGTTGAAAGTATTGAATGTCATGAATTTTAAATTGTTAGAATCCTAAACGTGTTTAAATTTATTTATATATCATTAGGTAGCTGACCTTTCTATGTAAAATAAATTAGGTCAAGAAATTCTTTATTAGAGGAAGTAGGGTTGCTTTTTTATTTCGTTATTAAAATTGAAAAGTAGATAAATCTATCAAGTACTTATCAAGAAAGTACTACTTCAAATTTAAGGCTTTTTTGTCCATTTCGGGCAAGATAATTGTTTTTGTTTTGGTTTTTAATAACATCCTTATTATTAATTTAATATTTGCAGTTTTTAGTTTTTATTTTCTGCTAGGCATCGGTTTTTACGTTTAACCTCCGATTTCATATTTGTTTGAACATAGAGAAATTGCAAAATATACTTCCTAAGGATTTTCACCTTGATATTTAAATTCGATAAAAAATAAGCACAAATTGTACGGAAAAGTTTGTCTAGAAATTAAGTGATATGTATATAGTCTAATTAATTGAAGTACTATGTAGTAGTTGTGCTAAAATATTACATAAACTACTTATTGTATGAATTATATGTTTAATATTGTTAGTTGCATAATTGAAGACAAATTTAATAATGTTGAAAATACTGAGAAAATGTAATCTAGAATACTGATTAAAACATTTTGAAAGGCCACATTAAAAACATACGAGAAAATACCTTTACTAATATCGACATTCGAAGTAGTTTAAGTTAATTTTTAATTTTAATAGTAAAAATTTAAAACATTCCAATGCTTCTCTGGTTAAAGCCAGAATGAAATTGTATACATTAATTGATGTATTTTTATAAACTTTCTCTTTATAACCAAATTTTTATATATTTACAAAAGTTTAATTGGCAATATGTCCCGAACCATTGGTGATACGAAAAAAAAGGTTGGACTTTTTGGAGTCTGGAGTCGAATTATACAGCACAATAGAATTATACTACAAAATCATTTTCAGGCTCAATTTTGCAAAATAAGTTAGATTTTGTATACTCATACACTACGAAAAAACACTAGTAAAAACTAGTCAGGGTTACATTACCAAATACTCTTGCTTGGCAGGTCTTCAACCTATCGTGTTTGGTTATAATAAACAAATTCATTTTGTTAATTTAAACTCCACTAAGTTCACTGGACAAATCAACAAGGCTTTGTTTGAATTATATGTTAACGAATATCTTTGGTTAATATATAAAAGTTTTAAACAAGTTGTCCCAACTGAAATTTTAATTTTTGTTGAAATGTGAACCAATTTCTAATTGGCTTAATCGAAATTATAATACTTTTTAACCAGTCTTATTCGAATTTAAACAAAACAATAGCTTCAGCCCTCTGTTCGTTGGAATATTTAAATAAATCCATACTCAATTTGGATTTACTTTGGTTCACGGTCCTTGGGATTCATTCTCTAACCGTAACTTCTTATTTAATTTAAACCATTTCTTTTATAGCCTTGTTTTAATCTTTTCAATTAGATGTTATGGTATGAATATTTATAAACATACTCAAAATACAAAATATTAACACATTGTTGACCGGTGACGAGTTAAATTCGGTTTTTCATCCCCAAATGTTGTTCACCGATGTTGCACTTGAATTATTTATTTCAATTTTTGAAACCCATATGATGATTATGTTTAGCAGTTTTATAAAAAAATGTGCCCAAAATTTAATTTCATTTCATTAAGTATAAATAAAATTTATTGAAGTATATTTAGCCGGTAACATGAAAGGGTTTTTATGTAAAATTGCCGGTGCTAATGTGTTCTAATTAAGTTAATTTTTTTAAAACTAAGTACATCAGCAACCGTTGTTTTTTTTGGATTGTTGAAAATAACATGATATTAGCTAGTGATGCTGTTATTATCAAGTTAAAATTAACCAAGTTATTTTCGTTATAGAAAAAAATCCGCTTTTAGGGATTTCTTGAAATAATTTATCGTTTTGATTATCATAACCTAATTTTGGTTGTATTAAACTACCTTTCGGTACATAAATGAAAAAAGCCAGTATTTTTAGTCATATTTATGTTTTTTTTAAATGAATAGGTAGATATAGTTTTAAGGAAAGGCTATTTTATAGTTGAGAAGTGAGGTATAAATATCTATAGTATCCATAGATTTTCCATATACCATACATATAAAATATCAGTAGAGTCGTTATTTGTTAATCGGTCATGCATAGCTGTGTTCTTAACCAACAGACTGAGTAATTACGTTTTCAGACAAGAGAGTTTGCTTGCATCAGCTCATCATCTTCTATAATTTATGTACAACTAAGAAAATGAAATGTGATTTATAAACACTAGGAGAAAAAAAAAAAAATACTGCTATAAATTAAAACAATCATTCATTTTCTTTGCATAATTGCAGTGGATCTTAAAGAATCCATTATTATTCCACGATATAAGTAAGCAAATTAAAATAATATACTTTCAGTTGTAACATCGCTAATTAATTGCTAATAGAAGTAAACTGAGCTTCTGTACGTTGCTAATTGTCTAATGGTACAGGTAGCTAAAGCCGCAGTGTCCATCGGCATGTAACGTGCTATTAAGAGAGCAACTACAGTGGCAATTATGCGAAATTTTTGTAGCACTATCCCTTACCCGCCCAAAACATTTTCTCCTGTCCATTGTCTTAATATACAATAACAATAATGAATGGTGAGGAGATGTTATTCCACCTTTACTTACACCTAGCTTACTGCTTTACAGTCCAGTGGATGTCGGCGCCGATCAACCGTGCCTCGCGCCGGACCGATTCAGCATCACAACACATCACATCCTCCTTATCTTCCGATGTAAATCACAATTTATGGCTTCTTCGTGAAAATAAAATTCAATACATATCCCATTGAAGATTTTTGCGTAATTTTTTGAGAAATCACTGGACCATTTCAGACATGCATACACCTTTTAAATAGATCTAAGTCGAACCGGCCGTTACACCGTCTGCAAACAAATTCTTAGCTAGATGGAAAACTTGTCATGTGATGCTATCTAAATATCGTTGTTTTCTTTATAGATTTTTTGCTTATTTTCTTTATTAATAAACAGGTATGGGACAGTGTAACGGTCAGTGGATTCGACTATTTCTTAATAATTTAAAAAAAAAACGATAGCTAAAAACATACTTTTGTCGTCATAAGCCGTGATGTGCGATTGGCTTTTGGGGGCTTCTTAAAAAAATGTTTCATGATTTTACGTTGACAGAGCCGCAGGTAACCCATAGCATTGCGAATGAAGTCGTCGTGCTTTGCATAAATATGTGATCAGGTATTTGGTAATTCTCTTTTTTCCACTGATGGATTCTATTGTAGGCAGAAAAACCTGATTTGACTTTCGCTTTCAGAGGCGTTTAAGTCTTTTGTTTTTAAAAAAAGAAGAACTTATTATGCATCTTCAAAACGAAAATGTCAGTTGCATATTTATTATTAAAAACAAAAAACAAACCTACAAAAACACCTGAAGCAATTATGGTATTTTTCTTAGTGTTCTAAGAACGTTATAATTATGCCAGGTCGGCGACGTAATGAATTCAATATTCACCTAGAAGCGGTTTTCACATAATTGAGGTCGATTAAGTAACATTTTCAAATCATGAAAAAGCCACAGAAGGTGTGCCTGAAGCGGTACCAGCTTTACTAGAACAATTGCTGCAACTATTAAAACTGTTTAAAAGCAGTAAATTTTACACGACATCCAGTTAACTTGGATACACAATTTTATATCTTAAACTATCTAGATTAGCGGCACAGAGCACAGATTATCGTACATTGTGACGAACCTTGGCCTACAGGGCATTAATTTATCAATTTGTCAGTGATTATATTAGCATTAATATTTTATAATGTAAAAGCGGTAAATAAGTGGAATATTTTTTTCTTAATATTACAGATCAACATAACCAGCCAACAAGATGTCCTCGCCCCCAACAAATCGGCAAAATAGTACACTGGATGAAGTAGATCACACATATGCCTATAAAAATGAGATATCACTCTCGATAGGTGATGATCAACCAGCGATAATTACACCTACCCCATCACCTCGAGGACATACGGTTAAAGTCCCTATACCTGATATGGAAAATGTACCTTTGAGGAATTCACCAACCAAATCCCCGAGGAATAGCACAAAAATTGGTCTCGATAATCCTGGTTTTGAGGCTGATCCACCAAAACAGAGACCTCTCAGCTCATTTGGTCATAGTGGGTCAGGTCTTAATGAGCCGAATAGTTCAACAAATGGAAAGAGTCATGATAAAAAAGATCCAGTAGCCGGTAAGGGAAAAATACAGTTTTTTATTTTATGTGTTTTATGTTTTGTATTTCCAAAATATGGAATCGAATTTTATATTTTCCTTCTAGCTTCTTTCTTAACGTTATTCTAGTTTTTTAAAGTAAAGTAAGGTCTTGGACGTTAATTAGTAATGATAATATCCTAAATTCAACTTGAAGGCCAATATGGTTAATTATTAATAACTATTTGCAGAGGCAGTTAATTTAGAGCTCATTAATTTAAATAAACCAACAAATGGCCACGGAAATGGGTTACCAGTGAAAAAAGATACAGAAGTCGATGTGGGTGGACCCTACGATGAATATTTTGTCCCAGTGAATGAGCACAGGAAATATATGAGGTAAGATTTTGCTAATTATTGATTTTTTATATTATAAAACCATAAAATGGTGAAGATAAGCGTAAAAGAAAAAATTATATTGAATAGAGCTAAGGAGGTTACTAGAAAGTCAGCTGTGGCAGTGTTTTCTGATTTTTGATTGTGTCATTGATCGTGTTATATCTTGTTCTTGTAAAATAGATAAAATTAAAAACAACCGTTAGATTTAATATACATTTAAGAGGAAAGAAGAAAAAAATCAGAATACCGCTTTAGCTTTTTTTCCCGAAATTATTGAATATAGTCACACTTATACACAGTCACGAAAAACGCTAGGGACAAGATAAAAAATTTATATTAAATCGAAAAGAAATTCTTTTGATTTTGATCACAATGACCAATGTCTCGTTCTTTTATAGTGTTTCCTTTGGTAATCCGCATGGTAGTCACGGCGTTAATCATTTGGGCCATTCACTTAATGAAACTGCACATGGCATAGTGGACTATAAGAATTGGACAAAAGTTGCGAGGTACCCCCGTGACCTTGATTTTGTTGATATCTATTTTTTTTTTTTTTTTGAACATATTGACTATTTTTGCATTTTAATCACACACAAACATCATCATCTTCCACGCCTGGGTTTGAATATCAATTTTTATATATTTGGTGGTTCTGCGAAGATCTGTATAAAACATAATGACACAAAAAAATTATTCGCATTTTTCACATATATGGGTTGTTGTCTGGCTGGTTTACTGCCTTATTGTTTTGTTTTTTTTTCTTTACATAATCACATGCGCAACATGGCTATTTTGAAAAAGGGGTTTGGTTTAACTAACTTGTCGCTTTAAGGATTTTTTTTTGGGGTGTACCTCGGATTCTTTTTACGTTTGGAGTTATGGCTTTTTTGGGATATTTTTGGTTCTTGTTGTATCGACATTCTGGCTGTATATATTTTAAAAGACATTTTACGCACATTATCATTTTGTATAAAACACATTAAAGCCAAGGAAACTTTTAAAAATGTTTTTTTTTTTTGTTTATTTATATTAATCGAATGAGACATGGTAGGATATACGAGGTAGGTTCTTGTTAGATATTTAAGTAACATATCATAACTCGACCTTCATAATTGTGTACGGATTACAAAGGATTTAAAAATCAATATGAATATCCATTAGTTCTTTTATGGATAAAACTATGTATGAAAAAAATTATTGATTCAAAAGTACATGCAAAACATTTTCAAGTTATAAAATTTCCGGTGCGAACAACAGACAACATGATTCTAGTATAGTTCGTCTCCACTATTCTAAATTGAATTTTTCTATATATATTTTTTTAAATTACAAGCTGAATTTTTCATATAATCGATGTGAATATAATTCGAATACTTTTATGAGGAAAGATCTAAACATTTTCAGTTTCTGTTATAAATTTTACATAGTTTTACATTTTACATAAGAATTGAAAATTTTACAAAATTCGAGTTATCTGATAACTAAATAATAAATTAATTAAAATAGTTTTTACAAATTATACACGTGGCAATATTTTACGATCACTTAAGAAAAATCAAATATTCTTTATAAAATCGTTTATTAGTATTATTTTCTTTAATATTTTGTACATCCCTTCTTAAACATCCCACTATTAAACTATTTATTCTATTTATTAGTCACGCTTCTTACCACCGAAAGACTCCGACATAAGTGTTTTAATTCCATATTTTTCTAATGTTTTTTATTAATAGATTTTTTGTAGTTATCATCATTTTGACGATTTATATTTACTCCATAAATTTTGTATTGGACTCATGTCGGGGCTATTATCAGGTCATGGGATAACATAGACTCCCCTCTCCTGTAAACAAATCCGTGATTGTCTTCGCTTTATGGTCATGCATAAATTTAGCACAACCTTCAGGAAACCATTCATTAAACCGAGCATGCATTTGAGTTTCCAGTACTCTTAAATATTGCTGATGATGCATAGTTTCTTCAACAACGTAAATTTTTGGACCCTGTGATGAGATGATGTTCTAGATCATTACTTGCTGCGAATGTCCTACGGTTTGCTGAACGCATTCTGGATTAAAGGCCTGACGGTTATTTTTTTGGAATATCGATTCATCTCTGGAGCATACCTACCATACAGCAAAAACAAAAAAAAAAAAAAATAATTTAAGAAACTCATAAATGCTCAAAATTAAAACTACAAGTAGAAGTATTCGATTTAGACATTTTGATAAACCTGTGCAAAATTCCAAAAATTTCCAATATCATAAAAAATAAGAACATTGGTAGCACATGCATTTTCCCAATCTTCAGCAGACCAATGTCTTAGTTGTTTTGCCTAAGATAAGCGTTTTGCAACCATTTTAGGTGTTAATTTTGGTTTTTTTTTTTCGAGGGCCGCGAGCACTCAGTCCTTTAGCATGGAATTTTCGTTGAACTATTCTAGCCGAAATTTCCACTACTTCTTCGGTTAAACGCGCTGCCAACTCAGTACTTGTAGCCTATTTGTTGGATACTACCATTGGTTGGTTGGTTGGTTGCTGTGGCTGCCTAGAAAGGCACACTTAGGCCAATTTTGGCCCATTGTGTTACCACGTAGCGCAGGAGACCATGGTTATTCGTGGGATTCGAACCCACAGCCTCTGGGACGGTAGGACAGCGCGCTAACAACTGAACTACCAGAGGCCCCTACCTATACTACCATATAGCGCCGACTATCTGCTTCGTATCCCTTGGAGAAAAATTGAATTTCCTCCTGTATTTAACTTATAATATTAATTAATTATTGTTTTCGCTGGAGATATCAGTTTTACGACCCTTATCTGAAATTTTTCGAAACAGTTACAACATTTATTAAAAATTAAAAAAAAATTTAAGAGAAGGATACTTAGTTAAATGAAATATACTTACTAGTTTTTTTTAAGTCAATTTCCTCAAAAACTCACAAATCAAGTACTAATTCTAATTCTTTGTAGTTCATAATTTTAGACACTCACTTACTTTAAACAAGCAAACTGAAAGCAAAAATGATTGTATTGAAATGTTTTTTTACGGATATTACTTAAGAGCGCGTAAAGTACAATGAAAGAAGTCTCGATATGCAAAAGTGGGATTTTCTCGGTATTTAGGAATTAATATCCGGGGATTCCGTAAATTTTCAAGTGACCGTAATTAATTGGCTACATCAGTATAAAAAAAACAACACACAGCTTACCATAGCTTATACAATTAATTTAAGATAGTTTTGCCTTTTATCCTATACTGAAACTATAATTCTATGTATATGTGGTCAAAAGTAAAAATAAAATAGAAAAATAATTAATAACTTTAATTAATATTTTGTTTTGTTTAAACAAGTTTTATAGTGTTAGTATTTAAAGGCTGTATCTACAAATATTACTTTTTAGGGCAATTTTTCGTAATAATACCCTTTTTAGGGTAATATTCGTAACGTAATTTGAAGGCTCTTATTTTAAAATATTTGTTTATATTCTTGTCTGTTATGTGACGTTAAAATAATTCTTTGATATTTAAAAGAAAGATAAAAATATTGGTTTTTATTTTATTATTTATTTTGTATTTATGCTATATCAGAAAGTTTAAAAAGCTTCTGATTATTTTCATAGAGCTTAAGGAAAAATAAAAAGTCTCAAAATCAAAATAATATATATGATGGAATGCTGAAGTAAATAGAAAAAATATGTTATAAATTTACATGTCCTAAATAATACAAATATACACTATTTAAAAATCAATGTACATAAGTTCAACCAAAAACACACAACAAATAAATACACGCTTTACAAATCGCTTTTTTAATAATATAGGCGCAGGGTATTAAATAAATAAGTATAAATAAGCAAATATGTATTATTAAATATTATATAAAGTAAAATTAACTCTTATCTTCTTCAGAGGTGAAAAACTTTACGTCACAAAGGACAAAAGGATAAAGAAAAATTGGAGAAAATGGCTGTGCTGGGCGATATGTGCTGCAATTATAATAGCTGCGATTATTTTAGCAATTTTAGCAGCAAGTAAGTTAATATAAAATTTCGATGGAGTGTGTAAAAATTAAAATGTTCATTATATTTTTAAGCTGGTGTCATACTTAGTAGTGAACCAACACCTATTGAGTCCAGGCAGTTTAAGGGAGAGGAAGCTGTTACAACGACTGAGAGCGATATTGTTTATGGTAATAAATAGTTTTTTTCTATTTTAAATAATATAAATAATAATGTGGGGTTTTTTTTCAAAAAAGTTCCTAATACTATGGACGGTGAAATAAAATTAACGAATTTGGAATTTTTGGATGCGTATAACGATAAAGAATCGACGCTTTATAAAAATCTAGCGAGAGATTTGGAACAGGAATTAATGCAGGCGCTAAAGTCGTCACTTAATTCTGGTGAAGAAATCAATATTAAAATTATGAATATGAGGTAAATTATATATTTTCAAAAAAAAAAAAAAAAAACAAAATTAATATAAAATTTATTGAAAAGGCCGGGATCAGTCATAATTGAATATCGAGTTAGTTGGAATAAAAACGATTCTTCAACCGCAATGACACAAAGTTTAATTCGGGAACGACTTGAGGAATATCTCAGCCAAAATCATGGCTACTTATTAAATTTCCTTGTCCCAACAAACACTATTCGCGTAGAACGTCTACCTGATTTGTGTGCAATGAATAAAAGTGATCTTGTCTGCGATATGGGATGTGAATATCATGAAAAGGCTTTCGATTTTGTATGCCGGTGTCAAGATGAAATGGAATATGATCATATTGAGAAGAAATGTAATGAGAAGCATATGATTGGTAACTTTAATGTTTATGAGGTTACACGTCCACCAAAGTTCTTGGATAATGAACATGACGTATATCATACTCACGAGCATGAAGGCGATCAGGATCATTTACATCATGGACATACATATGACGACATGCAGCATGATCATACTCATGATAATGAGAGTGATCAAGATCATTTAAATCATGGACATAGTCATGAGAATGATAATGATCAAGACCATTTACAGCATGGACATATCCATGACAATGATCATGTTGAGGATCAGTTACATCAAGTACATATATATGAGCAGGAATATACAAACGAACATAATCAACAAGAAGATCAACAAGTTAATATTAGTGATAGTAATGCTAGGAACAATCATGATCAAATGAATCCAATTTTAGCGCAAGATGATACTGATGAATATAACAAAAGTAATCATAACGAACATGATCATCAATTGCATTATTTTGGGCATGATGGAGAAATTACACCAGAACCTGAACCAAAAAGCGAACCAGAACCTGAGCCTAAAAGTGAACCAGAGCCAGAACCGGAGCCTAAAAGCGAACCAGAACCAGAGCCCGAACCAAAAAGTGATTTAGAAAAAGTTCATAAAAATGAACATGATTTTATAAATGAGCTAGCTCCAGGTAATGATGTGTACCATTTCGGAACATCTGGTCATGAAAGATATGATGACAAAGAAAATAAGACGGATGATTTTGATTTAGACTTCTCACAGGATTACCACAATGATACCCAACATTTTATCAGTGTCGTTCCTTTGAATGAACCACGTCCTGTAAGTGATCCAGAACCAGCGGCTGAACCAGAACCAGCTGCTGAACCAGAACCAGCGGCTGAACCAGAACCAGCTGCTGAACCAGAACCAGCTGCTGAACCGGAACCTGTTGCTGAACCAGAGCCTGCAGCTGAACCAGAACCAACTGCTGAACCAAAACCTGCAACAGAAGATAATTTATCGCATTCATATGAATCTTCAAACGTTTTAATAACATCTACAAATTCTTCCGATGATTCAGCAAACATTACAAAGTCGTCTTCTGATTCATCACGATCATTTGATCATCATGTTCATTTTGACTTTATGCCAGAAGAAGATACTGAAGTTAATGTTGTACCAGATACAACTCGTGTACCGGAAGTAGTACTTACAACCGAAAATACCATGACTACAACATCTACAACCGAAGCTGAATTACACACAATTCATGATTTTGTTTTAGCTGGTCATGGAAATAATCATCATATAAAAAATTTGACAAATGATTCTGAAAATGGTGACTTTGACGATATGGATTATGATGAAAATTTTGAGCCAATTACAAAAGTATACCATGTTATAACGAGGACTACCACTCCGCAGCCGCCTGTAGCCGAATCTGAAGGTTCCACAGAGCATCCAATGATGGAACATCATAATGAGGAAGAGTATCGGGGACCAATGGGGGTTTTATACAATGGGCATGGATTCTTTAATTTAGTAAATGACAGTAGAACTGATAATATATCTGAAAATGATAGTGGTCATAGTAGTACTACCTCTATACCAATTCACGAACATGTTGCAGTCCATTCTTTCTCTATTAATAAGACAAATGATAATGAAGATGAAAATTCTGTTGGTACTGGTTTTGTACTGAATAAAATAGGAGAACAGGAAAATTACACTGAACCCTCTGAGGGTATCGAAGGTAATGATAGTATTAATAAAACTGCAATCGTAACAACTACTTCAACGTCACAAGATAGTAAGTTAGGAGTTTTAGAATTGTCCGCAATGGGTAGTAGTACAACCGTTGATTCAGAAAATAAAGATAGTTTAAAAGAAATTGAAGCAACAACAGCAGGCTCAACAGATTCTTCAACTGAACACACAGAAGATACAAAAATGGTAGTTGTAATGGAAAAAGACGATAATAATACAACAGAGAGTACTATGGTTGTTTTTGATGGAAAATCTACCCAGTCCAACGAGCAAAACCATATATCTATACATGAAGATACCACTCAAATGGAAAACGGTGTAATTTTGGGATCTTCAACTCAAGAAGGCTCTACAAAGGTAGCTGATGTTGAAAGTAGTATTGATAGAGAAGAAGGTATTACAACTTCTACTCTTGAAACAATTGTCCAAAGTGGAATGAAAAATAATGATATATCAAATGACAGTCTTGTTGTAGTAAATACTGAAGATAGTGAAAATACTGAAAGCTCGACAGATTTAATAGAACATAATCTTGGTATAAATGCTTCTTCAACAATTAATATAATTGACCAAAGCCATATGTCTTCGAAAACAGAAGATTCAATAGAGGAGCATATTGCAACAACTACCAGTCATGATATATTAGGAGTAGAAGAAAAAAATTATATTATAAAAGAAGTACTTCCTCATACTGCACATGAGGTTGAACATATTAATTTAATTTCTAGCCCTGCGGAAAGTGAAAATACCTCCAGTAGTCCTTTTATATATCACGTAAATGCAGCCAGCTCTGATGAGTCACATATCCAACATGTTAATAAATCATCAACAAAATCTGAAGATGAGAATCATAAAAATCGAGTGGTATTGGTTGGAGAATCTGTTACTAGCACAACGACTGATATCAGCGGAGTTAATTCAAAAGTTGAAGATACTACACGAATTGTTGACAAATATTTAAAAGATAATGAAACAGATAATGCAACCGCACTTAATATGGATAAATTAGAGAATATGCATTCAACAGTATCAACAAATCCAAACCAACGAAGCTTTTCTCCAGCACCGGTAACAGAAGAACTTAATGATGACACACCTATGCCTACCGAAATCTATTTCAAATCTCCTAGAGTAATAGAACCGTTCGACAATTCTAACTTAAATTTAACAGATGGTTTTGCACCTTTAAGTGAAACAAATACCTCGAAAACTTTGTATGCAACTACAGCACCTATAGGTCTCTGGAAAAATATTTCGGACAGCAATAATTCATCTGAAATTGTAAAAGGAAATTCATATTTTGTAACAGAACCATTCGTAGATAGTGAGGTTTTGCAACATCAGCAAAATTTAGCAGATTTATCACCATTTTTACCTGAACAAGAAAATAATGCCACTTTAATTAGCATACTCCATCGTGGGCATGATATAGAAATGCATAATGAAACTGATGAAAGTAATGTTGTTAGCAAGGAGAGTGAAAAAAGAAATCGTCTAGACAATGACGAGGGTCATAGTATGAATCCAACAGATGACAAAAAGTTTATTAATTATGCTGAGATGATTGATGGTATACCATTGAAGGTAATACCTCTAGAAAAACAGAGAGAAGCTGAAGATTTACATAATGTTGTTGTAACTGAAAGGGATGTTGAAAAATTGCTAATAAATACTACTACTGATTCGTTGGAAGAAGATAAAGCGACAACTATACCTGGGGAAAATTTAATGGAAGAAGATATGACAACGATGGAAGGTTCAACAGAAAAATTGTCTTCAATACTTGAAACTACTTTAGAATCAGTTGATATGGGAACAACTTCTAATAAATCTTCTTCAACTCCACCTGAAAATATTGAAAAAATTGATGAATCGTCTACAACACCGTCTTCATTCGAAGAAGACGATAGGACAACACTTTTGACTAGTTTTACATCGGAAGAGAATGACGTTAAAGATCATACAAAAGATAAATTTTTTTATCACGAAAAATTTCATGAATTGACTGAAAATGATTTTAAAGTTATACCTTTGAGTACGACAACAAAAAAAAATATTATTATTACAACAACGCCTGTAAGTTCGACTGATTCGGATATTGTTCAAAAAGAAGTTGTTGTTAGGGAAATAACTGAAACACCAATAGACGGTCATTTTTTAGATGAAGCGACGTTTCAGTCGAATTTAGTTGATCCGATTGAAACGTCAAATATCTCGGAGATTAGTTTAAGTACTGAAAGTAAATCTAAGAATGTTTTAGGTATGGATGGTATGATTGGAAAAGTTAATGCATCAGAAACTGAAATGAATGTGACTATGATGGGTGATAGTCTTCAAAAAGATACTCATGATCGTCAAAAGAATGAAATGATGGTAGAAGGAAAAGATTTTCAGAGAGATATTATAGTGATTGGAGAAAGTCATAATGTTCACAAAGATACCACGATGGTAGAAGATATGAATGAAGAGGTTGTGGTAGAAAATCCACAACTAAAATCTAGTGATATTACTAATGGATTCAATAGCGACAACATTATTCAAAAGGAAGTAGTCCAAGCGATTGGACAAGGTATGAACAATGATACGAACGTAAGTGCCATATACAAAATCTATGAAAGTCAGAAAACTACTGATAATTCGATTATAGCTTCAGAAACAAAAAAAAGTATAGATGAAACGAAAAAAGGATTGGATGATCAAAAAACATTTTTAAAACAGGTCAAAGTTGAAAGCCCCTCAAAAAACGATATTAATTTTTTAAAAGATTTAACGACATCTTCTGAGGAAACGACAATTATTAATGAAAGTCACTTTGCTACAGACAATAAAACCGAACCCCCATTCGAAATAAAAACCCTTGAAGGGAATCTTACGGAATATTTTGATATAAATCCAGCTGATTATTTTTCAAAATGTTCTGCTGGACAGTTTGAATGTACGAATGGTACATCTATGAGGGATGGCACTTTCTGTATCAGTCAAAGCGAGAGGTGTGACTCAATAACTCAATGTACGGACGGCTCAGATGAGCTTAATTGTGAGGAATTTGGATGTCCAGGTCATTTCCAATGCGACGATGGACGCTGTCTTGGAAGGCATCTCGTTTGCGATGGAGTCAAACATTGCAGGGACGGAAGTGATGAGGATAATTGCGGTAAGAAATAATATTTAAAGCTTTTTATTTTTACATTTTCGATTAGAATAGTTTAGTTCAATTTTAAAAGGAAAACCTAAATAATCAGGTTTAATTTACTATATAAATATATCTTTCAAAAAAGACTATCTAAAAATCTAAGAAAGATCTTGTAGATAAGTTTTAATGAGTACTTTCAATTAAGGGGTAACACCACTATGAAATAATTAAAATAAGGCTATGTTTCATGAATTTCTTTGAACAAAATGATGGAACACTAATTCAATATGATGAATGGATATAATCAAATAAATAAAATTAACATTAATTTTGTTTTTTAACTAAATGGCGCCATTTCATGTTAGTCCAGTAAATGATGTTTTTCGTAGAGGCTGAAATGGTGAGCAGCATTTTACCTTTTAGTTTATTTTCTACAAGGTATCAGCTAAAGAAAATTGCAGTATTGAATCTGTGGTTTTAAATCTCTAAATAACAAGATTCGAACAAACCATGAACAAGCATGAAATGCAGAATGTGTGTAAAGAGATTTCACTTCTAAAAAGAAACCCCAAAAGCTATCATTGTAATTAATAGACTTTGTTACTTTTGTTTAGACTCTTGGCAATGTAGATTTGATGAGATTTCTTGCATCCCAACCGGATCTGGATCATGCCTTCCATCCACTTGGAAATGTGATGGTTTAGAGCAGTGTCCAAATGGTTCAGACGAGATGAATTGCCCTGATAATTGCGGAAATAGTGAATTCTATTGCACGGCACAGAGACGTTGTATACCAGAAATATGGAAATGTGATGGTAAGGTGGATTGCCTTGATGGAGAAGATGAAAGAATTTGCGATTGCCACCCAGAGGAATTTAAATGTATCTCAGGTGGATGCATTGCTGAAAGTGATGTTTGTGATGGAATTAGTCACTGTCCAGACATGTCTGACGAATGGGGATGCATCCAGTTGGGTAATGTGTCTGAGATGGGTGCAGAACATCAGCAGTTAAATGAGTACCTATTAAAAGTAAGGCACTACAGCAGTATACCTAATAAGGTTTGTGCGGATGGTTGGAGTAGGCATCAATCTGAGCAAGTTTGCCAGAAATTAGGATTTTCAGCTGTAAAATCCTGGACTGTATTAGCGCTAAGTGCCGCTAATAGTGAAGAAAATTTGTTTAAAATGAAAAATATGGAACCAGTAGATGAAAAGAACTTTTTGAATAATTTTGAACTTACAAATGTTTGCCGGGATGGAGTTATTTCGATTATGTGTGCCCCTTATGGTATGTCTCTTTTACTTAAAAACTATCTAAAAGTATAAAATCAAATTTTCTTCCGGTAGATTGCAATACAAACCCTATGTCGTCTATAACAGCATCCCTGGTGTATAGTGATAAATCAAGAGTAAAATGTGCTGCTGCCATAATTGCTCCAAAATGGGCAATTTCGAGCTATACATGTCTAGTCGAAAGTCCAGACTTTGTTCCTACGAAATTTAGAAATTTGGATAATTGGAATCTACTTCTACCCAACAACACTATGGAGTTGAACTCCAGTTCTGCTGAATTTACAAAAATTAGAATAAGTCGAGTGCACGTTCACGCTCATGTAAGTTTTATTAGTTGAAAATGAAGGGTGGTTCAAAGCATTTAAATTTTAATTTTTACTCATTTTCAGACTAAATTCAGCCATTTAATGTACTCAAACGATATTGTGCTAATGGAACTTGAAAATCCGTTGCAATTCACAGATAAACTAAAACCAGTGTGCTTGAGTCGAGCGCCAATAAATGAAACACAAATTTGTGCAATTAGTAGTTGGAATCTTGATACAGATGGTAAGTAATAATTTCTTATAATTATTGAACAATACTATATAATAAAACTAAATTGTTCAGTTCTTAAGGCAAAAACTTTAAACTCAATTCTTAACTACATACTAAAACTAGACTTGTTTGAAACGTAACTGAAAATAGTGTTAAGAACTTGTAATTAAATATAAGCACTAAGCTTAGATATGCCAAATCTAAAATTTAGACATTTGTCTAAAAATTAGATGAATGAATATAATAAATGCTCTTATTTGAAATTTTATTAAAAAATCCCAAATTGAATTCTATATTTATGTAAATTACAGGCGAAACCATAAAATTCTACTCAGACAACATCACAATATCCACCAAAGATACGTGCAACTCCACAGATTTGTTTGCAGGAAGCCTTCCAGTCGATTCAGTTTGCAGCGATTTAAGAAATCAATTAGATAATGAAACGAGTCTTCCTTGCAACGTAAATTTTCCAAAAAAAATATAAAAATTAATTAAAAAAAATTAAAGAATGAAAAAATCTTTTTCCAGGTAAGCGATGGAGCTCTTCTATCTTGCAAGCCAGAGTCTAGTGATAGGTGGGCCCTTCAAGGGCTGGTCAGCTTTAACGGAGGATGCGGTCGAGGGCCGCAATCCATTGTATACTCACTGATCACCGATGATATAATGAGATGGATACAGAACCAAGTTGGAAACAGTTTAATGTTTAAGAGCTAAAACCTATTGTATACTCTCAAAGCTAAGGTTGTTATATAAATTTATATATATGTATTTTTTTCGTCGTAATGTGAATCAACAGTTGTACATAATTTATTTTCTAAATAGGTCCTATGAGTCTATTATATGTCCGCTCTATCTGTTTTGTTTTCTAGTTTTTGTATAAAATACGTGTACTGTAAAGGATATTAAAGTGTAAATAATATATGGAACGTTTTCACTTCTGATTATTATTATTATAATTTTTTTTTTTGTTTATATGTATTTTTATTTTTTATTTTTACTTTTGTGTAAAATTGAATAAATATTTTATTCAAGGCGATTATGTTACATGAACATTGTATTGTAATTTTGAGTTTAACGGAATGAACAATTAAGAGAAAGTATTTTTATTGGAGAACATTTTCGTTTTATTTACCTATTTCATTTTCCTTTATTTCCTTTATTCTAAAGAAAATTTGTTGATAAAAAATGTTGATTATTTTAAAGTAAATTTGTTGGTAAAAACTATATTTTAGGAGATTTAGGAATAGGAAAAAATGTGCCTGATAAGCTGAGTAATTTTCTAGTGAAGAAACTAAAATTTCTAATTAGTGGAATTTAAATACATAATACATATATACGAATCAAGGACCGAAAAAATTGTAACATATCTAATAAAAGTGTTAATAGTGTACACCTTATATTAAAATCAAAAATTAACACTTATTTTGGGACTGTTTTAGTGAAAATACATTATAAGATTTCAAATTCGTTAAAATTTACGAGAACTGTATGGTGAAAGCAATAAAAGTGATGTATTTTGGTTAGAAGTTACGATTAAAAACGTTAGTATAATTGACTAAGTTACTAATGATCTTTTCAAAATTTCACATTATCTTGAAAAATGCTTATCACCAGGACAAGTAAATTTAGTCAGTGCTTTTACTCGAGGCAGTTTGTTAATCACTTTTCAGGTTAATTCTTGTTATTTTTAAATATAAGTTCTACTCAAGCTAAATTCAGTGATTTGAAATTTTGTGAGTGGCTCCTCCGTCGATACTATCGTCATTTCGATATGGGAGAGTATTCAGTATCAATCAGCTTTTTTTTTCTTGGATGGAGTCTTACTTTGCTCAATGCCAGTATAACGTTCTTTTCCGTTATGGCATCATCCAACTTTTTCGTGGCTAATACAGGGTTCCCTCAGAGCAGTCACTTAGGTCCATTACTTTTCATTTTGGCTATTAATGATATTAAGTGCACTATTAAGCACGCGGATGTTTCTATCTACGCCGATGATATGAAAATCTCCAAATTAATATCTTCCGCTTCTGCCTACCGACTGCTACAAGACGATCTAGATAATCTTGGTTCCTTTTACCAAAAAAACTCCCTCCCAGAGTCTATCTGTTGTCTGATGAACCTATTCTAAGTGTCTTTTCTTTTCGTGATCTTGGTGTCATTTTGCAACAGTGAACTTAATTTTCGTGATCACATTGACAGCGTGGTTGTTAGGGAAAACTCTGTACTTGGTTTTTTGAAGCGTTGGTTTAGGGAGTTCTTTAATCCCTACGTTGCGAAATCCGTCTACGTTGAGTTCGTTAGGCCTCTCCTTGAATACGCTAGTTTGGTCTCCCTTTCAAACCACTAGTATCAATCGAATTGAAGGAGTCCAGTGTAGGTTCCTCCGCTTTTGCTTTATTTGAGCTTCTCTGGTCTGATAGTTTGATACTTTCTGATTGACTTGCAATCCTTGTGGAAACGCCGCGACTTTGCTGATATTACTTTCACTTATCAGTTGCTTCAGCCAAATTTTCTCTATACCAACCTCATATTGGCCTCTCTCTTTTGTCCCGCTTACCACCGCAACAACTACGGGCTTTCTGAACCTTTCACCCGAATGCTTCGGAAAGTAAACTCCACTCTTTTCTTTGACTTCCACCCATCCAATATATCTCCCGTGATGAGCCATCGTCTATTCAACAAGCCGATCATGCTCATGCTTTATGAACGACCCCATCGTTTTAGCCTCAAGCTTGGAGATATCGGTCTCTCGTCGCTGTTAGTATAAAATAAAATTAGATCTTTGATTTTCATAATAATGTATGATTTCCATTATAATAAATTGTTACTTATCAGAAAAAATGCTTCAATTTTGTTTTTCAAAAATGAAGGAGAATTTTCTTTGCAGTTGCTCTTATTCTTTAACAAAAACCCAATACAAAATTTCAAATCTTTAAAGAAGGAAAGTAGAAAATTAGAAGAAAGTTCGAATGTCTACTGTTAACTTACTTCGTTTATAAGATGAATAATAATAAATTTAGAGGGTGATTTATAAAACATATCTATAAAACATCCTGTGTATGTACATCTTTTTATTTTAAAACGACTTTTTAAATCAAGGATGTGTAATTTCATTAGTGTTCTCCACTTTTTACTTTTGGAGTTCATCGATTTGGCAAATGATATGATATGACACTTATACTCTTACAAATATTTAAAATTCTTTCTCATTTTTAAAAAGAGTCAGGCTATAAGTTTAAATTTTTTAAAAATGATTGAGGTGTATGCCAAAATGAGTGGGATAAAAGATTTGATCAGGATAAACAAAAGATCTCAACCGTTTGGGAGTTACAGGGTATTTGTTGAACTTATTGCCTTTCCAACAAGGTACAATATGTCCAGGTTAAATAGAAAAATTTGTTCTTTAGAAAACTTTAACTGGTATCTTACTGTTTTATTACCCTGTAATTGCCGTAAAACGAACAAAGCGTCTCCAAAATTTATCGGAAATATTTGTTTAACATACACAGGTCATTACTTTTAATTAGTGCTGCTCTAAAGTTATAAAAAGGTTAATGGAATTTATTTTATTACTGTAATTAGGTTGTTTTAGTCAGCCATACTTGGGTATATCCTGACCTTTTGTTACTATTACCTGACGGAAATTTGGCTATAAAAGAGAGTCAGTCAGCAAGAACATCGATTATAAAAATGGAGTAATTTGAGGAAACATGTTTTGCTTTATGATGACGATTTTTCTTTGTTTGCTTCTACAGATTTCGATTATATTCCAAAAAAATCAAAAGTAAAATAATGCAAAAGTTATGACCTACATTCGTCGTCTGCAGAAAGCCCAGATATCGAAAACATTTATTAATTGATATGCATCACGTCTGGGACTGAGCAAACAGTAGAAATCTGTGTGTCATTCGTAGGTCTCGTTTCGTAATGATATTCATGTGTACATTATCGTCGGGATCATAATTAAATTAACCAGTGCACCAACGGTTCCATTCAGGGAAACTCATTTAAAATGCACGAAACCATTGGTAAAACCATCGCCCTAAATTTGGGCATCAGCCAGAAAGGAAGTGGTACTGGGACCGAACGAACCCCTCCAAAAAAAAATGGAGCCGTCGAAAGTGATGGCAATTGTTGTTTTACTCATCGCAACATACATCGGGGGTGTCAGTGCGGAATGTAAGTGCTCTAGGGTGGATAAATCTTTCAGACAGATGCTGTCCCGCAAAAAGAGGTTTGTGGTCTTCCCTAAATCTTCAACAATCCTCCTGACGCCGTCGTTCACGAAAGCGCTCATAACTGGGTACCCAAGAGGACTTGTTACAAGCGTCGAAATTGACATTTATCATCCCCTGCCAGATACCTTGGACGGCTGGAGACCAAAAATCTTCGACAAGCCCAGCTCTGATCTGCCTCCGCCGAACAAGAAAAAAATAGTTATGCACCCTGTACCCAATTACTTTACCGGACAGGAAAAGTGGCCCGCTCCGGATGAATGGGGCCATGGCGAGGAATTAGATTTTTCCTGGTACCCATCGTCCCACGAAAAATTGTACAGCGATTTTTCACGGAAGGTAATAAAGTGATTTGTGAGACTGCCGCAATTTATTACGAATTTGTTCATTTTGAAGCTAAAATAAATTAAGTAATTCATTTGAAACAATTACAGCCCGACCCAGCACTGTTGCCGGGTTGGTACAACAAACGACGGATTTATGACCCCTGGAACGATGTGACTGCAACCCGGGACGACTGGATGCACTTTCGACCCCACCGGGAACGACGGGAGATCTATTCTAATTTGGAGGATGCTGCATCATTGTAATTATGGTTGATATCGCCTCTGACATGCGCTACATTTTCTTGCTTTTACTTTAGACTCGGCTTCAATATAAAATCGTGCATTTTGAGGACAATATGCGAAGCCAGACACTCCCTCCTCCCGCGGGGGAAGTCATTTATTCAGGATGTCATTAGGATTCTTTTTGTGTAAGTTTAATTCAAATCAACTAAAATTTTTAAGTACATTGAGCATGAAGGGTTTCCAACCTTTTCTTTTGCAGGATCCCAAGTAAAGAGGAATGGACGGATGATTACAGTCTAAATGCAAGGTCAGATGAAAAAAACTGTAGTTTTCGATTCCAGAAGGATTGCCCAATCAGTATTGTCGAATTTTTTTTGCACGGTGATAGAGTTATTTAAAAGTATAAGTTAAATTGAAATAGTTTATACAATTTTGTAATCCTTTTATATAAATACAAAAATAGTAATGTAAAATATAATTATTGATCTTCTATCCAAAATTCTGAGCATTTCGGATTGATTTGAAATCGTTAACTATTATCGTCAATTTGTATAATACCGAGTAAAAATATGTAGGTTTGCAACGAGTCCTTAGTACGTCCAGAATTCAAGAAGCGCCCGATATACAGCCCTATTAAGCCCGTAGCATTTTGTATAAGAAATGGGATAATAGAGACGCCTGAAACACGTCTGTTTATAATAAAAAATAAGTAATAAAGTTCAACATTGAAATGTTATCAAAGAAATAGATGTAGAGTCTGTCTGTCTTTTATACCACAATTCATTTAATTTTTGGCGTCAGATATATGAGTATGCATGATGTCTCCTTTATTTTCACTTGATAAAATTTAATCTTGATATAGACATGAAAAATTAAATTCCTAACCCTATAATATTTTTCATATCTTACCCATCAATTAAGATATTTCTTATAAATTATAATATAATAAGTGCATATACAGGGTGATTCGTAAAGAACTGTTCCAAAATGTGCCATTTTTATGTGATTTATGTGATTGCTTTCAAGATGAGCAATTTTTTCATAAAATTCCTCCTTCACCCCTCTTTTAACGACTGAAATATTTTCGCGTTGGGAGAAAATGTTTGCTATTCTTAAGCGATAACCTCATTAACATTTTTGTAGAGTAAAATCATGTAGATTTTACTCCACAAAAATATTAATAACTTTTGACAGACTAAAGATATTGACATGATTATTTTTTTATTTGAAAGATATCTTAAGAGTACATTTTTTTCTTATTTAAACCATATCCTTATTAAGGAAAACTTTATGGATGGAGGTTAAAAAGGTACATATTTAAATAAAATTTTTAAAAATTTTAATTTAACATTCATACGAGTACCTGGCACATTTGCCAACAGACCTAGATATGTGATATTAAAACCTACTGTCGTCCTACTGTGTTTCGAGCAGAAGTTATTTAGTTTTATATGAGCACACCTCCCAGCACACGCGAAATATTTCATCCGTTAAAAAAGGGGTGAAGGAGGGATTTTACGAAAAAAATTGCTCATCGTGAACACTGTAAGGAATCGATTGGCACATGTCGGAACACTTATTTACGAATCACTCTGTAAAAAGCGAAGGATTATGAATATTCAAAACATATTTTTGTAAAATAATTTATTTATTTATTTTAAATTCATAATATTTTATATTGTTATCTGCAAGCGGCGAGATTGAAAATTCTCGACCTTTTGCAGTCGTATTTTATGAAAATTTGGGCCTGTTGCGGACGTAGCTCATGAAAATATAGGGCTGTTTCAGGTGAGTTTTATAAAAATTTTGGACTTGTTGCGGGCGTATTTTAGTGAGATTTGGTCCTGTAGCGGGCATGATACGGACGTGATTATTATGACAACCGTGTTTGTTGTGGGCTTAAATCTGAACAATATCCGGGCGAATTTTGGGCGCGTTATGGGCGCGCAAAAAGATTTTAAATAGTTTTACTCAGGATGTTGCAATAGTGTTACTAATTCTGATTTGGTTAAAAATTTGTTTTCCAACAATCAACAATTTAAGCTATTACAGATTTGAATAATGTTACATAAAAAATATAACTAATAGACATAATCACCCTTTTCATAGCATGATTTACGAGTCTCATTTTTGGAATTGTCGTGGTTGGTACTTATACCTAAAGGACTTGTAGAATTGTTATGCTCATTAGAATTATCATTACCATTAAGAGTAATTGAATTTATTTCTAATTACCATTGCCATTACTGCAATGGTAATTATATAATTCTGGTTCAGTTACTTCATTGTAATTAATTACAAGTGAAGCTTTCAGTAGCATTAAACAAGGCAATTGAAATTGTAATTGTTTAATGATATTTAAGTTTCCACTACTTTTGTCTCATGTGAAAATTCCTACTTATTTTAAAAAATTCAAATCAATTCAAAAATATCCAAGGCTTAATTTCATTGTATGTAAAATAGAAGTTTATGTATTTATTTTACCTTTGAATTTATATATACATGATTTGCATTTTTAGCTGAAAGTAGTCTTTGAATCATTTGAGAATAACACAAATCCTGTAGGAAGTAGAGCTTGCCATACGAAATTTTTGAGAAGATGATTCATGATGAACCATAATCACCATAACTATAAAAGTCATCATTGCTAAAAGAGCCTTTCTTGTTTTTGACTTACCTGTAGAATAAATTCCTTGATGCTAATTATATACAACGGAAAATATCATTTAAATATTTGCAAACATTCTGAAAAACTAACGATATCCGATATTATGGAAAACATTTTTAAATTTTACTACCTTTTAGCTCAACACAATTTTTTCGCGGAAAGCAGTAAGTTAAAACAGAGTGCATTGAGACATTTTGCAATATTTCGAAGTATAATTTTATGGAGCTAAAAATGCTCAAAGGATCAAAAGTAAGGCTCGAATTTGTGAGTAGAAGAGTATTACATTGCAATTAAGGCAAATTAAGACAAAGGTATGCAAGAATTGCAATCGAGAAGACTTAAATTCAACCCTTAAGCCTCATAGAATTTCTTGTTTGAAGAAATTTTGATGTGATTATAAATAACATAAATTCTTTTTGTGCATTGTCGAATTATTAAATTGTGTAGATTTATTTTTGGATAAAATTGTCCAATTTTAGGTGTACAAGTATGTAACTTTTTATTATTATTGTCAAAATAAAGTAGATACCATTTTTAATTTCAGTCTTCAAACTTTCAGTCATTTTAACATTCTTCAAATTTACACTCTAAACGTTAAAGCTAATTTTAAGATAATAAAACTTTTAAATTGGTATGGTGGATTGGGCAAATTTCATAACAAACGACGTAATACTTTACAAAAATTGGTTTGATTTTAAGTCACCTTCTTTCTAATGAAGTTAGGACATGGTTTGAAAATGAATCAGACGGCAAAAGCTTCTGATAGACACTTTTGAACTTTCATAAGGGCTCTTTACCTATTTTATAAAGTTGGGCTAGCCACAAGAAATGGCTAAAATTTAATATTCCAGGAAGCTCTTAACCATTTTATTAAATTTCCTCATAAAACATAAATTGTTCCTTTAAAACAAAAAGTCCATCCCCCAAATGCTTCCCGGACAGGAATGGTACTCGTGATCGCAGGTTCCGCGATGGTTGTGGGCCTCATCATACATTCGATGTTTGCGATTCGTGACTGGTTCAATGCTTTTTGGCATTGTGAAAATTGCTCGCAAAATTTCACGAACAAAAGTGTCTGGCTCATCCTCGTGACGTCTTTGACCGGTCTCACAAAGTGTTTTCAGGACACAGTGAAGACCATTTTTCCCCTGTCTGAAAAATCGAATTGAAAATTTTTGTAATAGGAAAAAAAAAAAAGCTAACGTCCAGCACAATCATCGTTCCCATCTCTCCCCCCCAAACCCCGGAATCTTATATAGTGTGCCATATAAATTGGATTTCTTAAAAGAAAAGCAGCCGTGCAATGTGCCGGATGATACCGAAGGGGAGGATTGGAGGACGTTCGGGGTTCAGAGGAGCTTCTACTTACGTATTCAAATACTTTTCGATTTTAATATATAACTGCTGTCTGGTACTACGATGGTAACGCAAATGAAATTTCTCCTCCTCGGTCAGGTGATGGCTATCAGTGCTTCGTTTCCCGAATACAGGATAAATCCTGTGCTTCCGAGCAACATTCCCTTGATATCCGCCACCACTTCCTGGATCTAGCGGACGTCGTCTTTTCACTGTGCTGGATATTCTGTAAAATTTCGTTTGATAAATCGATTGGAGGCTGCATCCATCCACGTTCAGTCTGTAGAATTTTGCGGATGGGAATGGGTTTCATATCGTGTGAGCCCGTACATGTGGCCCTGGCAGGAACAGACAGACAGACAGATAGACAGACAGACGGTTCGGGGTGATTAAGTAGATGTGCCTACGAATGGGGGTCAATTTCACTTTTGTTGACATACTTTTCAGAAGGGATGAGGCTACCGATTAAGTGCGGAAAATGATTAGTTTCGATCACAAAAGCCCTCAGATTGGGATAGGGATTTAAAATGGAAACGGGCGGGGATTTACTGGAGCAACCCCACATACCTGTCGGCTACGTTCCACCATGAGCCCTTGTTCCAGTTTGTATTCGGTCGGGGGTATTTTCGATAGTCCTGATACCGCTTCTTGCCATATTTTGCCCATTTGCTGGCGTTGTAGTAAGAAGGACCGCTCTCAGAATAAAAGGGCTTGGGCTGGCTTTTGTAATCGTTTTGGTTACCATAGAAAGGGTTGTCGTTCCATGTGGAGAACACCCTCCTTTGTGGATTATATGGGTTGGAGTCGACGTAGTTCTGTCGCTCTAGTTTCGGATCCTTAACATACTGCAAATCCTCAACCTTGTCATCCTGCCGCAAGCCTAGTGTGCCGTCGTTTAGTTTCTCTTTAACATCCTCGAAGAGTTCACTTGGCCTTTTGCTGGGCAATTCCCACGCAAGTGCGACAGTTATTCCAAGAATTAGATAATTGGTGTAATCAACAATTGGGATAATCTGGTCAAAAACTAGACAATTTAAATATTTTAATAAACTCCTCATTGTTAAATTAAAATGAAAAGTTTTTCAACCATTTGAACAAATTAAAAATATCATTTTGTAGTTACACCGAAATGATTATAAAAAATGTGATGAAATTTTAACTACTCGTAACTACACTATATAAATATGTTAACAGCCTAACCCGATTTTAACCAGCTTGTACTGGTGTTATCTAAATCTATAGCGAATTGCTGATAAGCACACATTTCTGTTATTATTTAAAAATTCAAGTTAAGTGCAAACTATTAGGCTGAGGACAAATCTTAAAGTTGAGTTTGACCAGTAATAATAATAAATACATAAGATACACACTTGTATGCACATTTAGTAGTAAAATTTATAAAATTTCACGATTTTGATTATTTATTTATTTTTGCAGCGTACTGTGGGTATAACTCCTTTATTTTAAAAAAATAATAATTAATTTTCCTATTTTCGAACATCGATTTCACTTTCTGAGTCAATTGTGCCTTTCCAAAAAAAATTATGTTGAAATAGTATTGGAGGAAATAAATAATGCTACTTAAAATTTTAAGAAAAACCAAAACATATATATTTTCTCGAATAAATTTAAATATACCTTGAAATACATAAACCTTGATTTTTCATTTAGAAAAAGGTAATAAATGAAAATGCACAAACATTTTAATGTTTTATTAATTTTTCAAACAAGTGGCAATTTATTTCTATAGGATTTTTTCCGGTAAATATCGTAATGAATTCGTAAATAAATGTACTTAATTAGCTCATGGTTTTGAGAAAAAATAGAGTTAACTCATTGCACTATTGTTTTCCTAGTTTGTTCTCGGCCAACTCTGATTTAATTTTTGTGATTTTGATATCACATATTAGGTTACATTAGGTTGCTGTGGCTGCCTAGAAAGGCACACTTAGGCCAATTTTGGCCCATTGTGTTATCACGTAGCGCAGGAGACCATGGTTATTCGTGGGATTCGAACCTACAGCCTCTGGGACGGTAGGACAGCGCGCTAACAACTGAACTATCAGAGGCCCCTATCACATATTAGGTATAAAGTAATTGCATACACATAATTACAATTTTTAAATAAAACTGCTTTCCACTAATTTGTTTTATATATGGTGTCGCGCCAGAGTTGACTTAAGAGTTCTAGGGAAAAATAGTTTTGTCATGCCAGAGATGACTTCATAGTGCAAAGGGTTAGAAGATCATTAAATAATTATTCAAAAATATGGTTTTATTGTAACGTAGATTAAATGAAAGATTCACTTCTAAAAACGGAATATTAAATACAATTTTTACATATACACATATTGGTGAACAAGTTATTTTAAGTGTGTACTTCTTATACTCTAATTTTTAAAATGTTTTAACCCTTTTCAGTCCAATGTATTATAGTTATAGTTTATAAATTATAGAATTATAATTATTTTATTTATTTTTGCATGTCAATCAATAACCGATTGTCTTGAATTCTAAGAATAGGAAAACTTAATTTGAATCGCAAAGGGGTAACGTTGTGTTTTTCATTTATATATAATAGCTATAATTTATTAAGTTTCTGAGTCATTTTTATAATTCTTCAGAAATATTTAAAATATGTTAATAAATCACTTTTAATTGAAATGTATCTCAGTGATCAAAGAAAATCTGAGAGGAACTTTTACTGTGTGTAAACTGATATTATTTTTAATTTTATAATTATTTCCCAAGCTGCCTTAGTGTCTATGAAAAGGATACTATAAATCGATTTTCATTAAATAAAATTTTTAATATATAATATAACAAAAGTGCATTTTATAATAAGTAGAGATGAATTGTATGGGGAGAGGCCCCCCGAAGGTAGCAACTTTTAATCCAATTTATTTGAGATGAGCGTTAATTAATATCCTACCACAATCGTTTCCCTTAACGGAGGTACAATGGGAGAAAAATTAAAGGAAAATAATAAAAAAAGAAATCACCATGGAGCAGCTCAGTAGAGCCAACGATTCGAAAGCCGTCCAAATATTTACCAATTTGCATAAAAATTTTCCACGCAATAACTGATTAATCCACAATCACCTTATACAGACATTTTAATTGAATTTACCCCTACACCAAATGAATCCGCGAAAATGCACGGCATGTGGCCGGGTATACACGTTGACGGGTCATCCGCCCCCGTAATCAATCGGTACCGGGAATAATAAAGTAACACACAATCCAGGACCGATTGAATAATTGAAATTGGGAGGGCTACTTACCAACTTGCAAGGAGCTTCCTTCCGGAAAGATGAGATACCGCTTCTGGCGGGACAAGATTTTTTCGTGTTTGTTGTTCTTTTCACGGCCTGAAGTGATGTTACCACTACGGGACCCAATCGCATCATTTTGAATAAAAACCACATTTCCTGGGGAATTCACTTCATCGTTGGTATTTGCTGTCCCGGGAATATCAGAATTAATTAACGTGACCAGGATAATTACAATTAGGATAATATTGGTAGACAATATCTGTTTCCTTGCGGGCTGAACCAACATTTTCTTCTTCTGTAGGTGATGAACCACGAATCTATCTACACCTGTTTAATTTTTAATTGAATTAGGTAAAATTCACGTTGAAGGATAATTTACGATAAAATTTTTGGCACTCGTCATAGTCTCAATTTGGTTCTACTTAATTTTAATTTTATATGAAACGCTCGCGACAAAGTCACTTGAACATCTTTAAAACGAAGATGGGATGGTTTGATGGGTAAACAGGTAGTTACGAAGTTCTTGAAAGATCGCGGAGGTCTGTTTGACTTCAGTCCGCCTCTATTAGTACTTGGTAATTTGTAACTGTAAATAAATCTGAGATAAAATCAATTTAGCGCAGTGTTAGGTAGCGTGTGCCTGAAAGCAAATATTTATAACATAAAAGTTAAAACGAAATGAGAAGACTGAGTTTACTTCGCGCTTACTTTTTGCTTTGCTCCAATTTATTCTGAGAAATTTATATGATTTTCTTCATAATTTTTTAAAGTAATACCTCCTTATTTCTTTTCAGAAAAAAGAGATTTTATTTTCTAGAATTCGTTAAAAATAATTGAGGTGTTTGATCAAATTTACCCAAATAAAAATTATTGTTTACATTGTAAAGCGTTGATAAATACCTCCTACCAGGTGTGTAAGATTTTTCGTAAAATATTTATTATTTATTTCCAAAATATCATTTAACTTCTTAAAATAATCATAATAAAATTAATGTTGACTCCTTTTCTTATTCTGTATGTGTTTGAAGCATCTTATGGTGCTAGGTATTATAAATATTGAAATAAAATTAAAAGACAAAGAGTTATATAAGAATAAAATTAAGAGCAAAATAGTTTGCAGTTAAAAAATAAATAAAATTTTATATATGGCCATAACAAAAAGCCAAGTTACAATAAAGAGTGCTAGAAAAGCAATTTATAGATGTTTAATTTATATCTTATATATATTTTTTGACTACATAAATTTAAATAGTTGGGAATGCATTTATACGTCAATTAAAATTTTCTGAACAAATTTATTGTTATTCCGGATAAACATTGCCAGTGCCTGAGATACTTGTTATCTCGTTATGAACATTTTAAAAACTTTCGAGTTACATTTTTTCTCTACTTTCAGAATCTAGAAAAAGAAAAATTTCCCAAAAAAGTATTTAGTATTTCTAGAATCTAATTCTAAAATTGCTTTCTTACAAGGTGGCACAAAAGTCATCACCCTATTGGAAGATGCTATAATTTTTTCAAATGGCGGCAAATATCAGTTGTGCTTTGACATTTTTGAAGTAAACAGATACAAAATGCACGTCAACAAGACATGAATCGCTATACTCCTCAAGAATGCGCAATAATTGTTTCAAATTCTGATGGCTACATTTCCGGGTCGCCTCTAATCTCTCGTTTTAATGATTTGCACTGTCCAGCAAGATTACCCAATTTAACCGTTTCAGACTTCTTTTTGGGGGTTTTTTTGAAGTCATGAGTCTATGTCAACAAGCCTCAAAGAGAATATTTTTCAAGAATGCGAGAACCTATTGCCAGAAGTTCTGGCAAAAGTGATGGAAAATGTCATAAATCGGGCTTGTCTGGTCATCAATTCTGGCGGCGGACACTTGGCCGATATCATTTTCTCGACCTAATCGAAAAAAAATTAAGATATCAAATAAACACAATCCAAAAGCAGAACTAAAATTTTTCATTTATAAAATAATTTATAGCGAAATAACATCGTGTGACAAATTTTACGCCACCTTGTATTTTCGTGCACTCGGGAACTAAATCCATATGGCAACTTTCTATGTTATTTTTACTTTTTAACGAGAGTTTTCATATGGGAATCAAACACACAATCTTGGAATGGCACACTTAGTACATCATAGCTAAACCGATCAGCCAGCTATGCCATCCGAGGCCCCATTTACAATAGTATTTCTATCGCAATTTCTTCAACAAATGTTGCTAACAATGATACCTTGAAAAATTTTTTTTAATTAGATTTGTTATACTGGCAAGGAATTATTGATGAACGAAACAAGACCAAAACCAAGATTATGTGGGCCTTGGTGATACCCTTTACCTTGCCGATATGACAGAGTACATTACCTTAACCTTAGGATGGAAAATACCATAGTTCCAAAGCGAATGATAGGTAAGGACTTATTTACTTACGGAAAGGTAAGTGCTGAAGGAAACATTTGTACGTTTTATAAATAATAAGAGCTTTATAGCCGCGTCTGGAATATTTTACTACTTAATCTAATTCTTCTGGGGGCCTCTGATAGTTCAGTTGTTAGCGCGCTGTCCTACCGTCCCAGAGGCTGTGGGTTCGAATCCCACGAATAACCATGGTCCCCTGCGCTACGTGGTAACACAATGGGCCAAAATTGGCCTAAGTGTGCCTTTCTAGGCAGCCACAGCAACCTACCTACCTACCTAATCTAATTCTGAACTAGATAAAAAAAATGCAAAGAAAACACAATTAATATTCAATTATACGGCTAAATAGCAATAAACTGTCCAAATGATACCACCAATTTGTGAGTAATGAGTATAGGGAATATCGAGAGATGACCGCTCGGACGGACGGGATGAAACGAAAGGGGAAATAAAAAGCTCGTTACAAAAGTAATGGTTTGGAAGTTAGTAAAGAACCAGCATAATTTGTAGATGCATCAACAAATTTATTTTTCGTTCCTAAGCCATTACTATAAAGTAAGGGGTTACTTAGGATAAATATTTAATGCAAAAATTCATTATGGTACTTCTTATCTGGTCCTACTGGGAAACTCTTGTAGACCAAGTGTTGGTCTTACTAGTCTTGGTCTTGGTCTCGTTTGCAGAACTCTTCCAGTCTTTTATTTTCATACTAAAATATTTTCGATAGAAGTTTTTTTCGATTAAACTAGTTGTTGAAGTAATTTCCTTACTTCCTTGTTTCTTTACTATTTTATTATACTTGATACAAGCTACATGGATAAATAACAACAAGCAATAACAATAAAAAACTAAATTAAACTAACTTACTTATAACTAGATCAGGGGGGCGTGGGGACTGAATGGTTGGGTATAGGGCCAGCTTAAGGGAGGTTTTGGTAAGATGGAAATCGAAGACTACAGAAAATTTATCAAGGTGAAATTCATTTTGTCAAAAATGTTTGTTAATTTTATCTAATAAATATTCTAGGATTAACAAAAAGATCGTTTTGTATGCTAACCACTATGATATTTTGATAAAATTATTTATAAACGAAATAAACCTATAAAATCATTTTTTGATTTGGGTCAGATCAAAATAATTTACAGATAGCATGATTCGATTCTATAAAAGAAAATTATATAATAATCATGTAATGTTTTTCATTTGTCTTTTCAAAGTAGCAAGATAATAAAACATAAGTAAAATTGAGTTGTTTTAATAATAAAATAAAGATTTCTTTAAAATCTAAAATTTATATTGAATGTAGAAGATCGTTATAGGGGCCATTCTTTTTTCAATTGTTCATTATTCTTATCTTTATAAAGGGTATTTTCGAATGTAAGAAGTGGTTTTAATGTGGAAATATCTTTCGTTTTCATTTTTCAATCTGTATTATATCGTTTTTAAAATATTGGTTTAAGGGACTTTTTTGATCCTGTTTAAGTTCCTTGATCTTGGTCTCAGTCTTGTACTTGTACTATATGAACTTGTTTTAAATATGACTGAATATGTAACATGTTTTTTATGGTTTGGTTTCGTTGTATACGGGTATGTATGTATAAACCTACTTATATGGTATACGCAGGTATTTTGAATTTGAATAGTTAAAAAGTTCTTGCATGGAAACAATTTTCGAAGAAACTGTAGGCAAATCTCAGACAGGTTTATCACTCAGAGCAGCTCCTTTTTAGAAGGCGTTTCGCGGCATACAAGGCGACAGATATAATTTAATGTCCTCAAGTAGTGCCTTATCTCGTAGATGTTCATGTCGCATCCACGGTATCTTCCCGTCTTAGCGGGCGTGAGGGTAAAACATTAATGTTTTTGCCCGAAACTGGATGCGAAGTGATCTTATACTCTTAAACGTCGGCAAAATGCCTTAGAAGGGGATTTCCCTCTATTCCGCGAAAGGAGAGATTTGCTCACTGTGTGATGTTGCTGTTGGCATATCCGCGTGCTTTATTTTTTATTTATTTTATTTTATCCGCGATGCGCGAGCGATGCTCTGCCATGAGACTTCATCGTGTATCCTGGAGCTCCGCAAACTCTCCGACAGCTGGTTAAATCGAATTTGGGGCTTCTGCAGGGACTTTGGCAAGTTTCATAACAAATTTCAGTTTGATAGTATGCAAAGAGTTTTTTAGGGCTCAAATGGGTAGATTATTTATTTATTTATTTATTTTTTGTGGGACTCTTGGAACCGAATATGTGCGCTTGCATGCTGGAGGAGAGCTCGAAAGCATTGAAAACGACGCTAAAAATTTAGCCAGGCAGAATTTATAGGAATTTTACTTGTCGTAGCGCTGCCTCAAGGATTCATGGCAATAAATTTATGTGTTTTGTTTTTCATTCTTTTCAATAATGCGACCGATGCTACAATCCATTTTCATGCTTTGACATAGCTGCCAAAAAATTTCCCAAACGTGCTGGGGAGTGATTGCTTGGGAAAAGTGTACGCTGTTTCTGCACTTACCCCATCGATGTTGTTACTGATGGGCTCATTAAGATCCCACCGTCAAGAAAAAAATGAAATGGATTTTCTTAGTCCTGCCGGTGTGCTATCGGCTGCTTTTACAGCGGCAGTATCACACCGAAGAAAAAAGAAAGTGACTGTCCTGGAAGATGGTAAAAAAGTTTTGCACTTCACATACCATCATTTCGAAAACGAAGGATACCAGACCGCCGTCATTACGCGCCTTTACTTCGCCAGCGAAAGAGGAAAGTTTTGGTAATAAGGATAAAAAAAAGGGCGAATACGACGAACAAGACGTGAACGTAAAAGAAAACTTTACTTTGCCTGTCGTGTGACTGGTTCCTTGGGTTCCGATATTAAAAGAACATCTTGCCATAAGAAAGAAAATATATATACTATGTATTTATATATGGTATATGCTTCGGTTTTCTTCTTTTCGTCTTATTTTCAGGTGGTGATCGGATATCGTTCACTTGTACGTATCTCGCACCTAAACACCCGCACAATTTCTACTTTATCCTTTCGAAAGGAAGCAGAAAAAAGGTTTATCATGACAACCGGCAGGTTATGAGAGCACATCTAGATGAAACGTGATTTTCTTCCATAAATTGTATGGACACCATGACCTTACTTTTAACCATTCCTGAGCACTTCTCATGTTAATGCAGAGCCCCCATGGGGTCCTTTATCACTATTTTCTCCCTTGATTGCAGTTTTTCCGAAGACCTTCCATAACTAGATCTATTTTCAAAAAATGTCTTTATTTCGAGAGTTATCAAGGCATAGTGTATGATTCTATTGTAGTAAGATAGAAACTTATTCAGAAAAATATTAATTGAATTTCAGTCAAAGTACCCTGAACTATTGAAGGAGAAAATTGCTTAAAAAGCACGCTTTTATAGTTCTTTTAAGTTGAAGGCAAAATACCGAGCAAAATATTTTAGAAAAGCGACTAAAAACTTTGGTAAGTTAATCAAAAATGTTAGCTTAGTTAAATTTACTAAATATTTGGTAAATCACCTATTTTATTTGTACTAGGTGGCTCATATACCTTTGGGAGAGATTTAGACCATCTTTTTTGCATTATTTTTCTGGCGACAGATTCCTCACCTTTTTTTTTAATGTTCTCTTTTAGGGACGTCCTGATCTGTGACTCGTTCACATAGACGCAGGACATAAAAAAAACCACAAAGGAAAAAGTCTGCAGTTATTAAATTGGTCGATCTTGCGGGCTACTGAAAATCACTAAATCGAGAGATTTAGCTGTTGGGAAATGCTGTCCCACGTGTTGTGTGTGCGGTTGCACTGTCTTGCTGGAACCATATATTCTTCAAGCACATTATATGGAAACATTTTTAAATCTTTCACCAATATATGTTGTGGAGTCCGCCTAATGATGTCCATTTGTGCAACCCGTCGTTGTTTAATATTTTTGGATAGACTTGAATATTTGCAGCCACAGCAGCGATATTTTCGCAAAGAACGATTGCTCCGGGGTCGGTAATTCCTAAGACTGTACCATGTAAAACTAGTCTTTATGAGCAACCGGCCTTTGGTGTTGCACAATCAGGGAATTAATGAAATTTGCGTTAGGTTAAGACCACTGACCGATTATTAGTTAAAAACAACGACAAAATTATTTTACGTTCTTGTGGACTATAGCACACTATGGTTTATCTGTGTATTTTACATTGGCCAACTTCATAAATGTCAAAATCGCAGTGATATAAGACGTAATTTGTAAAAATAAAATCATCTTCCAAATAAGTGAATATTTTGTCTTATGTATTTTATATAATAATGTAAACGGCGGATTCAATATGATGTACTAAAAATTCGAAAAATTGTTGAATTTCTCTCAAAACTGATTGGTTTCAATCTCAAGTCGTAATCAGCAACCCCAAATGCGCCCGAATACCTATTTTTACCAAAATTTTTGCAGTTTTACATCTCAGTGGTTTACATTTTTGTTTTTACCAATAAAGCAATAGGAAATAGTAATAGTTCAAAAGTTTACCAGAGTATTCGGCTACTGACAGAAAGATTTAGTTGTATTATGTAGCTTTTAATATTTGTGTGGTCAAGATGAATAGTACGACACCCCTTTTATTGTAATTTTCCGAGCAGTTTAGCAGTTACAAAGGAATATAAATAGACAAAAAATAGACTATTAAAATCTTGTTATCTTGCTTTGTTGTATCGTTTAGAAAATACATATCGGGAAGAAATTATAAGATATAAACAGAGAAACTCATTAAAACTATTAAGAATTCACAGGTACCTTTAATAATTCAATAAAAACTGAAATGTGTGTAAGAAAAAAGTGACTGCAGATATTTATTTAAGATTTATTTTTATTTAATTTTCCAGGTTTATTGACCTCGAAAATATGCCTGCTGATTGTGACTCGTTTTCGTTTTACCCCCTTAAGAGACCATTGACCATCATCTTAAGTCGAATTAAGACCTGGAAAACGACACTCAGATGCTAATTTTAAATGTTCATCGATGTTGATAATGTGCCGTCCATCACGAGCAGTGGGCATCATCATGCTTCTCATCTAGTGCGATGATGCTGATGGTAACGGTACGGTCGCGCAACCTTGGTACATTTTCGTCCATAATCCGGAGCAATACTCGCTGATGTAAGCCGGCTTACCGTAATCATTTGGTCGACAAATGCTAATTGAAGTTTGACTTGTTCACAACCGTCGACCGTACAAACTCCTCTGAGTGGAGCTGGGTGGTGTTGTGTGGGTTTTCACGTAAGGGGGCCAAAGGTAAGCTCGGTTCATTTGCATAGATCCCGCGCGCAAGAGGGGGAGGAGAGCGAGCGATGTAATTAGGTAAAAATGAAACGTTGGAAATTCAAATTCTGTTTATTTTCGTAATTAAGGAACCATCTCATCTCGAGAGCAATTGTCAGCCAAAAGCCAATTCAGTCAGTCATAAGATAAACTGCTGAAGGTTTCTCGACGCGAACTTGATTGGGTTCTGCGGAGGCAACTTCGTTCGTCCGGTGAACATTTATAATTTTGAGTTTCTTTAAAAAGTATTTCTTTTTTTTTTTGGTCTTTTTAAGCCATGAAATTGTTGGTAATTAGAGCTGCCCTTTTGGTGATAATTTTAAGTTCGCTTCCATCTGTTTTGGCGGGAAAAAAATTAACGAACACTACCCTTAAGAGGGGTAAGCGCTACCTTGATTACCTGCAAAAGAGCAGAATGTTCGTAAGGAATATGTGCGAATGGAATTGTGATTGTACAATTCGTTCACCCAGTGCATTCAATTTTCCAGTTCCGAGCGAACGTGAAGTGCAACATCATCAAGGTTAATCAACTGTGGGCTAACGCGTACGGATTCCGGGCGAATTACCCGATCGAAAATGACAAGGAGCACCGACCATTCAAGCGGGACGTTTACGGAGCCATCGAAGAGCTAATGGACCAGTAATTCAATCATAATTTCTCAACCTGGTCTATCTTTTGTATGACTTTAAAATAAAATTCTTTTCCATTCCATCCCCTGATGTGTATACCTCTGGTGATGTGGCGATGTGATGCGATAATGTGATCACGATGCAACAGCCATGGATTTGACGGGCGGGCCTGTGTCCTGAAGTCGTTCTGCGAGGCATCAAGGACCCTTGCGTCGGAATCCGGGATGTTATTCAAACTCTTTAAACTGATTTTCACGTGAGTAACTCTTTGAAATGGTAATTTCCAGATACGTCTAGGGCTCTATTGCAGCATAGATGCTGAGGATCAGAATGATGGGAACTTCTCGGCTTTCCCTGGTCGAAAAGTACCCATTTTTGGGGGAGGGATCCTTTAAACAGCGCACCGCTTCGCCAGCAGATTATAAAGTAGTACCCGTACGAAGGTATTAGAAGCCAACGCCATAACCAACGCCAAGGGTTCGTTCGTTACGTTACGTTACGAAATTTCGGTGCCACATACCCCATCAACCCGGCCATCATCGTACCGGGGAGAAAATTTATCTAGAAATAGTTATTTCAGGTTATTATAATGGAAGACGCTTTCCACACTCGAGAACACATCTTCAGTTTAATTTTGGAGCACTTAATTAGAGCCATTTAATTAAAACGGGACCTCGGCTTACTTGGATTAGCTTCGAAACGGTTATACGCAATTCCCAGCTAAAAGGCATCGAAGCAGAATCGAATGTGGAAGAAGATTTCCACTAAAACTACTATACGAAAGGTGCTCTTGTTTGGCTTCGGAAAGTTTTCTGGGATTTACTGGGGGAGCCTCGTTAAATTGACTTTGCTAATGAGTTCTTATTTTTGAGGTAGAATTTTGTGAAGGAGTTTGCCGCTCACTTTTAGTCTTTGGTTGTACTTCATCACAAAATCATTTCTCTGCTGTTTGATTTTGATCCTTAAAGGGGATTTTATTTAAGTTCGAAATATGGTTTGTGATATTGTGGTAGAGATTTTATAAGAGGATAGGTTTGTTCGATCTGATTCTAGGTAATATTGTATGTGGTCGCGAAAGCGGGACAACAGATAACATCGTCTGGTGGATCCAGCAGATCGCATGGTTAGCTTAACAACAGGTGGGAGAAAAGAGTCAATACACGAAGTTTTGGAAGGAAAAGAGGGGACGGGTGAGTTCCGATGGGATGAAGGTTGACCCGAAGGATAAGGACGGGAGGAGGGGGGCGGATTTGAATTAGCTGAAAGTGAAGGTGTGCGATTCAACGATTCAGGGTATTTAAGAGGGGTGGAGAAGTTCGGGAAAAGGCCTGCTTTTGAGTTGCCAGGGAGAATTGGAACGATGACAAATTTGATTTACTTAAGGCAGCAATATCCAACTTACACTAAAATTTTACTATTTTAATTTCCTCATAATTAAAATATTAACAATGTTTACTTACCACGTGCCAGTGCAGCTACACTAGATTTTTGAAATTACAGCGCAATAACAAAATAAAATACAAGTCCGGGTTTTCTAAAAAACAGATTTTTCTACTTTTATTTTACCTGATTATGTTGTATTTTATAAGAAAGGTAATAAAATGGGGAATTCAATAAAAATAATAAATAAGTACATTAATTACTTGAAGTTTGGAGAAAATGAGAGGAAAAGCCAAATTTTAGGAAAATGTAGAACATTTTTTCCAGTTTGGACAGTTTATATACCTGCAGTAGTAGATGGTAAGTCATTATTGTTAACATTTTTGGAGATGACATTAGGATAGTAGATTTTTGGTGTGAGTAAAATGTCGCTGTCCTGAGTAGATCAAAAGATAAAAATAAAATAGTGATGTGCATATGATGGAAAATTTAACTTCATGAATAATCCTGTAACTTCCAAACCGTTGAAATGGCCCTCCCCTCTCCATACGATATATGAAATACCCTGTATATTTTATATAATATTTTAGATACATATAATTATTAGTTACTTACTTTTATAAATCGCGTTTCCATAACATTCATACAACAGATATACCTGTCGTATATTGGATAACATTTTTATACCAATAACATTTTGAAAAATGACTTTTCGAAAAGAAATGGTTGGAAAAAAAACGTACTTTGGTGAATATCACTAAAATACATAAATTTAGTTTGCCAAGAGTTCTAACTTATGTAAAGATTCTACTAAATAAATTATAAATTTTTGTTATGGTATTCTGATTTATTTTTTTTATTTTTAGATTAGAAGCAGAAGACCGAAGACATTTTTCCTACTTAAAAGAGGAATACTGCGAGCAGATCTTTCACAACCATTGTCCAATAAATTTCAACAGTATTTCCCCATTCACAGACGATATTTGAATTGTTAACAGAGCCCCATTTAATTGGGGGCAAGTTAAATATTTTGTTTTGTATCTGAATAAAAGGTTTTCTCGAAAAATCCTAAGGATATATTTTTATCCCAAAAAAAGGGGAAATGAAACATTCTTTTGGTATATTATATGTAGCGAAAATGTTACAAAAGTAGAACCTAATCCCTTATTCTTCCAGAAAACTAAAAGTACAAATATTTGCTCCCCTTTTAAGCGAGGAGAAATTCTCAAAACTTTTGTTCAGTCAACATAACTCTGTGCTCCATCTTCCGTCTTGTCCTGTTCCTTAAAGGAAAGACGTTCTTTTCTTTTCTTTTTTTTTTTAGTTACGAGCAACTTTGGTTGTATCATAGTTCAAAGAAAAGCCAAGCCGTTATATTAAGTGAGACTTGCTTTTTAACTTTTTTATAAATCAATAAGGAGAAAGGGAGTTGTAGCGATAAAATCTCCTCACCTGGCCATTTCAGCTGCAGTAAACGATAAACATTGCTCCACTCCCGGTCTAACTATTAAATAGAGTCAATAAGAAGTTTTTATGTCCCAAGCAAAGATATCGTGAGGCATCTTAAGGTGTGCGAAGAAAATTCTTCACAATTTTCGTATTTCAATATCAGGCGAAGAACTTTCGCGTTTCAACTTTTAATGAGTTCAAATTTTATGAGATTTACTGTTCAACAGCCGTAAGCTTGGTTGTAATTGATATTTTCGATGACAAGCTCTGAGCACCTCTCCAATGATACTTGATGATGTTTATAATTTTTTTTTTTTTGCAGTTCTGCAGGTAACTTGCAAATGAAATACCTTTTGCCTCGCGCATTTATTGCAAAAGATGCGATAAGTTTATCTCCTCTAACGAAAGCGATGAAGTTTATTTGAGTACACCAGTTACAAATATAATTAATTTAACGAATTAATTTGAGTACGTTGAGAAATGTATTCACTTTATATAATTTATATAAAAAAAAATTCAATTCAATTAGCGAATGTTGCAGCGACTTGGAAAAAAGTTGTAAGGTTTTTTTTTCTAATGTCCCTTTTTTAAATTAATGCTAAAAATACATCTTTATAACTTACCTTATTCATATTAGTTACACACTCTATTTCAAAATTATATATCCATCCTATAAATTCGGAGTTTTTTGTATTCATAAATGGAATTTTCAAAAACTTTCTTCTACGAAAGATTCTCACTAATGAACAAAATAGTTGATAATATGGCAAGAGGGCATTAATGGTAAAAGTTTTTAAATTCTCGGAGACTTTGAAATTTGTACTGTTGTATATTTATAAATCCACTTGTAAAATCTTATGAAAATATACTTTATCTTATTTGTCAATAATTTATTTGGTTTTCTTCATGTTTTAAAAATTCTAACAATCTTTTGTTCATACTTAAATTAAAATTTTTTAATAATATACCATCGATAGTTCCATAGTTCTTTAATGCTAATAAATTCCCGGTGGTCAAAATAAACACTCTGAACCAAAATTTCTCAAATATTTTCCATCGGGTTTAGGTCCGGAGAATATGATAGTCATCCCAGAAGTTTAATAGAATTGGGCTGAAACGATACCATTGTCTCTTTACTCGTATGTATAGCAGCATTATCCTGCTTGAATATCCATTATTTTTGTTGAATTTCTCTAAGAATATTATCTAAACTAGAACAACATAATCTTTATTCATCACTATTCATACGAGTAGAGGTAGACTGTATTTGCAGCGGTTTACTTTGGAAATTGCGCCCCACACTACTAAACTTCCACTTCCGAAATTTTGCCGAAAAAAATACGAATACATTGGTTCATTCCTCCAATTGCACCAGTATTCGTTGAAACTATCTAGACCTTTAAGGTTATATTTCTTTTTATTTGAAAAGATACCTGAACACAAATTTCCATTGGAAAACGTCGATTAATAATTCTTTTTTCAAAATTCTCTAATCAGTGCTTATGTTATTTTCTGCAAATTTCATTGTGGTACTTTTGTGTCGCGGAAGCAATCGAAGATTCTTCTTAATTTTAGCTTGTTGGATATGAGGATTGCGCTTATTCCCAGATGAAAGCGGCGCAAGTTGACTGCAACTCTTGTTTAAGTTACTCGCTGCGTTCATTCAGCTTCTGCTTCCTTCCGGATCTTATCAGGATCATATAGAAAATTACGCACAACTCCATGACTCCGATTATTTCTTCGAACGATGTTTTTTAAAACTAACTCCCTCAGATTGTTAACTAATAACTTGCCCTTTTTATCAAATTTACTTAATGTTTTTCCTTTTGGAATTATTAAAAATATAATTTTAAGAACAATTTAAAAGTGTTAACTTATTTCACCACCAGCTAATTTCGAAGTTTTCAGAGAATATCAGAAAAATGGGTACACCATTAATGCACTTTTGCCATAATGTATTTTATTCGTTATTGAGAATCTTTCTTAGAAGCAAATTTTTGAAAATTCCATTTAGAAATAGGAAAATTCTAAATTTATAGGTGGGTATATATGTTTAAAAACAGAGTGTATTTGTAAATTAAATATAATACTTTGATTTTAAAATTGGTTACATTTTATAATAGAGAAATCGAAAGCGAAATACTTAGTTTCTAATTAATTATAACTATTTTATTTCAAGAACTCGTTTAAAAAACTCTCCGAAAATAATTTCCAGCAAAGAAAAGTTGCATTTTGTATAAAAAGTTTTACAATTTGTGCGATAACGTCCTCGTCTAAAAGCCTTGATATATTCTAAATTTTGTGGATGTTCTTGAGGTGAATAATTTAATGTAGGAAAGCTGTTCAGAGGTAAAATATTTGAAATATTAACGAAATATTTAGAAAGAAAAATGCATATTTACCTGAAAATTATACGTACAATTTCCAAAAACATGTCATTTTCATTGGTTGAAAACAATTTGAAACTCTCGCATAGTGTTCGGAGAATGCAATCACGTCCATTGTAGCCCATGCTAAAATTTTAAAAATTAGAGAGCTAAACCGAAATTTATGATTTTTTTTATTTGAATTCTTAAGAATTATGATGATGATGATATATTTTGAAATAAATATTCGTTATAAATGATACACAAAAAATAATTTTTGGTGCACAGGCATTATAGGAGCCAACCATACTCTTTATATATGTTGAAACCATAATTATTACGTACAAGATAAGTTGTATTTAGCTAATCTTCCTACAAATTTAGCTGAATTAAATTGGATTAGGTGGTTACACCGATAAGAGAATATACAACGTAAATTGCGCATATCGCTGCACATGAAGAAACCTACGTAAATATCAAATTCTCCTGTACAAAACAGGATAGATGCCATAAATTATCGAAAGTATCTTTTCACCCATGATAAAAAAAATATATAATTTGGTAATTTTTTTAATATACAGAATTAATTCTTATGCCATATCCTGATTCGAACTCATAGTCCCCGCAATGGCATCAAAAGATCCCGCAGCTAACCACGAACCGAAGCCCCGATGTAGTGAAGATCGCTATAAAAATATTGCATTTAATACCTTGGTAGATATCTGCATGTAAAAGAAGTCTAAATTTGAGAAATTTGTAAAAACAGTTTTTAAATTAAGAGTTACAGTTTATTAAAATAAATGTGAAGTACAGACTTGGAAATTATTGATGAAACAAAATATCGGCCAAGTGACCACCTCTGGCACGTTGGTAGACGTCCACTCTTTTATCGACATTCTGAAACACCTCTATCAACAAATATGGTTCTATTACAGTTCTAATACAAATAATTTCATTTTTTAACTCCTGAATCGTTTGCGGATTATTAATATAGACCATATGTTTCATATAACACCACAGAAAGTAGTCTAATAGAGTCAGATCATATGAAATCATATCAAAGAAAAGTTTGCATCAATAAATAAATTGTTTCTCACCCTTCGAAGGTATCAACTCTGATTCATTCATAAATATATGCACTTTCTTCAAATTTTAGTTATTTTTTTATTAAAGTTAATCAACTAGGAAAGTTTTCTATACCGGTATTATTAAAGGGTCATTGCAAGATTAAAAGAAACTTCGATTCTTCAAATTGCTGTATGAAATTATAATTTTCTTAGAAACAAAAAATTATGAATGTCCTAAATTAAAAGATGGATAAAGGGGACCTAGATTTTTCAGTTGATATTACAAAGTCATCTTAATTAATTTAATCTTAAGCTTTAAGGTAAAAACCATATTTTAAATAGATCATGTGGTCCGTAATATCATATGAGTTTCACATGCTTGCTCTAGAGCGCAATCGGTGAATCTGTGGCGCAATACGTGATCACTAGGCTTTAGTTTTTGAGTTAACTGAACCTTATATAGATGGAAAACTAAATCTTTACGAAAAATACAAAACAAATGTTGTTGTTTGTGAAATAATTAATTCCTGAAATTGGCCACGAATTGACAAATTTGGGTTCTCACGTAAACTTTCACTAATGGCAGTAGCAGCAGTTTTCATTACGTGCTTTGTTTTCTTTCACTGTCATTTTAGTATCAATAGCAATCCGACTTGACTCAAATTTATTCACTAGACGACAAATTGTGCTTTCTGCAGGATGTTTATTTCGAACATAAAATTCACGAAGTGGTTACTTGCACAGATATATTACCATATGCTAATAATAATTATTAATAATATGCATGCGTTGTTCAATTGTGCATCGATATATCCATGATGAAATTGTATAATACACTGGCAAAAAATGTCACAACAATTTTGGTGATAAGTTTTTACTATTGCTATAGTAGAATGTCAAAAGATTAAGCGCACTTATTGGAAAATTATTTGTAATGTGCTTATTATTACAGCCAGTTAACGGGCCACACAAGACTATCATTATTGTCGTACAAATTTGTGACAATCTTTATGACGAAGTCTGTTTTTACGTTACTTTACCCAAAAACGGTGTTGGTTTTCATTTCTAGAGCGACATTTGATTTAGAAAAAGTGATTTATTAGCCCCGATATAATGTTGGAGCGATTCATCTTGAGCTTGATAGATGGTAAATAAAGTCAAACCATGGAAAAATCAAAGTCGAGAAGTATTTGGGACGGTTTAAAATTTATAAGCCAAGTTGTCCACAATCGATCCATCTTATTTTTGTATCCCGGTTATTACGAGAAAGCCGGTTAAGTGCGAATGAAATTTTAAACTCATAAACTAAATTAAGTTAGGATAAGTTTATGCTAGTATTATGTATAAATATTTTAAAATTTAACATTATATTGTGACATACGGCAGACGAGTGGATAGTGGTGATTAGTAACTTGGAAAATAGTTTAAATATATTTCAGAAAATGAACTCCACTAGAATTTTGATTGTTTGCTATTGGCGTATTACACTAGGATAATTTTTTAATATATGTACGTAAATATAATGAATGCATACCTATCCAAACCATTTTCAATTTCTTGATAAAACTCCCTTCGACTCCTCCGTTTTTCTGCAAGTTTATTCTTCACTAATTTATTAGGATCTCCATTCAGGTGATTAAGTATCCATGTACTGTTCGGCAGGTCGTAAGCAACGCCCCAATTCAAACCAAAGCTGTACAGAGCGTTGTTTGGATTCCCAACGATTCCAATTGTTGAGCAAACAGCCACCTTAAAGAGAATCTTTGTAGCATTTTATCGCCCATTCGAAGAGCCACCAAAAACTCGAATAAAGATGAAAACTACGCTAAGTGGTTGTTAGTGTCTTCCAAGATCATGCAACTCTATAAAGTGCCTTCCATCGGTTTTATGGCAGTTTTGTTGGGCATTCACACAATTTCGTGTAATTTTAATAAAGAAAACTTGAACGTCACGAGAGGGTGCAGAGGGTTGGTTAGATTCAATTATCTTATGTATGTAGCACAACTTTATTATATATAGTGCAGCTGGACCAGAGGATACATTTTGAGATAATTATTGTCCTGACAGTGAATTATCGGACTAGGTATTATATGCAACATACCGAAAACGAGGACCCTTCCGGAAAAGCAACATATCTCCTTTTCCTTGAGAGTACGTTTGATTGTGTCTCGGCGAATTGAGCATCCGATGTATTATGATTACTTCCACAGGATGTATCCAAGCCGATTGAACGGGCAAAGGTACTGACCAGAATAAGCTTCACTAAGACACCGGCGACCGACTTCAGACACATTTTGTCCCTGTTCAAATTGAATTTTAATCCGTTTTCTGGCTCCGAGAATGGGTGACGGAAGTGCGAATGGTGAATTATGAAATTTTGCCAAGAAAATTTGTCGCCCGAAGCAGCCAAAACTCCCTGAGATTGGTATCTGATGGTGAAAACAGTTGGCGAGAAACTGATTATGCCATCTAGAAAAAGGTTTTTGGCGTTCCTTTGTACGGATAGTGTGAAAACATAGGAATCGAGCAATGCAAACATGCTAATTAACCCCGTAGAAGCTCGAAAGCGGAATATCTTTTGTTTTTGCAACGCTAATTGGAATTTGTTGCATATACGAGGGCAAGGAAAATACATTCAAAATTATTCAAGGTCTCGACGTGCAGACATAAAAGACCTAGTCTGCAGCAGAATGGCTCAATTAGCGCAATTTTCTTTCACATATGTGTTTTACGAACACCGGTAATATCGTTTGCAAAAATATCTGAATTTAAATGACTCTTCACTGCGATCCACTCGATTCAATTCGCTAAATTAATTTCTATTTCTCCGCTGGATACGCAGGTGCTATATTTAAATTTAACCTCTTAAGCGTTAAATGTGGACAATTTAAGTTTTAATTCTCAATTAATTGTAATATTTAAAAATTGTAATTATATTCATTAGACTACAAAGTTTTAAACATATTTGTGTATAATTTTATGTTGATTAGAACAAAATTGACGAAGCTAAAAGTGTTCATAGTGAGTAGAGTTAATTTTAAAGCTGAGTATATATTGTTAGCTAATCGTATTTTATTCAAAATTAAATTTTAATGTAGACTCCTTAATATCAAAACTTTCAATATATTCGCTGCACCAAAATTAAAGTCAACTTAAAGAATTAGAATAAAATACTATTTCAATTTTCTACCCTCCGAGGTTACTCGAATAGGGCTTATTTCCTTCCTATAAATGGAAATATTAATCTCGCTAGCCAAATTGTTTTTTATCTCGACTTCTGACTGATTTATTTTATCTAATATAACCACAACACGACCACATTTAAGCAACAATTTTAAATGGATGCACCACAGCTGCACCGAGGTTGCGCTCAAGTAAAAATTCAAAAGACCACACCATGACCACAGCTTGGCCAAATCAAAAGTTTTCATGCTCTGGTATCACACTCAGAAGTGGTGAGGCTTGCAAAAATTCAATTGTGCTAAAATTATTTTCCATTTCGTTATTTAGGTAATAGTTTACATTTTGAATTCCTGAATCCCTTTATATAAATAAAATGTAATTTATGTATTATAATAAAATAGTGCATTTTATTATGAATTTTTCTGTATGGGTTTACTGGGGATTCATACCTTTTGGAATAAATTGTGCTTGAATTTTGGAAATTGCGTAATCGTAAGTTAAAGACGTTTTTACCTTCTTTAATCTGAATAAAATAAAGATAACAAATAATTGATCGACGACGATAAACACGTATTTTTCGCATAAAGCTATACGAAAAAATTTAAAGGTTTCTTTCTTATTAGTACTATGTTTCTATGGTTTTGATGTATTTATTACTGTAATGATGTAAAATAAAGAAAATTGAATATTTTAAAGATTTACCAATTTTTGTGATAGACAAATAAAACTATCCGAAATTATAGCTTGAGGTTAAACTAACAAAATGAAATTGCACCCGGGGAACACCGTATAAATCCGCAAAATTGTACGTGCCAAATGTTCAACAAAACTTGGCACACATTCATGTTGTAAATTAAAAAGGTTTTTCCAACAGATCCCCTTTCCACTTTCATACGTTTTGGCCAGAACAGTTCTTATTTATTTAACAACGATTAAGCTCTCCTAATTTTCAAAAGGGAGGACAAAAACAAAAACATACAAAAAGAAAGAGGATTTCCCTTATTTAACTTAACTGGGATAATGATCACAAAATCCTTTTTTGTGTATATGTTGCGGCCAAAATACATGAGAGGGCAGAGACATATCGCGGAAATATATTACTCAGTCATGAAATTAAATTTAAATTTTGTCGTAAATAATTTAGCAAATATATGCAGACAAAATAAGCAATTAAATACGATTTCAGTAAAATTTTCTGCTAGTCGTATTGGCATGGGGACGTATAATGTCAGGGTGGTTCAGGAAGCACTTTCGCGCCTAATGGATACCGTCATATTTACATTTTTGTGTGTAGTGAACATTAAAACCTTGTTTATTTTTTGAATTTGGTACAGAATTGCATTGGAAAACAAATATATATATATAAAGTTCACCCTGTGGTAGGAGAATGCCATTTCAGGTCACATGTACGAATAAATTGGTTCTGGTCTTGTTGAATACTTTCCAAGGGCTAATTCAAGCAGAGAAAATCCACAATTTGGATAATTCTGGCTGCAATCCTCTGTTATTTGCCGACCCACCTTGTATGCCGCCCGATACTGGTGGATGTCACGGTGCTCCCTGCCAGTAACTTTCTTCGTTGGGAAACTAAAAATGTTTTATTTATATATTTTACGAAAACATAAAAACCAGTGGCATACTGGAGGATGCCCGAGACGAAAGAGTTCGAGCTTTACCTGAATATTCGCTTCAAAAGTTCCTCTATCATATTTCCGGTTCGTTTGAAGAAATATTTTGAACTTTCACACAATGCCCTGAGGATGCACTCCCTGCCGCTGAAGCCCATACTGAAATTGTTTTAAGGAAGAATATTTCGCTTTTTGTCTTTTTCCTTTATGTTGTTCCGCTTAAAATGTTTTATGCTTATGCTTTACGGTATAAGGTTTACCTGTCCATTGCTATTTCTATTTTGCTGTATAACTCGCGGCGAAATCGCCGCTGCATTGCAGGTTTTGTCTCTGTGGGGGTATTTTTGAATCCATTCGCCGCCTGGACCGCCCAAGTTTCATTCGGAAGATCGTACGCCACTCCCCAGTTGATAGCATAACTTATAAAATCAACATTCGGATTACCGATTGCACCAATTGTAGTACATAGAGCTGCCTGCATTATTAAAATTAGCACCTCGGGTTTTATGGCACATTAAAAGGAATTTATAGTTTAACACTAACCGACAGGGAAGAGCCCTCTGGAAACGCAACATATCGCTTTTTACGGGATAGTATCCGCTGTTCCTTGCCTTCTGAGATTTCTCTGAAGCACTCAACCACTGATGATAATAATAAAAATGTTAAGAAAAGTACAACACTGACGCGAAATTGCTGCATTGTGGCTCCCCTGAAGAGGTCAACTGAGAAACTGGAGGTATGTTGAGGGTTTTAGTAACATCTTTAAAACCAAATTATTTGTGATATCAATTAGCATCATTCGCTCCAGTTAAATGGTGTTTAAGAGCTATCAACAGGCAATGTTTATTCTGGACTTCTGGTTAACAACCTTTTTACGAGCCACCTGAAGGGGAATGTAAGACTTTTCAGGTTTGTAGTTCATACTAAGAATATTTTTGTTAGTTTTACTAAGGTAGTAGTAGGATCACAAAACTGTAATATTAATCTATCTTGTGACACAGTTTTAATTTTCCAGAAAAACTCTATATTTATGATATTAAACTATAATTCTAAAAGATACAGGTTAAAATCTAAATAAATATAAATTAATTTTACAACATCGCAAACTTGATTTCGAATATCGAAAACTTGAGTAAAGAATGATTAGAGATATTTTCCTTCTAAATTAATACTTCGTTTAATCGTCTGACCTACCGTCTGAGCTTTAAAACACAAGAAATCTCGTAAGAAATTGATCGCTAAGTTTAATGGGAGAAAATTATTTCCAATTGAGTACTTTAGTGACTCCATAAAAATTAGACGAATTAAAGATATTGACATGGTTCTTTTTTTATTTAAAAAATAACTTAAGGGTGCAATATTTTCGTTTTTTAAAGCATATCCTTATTAGGGAAATTTTTAAGGACGGCAAATAAAAAGGTACATTTTTAACCAACATTCTTAAACATTTTAAGTTTTAACGTTGATATCTGCTACATATGCCAACATATCTAGACATGAGAGGTACAGCTAAAAAACTCATAATGCTAATATCAAAACCTTTTCTTGTTTCTTTACGTTTTATATGAGCTCACCTTCCTGCTCATGCGAAAATATTTCTGCTGTTAAAAAAAAGGGTGAAGGAGAGATTTTACGAAAAAATTGCTCATCGTGACTGATCACAACACTGTAAGAAACCGATTGGAACACTTCTTTACGAATCACCCTGTATTGTAATACTTCTTTACGAATCATCTCGTATAGTCCAAAAAAGACTCCTAGATATTAATTTTCATAAAAATTGCTTTAAATTGAGGAACTTTGGTTCACGATATTGGATTCACCATTTTGAATTTGGTAATTTTAATGGCAGATTCGAAATCAGCATCCCCAAGAAAAGTGTCGATTTTTACGGCAATCCCTTGAACTTTAACTTTTTTGGTAGATATCTTTCAACTGCCATTTTTAAACCATAAACGTTATTAAAACAAGAAGTAGCTTATATGTTAAATTGGACTATAAAATGTCTTGAATTCTATCGAACCAAGGGTTATGGCGTGATTGAGTAACGAAATAAATAAAAAAGCAAACAAACAATTGTAATCATATACCACGCCGCGTGATTGATACATTTTTCCGCTAATTTGTTCGCCTCAGCGTGATTTGTGGATTCTTCTCAAAAAGCTTCCAAATAGCTATGTTTTTGATGTTTTTCTTGTTTTACCCCTTCCTGGCAAGTTATCGATGCTTTTTTCCTCATAAAACTTCTTACACCAAATTTTTACAAAAGACGTAGCCTTTTTAGTATATCTCCCTGCCTGGGCATAAGTCCATTTAGATCCTTTCGGATGAAAGTAGAGAAACATAGCTTCAAAACATTTATAAAATAACGCACCCGTGTTGAAATTCGATTATTTTATTAGCTACTAACAGAAAATGTTCGGGTTTTTGTATTTAATACATCCTTCATCAGTTTATCCTGCCTACCGCGAGGATACTTTTTTCGAAGACGCTTTCACAGATCAGCTCTCATCTCATGAAAAATTCATTATTTTATTAAAGGGGTTTTCATTATGCACTTCCTATTTTTAAATTTAAATAAAACAAAGTGTGTGTGAGATATCACCGAAATTTTTCATTTGTTTGAAAGGCCTATTGATGCCATTAAGTACGGTATTACATCGTTCAAATGTCACCGCGACTTTTCTAGTTCGCGCGAATCCGAAATGTCCAATTTTCCATGAATCTAGCGCATAAATCAGGCTGAATTTGACCGATGGTACGGTTTATATTGACTTTAAGGGCCGCTCTGGTTTCTGACTTATTCGCATAGACATGCGACTTAAGAAAACCCCATAAGAAAAATCTAATGGGGTCAAATCGCACGATTTCGGTGGCCAGTTCACATCACCTCCACGTGAGATGACCATGCCCTCAAATTGCTCGTGCAGAATGTCCAATGTGGCATGAGCTGTGTGGTACGTAGCGCCGTTCTGTTGAAACCACATGTTATTGGTGTCTATATCATCCAATTCAGGCCAAAAAAAGTTGGTAATCATTGACCTATAGCGCTCGCCATTGACGATTATGGCGACCGTAAAATGGGCGAAACGCGCGGAACGTTGCTTGAACCTAACACCCATTTTGATAGGCTGAATAAATGACAGCCAATTTGACAGATATAGCTTCAGCAATATGGCCGCTATCAACTGTCGAAGTTCGGAAGTCCCTATTGGAAGACCCTTTATATTGCTGAAATGTTACTCTTTCGAATGCCATAATTTAAAATAAAATAATTTATTTAGTTAGTTATTCTTTTTTTTTTTTGAGGGTCTAACAAAACCCATCTTTAGGGAATGTGGAAACACCGTTTAGGTATTAGTGTGAAATAAAAGAGAGTTTTAAAACAAATTATTCATAATTTATTAATAACGCGTAACATTTATTTATATATCATACTTTTCTTCACTTTTTCCTTACTTGTAATACTTTTTATGTTTTTTTCTTTGTTTTTTTTAATAAATATACAATGTTTACTTTTAGTATTTTTCTATTTTTTTTTGTTTTTTGTTTATGTTTTTTCTCTCACATTTTTCTTTTTTTTTCATTTATTATAGTTTGCTTTTCAAATATTACAATTTAATACGACTTCTTGTCCCTTCCATGTTTATATAAGTGTCTTGCGTTATGTTTTATTTCGTTATATAATTAGATATAAACTAATGGATGACAATATATTTCATTTTCTATTATTTATTCATTTTCTTTATATAATAGTAAATCCATTATGTAAATGTTAAATGATCATATTGTTTTCATCTTTATTTCATATTATGGTGTTATCCAGTGAATTTCTCTTCTTTGTTTTATACAGTGCCAATAACTTATCAAAAAACCTTATTGACACAGAACGAAAGGAGCAAAATTATAAAAGAGAACGAGTTCTTTTCGTATTAAACTTAACTCCTATTTTAAGTTGAATGATTCGTTATAATTTTATAATCTATTTTTTCCTTTTTTTTTTTTTTTTGCAATTTATCTTTTCTATATATAGTGTAGGTCTACAGTGTTATAATTGCTTTCTGTCTCATTTCCATTTTATTATGTTTTCTTTTTTTGTTTTTCTATTTATTTTCCTGTGATGTGGAGTAGTGTGAAATTGTTATCATTTTATTTTCTTGGCTTATGCATTTTATGCACATTTTCGCGTCTATGTTACACTTACACGACTTATATGAGTAATAAAAATTTAGGAAGTCAAATCATTATTTCGTATTATGCATTTTTTTTGTGTTCTAAAATACAAATTATAGCATCTTTTTGTATATATTTAACTTTATGTACGAAATTTACAAAATTTATACTTAAAAATGACTGTTATTTATGAAGTACAAATAGTCTTGTGATTATTTACAATGCTTTTATAAAAAATCTTCTTATTCTTACACTTCTATTTACGCATTTATTTCTTCGCGATTGATTACATTGCAGATATTTGTTCTTTTTTTTTTTTTTGGATTTTTTATGCCTTTTCTAAAAAAGTGAATTAAATTATGCAAGTGGAATCAATGTCCATAGAATTACCTGTTACAAAAATGGATTGTGTTTGTCTGTCTATTTGTTTTTGCTTAATTATTTTTCTGTTGGAGAAATAAATATCCAGAGGTTTCTTGAAGAATAGCAAGACATAAATGTTTGGCTGAAAACAATAATTTTAGAACAAAAAATAATAATAATTACGAAATGGATAACATCTTTGCTCAGTCACAACCCTCTTAAACGTATTTTTTATGCTATATATGATTTCTATATCTTTTCTAGTTACTTTAGTGTGAGCAAACCTTTTTACATACCTTTTCGTATTGTAAATGGTAACATCTTTTGAATTTTAACTACTTTTCCCCCCTATACCTGGAAGCTTTACTTTTCCTTTTGTTTTATTTTTCGCTTTTTTTACTTTATTAATTTTTATTATCCTAGTTCTTAATCAATTTTTTTTTTCACACATTTAACTAATTTGCCGCCTATTTTTTTAATTATTTTATGAAAAATTGATTTTTTTTTTTTTTGAATTGATAAAATTCATTCGTGAAACCGTTGTACAATTAAACGCAATTTTTTAGTACTTTTTTTGTCGCTTTTTTATTCAAATATATAAAGGAGAAAATGAGGGTTTACTTTTTTCAAAAGGTTTGAAATTGTCTTTTGGCAAAATCTTGGATATAAATTCATTGAGCTGCTATTGAAAAGATAATTTTTTAGATCTTGTAAATTTAGTTGAAAATTAAAAATTTTCTTATTTAGGCAATTTAAAATTAAATTTAGAGGGGAAGTAGTATTAAATAATAATGTAATAGTAAAATCCACGATTAAAAGGAATTAGTCAATTTGAAGGAACGGAGGTAGCATCTAAATTTTCTTTCCTATAAAATTATCTAGATTTTGAGAGATAGGTGCTGTTTATCGTATAGCTGTCGATTTTGTATTCTTTGAGCTAGTTCAGATTTAGAATTGATTTTATTTAAAAAAAAGTAGTTACCTTAATTTAAGCATTCATTGGTTAAATTCATTAACTTTTAAAAATATTCGGAAATCAATTAGTTGTTAAAGCAATTTATGCATTTTTATGTATTAAAAATGGCATATATTAAAACAATTTCAAACAATCTAAGAGAAATCGTATTAAAACGCGATGTCTGCTGGCTAATTAGTAGGGTCACACAATATGGTGATGTCCCCGAAAAAGTTAAAAGCCATGAACCCATGAAAATCGCATTAATTGGATTCATATAATCTGCATAAAATTTGAGAGTGGTTATAGCGTGAAAAAGTCATTTAGGGGGTTAAAAACAAAAAAAAAAAAAAAACCATATTTAAAAAGCCGCAGAGAATACCCACCAAATAAGTGGTGGAAAGTAATAATTTGAACATTGTTTTTAATGTTCGCTCTCCCTAAAAAGCCATTTTAATCGCTGTCAACAATAATAAATTTGTTAATTATAATTAAGACCACAAAACCCTAAGCGTGCTATTATGAAAAAATAATTTGCTGTAGTAAATTCATTTTTATCAATCAAATATATTTAGTAAAAATGTGTGAATATCGTTAAAAAGGAAAGGAAAGGGCATTTTCAATAGCAGCTGTTCAGCTCATTTAGAATTTTATCGATGTATTTTGGAAAGCATTAATGGGCCTTGATTTACACTTCTAAAAAAAACAGCGTAGCGCTTATTCAATCAATTGCATTTTTCTTTGTATTCTTTAAATGTTTTTTTATGATTTTTGATTTTTAGATTTTATGCTTTTGGGTTTTGTTTTTTTGTTTTTTTTTGTTTTTTTTCTTTTATTTAGTGTGTGTAGGCATAGAAGTTTATGCGAAGACAAAACACGACCAGTGATTGGAAGACTCTCGATTTTAAATCAGGGTCATGCCATAATGTTCAAACATTTTACAAATATTCAAAATAAAAGTAAAGATTTTCGTTCTTTTTATACGCCTTACTACTAAATTGTTTTGGGTTTTTTTGTTTTGCAGTTATTAGCTATTCGTTTGTTTTTTTGTTTTTTTAATTTTATTTTGTTTCATTGAAACAATAGGAAATAAAATTGTAATAAAAAATTAGAATTTATTGCTGGGTGGAAAGAAACCATTTCCTTTTGTTAATTTTTATTTCTCACATTTAGGATGATTTTTTATACAGTTTTTACAAAAAGAGTATATTGCTGATAATTTTTAAAGTGAGGTGAAATAATGTTGTGGTTTTTGGTGTACGGTAGAAAGTTCTATTACACATAATTAATTTAGTGAGACGATTTGGTTTTTTTTTTTTGTTTTAGCTAGATACATTCGTTGTAATCGTTTTTAGCTATTTTCTCATTTTTTGTAATTTAGCTTTCACTAATTGTTGTGTATGCACTAACGATAGGTTTATACCAGCGAAGATATCTCCCATAAAAATGTCCCTTAAAACTAAAGATTTTCACTCTTTTCTTACTTTCGTAGAATTTATTCGCCCTATCAACTTTATCTCGTTTACCTCGTTTTTAATAATTTGTATAATACACTAATGGCTAGAATTTTACCATCTTATCTCCTATGGTGTAATAGTGACTAATTTGCTTTTTTTTTTTTTTGTCTTAGCGAAGTAAAGAAACAATTTAGTCACGATGTTAACTTCGAGCAGTTGTTTAATCTAATTTATTTCAGCTAATAAGTTTTTTATTTATTTTTATTTTTTTTTTTGTTTTTATAGAAAATGTCTACAGTAATACTGAATTGTGTTTTTCTTTTTTTTTTCGTTATGTACAAGACTATAATTACAAAATATTTTTTTGTTGATAAATTCTCTAAATATCCTTCCTTCCTATGCATAATATTTATAGTAGTGGTAGTAAAATATTAAAAATTTATTTACAAATTGTTGTAGTTTTTCACCGCATATAAATATTTTTTGTTCTTTTTTTTTTTTTTTTGGTTTTTCTTGTCACGTATTTCAATAGAAAATCTATGATGTATTTTTGTGAAAAACTAATTAAAGTTATTTGTTTCTGCATCGAATGTTGTTTAAATGAAAAACAGCTTCATCTATTTCTTTTCTCTTTTTTTTTTTGTATTCCAGTTTAAACTTATATGCCTGCATTTCATATATTTTTTACAATGGTATTGTGCATGTTTTTATACATGTTTTAATTACTTCTAAATGTTTTCGGGCAGTATTCATGTTCTTTTGTTTTTTTTTTAATTTTTTTTTAATTTTTTATATTTAATTAATTACTTACAAACTTATTCGATATTAAATATAAATGAATTTACGCTTTTTGTTTTGTTTTAGCCTACTTAAGTGTGAATCCCACCTTTAGTTTACTTTTTACGTGTTTTTGTTGCTTTTAAATAATTTTACACCTAGTGAATTTTTCGTCTTAATTATTTAATGATTTTTTTGGAAACTGTAAAAAGAGTTCATTTTTATGATAGAGCTCTTTTTACTAACGAAATGAAATCCATGATTTTATTTTCTTTGGTATCTATTTTTTATTTAGTTTTTTCGCTTTTGTAAAAATACTCATTTTGTTTTTTTTTAATTAAACATAAGAGGATGATGTTTTATTAATTTCACCAATGTAATACATTTCTTGATTTTTTTTTTTTTTTGCAATATTAATCTAAAAACACAACCAATGAGAGCTTATGGAATTTTTTGTATTTTTTTTTTTAATTTTTGTTATTTAAATTTATACTTTATTTATTCATCGAGAATTAGATCTTCTTGTTTTCGTCGTGATTGTCTAAAAAAGCAAAATATTAAGAGAAGTACGTTGTTTTTCTTAATTTTTCTTGAGAAATATTGAATGTAATGTGCTGTGAAGTATTATTTATTATCAGTTTTCTTAAAAATGGAAGGAAAACATATGGTAAATTTTACCCAAAATGATAAAAGGTTTAATTAAGAAAATTATAAAAGGAATAGTAGGACAGATGTTTCTTCAATTAATTTTGTGATCTGAACTTTACACTAAATATAACCATAGATGATTTTAGCTTAATTTTAAATAGTACTAAGATAATAAAAACTAATAAAAAATAATTACTGAAATTTTCTTGCTCGAGAAGATTGTTCATATAGTCGAATTTAAAATTATTTCCGTTTTGAAAACAGGCCTGGAATAATTCTGATAAAATTGTTTTAAATAGAAAATTAAAAGAGAAACATTTTAAATTAAATTCCAATTGAAAGTAAATTGAAATTTGAAAACCCAATTTGTTGAGAATAAAATTATGTGGGCTTATTACGAGTATCATTTTTCAGTTGAAACGAAAGCCAAGACACTAAACTGTGTTGGATTTTGAGCTTTGAGAATGTATCTTCGTTTTTTGATTTGAATAGAAAACGATATTCGCAATATACCCTATATTTGAAACAGAAATAATAGACGATTATATCGAATACTTGTTTGATATGCGTTTGTAGACTGTAGATTTTTCGTTTCTAGACTGTTTTATTAGTAAAATTGGATCAGTAAAGGACTAAAATACAAACAAAATATATTTAAAGGTTTTTTAGGTTAAGATTAAAGAAGGATTGGAAAACGTTTTGAAAAAAAACAAAAAACGGTTGAGTAAAATTTATAAATGTTTTCCTTCCATTCTATACTATTACATTTTGCACTAAAATATGTACTATCGTGCATTTACCTCCAGAAGTGATAAGGCTGATCAAGTACGTATTTAATGTTTTGTTTGTGAATTGTCTTTTTCGTTTCGTAGAATCTCTTGCAAATGCAGAAATAATGAGACCTCATTATGGAATTTAACTAAAAAGAGACGTGTAACTACGATATAATTAAATATTTACAATTGTTATATCACAAAAATTACACTTATGGTTACACTTTTTACATTCTTCATTTCGTCTATACACAATTTTGCTCAAAAAAATGATAAATTTATTAAAAAATTAAATAAATAAAAATACGAAAATATGAGATTATCCAAACGGAAAGGACTCATATCTCCAAAATGTTCATTGTTTCATCCATCCTAAGCTCAAAAATACTTCGATTAAAGGTTTCTTGACACGTTTCTTGTGTTGATTTTTTTTTTTAGCGTGTTATTCAATTCTAAATGTTTGGCGCCTTATCTACATTTGTTGGAGTAAATAGTGTTTGTTTTTGTTTCTTCGATTAATTTCACTTATAGTACATCACTCAATGTTCAGTAATATGCTTACGCGCGTTTTCTTTCAGACAATTTATTTATTTTATTCGTCCATATATGAATTTTATTTTTAAAAAAATTTCAATTTTATTCCCACGATAATTATTCCTGCTGGACTGTATATGTTAACTTTTCGTACTTTAAAAGACTTTTTGTTTAAGGTTTTTCGTTTTATCAAAAAGTTGTTTTTTTTTTTTTATTCGATATAATTGATTAGTCGTTTAGCTGTTTAATTGAGTGTTTTAGTTAATTTGTTATTTTTCTTCGTTTTTTTTTAAAGGGGTTTTTAGATTTTTTTTTGTGAGCTTCATGTTCGATTGGTTGCGCAACAAACAAAAGGGAATTGAAAATAATAATAAAAGGAGTTTGAGAATCGATAGAGGTTTTCGTTTTTGTTTTTTTTGTTTTTTCCGGATAAGAAGAAAATTAAATGCCCTTTATCTTGCCACTGAGTTCAAAGTTTACTCGACTAGAGGAAGCAATAACTTTAAATTAAAGAAAAAGTTTTGGGGTTCGTTGAGTGAGCTTATTAGGACTTCGATCCTATTGTACTTTAGATGAGTGCAAGAAAAAAAAAAAAGAATCTTTGATTCGATTATCCTGGGGCAAGAGCAGTATCTGCAAATGCGGCAGTCTAAATTAACACTATTGAAAACGATTTTTCTAATTAAAAATTCAATTAGTGCCCTGAACTTCTGGCCGGTTAGCCAGCTGGCTTTTGAATCTAGGGTATTGGAAGTATCTGGTGGGGTGATAGTGGTGAAGCTCTGCAGTGAATTTTCTGTCAAATTGAATTCAACAAATTGAAAATTCATTTGAGATTGAATCGAAAGACGAGAAAACGAGTAATCTGTTTAGCATGTGCACAGATACGTGAGTTTATAGAAAATTCCGAATATTCTATCTCCGGCCAATTCCACTAATTTACCATGATGGGTCTAATTAATTTTGAAGGAATTAAACTTAGAAAGGAGCTTGTTTTCTTCCTCTTAATGGTTCAACGAATATTGTTTTTGTTATTCGGTGCGGGATGACAATTGGTTTTAGTTTGGTGTATATGAAAGGTTCGACGTAGGTGTCCAGGGAAAAATCTGTTCATGACATGTGCAACTTACCGGAAATTGAAAATTGCTTTAGTAAGGTCAAGAGAGACAAAGGGGGAACTAGGACGACAGAAATCGTTTCGCTCTGCCCTTTTAGTGACCTTTTTTCCCTTTCACCAGATAACGTGTTAGGGGACTATGGGTATTTGTTCGAATTCATGTGTGTTGGATATATGAACCATACCTTAAGCCCGCATCCTTCAAAGGAGTATAAATCATTTTGAAGAAAATGTATATATATAAACTATATGAAATACGTAAGAGCGCAAGGAGTATTATAGCAGAATATTTTATATAGGTATATTTATTTTTGAACTAGAGATGACGGTCTTAATACTCCGTTTTCCTTCTTTGATAGGGCATTTTATCCCTGAAACGTCCGTCGAACCCAATTCGACATGCATAGGTAGGGTGTGTGGCAACTTATTTTCTTTACCACCAAATGTGAACTTCTTCTTAGCTCTCTCTGAATTTTCGGGTTGAATGAATCTGTCAACAGCGATTTCATGGTAAATGCGATTACACCCCACAATCTTTCGATTTTCCTTACTCCCCCGAACACCACAAATTTTATCACAAACTTTATATATAAATTTTACTTCTTCCAACATTCTTTTTTTTTTTCTTCTTTTCAACATCTTCGTCAACTCTTGAGATCATGAAGGAAAAGAAAAAATTGTAAAAATTGTACGCTTCAACCATGGGACTGAATTAATGCGAAAAATATGTCTTGAATGAGATTTCCGCTTTGGCGGGACTTAATAATTTGCTTAAAAAAAGGCGTTTTTCTCGCTGTGATACATCAAATATCATTTTAACGAGGGGAATATTTGAAGTAATTGGATTACTGCACAATTTTTTATTAAATTTAAATATATTTTAGGCCTATCTTGGTTTTGTGTATATACTTTTTTTTTTAAACCGATTAGAGTCAATCGACAAACATTATGATGTTTTTTAAGTCTTCTTCATCGAAAATAAAGCGAATTGAATCCTACTATTTTACTATAAAGGAATATTAAAATTCCCTTTTTTATATTGAGAAAACTATTTAGGAAAATTTTTAAAAAAAAAGAGGACACATTTCCTCTTATGTTATATAATTGTTTTTAATTGGTTTTAATTTTAACGATGTATAATAGCAGTTAATGAGTTTTGAATTAATTTGAATTTCAATATTTTAGCTTATAAAACGTTTTATGTATTTAATGATCGGTACGTTTTATCTAATTTTATTCTTTTGTCCCATTTCATATCTCTAATAGTACTAACATTTTAGTATCAACATTTTTCGCGTTTTGGGAATTGAAACCGTTTTGAAGTAAAAAATTTAGATTTCAATTAAAATTTTGAGTTTAGTTGAAGGTTGTTTTAGTAGAATTTTTCCTTAAGTTTACAAATATAAAAATTAAGGGAGATTCCTTTAAAAATCAAAAAATTTAAATGTTATAAGAATAACAACATAAAATATTATAAACTATAAAATATTTAAAGTACTTGATAAACTGATAAAATATATTTTCGAGTTGGGACGGTAATTGTTCGCAGAAAATATTTCTTTTCAGCTTTCATATTTATTTTTGTGGAAAATCATTTCTGTAAGCATAAGGCTTTAAAAGATTATAATTTTTAGAATATATACCAAAAATAGAATAGACCATTCTACCTGTATATGAAATTAATAAAGAAATATAAGATGAACTCAGTGGCATGGTAAATTAAAAATTAAGGGGTAGAATGTGAACAAAAATAAATAAAAGAGCCCAAATTTTGCAAACAATGATGGAGTGTAAATGTATTTGTTAAAATAAACTTATCAGTTAATTTTTCATTAACAATAATTTTGATTACACACTGTTTTAAATATGGTGCTAACTATTTATTGTAAAATATCTTTTTGTTCCTTGTGTAAAAAAGTAAAAAAAGTTGTATTTAGTTTATGTTATTTAAATTCTTTTAAAAAACATTTTCGCCGTTTTTTTTTTTTTTGTTTTTCTTTTAATATTATTCATATTTAATTCTATTTTTGTTTATTAATAAATGGATTTAATAATTACCTCTCCTCTTCACAGTCTTGTCCGATTGCAGTTTTTATACACGCGTATGCAGTTGCCACATGTCCATTTATAATTTGCATTAACTTGTTTTTGTTTTTATTGGTTAAAAAATGCTAGTAAGCAATTATATCCTTACCACTATCCTTTTCAATTGTTTTGGTTTGTATTATACATTAATCGTTTTAATTAATTCCACCTTTCATTTCCTGTAATTATCCAAATTTCGCGTTTATATCGAAATTACATTGGTTAAAAAAATGTTTTATTATATTTTACGTTTTTCAAAATGTGTTGTATGTTTAAAAACCGTTTCTCTGCCCCCACCAAAGTAGTAATTAATCACGTAAATGCTTATAAATAATAGAAATGAATTACTTAAGCGATATCATCTCTCACAATGTTAGTTAATCTCGTCCATCACTTTTGAAATGTCTTCTTTTTCTCACCTACTTTATATATGTTTTATATGTATTTAATGTTTTCTTTTATAAAAAATTTACATTCGAAATATTTTACAGTGCTTAAATTTGTTCAAGCTTTTTATTTTTTATTTAATAATATTTATTAATAATTCGTTTTTGCGAGTGGTTGTATTTTAAACATATAAAAATGCATTTGTTTTGTGTCTTTTTTTAAAAAAAACTCATTTATCAATATTTTGCAAATTTTATTGTTCTTGATATAAAAAAAGAAAAAAAAAAATATATATATATATATACGTTGCATATTTGTTTTCCTAACTAAATTGTGATAATTAATTTCGAATGGAGCTTTCTTTTATTTCCTTATTCGCGGTTTCACCTTTTTCGTTATTTAATTGATTACTCTTGATTTTTTTTTTGTATTTCTAACGCATTCCTTCCTTTTTTTACAAAACAAAAAAAAATTGTTTATCTAAGAAAGCAGGAAAATGTTAAATGAAAGTTTTAATTAAATCAATCAAAGCTGAAGGTTGTGGAGAATTATTTTGAAAAAACATACTTGGTATAAAATTATCTATTTTTTAATCATTACTTTGTGTTTGCTGCAGACGATGTATGATTAGAAAAATTTCAATATATGTATGTTTTTGAAGATAGATATTGTATACTGTGGGTATATTATGAGTATAAGGTAAAAAACCTTTGCAATAATTAATAACATTTTAAATCAATCCCAATCCCTGAAGGAGTTGAATTGTAAGGTCATCCCATAAATAATGCTATATAAATGATAACTGCTACATTAATCTATACCAGAAATGTGTTGCAATCGACTTATAAAGAAATATAAATTTATTTTTTTTTAAGATTACTTTAAAATAATCTTAAAAAAAAGGGGGTAAAAGTGCAACTATTTTTCAGTTCCACAAATCATCATATTTGGCGCATTCAGGTGCAGTGAATGAAAAATGTTTAAGGTGCTAAAAAAAGGGGGAGTTCGAAAATAGAATGTCGCCATGCATTTATACCTTATATGAATTCATCGTAATGAAGGCGAGATTAAAGTTCATGGAAATGATGGAAAATTAATTTGCTGACAATAACGCATATGCGCTTTATATTGAGGATGTTGCTTTCTGAAACTGTGTCTTTTGGTTGCGAAACAACCATGAATGTGTTGTTCCAGGACAAGCACGCATTTTGGTTATAAGTAAAAGACATTTGGAAGCGTCTAATTCAAGATACATTGTATAAAAATTCGTTTCTCTTCAAAAATCATCAGAATGATTACGATACATCAAAAGTTCTTCTTCAAAGGGAGTTTCTTACCATGTTATATAAAATATTTTTGCTGTTTTTTAAAATTAGTATAACTAGTATCCTTTTTACATATTCTCTTATGAAAGTATTTTAAGAATACTATTTCATTCTGCATAATAAAAGGGAAAAGCAAAATTCAAACCTGTATGTCTTAAATCTTATCATATCCACCTGTACTTGAAGTAAATAAGAGATTTTAAAAATTGTTTTAGTAGATGATAAGTAATGGTAAAAATATCGATGATTAGATGATAATTTTTATTTTAATTAGAAAAGAATTGCAAAACAACCATAATATATGGGATGACCTTATTATATACATACATATGTACCCGCCTGGAAAGTAAGAAAAAGTATCCAGCACTCAAGCCGTAATAAAATGTTAATTTATAAAAATTATTTGATAAAAAAGTTAAGCATTTCGTGTTGGGAAAGAGTTTATTAAAAATTAGTGAAGATAATAAATAGGGGGTAAAGTTAAAAAAAGCAACCGGAGAAAATAGCTCTTAAAAGTGCATAGAAGTAAACGATGTATGATGGGCGATTGATAAAAAATATTTGATGTTTTTCAATCGTATAGTAAACGATGCATGAATCCTTTTCTGGTGGTGACGTGAAGCTTGGAATAGGTCTCAAACCTAAACCATGTTTAAGAAGAAATTACGAATAAGTGAGCAAGTGAAGTTGCATAAGGTTCTTTGGAAGCCTGCATTTTCATTTTTGATAGCAATAATACTCTGCATTTGAGAGTATTATGCTTTATTATTTGCATTTCTACACTTTATCGGCGATAGGAGAAAATTAGTAATAATTTAAGATAGTATTTAGTCAGTTTTTGTTTAAAGATTATGTTTAGCACTCTACCTCCACAAGTAAAGTATTCATAAAAAATTTTAATCTAACATAAAACTAAAAACTAGTGATGGAAAATGAAAATTAAGTGTTTTGAAAATTATAAGTTAATAATATAAAATATAATAAAACAGTTCCGCAAATATCATCTTCATACTTCGTTAGTATGAATGGTATAATTTTTTTTGTTTTTCTTTTTTATAAAAATAGTCATAAAAATTGATTCTCTTTTTACCCTTGTGTTTTCGATTTTTATTTTTTATTATTATTATTATTTTTTTTTTTCATCAAAAATGGTTTTTTTTCAAGTATCACTACTTTAACAAATGAATAAAGAAAATAACTCAGTATCAATTTATAGACAACATGAATTAACAAACAAATGACTTCGAGTCTATTATTTTCGTTTTACTAGAAATTTTCACATATAATATAACGTTTCCTTTCATCAACAACACTCCACAATATCAATCATTCCTATATTTTTTGTTGCTGAACGATTAATCAGTCGGTCAACTTATTTAAATTAATTTTTAAGTCTATAATTTTAGGGAATGCCACACTCACACAAATTGTTTTATTATCGCTTTACTTTGAGTTTTAATGTATTTATTTTTTTTGTATTAAAAAAGGAATGTTGCTGGTATAACACCAGCCAACATAATCATCCTTCACTCCTATATTATTGCCTAAGATTACAATAAAACCATGTTTTTCTTTTATTTAGTTTTAAAAACGTCTAAAATGTCTTTTTCATCGTTCGATTTGTTTGTTATCTATATGCAGTTTTGAATGGAATTTTTGTATTTTGTATTGATGTGAACGCATTTTCTTTTTCAGTGTTTTAAAAACATGTAATTTATTTTGTGTTGTTATTTAATCTGTTTCTTTTTTTGTGGCTGCTTTTTATATGGTTTCATATAATTTTTTTAGCTTCGACTTTTATTATCCATTATCGTCGTCGCTTGCTTCGAACAGGGTTCGTAGCCAGACTTGGAACATGTTCCAGTATCCGGCTGCGAACCCGGCTGGTCGCTATACATCCTCACTGCCCATTTTAAGTAATTCGTATTTCTTCTTTGCTATTTTTGAATATAAAATATCTATTGGTTGTGCTGTATCATATAAACTAGGTGCACGTAAGATAATTAATGCTGTACCTACTACACAAGCTATTGTAAAAATCCATAAAAATAAACGATCCAATACCATTGCTATGTACTTCCAGTCCTCTTCCACCTGTAAAGATAGTGAAAAGAAAAGAAAGAAAATTTTTTATTTAATATATTTTATGATGTTCGACAGGCCGGTGACAATGTCTTACTTGCTAAATAAATCACCCCACAAAATACTTTAGCCCCTCACAGTGTTTACCCATACAAAACACTCTCAACGGAGGGCGAATTTGATAAAGTTATATCAATACGAGCTCCTTCAGGGCTATTGATTAGGTCATTAGGATTTGAGTAGCCTTGGAACGAGGTGCTCGAGGGTTTCTGGTCAATCCTCCATACCCCGGTAAGTGATTTAAAGTGCCCTCTTGGGAATGCGCAGATCGACTTATGACCATCCTAACACTCGGCTAGGGTATTTTAGATAAGTCAGAATGAATATCAAAACCACGAGCCTTAAATTTGGTTTATTAAGGTGCCAATAAATAAAATATAGTAGCTAATAAGTAGCCCATAAAGAAAAATTTACGATTATAAGAGATCAAAAATATTAGAATTGAATGTGATATTACATAAATAAAAACCATGACTAAATCACAATGCTATTTGAAAAAAAGGAAAAAGGGGTCATCTACTATTAATTTCTTATTAATGGTATACAAATCAGTGGTTGCCCAAAGCTGAATATTGAAGTTAACAACATTTTTGATTTAATTAATATAGTTAAGAAAGCCATTTCACCCATTCATTCAGTCGATATTTAGAGATATTCAAAACTTTTAAAATTACATGGATATTCAGTACTAAATTGAAGTTTATTTTAAATTTTTACATAAGTATTTTTTGAATGAAAATTTTAACTTTCCCCAAAATACATGTGTATGAATTTCAAAATTATTTTCATTTTGTGTTGTAGCTATAAAAATTGATTTCAGAAAATGAAAAATTGTTATACAAGTTACAACAATTAATTGTTACTACAAAAACACATGTCAGAAGCAGTCGTTTCTTGGAAAAAACTAATTAATTTCTGTAAATTGTTGGGGTGTAGATTACCTCATTTATAATTTATCTTATGGAAATAAATGAGAGGACATATTCAATTTATTAGGTTATTTATAACTTCTACTTTTATTTCGAAATCTATGTTTACGACTGAGCGATCTTCGAGGAGTATAGTAATGATTTTGATTTCTAAGCACAAGCCATAACTTTATTATCGCCATTTTTTCTTCCCTATAAAGATACTCACTTCGCTTCATAAAGTTAAGATTATCTGAACGTTATTTCATTCTCTAGGAAATACATTTAAAAATGTTCGCACTTTGTTTTATATTTGCTCAATCCTTGTGTTAGCAGTGCACATTTTTATGACGTTATAAAATTTACTGCAAAAGGCATAAATTTTGCGAAAGTGTCGACTCATTATCTGGTAGTGGCCCTTAGAAAGGAGCATATTGCAATGTTTGTTGCATAACTGAAGCTAAGGGTGCAGTTACATTTATCCTCTTTTTTTTCAGTGAAAATAACCACTAGGTGAGAATAAAAAGCAAAAACTGAAATGTACGAGTATGCACCATTCAATTCAGTTGCCATTATCCATGAATTGTTGCTAAATTAATTACCCGAGAAGGGTCACACTAGTGCATAAAGTGTTTAATTGCAAATTGGTTGAACCCTAATTTCGGAGGCCGTTCAAATCAATTCCTCCGAAGGATTTCCAATAATTTCTACGGGATCCATGTCAGAAGCTGTAGGTTTTGGGAATTAGGTACATCCATTCCTCCAACTCCTCGAAGTTATTAAAGTCGTACAGGCTGTAGAAGCTGTAAAAGCTGTAGAACCCGTGGAGGCCGGAAGTCAAGTGGGGCAGAACTGTGACAATGATGGCCAGTTATTGCACCACATTATCCACAGCAGTTGTTCGACAAAAAGAAGATTTCTGAGAAAGAGAGATCTTGACTTCGGATAATAAGGTCATTCCTTTTATCGGAGGAGGGATAGAAGGGCTAAGGGAGTGTGTATTTTATATATATATATGTATATACCCCAGGGCGCCTATCAGATTAACTGCTGGATGAGGGTTTGACAATCGAGCTAGTCAGTCAGAAGGAGCCTTTTCAAAAGGACATCTCACTGACTTTCGGGCATTCGTTTAATGAGTTAAGAAAGGGTTGCGAACGCGGTAAAAGGGATACAATTCGAGTTTTACTAGAGTTAGTATGTGGCTCAAACATAAATGCCGGCAGATACAACAACCCTTATGCGGGAATGAAAACTGGGCATAGTATCAGGAAAAAAAGGACATCAATTGGAAATATATCCTTGTAATTTTCGTGTTCAAATTCCAACCACTTGATTGTTGGTGAAAATGAATTCAATGAAGAGATAAATCGGTTGGATAAATCGCCGGACAGCGAATTCATCTTCGTCTTACATTTTCACGGCAATGAAGGTATTAGTCCCGGAGTATGAGGGATTCGGCAGGAGAGCCCTGTGGGAAAATCTATTTATAGGTGGAGAAATAAACCTCCCTAGTAAGCAGGGAAAAGGCGTAGAATGTCCCGAAAATTTAACAATGGTTGCGGTGATTAGGACTCTTCCCATGTATGCACAACATATATGTATATATGTATATAATTGGATATATTTGCAAGCCAGCCAGAAATATTAAAGGCATCGGGAGAATGTAGGAGAGTATAACCATTTCGAATATATGTGCAGCCGTGCGTATGAATTTTGGGCTTAGAATATTCCTGGTTATAGCGTCCAAATAATGCAATAGATCATCAGAAAATTACCATGGTATCACCGGACGAATTTCAATAGGTGCGAAATCACGAAAATTTCCCAAATTAGAGGAAATGAATTATTAATTAAGACTACCTGTCCCAAATATTTTACGTTATTGGGTGAACAGGGTTCAATATCGGTCCGAAAAAAAGTTGAACTGAGGACGACACGATTTGGAGTTGTTGAGGTTACTCTGGGGATGAGTACGGTCATTGAGATTAAATTAAAAGATGGTCAGACAAGAATTCAATACAGCAAATGAAAATTTTACCATAAAAACTGGAAAAGGTAGATAAAAATTGGCAATGACATCTCTTAATTAATTGATAGAGAACCTTTTAGGTCTGATTAAAGGCAATATCATTTATTAAATAATATCTAGATTATTGAATTTGACAGCAAACAGCCTCAAAATAGTTTCTAAAATATTCAAATATCTACATTTACTTGGACAGTCGCTAAAACTTAGCTTTTAGCTGGGCTGCTAACTTTAAATCCATCTGATGAAATTAGAATAGCAATTTGCTTGAAGTATCTATCAGACTTGTAAATAATTAATTACATTAACAATTATTACTCTTATCATTATCATTACTTGTAATGAAATTTCTTTTTAATTACCATTACCATTACATCAATGATAATTCAGGTTTAATTATTTTATTGTAATCACTTACTAGTGAAGTTTTTTTTTCAATTTAGCGTAACGTAATTAAAATTATCTATGTCAATAATTTTGATAAGAATAAAAAAATTTGCTTAAAATAGGAATAAGTTGGAGATGAAGCAGTAATCATTGAACGTAACACTTCTTATGAAGCTGTAAAGTAAAATATTGACTTAATATTTTAAAAAGAAAATACGAAAATAGACAGTGGTGTGCTACTGGTGTTCACTGCTGTATTTTAAATAAACAGATTTTTGAGATGGAGTTTGAAGTGTTCATTTTTCTTTGATCCCTTCTCTGTGTTTGCATTTATCTTATTAGTTTTAATCCTCTTCGGCACTGTAAATGATCATAACAGAGGGTAAAAAGGCGAGGATAAAGTGAAAGTTTTCCTCTAAAATACTTCCGTCTGTAGAATACCTTTTTATCCCTTTGGAAAAACCTTCTGCTCCTAGGCGCCTTAATTCTCTTCAAGTTATGCAAGGCGAAATGGACGGGTAAAGAAAGTTTTTTTTTTTTTTTCATATCTTCTCTATAGCGTAATGAAATATGAAGCAAGCGAACCGAGGAGCTATTTTGCTATTTTGTGCACTTGTTTGCCTGTTAAAATAGAAAATACGAAAAAAATTTACAGAAGTGTCCAGGCAGATGCAAATTTTTTTTGTTTCATTTTTGTGTTGTTATGTTGTGATACTGTTGCCACTGGGCTGCACTCGTTTCTGTGGACGGTCTGCACAAAAAATAAAAATGAAAATAAAAAAAAAAAATATTTTTTGTACACCCTGCAGTGAGTGAAAGATTGTGTTGTCTTAACGAGAAAAGAATCTGAGGGTGATGGGAATGAATGAGGGGGTGGAAAGTGTCCTAACTATGCAGATGGAGATCCACACTTCATGAATAAGCCCGCTTTAGCCGATTTTCTAGAATGTGAAGGACTATCGGTGTCCTGGTCCAACCTGATGATGATGCAGCATCCAGCATCTGTTGAATCTGCGCCTATTTTCGTTTATGTTCGCTTCCTGGGGATAGTATGCTGATGATGTTGGGGTGTTGCACCCATCGGTCTAGCACTGTATTTATGATGCTACAAGTGCACATCCGGGCCAGCTAAGCTTCATATATACATAAATGAAATGCCTCATCAAGCTCTTCATTTTTTTTTTTTTTTACACTTTTTATGCTTTATTTCGTCCCTTTTTTTGCGGTTGGGACTGTTTTAGCTGTAGGCCTTGATATTCTCTTCGATGGTGGTTATGCTGCACAGGCCGGTGAACTATGTTGGTACTAATGATATACTTTGCCTGTCAGAGACACACTCCGGGATTTTCTTTAAAACACCACGGAAGTGGCACTTTGAGAATAGCACAGCACCCCCGGGGATTATGCTGATTAAGTAATGAGAACTTGTTTAGGCAAGGAAGCCACGTCAAGGGGTCCTGTAATGTTATTACGATCATAGGGCACCTATTTTAACCAGCATAAAAAAAAGGAAGATACATTTAAGCCCGACTTTGCAAAAAAAAAAAAAAACCTGCAAAATCCCCTTGCAAGCATATAAGGCAATTTAGTTAAAAGGCCATTCTGTAACATAAACATACATATAGCATTCGCATACCCATATCATGTAGGACTTCATTATTATTCTATAATTTAAGAGGAGCCCCAAAAATAATGCTGATTTAGCAGCACTGCAGGGATCTCTGCCGGAGCCCCTCTATCATCCTTTGATATATGGCAAGCAATTTTTTCGGCGCTGATAAACAAATTGACGACTTAAGGAACATGGAAAACTTCTTTGCCCATTTAGAAGTCGTATGATGAGGACGAGAGGAAAAAAACAAAAGTAAATATATAAACATAGAGAAAAAGCATTTTTCTCGACGAGCGTGCACATTTAAACGTAGACACAGAAGGAGTAATGAAATAAAAGGAGGTCAACAGTCCTTTTCCCGTATCTAAACTTTTCCATCCTCCGCATAAAAATTGTACGCAAAATGCCCTCATAAAGATGGAGTTTTACGACAGTGCCATGCTAACTAGGAATGATGTGCCGGGGTGCAGACATGCCGTGATATTTATTAGAATGGAAAAAAAAAAACCTTATACTTTTCCATACGTATGGACTCATTCATGATGTACGAGAATGTTTGGGAAATGTAGAGCTATAAAATAATGCAATTTTCTTATGTGACTACCACCGCAAAATTACATTCAACGTAATTTAATTTAATTTTTATTATCAGCTATTTTTCAACTTCCAAGAATTTTAAAATCAAAAGTTTTTTAGTTTAGCAAAAAATACAGTCTCTAAAAGAAAAGCTTTACAAAGTTTTTTAAAGCTCTTTTATTGATATCTTAAGTTTCGCTTTTCTGCTTTTGGTACTATTTTCTGCTTTAAAATCTGCATTATGACTGCAATCAAAAAACTATTGGGGTATAACTTGAAAATAAGAGATTTACAACATATGGCATTATTTCTACTGTATTACTGTATCGCATCTGACCATACAGTGACTACTTTCATGTTTAATTTAAGTTATATGGTTTTAATTTAAGTTATATGGTTTTGGGTTAATTTGGCAAAGCGTAAAAAAGATAATTTTTCGAGCTACAAAAGAGCATACATGCCAAAAAGCAACTTTTGCGGGAAGCTTTGCATTTATTCTTTAATTGGAAAAAAAGTGCTGCTGAAGATCATCGATTGCTATCAGAAATGTACGATATTTCGATTAATATTTGCGAATTATCGTTTCGACTCTTTAAAAGTGGCAATTTGAACCAGAAGACAAGCAACGCCCAGGTGAAGTGAAAAAGTTCGAAGGTGAAGATTTGGAGACTTTAATTAGTGAAGACTCATGACAAATGCAAAATGACGTTACAGAATTTTTGGGCGGGATACAACCCAGCAATTTCCAAGCGCCTAATATCATTCTGATTCATTTAAAAGCAAGGAAATTGGGTGTCATATGAATTAAAGCCGGCGAACATCGAAAGCGATTGTCCATGTCTAAAATGCTGCTTAAGCGTCATAAAAGAAGCCGTTTTTGCATCGAATTATGACAACCCGTAACGCAAGAAATCGAAGTCCGGCAAACTAGGAACATCAATCCCAAAGTCGTATGCGCATGTCATCAAGGTAATGGTTTGCATTTCGTAGGATTAAAAGGGTGCCATCAATTATGAGCTGCTAAAATCTGGTGAAACTATTATGGGAGAGCTGTACATAAAACAACTGATTCGTTTGAAGAAGGCATTGTGGGAAAAATGGCCAGAATATGCGACCAGACATAATTCCATCCGTAATGACAGCTCTCGGCCTCTTATTACTACACCGGTTAAAACTATTTGGAAAATATTCGATGGGAAATTTTGTCCCAGCCGGCATATTAAACAGACCTTACCCCTTCGGGCTATTACTTGTTTAGATCGATGTACAATACTTTCACTGGAATGCGTTTCTCTTTAGTTGAATATATCAAAAATTGGCTTGATTCGTTCCTAGCTTCAAATATGTGCAGTTTTTTTTTGTCAAGGAATTCATAAATTGCTCGAAAAGTGGGGAAATGTTATACCTTCCGATGGACAATACTTCGAATAATATATTAATTTATTTAATTATTGAAATAAAACTATATTTTTGAAAAAAATCCCTTATTTTAAAGTTATACACCCAATAATTTTGGAAACTTTCAAATAAAGTATTGTAGTCAGTTCAAAATTATTTTGAAGTTATTTTTGTTTAAAAAACGGTCTGGTTTTAATTATATCTTTAATTTTTGTCGCATATAGTGAAAAGTTACTATTCGATATTGAAAAACAAAGACTATGGTATAACTTTGTATAATTTTAATGATTGGAATGATTCCTTAAAGTTTATTTTATAAATTTCACGGTGAGAACTTTTGATTGATATTTCAGCAGACTAGTTGGGAATAATAAAGAAGTAATAAATATTGCAAATATCATAGCCCAATAGTGCATACATGCAGAGAAGGTGAAATATAATGTGTTATTTTAAAATCACATAAATTTTAATAAATGAGTTAAGCTAAAAAATACCACCATAAAGAAGTTGGGAAGTACCCGAAAAACAAGTCTCCAAAAAACGTTAAGTCTATTGCAAAACTGATGCCAGTGATATCCGAAAAATCAATAAAATAAATCTTAATGCGTCCAATTTAACAAGAAACTGGAGAGTGTTCTGGCAGAATTTTCAAGTATTCTGGAAAGCTGCTGAAATCCATAAAAAGTGTACAGATTTCAATTTATTTCTGTGTTTCTAAAAGATCTATATCCAGAAACTTTTGTAATTTATGATTCGTAGTTTAATTTCCCTACCCAGAAAATTTATTAAAATTTTGTATACTTACGCTCTCGAATTTGTCCTTATTTTTAACGTGTTGCGCTATAAATCTAGAGCCTCCTATTGTCTTTTTCATTTCACTCATATATGGCTTATCGAATGTTGGACTAATATCGGCAGGACAGCAGGTAGGACTTATGTCACCATTACCCGATGGACTAAATAAATCATCATCGCCACCGGGTAATGGCAGTGCTGGCAGTGGGGGTTCTCCAAAACATGGGCCAACACCACCAGATGCAGCTACATCAAAACGTGATGGTGGTAAGGCTGAAAAGGTAAATATTGAAAAATGGGTTAAATTAATTTGTTAAAGTAAAAGAAAAATGTTAAATTCATTTTTTATAGAATTTTGTATATGGGGGCTTTTGGGTCATTGATTATGAATTCATACTGAGATTTTAAAAATTCAATTTCGTTAAAAATTTTTAATTGTATAAGATATTTACTGGATGTAAATAGAGAAGAGAGGTAATTTTTTTCTACATGTATAAATATTTAAAATCTCTATGGTATGTTGTCTGACTTGTAAAATAAAACTTATAAAAATTGATATTTTACTCTTACATGAAATATTTTAAGCACACAGTAAACGAAAAAAATTATTTGTTGATTTTATTTGTTTCTGCATGTTGTGTATATTAAATCTGAACGCGCTTATTTACATAATTAAATTGCCATTCCAACTGAATCATGCATAAGCAGCAATATCTATGTACATGATCTCCGTAAAGTTTTTCATTTCATTAATAAATTTACACCAATAGTGCATGATAATTGAACGCATTTAAGATTAATGTTTGTACATCAACCAATTAATAGCAGGCAGTTGACCCAATATTATTTTTTTTTATAATATTGTATAATCAAATTATCATACATAATTTATGTATAATATTTGGTAGAAATTATTAACCAAATTAATGTTATTATTTGAAAAAAATGTTGACGGAGTTTGTTTTTATTGTTTTCTTCCAGTGATGAGGAGAATTGGTCTTGTAGTCTTGTTGTTTTAGTCACGGTTTTGTTCTTACAATGTTATTCTTACGGTAGCAAAACCAAGACTTGCAAGACCGAATTAAAGATCAAGGACTATAAGAGTCTTGCAAATGAGGCTAAGACTTGATAGACGACACCAAGCCTAACTGTATTGATGCATGTCCAAAACTTAGTTTTAAAAGAAGCCAGCGAAGTATGTATTTTAAGTTATCATTTCAAAAGTATAAGATAAGATATAAGATTTAATTTAATTTAAGTATAAGTTATAAAATGTCAGAAAGTATTCTATATCTCTAAAAATTATGCCAAAAATGTTCTGGCACAACTTTTATAGCTAGAAAATACTTTAAAATGTAATATCCTGAAATTTTATAACTTATACTCAAACTAAATTGAATTTTATATCTTACCCTCTTTATAATTTTAGGATAATACACACCGGCTGCAGGGGACTGCCAGAAATAGCTTTTATCGTTCAGCAGGTAATGACGGAAAGGAAGGAAATGACGACTGAAAATACGTCACTGAGCCTATTTACTTAAACTACTGTTCGCCCAGTGGTCGAAATTCGACCCCAAATAACGTTTTGTTCCCGAAAAAAATAAAATAAAAATAAAAATATTCATGCCACCCAATTATTATTGAATAAATAAGATATTCAAGCATTCAATCGATAGGGAACGATTAGGAAATCGACGTCGAAATGCACGCTGCGCTAACACCACCGACCTATTATTAGTCTAAAAAATTGACACAATTATTCCACGCTCTTGCGGTGTATAGCGCACCATTGCTTGTCTGTTTGTATTCTGTAGCTGTGTAGTTCACAAATGTCAAATACGATTGACGTACGACGTCATTTGCAATAATTATAACATCTTCCCATAGAATGATTAATTTTGCGTCACCTTGTAAACTAGAACAATAGAGAGTAAACTAATAAACGCCTAACCAGCTACCGCTATAGCAATGAGTAAGTGCCAGATAAGTACATAAGACAAAGAATCTACGTACTCGTATATGTACTTTCTAGTTAGGATAAATGATCGCGTATATATGCGAACTATCGAAATATTTGAGCATTCCCGTTTTTCTTAAAAAATAGGCTACATATATGTAGTAGGCAATATAAAGCAAACTTATTTAAACTACCAGCTTGCTTCAAATTGATTTCAGTTATCTAAGTGAAACCATTCACAAGTTAAAAGTTTCTGATACTAAAAATTCTAATGAATTGAAATAGAAGTTCAAATTTTCTCAAAATGGACTATAGTTAAAATTATACAATACATACATACATATATTCTTTAATAGAATTTTATAATTATATAATTATGCTATTTTATTTTGAATAATATTATATATGTAGAATTTATTTAGTATTTAGAATTCAAGTTTTCATGTTTGCTGCTTCAACGAAATATGTACTTCAAACACATTGTTTTCTTAATTACATTTTAGCGTAATGCTTTCGGAAGCCTTATTTGAAAAGAAATCCAATTACCAACTTACCACCCAATCAAGTCAAAATATTATTTACAATCTCTAAACCTCAAAAATTCGACTTGATCGGAGGGGTAGTTTTAATGCAAACATTGTAGCCTGGAAATTAAAACTCACAAACAATACAAACAATTAAAATTTGCTTGTACCTACACTGCTCTTAATAATTATCGATTTATGTTCAATAGAATATCCCACTGCAGCGGACAATCCATCAAAAGTATTCGTTCGGATTCCATAGTGGTAATAATTCATTTAATGATCAATAATATGATAATGTCCGGAAGATGGATAACCAAGTTCTTGACTTTCAATTATATAATTAGTCGTACAAATGGAAAATCGAAAACTAAAACTATTTTAATGGAAATTTCTGAATAGAATGGAATTTCATTTTAGCAATCATTTTGACCGCGTTTCCTACTAAATTCGGTATGTATAAAATGTCCAATGTAAAAACATCCTCGAACAACTTCAGCATAACTTTACCAATTTTCATATAAACTTTCCGGCAATAATTCAATGAAACTCTATTAATCTCTGCTGTCTGTTGAACTAGATATTCCCCCGCTCTTTAGCCTTTAGAATTCCGATTTGAAAAATTGGAAAGTTTCCATTTAAGAAAATGACTCGTTTTTGGACGGATGGTATTTAAGTATGTACGTTTTGGCAAATAGTTTAGACTGATGTGTGTTATTTTATATATATTTTTGTGTAAAGTCATTCATCCATACTAACCGTATAGGGTTTGGAGTTAAGGGTTCAGTTAAACTTACCAGGAATACCATAATCGCCACTAAACCGCTTAGTGTCGTAATTTACAAATTTGTCCACGTCCGGCGGTACGTAAAACACATCTGTTAGCACTTCAGGTGGTTGCTCTTCCTCTTCAGAATCATCCTTCTGTGGTCTTTCAATACATAGGAGTTTTGGTAAAATGTGTATAAATACCCGTTGCACCCATGGAGACATCTTGTGCGTTACCGGTGACCTGAAAAAAAAAATATTGTTCATTTATGTTTTACATTTTTCGAGAATGGTTTGTCTTATATTTGTTTTGTTGCCTTTCATGTATTTTGTTTTAAGTAAAATTTATTGCTTAACCGTAGTAGAATTGTAGAGGAAGGAAGAGGATTTTGTTTGCTATATTTCCCCAGTTTATTTCACTCAAACAAACCATACAAAGTTTTTGAATTAAAACTTTTGGGAAGTACAACAGATGCACTGTGGGCTTCTTGCATTGGTATACTAATGAATTTTTAACGAACATTTTCAGTGCAGTGTTATGTTGTGTACATGATTATGACCAATGCGAACAAAGTTTTAAGGTGAAATGTAAAATTTGGGTCATTCCTTAAGAAATCATCAAATACGAGAAACATTTCTAACATCTACAGTATTCTGGTTTAGAATATATTTTAGAGAAATGTTATTTTTTTAATGTAGAGTATACATCATATTCATTTTCAGGAACATTGATTTTGCCCCAAAGACATTCTTATAAATGTGTGATTTTATAATTTTATTTTGATACATTGCCAACCTTTTTTTATTAAAGTTGCAACGTTTTTTTTTAAATTTTTAAAAAGTTAACTAACTATTAAATGAAAATGCTTCATCGTATCATGTTTTCGAAAAAAATGGATCTAAGAATTATAGGAAACCGTATTTGGGCATTTTTGAAAAATCATAAAAAAATAAAAGTTTATCATAGAAGTTTGTAACGTGGCTTAAATGAAAGCTTGAGTATTAATCTTGGTATATCGAATATAACTTATCTTTATAGAACTTTTTATATATCTTGACGAACAAGTTTTCATGAGTGACTGACGGATTATTTCGAAATGTTTATATATATTTTTTTTATTTTTATATAATAATAATCCGTTCATTTTTAATAATTTTTCAAAAATGGCCTATATTTTTCCATTCTATTTTTCTCGAACACATGATTTGATTCATTGAGCATTTTTATTTAAGAATTCGTAATCTACGGAAAAAATCCTTTAGAATTGTTTTGCTAATACTTTGGAAACAAAGTTTCTGTTGGCTACGTATAGTTACACTACATCCTTGAAAAAGTTGATTACAAGCAAAGAAACATGATTTTTAACTATAAAATATTAAATTGTAGAACTGCATAAGTTTCTGATGAAAAGTGGATATAAATTAAATAATTTTATGTTATCCTATCAGAAAAAAAAGTATTTTGAATTTCACAAATCTTCTGTATTGCTAATTTTTATTTGGTACTTAAAAGAAAGTGGATTGTTTAAATTAAATTTTGAAAATTACACATATTTATATATAAAAACAATTTACGATCTAAAATCAAGATAAGATCATTTCAAGTAAATTTCATATAAGTTTTTCAAAAACGTGATACGATGAAAAATTTACTTTTAAGAATTCGTAATATGTAGAAAAACTTTTTTAAAAATGACAACCGAATAAACCAAAGCTATAATCAACTAAAAACACTCGTAGATTAAATTTCTAGTAAAAACTCAAATATTTTTAATGCTTTAATGGCTATAAGTGGAAATATATATATGATTTCAAAAACTTGTGTTTAAATCCTGTCGTACTCTATAGTCAAAATAGTTTTGAAACAGTTGGATCTTTATTTCATAGTATTTTTGCTAGGGCTACTATTTCAAGATTCTTTTGACTATAGTGTACACCATACCTTATATACATATATAGTAGAGATATTCCTCGTACATTTTATTAAAATTTATTGATGATTTCAAATGAAAAGAACTATTTATAAAAATGATTTGTTGGTACTTACCTAAAATTTACATTCAGTACAACAATTGTAACAACTACAGACAGTGTGACTAGCATCATTGTAAATAAAAGGTATTTTCCGAGTAACGGTACTGTTAAAGATGTTGGCGGTATAATTTCAGCGAGCAGTAGAAAAAACACAGTCAACGATAGTAAAATGCTAATACACAATGAAATTTTTTCACCTGAATCACTTGGCAAATAGAAAACTAACACTGATAAAAATGATATACCAACACACGGAATTATTAAATTAACTGTATAAAAAAGTGTTTTACGTCTAAGCGTCAAATTGAAAACAATATCCAGGTATGGTTCTTCACAACAACTATAAAATTTCTCATTTCGCACAGCTGGAACTTTCATAATATCCCATTCCACTGAGATATAGTAGTCCTGAAGATCGATACCAACGTCTATGTCGTCTGAATCAGCAGTCTGCTGGAGGTGTCTCAGGTCAACCTGAAATTGAGTGTAGAAGACGAGGAGGAGAAAAAGTTTTTCTATTTTTTTTTTTTTTAGTAATTCTTGGGTGAAACAGGATAAGAATCTTTGGAAATAAATAAAAACAATTTCTCAACGCTATTAGCCGAAGGCGGGGGATGATTTGCTCGAGTATTGAGGGGTGGATATGATAGTACAAAAGGGAGGAACTATGTCTGTTTTCGACGATTGGGTTGTTCCCACCGATTTATTTTTATAGAGTTACAGCCACTTGTTGCACCCCTTCTCAGGTCTCGTAAGTGTTCACCTTGGATATCTACAAAAGATATCTATGGCATTTCAGTGGAAAGATTGAGTAGAAAAAATTGAAAAAAGAGTTTTCTGTTTTCGGGGTGTAATACACCTTCTGTTCATTCTCTAGGGGGATAATGTCCACAATCGTCCAGAGAGGTGAAACGTATAGTAAAGTTCTTTTCATTGATTTATTGACGCAACACACCATCCCTGGAGAGTAGGCACTTTGTATCTTGTCAATTTGTCACAGGACAAAAAGATTTACGTTTTGTGGGGCAATAAGTCATAGAGCGAACGAGACTAACTAGAGTAAAATAAAAAAAAAAAAAAAAATTTTTTTTTTTTTTTATTTGATACAAACTAGAAAGCCAGAAAACGGCTGAAGATAAAATGAACTGAAAAACAAGAAATATTGGAACGTGCTGGGATTTTTGTATTGCCAACGTCTCCCCAAATTCTAGGCTCTGTGGCCCGGGAAGCACAATATAAATTCAGGAGGACAACGATTCCTCGATAGAAGACTCTATATAGAGACATCTATCTCGACCGTGTCTCCCTTCGGTTTATATTTAATGCGACAGTAAATCAATTCCGATGACTTTTCATCGGTGGAATTGTTTCTCGACGACTTTTTGTTATTCTTGTTCTTAAATGGAATGCAGGAGAGGGGGGGAGAAGAGTGATGGAATATCAGTCTTTCGATAACGAGAGATTTCATGAATTATCTTTCCTGCGATATCCCGGGCAGAATGTGTTGCCTTTCAGTAGAAGAAAACGATTTGTTTCTTTTGTTTTTTTTCCCAGCTGAAGTGATGGAGTGACTTCTAAAATAGATAAAATCTAAGGGAGCATAAGGATCGAAAGTTTAAGAGCATTTTGGTGTAGTTCCTCATGAGAATTCAATTAACTCAGGGAAAAAAAGGGCCAATTAAAGTTCAAAATACAAATAAAAAAAAATCATCCCTAATATTCCAGATCAACACTTCAAAATGCAAATTGAAATGGAACCTCACCCGAATCGCATAATAATCCTAGTTAGCGAATAAAATTTATTGCATAGAAGGGTTCAATCGATTTTAATTCACTTCATGTGTATCTTTCTATGCACAAATCCCCACTCTCATATACCATAAATATGCATTTCTATCTAGATCAATTTATATAAATAGGGCTCTAACAAGGTGATGGATAAAATGATTCAGGTGGGAGAGTTATGACTAGATAAAAAACTATTGATCCTACTACTATCAGTACTTACCATGTATCCATCATACGTCCAGGAGCCAAATTTCATAAAACACGTCTGTTCATCGAATGGAAAATATTCGACGTCAATTTCACAAAATGACTTATAAATGGCAGGAGGTTTCCATACCACTTTACCCGTATGGTGCAAAATTGCTTTTGTCATTATTGTCACTTCATAATTTCCATCAGCACTGCAAAAAAAGAAGGAGGTAAATGTGTAAAAAAAAAAAATTGCAATTTTCATAATCTAGTGTTCTAAAGATTTAATGCATTTTAGAGTGGAATATTGTGTTTTAAAAAAAGAGGTAATGGGGGACTTTCTGAGGAGACTATTTTCTAAAGCGTTATACGAGTTCATAAATCTCAATTCAAAATTTTGTAGCTGTTTTATGTGTGGTATCGTTTTTTACCAGACCTTTTCAATCGATTATAAATTTTTTTATATTATTATATTAGGAACTTGTTCTAGGGTCCTACCATCAAATAAGATTTTCTTTCGTTTACAATAAGTTTTATAAAAATGCAACTTTTAATTTTATTTTTTCTAAATAATCACCTCAATATCCTATTGATTTTGGTGCTAATCCTGTAAGAAGGTTTAAATATTTAAAAATTTTAAATTTGAACGAACTTTTATACCCTAAATTCTTTTTTAAACTTAAATAATTTTAGACTAGTATATACAGTTTGTTCAACAAGAAAGAAACCGCCCAAAAATAAAAGATATTTCTCTCTCTCTTTCTATGAATGATTGTAGCATGGTAGGGCTACGACGCCAATAATAATTCATCGCTTGAAACGTTGCAGTACGCGCTACTTAACGATCCCAAACATCGGAGCCAACTGTGCAGGATCCGAATAGCAGAAAACAACATAACAACCGGCCATCCCAATCCCCAGACGCTAATCTAATTGAGAATGTGTGAATATTTATTCTTCATTATGCTCCACACGTTCTGAATTAAATTCTTTTCTTGTTGAGACTGTATTTTGTGTGCTTCAATTTACATTTGAAGGACGATGTCCAACACTCATTTGAGCAATACCCCAAAATGCGTCAGAAAGGCACCTAAGTATGTATACTTATGGCAATATTACAGTATAAATGAAAATAAAATATTTTATTTCGATGTACACACCACAAATGCGTGCTTGTCACTGTCGATAAGTTGAACAATTTACTTTTTAATTATTTTAAGAGTTGTTCTGGAAATGCTTTTAAGAAAAAAGTGGAAATGCCATTAACTAATAGTTTTGAACACATTATCAACGAAATTTTACCCTTGTTTCTTAAATCAAGAACTTATTTATAAAATCGACCATATTAAACAAAAATATAATTCTTTTAATTGTAACAAAACAAATGTTGAAATTAATAAGAGGACTTTTATGGTATTAAATCGTATATTATTCTTATTACTAAATTGGGATTGGATTGGGATAAAATTATGAAAAAAAGTAGCTAATAACTCAACTGGGAGGGAAAAATATATAAATTTATAGCATTATGGGTTAACATAGAACACAAAGTTGACAGTGAACAATGGCTCTGCAGCAGAAAAATTCTATAAATTTTAGTTAGATATGGACCAATGAATATTTTAACTGAAAAACATTTCTCGGAAATAGTAATTCATACAGCAGCCCTGTATATTTTATCAAAATATTCCTAAGAGGAATCCCCCGAAATCGTTCGCCGAAACTTTGAGTTGAAACTCATGCCTCACGAATTGAATTGAATTTTACTAAGTGTGCCAAGAAAATATTGAATTTATTCATATCAATAGAAATAGTGGTGATGTTAGGATTCATTTCTGTTCTTGTGTCCTAATGCATTTTATGTAACCAATATCGAGGTGAGGGGTGGACGGGAAGAAAAAAACTCGCCTCCAATTTATGGCTTGCAAAAAGAAGGTTTTTGCGACGAGTACTGGGTTGGGAAATAGAAAAAAAAGTCCCTCAAACAGGAAAACTCAAAGGAAAACCACGTTACATAGTTGAGGGCCATGCTGATTCGATTTGTGTGATGTTCTCCGACGCCCTCCCGGTCGAAGGAGTCAGTCACTCGGCCGCATTGAAGTCCCGACCAATTGCCCCATTCTGTTCGGGGACAAAAAGGAAGAAGGACACCAGGATGATGAGCGAGCCAGGCCAGCCCAGATCTAGGTCCCCAGTCAGTCGAGTCCCGCTCCCCGCGGTTCTTGCAAATGCAACTCTTTTATTGATTTAATAGTTGTTCCCTATCGCCACTCAATTGGACGAGGACACCACTAGAGCGTAGGGCTCATGTGGAGCACCGTTCCACGGTGCCCCGGGAGCGCCCGAATCACCCGCCCTACCACTCTCCTGCACTTATGCTTTTTCTGGCTTCGCTTAGTTCGGCTGCATGTTTCACTCAGCTTGGATAGTTTGACTGTGACGAAAGTTTTCAAATCAAACAGCCACTGAAATTTATTGCTATCGCCTCAGATTCAGAAAGGTTCATGCTATGTCGTCACAACGACGACTCACAATTGTGCCGAGGGAGAGGGCGGAGCGCTACACTATGGGTGGCCTCAATCTGGCGCTGACTGAAAACACGAATGGGTCTAACGAACACACCCCACCTTAACCCCTTCAAAAAATAGCGCTTTGAAACAAACTCTAGCTAGCAGAGAAAAGTGCAGGGGGATGGATGTGAGTTTGACTAAAGTTCCTAGGAATTATCAGGTCCTGGTAGGGTTTTCCCCACCGAGGCCATCAGAAAATTTCCGAATTGTTTCGCTTGGTTTGATTTTTTTCGGTGAACATATGAAACTTTTGTCGTATAGTGCGCTAGAGGCGGACAGGACAGGACAGGACAGGACCAGGACGAAAGATTACATCTGCTAAAGTTTTTCTGAGGCTGCGGACAAAGTCCTAAGCTGAAAAAAAAAATTTTGTGAAACACTACAGGGTGTGTAGTGGCCATAGTTGTGGTAGTTGCCAGGAAGTATTTTTGGGTTTTTTAAAAGCGTCTAGCTAAAAGATAGCGTACTCGTCGGAAACGACTGCTCATAAAGCTGCGATGCGGGAAAGAATAGATGACATGGTAATTTGTTTAGTAGGTATATGTGGGACCTATTTGTTTTTCATGAATTCAACTGCAAAGCAGCTTAAAACACCTTAAAAGCGATGCAACTGTTGTATATTCTCAATTTTTTTAAAAGAAAATGAAGCATAACTATGTAACATTAACAAACATTTGTTTTTACTAAATAAAATTAGGCTGAATTTTAAAAATCTATGAAATGCCGGTCTCATATTCGAACTTAAATATATAATGCAGTTTCATGGTGTAATATAAAATGATATTTTTAAGCACATAAGCAAACATTTAAAATCTTTCGATTTTAAATAACCTTACCGAAAAAATAGTTGAAGCTCAGAGCACTATGCAACAAAAAATCATTTAAACTCAGGTTTGATTAAATTTTACGTACGCTTTCACTGTCCAATCGAACCTAAAGGACTTGGATTAATTTATTTATTTATTTAATTACATTTCTACAGATATTAAATCCTACAGATTAGCATAGATAAATACAAAAATAAATACTACAGCATTTAATTTTAACCCTTAAAGAAATTAATTCCAAACATCCTTCTTGACGCAGTAAAAATCACAGATTCAGCTAAAAGGTTAAAAATAATAATTAGAGACAGATTACCATAATTAGTCCTGTGAGAAAGAACATACAGCCAGGATCTTGATCGAATTTTTCTCTTTACGGATCATACGGATCTATCAGCGATAAAAATGCAGGGCATTTAATTCTATACGATAGAATATCTTTAATGAAGACCGCTCAATCTACTTCATATCTAAATGCTAGACTTAACAGACCGAGAAGTAAACATCTCGCATGATAGGTTGTTCCTTTGAATTGATACAATTCTTCTTATATTAGTTTGATAAAAAGGAAACCATATTATGGAAACATACTCAAGGATAGAACGCACTAATATGAAATAGATAGACATAAGAGTGTGTGGAGATCTAAAATCTTTAGAATTCCGTTTCAAAAATCGTAAGGTTTGAAAAGTCCTTGTGATAGTAAACTCAATGTGATCCGCATAAGACATATTTGTTTTAAAAATTATAAGTCATTGATCTGATCTACTTTGATCAGAGAATTGTTACTTATCATATACGGAAAAGCATACATTTTGCTTTATGATAAAAAGATACACATTAACATTTACATTTACAAATATTAAGCTATAATTTATAATCATTACACCATTGATAAAGCTTGTCTATATCTTGCGTTAACAGAGTGTAATCGTCAAGAGAATCAATTTTATAGAATACTTTTAAATCATCCGCAAACAACAAACATTTCACCGATTGAAAACAATTTACAACATCATTAATAAACAGCAAGAAAAATAACGACCCAAAATGATTACCTTGCGGGACACCTAAATTCACCATTATCATTGTAGAAAAAACATTTGTTTGATATATTGAATGCGAATAAAACAAGTAATGAACCATCTAAGAATTAGAGAATGAAAACCTAGTTTATATATTACCCTATGCTTTGGCGAAGTCGGCATAAATAACATCTACTTGGTGTCTGTCCTCCAACGCGTTGATCACATAGTTTGAGGAACAGGAATGCCCACGGATAAAACCGTGCTCTTGAGGGCCAATAATTTCCTTAACCAAGAAGTACAGCTTAGGATGAACTAATGAATCAAGTAGGTTAGGCATATTTTTCATAATAGATATACCGCGGTAATTAGTAATGAGTGACTTAGATCCAGATTTAAAAATTGGGACAATATACGATATTTTCGACGTATCCAAAAATAAACCCGATTGGAGATAATTGTTGGAAATTTCCCTTAGAAGACAAGCAAGCCTCTAAGAACAATTGGAGTTAGATGCAATGATTAATTTTCAAATAAATTTAGCAAAATTAAAAATGTAGAAGATTTTCTAAAAATATATTTATGAATCTATAACATTTTTTAAATATCTAATAACTGTATTTATTATATACAAGAACCTTTAAAATTCCATTTCAAAGAATATTCATACTATTAAAAGGTAAAGGAGTTTGAAATATCAGATCTTCTCGAACATTTAACATTATCTGGATTTTTAGTAAAATTGCTGTATTACATGGGCGGTTAGGATATAGATTAGAATACTAAACTTGGATTAACGTATGTTACAAATTTTTTGAGTTGGTTTTATAAGATAACAATTAAATAATACATAGATTTTATTACCGATTTGAGTTAAAATGGAAATTTTAATTCAGTTTGCTGTAATTTTATCCAGACGTATTCCGGCAATGAAAATTTATTATGCATTTTGAATTTATTATTGAATCGTAAACAATTTGAGGAGTAGCGATATGATGATATATTTCATTATGGGACCTCTAAAGCGAACTTAAGCTATGTTTGCTTTAGGGATATAGAGTTACAGAGATGGGTATTCGGTTGAAGTTTCTGACAAATAAAAACTATGTATTGACCAATATTCATTCTCATGTCTCTTTATCCAAATAAATTGTGCCATTTTCTAGTGTCCTCGTTTCGTAATTAATCCCAAAATGAGTGTCGCTTACCAAAATGAAATCCCCAAAAATAGAAGAATTCCTTTTCTTAAGTCTCATCCCATCCTCCCCTAACGTAAACTTTACTTAAACCAAAGAAGTTAATTTCCATTGATTATCATCTCAAGAAAAAGAAAAAAAAATCTTCTTTTGTTTTGAGGGGGTGGATTTGTTGATGTGCCGATTATAGCAAGACCGGATACCACTAAAGCCGGAACCAGAAATCAGTTAAGAGACGAAACGACAACTGGTTATCCATCTCTCTCCCCGAGGGCCAAGCAGTTTTATTTCTCAAATCAAATAGACGTCGTCCTTCCTTTTGGTCCCTGCTGCTCATCTCAACATTGAAGAGTAGAAAGGAAAAAAATAAGACTTTTTATCTTGTCGACGATTTTTATTTGCTTTCGCACCATTAATTCAATCTCAAGTAAAATGCTATTTCTTCTCTAACAATTTTCAGTGTACACATAGACAGTAAACTGCCCATAGATTAGGTATTTAGTGAAGACACTTTTGACCCTATTTTTATACATACACAGCCTTAGCGACCCTCCATAAATGGTTGAAAACTTGCGTCAAAAGGCTACCATTTGGCGCCTTGGTGACTTCATTTCAACGTTTTTTTTCCGTCTTTCTATATATTTATTTAGTTTTTTGTTTATTTATTTATTTTTTTATGCGAATATACTACCCAGACGCTTACGTAAAGAAAAGTATTTTCTGGAAGTTGAGTAGAGTCATCTCGTTCTTTGAGATTCTAGTCAAGTACTAGACAAATACAGACAGACGTTCAAAGTTTTTGTTTGAGGATAATATTTGCTTTCTTCTCCTTGGACGAGGGGGTGGGCGAGAAATAAAAGCAATTTCAAGCGAAATTGGTACAAATAAAAGCCGCATTAGGGTTCTACTTAAGGCTTCTTGCACATTGCTTGCATATAAATTTCCTACCCAGTTAGAAGGCAGTTCGGTTCGTTTTTTTTTTTCGATGCTTGGATAGTCGTGAATTTATCGATTTATTGGGGTAATTTCTTAAGTACGCCCCACCCTACTTAACAAAATCCTAGACGAATGGGATTTCAGGTCTTGGATTAGATACGATTTATTTATATCAAGGTTGGTTCAAATGGTGGACTGACTATACTGTCTGGAAAAATATCATCAATATCAAAATAGCTGAGCTTTTTTTTTATTTTCCTATCTGGTACAGTTTATATTGGAAATTTTTTGTTGACTAGCATTTTTAAAGATTAAGAGATTATTAAGATTATTAAGATTTTAAAATTTTGCAGAAATTCATCAAATTGCACTGATATTTACCTATCCGAACTCCAAACTTTGAACCGGATAAATTAAATTTGAATTAAGCTTTTGATGCAAAACGTGTATAAATCCAGGCAGTTCGATGGCTAACTATGCATAAATTTTAATTCAGTGCAAAATTTCCTGTTTAACATGGATCGAGAATTGAAGTGAAAAAACGCATCTAATATTTCTTAATTCTTAGACAATTGCAATGGGGGCTTCTGGTAGTTCAGTTGTTAGCGCGGTGTCCTACCGTCCCAGAGGCTGTGGGTTCGAATCCCACGAATAACCATGGTCTCCTGCGCTACGTGGTAACACAATGGGCCAAAATTGGCCTAAGTGTGTCTTTCTAGGCAGCCATAGCCACCTACCTAGACAATTGCAAATTCATTCAATCAATAAAGGAAATAAAGATCAACTGCACAAAGTATTAAATAAAATTAAAACATTAATTAGTGCGATTATTCCATAATTACCTAGATGGATTAGTAATATAATTTTTATTTGTTGTAGAAAATGTAAAATAAGAAATTGATTAATTTAATGATTCCATATTTAAGCTTTCTAAACAAAATGATCTTGACCTTCGATGATAAGAGACAAATAAGAGTGTATTTGAGAATTAAAATATGATACAGTGATTTATAAATCATTGCTGAAATTTGAGTATTTATGTTTATCGGAAATAAATCAGCAGTCAAAACAAACTCAAATTGTTGCGACTAGAGAAGAGGAAAAATCAATATTGTCTCCAGAAAAGATTATAGCATGGGATGCTTAAAGAATTTTGCTGATTGATTACCTTCTTAAATTATGATTCTACGCGAATAATAGGGAAGTAATATGATCTGGTTTTGAATAAACCTTAACAAAGTTTTTGATTAGGCATTTTAGATTATAAATAGCCATGTGTTACTAAAATTTTTTAAAATTACTTTTCAATTATCACTGTAATTATCCTTAAAAACAAATTTTGCGGTGTAATTTATTAAATCAACTAAAAGCTTAAACAGCTATCCTAATCCTATTCAATCGATTGCAGCATTGAAACTACCTTTTTCGATCTGTATGGTATTATATGAAATTTATTTCTGTAAACATAACCTATGAATTAATGCCTGAACGACGTCAGAAATATGAACAATAGAAACAGATACCAATAATTCATAATAATGTTCCATACGATTCGGAACCTAGAAATGGTATTTAGCAAGTGGATTTTGGGGGTTATTCAGAATGTTAAGCCCATATATGAAAACAAATCAAATAAAATGTGTGCATTGTGGATTGAGGCTGATATGAGTATAGCCCCAAATCGGCCCTTTTTCACTTACTTGTTGTATAGCACTATATCCGGTAGCCAGATATGTTCGGATGGTACATGCAGGGTGTCTACACCTCCGTAGTCGTCCGGATTCCATTTCAGCTTGTAATCATTCCATTCCTAGAAAATATGAAATATCAACATACAGCTCTAAATACCACAAAATGTTGCAAAACATTTCACCGCAATGCTCATTTGCAATCTTTCACAGGGTGGATATGTGTCATATGACTTTAGCTGTTTATTTTCTAAAAAATCTCTATGTATATCCAGAAATTTTACAGGAAAGCTTTTGATAAACAGGAGTCACAATCGTTAATTTTCAGACGGAAATCTTTTTTTCTTTTTTTGTTATTTTTCTTTCAAATAAAATTTAATTTTTTCGATTCCCACGACATATTACCAATCAACATGAGTATTTGCCCAGAGGGCAAAATGTTTGTTACCTACCTTACAATTTGAAAAATAAACACACTTTATGGGATTGGAAAGTCTATAGGCTTGGAAATGGCAATTAAATAAATCCTTTTTGCGATGTTGGTGGGACTCCTCTGGCTAGTCGCAGTCTTTGAAATATTCTCCTATTCAATGTGCTTTACTGTTTGCTTTTACATTTTCTGAAGTAAATTGGACCAGTGGCGTCGAGCTGTGTAGATTTATGTTTTATACCGTAATTTAACGAGCAAAACTGTGAGGATTATTAAATTTCTTTTGTGTATCAAACCATATCTTATTTGATAAATAAACTATGTATTAAGTGAATAATGCCACTGTAAATCATAATGCGATATTTTAATGTACATATTTGAGTGTGTTAAAATATTGTAGTTACCTTTTATGCATTATTTAACATGATCTCTTAATGCATTTAGACATGTTGATTCAAGACGGGTGTGCGGTATAAATATAGGGTGGTTCGTAAAAAAGTGTTCCAATATGTGCCATTTGATCTTTTACATAGTCGTGATCAGCGTTGACAATAAGCAGTTTTTTTCGTAAGATCCCTCCTTTAGCCCTTTTTTATCGTCTGAAATATTTTCGAGTGTACAGGGAAGTGAGCTCATTTAACTTCAAAACACAGTAGCACAACGAGTAAGGTTTTGATAAAAAGTATGCATTATGAACTTTTAACAGTACTTCATATGTCTCGATCCGTTGGCAAATGTGGCCGTTACGAATGTTAAAACTTAAAATGTTTAAAAATGTTTGTTAAACATCTACCTTTTTATCCTCCGTCTCTAAATATTTCCTTAATAAGGATATGGCTTGAACAACAAAATAAATGCATCCTTAAGATATAATAAATAAAAAGAAAACTATATCTATATCTTTAGTCTGTTAAAAGTTATTAACATTTCACTCATGATCTCAATACTGTAAGGAATCGATTGGAACATGTTTGAATACTTTTTTACGAATCACCCTGTGATTTAAAAACGTTACACTAATGAAATGTACTTTTCTTCCTTTATTCGGAACAGGTCCTATAATTTTGTTGAATTCTCATATTTATGTGGTCGACTCCTTTTCCTAGTAATACAATAATTGATTTCACCATCATCAGCACAATCCCTTATTTAAATGCATTTCCATTCAAGTGTGATCCTTTTGAAGTGAATAAAATAAAAATTCACACCCCCCTGACTGTTCTGCTTTAAGTGCATAAATATGTTAAAATTGTGCAGACTATAAAGACATAAAGTGAGCTTTTAACTCGGAAATTGTTTCCACTGCAACCGTTTTAAGGGATCATAAAACTTTTACACGTATCACATAAATCCCTTCGAATAGAGGGGTCTGTCCAGTGCATGGCTCAAGGAATCGCGTACAGGCACTGTATCAAACGGGTGGAAGAGGGACTGACACTCTGGGTGCATTTAAAAAGGAAATTCCAAGTAGAACTACCGCAAAGAGGCGGATTAGTTTTGTATTTACCGTGAATAGCTCTGAGGATGGATATAACTAGGAAAAAAAAGGAAAGAAATGAAAAGGACGAGGCCCCGAAAAATATATGAAAAAATAGGCCACTCCACTACTAGCATATCTGGAGGGTGATTTGAGGCTAGCGAAATATATACCCTTACATTTCGAAATATAAGTAGTGGCTGCGGATGAAAATCCTGAAGTGCGACAACAGAGGTTTTTCCTTAAAACGGTCTGGGACTCTAGCAGTAACTTAATACCACTCTAATGGAGTAATCGTATTAAAGTAGAGTCGTTGAAAAATTCTTTGGCTCCTTCCCTTTTGGATAATGGCAGGACAAACTCAGGGAAGTGTCTCCCATCCTTAAGGAGTTCCTCAATCTTGGGCTCTTTATTTTTTTTACTACTGATAAGATAAGTATATTAAACCTTAGATGGTCTCTCAACCAATTGATTTAATTTTTTTGTGAGCTTTTTTAGTTTTAATCCTATTTTGACTGCAGGAAAATGAATTGACTCCGATTTTCTTTCTTACGAAGAGGGTTATATTGAGGGTAAATGAAGGCGTTTTTGGTTTGATAGATTTATTCAGTTTGGCAGCACTTTGGTTAAGTTTTAAATTGGCTAAATTTTTGTTTATTGATAAAAGTAAGTGATCGATTTTTATTTTGAGAGATATATTATAACTTAATTATTTTTCTTCTTAACCTTTTAATTTTATACAATATTATGATAAAAAGGGGTTGATTCATTTCTTAATTAATAATATTATCTTAAAGTTATCTTTGTTTAATAAGTTGAAATTCTTGAAATTAAGATGTATCTAAAAATTTTGGAATATTATTTTATAACTTCATTTAATAAAACATTTTAAACTGGCAAAATCGTGGATAATTATCTACTTATTTTATTTAGTTAAAGCTCATAAGGTACCTATAAATTTCTTCCCTAATTTAAACTAAGCGCACTCACGGGATCAAAGCTCATATGGCGCATCCTATTTAAATAACAATTTTTTAATGCTAAATTGAAAAAAAAGAGAAATTTTCTAATTTTAAATTTATCCAAGACTTCAATTTTAGTTCAAATTACGCTTACACTTAATTGCGGATTTAATTTCTAATCGGATTGGGGTTTAATTAAGTATTATAATTTTTATAATTTGCGGAGATTACTTAATTTTAAAATTTCATTTCAATTTTGATCTGATTTTTTTTTTATTATATTATGGTTGTTAATCCTTTCTTTTTTATTAGGTCTATGCACTAAAACAATTATTATTATCCTTACTCATTTTATTTATGTTTTGACTTTTTTTTATACTTGTTGTCTTAAGAAGTAAATTTTAAATATTATTTTTTCCATTCCATGAAAACATTTCAAAGTTATTGAATCTAGTAAAAATATTATGGAATTATATTATTTATAGTATTAATTGATAACAGATCATTCCTAAACGTTTATTATATAAAAAATAAAAGTCAAAAATATTCGATCAAAGTACTCCGCTTATCTACTTTTTTCTTGAACTTACCTATTTTAAGCAAGCTTTATCCTCAAAAAATCATTTCTCCTTATTTGAGAAAGACACAAGAGCTTTCATTTCGTTATGAATTTAACTACCTTCCTCCAAGTGTAATATGATCGCTTAATGTTTAAATATGTTTATTACATATATAGAAAACAAAAGTCAAATATTACGATACAATATCTCAAAAATTATTAAATAATAACATTTGTATAAATAAACTCATCAAGACTAATGAGTTATGCTTTTAACAAAATATGATTTAATTGAGTTAATAAATTACAATTGAAAGTTAAATCAAACCATCACCAATTTTTGCGCAACAAAGACTTCAAAATGGTTTATGAAAAAATACAAAACAAGGATGAGCTCCGAGGGTTTGAATGATGACGCGGACAAGGAAAAATGGGATAAAACTTCCTTTAGAAAAGCGCTAGGGCTTATCTGCATGTTTTTGTGTTTTAAGGACAGACCAACTGACTAATTTCGGTTGCGTGCCTCCCAGCCAACGTCTGCCATAGTCCTACATTTTCTAGGCTAGCGCCAGAGAAGGTCCTCAATTAGTAGGAACTCGCTAGGTACAGAAGGACAACTTGGACGTGTCCCGTGTCCATTTGCATTGCAAATTTAATTTAGAACATGCACAAAAGCACATTCAATGGTACGTCACATTAAAACCAGAATTGCTTGTCGGCGGGGGGATGCGAGGGGTGTTGGAATCATAATTAATCTCGAAATTACCTCCACTCCACTCGGGACGATGGAGATTTTGCTGGAATAGCCTGGTTGGGTTTGAGCTGCTCTAACCTACTCTATCTAGCTTCTCTGGCACTATATAGCCAATTTTGGCACCATGATATGGTTAATTATGGAAAACGACTTAACTCTTACAATCCAGAATTTAGAGGTATGTATGTTCGAAATCACGATCAGTCTGCATTGTCCTTTGATATGCTATGGTATATGAACCGCTTCCTCGAAATGGCTACAACATACCGCAACGCGTCACATATGAAGTAAAAAAATTACCAGAATAGTATATTTATTTATTCGCTTAATACAAGCTATAAAAAAATACTTAAATATAGGGATTACAACTAATTACAACTAATTAAGGGAAAGGAAGCAGGGGCTGTAAGATGGGAAGTCACGTGAGACGGTTGAGCTCAAACCTCAGAGATGATTTACTCACGTGGAAGTCAAAAGAAGGGAGAGAATTGGCGGTCCGAAGCATTCGGGTGAGGGGTTCAGAGAAACCATAGTTGGTGCGGTGGAAATTTGGACGAAAGAGGGGGGCTGTTCTTAGGTTACGGGGGTTAGTGTAAAAGAAAACTCGTTGGAGAAGGGGAGGGCAGTCAATCACACCGGAGAGGAGCTGATGTATAAAGATGACATCAGCAATGACACGCCGTTTCCGCAAGGACTGTAGGTCAATCAGCATCAGGCGGTCTTCGTAAGGAGGGAGATGCTGGCGATCAGACCAGGGGAGCAGACGTAGCGCAAAGCGGAGAAATCTGCGCTGGACTGCTTCGATGCGATTGATGGTCGAGGATTGAGAGGGAGACCAAACTTGGCTGGCGTATTCAAGGAGAGGGCGGATGAACGTTATGTAAAGGGATTTGGCTACATAGGGGTTGGAAAACTCTTTGGACCAGCGCTTGACAAACCCAAGAGTGGAGCTGGCTTTAGAAACCACGCTGTCGATGTGGTCACGAAAATTTAGTTCGCTATCACAGACGACACCGAGATCGCGCAAGGAGGATACCCTAGGTATGGCTAGGCCGGACAGCAGATAGACTCTGGGAAAGGAAGGAGGACGTCTACGGGAGAAGGTGATACATTGGCATTTGGAGACGTTCAGCTCGAGGAAGTTTTTCTGGCACCAAGTGCAAAAGTTATCGAGGTCGAGTTGGAGAAGTTGGGTGTCCGAGGAGGAGGAGATAAGTTTGGAGATCTTCATATCGTCGGCGTAGATGGAAAGGTCGGAGTGTTTGATAATGTGCTCAACATCATTAATAGCCAGGATGAAAAGTAGGGGGCCTAAGTGACTACCTTGAGGGACTCCCGAGTTGGCCACAAAGGAGTTGGAGGACACAGAGCTGAAGAGGACCTTGTATTGCCGGTGAACGAGATAGGACTCAATCCAGGCAAGAAAGAGCTGGTTGAAGCCAAGAGAGTGAAGTTTGAAGAGGATTAGCTTATGCGAGATTTTATCGAACGCCTTACTAAAGTCTGTGGCAATGACGTCGACTTCATCACCATTTTCCAAAGCACATCGAGTAGTGGAGACAAAGTTAACGAGGTTAGTGGTAGTAGATCTGCCTCTGAGGAAGCCATGTTGGGATGAGGAGAATAAGGATTTGCAATGAAAGAACATACAATCGTAGATGATGCTTTCAAAGAGTTTGGGTATGCAGGAGAGTTTGGCAATAGGACGGTAGTTGGAAATATCACTTTTACACCCTTTCTTATGGATAGGGATGATAAAAGAGTCCTTCCACCTGGCAGGGAAAAAGCCTTGGGTAATAGAGAGTTGAAAAATGAAGGTGAGGGGAACGAGCAAGTGTTGGGCACACTCCTTTAGTACAATGGCAGGGATACCATCGGGGCCGGGATTGTGATCATCCGTAAGGGTGTTGATAGAGGTTGCCACCATTACGGGGTCAATATTGATGGAAGCCAGCGAGGTCTGGGGACTTGAGCTCAGGAAATGGAAATAGCTGGCGTCAGGCTCAGAAACCTCTTGCATTGCTGCAACTCTGCACTTTAAGAAAACTTCTACCTCACATCTCGTTAGATACATTTTGCGTGCAATAAATTTACGAGCTCTGCGGAATTACATGTCAACGGAATTAATTATGGAGCGGGAGGTTTTGGAGCCAGAAACACTGATAAGAAGTGCATTAATAACGCTAGAGTATAATGACTAGGTTTTTACCCCTACCCCCCCATCATCATATACCGCCATCATCAGCTGGAGAATGCATTGCGGTCGGGTTGGTTTTTGTCAAATACTCAACAACCCGAAGTGACATACTCTAGATGGGGTTTGTAGTTGGGTTTATTTTGGCAGGTTTTCCGGGGACAAAAACTAGATTTAATTACACTCAACAAAAATTGACTATTACACAATTTATAAGCTTGAAAGTTGATTTTAATGGAATTTTGGAGTTTGATCAAGTTTTAAATGAAGGTTAAATTAGATACCGTAGCAGATTATGTAAGTAATAGAAAAAAATATTATTTATTTTTCAAGTCTCTAGGAAATGATTTGCAATTTTGTTGATCTCTTAAAACACGATATCCTACTCTTTTCTTTTCTTTTGATATTTAGGGGTACATTATTGCATTGATACTTTTCAGGATATCCTGTACCTAGTCGCCATAAAAATCACAATTAATTATGTGACGTAATATGCAACATAACATTGGCTCAAAAGTTATATGCACGATTAAACCTGAATTGTTTCACTTTTCTACCGGAAAGGTAGTTTAATAGAACTAAAATTAGGTTGTGGCAACCAAATTGAAAAGTTACTTCAATAAAGCCCTAAAAACGGACTGTTTGCTATAGCGAAAATGACTTGATAATAACAGCACCATTGGTTAATATCTTGTACTTTTCCACAGTTCAGCAAAACTGATGCATTTAGTTTTAAATAAATTAATACAGCACTTAAGAGAAAGTAGTAAAGTAAAAAATATAAGAAGTCTTAAAGGGCTAGTCATTCATTATTCGGTCATACTATATTGAATTTAAAACTGCATACCGGGTATGTTTTCACATATATGCACCTACATACGTGTACTATAATAGACTTAGATAAATATTTACCTGAAACTGGTGACTTGTTTAGAACTAAATAAGACCGGTTGAAAAGTATTCTAATTTGAGTTAAACCAATTAGATGATTGGTTTATATTTAAACAAAATTTCGATTTTATCAATTCAAAAAAGCAGCGATATTGGTTTATAACAAAATCTCGCTGATTTGTGCAGTGAACTTGGCTGAGTTTAAATTAAAATATGAATTTTTTTATTAAAATCAAAAACATGGTAGGCTGAAAATCTGCCAAGTATATACGAGTATATGATAATTGTGTGTGGGTATTACTCGAAAAAATCTACGGTTTTAATTAGGAGATAAGGCTCGAACCTATGTCCTTCGAATTAGCGCGTCGATGCTCCCTAGCCAATTGAGCTTGAGCTACCTGTAGCTCAATGCCGATGCCTTCTCGAACAATTTGTTTGTTCTGATGAGAAGTGCGATTAATCGATCCCATCATAGGCTTTATTATGAAGAAGCAATTTGTCTTTTTCTTCAATTAAAAATGTCCGAATTTGTGCCAAAAAAAAACAGCATTTGCGGGAAGACGATAAACCATTTGTGATATTTTATTTGCCATACAAAGAGTTTTCTGTAACGAATCGAAAATCTTAAACGCAAAAAATCATGGGTAGATCCAGGTCAACCGTCAGCATCGCAAGCAAAACGGAATATTCATGGAAAGAAGGCTTTGCTCTGGATCTGGTGGAATCAGAGGGGTGTCGTGGATTTAGAACTTCTAAAACCTGGTCAAACGGTTACTGCTGAATGGTACCGACAACAACTAATCGATTTGAATCGAGCGCTGAAGAAAAAAACGCAAAGAATGGGCGAAGAGACATGGCAAAGCTCCATGACGACTCCGGCCATATGTGGCTAAACCAGTCCAAGATACGATGGAAGCAGTAGGCTGGAAAGTCTTACCCCACCCTGCGTATTTACCAGATATATCCCCTTCTGATTATCATTTATTTCGTTCGAGGCAATGGAAAATTGGGTGATCCAATGGATTGCCTCAAAAGATTAGGATTTATTTGAGCGTGGAATCCGTCTCTTGTCTGAAAGATGGGCGAAAGTTATGACAAACGATGAAAAATATTTCGATTAATGTACTCCTATATTTTGATTTTCAAATAAACAATTATTTTTTTTGTGAAAAAACGGCAGTTTCACATGAATACACCTAATACAATACAATATAACGACCTATGCGACATATTAGAGGTTTTATACACCTAGGGGGGAATACAAAGGGCATCCGTAGCACACTTATGCTCAATATGAATTGTCTATGGGAACATAAGGAGCAGGCATTGTAAATGTACATATGTAATACTTTTTTTTTTGTCTCGCGATGTCCTACTTTTTCCACAACATTGAGTCCATTTCCGTCTGTCCTAAACAGATCTGCTGGCAGAAGTTATTTTTACGTGTGCCCAGTGGCACGTAATTATGCTGAAATAGTAGCCACAATATGAGTAAATACAACAACAAAAAAAAAGGTCCTGAACCATTTTTCATGCTGAGTAAAACTACGATTCTGCACCTTTCTAGTCTGTCGACCGGAGTTCCATCTCACCCGCGCATTCCAACAAAAACAGGAAACTTATTTATTATTTTCCTTTGGATCTCATGTGTGACTTTGAGTGGTGGTGGGATAAAAACAAAAAAAAGAAAAAAAAATGATATAACCTCCTAATGGATTTTTTTTCCCCCCTGAAAATTGAGTATGTGTCAGGGCAACATTGGTTCCAATAATCATAAATTGCTTTATTGACACAACTTTTGTCGAGTTGCGAACGCTAAAGGCCCAACTATAAAATTGGTTGCCTTTTACCATCCTCCAGGATTCAGTCCAGATTGAGATACTGCTCCCCAAGGTTGGTGATGTAAATCGAGGTCCTCTTTGAGGTGGTGGGCATAGTGGGTGTGGGTTTGGTGTCCTATTTGTTCTGAACTGAACTATACCAACGAAACTGGCTCCCCCACACTGTTTGTTTGGTGAGGCAGGTTGAAAATTTCTCAAGTGCCACAAAAGGAGGTTTTTAGAAACCTTCTTCAGGTGCTGATACACGTGCCCAAGAAAAAACATCAAACCTTTGCGGTGAATGAGGACAAACACAACCGTGAGAAGAAAAAAAAAAGATAAACTAAAATTGACGAAAATTTTTAGTCTAAAGACCCGGGATAAAAATACCTTCGCCTGGATGTGCAGGTAAGGTGTAACACTTCCACTCATTCACCTTATCCTCCTCCCACAGGATAGGTACGTAAAGTCTCTAAAAAAAAAAAATCAATCCAGCATCCGTGCAACTCATCTTCTGATCGCCTCAGATTGAGGCAAGAATCGATATTTTGGAGGAACGTGTTTATGCATTCCGGAAGAGGAAGAAAGTTTCTCACTCCCCAGCACAAATCCCGGGTCCTCGGGACTCTCCGGGAACATATGGGTGGCAGGTATAAGTCAAGAGCTTAAAAGCTTTGCCAGTGTCAATCGAACCTCTTCAGGCTCCCAGTAGTAATAAAGTTTTATCCAGAGAGCAGAAGGTGTTTAGCGGCAAGCCCCAAACTTCGATTTTCCTCCAGAAAATAAAAAAAAAGACATATATAAAAGGGAACAAAAAGGGCGACGATGTCCCCGCAGAAAATTCTCGAGTCACATTTACCTGAGGGCCATGGATGGCGCACCTACAGCACATTCCGCCGTTCCATCGCAGATAATTTCAATCCATAAAGGATGCGCTGCTTGGCTGGATGGGAAAAATATGTGTCTCGAGAGAAGAAGCCTTAGGTAAATTTTGGGGGACTAGGGAAGGGCTGAAACACCTGCCTGATAGTCCTGGATCCTGTTTCTCGTGGTGGAGGAGATGGATCTTATCCCAAGTGTGTACCTTTAAGATACTCCTTCGCGCTCAGGTGTATGCGATCAAAAACATTTTTACATATCAGTCCGACTTAAGTGACAATATCCATGTATACCTTGGGAGCCCTTCATCCTGGCAGGTGTCTTAGGAGCGCTCATCCGCCTTTGTAGTGAATGGTGCGTTCCATTTCCTCCTATTTTACCATCTCCACAGCCTATTATACAACTGCCAAAGAAGGAAATGCATTTTTTGAGGTGGCATTTGAACTTCGCTTGACTCAGCTGGGAAAGGAGACGTTAAACGCTTTGAGGAGATGATTGTGAGGTATTTTAAGTAGCAATTTGCATATTTTCTATAATCACAAGCCGCAGTGATGTATTTTCCTTTTAAAGTTTCGTCACTTTCTGCTCTTTTAATGGAATATTTCTAATTTTTACTTATATTCAGTTACAGACTCATTCTGTATGAGTCGTTCTAAGTATTATTTTTTTAAAAATAATTTTAGGGTAATAGCCGGATAGTCAGTTGGATACATGCTCCCGTTTTGAGCAAAAATCTTCAGCGGCGAAACTTTGACGGACATCGAAATTACATTGGTAAGTAATTTCTATTGAATATTTGTATTACTGATTGTGGTTTCAGTTAACTTTTTGTTTTATGCATTAGAGCTTAAATTACACCCTTTGTTTTTCGCAAATAAAAGGGGAAAGTATTCGTATCAAAAAGAATAGTTGCCCTATTTACTTTTGCGGATAGTCGCTATAGGGGTAACTATAAATTCTTTAACGATAACACAGATTTTATTGAATTGAACAAAGGAAGAGCTTTAGTGAAAAAAAAAAGAAAATGAAGAAAATGTAATAAGTTCAAAAACATTTAAAGGGACTACTAATCAAAAGGAAAAACGGCGAAAATTTCATAGAGACACTGAAAAGATAATGAAAATGAAAAACGTTAATTCAAAAATAGAAAATACCAATAAAATAACAATAAAATAGTTTCAGTTGATGATTATTGCGCAGGATGCTTTGAGAATTACAATTTTACTAAATCGGATCCAGATTGGATTCAATATGAGATGTATCGAATGTGTAACCACAAACTTGTACGACATTCAAAAATCAATAAATCAGATGTGGAAAGTTGGCTGGCTTCTGGTCATAATTAATGCTGATGCCAAAGTTGATTGCCATATTGTTTTATCTTTAAGATAAATAATAATATTTTACTAATAACTTGCCTAACTTAAAGTTTGGATGCCATTTTTGTTGTTGTTTATAGTTTAAAACATTAAAACATGTTGATTAATATTTTGATTAGTACTTAATAAAGGATCTCAGTAAATTATATAAATTGATTAGTTAAATTGATTCAGAAGTTATACTCATATGTGATGTTTAAGAATCACCATAGGAGGTTAGGTTTTACTATTAGAAATCCAAATATATCTGCCTCAAAAATGCTTACCATATGTATCACCGTACTGGTTTTAGAGAACCTCTAACAACTGGGTTGGCGGGAAAGTTCTGTCATATTTAAAAAAAAAAACATTTGAATCAGTTTTATGTTGTGTTGCTCAGCAATCGAATTGTGGACACCTAATTCTTTTGCAATTGCTCTAGATGCTCATTATCGACCATGGATGGCCGCTTAGATAGACGATATTCTCTGAGACTGAAATCTCCGGAACGAAATTTGGCAAAACATCTTTGGTAAGTCTGAACATTTACAACTTTACTTCCCAACGTGCTATATAAGTTTTTACAAGTATCTGATGTGTTGTTTCCTTTCTGGAACTCATACCAAATGCAATGTCTAAATGCACTTTATCCACCGTCATCTTATTCACTCTGTACTTTGCAACTAACTAATGAAGGATATTGAAAGTGGTCCTCTTATGGTATATCCCACGAGAGGTACGTTAAATATTAACACCCCACACGATGTATTCTAGATACTTATTTTGATTTAACAGGTAAAATGACCTGCAGTTAATAAAATAGGACAGAACTTTCCCGTCAACCCAATAGATCCTCAAGCAGCTTTAATACTGTTTATGAATTTAAAAATATCAGCTGTCCAGGAATGCATGTAAATCAAAACTGTTGGTTACTTTAAAGTTGAAATTTACTATTACTATGTATTAGCGTAATCTATTGGTTGTAATTAAAGGAGAATTGCCTGAAATAAATAAATATTGGCCAGTTATAAGGCATATATTTATAATTGAACACAACTGAATTAAATTAATTTGTATTATTCAATTTCGTAATGATTATTTTTGAGATCAACGAAATATTTTGCAACATTGCACATCTATATAAGATAATTGTTAAGAATTACTTCTTACCTGTTCTACCCACACGTTGGTAGTCATTATTTGATTTTTTAAATTCTGAAACGAAAGAAAACCATTATTAATTTAGCATAGAAATATTTGCTTAAATATCAGTTGAATTAAAATAAATTTCATCTTCAATATCCAGACACGTTCTCTCGACGCCTATCAAAAACAGAAATGATAGGCAGACAAATAAGCACTAAGTGTTACAATCCTTCTCAACTTGAACATCCTTTCTATTGCGCACTTATTTGAGAAGTTTGTTATTTCGAACGCTTCATTTCCGATCTATGTATCACTTAAGTGGGATATGCTCGAGAGGAGTTCCTGAAGGAATTTCAAAAAATCGTTCCCCTTGTATTGCTACAATTTGCCATAAACCAGTTTAAGAGCAGTAACAGCATCAGCAATCAATAATATCTAGGTACTTCAATAGCTAGACAGTTCGAGTCCCCCTTGAGAATCCTTTAAGAGCTGAGAAAAAGCTACGAACCCCAAAAGCATTTTATTTTCTTCGAAGTTGAATTCAGTTTTCGATTATTTGATTTTCGACAGAATAAGAGAGGGCGATGAAAATGGGTAGTTTATTGGCGCACCTGTCAATTGCACGGCTGTAGGGACAAAGAATTTCAGGCAAGTTTCTGAGTTTTATTTATTTATTTATTTTTTGTTATAATAGCAGCTGCCGAAGGGTTAACGCTTATGTAATATTTTGAATTTTCATCTAAATATTTTGAAAGTTATATATGAGTTATATATTGTATTTTGAAAAATAGAAAATTTTAGGGTCGTTAATTTTAAATGAAGTCGAAGTTATTTAAAATTGACGATGGTAGGTCTAATCCTTTCAGTAGGCTGATAATACAAATTGGCGCTAACTTTTCGAAATTCAATATGAAGAGTTCTATATGACTTAATATGAGATATAAATTCATAAACATATGAGCCCTTTCAAACCATTTTCTTCTTTCCTGAAAATTATCTGCTTTCAGAATTTAAATAAAGTAAGATATAAAAATTACGAAAAGATAATTGCTTGAAAAGTTCAAAATTCTCAAAAAGTATAAGTTAACTTTCACTTTTGAGTCTACTGTGGCATCTTAAGGTTTTACGAAATATGTGAAGTTTTAAATCTGACTCAATGCTTTTTAATTTCTGCTTTGATAGTATGTAAATATAGAATTTTGTATAGTGTAAATTGTCTGGGTAACTTTTGATATATAAAATTTACATAATATGAAATTTTCGTAGAAGCGCTACCATTCCTTGAGAATCTAAAATGAAAGATTGCGCTTACCAACAGTTGGTCTTTGTCCAGTACTGAATAGTTCTAAAATTTATTCGCATATCTTTGTATTTCTAACCACAATGTTTGCATGGAAAACTGCTGTATAGGAGGATTCTAAAAAGCATTAATCAACAGCGACAGTCAGCACAAAACAAACTTTATTGTTGTTTCATGCAAACAAAGAGTACTGAAATACGACTTGAGAAAAACCGATGCGACACTTCCAGACATAAAACCCATACAAAAATGACAATTTTCAAATTCCTCTGGAAAGTGTTTTTAGCTATCGAAAATCATGAGAATTGTGGAAAACTGTCTCGAAAGTTAGGAGTAAAACAACTGGTCTTGCATAAATTAAAATTAGCAAAAATTTTCAACATTCATCCTCCGAGAAATTTTCAGATATTCATTGCAATACATTTCGAACTCAATTGATATAGTTTTATTTAAGATAGATTAAATACGATATCGGAATTAGATGTCTTTGGTGGTAGTAAAATTAAGTACAACCCTCTGAAGGTAGAAGAACAGAGCCATCCAAAAACAATATCCAAGATAAAATGTAAACGATGCTGAAGACGGCTCCGAAGACCAAGTGGAGCTTTTTTAACAGGGTAAAGTTTTAGGCAAACGATGAATTCCTTTTAATTGAGAAAAATTACCAAAATTTAATTAACATCGAGAAGAACAATGTAAGAGGAACAAAAACAACAACGACAACCGTGGCTAGGGCGTCGAATTCCTTCCTTTCATCTATTTATTTCTCCGAGGGTTGTTCTATTTAGTACTTTATACAAAAACGTCGTAAGTACAGGAATTTTGCACGAAAGTGGGTTGATGGGCTTAAGAATTTACGGCTGGGATGAGGTGGTAGTGCGGGTAATAAACGTAGTAAAATATAGAACAAGGGCGATTTGAAGGGGAGTTCGAATTATTTTCAAAACACACAGACGCAGGTGATTGAGTATCACCGCAGCCCTTACCAATAATTATATTATCGGAGAAGACCCTATTAGAAGGAGTTAACACTTTTTCCTGAGATGAAGTGTGAGTTCGAAAGAAAGATGGTAAGATATTTTTGCTTTGTGATATTAATTGTATATTACACAGAATAATCAAGTTTGTCTATTTTGGATATTGAAAGTAGTAGACAACTTCTTTCACTGTAAAAACAGGTCAAACAATTATTCTCTTTTATTAATTTAGAAAATGTTTGTTTTCGTTGGATAGGCCCTGTAAATCAAATGTTTCCTTTAATGTTAAAATTTTCTTTATTATAGACATATTGATATTTGTTTGCTCTTTACCCACTTAAACATAAGACATTTTGAATTTTGTTTCAATTAATTTTAGAATAAATAAAGCTTTTCTTGTGTATATCAATTCTATTAATCGTTAAATTTGACTTTATGAATATCTTTCCTGCCCTCCATCTGATAAGTACGCCTTGTTTTTGATATTACAAGGTCAACTCAGAAATTAGGAAGGTTACTCTGACCTGATACGACTATGGTATGACTAAATTGGTCGCTTTCATGAAAGTTATCTACATAATATATGTATATATGTATGCATTTCCTTTTACTTTTTTTTTTTTTGAATTAATTTTCAATGCCGCTCTTGTCATCTCTAACAACAACAATTTCATGATTTCGAAAGAAATAAACGGAAGATTTCTATCATCGTCTTAAATTTAATTTGCCAAGATTATATCTAAAATGTTTTTCTTGAGAGTCAAGAAATAACCACCATCAGAAAATAACAACGACAGCAACAAAGACATGACAAAAAGGCAGGCAAAACAAAAGTTTCTTGGGAAATATGAATATCACCTGGTAAAAAGAAAAAGGCTCCTTAATATTTCCTTAGGTTTTTTATTTTTTTTTTTGCTTTTTTTTGTATATGATTATCTGCTCTTTTTATGTTTATGCTACGCTCGCGGTGTATCTGGCATCCATTATTCTCAGAAAAATCTTTATGAAAGAAAAACAAAAATGATGAAAAAATATTGTCTGTCTATAGTCACGTGAAAGGTAGAAGAATACGAGTATAGCATAAATACACTTTAAGAAAATTGTGACTGATGGATTTGGATCGCGAGTCCATCTTTTCAGTTCTTCTTTTTGCGCTGCCCTTTTTTCTGGTATCATATGTTATGATATCCATTCGAACTTAACCTAGAGGATGGGAATGTGGCAATAAGCGGGGGCGGAGAGTCTAAAAGTAGGAACGTTTTGCACAAATATGGTATATCTGATGAAAACAAAATTCATCAATAAAAACTTATTAAATTAGAAAGCAGACGGATTGTTGTTAACACTTTTTAAACACAAAAACTAGGATTTAAGCTATCAATTTTTTTTTTGGTAGAATGGACAGATGGATACCTTTCATTTATCTTGATTTGTATAATATCTAGCTAAAAATTTGAGCTTATATCTCCGAAAGTAGATGCGTCCGTTTTCATGTTCATTCATTTTTAGGTTGAAAAGAATCTTTCTACAAATTTTCATAGAAATCGGTGAGGTTTCCAGATTCTTGACTTAAGTCCAACTTTTGCTATTTTCAAAACAATAGACAAAACAGAATTGCTTGTGTTCATTAAACATTGTTTTTTGATGGAAAAAGTAATGTTGAAGCCAAATAGTGGCATGAAAGGCTTTATGGAGAGTCTGCACCAGGGAACTCACCTATTATTGATTAGTATATATGGTGAATTTAGATGCAGTTGTATAAACACCGATGATGCTGAACGTTTTGACCGCCCAAAATCCACAACATATGTAGTTTTGGAAGATCATAAAGTGAAATTGCGTGCGAAAGCTGACACCTTAAACATATCAGAAGGTAGTATGCTCGCAATTTTGCACGACAATTTGAGTATGCGTAAGTTGCTTTCGAGTTTGCGCGCAGTCAACGATTCAAAGTGCTGTTTGGAGCTGTTCAAGCAAAATGAAAAGGATTTGTTACGTCAATATGTTACAATGAAGAATGGATGGAAGATCGTCGGGTGGGCAGCAGTCGGTTAAAGCCATCCAATGCTACCAAAAACTCAAAAGTTGGCTGGCTGGTTGGATATGGCATCCGTATTTTGGGGTGCTCGGTTGCTCATCGGCTATTTTCAGTAAAACTATCAATAGCGAATATTACATGACATTATTGGACCGATTGAGTTTAGAAATCAAGATAAATCGGCCTCATATGTTAAAGAAAAAAGTGCTGTTTCACCAAAGCAATAGAAACGATGGTTATAATGAATGATTTACGTTTTGCGTCTCCACTTCAAAAAGATATTTCAGGGAAAGAAATTTGGCTTAAATGAAGAAGTGATTGCCCAAACTGAGGACTATTTTGAGACCGAAACAAATCGTTCTACAAAAAAGGGATTGAAAAGTGTGAAAAGGTTTGGAATGAATGCAACACTCTTCAAGAAGAGTATATTGATGAATAAAGTTGAATTTTCTTAGTTATACCGGAGATTTATTGTGTGATGTGTTATATGTGTAACTTGTTGTAGATGAATAAAAATTTTAAAATACTTACAACATCAATTAATTGTGATAGCCTTAAGCCCATTTTGACCGTAAGACGATCAGAATTGTTGCCAACAGGCCGTATTAAGCGATTGTAGTTACTTAGAAGGTCGTCGTATAAACGTTTTGCATCAGGGTTGGCCAGGCCGGTGGCAATTTGTAACGCTATGAACACAGCTGCGAATAGCACGCTCCCCATCTTAGGCCAGGTCCACCCCTGTAAAGAAATATATTCGAAAATTAAAAATTTAATATTTTTTTATCTATAGTAAACCTAAATAGCTAGATTAACTACACAGTACAAAATCCTTACTAATTTAAAGGTAAACAACAAAATAACTACTTAAATTAAAAATAATTTTTAACCAGTTGAAAAATATTACAAATTGATTGCAATTTTAATAATCCAGAATTCGTATAATTAGCTTTGTAAAGAAATTCAATCAAAATTACTCATATTGATGAACAAAATATGAATAATGGTGAAATTTACAATCTTATTTTTATTTTTATTATTTTCTAGACTTTCCATGCTGCTTTTAAATTTCCTTCGTTTCGAATGGATTTAAATAATCTCAGATTCAAGAATAGGGTTGTTATACACTTACTTTTCTAAAGTTACAGACCACTGTTTATTGACTGAACAAATTAATTAACTGAACTGCTACTTACAATTAGATGTGCAAAATTTTTACTATAAAAGAGTGATTTTTTTCCTGCTTGGTTTTTCAGCGCTCTCAATATAGGAGCAACCAATGCATCCTAAAAAATACACTCTTTGGTGTGGTTTACTCTTTCAAAGATGAAGATGAGAAAAACGTTACCATTGTGCTCGCTATCGTGTAATGATTTTTGAACTTTTTATTGCTCAAAATATACGAGCTGAATCTGATTGATATGTTGTTTCAATAAGACGGTGCCACATGCCACACAGCACACGAAACGATGGATCTATTGCGAAATGAATTTGGTTAGTTCATCTCCCGTTTAGGACTAGTGAATTCGTCGCCTAGATCGTGCGATTTGACACTGTTGGACTACTTTTTGTGGGGGTACGTCAAATTTCTTGTTTATGCCAATAAACCAGCATCGATTTAAGCACTAGAAGACAAGTGTTATCGGTGAGATACCAGCGGGTATGCGCGAAAAAGTCACTCAAAATTGGACTCATATGGGCCACCTGAAACGTAGTCATGGCGAACATTTACATGAAATAATCTTTAAGAAGTAAATGGCAAGATTTGACTTTTAATCTCCAATAAAAATTTGATACCTTTTTCTAATTTCTCTGTTTTTTTTTTTTAAATTAAAAATTAAACGCTTAAAAAATTACCCTTTAAATATTACACAAGTAAAAGATAAAAAATCTTTTCCTGTGTAGTTGAGTGTTCAAAACTAAATCTATTTTGCAAAATTTCTTATATGAAAAATACTAACATATGGAATTAGATATACCTGCTGCTGCATAGCATATCATTTTGATAGTTTAAAAATTTATAATTTCTTAAGTAATAGCAAACAAAAAATTCAAAACAAAGAAATTCTCTAAATTCGCATTATTTTTTCTTCACCCAGGTAGGTATAAAGCTTCCTACCTTAAAATTAACTAAAAGTAAAAGGTGGTATATCTGTGCATGTTTTCCTGTCGTTTTTGTTGACTGTTATTTCATTTAATAAATTTACCCATGTCTGGTTCTAGTGGTGCTGGGGTAGCTGCATGGAAAAACTGCTCGTGTTTGTCGGGGGATTGAATTATTTATCTGCGTGTAGACAGGAGAGTTCAATTTTAAAATTTCATGTAGCCATCTATTCAGATTGCGGATGTTAACAGTGAGCGGTAGTGGGCGATGCCGTCACAACTTCTACATGGGGGTGGAGGAGGACACGGCTCCGGATCGGGCTCCTTAGACCCGGAGACCCATTGACAAATTCCAAATGGACACTTAGGAAAGGAGCTTTAATAGACTTTGGAGAATCGGACCATCTCCTCTATAATTTAGGGATGTCCTCTTAGGTTATGGTATTTATGTTCCTCCATTCACCCGCTGGTTTTGCGGTTTCTTGAATGCGTTGAGGGGACTTAGTAGGGGTTCAAATTACAGCCCTGAGGCTGAGACTTTTCTGGGAGTTTTCTTATACTTAGTCTTGTTTTAATGTTTTTATTTTCCAAAAATCAGAGAGGGAAATAGGCGGAATAATTTAAACATTTCTTGTGAACGAACAAATTAAAGGGCTGTATCGTGGAAAATGGAAGAAAAGCGTTTTTCGGCAAATTTCTCGCAAATTTGAGAATGGCCAAGTAAAAAGTTAAGAATTTCGCTTCATTTTACCAAAAATATTAAGGGATGAACCGTCTTCGCTTTGTAAATCATTCCCAACGTTAAAATGGACACTTAATTTTCTTTTTTCTTCATCTTCTTTAAAAGTAGTAACATGAACCCTCTCTGGAGGGGTGTAAGATAATACCACAAGCGGCGACTAGATTAAAAAGAATAAATAAATATAGTTAAATAGAACATTTTGTCATCAGACTAAAGGGAATTATGTGGGATGGGACGAAGTCGAGAAAGTTAATGGGCCGGATGATTTCCACTCAGAACATCCGACACTGACTAAACATGTACAAGATAACTTTTTCGTTCCAATTTTCGCCTGTTAATTAATTTTTACGCCTTAAAGAAAAATTGTTGTAATTTTGAGAAGAGTCTTCTCTTCGTCGCACAAAAATCGCTCCTACAGTCGACTATATAACACGAATAATTGTTGAGTACATAAAGCTGAGAGCTGATTTAATTTGCACGGTTAACTCAGGCAAAAGGTTCATCGAGCCATAACACATTCACCGGGTGGTGGAAAGGCAAACATTTGCAGATAGACTCCAGGCATAGTGTGGTGAGTTGGAAAAAATATAAAAAAAATCAACATTCCACCACAGTTTCTTAATAGCGAAATAGTTTCAGAGGAATATTAGCATTAGCAACTATGACCTTTCGTGGTGGGAGGGAGGGGGGAGGGAATTCTGGAGCTACATGCTTTGAAGGGCTGGAGTCATCCAAAATATTCAGCATGTGCCGCTTTGCTAACAAGAAACTCCCCACAGCAGCCGCTGACTTCAAGCAAATATTACTCCCGGAATATGTGGGGGTGCTCTGTGCACACCTAGAAAATAACTCCAAGAATTAGGATAGGGCCGGGAATGGGCCTCTTCCCTCCAAAACCCCCCGTGCGCGCTTATTTGCCTTTATCCTGATGACGTTGTGTGGGGAAACGAAGTTATTTCTTCATTAAAATTTCCTCGAGGTAATAGCTTGAAAATTCAAGTGGCTTTGAATTTTCTTCTTCCAATGGTTTCATGCCATTGGCTGGATGGGTTTCGAAGGTTGGCTCCTGTGGCATTACCGCGAGGATAAAGGGTAAAGGGTTTACATTGCACCTTCCTTTAGTTCAGTTGAATTTCATGAAAATATTCGTCAACTTTTCGAGGTATCCTTGTGTATGGTAAAATATTTTATCGAGAAAAGTTGTCTTTGTTCCAGCTTAATAGTTTGTTGATTAAATGTGACTTAAGTTGAGTTAGACTACCTCGAACTACTTTTTAGGTAGGTAATAAAGATGACACTTGTAATTAGATAAATTACATCCACTTTCAAAGGTGAAAAGAAAAGTTTGAAAGATGTAAGGATCAAGCTGCTAAACTCATTATCAAATATCGCACATATTAAATTTAAATTTCGAATAGTTTAAGTGCTTAGCGGTTGAATTTCTTATTTTTGACTCCGAAGAAGTGCTTACTTCTGTGTAAATAAATTCAAAAATTCCCAATTTTTATATTAATAACTTCCGTGGGAACGTATTATAAAAATTATAATAATGCTGGCCCTAATCATTTTTCAACATTAAAATTTCTACATTTTTAGTTCTGTATTAAATGTTTAAATATTTTAAAAAAGAAATTTTAGTTTTGTCGGTTTTTATTACATCGCATGAAATCTTTACAAATATTTCCAAAGTTTTCGAATTTTCTTATGTTTTTGAGTAATAAAATCCTTTCGGTTCTTCAGACGTCTTGATTTCCGAGTATCAAAACTTTATCCTCTTTCTATCATATTTTCTTTTCTTTATTTTACAATAAAATACGAAATGTTTTGAAACTGTGACTAAACATACTTTGAGATTTTTGAAAATTTGTATTATTTATTACAACATGATTAACTTAATGTCTAGTTATGTTCTTTTCATTTGTATTGCTCATATGAACCACATTCATCAATTTAAATTATTTGAAAAAAATGGCCCATTTTACTTTTGCTATTGTATTGCATTATTGTGTATTAAACTAAATGGGACAATGTGGAAAAGTAAATTTTGGTAAAAGACAAACAAATTTTAAATTACCAAGTCAGTAATTAATAGCTCTCATAACTGCAAATGAAGCAATAAAACCACATCGCTTACTAAACATAAAACCAGGAGTGCACTGCACATTGCGACGTTTTATAACTCTTCCATTAAAAACCAAATGGTGTACTAAAGTTCAACCACATGGTCGTTTTATTTAAAGCCGCAAATAAGATGTGCCCAAAAGGAGGGCACGATCTAAATTCGCCTCCAGATTTATGACATTCACCATAAGAGCAGGTTACCGCCCAAGTATTTTCCAATTTAACTGGAGACTTCCATCGGTTCCATATAGAATGCCAGATGCAATAAAAATTGCTTAATTTATTTAGACCATTTCTGTAGAAAGAGCGCGCACAGAAGGAGCAGAATTCTACCATACGCCATCGTACATTCGGTGCATGGAATTAAATTGGGAAAATAGAAAAAGGGACTCGCCAAGAACTGAGCCGAGGAAAACAATTTTAAACGTTCATTCATCTACGTCCCAGCAGGGCCTTTGCCCGTACTCTTTCTTCGTCGTCCTCGCCCCGAAATGGCTAAAATCAGACTTCCTGGCAAAGGTCAACACCGTGAAAGAATTTAGTGAACCCCGACGTAGAGAAGTGCCCCGGAGGTATGTGTAGTACACTTTGTAATTGAATTCCAGAATCCTCGACAGTCTGTTGCTAGAACATTTGAAGGGTGATGTGTGTGCTACTGGCCGAGTCCTTCCCACACTTGCCGGACTCCACATGCTTAAACCCCCCAACCCCAAAGACCTTCAGTTCACACAGGAGAGGGCTGTTGCTTATAGTTTCTGCTCCGTGCAGGAACAGACCCGAGATTCCCTGGAAGAAAGGAACTCAATCTCAATATCTAGGCGACTAGACTGTGTATCTTATATTATGAGTCCGGAAATTGTACTTCACCCCTATCCTCATACGCTTCCGATTCGGCAATACATATTCGATGTCAAGTTCCGACGACAATCTTTTAAAATATTTCGAACGACCGAAAGAAAAGAATTTCTTGATTCGTTTCATACAGAGCAACTGGAAAGTGCTAGGAGCCCTTAGCACCTACTTGGCAGGGATTTCGGATTTTATACGGGAGAGGAAATTTTACGAGGATTGTAGAAATCACAGATTGGTTTCGTTTTGGTTGTTTTTTTTATGTTTTTCCATTTACCTTCTTACAGAACGAACTGATGCAAATTATTGTCTAACTGAGCTATTTTGCCATTTGAATTCACATAAAATTGGTTTTATGGTTGAAATTTTAAATAAATTCGTAATTGCATACGTTGACAAATTTTATTTGAAATAAATAAGTCTTATACCAGAGAGAAAAATAATTTTTACTCTAATTCTAATTAACTATACGAGTATACTGAAATTTGTTTGTGAAAAAAGTTAATTTAAAGGAATATATTAACGCTAAAGCGATTTAATGATTGTGGGAATAGCCAACCTAACGAATTTTATGGTATTAAGTAGGTTGCAAAGAAAACAATATTTATTAAGATTGCCTATAAAGGACGGATATTGACGGGTCTACCAGAGAGGTCTATCTGTGCAGGTGTCGATCGCGTATCGTAGCGTGTATGGAACGGTCCCGTGTATCGGAGAGGTCTTCAGTTCTTTTCACTATGGCATCAAGTGAAAACGATGACGACGCACTCGCATTGGTAGGCCTTACTTTAAGACCATCTTAGATAGAAACTGCGCGACTTACGTAGACGACCGGAGAACACGTACATATGCAGTCCATTCCAATACACGCTCCGGTCGATTTGCGCAGGCATACATGTACGGGTAAACCTTTCCAGTAGACAGTAGCGTATATGACCGACATAAGAAAATCGGCCCAACAATTAATAAATATGTAGCAGAGAAGAGCTTAAATGCCGATTTACGAAAAAAATTGCGATTTTTTGATATTTGTTTGAACATTACACATAGAGTGCACTTTTTTAGTATTATTTTTATTGCATTAATGCATTATCTAAAGCCAAAAAATATGCGCTCACAGTTAAATACAACTTTTTCAAATTATCAATATAATGTCTCTATGTTTATGAACTACTTTTATTCTATTTTTCGCTTTGTCACCTCTATAATATGTAAAAGCCGTCAATGGTTTAATAAAGTCGTTAGGAGCGCTCGAGAATATCCTTAATATCTTACATTGGTGATTACGTAAAAATCATAGCTAGTACATGCAACGCCTTTAAATGACCAAGGGTTTAGAGAGATAAACACGTTGTGGAAGTTGAAGGAATGCTATGTGATGCTACGCGCGTATAAGAATTGAAGACGATTTAAAAAAGAAAGTTGAGAAGGGATGAGCAAGGAAGCAAGTGATGTGGAGAGAAATAAGCGATTTTTTAAACCTTTGAGTGGAAATGACTGGCCTCAACCATTAAGATTTCTGTACTAAATTTGAATTTGGCGGGCGTCGCCCGCAGTATATTTTAATGTTTAAAAACCATATGAATTTCTTTAACATAGTCTTTTTCTAGATAAATAGACCTTTTAAGATTTTTTTTTATAGAACGTTAGCTGCTCTCATTGAAATTCTCTTTCTCTTTCCGCACATAGAATTGCGCTAAATTTAATTGTCTGCACGCGTACCTTTGAGATTTAATCGTAAGGCAAGGAGTTTACAGATTTTCTGAGTCTTACTGCCAAGGAATTAACTTTTCTTACTTTGGGAGTTTGTCAAATGAAACAAGGAAGATTTTACACAAAGAACATTTGGATTCTAAGTGACTATCCTTTCCGTGCATCGCGAACACTATGATATTATAAAGGTGAAGATACAGTCCCGACATGTCTCTTTAAAACAATATCACCTCTGAATTGAATATGTACAAACATAAATGAATAGTATTACCAACGTACTCGTTTGCTGTGCTTACATAGCCTCAGTAATATGATATTTATCGTATAAAAGATACGAACGCTAATTGCACCAACTCACTGACTATACTCGTTTTATTCACGATGCATCTGCAGAAAATAATTAGTTTGATGAATCAGACGTGGCCTAGATTACAGTTCAAAAAAACATTCGATTACTTAGTCAATAATTTTGCAGATTTATAACGAATAATCGAAATATAAATATTTTCAAGTGAATTTAATATTTCATTTTTATTATCACTAGTAGTATATAAAAGGATTTCCGTTTCCGATATAAACATTATGTCTTTTTTACCTGTAGGTCTTGAACTTTCGAAATACAAGTTTACTTTTTTAGGGGCCGATTATCTTAGCTTATCTTTACTCGTCCTTTTAATTCAGAATTCGTTAAAACTTTAATTCAACCGGTTCTTCTACAAATAAAATGTATGCAACTCTAATGGATATGGTGTAAAATAGCGATTTAATTAAATAATACAAATAGTACAAGTTGGTGCTAAATGAGATGGTACTAAATTATATCATTAGCAAGAGTGGAATAAGGATTAAATTATATGAATTTATTTAGACCGTAATCACCTTATAATTATTTTTATAACTTGTCAAAACCTGAAGTTTTAAATCATCGCGTATCTAATTTTACACCCTGAAAATCATGATGAGAATCGTTATTTAATGTTTAGTGTAATCCATATAAATTTGAACCAGATATCCTCAAAACATTCTATCCCATTACACAAATTTTCATTTAATTTGTTTCCCTTTTTCCCCCCATTTTCCATCCTAATTTCTATTTAACAATCACAAGTATGCAAAAACGTTTCATGGCAAATACTTGGATATAATATGCCTACAAAAACGATAACATCTGAAAAATAAAACCGAAAATTTCGAATCTAATGAGAAATAAAGGTGGATACATCTCAGATTTACTTTAACATGACAGTAAACATGTGTAAATTGCGTGAAAAACATCACACTCATCTTAAAGACTTCTTCTTCTATGATCCCATAGTATGGTAGATGAGCATACAGTGAATATGTATCCTTGAGATATTTTGTATAGTATTACCTGAGACTTTCGCAGGTTTATCAGATGTATAAAAAACAAATTATAATGTTAAAATGAAAATATGTAGAAAGTGTAAAGAAGTGGATTTTCTCGCAAAAAGTATGAATATTTAAGTAAATTTTCCCAGGAGGTTCTTTATATAATACGTAAACCAATAAAAACGAAAACCCAACAAACCGATGGTATTACATAACCTTAAGCCAAGCTTAAGACAAGCTTCGAGGACGAATTAAAGTGTGGCTTTCGCGTGCAAGGCACATGTATGTGAAAGTCGACCAAATTTGTAACGTTGAGCCTTTTTCTTCCAATTCAGGACCCCATTAGGGGCCTACTACCCCCACCTATCCTCGCGCCTTTCCAGCCAGCAACAGAACGAAAAGATCACAAGAAAATGCTTCTTTTGTTTTTGTACTTCTTTGTGTCATGGTTTGTTTGATGCCATAAACGCTGAATTATGTATGCATGCGCTGGAAATGTTTTCGTGCTAATATCCTACCGGGCGTTGGCGTGGGATTTTTGTACTTTTTTTTTTATATATATATTTACTTCTTATTTTTCTGTCTGTTCTGTTCCTTTTGAATGTTCGCGAGCCGCGGAACTTGTGTATCGCGGAGGAAATGTTTTAGCATTACTTTCATTTTTCCAGGCTCCTCAGCTCGTTCAAATTTAATGAACGACATTTATGTCCAATGAAAATGTTAACAGGGCTAACTCGCGAGGAGTAAGTAAGTAAAGGGCCGTATAAAGTAGATGGAGTAAGTCCTCCCAGTTATGGGTACTTCAATGATCCGTAAAAATACAGATTTAGTGTCTTGCGAAAAAGAAGAAGATGAAAGAACAAGAAAAAGTCTAGAAGGGATTTATGTAATACCATCCGGAACGAGCTGTGGAGGACTCTGGGAAGTTGCACAGGAATACTACCCACTTTTGCAAATTACGGCATTGCGTTGTTATTAAGTTTTTATTCGACTGGTTGGCCCCTTGGTTGCATTAAAATTGTCTGTTTATGCCATTACTTTTGTGAAGAAACAGCACCGAGAATGGGACTCTTGATGGTCGGGCATATGGTCTTATAAATCAAAACTGCGTCTATCTGTATCATAGTACGATTATTTTATGAGGATGACCATAAAATAAAAAGTATTGGCATATCTGATCTTATGAAAGAATGGAGCATTAGGAGAAAATTAACTTAATAATCTCAAGAAATAGTGACGATTTTTCCATCCTTTAATGCCTCTCAATATGGTACACGAAATCTTCTCTATGGCATTGAAATATTAATTATATAACTTTTTTATAGAGAAAATACATGACAAAATTACGGAATAATATAATTGTATAAAAGGCGCATGTAGGTTCAAAAGCACTAAACAAGGGGAAAAATATTGACCTTATCGCTTTTTCAATTTATTTTAAATAATGACCCAACTAGATAAGATTAAAGATAATTTGCTTGATCAGATGAAAGCTAGATATTGCTAAGAACAAAAAGCTACCTTCCTTCATATATATAGGAATATTGTTAACATTTTGGCAGCCGAATGGTTTTGGCCCGAACCACCAGCTCGTAACATCAGCGTGGTTTTGATTTGGTGCCCCTATCTTCAAAATCGTGGGGAAAAAGCCAGTCCATATATAACATACGCTTGGTTTGTAAATCAAAGTGTGAAGTATAAGTGGAGGCAAATTACGATTACGACTCTATTTTAAAAACACTATATATGAAAAACTGAATCAGAACAATTGAAATTGGTTGTAACAGAAATTTGGATACACATTTAGAAAAAAAAAAACATATTGCGGACAGATGATGAGATATCTATTTTACATGACAACGATTTTGAACTACTATCTAACAAATCAACTAATTTAAAAGTATTTGATGCAAAGAAATACTCGGCCACTGGGTACGGATATTAATAAAATATTTGCTCCTCAATATTTAGTAGAATTGGGAAATTTAAAAAAAAAAAAACAAACTGAACATACTTTCACAATATCCATTGTGACTCATGCTGTGGGTGCGGTTGCACCGTCTTGTTGACACCACATGTTCACCAAGCCCCACTCCTCCAATTCCGGCAGTAAGAAGTCGTTTATCATGGCCCTGTAGCGTTCGCCAGTAACAGTTTGCCAATTGTGTCCTCAAAATACGGCCCAATCACTCCTCCCGCGTGAACGCCGCACCACACAGTAACTTTGAGTGGATGTAACGGCTCTTCGTGCATGACACGCGGATTTTCAGTGCGAGCAGCTAAGCGGGGCAATGTTTGCCCTGTTGGCGTGACACGATTAGAAAATCGACGTCGAAATGCACGCTGCGCTAACACCACCGACCGATTATTAGTCAAAAAAATGGGCATAATTATTCCACGCTCTTGCGGTGTATAGCGCTCCATTTCTTCTTTGTATGTATTCTGCAGCTGTGTAGTTCACAAATGTCAAATATGATTGACGTACGACGCCATTTGCAATAATTATAACACCTTCCGATAGACTGATTAATTTTGAGATACCTTGTATTTTATGTTGATATTCATTTCTTTAATATAGTTTATATTACTGATTTTACTGATAAAATCAAATATTTATCTTAAGATGTCCAAATCGATCTTTATATAGTAACTAAATATTAGATTAAAATCAAAATAAAATTCTGATTCGCCCAAACAATTGTAATCACAATTGATACAATTCGATTTTGATTTGAGTGAGTTTTTCATTTTCCTCCCCATCACAATTTTTTTAAGTTGGTACAATTTATTTGTATCCGCCCTCATTTTGGGAATTGCCAAAACGATTTTCCTATCCACACAAATTAAAGCGGAAAACAAACCGGCGGACGCACAAAAGGAAAAAAAGGCCCCAAAAATAAACGAATGAATTCAAGAAAGTTTTCTTTTTCAAAGAAATACAAACACCGGAGAGATATGGGCGCCCCAAAAATAAAATACACGAACTGCTTGTTTTTTAAGAGCTTGTACCTAATAACGCCTTAGGTATGCGTTCACGTCCTTTATTTTTCTTGACTTTCTTAGTTCGGTATCCGTATTTTTTTCTTTCTTTCTGATGGAACCCAAACCCTAAAAGAAGCCCTTTTTTCTTGCCGTAAGGTATAGTGAGACCGATTTTCACATTTTTTTTCTTTTCAATTCGAAAAGGAAGCATCTCAATAGTTTTGTACATTTCATCTATTTTGCTCTAGCAAGAGTGCTGACCCTAATAATCATATTGATTTTGCACCGAAATGAATTACGCACATATGTGGCATAATACCTCCCCCAGCAGCCATATGTGCCCCAGCCTTTTTTGGGTTGCTCTTTATTTCACTCATGAAATTATTTTGAGTGTCAGACCCATTCATAGCGTTTATTCATTTAGGATTGTTTAGAGATAACCTTCTTTCTCCGGGACTAGATTACGTGAACATAAACTAAACTAAACTCGCATGGAAACGCTAGATCTACAAAATGCAATAAAGTGCACTGCTTTCCCATTGTTTGTTCTAGGATAACGTAGCAACTAAATTGCAAAATGGGGCAGAACAGAAATCCATGAGAGCAAAGATTCTCAGCCAAAAGTTAAAACACACCATTAATTCGGTTAGGGGAAAAATATGAGTAATGTAATGGAATTGTAGAAGTTAATAGAAATCATTTCGAGGGAATGAAATGTACTTCTGAGTTGAATGCTCTAGAGGTTATTGTAAAGGATTAAGGACTGTAACGAAAAAAATTACTCCTCAAGAAATATAGCGTAAAAAAATATTATGTGCATAATTAGAAAAATTTATTAACGTGTTCTTAAATATATTCTTTTTAAATTTTCTTTACATATTCTTGTAATCTATGGTTTATGTTTTCTACTAAGTAGTCGAACTTTCTTTTTAATACCCCCCATACGATTCTGTACAGTAGAATTCTCAATTATTGTTATTCTTTGGATCCATTTTTGTTTAAATGTTGTATAGATTATTCGATTATCGATTATTTTCTTTCTTTTCTTAAGATTCTCTTTATTATAACCCTTCACAATTTCATGAAGCTCAGGACAATTAGATGGATTCATCTCCTTGGGTACGAATTTAATATTGTTGGCTATGTACCATTCCTGCGTTCTCGAAGAATAGTGGAAAGTTGTGAGATGGAGCAATAAAAGAGTAGGAGTGTAGTGTATAAATGGCAACAATCTTTAGTTCAGGCATTCTCAAATATATACAGTCTGTTCAACAAGAAAGGAACCGCATTTTTTTTACCTTCTTCATTGCTGCAGCGCATTTCTCTCTACACCAAACTCTGTCACCTTAGATCGTTCCCCCTTTTACGAACTGTCCACCACAAAACTAACTATGGCCTTTCAGAACGTCTCAACCGAATGCTTCATAAAGCCAACTTCCTTCCTTCCTTTGTCTTTCACCTGAGCAAATCAATTCTTAGGAATGACTTATTCCATCAACCTTAGAACAACATCGAACAACAACAGAAACATAACGATATTTCTGGTTCTACTACCTTATATGGTTAACGAGTAGTACAATTAAGAAAACACAAATTCATTTCTTTACATTCCAAAATTTTCATAAATTCATTTTAGTTACCTATGACATTAATTTTTTCACACACAACATCAAAAAAGGCCTTTGTAAGCTGCTTTCGATTCGATTGGATCGTTTTCAATGATAGGTTCCTTAGCTTTGTCTAGTATATTTGTTTTTTCATGTATAGGTATGATATTAAGAAAGTCAATAGTCTTTTTTAAAATCTACAACTGAAAGAAAAAACAGAAGTTAATGGAAATGCATTTAAACAACAAATGTTTCATAAAAACTTTTTCATTGATTCAAAATAAGTTGTTGGTCAATATCAATACCTATAGAACGTTGTAGGTAATATCATAGATTCATTGCTGTTCCAATTTCAGACGTGATAAGTTTTTAATTGCTTCAAAACTGCAATTAAGATTCCTCTCAAACTAAACTTATTTCGAATTAGTGCAGTAAGAAATACAAATATAAAAATCAAATAGTCAGTGGTGCAACAAAAAGTCTAAATGGGGGTTCCATTAAATTCTTAAGCCACTAATTGTTGAAAATGGTATAGTATGAGGACAGAAAAACCTCGAAACAATTACCACGCACCACTAACTGAAATTGCTTGGGCAATGGCAATAAAAAGTTATTTTCGTTAATTTCTTTTCGACAAGAAAAACGTACGAAAGGTGAAAAGACCTGCTTCTAAGTTGAGCTTACCACAGAGAACTAACTACTCCCATGGGGTAGGTGGGCTGTGTTAATAGAATTTCTGAATGGATTGCTGTGCGCTGGGAATTTGCAACTACATATATTAAGTTGGGACTCCTCACCGTTTCTCCGAGCAATAGTGATGTCGACGACGAGGACGTCCAGGAGAAGTGGACTGTTTTCAGGGATGCAGACGTAGGCATACCTTCATACCTCCAGGGAACAGGCCCCATTGTCAATTGGTAATTGCACTTAACTCAATTTGAAATTCCAACCTGTTTACATGAATAATATGATGATTTTCGACAGCCGAGCGATATGCCCAAGCTGGACATGATTTATTTAGGGAATACGCGCCTATAGTACACCTATTTACAATTACTCCCGCTGAATGTCTCCTAAGGACACCTTCATTTGCACGAGCGGCGGCAAATTAGCTGCCTCGAAAATGGAAACTTGTTAAAACTCTTATAAACTGTGTAAGTGTCGCCATTGACGGCAAACTACACGACGCGTATATTTTAACAGTATCCGCTGCTTCACCGCCCTCATAAAGCAATCATAAAATTTTGCAAAGAGTCACGCCGTATAAATTTTCTTCAGTGAAAACTTTCCGAAAGGGGATCCTCTCCTCTGTTGCCATTCTCTGGGATACCCCTCAGGGAAATGACTAAAAATTAGAAATTCTGTCGTAAAACTTTCGTCAGGGAGTTAAAATCCACCATTCTATGTCGCTGTAAGCGGAAAATCCTTGGGTGACTACGAATGACTAGTATCACGGGCGCTATAAATATTTATTCCCAGATAGTTTCTATCTTTAATATCTTTATTACTGCTCACGTACACATCTCTCTTCTTCTAGGTGCTATTCTATTTCTGTAATTTCGTCCTCATCACAACTCCACCCACCCCAAATAATTATCTAAATTTTACCCCCCTCAATACTCTAAGACAGTGTAATAAGTTTTCTGAGTTATGTCATCACACATAGGTATGAATATATTTTTTCGCCTAGAATAAAAATGTTAATAAAAAGTAAAGTCAAAAATGAAAAATATTTTCAGCGAAAAATTTCAAAAGTTTTGCGATAATTTTCTCTCTGGAAAAAATACTTACTGTTTAGTTTCTTTTTTCGTTTTAACATTACGCAAAGTACTAAAACCAACTTTTCATAAGAATTAATAAGATTTTCAAAAGTTTTTCAAGCACAAAAAAAAATATTTCTTCTAACAAATGGTTCGTTCACAGCTTAGTTTTTCACAATATGAATATTTATGAGTTTCTGTATCTTGAAGATTTAACTCTTTGTAAGAAAATTATATAAGTTTGCAATGTGAAAAAATATATCTTGTTAAAGTTAAAATTGCTAAAAGGACAAGACATAAAACTAGTCGATGTTAATACTTGAAATGATCATTTAACATTTTAAACTTATTCTAAATAGCATTTTAAACAAATTAATTATAAATATTGTTTTCGTGTAGTACACAGTAAAAAAAATGTTGACTTTTACTTGTACAATAATCCAGGCTTATCCATTTCATAGTCCGAAGTCATCATATGTTTAGTTAAAGGTGATTCTATAATTGGTACATTTCGTTCATTGAGTGCATCGTCTAATTGAGTGCACTATAAGCAAAACTGTGTGTTACACGACGCGCACAGTATTTGGACCTATCTGCGGCACATAATGGCATATTTTGCATTTAAATTTGTATCTCCCGCCTTATAAAATTCAGCTAATACAAGTGTTTGAGCCGGCTGACCATGGCATGCGTAGAATATACGCTAATAACGCTCGAATAACAACAAGGATTTTTCGCATCGAAGTTATGAGGCTCATTTTTCGCTTGGTAGATAAAATTGTCGCATGTGGGACAGTCAAAATCCACAAGTAAATGTCGAAAGACTATTGCGTCCACAAAAAGTCACTGTATGTTGTACCATTTGGTCTGGAGATGTGATTGGTCCGCACTTTTTTGAAACTGACGAAAGTGTAACAAAATTCATCAATTGTGATAGTTATAGTTACATGATTACCAATGTTTTTTGGTGTGAAATTTAAGATATGTGGTTTCAACAGGATGGTGCCACAAGCCACACTACATGTCCCGTTTTGGGTTTGTTACGTGAGACGTGTAATTTAACGTTTTGGTGATGTGAATTTGTCACCCAGATCATGTGATTTCTCCCTGCTATCCTTTTTTTTGGCATAATGGCAAGGGTCCCAATAACATATTGAAATAAAATTTTAATTAGTAAAGTATTTCGAAGTACAAATTAACTTGTTTAATCAATAAACAGGAGATTTATCCATTCGAAATGAAAGAAATTTAAAAGCAGCATAGAAAGTTTAGAAAATTCAACAAGTGTCGAACATGTTGATGGTTCCAGATTGATTACATTTGAATGAACATAAATTCTATCGGTTTAAAATACAGGGTTTTAAATTTTAGTACTCTTCAAATTTTTTTCATCCATATGAATAGTTTTGATTGATCTCGTTTACAAAGCAGGAATGCCATTTTACGTATTCATTATGAGTAATTCATTTAAAATATTGATTATTAAAATTACAATTAATTAGTAATTTTTTCAACTAGTTAAAAATTATACTTCTGTATCAGTAGTTATTTTGTTGCCTACCTATTTTTTACTGTATAGAAAAACTCAATTTAAACCAATTTATATTGTGAGATGTTGAGGGAACGTTTATTTAAGCGTATATGAAAACATTCCTACTTACTAAGCTTTAAAATGTTAAAAATATCAGTAAACAAAATAATCAGAAAAGGGCTTCTGTACTCAAGAGGGCAATTTTTTCAAATATATTGAAAAATGCCCTGAACTTATTCAATGTAAATTGATACCATCAGAAGGTATCTAGAAATAGATACAAAAGGATCAGCCGAGTGAAAAATCCCTAAGGAGTAATCGAAAGGGGAAAACATGTTGTGATTTACCGCCAAAGCTCACAAACTTCTTTAATTTATGCAAAAAGTTAAATCACATACGAAACGTACACATTCTAGGGGGATGAAAAAAAAGAGAAACCGTCCCACTTTTCTTATTTTCTAATGCGTCCGATACTTCCGTTTTGAGGGAAAGCAGAAGGAAACAGCTTTTAAACTCCAATTTATTTGAAAAGGGGAGTTCTAGGGACAGGAAGTTCTATCATCTGCCCCCACGGCTGCAACTCAACTCGTAGGTGGTCTTCTACAGTTAAATCGCACCGGTCCCCTTTTGTATCTGCGACTATATGCATCTAGGAATATCCGTTCGTACAGGCAATCTGTTGTCGTCACATTCTGCGTCTCAGACCCCTTCTTCCGATCCGGGATTAGCATATGTGACGGCACCGACACAACGACCGTGACGACGGCAGCCACATGATACGCTGTAGCACTTTGTCAAGTTTAGTTTTATTACTTTGGTGGGAAAATTTACATTATTTGCACATCAAAGATTTGAAATGTCTCCGAAACTGTGGTAAGGTCGCATATGGCATAGAATGTTCACCGGGCCGTTAGCCCTCGATATGAATTCGGTCCCCAAAGGGCTTAACCCCAGAATGGCAGGGAATCGGTTGATTTTCATAAAAGTTTTTATCTAAAACAATTCTATGATTTTAGCTTAAAATCCCTTAGAACCAAGTTCGCTTCAAGTCCCCACCAAATTTCGAATTGGCATCCCTATCTCTTTACGTTTTGTTTTCTATCGCAGTAGAGCCGCCCTTGTCCTTATCACTCAACAACTTCTATTTTGCCGACTCTGAAGGGATGCTGCAAGGCATGTACCAAAGATGTTCTCTATCTGGTAGCTTTCAGAGGTTTGAGAAACTTTTTGACTTCTCGTCAAAAGAACTGCGAAAATTCTGTACTGGGAAATCGAATCAGAAAATGATTTATGGCTTATTTGTATGCAAACAGGTGCTCCAGAATTTAGTTCGCGTGTCGCAATACGAATTACAGAGGGATAGATGCTCAGATACTCCCATAGTTGTGCATAATGTCAACAATTTGCATCTCATATGATAAATGTACAGAGCAAGCGGATTAAATTACTAACGTGATCAATAAAAGTTGACGAATTGGAAATTTACCTGACTGAGAACTTTTAGTATTAAAGCTACCTTAAAGTATTGGGTAATTTAGAGTTTCGATATTTTTAATTATTATTAACACCATAATATTTTTTTTATTTTTCGAATTACAAGTATATGAGGTTTGTACAATAAATAAAGTGGCTTTGCAAATTTTGCGGGCTACGTACATTCAATTTTCGATTCTTTTTATTATGCTGATACACATGTCCGCAACATTTTTTTACATTATCAGCCACTTTGCATATTTATTTGTTTTTGATAAATGCAAAGGTTACCGTGTTTTGGTATGCTTGGCGATTTGTGTCTATCGAAGAAAAATGGATCAAAGAATCTGTATAAAATTTTATGTGAAAAATAAAAGTAAGTACTCCAAAGCACTTGATATGTTGACTGGGGTATTTTCAGAGTCTACTTTGAGTAAAAAACATGTTTATAAGTGGTACAAGCTCTTCGCAGAAGGCCGAGAAGATGTTAATGACGATGCAATGCCCGCCCTGGACGCCAAGCGTGTCAACAACCGATGAAAACGTTGGAGCAGTGAGGAATATTGTTATGTAGAATAGCCGAATTACTATTAAAGAAGTTCCTGAGGATGTTAGCATATCGGGTTGGCTTATGCCATGCAATTCTTAGGGATGGTTTGGACATGAAACGTGTGTTAAGGAAATTTGTTCTGAAATTGCTAAATTTTGATCAAAAGAATCGTCGCATGAGCATCGCTCTGGAGTTGTTGAATGATGTCTACAACGATCCAGATTTACTCAAAAGCGTCATAACTGGCGACGAAACATGGGTATATGGTTACAACGTCAAAAGCAAAGGAAAAGACGGAGATTTTCCATGGTTGAAGAGATAAATAACGCATTGCTGAAAGAGTTCAAGGCCATACTAAAAAGCACATATCAGCAGGATTGGAAATGTGCATTATATCTGAGGGTGGTTAAGACTTAAAAGGGGGGCGGGGGGTTAGGTTGGTGAATAAATAAATATTCTTCTAGAAAAATAAAAAGCCACCTTATTTATTGAACAAACCTCGTATTAAATTAAAAGTGCAGAAAGTTGTTAAAATTATAGACTTGTGCGCCGGTAGTTCTAGTGTTAATTGTTTAGTTACATTTTAAATTAGAAGTAAATAAAAAACTTTTCTTAAAAAGACAAATAACGATTTTTTAATTTTTAATTTAAATTCAATTTGATTTGACTTCAGTGTCGACAAAAACTAAATTACCTTTACTAAATATGCAATGTAATTTCTATTAACAATTATTTTAAATAGTCTTAAAATCACTTTTGAGTAGCAAATCAGGAAGGCATATTTTAAAGCAGGTAGAAGATTTGGTATAAATTAATAAAAATAAATCGCTATTTTAGATTCATCAATATAAATTTTTCTAATGTTTTAAAACAAGTTAATAGTGTTCCTTCCTATTTTTATCATATTCTCGTTATACTTTTAATTTATCAAAATCTATAACAATCTGTTACGTTATGACTTACACATGAATAAATAATTAAGAGATATTTTTGATTTGGCTTCTACCTGATACCAACCATTTCCTAAGGGAATGAATGAGTCGGTAAAATCATATTACTTTTCACCATGTGGGATTTTATTTGCTCTGTGTATTTACAAGTACTGAAAAATTAAAAAAAAATAATTTATATATAAATATATAATTGATTATCAAAGAGTGTGTGCTGCACGTGTATATTTTCACTGTTAAAAGGCTAATTCTGCAAAGCAAATACAGTGGCACAATATCCTGGTTGATTCTGTTCCGAAAAAAGGGATCTAATCAAAAAAAATTTCCGAGGAGGCGACGTATACGGAGCGACTGTGGTTCTGGCTTCAGTATCCTTTTCCGCGCGCTCAAAAATATTGTTCCAAGAGAAGCAAAAACGACAAACAAGTGTAATAAGCCCTCAGCTTAGGGCAAGGCATCTCAAGAATTTCTGGAGCTTGTCTGGTTCCGTCGCCGGGGATGCTGTGTGTTTTGTGCATTGTAGAAAAGCCTGCTACAGGCGCGCGTGCCCCTGAGGGGTACCTTCCATCGCCCTTCAGTCCCCGGAGAAGTGGACCGCCACTTGTGTAGGCCCTTCTTCTACATGGGAATGTAATGCGCAAGGATACCAGGGGTTGAAATGGATAAAAAAATTCCTTTCGAATTCAGACATATCCTGTTTGTATCGCATTTCACAGGTAAATTTCAAGTTTGGTCCATGTACCTAAAAAGAATGCTGAATGAACGAGTCCAGGATTTTTCTCGGATGACTTAAATGTAGGTAACTAGCTGTTTACGGGAGTTAATGGGGCGAGGACCATCACACAAAGCAATTCCTTTGCGCTTTTTCGACCCTTTTTGTAGGACCACCTCTCCCACTATATAAAAATTTAGGGATGATCAGTGGACTGAAAGAAAGAATATTGCTGGACATACGTTTAGCAAAATATACTTCACATGTGAAGAAATTTTCATTTTATAATTAAATATTTTTAGAGAGAACCATGAAGCCTTTTCGCATTTTAGTTTTTCATGCGATTTTTTGGGCAACCTTTTATTAGTTTTTCTTTTAAGTATTTTTGGGTTCTTTTGCTGGTTGTCTTTTTAATCAACTATTTCCACTTCACCCTTCTATTTGAATATACATAATTTGAAAAAAAAACACAAATGAGTTTTTATATTTTCGATAATTTGGATCTCGTTGATATTTTGTACTCAAAATAATTGTTGTTTCTAAATAGAGGGATAATGTGTAATTATACCACACAAAGAACCCTGTTTGAGAATAGTAATTGAAGTCGACTCGTTCTGTTTTGGTTTTATCTCACTTCTTTTAATTATAAGATATAGATGAAATTTAGTATACCAATGTTAGTATTTTGGATACTTAAGTTCTAAAAATTGGACACCTTTTTCCATTGAAATTAGCAATACAAAAATCTAACAAATTATAACAGGAATATTAGATGCTAGAAGTAAGTAAGTAAGAAGTAAGTAGTACGAATTCTCAAAACGGACATCGATTTCTAAAAGCTTTTAGCTAATCTGTTTTATTTTCAACAAAATGTTTTTCGATAAAATTCGACGCAATATGGAATTTAATGATAGAATATGAAACAATCGGTTTACAGATAATATACAAAACTATTTACATATGAGACGATATTACATTATTTTCACCGATAAAATCGGATGCAGTATCTAGTTAAAAATATGAACATCACCTGCAAAAATTATGGTATTATGGCATTTGTATTGTATATTAAGATAACCTCAAAGCAGTTGCTGTTCGGTTCGCTTGGCATCCAATTTATTATACAATGCCACGCTTGTCCCAACATACCTCTGATTATGTTGCAACAATTCCTGGCTATTGAAGGCCCAAAACTCTATTCAGGCAGACAACGCCCTATTCCCATCCACTGTCGAATCTACTGAAATTCAGCGAACAACGAAATCTATTTCATTACCGCGGGGCATAATTATCGCGAAATTACGAAACAATTTAGATAATTGCCAAAAATTCATCTATTTGGAGTGATTTTCGTGATTTCAACTGAATATCGTCGCTATTTATCGGCTTTGAACTAGCATAGTTAGCCAATTTCCTGTACGACCTCTACCTTCCCCCATCGTTGTGACGGTCAAATGACTTGCAGACTGATGGTATCCAGCTTGCGTTTAATATTTAATAATTTCACCAACCATCTATCAATCTTGTGTTCCTTCTTCTTCTACTGTTTAGCCGTTGTCTGCTGTATGTTCAAAATGGCAAGAGAAATAATTAACGAAGTGCCAGGATATCCCTTATGAAGGGAGGAATATCTTCTTGGGTCTCCCGCATGTCCATCCATATCTACGAGTATACCGAACGCGCCTTGATTAATTATTGTTCTCATTAGGAGAAGTGATTAAAGGAATGATTCGGCCGATGTCTATGAAATGCCTTGACATGTGATTACATTTTGAATTTGATTGCCTTTTTATATCACTCTTCTTCACTATTTTGGCATTTAAGGACAATTCGGTTGGTAGTCCATAGTCCACATTTCATCCTTTTAGTTTCAGAGAAGATTAAAGATTAGATGAATCGGGCAAACCTTGTAAACTAGAAGTGGTTAAGTATACCACCTTTTAATGCTTTAACTTTTAAGAACCCTCGGACATACGCAAATTCTTAAAATCTCATTTAACTCTCACAAAACAATTTGTCGAAATAAAGGTACTAAGATAATCGAGTTTTATTGGAACATTCAAAAGTTCTTAATCTCATTACGAAAATAAGGTAAAACAAAAATTAAATAATGTGCCACTGAAAGGTAGTATTTATTACTGAATTTCAATTTCTATAACGATTGATAATTGTAAATGAGAGAGAGTACATAAAAATGAACCAGTTTATTTTATTTTCTATATTCTAGACATTAATTAGCCGATTTATAACACGAAAATTACAACTGATTTTTTAATATTTTCTTGAAGTAGGTCTGTCTTTACGAGAATTAATGGGCCGACAATTTAAACGATATAACACATATATATAACATAGCTTGGGGTAAATTTTTAATTTTATATTATTCTGCTGAAATGAAAACTAACTTATATTTATGCAAACTCATCAATATAATGATGAATTGTTCGTTAGCGCGAATTCAATATACAGAAATCTCTTTAAAATAATTTATATGATTTCGATTTGTTAAAGTTATTTAGCATGTTTCGAAAATATCATAGGAAATACCATAGGGTTCAGGAAATGTAGCTATGGTGGTCCTTTCATAATTTTTCTGTTGAATCCGTTTAAGTATAATTATAAATTTTGCTTACAAAAAACAAAAGATAACGATTCCAAAATCATGTCATTTGATTTAAATAAATCTTAGTTTTATCCTTATTCGCTTTTGGACGACATATCAGATACAAACATACATACATGGTCCTATGCGCTTGAGTTATGAAATGTAAATAAAATGGGAGTGATTTTCGTGATTTAAAAGATTTTCGAAGCGAATTGAGAAGATTACTGGGAAACTGGAGTTATAAATTGCTCTGAAGGGCAATATTTCCTCTTTTGCCGTGTAAAACTCCCACCGTTTGGCAGATATATCTGCATATAGTTATAAATATAACGTTTGTAGGTGCTTCGTTCTTTCAGGGCAAATATGCATTTATTCATCTGAAAACAGCTGCAATTGGTTATGCGAAACTTGCTCAAAACTTCAGTAGTCACAAAGTTGCGTCGGTGTGGGCACTTTCTGTACTCTCTCCTTCTATCTGTACCCGGAAAAAACAAAAACAAGGAGCATTCAAAAACCCCCTCGTTGGCGTTGTTTTAAAAAATATATGGGAAAGATTTATCCAGCAGTAAACTCACGAGGATATAAGGCTCCATGGGCCGGTTCCTTGATCAATAGCACTTGAATATTTCATAATAAAACACCCCCTTGAGGGGGGAGGGGGGGCATGGGGCCGGGGTCGGAAGGAAGGATTGGCGCACAGAAAAACAAGTCAAAGAACTCGGCCTCGTGGCACAGTGGCGTGCTTGTGCTTTGCGACAAGAGGGGCATTGCATTCGAAAGTTGTATAAAAAATTTTCTCGTTTTGGATCACGATTCATGAGCCAGAAATGCGGCCCATACCTGATCCCAACCCCAAACTTTTATTCGATACATATATAGAAGGAGAGGTATTTTTTTTTTATTGCAATTTTTATGTTGAATATTTCAAAAGCAGGTAGAAGGTGGCACTTTTTAAATTTTTAAAGTCGATTACTCTCGTATGAATAGGGGGCTCGTGCGCATTCAGTGAAATTTCATTTAGCCCCGTAACGCGCCCGCTGGCCTGGTTTTTATATATTTTTATGGTGTTTTTAGGTGAGGAGCACCGAGATCCCTGCCCTGCATCCTACCTAACCCCAGGCTAAAGTACAGGCTGCACGATTGAGCCAACCCAACCAAAGGAGCGCGAACCCGCCAGGAATTGGAACGTAAACGTGAACAGGCGATATTTTTGTACAAAAGCCTCGACATATTTTATCTGTGCCTTACTGACGTCCTTGATTGTGGCTGGAATCGTTTTAAAACCTTTTAACGAACATCTCAGAGGAGTTCTTTGTCGAGGTTTTAACTCTTTACACGATTCCCGGCGTTGCGCGTTGCTGCGATACGATAAACCCCCAAGTACCCCAAGTTAGGGTACGGAGGTGCACGTCGTCGACTATCTCGACGCGGTGTTTGTTCGCTGGCTTGTGAGAATGAAATTAAGTTGCTTTCAGGTGCGCCTCCTCTGTTATGGGGCCCCTATCTTAGTCTCAGGGCCTCCCTATTAAAGCTCTATCTCAATTTGTATGTGCGTTCCTTTTTCATTAAGTAAATTATGTGGGGCCGCGTGCTGTTTGCTCCACTTTTCTAAAGCCAGCCGGAGGGGATTCTATTTTTCAAGGCGAGTTAGATATAATAGCTGCCGGCGGAAAAAAAATGTGTCTAAGGAATGAATTTATCACACCTGCACGAATGGGACACACCTTTTCACTCATATCGCTCCCATAATATTCGCTCTGTAGAAGTGGTGCTTTGTGCGTGGCACATATTAAAATGCATTTGAGTGGAAAAAGACCTTTCTCTGCATCTACGGGAGCCTTTCACGCTTTCGAACCTTTTTTTTTAATTTTCCTCTTTTACCATTGCTTTTTCTTGTATTTTGTTGCAATGTGGGAGACAAATTGGGACCTGGTCTATTAGGGATTTTCGATTTACCATGTCATCCATAAAATTAGGTATATTAGAGCCGGAACACTATCACAATTCGAAATATTGCTGTAAAGTGCGTTACTTCAATCCTCCTTTTTGATAACAAACCCATGGAAATTAAGTTTAAAAACAAGATTTTGTAACAATTTTTTGGTATCCTTATGTTGGAACCATTAAAAAAGATGTAATGTTTTTATTCTCTTTAAATCTGACTTATCTTGAAATAAAAATGTATACAGTACCTAGTCAACAAATTTTAAATTCTTGTTTGTATACCCCAAAATATCTTAAAATCTATTAAATATAACTTCTTTATAACGGTGACGAACACCCCTATTCTGAGTGTTGTGAGTTTTAACTTTGTTTCAATGGCTTGCGATGTTCCCTTTTCCCTTTACATAATTTAAGAAATGCTTTAAATGCAACTTTTTGAATCCTTTTTAATACTAATTTGTACCCTTATTTTTTTCAAAAACGAAAAATGAAATTTTATCATTTACTTACAGAAATCTTGTGTCTTTTTTATTATTTTATTTTGTCTATTTTTATATTTTGCTTATTTTTACTTTAAAAAACACATTATTCTTACAAATATAAAAGTAATATATTTTTAGCATTGAATTTATGTCTCTTATTTAATCTTATAAATCTCTGTATGGTATAGGCATTATGAAATCTGCACAGATGGAAAAATGAAATGAAATAGGATATTATTTTTTTAAATTTAATTTAGTAAACTCTTTACTAACGTTTGAGATAACCTGTTGCATATGATTCTTCATCATTTGATTGTTCCAGAATACAATCAACAAGCAAATTCTTAAATCTAACACAGGCATCAATCAAATAAGATTACAGTGCAAATTTAAGTGCGTTCTTTCAACGGGTGTAAGTGTGCTTATTCCTTTTACCGTGTTAAAAAATGTTAAAAATAGTACATGAGGTTTTGTTATATACTTAGATAAATTGTAAAGAGAATTATCACAGTTAGCTTATAGTTAAGTAGACTTTCATTTATATTGAACATAAGTAAATATCACACTTCCTGTGATAGGACGGATTAGTAGCCGAGATCGTAGTCATTGTCAATTGTTAAGGCAATAGTCGTAGTAAGCACTATTTGTTCACCACCAGGCTATCAGAGCTTTAAAATAAATATGGCCTAGAATATTTAAATAAAATGTATTAATATTATGATTAGCTTTGAATTAAACTACAAGTGACCTATTATGCGAATTCTCTAAGAATGGATGTAATTTATTGTACTAACCTATGTATGTAAGTAGCTTAATCATACTTTCTTTCTGTTGTTACATTAAATTTTTAGTTGTTTTTAGTAAATATAAGTTAGAGATAATTTAGGCATTAACCCATATGCGCATAAATATGTACCTACATCAACTTTTTAAATAGAATTAAGTTTTAATTGAAAATTTTTTAAACTACTACGACTTGGACTTAAATTTATTAAATATTTGTTGAATAATTGCCGAGATATTCTTCTATTTACTTATGAGGAAGTGGGTATTTTTTTCAATTTTTATACGGAGAATATCTTTCTCTAGAAGGGGCGTTTTGTGAGAGACATATATTAAAAAATGCATTTGAACAGAAAACTGGATCTACCTTTTAAGCATTTTTCCATTTTGCTTTTAGTATTTTTTTTTTGCAAAATGTGGGCAACAAATTGGGATCTGGTCCAGTGGGGATTTTCGATTAACCGTGTCATCCATCAAATTGGGCACAGTGGAGCAGGGACCCGACCGCGATGCGAAATATTGCTGCCAAGTGCATTACTCCAGTGAAACAAGGGTACTGCGCTTCTCCCAACTACTAGCAGAAATGCTGGAGATGAGGGTAGAAAAAGTATAAAAAAAATAGACCAAAAAACAGTAGATAGGGTTTCACCTGCAGCCGTAACCATAGATAAAAGTAATTACCTGTCAGGGGAGGTGTACACACATCTTGACATAGAGCCCCGTTGCAACTGTGTAATCCCCCCCCCCTCTTCCTCCCCACTCCTTGACATGCAAGTACTCATCCCCTGCTGGGAGGGGGCTAATATTTTTTCCTCTTAGTAGACATTAGCATATCGTTCAGGGACATCCAGGAGCAAGGTATCGCTGGATTAAATTTAGGTCAGGCCAGATATTTTCATCTGGTTAAACCATCGTCGTAAAAGTTAATCAAAAGTTCGTGTTGATTGTGTGTACCTGAGGGGGTGAGGGTGGAGATGAGGGTGGTGGAGGTAAGGGTGTTACAACACAGCACCAGAGCGGCACAGGTGTCCTTGCCAACTTTTCTGGCTTCTACTGGTGCTGTAGAACCCCCTCCATCACCTTCCCAACCGTCTCTTTTCACACAGAAGTTCCCGTCCCACGACTTTCCTCCAACCTTCATCGGATGGATGGTGTACTTGAGAAGAAGAGCATATATCACCATACTCGGTTTTGTGGCGGGAATGGTCTCACCATGCAAGGGCAGGTATGTATCACCCTGTACCTACATTTCATACCCCAGTGGAGTAAAATGTCCCTACCAAGATGCTTCGAGTCCCCAACCCAACCTCCTCGAAAAGGGGTTTTCATGTCTCGACCCCCACTATAATATGGAAATACCCATTTTATGCATGCACCACCCTGTTCTCTGTCTATTGGGGGCTTAAAGTGAAGAGAGGGGATCTCTAGTGCGTAATTACCTGCGACGATGTTAATAATTAAACAGGCGTTGGGTCTCATATCAAATTTACAACTAATTTGAGGAGCCAGCTCGACTCGGCGCCCTAATAAAACCAAAAATCAGCCTATTCATCATAAGGGGACTTCAACATTAGATGCTGCGTTAGTTTGATTACTAAAGATGGTACAAAGGTATCGAGGGAGCTTCATCTCGAAAACTTCGTCAACTTGTGTATCAGATGGTACCGCCCCGTACAAGTTGTACACATATAGGGGTTATTTTCGTAGGTTAGGTACTTGTCATTCCCTATGATTTCATGGCGTCTTTTATTACTTGTTACTCATTACCGGGGGCGGCTAAATGTGATATTCTGGTTAATTCTGGCCACATAAATTCGTCGACGAGATTTTCTCCCCGTATTATTCGAACAGTTTTACAGTGATAAAATTTTATAGGAGCATCATTTTTACATGTAAATTACCCGAACGGTGCCGTTAAAGGACGACAAAGTTTAGATTATGGCTTATCTCACAATCAAAATTTTAGGGTTATTGCTGAATATAAATATTTATTAGTTCCGGTGAGGAGTGGATAGTCAATGCAAGGTCTAAAGAGAATAAATGGATTGGGGTGTGACTAAATTGGAATCACGACTAACTAGGCGATAGACGGATACTTCATTCAATAAATTTATAATTTATTATTTTAATGTTATAACCATTTCAATTGTTAAATAAAAATAAATATTATACGCACCATTCTTGGGTTAACATAGCTTTCTAAACATTATTACATTTTGTACTCATCACTGATAAATGCAGATTTCTTAGCTATAATAAGCCAAAATATTCCAAACAAATTTTAAATTTTATAGTATGACTTTCCTTGCGATTGATGCTAATTTTAAAGAGTTGTTGAGACAATTTTCTGATGTACTAATTTAGTAGCCTTAATTTATGGTACAAAAAAGGAGGCATGATATCAAATAGCCATCATCAAATACTGTGATTATTACTTTTATAATTTTCAAACATTTCTCCTTCAGACAACATAGCAAAATCCTAAGTTTTAATCTATTTAAAAGAAACGGTCTAGATGATGTCGGGCCATGCTTAGTGTAGAATTCTACAAACGATAAAATTGAAAGAGGGTCTTAAATTAGGGTTATTAAAATCGAGTCTATAAAATAGGGTGATAACTAAAGAACGATGTTATAAAGTTGTAAAAATCATCGTGGGTGCAAATTTTAGCGTGCATAATCACGTAAATTGTTTGACTCGAGTAAGTCGTGGTATTTTTAAAACTAACTTCAGTCTTATGCGCTAGTATGTATTTTAGATTTTTTTCAATATTTTCGAAATTGCGTTCAGGGTAATAGATATCTTGGTCGACACAAACCTAATTGAAAATGGTCATTTTAGAATAGAATATTTCAAAAACGTGATATAATTTTAGAATAACAATTTAAGAATTAATTTTAAATTCCCTTTTCACTAATGAAGTAAGTAATCATGGAGAGGAAATAGCTTTAAATATGTTTTTTTTTTTCAAAATGGTAATACGTATCTTATATCGGATATATATCTATATGTGTACCAACATTAGTGTTTGAATAAAATAACTATAATATACGAACGGACGTAGTGAAGCTATAACACTAAAAAACGAGGTTATCTGAAGTAAAAGCAGTTAATTTATTAAGAAAAATCTATAAAGTGATAGAATGTGCCTGGATATGGTTCAATACTTTCAGGTGATATCAAAGGATATTAGAATATATGTATACTCCAGTAGTCTTCTCCTGTATTTACCCAAAAATGTAATGATCGGGAGAGTAGGAACTCTGTATTCCTACTACTACATGCAAGTCATCAGAAATATACAAACAATACTATAGAAACATACCCACCAAAGCAATGACATACCTTCATACATATATATATATATTTATAAGATACATAGATTTTTACCAGAAAAGCACAAATCTCGGACAGCCAAGTTAAAATGGAAATTCGTGTAATATCCTGGAAGTAGTCCGTAAAGGGAATTTCATATGAAGTAGCAGTAAATAGAACTGCGGGAAATGTAGAGGGAAAGTAATACAAATGTCCTGGAATATTCTTTTTCTATTCCCTATACTCGTATATTCGTTGTGCCTTTTGTGTGAATCGGGTAGGCTAGGAAAAATTATTAAATATGCAATTCCTTGGCCCTACGACTGTGTCTAGTGGTTGTTCAGTTGCTGGCTGTGTAATTTTCATGATGATTTATTCAATAAAAGACAGCACTGTATACATGGGAATTCGTTAAAACGATGTACCGCGTGTTGTAATGTTAAAATTTAATTTGTTTGTACGATTTTTTTGCATGTTTAATAAAATCGATCGCAAAACCAAGGAAAGCTCATAGTCGAATGGGTCATGAGTTGCGCTTTGTTTTCTAATCCAGAGTAAAGGCATTTTATATATTCCTATTGAATTTAATACATTAAATTTCTATAAGTTTTACCTCTACAAAACTATAAACGAAATATTTTGATTAATATTGAATATGAACAGAATCATAACTACTATCGAAGTTAAGTTTAAACGCGTTAATTTGGAAGAAATTAAAAACAAATTTAGAACATTAAAATATCGTATTAAAAATTCTTAAATTAAAAGAATTCATGTGAAAATTCTTGTATAGATGTACCCAAGATCGTTGATTTCTAATTAATTTTCAACATTTGAAAATTAATTAACAACTTGGTTAAATAAATTCAAAGACAAAACTAGAAATTGAAACATAAAATTTCTTCTTTTCCAGAAGAAGGTGAACAATTTATTTCAAAGGTAATTTTTATGCGTCCGACACTCTGTATGTATATGAATTAATAAACTTGTGTTTTAGACGGTCAACTAATAATTTCTGATTAAATGTGGTTTTGTTATATTGTCTTCTATGGAAGAATGTAGTAAAAGATTTCCTTTCATCTTTGGCGAAATGATTTTCTTTTGAGAGATCGCATTATATACACATATAGATTATTAAATATGTTATTATCTCATCGTCAGCTTGAAATTATATTGCAAATGCATGTAAATCTTTCGTTATCACATTATTTTTGCTTTAGGGCTTCATGCAGTTTGAAGAATTCATTATTCTATTCCAGAATTTCCTTATCCTCGAGGTACTCCAACTGCACACGTACCACTGACTGAAGTCTTTTGGGGTAATTTGGCACACTATAGTATATTATAGTTAGCTTACTATGTCGGAGCTGTTTACATTCCCCGAAGGGAATTTGCTGCAGTATGGAAAACTTGTATCGTTTCCGGAATACTTTTAAGTTTCTTCGTCTTCAAGAAGAGAATAAATACGCGCCTAAATCATCCTATCCCAAAGGTGATTGCAGTTAAAAGTTTTCTGTAAATTGCACAGGTGTACTATATCGCCTCAGGAATGGGTATGAGTTCATTACATTCCCTAAAAAAGGAATATTATACCGCACTTTATCAAGAGTTTATTTACTAAAAAGACTTCCTTGGCGGAAGAGGATATTGTGCGCTCACTACAGAAAGAAGAGCCCTTTCTGTAGCGAGCGCACAATATGTGTTAGAATATAATTTTCTTAGAAAATTAAAATCATCGTGGCGTATTCAAGTGTGGAGTCGGCTTTAAATTTAATTAGTGCTTAAAACCCAACGCAATTCGGGTCCGTAAATCCTCATGAATAAAACACCTAAAACAGCTGGTGTCTTTTTGATCATAAATTAATGAAAATTACCGGGAATTTACCCGCATATTGCAGTATATTTCCTTGAGATATGCCGCACGCCATGCAGTGATAACTCAGATTACCACCGCTCGACTGAAAGAGTTTTTTTTTCATCCTTCAGGATAAGGATAGTATTTGACACCGTTCCTTCAGGAGGAGGCATCCTTTGCTGTGCTCTCGTCCTCATCATTATCACCACCGTCGTACACCGGTACGACACTTGTCGACGGTGACTTCGACGACGTCGTCGTCCTCGTTGTCGCCATCACCATGAATGTACTGGCCCTATATCTACTGGAGCCAAGGGCTAGAGCGGAGACGGAGTGAGCGGTGGTTTTGGTCGATGATTTCGTTTCATCGTAAGAAGAACAACGGCACAAGGACACATCCCTGAGCACACCCGTATTCATTAAGCTTCCCCGCCACGTATAATCTATCTTAAGATACAAGAGTTTGGGTCTGATTAAAATTCATATCGCATTAGGATAATAAATCATCCACGAGCCATTCTATCGTGTTAAATCAGCTGTGGATGAGCACGGCTGGGATCCTGGGCGGGCTCCGGAACCCGGCCGGGTATGAGAGCGGTCCCGCCAAAGGTGGTTGACTTTTCTTCCTGTGCTGCGTCATCATTTTCTAACCTCCCTTTAGCAACAGAAAATTAAAGGGATGAGGTAAGGATGAGAGTGCGCCTTATTAACTTAAAAATTTTGCGGATATATTCTCATATGTGTGCGAGTGCGACATCTTCCCGTCCTAATTTAATCATCCGCAATTTGACTTATCAACTTTACTATTATTAGGCGAAACGGAGCAGACGTGGATTCTGTGGCATCCCTGGCAGGTGTCGGATGCTCAACTCAGGAAGGGCAAATGAAGCAATTTAGGTGGATAAATGCTTTCCACTTTCGGGGCATAATTCATCCTTTGAATTGCCCTAATTCTCGTCTTTTGCGTCACTTATCTCTCTTGTCTTTTACAGATGCTATACTACTGTAGCTCTTGATGCTGATAAACAAGTTTAATGCATCTATTTAACGCTTATATTTCTCAAGCAAACTTAACAAATTACCCAAAATTAAATTACGTCTATATTTATAAGTGTCTAAAATTTTATTAGATTTTATCAAGAGGAAAAAAATTGATACTCCTATATATTGTATATGCAAATTCTTAAGTATTTATTTTTAACAATTTCCGTATTTCTTATTTTTGATTTTGTATTCTTCTATACATAGAAACCAATTTATGTTTGTTTTCTAAATATAGAATTATCGAAATGATATCTTTTCAAGCGTAGGTGTTATTGGTTATCGATGAAATTAAGTAATTTTGTTTTGAAGAGAAACTCTCATTTTTGTTATTAGAGATTCGAGTTTTCTAGAAAGAGAAAATAAGTGCCAATTTCTTGAGGTATTGGCCCCCATCACTATAAAGAAAATTAGCAGAATAAGGTAATAATTATTTTAAATTCAAAATGATTTTCTAGGGAAATGAAAAATTTCCTATTATACAAAAGCTATGCATAGATTCGCGCAATTTCTCTATCATAAAAACTTTCGTATTTTGGATTTTAATACAAATATGTCTGCTAAAGATAAAGTTTTACGATATCAGCTAAGAAAAGATATACATTGAAATACTTTATTTAAAGAAAAGAACAATATTAAATGAATAAAATAAATTTTATCTATCATTCATGCCGTTTTTGCATGCAGGTAAGCACGCATTTGTGTAATTTGTATTTCTTATTTTATATTCTTTTTTTCAGGTTCTTAGGTCTTTTAATGCGAATAATGTGATAAAAGTGCAGAATAAAATGTTGAAATTTATATTACTGCGCATTTCAATGAAATGATGAAGATGTTAATGAATTTAAGTAGGATTGTGGCAAATGTTTTGTTAATTTTTCAAAATTAAAAATTGATTGTTGCGAAAAGATAACCGATAGCAAATTTTAGGACTTTTTGATGATGAGGAATTTAATACATTTAAAGGCTTTTCCAATAGAGACATAGCAATTTTGTATTTTAATACAAACGTTTTTCATGATCTGTCAACGTTAAAAGGTCAGTCAAGGTTAAAATTTTTATTATGGTAATGTTCATGATCGAACAACATTTGGAAATTATTAAAAATTACTACCGCAATTCTGAGTTGTTGGTCGAAACTTTAAGAGCGTTTACTCCAATTTTCGGTAGTAATAATCGTTCCTCGTCATTCTCAGGAATTGGAAATCTCTCAAACCACATTGTGCTGATTTTTGCGTAAAGATCTTGGTTTACACCCTTGCAAGATCAAATTAACTCAAGAACTGAAACTTCTTGATTATTTGAAATGTTGAAACTTCTCCGATTGGGCTCTGCTAAATATTGAAGAAAATCTTAAATTTCATTGAAAAATCGTCTTCAGCTGATGAAGCAGATGTAGCTAATTTTTGGCTTAATGGCTTTGTTAATAAGCAAAATATGCATGGACATCAACAAGCTCACATGTATTTCACTCCATTACAACCACAAAAAGTGACCGAATGGTGTGAATTTCATATTCAAGGCATGATTAGGCCATATTTTTGTCGATGTAAATGATCGCCATATTACAGTCAATGGAGTTTGCTATTCTTCCATGATGGAAGACTATTTTTGGCCAGAATTGGATGAATTTGACATCAGTGATATGTGCTTCCAACAAGATGTTGCCACATGCCACATAGCCGGTCAAACAATTGATCTATTGAGGGAGAAGTTTGGTAATCGTGTAATCTCGAAAAATGTCGAATAGCCACTTCGCTCATTCATTTTAACAAGGTTAGATATATTTTTCTGGTTGTGGTTGGTTTCAGCCAACAAGCCAACAACGTTAGAGGAGTTCAGGAACAATATCGATCGTGAAATTGTCAACGTTCCTGCCAATATGTGTAAAAGAGTGGTGTTAAGTTGGCTCCAAAGAATCGCTCGTTGCAAACGTGCTCGGGGTGGTCATATGACCGAGATCGAATTCCATAGTTAAATGTAACATGTTTACTGCATCTGGAATAAATTTCAGTCGAATATCTCAAACCCTTTATATCCTTCTTTTAAAGTTTTAAAGAAATGCTCATTCTTTTCTATCATAAATGATGCCTTTAAATATAAAACGATCTACCAACAACAATTTCCATGTGACTATTTATTATTTTACCCATAATCCACCAACTTCTTGCCCGATATGAAACATTGTTTTTTCGCCTATATAATATCGGTCTTAAAATTTTTAATCAAATTCTCTTTCGTGACGTACTTTGCTATACAACACCGTTCGATGGCGCTAAAAACATTCCCTTCTTGTAATTCAGCAATCAATCAACCCATACATTGCTGAGGTATCGTCATCACGGTTTAAGGTGGATCAACCCCTCATCTATCGAATTCTCTTCGCCTATACCTCCGGGATTAAGGGCCCGTCCGCACTAGGGGAGAAGGGACGGCAGAGCAGATCCCCTAAATTCCCTACCGTTTGCCTTATCGATATTTTTGTGTAAGACCTGCGGAGTGTTCGTGCAGTCCATAAAGTGCTGAGTAATAATTTTTGTTGAAATTTTTCAGCAACAAATTGATATTTATATCAAAGTTATATCGTCCCATTCATCCCGAGACAGACACCCAGCCGTCCTCGGCCACCCTGAACGACACGATAGGATGACGTTGGGGGGGGGATGATGGGGCTTTGACTGTTTTCACAAAGTCAACTTGTGTGCGAGAGGGTGATGATGGTTGTAGTGAGGCAAATAAGTGTCTTTACTTCCCAGGGCCAGCACCCGGACCTGTAGGGCACAAAATTTCCTATATCTATATTTTTTTTTCCCGCTTCCTTACTCCTCAGTTATTTTTTATTGCGTCGAATTATTATATGAGGAGGGAATGAAAGCTTCAAAATTTTATAACATTCTCTGTCCCCTTCCGCACCCGGCCTAACCCATCTCTGAATTAGTCTTCACCGTCACAGTCGTCCTCCTTCTGAGGAGTTCGAAAATGAAATTTATTGGTTTCTTGATAAAAGATGACTTCCAAAGCCTGCGGGGGTCGGAGAATGCGAGGAGCCCTCAAAATGATTACTATAAGGGCACAATTACATGTACGAGTGCCGCCGGAAAAATTTACGGGAGCAAGATGAATTAGGTGGAAAGATTGTTATATGCGCTGCGATACCAATTTTCCATCGAGAAGAAAAATGTTATCGAGTTACGATAAGAAATGACAAAAAATTTCACGAATGTCACACTCGTTGCGTTTCTATCTCCTCCTACTTTTTGTTATACTACGTGCCGTAAAAATGGGGTGGGGGGAGGTTGGAAAAATAATAAAAAAAAAAAAAAATTTATGATTTACTTCTTCCGGCGGTTGAGTTAGTTGCCTTGAAATGAAACTTATTCCGGTTGAATAATTCGTGGAATTTCCTTAGTGTTTAGACTAGAAATTAGCACCGTGCCAACTTTGCTCTGTGCATTTCTTCAGACATATTCCAAGGAGCTAAAACACGTAGGTGTTTGTGTATATGTATAATTCGGGGGAAAAACTTTTGCAATTTCCTCCCTTGAATTCCATTGCTAACCAGAGCAGAATAAATTTTTGAAAAGTTTTGTGGGAGAGAAAGTTTTGTTGTGTTGTTGTTCCTTGTATCCTCCGAAGACGACTGTATTAAATTTTTGGAAAAGTTTTACCAAAAGGAAAACTCACAGAAATGGAATGGTTTCCTTTTCTACAAATCAAAATTAATTCATAGTTTACTTCAACCCCGGGGTGTATAATTTAAACGATATACTTGCTCTGACGTAAAGAAGGAAAGTACTTAACAACAATGGTCTGAAGATTGAGCCCTGAGTGACTCCATCTTTCTCTAGCCCATGACGATATAATTTACATATATTATAATAAAACACATTTATTGTATAGAATCAAGTTAGCATAACCAGTGTAATCATTAAATTTTTTTTCCAAAAACACGTCATATATAATAATCTTAATAAACAGAAATGAATATGATCCTTATATCTGTAACATTCGATAAAAACATAGTCTAACCGAACTTTTAAAATATGATAGATAATAGAGTTAATAGAGGACTACTATTACTTTACAGCGACATATCTGAAATTTTGAAACAAACCAAATTTTGGAAAAGCGATAAAAATTCTTTTAAATTATTATGTTTATAGTATTATACATATTAGCTTTAGTTAAGAGGTTTTAAGTTTTAAAACTTACAAAAATCAGTGTTCGCGATAACTTTTTATGTAATAGTACACCATGAAAGAAATACTTCCTGAAAACTTCAAATCAATCCGAGCTAAACTATAGTAGGAGTGATATACTTTTGAAACTTTCCTTATGCTGCTCGACTGCGCAAGAATTGTAAAACTTTAAATGCCTTTTTCTTAATACAGAATTTTCATAGTCGGTAGGCAAGATATTTCAAAAATTAATTCACCGATCATTCTGAAATTCTGCATACTATTTTTAAATTGTATTGACTCGTAATTAAATAAAAAAATTTTTATTTTTATTGACCACAATTCATTTTGCAAGCCAAAATGTTTGCTAAAAATCAATATTTTTGCACGAAACTCTGTCAAAAACTCAAATTTTATTATATTGAAAAATCCTGTGTTGACGATCACAAGCTATTACCAACAGAAAACCTTCGGGATTTTGTTTCAGATAAGTTCTTTACGAGTTGTCCTGCTTGCCGCGAAGTCACTTTTTTGGAAGGCGTTTCTGCAGACCAGCTCTAATCGGGTAATATTTAATTTTTTTTAATAAAAAATGTATGAAATATTGTTCAAAAATTTCTCTTCATGATAATTTATTTAGATTTAGTTTGTGCAAAAAAACTATAGAAAATATGCTTTTTTAAGCCCTCAAAATCCCTGTAGCGAATCAAATCTTTTAATATTTCTTCAGGTTCAAACTCAGGTCAGCTTGTTCGAAATGTAGTGCACAAATAATTTTTTTAATTTAATAAACAGGAAATATTGATAGCAAAGCATTCAAAAGTATACCGATTTTCCCCAAATACTCGTATAACTAAATAGTAATAATCGAATCGAATTTATTGAAGTTTATACTCATTCTGGCTCAAAAAAAGTGGAGAAATCAAGTGAATTTGTTTAAATCTATATTTAGGTATAATAAAATGGTATTCGTAAAAATCTAGGCATGTTTGCAAAAAATAATATTTATCGTATTAAAAAATAAATAAAAATCACTATGAATAAAATTGAAAAACACCGGAATATCCACTTTTTCTCCACCGTCCCGTGAAAGTATGCATTGCACATCCTCCGTGTTCTGTCAACACATGTAAAATTAATGCAAAAATATTAAGAGCCTGCCATAAATCATAAATTTCTGTTATTGAATTTTTAATCCCAAAATTTTATCGTATTCAGCGTTATGCCGCAAAAAAAAATCCTGGATCGCGGCAAACCTTCCGATTGGAATAAAGCAAAAATAAAAAACAAAGAATAAAAAATCGAATACCCTTTTTTCCATGCCTGTTGACACGGCATTCAATAGAGCAATCCTTAATGATTTTGGGGGTTGAATAACGTAAGACCGAGAAAAACAAAACGCCGAAAGAGTTAACGCGGTTGGAAAGTGCCAACGCAATGCGATAACGATTTTTCATTTCGACTGCACATACATTGATTTGGTGGAAGAGATGCAGGGGAGTGGTTCTTGTTTGGAGAAAAATTGTGAATGCGTCTGTGTGGGAGGCGGATGTGTCCTGATGAAAATGTACATCACTTGGAATTCGTAACTAGCAATGACACAAGCAAATAGGATATGATTCAGCATGGCTTTATTTTTGAACGTGTTTGTCTTTAAGTACATTGATGGATTTTTTGATTTGTGAGCCGGTTTGGGTTCAAACAACGTTTGGAAAGTTTCGTGAGTACACAAAGATTTTCGGGTCTTTATATCGAATTGTAAACACCATTAGTCCCTTTATGGAATGGCACTTAGATTCAAAGCACATTAGTACGTCTGCCAGCAATTGCTTTAAGCAGATTTTATGATGGGCTTTTATTATCAAAATGCATTAATAAAATAAAAGTTATTTATGTCACGCATGTGAGGAAAGTACTAACTTATAGTTTTCTGGTAAATAGCAAATATCATTTTTCGATGTGGTAAATAGTAAATAAAACACAGTCCTTTAACTGGTTGAACTTACGTTGGTTTTTCGTTTATTGTGGAAAACCTAATTAAAATCGAAGGTAACCTTGTGTATTTTACGAAAATTTTATACAAGAAAGTTATATTCAAAAAATGTAATTTCCTTTTATATAGGTCATTTACATTCATTTTTTATTTGCGTAAAATCCATACTAGTAATATAAAAGAGTTTACGAAACTCAGGCGGGTAAGCTCAATTCCACTTTCATGTGCAATTGACTCCTTTCTGCTCTTGTATCGTAATATATAAAATATTACAAAACTAAAATTTTATTACGACCTAGAATTTTTTTCTATACCTTCTTGTTGCCAAAAACCTAAATTATCGTATTGTATTTTTAAAATTCTATTAATTTGCTTTATAGCTATTAATCGTTTTTTCTATCCATAAATTTAATAATAAATAAGTAATTTACATGTGGTGCTATTAAGATTCATATAAATTTTTAGAAATATTGACTGTTAAAATGCTTTTCAGGTCAGTTTAAAAGATAACTAATATTTAACGATATAACACAATATTTATACATATGTATAAAAGTTAAATGAATCTATTTTTAGTAGATTAATCTGTTGACTAAAATAATTACAAATTGAGTATTGTGGTTGCACTTGAATTGGTTGCTCTATGCTGAAAATCAAAACATTTACATTTTGTATCTAAAAATACACTTAACTTTATATATATACTACATTCACTACAAAAAGGCATATTTTTGCTGTATAAAATCATGCAAAAATCCTTTCCAGTTGTGATAATTCTCAGTTTAATATAAAAGTGCTCTTTTTTAAATCACATTCTTAAATAGTAATTTTACATGTTTTAGAACATAATCACTGACTAATTTAGGCTTAGTCCTATTTTAAACTCCGGGGAAAACGGTAATGACTCATAGAGTATATAATTTTTCAATTTAGTTTGTGTTTTATTCCATGAAATATTTGTTTGAGTTTAACACCCAACGCTAACGTTTGATGTTATTTCAGCAGGACTATTCTAGCACTCTTTGGCTGATAAACTTGATGACTATTTTCGTAGAATAAAAAGCAATTTATTTTATTTAAAAATGATTAAATTGTATATTAAAAGTTTATTAGGATACTGTGTAAACTTACTTTCGAAAAGTAACTTTATACTTTGAAAATAAGTCCTTTATTTTTCGATACTAAATCTTCTATAATTACTTCAACATTTTTTCGAGTTGTAATTTTAAAGAACAAATGCTATAAGTTGCAATTGTCTTCACCTAAACCAAGACTTTATACAGAAATTGCCTAAAACTTTCTTATGTAAAGGACTTTGAGCACTTTCATCCAATTAATCCCAGAAGATTACCATCTTTTCTTGAAAAAATCCTCTATGGACTATCTCATTTATGCCAATAGCTAGTAAACTAACATCCTCCACAGCAACTAAATTACCATATATTGCCAGTCTCTTAAAATTCGCTGATTCTACTATTGTAGTACCGCCCAGAAGTCCAGGCTGGATGACTCCTTTTGGGTGCCAGAAAAGAGGCAACCATCCCAACTGAACCCATCGAAACCCGACCAAAACTCACCACCAAAAGTGGGAGACAGAGTTCTTCATTAAGTCCAGCTGTGTCCGCAATTGCATCTGATAACGAACCAAGAAGTACATGAGGGCCGGGCATTAAGTGTGACTTAAGCATGTCGTCAACAGTTATTAGCAATTCCAGCAGTACATTGGTAAGTTCCTGTTCGGAATTAACTTTTAAGAGTCGCCTATGACATGGAACAAAGGGACGCCGCCGTGGCAACAACAATGGACAATGGTCCAGCCACTTCTAGAAGGGATCTCATGAATGTCTTCTCAGTCATTTCGGAGATTTCACATAGAAGGCGCCCTCCAGCCCAATAAACGAAAAGGGAAGTCTCCGAATTGGCATTTGGAGCCCCAACTTACCCCCAAACCCGAAGCTTCCATATTTATCACGTCGCTTTACATACATTTCGGGAAGATACATCCGATTCTATAGGTCACCGCCGCATCAGAGCATGAAATTTATGTTTAGTTTTGCGAGCGAGGCACAACCGACAGTCAGCACAAAATTAACGAATATTGGCTGAGAATGATGCTGCTGTGCTGGAGCCCAGAGCCTGGAGCTGCTGTCGTTGTTCCGGGTGCTCCTCCTCGAATGATGACTTAGCTAGGGCTCCTCACCCCGCAGCATCAGCAGTAGCATAGCATCAGTCTTTGGCCGCCGTCTTTCCAGCCGATTTGATATTTTTTTTTTTGCTTTCGGAACGGATACAATTTTCGTTTTTGTCCGATTCGTGCCGGATGAAACGTGTGCGACTTGTCGTGATTTTCTTCTTTTATCACCTTATGGCGGGAAAGGTCAGATAATCGATGAATCAAATGGGGCTCGGGCTCCTTTATCTGCGGATTGACTTCATCCTCATTCCGCTTCTCCAACTGGTTGAGCTTGAAGGGCAATCACCACTTTTTGGGGGTGGGGCTCCGAGCTGTCGAGAAGACCAGGTCAATCCTTTGATGAGGTAAATAATGTGGGTAAACATTGGGTAACTTTTACTGGATAATGTTTGTTCAGGATCGTTTCGTTATCGCTGGATAAATTATATCAACATGATAATAGCTGAAGATACGTTTTCAGTGGTTCGACGGATTTTGGTTAGATTCCCACAAATAATCAAACTTATCTCAAGAAGCTCTTTTTAGAGTACCTACAGATAATCTATGATCTTAATAAAAATACTAAAGTAAATTAATCCTAGTCGACAGTGAGAACATTTTTATGCAAACACCATCTAAAATTTCAGTAAATGTTGCAAAATGTGTAGAATTAATTATTTTTTTATGCTTAGTTTGTATGCATTTATATGGCATTGCAATTTAGAATTTCTTTGCATACACTCTTAGCCTTTGGTGAAATTAGTTGGCCTAGTTAAGGGGTTAGACGCAATCATGATATATATTTAAGAAACCGCTGGTGGCAGTCCTCACAAAATTTGCTTGATGATAGCTTATTTTATTATTTATAAGTTTTCTAAAGCATTTACGTCTAAGTTTTACTGTTTCTTGTTGTTTGCACCTCAGTGCAAGAAAAATAGCTACTGAGTTGAAAATATCGCATTCAAGTATACGACGAAGCTTCGAACCAAGCCTTATAAGTTCCAAAAGATCTTACCCACCTGAACAAAAAAAACGTTCGAGTGGAAAGAGTAAAAGGTCTGACCGTGATCAGTTGCCAAACATACTTTTCTCTGATAAGGCACCGCTTCCGATCGAGCAATATGCCCCCAACAAGCAAAATTATCGGGTTTATTTAACGGAGAGGTCATGCGAAAATTTAAACCTTAAACTGCAGATGGTCGTTCCCCACTTATGTTTTTGGATCGTGAGGTTATTTTAATTAATGTTACCATCTACCATGAAACTGTCTTAGAGGTAGTATTAAAGCCATTGGCTAGCAAATATTTTGGCGGAAGAAAATGAATATGGAATTCAACAGGATTCAGCACCCTCTCATATCGCACAAATCAACTCAAAATAGCTAAAAGACAACGTTTCATACTTCCGCAACACAATGCCTGGTAAATTCTTCGGATGAAAATGTGTTGGACTTCTTAATCTGGGGCCAAGGTTATAGTTAGGATAAAAGGTGACCATATTGAAAATATATAATCGGATTTAACATTTTTAACTATTTTTACACTTTGTTTTCTTTGAAATCACCCTGTATATCCAGAAAATTTCATGTCTATTCGACAAATATTCTCCCTGCTTACTCCATATGTGTAAGATGGAGTTTTTGAAATTTTGAATGTTCTTTCTCAAAACTGTGTTTTTAAACTCGCTGAGCAAGATTTCTCGGAAACGTCTGAACTGATCAGTCTCATATTTAAACAGAATATATTTTTAACTGATTAATCGAAGGTTTTTTTTCCCCGGTAACTAATTTCCATTTTATAAATAAAGCCAAGATTTTTATTGAAAAATGAATTTTTTTTTTACGTAGCCACAATTTTGTTAAAAATTAATGTTTGCTTATTCCCTCAATACCAGATAATATCTTACATTAATGTTTTTGGTTTTTTATTTAAGATGATCCATTCTACAGATACCGTGCTAGCCACCTTTCTTTAGAGGAGTTTCCGGAGATCGTATATAATAACAAATTTTCAAAAATTGAATAGTGAATATTTTAATATTTGTTTAAGCTTTATAATTTTATTTAAATACAATAAAAAGAATGTTTAGATTTTCTCTTATTAATAATTAAAGAATTTTCAAGTAGTTTACAATTTCAGGGAATTTTAGTGTAATGTTTATGGTTTCATTAAAAAAATATGATAGAAGTAATAGAAGAAAATTAACTAAGTTAGGAGATAAGATATAAAATATCTTTGATACTTGGGAAACCCCATTATATTCGAAATAAGAATCTTCTTGAAGAATTCCAATTTCCTATAATCCTTTTTATAGTACAGTCATACAATCCACGGTAACGATAACTTTTTCAATATCCTAAAATTTTACTGCATGCAACGTGGAACGAAAATCTTCGATTTAATCCTACACTAAACTTAATTGACATTAGTCGATAACAGAAAAGAATCGTAAAAGTGACTTTGCCGCAGAAAGGCAAAATCTCCTCTTCACCACAGAAATGTGCTAATTTTGCGCATGAATAAGGAATCAGGGCCATTTTAGAGGCCATCAACAAAAGTTTACCACGTGCAGTAACACTTTAGTCCCTAAAGTCAACAGGAAGTGGCAGAAGTAGCGGTTACAGTCTACACTATATTTAGGTATAGTATAGTATAAGATTCACCGCCATCGGCAAAAGTATAGTCAAGTTGTTGTCGTCTTTTCTCAAACAACAATAACAAGGATATTTTCCTTGAGCTTTGTCGGAGAGCTTTTGCTACTTTTGAGCATTTTGCCTAAAAGTGCCCGATGAAGCCTTCAACAAGATTCTTAGGGAGTATGAATGAAGCAAAAAGGGATATGGTTGGGACTCCACGCTTTGTCGCCCTTTCATCTCATTAGGTTTATGCGTTTGTTGTGTATAAAACAAATTTTGTGCCCTGTTCAGATAACGCAAATAGACGTGCTCCGAAATAAAATCTCAGCATTAGCAGCCAGCCAGAATTCAGGAGGAGCACCAGTGGTCCTGAATGATTCTCTGGAGCTTTAATGCCTCTGCTCCTGGTGGTGTGGTGGTGACAACGATGATAGACATACAATAGAAAGAAAGGCAGTATATCTGAAATATAAATCTTTACAGGCATACATATCTCTTATGTAATCCTGTTCCCATCTTAAAAAAGAAAAAATATAATTTGTTTTTGAGAAAAATGCGGGAATGGACACAGCGGCATACTTTACTAGAGAAAGTCACGTCTCTGTCCTGAGTTTGAGTTGAAACCTCGACGCGACTTAGAGGAGAACGCGTGTATTGTTTTACCTTGATAGGTAAGGATAGGAGCATATTTTTCATTCTGTTTGCTCTTCACTTTCTCTACCCTCCCATTTCAGCCCTTCGTCCCTTGTTATGCGGTTGTCTGATTTTGTCAGGGAATTCACGACAACGATGGCGACGGTACCAAAGAAGCAGACTTTCGGAAAAAAGAGTATATAGTATATATATATATATAGTATATTTATATTTAATGTTTCCGACTTATCTGTTTCACAGGAACCACACCCATTTGCCCATCTGGTTCGGAGAAAGCTCCCTATTTTCTTAAAAGCCGCGCGGTATTCTTCAACCAGTATTCTGATTTTATTTATTTATTTTTTAAGATAAAAATCCCTGCTCTTTGTCTACACCAGGTGAACCCACTCAGTGTATAAAAGACTTTTACCATCCAAAAATCTATCCACATTCTTCCGCAGGGATCGTGAAGAGCCCAGTGCTTTTAAAATGTTCACACAATTTTTCACGTATTTAAGCTCCTTCCTAAAAGGGACAAATAATTGAATCTACCCCACGCCGTTCCGTACTCTTCTACATATCTTTTCACCAACCACCCAATTTCCGCCCCCGCCCTTTGCATGTGATAATTCGCTTTTTCGAAAGCTTAAAAATTTCATTACGAGAGCATCGCCAAACACATCGTTGTGAATTTAAATTGGATCCGCCAGATCCTTTTTAGCATTTTGAGCTATAACAGATGCTGTAATGGTCTCGCTAAGTGAGCGGGGGATGTATGGGAGGTAGGGTGAATTGGCCCATTCCCGACCTACCAATCATCACCCCCTACTGTAAATGGGAAATTTCGGGAATTATCCCATGAATCGAAATTCTTGCGACTAAGTGGAACAGACTGCGGGTGGGGCCTACCTGCCTTTAGGGAACAAATGCATAGTAATTTTTATTTTTATTTCTTTCTTTTTTTTTTTTGTGGTGAATGAAAAGACCCAACCTAAGTGTTTAAGTCCATATAATCAAGTAAATATCCGATAGAGTCTGAATTTCCGATTTCCCTGCACTATACAATTCATTCCCTTTCCACGTTGTCATTTCTCCTGAAAATTCAAACAATTCGACAGCGTTGCGGTTATATGGGATGAGGATTGAAAATAAATTGAACAGGGCGAAGCGCCCGGACTTTTGGGGGGCTCTACCGTCCCGGAGAGAGATCGAATATTATGCAGTACGTGCGCATTGGGTGAATTAGGGTAATTTTACGGGTGGCGGCTATAATTGTCCTGCGAAAATAAATTGCTAGCACTGAAAAGCGGACGGCAAAATGTGACAAAATTTCATTTTGTGCGGCTGCAACTGGCTAGCAATTGATTCCAGGTGGTATATAGCTTCCGGTCATGTAGCCTGTGATCGCAATCGATACACCTGATTTGGATTCCTGACAGCTATGTCTATAGATCCTAAAGGACTATTTTGGTAGGAGCGTTATAGACTGAATTTATAATTGGAATAGTATCCACTTCTATTGTCATATTTTTTAACATTCGCATTATAAATCTAACAATTTAGGCTATTTTTAATAAGCTTTTAAGTTCTTTTAACTTAATAAAAATATCTTTAAAGAATTATATATCTGTACTAAATAAAAATATAAAATATCATGTAAATTTTTTAAAAAAAAATTAAAAAACAATTATAAATTACTTTACAATATAAAATTGAAAACCTTTAAAAAAAATTTGTGAAAAGTAAAATTAAAATTCAAAACACATTTTTCTCGAAATAACTTTTCTTGGCACGTCTGGGTGAAAAAATTAGACAGAAAACTGACGGAAAAGAGACTAAAAATTAAATTTTAGTCGGAAAACATTCAGGTAAACTGACAACAATTTTTCAAACATTGGATTTAGTAAAATATTGCAGAGAGGCAAAGGAAGGAAAATATATTGCTGCAGTATTTTCCTTCGGTTATAATTCACACTTGGTCTTATGAACTAACTGTATGTAGGGACTAACGTTTGATCCGTAGGCCATGAGGCTTAGTATATTTTTTTGTTTGATTTATATCTATAAATGATGAGGACTAATTACATAACATTTTAAACATATTTAAATTTTCATATTGTCCATCAACGATGTTGAGAACATAATTAATCACTCTGAAATTCTAATTTATGCTAACGATATGAAAATCTTCAAATAAAAATTTCCAATGCATCTAACTCGTCATTCCTTCCACGCGTACTAAACAACTTTTACAGCTGGTGCTTGAAAAACTTTCTTAACCTCAATATTTCTAAATGTCAAACGATTACTTTTTCATCTTCTAGATCCTATGTCCTCTCTGGCGAGACCATTCCTTCTGTCACTTCCCTTCGCGATTTCGGTGTTATATGTGATAGTGAGCTCAACTTTCGTTCTCACATACATCATTCAATTAGTAAAGCCAATTCTGCTTTGGGCTTCGTTCAACGTTGGTCTAATAAATTCTTTAACCCTTATGTCACCAAGTCACTCTTCATCTTCTTTGTCAAACCACTTCTTGAATATGCCTGTCAGGTCTGGTCTCCCTCGCAATCTACGCTCAATGTCCACTTTTGGACAGACCACCAAAATCTTCCCACTTATAGAAACCGCCTAAAACTAATCAAACCTCTGTTCCTCGCCCTATGTCGAAATATCGTCGATACTGTTTTCGTTCACCAAATCCTAGCTGGTTCCATCGATTGCTCTGACCTCCTTGGCAGCATATCCCTTAACACTAATCCCCGTAGCGTTAGATCTTTCCCTACCTGTTGTCCTGAAAGTCATCGTACTAACTATGGTCACTTCGAACTCTTTACCAGAATACTTTGGATAGTCAACAATTCTGCCGCCTTTGATTGTCCTCAATGTCGACGTAAGTATAAGAAATGCAAAAACTAACTAACTTCTTGTTTTTTATTTTGTAGTTATTTTTATAAGATAATTTATGTATGCGGGATTGATAGCCCTCATCAGAAATTTCAATTAGTCGAAGACCTTGGCAATTAGCATTACAGATCAGTTGGTAAAGTGCAAATTCAGAAGTCGCGATATTTTGGAATATATTTTCTAAACAAAACCTATAAAATTTATAAATTAATAATGCTTTAAGAATATCATAAAAACTTTAATAGGAAAATTTTCTTAAAAATGCTTAAAATATATGACTCCAACTTTGTTATTTTTTAAATAGTTTTATTTATTTAATTTTTTATTATTGTATCTGGGACTCTTTAAACCAAATAAGCAACAGGTAGTGCTAGTGTCACTTCTTAAAAAGTAAAAAATAGCTCATCCATACTAAATTTTCAGTGTTTATAATTTTTTTTTTTTTTTTGTGTTTTGTTATCTACCAGGACAATTAGTCAGCAAACAGTAGAAAGATGTTTGCTTTCACGAATAAAAAAAAAATACGAAAAAAAGTAAAAAAACAACAAAATAACAGAATATAAGTACACACTCAAGTGCAAACATGAAGCCTTGAAGAGTTTTCTTTTGCCTCCTTAATGAGGCATTGTTTCCACTTTTCCCTTGAATAATTCCTCTTGGCTGTAGAAACAAAGAGTACTGAATTTCAAAATGAATTGCAACTTGTTAAGAGACAAAATAAACAGATACGGGGGAGCAGAAGGAGCTCGAGCAGGGGGGGCAAAGACGTAAGGTAGACACACATAGGGCGTCTTTAACTTTAGGGACCTGTGAGAGGAGCCATAGACTGCTTCTTCAATTCATGTGTCTAGGCAATCTGCTTCGAACATCTGTCGTATAAAATCTCCTGCCCCTTGACTCCATCCTCTTCTTAAATGCCTAGTGCCTGTCGGTACAGGGTATACAATTTTCTGTACAATTTTATATGCATTGCATACAGCAAATGGTTTTGTGTCACCCTTTTTCTCAGTAATCGTGCTCCTTGCGGAATAAATTCAGAAATTTTGAAATATTTCAATGGATGCGATCATCGTCGCATGTTTCTCTTTGATGTGCTGCTATTCTCCCGCTTATACTGCTAATGAATTTATAAAGGTCTGTGAAAATTTGATAAGCGCTTGGCTTTTGTTTGACTTTAGTTTTAAACTTTTGTCAATATTACGACAAGGTTCTTCTCTATGAGAATGAATACCGACTCGTTTAGAGAAATGTACGACTAAAAGACGACTATTCCTATTGCTTTTCAGCTGCTATTTGTCTTTTGAAAATATGTGTAATGTAAAGATGTAGGAGATTCTCTAGAGAAATTTCTTCATGTAGATAAATTAATTTGTAATTAAATACCAGTCATTTCCACTTTAGCGATTATGCAATATATTTAAAATTACTTCGTTCATAATTTTAGGAATTAAATATAATATTTACAATTGTGCAGAGTAAACTATCATACACGCAGGTATTTTTAAAAATACTGGAGAGTTTTATTGTACTCAATTTTCATGTTATAAAAGAATTTTTCAAAAAAATATTACTTCCAAGTACAACAAAAAATTAATCTAATTTTAAAACAAATTGAAATATTGACTTCTTTAAAAGTTTTTGGCATTTACGATGTTTTTCCATTAAGGAAAAATTAATATATCTGGAATATTGACATGTTACATTTTCAGACCATACCTCACATATACACAACATATGTCAGTTTATATTGATTAACTGTTGAAAGCAGCGATATTTTCTTCAAACTTGTGGTTTAGTTAAGTTCATGGAACGTAAACACTTGAGAGAATTCTGTCGCAAATTTTAAGTGAGTATTCAATCAAGCATAACTAAGACTATCATTTACATATCAATTATGTATAAAGCCTAATATTTAGGTTTGACTTTAATCATTAATTGTTTTTAAACTGCCTTTTTATTGGAATATCTTCTTGATGCACATAATTTTAATTCTTATATTGTAATACATATACCATCACTGCTTTTTATTCATTCTAAACTATTATTATTTTCCAATTTGGGTCCGAAAACTATTTCACATTGTATTTTTGAACGTAATAGTTAAAAATGTTGCCTGCTATGAATCTGTGAAGATTTTGCTGTTATCCCATTAACTCACGTTTAAAATATTGAAGAATATTTTTTAATTATATAATAGTTAGGGTAATCATATATGCCAATAGTTATTTAAATGTATACTAACCATATAATAAGTCATAAAATAATCTTTAACTCTTTAAATAGAAAAAAATTTAGTTTTAAAGTTGCTATCCTCGTAAATATATTTTTGAATCGTATTTATTTCCAGACATATCGATTACTAATGAATTACAAATTCTAAAAAAACGTTACTTAATTAACGTAGCAGCAATAAAACGATAAAACCAGCTCAAAGAAAACTTTTCCCTTTTATATAAAAGCATTTATGATTTTCTACTTCCCGTCGATTTGCCCTATATCCGGGCGCCAGTCAAGTTTATCTAGACGGACGGTAGGAGATGGCCTAGATGGTAGTTAGTAGGGCTGGACGACTTCCGCTATTAGTAAAAGACGGAAGAAAACCACAAGCACACTTAACCTTGTTAAGATGAAAAAAAAATTTCTCTGCAGGGGGATAAAAAAAAAATATAATTTTTAATTGGAATCACGCGCACCGCAGTACTTTCATTTAATATTTATTTGACGATGAATACAATTAGTCGGCTAATTTTAATTTTGATGAGTTTCAACAACAGGAGCACCTCCCATCCGTTTCATATCCCGCTTCCACACTTATTCTTCCTTAAGATCAAACATTGTTCTTCGAAAAGTTTTTCGCAAGGAAATATTGCGTTTGAGAAAATTTGTTACAGTTCCTGTCCTTTCGCAGCTCTTACTTTTAAAAACTTCTTCAAGTCAAGCAATTAAAAAAATCTTTTTACCTCCGGGGCAAAAAAACATTTCATGAACTAAAATTCTCACGATTCGCGGCGAAATGGGAAGGGACAGCAAATTTACTATTTAAACTTTGATTAAAGTGAGATTAACTTTAAAATAAGTTGAGGGGAATGGGAAGGAGTACTATAAATTAAAAGCGAGCAGCCAAAATCTCAAGTTCCCCGGACTTATTTCGCGCCAAAATGTAAAAACTAAAGGAAGGTAGTAGGTGTGGTGGTTAGGTGGGTGGTTAACTTATGGGTTGGTTGGCTAGAACTACGAAAAGTGCTCCTGAAAATTAAAATCTTCTCGTTCTCCTTGTGGAGTGTGCTGCAATTACACTGCACACTAAAAAAAACTAAAAATGCTCATTTTATGCGTCTCCTGGAGAATCGCGTACTTGACTCCACCCAGGAATGGGATTGTAAAGATTTCAAACTTTCCTGGAAAAATGAGAAACTCTGGAAATTACTTTTACCGTCGCTCTGTGGTGCATTAAGCAAATTTTGTGTATTTCCTAAAAAAAAAGGGATCCAAAAATTGTTCACAAGTTAAAAATTCCAAAAAAACGTCATTTTTTCTTTCCTTTTCTGAATTTATTTGTCTTAAAGGAATCCTTTCATGGATATCCTGCTCTACTACTTTTACTTTCCTTTTGCAGCTTCTGTACGTCCCCTTTTTTCTCATTTTTTCCTACTTTCTGCAGATTTGGGAGTAGAGTCATTTAAAAGCGTTTCACTGTATGGTTTATTTTAAGAATTACCCTGTAGAGTGTAGAGCGATATTTCTTGGCGTCCCTTCATTGTCATGAATTTATGAAATTTTTTCCAGTGAGTCATCGTCGGGACGATGGAGAGTTTGGGCTAAAATTCCACAGTAGAAGTTGTGAAAAAAAATTCTATAGTAGAATTCTACGGAGTTTTCTATTTTAAGTTCAAAAAAGGCAATGATCTCCCCCAAAAGGAATTTCCATGTTCCAGTTACAAATCCTTTTTCTGCTGCACACTTTCCAGGATTTTGATTTCTATGCATGTGTATAGTTGCTTTGAATTCCTTTTGGAAATTATTTGCAGAATAGAACATTTCTCTTTGGAAGTTAGGAATTGCATTGCTATTTGATGTGAGAATTTTATCAATTGTGATGGGTTGAACTGTGCAAGGAACAACCTATACCTATGTATGTATGAATTATAGCAAAGTGCATTGGCATTTTAAGGAATGCTTTAGAATACCCTGAAAATATAAAACGTTACATATACATATTTATTATTTAATATCACAGACAAATACAAGATTTAATAAAATATCGGCGAATAGTTTGTCTTATATAATCGATAATATCGCATATTCGTCTGTTATGATCATGGGTCAAACTTGTATAATATAATCAGAAGCAAGCAATTAAAATTTCAATTGCAATGTGTAATGGTAATGAAAGTTTCACTAGTAATTTACTTATTTGGTTGACTGAAGTAATGACTTACTTACTATATTTTATTTTTAATAAACAAGTTTTTATTAACATTGCAAAACTAAATTTTACGACACCCGGAGAGGTAAAGTTAAATAAATATCTGTAAAAACGAAAATGTTTTTAATCGTAGTAGATAAGGTTAAGTGTAAATGGTTTTGATTTTAAAACTTGTTCATTTTTTAGTCCTCCGAAGAAGTAAAAGTCATGTTAAATTGATTGTTAGTATTTTAACTTACTACTTTGTAAACAATAATAAGTTTAATAAATTCTCATTAAATTACTTTTTCCTCAGGCCTTAAATAATTAAATTTTGTAACTTCATATACGTATAAGTTCCTTAGAAAGGGAAAAGGGCGTAGGTAAAGTTTAGAGGCTACTTAGACTGGTAGTTCCTCTTAATAAATACTCTTCAACTAACTTAATTTATTTACTTCACTATTTTTTTTACGGTTGTCTCAATATAATAACTAATATGATATGGGAAAAAAACGTAGTAGGGATAAAAGAAAACCTCCAAAAATGAAATCAATGCTGTTGATTCAAATTTAGTAGGGCACTTCATATATATATTACAAATATATCTACTATAATAAATTATTTAGCAGATTTGCTTTAATATGTAAACCAAATATTTAAGTAGAAGCAGCAACAGAACAAAAAAATTAATTTATATTATTTAGATTGGAATATACACTTAAAAAGGTCAATAATGGTAGTATTCCCTTAAGTTTAAGTGAAAAATCATTTGTGAATTAAGATAAAACGTGAAGTATCTTATAAAACAAGTGCATCCTCGAGAAGCTTAAATTATTTAAAAGAATCCACTTCTTAAGCAGGTATCACAAAGTGCTACAATTATTTGTTGATCCCTAGGAGCCAGCCACTCTTCACTACAAACCCACTTTGAGGTGAAGTGTCATTGGCACACATAAAATCTAGATTCGATCTACCCCAAAAACAGTAAACTAATCAGGAAAAGCTAAAGCTGTAACCCTCTTCCGGGCATTTTGAGGACCTCCCAAAATAATTGCAAAAGAGGAAATTCATTCCAGAGCCCCGAAGAGAAAGATCTTGTTGTTTTAGTTTTGTGCCCTGATAGTCCAATGTTTTATCATCACAAACTAAAAAGGACCTTTTCGACCTACTCGAACCCAGGGGAGGGAGTGTCCCAATAAACAAAGGAGGCTTTAGGAAATGAAAGTGGTCGAAAAAAGGACATCCTCCGTGGTCCGGTGGTTTTAATAGAGTTCGCATTCTATTTATAACATTAAAATTAGTTAACCGAAATTGTGTGGTGGATGGGATATACTTTGAATAGAATTTTAACCCGCATTATGCTTGGGAAAGAATGCGTAAGGGGTTTCAAGGGCACATTAAGGAGGACCCTCTCTAAGATGGAAAGTTTTAATGAAAAGTTCCAACTTAAAACTACATATGAAGTTGAGAGGGTGGTGAGCCCTTTTCCTCTCGGTCGGGTTTATTTTGGAACCCTGCTGGATGTATGCTAATTTCGAGGATGAGCAGAGTGGGCAATGCCAAGGCTGTACAAATTGACTAAATGTCTTGGGTAACAACAAAAATGCCAGCTCATTGTCGTCCTTGTCCAGAAGTGCCTCCTAAAGTGGCTTTAATGGATAGGTAAACGACTAAAAGGGCGCACCGTGGATTAAGTTGGGTCAGGGATTTTTCTAGCATACATCTACACCTCAGTGGCCCTAAACCCCTGTCGTGAACACGGTGGATATGATGCCTCTATTCTGCACATTTCTGCCATTTTCTATTCATTTGTCCTGTGATGCTGTGCAGCCCCCAGGTTGGTTTGAAAAAAGAAACCAGTTTAAAATAGGTCGCTGGAGAATGTAACACAATAAGGGGAAGATTTATCTCTTCGTTTTTGATATCCCCATAGAGGATGCCACCACACACCCGGTGAGGTGTGCGAGATGCACAGATGTGTCGTGCTCCTACAGGAACCCTGTCGCACATTTTAGAAGAAAAACGAAAAAAAAAATCTTCTTTAAAAACCCTTCTGGTTGTCGGTACACAGAACACCCATCCAGGGAATTTCGTATTTCTCGGTCCCAAAAGGAAAGGATTTTCCTTCTTCGGTCTTAACAAGAGTCGGGAACATCCAAGTTTAAGTGGATCTCTTTATTTCCCGACTACCCACTCTTTTTCTCGTGGTCTTAGGGCAAAATTTTATTAAAATTTTACAAATAGTATTTAAGCGACAAATGTAAAAGGGGTTGCAATCATTATGGGTTCTCCCCCAAAAAAAAGAGAAATATCGAAACGACGGCAGGCCTGCCCATTTCAGTCGATGCCATCGGGTGCGGAAAATAGAGGGAAAGAAAACTTTTCTTTTTCTTTTCTACAGAGAAAAGGGAAATTTTATGCGGAAGTACGCCCTTCTGATTTCTTTGGAACACGAAAGAATATAAAAAATATAAATATATATATATATATATATATATGTAGAAAAATGGAGAAGCGGAATCAGGCCTTAAAGAAAGAAAGGAAGAAATTATTCCGCCTCATGGTGTTGCGTCGAATCGGAGTGACACTGAGGATTGCTTGTTTTGTTATCTCCTCACCACGACCTCAATTTAAGGGAAGAATGCTTTCAATTACACTTGACTAATTCCCTTAACCTTGGACAAATTGGTTTGATTTCGACGGATGTCATTGTAAGGGTGAATCCATTAGAATTTTCATTAGCGCAACGGGTATATAACTTTTCCTTAAAAAAGAGAGAGAAAAAAAAAAAAGGTTTGGTCATTGGGACCCATAAAAGCTGAAGGGTTCGTCCGTCTCAAAGAATCATTTTCAACCAGTTAAAGAGGATTACTTTTCGTTCGGGTAACAGAAGTTTTTTAATATTCACCCACTGAGTGATTTGCAATTTGCTCAATTTCATTTATATCCAGGGAGAGAAAGAAGAATTTTTGTCACCCTAGTTAGTACCAATCTGGCATATCCTCTTACCCATGGGAAAACCTTTCTGGTAGCGAACGTTAAAATGCTTTCAAACGGACACCTTACGGCGCACTCAACTGAATTTGTTTTAAGTAAGAAGCAACAATGTCCCGTGACGACACAGAGAGTGCTGCAAACACTATAAAATAAACCCTTCTAACCCGTTGCAGAACCCTTCTGGATGGAATACAAATAGGGATTAATCGCTAGGTGTGGGATGGTGGTCTTGGAAGTGTTAAAAGTCGCCTCCCACACGCCCCAAGGACCCTAGACAGAAACAATAGCCCAATGATGATATATACATATTTTTTTTTTATTCCTCCCCAAGCAATAATTTTCCCATAAAAAACGAACTCTTTATGAAAGTGGTCGGGCGTAAGTGGGACGTGGTGTAGCTTGTGGAGATGGCACTTTACCCGCCCACCTATCGCCGTTTTATTCGTACGGTGCACATCGTTAGAAGTAAACTACTTTTAAATGAGGATGGAATCTTCTGAAGAGAAAAAGGATCTCTCCGCAATGGCTGGTTTTTCGTTTATTCACTTTAGTAGCAGTTGAAGAACGTCTGGCGTTGTAAATAACTACAGAGTTCGTATATACGTACAATTTTAATTGCTACAGTTTAGACAAATAGACCCAGAATACTTTTTTTTTAGCATATGACTATAAGACTATGAAGTAATAAATCTGCGTTATGCAATTAGATGCAGACTGTCTGTTGAATAAATAATAAACGCAGTACCTGTGTACATGAAAAATTTGGAAAATGATCGAAAACATAAACTAATTTTTCATTTTCATATAATCTAAACCAATTTATAACTTTAAAATTAAATACAATCAACTTTAAATTGAAGTTAAATTCATAAATTGAATCGGTCATTTCAAAAACCACCTAAGTCATATATGTATGTAAATCAATAACAACTGTGTTATTTACAAATAAACGATGTTTTAGCAAAAAAAAAGGTTAGGTGGTATTTATTTTGAAGAAAATTTTAATCAAAATTAATGAAGGTAATATTTAAACATTAACATTTTTATATTTTTGTATCATTATGGAACGTATTCATATTCTCTACCATTCTGATCTGGATTACTTTCAACATTTGCCTAGCCAACTGAAAATTTAATTTTTAACGAATCTATCAATAAATTTATAAACGATGACTATGTGGTATAGTTTGAAGAGGAAGGTATTGAGCTTCGTGGGTTTTACCCAGATTGTGGGTCTACTTTTTAGGAAGCGTTTGAGCCAAAAACATGTTTGGAAAAAACTTGACTTATGTGGTTTTTGAAAAAATAATGAAAGTTGTTTACTTGTCTAGATTGGATAACTTTTCAAGCTATTAAATATAAGATCGATCGAAAAGTAAACCATATTTTTATACAAATGTGGAGTCCAAATAGCCTATTCTTTTTACCATTTCAATAAAAGTTAAATGGTTTTATATTGTGGTTCGTAGAATTTTAAGTTCCTGTGATAATTGAGCAATAGTTTGATATAGATTTGATTTAATTACTGCTTTTATTAATTCATTATCAAAATTTGCAGGTCTTCCCGATCTCTCTGCGTCCTTTAAATTTCAATTTCCTGAATTTAATTGTTAGGACTTTGCCGTACATATCACTTGCTAGTTTAGTTGCTCACTCGCTCTCTTGCCAAGATAAAAAAAAAAGAATTAGCAGAGAATGCCTTAAATTACGAATTAAATTTCTTAAATTAGAAAGGGCGACGACTTTTAGTGTTTGGCTAGTTTTATGCATATATTATTATAGTAAAATGTAACGATGTTACTACATCTCTTTTAATTAGATAAATCGTCTTTGCGAAATATCCTCCTTTTCGGTTATTTTGCGGTTACAATGAAAATCTCATCAAGCAGAAGTCAGATTAAATGTGTTCGGTTAAATAAATAAGCGTCCAAAGAACGCTTTTAATGGGGAAACTTTGATGTGTTCCCTTTACAAACAATATTAAATTTTCTAAGACATCAAATACAATTAAGATAAAGTCCCCACAGTGTTCACTTGGTATGTTGTAACACTTACTTAGTTTAATGAGGCTGAAACTTTCGAGTAAAAGCCATAAACTAGAGTACGCCACGTAGCCAAATAGTTTCAATAATTAATTAATTAGCCAAAGCACTTCAGCATGCCTGCCGGATGGTTTCTCGAAAATGAATCTAATTTACAATTTAGAAGCATTCAACTCAGAATGTAGGTTATACGCTATATTTGGTATGAACTGTCGTGATGCATCTCAGATACATCACAGCCCATTTATCGCCTTTTCACAAACGTTAATAAGCTGTTTAGCCCCATCAGCAGCCAATCTTGGTTCAGTTGAGCAATCACAGAATTTTCTCCATTTACTCTGGCTCCTTGACATGATGTGGTAGAATTACGAACATCACCCCCTCCTCCCTAGTAGGAAAGCCCACTTTTCACCAAATACACCACACGAGCATAACGAGCCTAGCACCCATCAATATGTTACACGAGCCAAAATAAATACTTCTCATCGTGTTGTTACGGATAATGGGGGAATATATCGCATTTATAGGGCTTAATTGATACATGACAAGTACTTTGAGTACTTTAGACAACTAATTCCGTCGACAAAGTATCGACGGATGGAGCGCGGCACAGGACGTCGTGTATTTCATTAGCAGTTAATGCAACGATTCGACACTACCTCGGATTCTAGGGCTGATTGATTTACCCATTTTCGCACTTTTGCTGCTAATTAGTGGCCTCAGTGTCCTACAATCCTGTGAATTGAATAGGTTTTCATGTTCAATGTTAATGCCCTCACTCTGCCATTTTCTGAACTAGCTAAAACTTCGATTTAAACTTTTAACCTCTTAAAACTAATTGTACCATTTCATATAATAATGTCTCAAACCAAAGCTAGGATTATATTTCCCTAAAAATATATTTTTCCATTATGTCATATTAAAGCTTATATTTATTATTTAAAAATAGTTCTGCCCATTTACCTTAAAATAGATAGTTTTTGCGAACCAAACGTTTTAATAAATCAAATTTTAATTAAATTTAAAATTGAAAGTAGATGATAAAAATTAGCAATTTTAAAGATTTATTATGAAAAAGAGTATGGGATATACATAGAAAAGGTGGTTTTTTTCGTTGAGATAATAGAAATTCCGATAGGAATAAATCAAAACAGTTGTCAGGTGTAAAAGTTAGGTATCCATTATTATTCCTTATATTTTGCCATTTCATCATGGAAATACTCAACGCTTACAAATTATTAAAATTTAATTTGAAAATTCGTGTTCAAATCGTGAAACGCATAGAAATTACGAGGACTGTTATGGTCAACATAATGGTCTATCTGAGTAAGCAATTCGTCGTACAGTTGATAAATTTCGTTTCATATTTACCCTTCTTAATGCTAGCTAGGTTTTAGAAAGTAACTGTTTGGTGTGGGTTAGATGCTGGTGGTATCATCGGCCTTTACTTCTTTAGAAATGCTGCTGCAGCCAATGTTACAGTCAACAGACTACGTTATGGAGCCATGATCAACGAGTTTTTGTTTAAAAACATAGAAAACATCAATTCACGCGAAATGTGGATCCAACTATTGCCCATGAATTTCGTGAGTCCATCGATTGTTGATATTTTGACCTGTTAATTAGCTTCCAAGGTCGGGTAATTTAGGTTAGGTTTGGTTGGTGTGACTGCCTAATAAGGCATACTTAGGCCAACTATGGTCCATTGTGTTACCACGTAACGCAGGAGATGCGTAGGATTATACGTAGGATTTGAATTCACAGCCTCTATGATAGTAGTCCAGCACATCCTAATTTATAAAAGGATTTTCCATGCATCTTTCAGCGTATTCAACGTATTGCGAGTAGTTCCAACATTTAAGCCCTATTCTATTTAAATTCCACATTGACCAGCGAAAGAAATAATTTAGCAAATACTAATTAATAGCAACTTCCGCACGTCGGGGATTCATTAACACCTTCCTATCAACCCCCGGAGGTCTAGTCTGGCACGCAATCGTCATCCTGCTGCCCGGAACTACACCACAAAACAAAAAAAAAAGAAATGTATGCATATAAAAGCGGGAATATCCCTTTCCTTTTACATCTAAATACTTTTTCCCCCAAGTTGGTTAGGCACCTGAAGAGCAATCTAGGCGAACAAAAACTTCCTCGAGCGAAAAAATAATTTTCCGGTAGTTGTGCGAAATGACTGAAACCAATTTATCGCCATAATTAGATTTTATTTTCGTTTAGTCCCCCTTTTTGCGGCACCACCCCACTTACCTGGGGGTAGAAAACTAGCCGGTGGCATCGGCTGGATGGTCAACTAGTAAGCCAGTTGATTAGCAGTCACGTTTCTTGCAATTAAATAATTAATGCCTTATCAAGAGTGTACCGGGCGCAAAAAGGGCCACATGCCTGCACTGACAGCCTGAGGGAAGAAATTTATATAAAACGTGGATGTTGCGTACCCTTGTCCAGAACAGACTAAAGGGCATCTTGTCCTTATCTTTTTGCGTCATTCAGTGGCTGCGGATGATCCTAGCATCCAGCACATGCTTAAGAAGCCCTCACCTCGAATCCTTCTACCTTTTGTGTGGAGAATTTCTGCTGTGTCTAGGGACATCAAGTGAAAATGTTCCCGTGGGAGAGGCAACTGCTACCTTCCTAGCTTACAGCCTTAATTTAGTTTAGATGGTTCCGTCGTTGAAAGACGCAGTGCCTATGACAGAGCACCCAGGACGATTCTTCTTATCTCCGATCCCCTGGACCTTTGGAGCCGGGAGCAGTCATATTCCTTTCTCCGGTGGCATCCAGGTGGGAAATTAACTATGCAGGCTTGTTTACTTCGCCATTTTTTCCCCAATCCCACTCCGTCGCCTTCAGATGTCGTGTTTTATTTTTAAAGAAAAGTCCTGAATTTACTGGAACAACCCTTGATTGTCTGATGGGTGTGGAGGTGTGGAGATTGTGGGGGTTGGAAGGGTTCTCCGCCCCGCAATTCCTTCTCCCCCCCCATATTAACTAGGTAAGTGAACGAAAAATAGAAGAAAACTTGAGAACACTTTCTACCACATCCTGTGAATATTTTATGGGAAAGGGATTCCTTTACTGATTTAAACGAAGTGGCTAAATAAAGTAATGTTCCATTTGTTAAACAAATAAGCCAATTAAGAAATGTTTCGTCCTGCATTTGTAAGTGGTGCGGCCACTCCTTTTTCATGATGGTGCGCCTTTTTCTCTCCTCTACACCTCTCCTTTTCTCATATTAAACTCATATATATTTGCCTTTTTCTTCCGTTTTACGGGTGCTATTTTCTCATCCTCGGTTTCGGTGTTTTTCTGGGACGTTACTGTTTCAAGTTGCGGAAATATTCTGGAATTGTTTACTTCTTGTTAATTACAAGGAGCTACCCACTTCTAGGACGACCGGTGTTGATGTAATGAAGAACAATTTTAGACCTCTTCCCGCATCGTTTTTCGTTCGTTGAAAGATGCATTTTTAAGATGTTGATCAAGTGAAGAAAGTTTACTTTTAATTTGAATTTAAAATGGGGTTTACTTAATCACAAAGAGCATTAAAATCAATTATTTTTATTTAAAGTATACAGCTGTATTTAAAATTGTAACTTTAAAGCTTCGATGCATATCAAAGGACAATAGTTATAACTTTGGGCTTAAGGCTCACTATGATTTTATGTCCAATTTCCTTAAGGTTGGCTCGCAACCTTTAAAACTCGAACTCAACTAAAATAGCTCTAATGCATTTTTTACAGTTTTATTATTTATTTATTTATTTCGGTCTACAGATCAGAAATAACCTTACCGAGTAGAATATAAACAAATAATAACAAAATTCATTAATTCAGTTTTAAACGGAGACTAACTACAATAAATCAGTTAATTGAAATATTTTCAAGGTATATGATTTAAGATTTGAAAGTTGATCTACATGCAGAGAAGTCAACGGAAGTAGTTAAATTTACTAATGCATTTACATAGTAATAACCTCCAAAGACCCGAAGTTAGGTCTATAGTAAGGAGCTAATAGTAGCCCTCTCGACCGAAGTGGTCTTTCTGAAGCATATATAATTAGTAAAGCAAGCAACTCTGAGCATTTTATATCATTCCATAATAAATCCTTGATAAATAAGACAACTAAAATCGCGTCTAAACTCGAGTGTCGATAAACCAAATAGAAGACGTCGAGATTTATTGAATTAGAGATATTTTTAAAAGGATTGCATTTAAAGCATAAGACTTTAGTAAAGTTTTTTTGCACTGCTTCTATTCTGTTGATGTAAGTAGTATATGTAGGGCTCCAGATACTAGCGGCATATTCCAAAAGGGATATTACTAGGGAGACATATAAACTTTTGCTAGCGAAAGGGTCATTAAACTCTTTAGTACTCCTCTTAATGAACCCGAGCATTCTCGCAAAAGAAAGTTTCTTTTTCAGCATAACACCTAAATCGGCTATATCCTCAACGCTATCCAAAGCATTCGAATTTAAGATGTAGTTATAATTATAATAAGTAGATGTAATGTAATAATTATAATGAGTAGATGTAAATGTAGATGCAAAATCTTAAATTTAGAAATATACCACAGTTGCTCCCTTGTGGTACACTGGAGTTAGCAGAAAAATTTCTAGAACTATAACCGTGAATAACAACACTTTACTTTCTATTAGATAGGTAAGAGGAAATCCACTGTAATAAGGTAGAATGAATTCCAAGTTGACAAAGTTTGTTAACAAGAAACGATATATTAATTTTGACAAATGCTTTAGAGAAGTCAGTGTAAATTGTGTCGACTTGGTAGCCGCAGTCAAAAACATTTAAAATATAATTTGTAAATGAAGCAAGTGATTGTGGATTTTCCTTTTAAGAAGTTACGTTGCTGAGAACAAATAACAGATAACAGAAAAAGACAACTTATTTACCACAATACAGTCGAGTAATTTAGAAATAGTTTTCATCAGAGAAACAGCTCTATAATTTTTAACCAAATACTTAGCACCAATCTTAAAAATTGGTTTAACAGTGGAAATTTCCATACATCAAGAAATTGATCAGAGTCAGGACAGAAATTAAGTAAGCTAACATTGTAAGCTAACTTTTGTGATGTTATGAAGATTTTTACGCTCGGGGCTGCACCCTTAAGACTTGAAGAAAGATTGCGAAAATAAGGCTAGCTAGGCTAACTAAAATTTTGGTGTAAAATTGTAACCACACTAACTTCTAATATCTTTAAAGTGACTGCTATCTCACGCAACTTCACTTTACGGTCTTCAAAAAATATTTTGTGGACTTCTTTTATGTTTTACGGAACAACTGCCGATTTTGGCCGATCAAAACGTTAAGAGTCATCGGTGCTTGTATGTTGTAAATTCGACATACCAGTCAATAATAGTTAATTTTCCTTGTGCAGAGTCTTCATAATTTTTATCAAGTCACTATTTGGTTTCAACATTATTTTTCCCCATATTTAATCAATACACAAAATTCTATTTTATCCATGGTTTTGAAAATAACAATAGTTGTTTCTCTAAAAGCACTATAACTTGTAAACTAATAGTTGGAACGACATGAAATGTTAACACATTTTGTTTATACTATCCAAAAATAATAGTCTGTCTACAGTGGTGCCCTCTATGTGATAGACCGGAGACTTATTGAGTGATGTGTTATAATAGCCCTATCTTATCTCCAATTGTATACAATTTTATACTATTATACATAGTTGGGGATAATAGGCAAGCTTTTAAAGTTTCTATTCTGCCTTTTATTAGGTTTATTGAACTTCTGTTTCTACCTTTTCTTTCTGCTCTTAACCATTAACGGCCAAGACCTTTTTTGTTGATACTCGCCCGCCCATAAGACGACCGCAAATTAGGTGAAATTCTAAAACGTTTATAAGGACGAAAACTTGAACTAAACATTGATCCAATTTCTTCGTATTGTACAAGATATACCCAATCGGTAAAAATTAAAAACAGATTAAATTAATCAAGAGTTTCATAGAACAGTGTAACGAAAAACATAAACCCCAAATGAATGCAAATCTATGTCATCGTATCAAAAGGGTATACAAGTCATATTTTATATGAACATTTCAACATTACAATGATCCCAAAAACACCGTAAAGATAAACCTTTCCCAACTTATGGCATTTACACAGACAGCCGCATCGCCACCCCCAAACAGTGGCATCTCTTCTTGTGCAAGATTTTAAATTTAACAAATTGGCAAAATTCCTCAATATTTGCTTTCATGCTTCGCAAATTTCGAGAGAAATTTTTATTTGTGTTTTATTCGGTGCCATATTGAACTGCGCTAAATCCTCGGTATCAAAATTCGACACCATAAAACGGGATGGTGGGGTTAAAGGTTTAAAGTGTGGGAGGAGGAGATATTTTGGCATCAATAAAGAGGTCATACACATCATTGTGCGACCTTTAAAAGAGCGCTTCAACAGAGGAAGGTATTACGGGAATAAAGAGACCACCTATAGTTTGTTGAATTTTCGAAACTCGTGTTTTTTTGCATGCTCTTACATGTAGATGTCGCTGTTATCCCTAATATCTGCGTATATGCTTTATATAAATGGTTGCTTGCTCTTGTTTTATTTTATCTATTTTATTTTATTTGCACATTCATCTGGAAAAAAAAAATGTTATAGTATCGATCCCAAGCTGAAGAATCAAACGAAAAGGTTGAAAAAGCTCAGGGTTATGCCAGCACGTACATCCATAAATTTCGTTACTTTCAGGCGTTAGCATATATCTTTACATGGCCGCGCATGCGGTCGGGATGTAGTAAAATAGGGCTATGCCGTTTTGCACTTTTTAACACTTTTTCGCCCCACGGCCGCCTGCGGAACACCCGTATGCGACCACAACCACTTCAGTTTGTCTCTGGATATATAAACGACTATACCGAAAAAAAAGCAGTCTAGAAATTTATCGCGCCCTCTTCCATTACGCTATAAAATCCTGGTGACGGCCGTGGATGCTGCCCGGGTGCTGTACCAAAATATCCCGGGTGCCGTGGGGCTCTACTGGACCCCGCCTCTTCCATTCATTCACTCTATTTGGAACAGCTTTCCACGTTCACTGATTTTCAGATCATTTCTGAGGTTGAATTCTAATGCTTCCGCTGACCAGAGCTTTGTTGGATTTTTATACATTTTTTTCTTCCCCATTCTACGTTCTCACGAAACCACCCACCCACAAAGCGGAGGATTGGTGGGACGCTCTTTTTTTTTATTATTATTGAGAACAGGAAAAGAAACGCCAAAAATTGGATTATAAATGAGATCGCACGGACTATGATGGTACGTGCTTTCGAATGTAAGGAAACTTAAAGGAGAGGAAATGCGCTATAAAAGTTTATGGCTAGACTTTCTCGAAAGGATAATTAATTATTGTTTAACGTGACCCTTTGCTTCATGTGTGGGGGTGGGCGTGATGATGATGGCCCTGGCACTTCCTTTACTTTTATTTTTTTGCCCCCCTCTGTGACTTGCTGTTGCTTACCAAAATGCCATTTGGCTAAATTTTATGACTTAAGAAATAGTTTTATTTTTTACTATCTTTCTTTTTTTTTGTATATTCGAGTTCAGAAACATAATAGACTTTAATAGCGGTCTGATTGCTATTTTATTATATTTATTTTTATTACTGGCCCTAAGACAAGAAACATTTCGATTTTAATCCATTTTATACTTCAAATTACTTTGAAGTTTAAATATTTCACATATTTAACTACAATAGAATTACTGTCTTACTCTGCTACCATTATAAGTTCCCCGAGAAATCAATAAAACTAAAATAACCATAATAACCACGCGTAGTACTTGTATACTAATTTTAATAAATAGATACTTAAAAAGTGGCGAGAAAATAGAAGTTGAATTACCCATTATACCAAATAAGTTAAAAGATAAACACAACCGTGAAATATAAAATTACTAACAATAAGCTACATTTATCAAATAAAAGTGTAGTAAATTTACCTATTAAAATATTTAAAATATTTAAATCCTGTCACGTATTTTCTTAAAGTATAGTCAAGAAATTATAGACATAAAAGCTTTATTTAAAAAATTAAAAAAAAATGTCTCTTTGCAGCCTTTCTGCCTGTTTAGTAACCGCAATTTATGTATATCCTACGACTCCAAAACTATTGATAATTTATTCTTTTAAAAGCAAGACAAACTTTAAGATTTATGGCATTTGTTAATATTTACATATACTTCCAAGAGAGTTTTAAAGGAATTTTTACTTTAAAGTTTAGTTTTAGCACTACTATTTCATAGTAACTTATAATTTTACATATAATTTACAAAATTCAATTGCAATTCAAAGATGCCTCTGAACATCCTGTAGAAGTACATTTAATTAAACATGTTTTTAATTAAGAATTGAGCAACATTTTGGATACATTTATAAGCATAAAAGGATAAATTTACGTTCATGTAAATAAACTTTGATCAAAAATTCGTAATTGTTGACTCTGAAGAGATATCAATTTTGCATTGAAACAGATCACGAATTAAAAAATCCTTTATTGAATTTTTCATTATTTTTAAAAAGTGTTAATATTGATTTTATACCCTCACATTAAGACAACCCTAAAATACAGACATCTCTTCATTGTCATCGCAATTACCAAATTATTCGTCTTGGTGTTGCCGCAAAATGTTGAAAGCTTATTTCGAAGCGCCCGGTTAATTGAAAACCTTTTCAAAAGGGAACGAAGTCAAAACAGGAAAAAAAAAATAAAAATTGGGCGAAGAAGAGTGGCTCTTAGTCCTCTTATTAATTCTGTGAAATATCCGAAAACACGTACACTCTGCTCATCTGAGGAAAACCCCTTTTCCAACAGCAAATAGCCGATGCTGGGGAGTGCTGGACCGAATCTTGAAATGTTGAGAAACTTACCCCTACCGAAAAAGGACCAAAGTCAAACAAAAAGCCTATTTAGCATATCTGAAAGGAATTTGCATTTGAAAAAGCGCCGCCTCTCCTCAGAGGGTATGGGGAGGCGAAGAGGATACCCTCTGACCCCAAACCTGAACCGGATACTCCCGAAAAGAAGTTAGTACAGAACTTTATTTTTTCACGGGTTCAGAGAGACGTGGAGCCGGCAAAAATTCAAAACTAGCTCACAACTTGAGGAACATACCAGAGAGGGCTGGAGCGGAAATGGAAAGATGATATCCATCCGGGAGCCGGGTTGCTCCAGAGCTGGAGACTGGGATAAGGCTAAAGCCAAACTACTTAGAAACCGACGAAAAGCGTGGCGGGTGGAGGAGGAAGGGACAAATATCCATCGCCACTTGGATATTTTCTGAAGCAGCTAATTAAATACGAGAAGATCTCCGGGGGGAATGTCTCTAGGCAACAATAAAAGGACACAACTTTTTGGGGCCAGTTCTGTTGCTGTTCGACTCGTTGTTATTTTTTGTTATGTAAAGTGGACGGTACCGGGGATGGGTCTTTCAAGTGCTGCTCCTACTTCTTTCCAAACTTTGAACGATGAACCAGGAGGGCTAGACTATGTTTTGTATAGTTCTGAAAATTGGGCCGATAGTTCTTTTTACATTATCAGCGTTTCTTTCCCTTCGTCTCCTTTCAATTTCATGAATTTTTATGATAGCAGTTTTTGTAAAAAGCTCTCTATTCTTTAAGATTTAATTTTGTCATTTAAGTAATTTATTATTCTAGAGGAAATGTTTCTGGCTACATACACGGGATAGCGACAGAACGGAACAGAACAGAACAACATTTGGGTTTTGGTACTTAATTATTATACCACTTACTATTTTTCAACGAATATTGAAAATACAAACAAAATATTTTCCGTTTTTTCAGAATTTATAAATCATAAGAAAATGGGAGTAGGAATTATATGGAAATAATATTAAATGATAATTTTAATAAAATTAATTAATCTACATTGAATGTACTATTCTTATTTTTAGCAATAGTCGTATAATGAAAGAAAAGAATCTTTCTTTGCATTATCTGAACAATTAGCCCAAAAACTTTATATTGTTCAAAATTGACTCATTTCGTTTATAAACAAAATGATTACATATATAATCATTAAAGGAGACTCGCCTGTACCTATATCCTTTTCTATATTTTTCAACGATTTCATTTATTCTCATTCTATTGTGAATTTTATGCTTCTGAATTTTGTGCAGCATTTACTGCATTTTCCTACTAATCTGCGTTTAAAAGCAGTGCTGCTCTAATTCCGAAACGATATACTGAAATTGTAGTAGCCAAGTCACAAAAGTTTCAGAGTTAAGAATAAAATTCACATTTGCACCTAATCAATTTAAGAAATAGAACGTTGAATTGGAACTAGCAAATAGAAGAAAATTAGGGTTATTCGTATTGGAAACTTAACTGCAACGTTTACCCAGGTGCGGCAGGAGTATGTTCTCCAAAGAAAAATTTGCATATAGTACGACTGCCAAGATATATCCAGTCTGGAATTGAAATTCTTCGACAAAGTGCTGAACTTGTCGAGTTATGAAAATCAATGGGATCTTACTAGCCACAAGCACTGACGGCAGTCTGCGGTATGCCTCAGATCGGCCTCGAGCCTCCTTTTTGGCAAATTTTCCTGTGAATTATCGTGTTCGTCAATCTGCGCTCCTCGCCAGGACTTTATCGCGAATAAATTATTCATCTGTCAGTTGCATAAAATGTCAACACACCACGACTCCAGCTCGGGATCCATGGAGCATGGTGGATGCTGGATGCTGGATGATGGGGGGCCTGGGTGAGATGTGTCTACATATTGAATGAATTCCTCTGTCTGCTTGGAGAACAGAAGGAATCAGTTAAAAGCTCACACAAAATGTGTCTGCCATCGTGTACGATGGAGGGTATGCTGGAACGGGAATCGTAAGGATTTTCTATTCTGCGACTTAAAAGCTTCTTCCCGGCATTGTAATAAATGGAAAGCGCACTATTGCCGCTGTTCCTTGTGCGGTGGAGGGCAGTCCGTTGTTTCTGAAGCGCCTTGCTGCATCGGCAATATTCCCTCCTCCGATCCCTGGGCACATGTGGATAAGATGCCGCCCTTTTTGCCAAGACTCTCTCTCTGGGTTTTGAAATTCTTTAAATACACATACCTCTGTCCAATTTGCAACCCTTCCAAGTTGAAAGAGGGATTTCCTTAAGGTATTCTGATTTCATGGATGGATGCGCTAATGGAAAATTTACAGGGTGAGATTAGAGCCGTTCTTGTGAATGTTTCACGAACAGACTCTTCTGTCGGCTTAAATTCATTTTAAATGATCTTTTTGATCCCAGTAGCCTAGAATTTCATGAGCTGTTGGTCATCGTACCCTTTCAAAGTTAATTTCTGGTAACAAACTGAAGGAATGCTTTAATAATTGGGAGATAAGCCAAGCCAATGGTCCATTTTTGTTTTTTCTTTTCATTCCCACATCTACACCCCATTCTCAGCTAAACCATAACAAAAAAAATGTCCTTTTGTTCTTCGGAACGCTGACAATATAAAAGAAATTCTAGCAAAACAACAAATAACTGGAAAAAAGAATAAATGGGATGGTCATAGATGAAATACGGCCAATCCTAATTGACATTTTTTTTCAACCCCCTCTAAATTCTGCGACTTTTCCGACTGGGAAAAGCTAGAAATGTGTGATGGAAGATTTTCTCTTAGGTTACTGTGGCAGTCCAAATAGCCTTCCGAGTGTATCTATTTCTGTAGTTCAAATGAATCTTGCCTCAACGGCAAACACCATACGAGAGCATCTCGGTACTTGTTGGCTGCTCAGAATTCTTTCGGCTCATATTACAGAAGGACAACCCTCCCGAAGTGGGCTAAGGGAGTGCGGCCATTCGGAATAGTGCCTGCGGGAAATGGGTTCACCGCATATACATGCGACCACACCATATATGTAGGAGGAGGCATAAATTTAAATTTTGTACTTTCTTTAATTGAATATTATATTTAACAGAAAAGTTTTTAATTAGATACTTTCCCATTGGTGTATACTGATTACAGTGCACCATGGAAAACTTAGTTCCATTTTGGCATTTGGTTTGAAAAGGATGGTGGGCTTCGTACAGCTATCCATCTTTTTGGAAATCTTTTCAAAAGATTCTTTGCACCCTTGGGAATAGAATATACCTCTTTTGTTAGCCCCATTTGAGTATGTACCTAACCCATGTCCATATAGTGGAAAAGGCGTCTTGATAACGATCCTGAATATGAAATTACCTACTTGTAAAATAAGCAGAATCATACATGTGTCCTTTTTGCATTTTTGCATAATGAACACCTTCATTAAATAGACTTATCAGTTTTGGACAATCAATAACTCCATTTAGAAAAAAGACACGATTAGATTTCGATATAACTTTTCATTTTTAATTTACACAAAAATTAGAATCCAAATTTCTTCAGAATTTTCTCTAAAAAAATTTTAACCTTCTTTTTAAATCCATTCCTTTTACTATTTTTTCTAGCACTACCATTTTTAATAAATGCTTCAAGTAGAAGGAATCAATCACTATTTAATACATCCTTTCGTATAAATTAATTTAACAATACGAGACATAGATATCCGTTCATGTTCTACATTTCGATCAAAGTGGAACTAAAATTAATATTCAATTTTATTTGAGTTAAAATTATGTAATGTTGGTGCCTACAAGTTTCGTATTTTGATCGTTTTGAAATTAAACTTAAAAATTATCATAGTATGAATGGCAATTATAAATTTCGACATAATTACTTAATATTTTTAATTTTTAGTTTATAATATATACTATAGGTCTAGAAAAAATTCGTATTAGCCTTCTGACCAAACACTTGCAAATAGAAATTAATTTTAATTTGTGTATAAGAACTCGATGGTTTCGGCGGTTTTGTTTACTAAAGGCCCTTTTAAAATCAATACAGACAATGAGTCTAGCAAACGAATATATTTATCCAAAAACAATTAAGTCTAGTCTAGTAAGCTAGAATTTAACAGCAAATAATTAGAGACTAAGGCGAAATTCTTAGTGGTAAAAACCCGGACTCTAATTTATTCGGAATATAAACAGTTTTTTCGTTTTATATTTATTGTAATCTCTTGCATCTTATATTTGTTCTTTCTTTAAAATGAAACATATGCTAATAATTTCGCAAACTTAGTTCAATACCACCACAGTAAATAGAAATATTCGAGAGATTCAAAATCTAAAAAATTAGTAAATCTTGCTAGTCATCTTCGTTAACAGCAGAGACTATAGCAAGGCCAATAACATTAAATAAGATCCAAACTTTTTATCAAATGCAAGCAAGCATATTAACATATATGCGGAAAATAAAAAAAAAAAATACAAAAATCAGTATATAAAATTGCATCAGTAGCCTGCAACTTATTATCGATCCAGAAATGTATAAATGGCAAGACAGATTTAAGTTTTGATCTCGTAATTTTCTTAATTTATATCGAAGAAGGGAGCTAAATTAATGTACTTTTATATTAAGATGAATAAATAAGAAGTGGATACTATTTAAAAATTTGCACGGTAGTTTGATAGTAATATAGGTTTTAGCGTTAAACGTTCATTAAATTTATAATGGTACTTAAAATGATTTAGCAAATTTAAAATAAATACTTATAAAAGTATTTCAAAAACAAATCTAATAATTGACAGTAACATATGAGGGAATAGTTTTCGTCAAACAAAACTAACACAGCGAATTTCGTTTTAATTCAATTTTGTTTGAATTAACGAGAAGTTTTCGTTTTAAATCAATTTGAGTGAGTGTATTTAAATTTCACAAAATTTCAAATAATTACTAAATTCGTTTACGCAAGTCTATTCACACAATTCCTTATAGATAAAAAAATGAATTTCTCGACTATACTAGAAATATAAAAATAAAAACCTAAATATCTTCAGACAGTTTTGTATCAGCAACTTTTCAGGATATCAAATTAAAATGAGATTGAAAGAAAATGTCATGGGTCTGCGAAAAAATGTTTTTGGTATAATGATTAAAACTATATCTCAAAGAATGAATTATATTAAGTCTTAATATGTACATAAATAATATAAATATTATGTACTCTGAAACTTTTTTCTATACTTACAGCATTACTGTTTTACTTGATAAAACAAGATGTATTGTAGTAATAAAGTAATATTACCTTAAAGAATAGTAAATTTTTACTTTACAATTATTATTTTGAATTATACAATATAAAAATAAAATTCTATAAAGAATTACAAATTAATGATTTTTTCATTTGTTCCTTTACTTCTGATATAGAACCTTCCTCCACGTGAGATTTCAGATTCTGGCCAACGGAAAGTGCTCTATAGGTATAAATATTCTTTAAAGGGCCATATATTTTTATTGCATTGAGTTACAAACTTAAATTTTTATAGTATTTGGTATTAATTTCAACTCGATAACCTTAACCGTTCCACTCCGATTTTACATTTCGAGGTGCGGAACGCCAAAAACTGGTAAAAGTACCTTTCTGGTTTTAAAAAAATGTCCTTGACATCTGATGGACTGTGTCTTAAAAACGTTAAGGGTGTTAAATCCCTAAGTGTCCATTAGAAACTTTATTATGAGAGTCTTATATACGAGTATTATAAATGTACCAAATTACCTATTTTCTTTTGTGAGTAACTCTGACTAAATCTTAAAGTTATTTTACTGGTTTTAATATACTTAAATAAAAAATTAAAAATTAAAAATTGTTACTTACAGTCGATCCGCAAGACGGTGCATCGCCTGCAAATGGCAGCCTTGCGCCAGTTTGGAGGAGCCCCCTTCTACATGAAGGTGGGGTCCCTTAAGAGACTGTTGTTATACGTGCTCAGCCGTTTTGATGATCTTTTTATTTATTTATTTTTATCAAAAATCTATAAAATTATTATTCCGAATCAAATTCCACTTTTCTATCTTCGGAGGTATATTTTTTTATTTTTTATAACTAATAATTATTCCGTTTTCTCGCGGTGAACCACAAAACCACTTTTTTCGTTTTTTACAGAAAAAACCCAGCGCGAACTTGAATACAATAGCACTTTTTACCGCGATAATTTCATATATATATTTTTTTTTGGTTTTGTTATATATTGCAGCAATTCCTGGTTAAATTCCGATTTGATCAGACTTTTTAATTAAAAATATTATCGCGGAGATGATGTTACGGCAGAGGAGAAATAGATTTCTTCGCTCTCACCGAAATGATTTTTCTTTTAACGATGATACTACGTAAAAAATGAAATTTCTCCTAGATGTGCAATTCCAACATTTTTTGTTTTTACTTTATTATTTATAATTATTATTAATAATTTTTGTTATATCGCACTGTCGCTGTGTATAATCAATTCACAAAATTTGATTCCTTCTAGTCATTGTTGGTATTTGTTAGAAACTTTATTAAATTTTATATAACTCAATTAACAGAGAAGTGATGTGGTTCTTTTTTATTATTTTATTGGTACAGGGTGGTTTTTGGGGACACACCCTCTTCTAGCCGTCCTCACAAAAATTGTTGAGCCGCCGCCATTGGGCTCGTTACAGAGTCCACTCGACACTTTCCATTAACTGATGAAACCACTTAACCAATTCTTCGCATTTTGCCTTGTTTTTCACAAATCTTTCTACTTTTCTCTCGGCGATATATTTAAAAAAAAAAAAATAAGGAAAATTTCTTATTCTCGCACACTTTCTTAAAAGGAAGAAAATATTTTTATTATGATTTCTTTTCTATTGAAAAGTTTCTAAAAGAATTTCGTGGAATTGTCTGAGAGATTATGGAAAAAAAAATAAATAAAGGGAAGAGTTCGTGGAGTGTTTTTATATTTTTATTCAAGTTTATCCTATGCCAAAATCTGGACTGTTGTTTATTTATATTTTAATTTTCAATGAAGATTTGAAGTTGTTTTTTGTTGTTTAATTGATAAACGTTTTCTTAAAAGTCTTTTAGTTGTCTAATTTGATTTTAAAGTTTTTAATAATATCCTAATGTTCCTCCCCTTTTTTTTCTGGTGATTTTTGTCAGTTTTGGAGTTACAGATAAATTCAGGATGTATAACTTTTTGTAGCTGGTGTATGTCGGTGTGATTGACACTTGTAGAACTTTCTAAAAAAGAAAATATAAAAAGGATAAATATTAAAATTGTGAAAAATTTGTTTTATGAAATTAAATAAACGGGGGAGGGAGGTGTTTTCATTAAGGTAAGTATTCAAAAATGGGATAGAATTTTAATATTGGTATGGTATGGTATGGTATAATTTTAAAATGCAAAAATCGAAAATAATTATTTTTATAAAGAAAATACAGACACAGACACATTATTACGGGCAGTATCACAAATAACCAATTCCACTTAATTTTAATCGCATTTTAAACGCTGCATTCCTCAATAATCAAAATGTCAACGCAACGTTTGAGCATGATTTATATAATACTAATACTAATTTACTATACCCGAGTTTTTTTAATTCCTTTGTACAAATCGTAAAAATTTTCTAAAATGAGGTCTGGGCTACATTATAGCTAATCCATTACGCTGATACCATTCCTCTGAAACCATTGCTTGATATTTTTCGCGGTGTGCTGTAGATCGTTATCCTGTTGATATATCCAGTAAAAGGAGCATATTTTTATTTGCATACGGTTTCATGATGTTCCGCATGATTTCAATTTTTGTTGCGTTGATTCTACAATTGTGGTAAACACCCTTAGAGGAGAAACATCTCTACACCATGACACTACCTCCACCATATTTTATACTTTTTTGAATAAACTATGGAGATAAAGCCTTATTGATAGCTTTTCTGTTATTACCCAATTTACGTTATTCAATAATAAATATTTTTAAAGAAATGTAACCCCATAAATATAACCCTATCTATTAAATTTGACTTATCCGAGAAAAGAACCCGTTTCCGATCATTTCTACACCAAGAGTTACTATCTAAATAATTCTTAGAAAATTCCTTCCTTTTATACCGGTTTTTTTTTTTCTTAGCAATTCTACCATGTAATCGTGCTTCTAACCGTCTTTGTTATTATATTTTGTTCACTAATGCGAAATATTTATTTAAGGCTAAAAAAGGGATATTTTTTACTGGTCCGTATTACTGCACGATCTTCCGCCTTTATCCCAAGAGTGTTTGAATATTTCACCGCATTATAGATTTGATATCGCGAATATTTTATTAAAATACTAAAATAATTTTTGCGTAGAAACCCCTTTTCAACAAAATTAATTACAATTTGTTTTGTTTGGAGTACAACTTTTCTTTTTACACACTTTGTCTTTTAAAAAGTTTAAACGAAGTACTCACAATAACTATTTAAATTTTCTTTGCTGTGTTCCAAGATTACGGATAAAGGGAGCTAATTTGTAAATTGCGTTCTCTGCCTAATTATGTGTCTATGTCTGTAAATATCATAGCTAATAAACTCGTAAAACCAATTATTCGATTTGTTTATTTAGATATTATGTTAGATCACATAAACAACTAGAATGCAGTCAAATAAACTTATTATGATATATTTAGTTTTTAAGTAAAAAATTCAAAGTTCTAAAACGATTCTTATATATTTATAAAATTAATGCAATAAATAATAGTGTTTTCGATTTTAATTTATATTTAAAGTCAATAAAAATAAGAAATTGGTTTTATATTTAAACGTGCAGTTTGTTGATATTAATTAAAAAGAGAGCATTCTGAAAAAACAAACATAAATTAACATTTATAATTCATGGTAATTAGATTAGATGCAGCTTTAAAACGTTTATTGTTTTATGTATATTCATCTTAAGGCATTTAAGCCATTACTTAGAAATATATTCGAATCGATAACTTCATTCATTGATATTTATACATTTAATCGATTAAGTACTACTCGATTCGAGAGTTTTCCTCCATTCAACTAAGGATGAGTTGAGGATGAACATTACATATAAAGTAATGTAATATGTAAATGCTTAACATCAACTATAACCATTGCCACGAAATCTTGAGCATTAGAGACAATTTTAACTAAATATCTTCTATTAAGTGGAAATATATAACGAATGGAAAAAGGAATAAATAATCGATTTTTGTAATATCGGTCAAATTCAATCACAGCTAATAAGATGTTAGCTACCTTGTAAATGGTAAAAGCATGCCTAGAACAGGTGAAAATCGGAAAAAAAGCGACGAAAACTATAAGATGAAGTAGCGGAAAATGTAAGAGTGTCCTCTTAATGACACTAAAGTTTCCTTTAAGTGGAGAAATAAACAAAGGTCGAAGCAATTTACATTTAGCAAGGCTGCTTCTGTGCTAAAAGGAGGAATACACTTTCCTAGAAGAGGCATCCTTCTCTCAATAAAACTTTTCAATTTGCTTCCTCGTTTTACGTTTTTTTTTTTTTCCTCAAACATTTTTTTGTACTTTGGAGTGCTTCACAGATTTAATAATGCTTTGAAGGTTTGTCTCTTAAGATGTTTTTTTTTTTTTTTTTTTTTTTGTAGAAGAAAAATGTTGGGTATGTGTAAAAGGGCTTAATGAAGTCATTTCAACATCAGTTATAACCTTGAAAGGTATTAGTGTTTTACACTTCAGGTACAAGGTTACAGTGATTTAATTGCCTCAATAACTTCTGAGCATATCCGGTTTTGCTGAACATCCAAAGTCATGGAGATGAAAATTGATCTTATGAGTTTGGAATCTTATGCTGACCATGGGTATATTGACTTTTAAAATTGTTTGCTATTGCAAGTATTATTCTCATTCAATTCGGTATGCAAGACTCATTTTAAGAATAATACAAAGCACTATAGATTTCGATTGTTGAACTAAATAAAAATCGGTAGTCGTAACAAGCCCCTAAATATGGTTTTTCTTTAAAATTATAAAGAAATAAAACTTATTAAGTAAGAGTTCCACTAAAGCATAGTATAAGAAATTGTGATACCCTATAAAATTTTAAATTAAAATTTCAATTAATTAACCGCCACGCAAATACAATTTAAGGTGGTGTATACTGCTCTCGAATGTGAAGAATAGAAAATTATTTAGTTGTAGTTTTCGGATGATCAAACAAATCTTTTTCCGAATCTTGCAAAAATTTAAAAACGATTTTATAAAGATTGTATTTTTACAATTTGTAGGTAACCAGAAAACTGTTAAAGCTTAGAGATCAGAAAAATTAATATAATTTAATAATAATAACTATCATCGCTTTTCTGTTTCAACATAAAACCTTATTCTGGTATCATTTACTGTTTGCGTAAAAGGAAGTTATATTAAAAAAATTTAATTTATACCCGAGAATGGTGTACTCGTATGTCTCCTTAAAATTACAAAACGCATCTTTATATTTGATTTTTAATTAATTATGTCTGCGATACAGATTTAGATTATTGCTATAATTGAGAATTTGTAATCAAAATTAAATAAAATTATGCTACACTAAATACAACACTTAGATACATCAGTAAATATCTCCTTTTTTAATAAAACCTATCTATTTAATGGAGGTTTAAGCACTTCCTTCCACCAAATTTGGAATAACAATAATTTAATAAAAAAGAAAGAGGGCGTAAATCAGATGATAGCTTCTCCAGGAAGAATTCCGTCTATTCAATGATCATTAAGAAGACCCTTAAGGAGTCAGACATCTTTTAAATCTTTTAATAATCATTACTAAGTACCTTCACCGTCCATTCTACTTTTGGATTGCCTTGAAAATTTAAACGCTTCATAAAAGGATTGAAGGATTGAAAGCAGTCAAGTTCCCAAAGAAATAGTGAGGAGTTATTATGGCCATCAACCAAATTATGCAAACAATTTGTTATAATGAAAGTGGGCAACTAGTTTATTTTATTTAATTTTTTTTTTTTTTTTTGAATGCAATCATTTGTAATTGAATGCCACTGAGGGAATACCTAGAAGGATACTTTCAGAAAAGTTCGGTTTACCAACCAAAAAAAAAATGTAGAAGGATATAAATTACGTTTTTCTATCACTTTATTATTTGTTTAGGCTATTCTAATGAGATTATAGCAAAATTTAAATTTTGTTGTTGTAAATTTTTGCTCAGACCATAAAAATATAGAAGTCTCGAAGAAAAATTTTGAAATATATAAATTTATCCTGTTGTATGAAAATTAAAATAAAAATATACCCAATTTTTTGTATGGGTATTAATTATTGTGTTAATGTGAACTTAAACTCATTGCGTATTTTAGAACTCAGGCCACTAAATAGCGGTCTCTTAAAAATGGATTGTATCAATTTCTTTGTCTGATTTCTGTGTCTATCACTTAAAATTATTCATTATTATTGTACTTCTTCCTAATTTGTAGACTTAATTTTGGTAATATTACAGATAACATACAATATGAATAAGAGAATATTTCTTTAAAAACTAACACTAATACTGATGTTAAAATTCTTCTGATTTGATGAGATTGAAGATTTTAAAATTTAAGAAAGCTGTAATAATTGTTTAAAATTTACAGAATGTCTCATTTTTCAAATGAAAATTGTTAAAACAACAACCATTTAGAATATCTGTTTAGATAGAATTATCATAATTAACGTTAATTCAACCATAAAAAGGTCAAATACATTTTCATCAAAAGATTTCAATGTCAATAAATCATAAATGGGCTGGTCATGCATTTTCGAGCGATAATCGTAGTAATGAAGAAGATAAGAATGAACTTTCGCAGTTGCACACAGTGCACAATATCACTGCACATAGGAGTTTTAGGGGTGAGGAGATTTTGTGTAAAAAGTGTAACCCCCTACCCATTATGTATGCTCACATTAGCGGCATACATCGTACACACTTTCATGCACGATATCGTTCCAAAGATGTGCTGAACGTGTACGTTTTTGTTGTAAAATATAGGGGTTGAGTGTGGAAAGTTTAAGCTCAGCACTAACTGTGCGACTGACACTATATAACAGCTTGTATACTATATAATGTTATATACGCAGCTATACTGCCTCATAAAAGTGCAACCAAAAAGAAAAATTTCGATTTTTTTTTTTTTTTTTAGTGAGGATGATGTGTGCACATCCCGTGTGCAAGTATCTTTAGGTATATTCATGCGAATGTATATAATACAGGGAAATTAAGTGGAAAGTGGAGTGTGCCACGAGAAAGGATATATTGGAGAAAATTTTCAGCAGTGATCCTTTCCGGAAAACTGCTGGCCAGTCTGTCTGACTGGCCTCCTAATGTGCGGTTTTCGACTCTCGACTGCAATGTTCACGTTCGTTGTATTATTGGCAAAATTTCAAATGGGTGTGGCAGTCAAGGATTAATTTATTCACATGTTACCGTTGAGATAAGACAAAAAAATTAAATAAATTATGAAATAAAAATATAAAATAAATGATATTATTAAAATGTACGTCTGTTCTGAAATATTCGTTTGAGAGATGGGGGGAGAAATTGCGAAAAAAGGAAATAAGGTTAATTCCTTCACGGGGCTTTTGTTGCTATTAAAAAGTTTCCTTCGTAATCTCTTTCCACTCTGCTTGGTTTCGGTTTCATTTTTATTTTTTATTTTGGTTTTGGTGTTTTCGACGACTCCTAGTACTCTCCTGGTACGAAGAGTTTTGAGTCTAGATAGAGCTGTTTTCGACCAGGAATGGTTTGGTATGGCTGAATTTTACTTGTTTAGCCCTTCCTCCTTGTTGTTAAAAGAAGGGTTGTGGCTCTCTTTTATTTTCTCATCCTCGTAAAAATTTACCATTTATTTATATATATATATTTTTTTTGTTTCTGGGAAATGTAGAATACAAATCTCCATTTTCGAGCTGCCAGGATAAGGAGGAATAGTTAAACAACTGAATACAAATTCCTTTTTATGTCGCTGTAAAAAGTTACTCTTTTTTTAAATGTTTTAATTGTGTTAATTTTCAGTTGTTACTTAAAACACACTGGAAAAAAGTTTGTAGGAGTAGGAAAAAATGTATTAAAATTTTTGTACAGTTCTACAAGTCTCTTTAAAAGTTTAAATTCGTATTTATTTTGAATGATGTGGGAAAAAGTTACATTTTATTTGTTTTTATTATTAAGTACGCACCAACTACTTTAAATAAATTTAGTAAATACATAAAAACAAAAAAAACATAGAAAAAATAAAAATAATAATAATAATAATCACCACCTTTTTATTTTATGAATTCGATTTATCCTTAAAGTAGGAGGTGTTCGTCTTGTTTATCATCAACATCGTCATCATTGTAATCATTTTCGTCATTCTCGTAACGTATGACTCCGATTGGCACAAAACTTAAATATTTTCAAAAATATTTTACTAATTTTTATTTAGGATTTTTACTGAATTACATCTAATTAGCGATGATTAACTATTTCAATTCATTTGCATGCTTGCAGAGAAATAAGATAGAAATAACACAAAAACACTTTTCGCCGGATAAGAAAAAAACAACAAATACACTCAGTACACTAATAAATTCTAGTAAACAAATGCACACACTATTCAATTTAATTGTGTAAAAAAAATTTTTATCTATTTTCACTAAAAGCCGAGGGCGGAGGATATGGGAGACGGGTAAACTCTCAAAATATCCTTGGTGGCTTTGAAAAGGGAATTTTCTCAAGAAATTCTCCCTTCTTTCTATCTTCTTTTTTTTATATTATTATTATTATTATTATTATTATTAAAACATACACACGGATACGCACGATGTGACAAACCCAAAGGACTTATAGACGAGAGGACAGGTTGACTTGTAAGAGGACTTGTTGTTTTCCATCTCCACGAGCGGATAAAATACTTTTCGTTTTTCGCTTAAATATCCCCGTCCTTGGTGCCACAGTCAAGTATTTTTGCACGTCTACAGGACCGACTCCTTGCGTCGCTCGCTGCTTCTCGTTCAGCTATTGTAATATATATTTTCTTTTTTTTTTTGTTTTTTAAAGATAAAAATACCCGTAGACTAATAGGAGAGAAAACTTCGCTTTGTCGCTTGTATCTTTGTTGTCCTTTAAGTACCGAATAATTATGAATTAGATGTACATCTATATAATGTTGTGTATATCAATTATATTTATATATATATATATGCGAATATATCTTTGCTGAATTTCATTTATTGCGAGAGCCTCACTTTCATTCCGATTATTTTGAAATAAGTCATCGTCACTACCACAACTATAAACAAAATATAATTAAAATAGATAAAAAAATTTAACAAAAATTATTATTTTGGATGTTTTTATTTTTTTATTATTTTTTCAACAAACAGAAGAAAAAAAAACATGTATATATGTCTTCTTTAAAACAAAATTGTTCTGGTTACTTTAATATTTCTAAACTAAAACTTCTTGTGTTCGTTATTCTGAATTAGTTCTCAATTTTATTAAATTTGTTTACTTTTCGGGCTATTTTTTTATTATTTATATATATAAAAACTCCGCCTTTTCACCGCTCCCTTTTCGCCTATTTGACTTTTATCTAGATATATATATATTTTTTCCCCAAAAGAAATTCCGTATCTTCCTGCTGATTTATCTTTTTTTATTTATTTTTTTATTTATTTTTATTTTATTATATTTTTTTATTTTTTTTTTTTGGTTTTTTATATTTCCTTAAAAGTTTTAGTTTTGAATAGTTTAAGTATATAATATGACAACAACTTTTCGCGTTTTATAACAAAACGTTTTTCCAGCGATTTCTTCAACCCGCGGGCTCTGAGGCAACTGTCGTAGGCAGAGAAAATCTCTAGAGCTGCGCAACGACGCAACCATTCTGGCATTATTTGCGCACCATAGAATGGTTATACCTTTTCCTTTTAAATACATTTCATTCTAGCCACACCAAAAGTCTCCATGGAACTTTTCATGTTTCCATAGAAAATTTCTCTTTCAAATTTTGTAGAAATTTTTAATATAAATTTGAATTTTAGACATGCATATAATAATAATATGTGGCGTAATTTTCTTTTTAGAATAAATTATTGAAACATCAAATTAATGTTTGTTTTTTTTACCTATTTTCAGTCCTTTACCGGAAAATTCTGTCCGTTTTTGAAGAGGAGGAAAATGATACAATTTTTAACATATTTAACTAGATTTATTGTACAATATAATTTCCATCGTTCCTTATGACTTCTTCCCAGCAGGATGGCAATTTATAAAACCTATTTTTGAAGAAAATCTTTGGATGCGAAAAACTACAGCAGCACTACTGTAAACGTAAACGTTTTCTGAATTTTTTAATTTTCTCATCAAATAATTTTGTAAAGAAAGGAATAGGTGAAAGTCTGATGGTTAAGATCTGGGGACTATAGTCGATGCGAAAGAATTTCCTATGTTAGCTCTGACATTTTCTGGCGAGTCGCCAAAGCAGCATGTGGTCTAGCATTATCGTGATGCAGTATGATTTCCTTCCTATTGAATATTGTCTGGCTTTATTCTTGGAGTACTTTGTTAACTCGTCCATTTGTTGACTGTATTTCTCCGAATTTAGCTTTTTCTTGGGTTCCAAAAGCTCATAATGGATTGGACCTTGCATGTCCCACCATATAAAACAGTATTCTCTTTTTAAGGCTCAAGCTCGGTGTAGAGGTACAGAAGACATGTTTTCTGGGTTCACGCTGTTTTCCTTACGATGTTTTCATATGTAATCCATTTTTCATCATTTGATCTATCATGGTCTTAAAAATATCGTCATCAACCACAAATGGCCGTCCAGAGCGTGGCTTATCATTAAGGCCGAAATGACCTGTTTTAAAGTTTTCGGACTATCTCCTACACGTTCTGTCCGAAACAGCATCTTCACCAAAAACTTTTAACAAATTTCGACACGCTGACAATGACATGAGTTATCTTTGTTGTAGTTAATTTCGAAGGGCACATAATAAATGCAATTATAAAGATATACAGCCACATATAACTCAAACGAACATATCCAAATATATTCAAACTTGAAACCAAATTATCGGACAGAACTTTCCGGTAGACCTAATATTTGAAATGAAATTATTTTTCATTCCGAAGATATATTCGCACTAGTTTTTTTCCAAAATATGTTTTTAAAATCGTTTAACAAACTTTTAGAGGAAGATAATGCATTGATTTAAATCTAAACTAGACGAAAAATGCTTGTCAATATATTTTCTAAACCTCTATGTTTTAGAATTTCAAACCTCCTATTTTGTAGCCCTTTCTTTTTCGAAGAAAAATGTTTTGTTTTTTAACCGTTTTTTTTTCCAAAATCGCACTTTATAATCCATATGTTATTATCATCACTGTATATTATGATATGAATTAAAGTCCTCAGCCGCGCTAAGTTTGAGTTTGTTTGGACTAATCTCACAAACTACTCTACGTATTATCATACAGTTTTCACTAATAGAAAGAAGGATAATCTAGAAAGGTAATAGAATATAATTTGTGAACATTTTGAAAAAATAAGCTACCAGTTTGATGATATTTGTGAATTAAGTCGGAAAAAATCGCCGCCTTCTGAGAGCTTCCGTGGCGTGCGTTGCATAAATAGTTAAAGTTACACGAAAATAACGTGGTGAAATGGTGGAATAACTTCTCTTAAAAAGTTCTATAAAAAAAGTCCGATAGACATACGCTAGTCTTTTAAATTTGACTCATAATAACCATTTTTATGATTTTCCATTTGGTTTATTTATTCATTTATGGAATAAGTACAAAAAAAAATTTTGCCCTATCCTCCATAGCGCTATCATGTTTCAGACCCTAAAAATCTAATTATGCTATAGCTACCTATTTTCACTTAAATACAGCTGTTAAGTTATAGTAGCTATTTTCCATTAATTCATAGTTGCAATGTTTTAATATTTTGAAATCCAAGTGCGTCTAAAACGATTTAAATTTTTTAATAAGTATTAAAGCGTTTCTTTTTCACGTACAGTGGAAGTTTATAGCCTAGTTACTTTTGTATATAATTTTAAAAGAGAAACCTAAACCTAAGGTTCTGTACATACCTTTAGAAGTACAAGGCTACTACGACTTTTTTGAAAGCCCGCCAAAACGGTGATGTCCTTACTGACTTAAGAATTTCAATGTGAAATAGAATAAAAAATAATTAAACATCTTGGACTATGAAAATCCTTATCTATAAAGCTTTAATTCAATTGAATTAACTGAATTATATTTTAAAATTGTTCTCCATAAAGTAGAAAAATATTATCCTTAAAACCTTTGAATTTCACATCATACGAACCTATAAAATTCCATGGAACTACATTTAAAATTCGGAATTCATTTTATATGGACCCAAAATAAGGGAAAAGCTTCCTTAGGAACCAGATCCAAAGTTTGTCGCTGTGTGTGCCAGAAATTTTGTGCCGAAAATTGGGAGCACAGACGGCGGCACACCACCAGCATGGGACTAAGAGGACCAGGAGCATAGTTTTCGGGAGCAGCATTAGACGGGCCAAACGCACACAAAAATCGGGTAGGATCGGATCCTTCTCACATATCCTGGAATTATTTTGCATCCGACCCCCGACCGCGCCAACCGTCTCTACCCCCCGGGGATCCTTACCAGCTGAGTTGGAAAATATACAAACTCCTTGTTAGCTATACACGTGTAAGGAACTCCTGCTCTGGCACTGCTGTTTTGGGGCGCTCCTGGGCCCTGCCACTGGTGCTGCTCCCGCAAAAACAAACAAGAGGAACTGCGTTGGGAACGTCAGAAGGAATTTTCTGAAAGCGGCGCCGGGAGAGCGCAGCCTCCGTCACGGGAGACCGACAAATGATAGTCCTTTGCTCCCTTTTTCGGGTTAACATGGGTGCTCATAAGGAGTGAGCGGGGCGCACAATGTGACCCACCAGGGCGTGGAGTGCACCTGTTTTTGTGTGGAGCAATCCCCGAAAGCATACAGAGACGCTGTCCATTTCCATCCTCATCTCACACAGAGCACGGTGGAGTAGGTTATCCCAGAGACGTCATCACCAGGTCCTTGGCGTGGAGCAACCATACCAAACAAATGTCGACGACGCCAACAACGATGAGGACGACGTCGTCCCCGTCCTCATCGTCATCGTCGGCGGCGGCGGCGGCACTGGCGGTAGTCGCGGTACAGGGTGTAAGGGTGTCAGGAAGCAGGGTGGCTTGCAGGATATGCCGGGCTGCAGTATAACTAGAGTTACCACCCTATTTCTTTAGTACTACATATTTAAATCTAATTCCCAGCTAAATTCTAATTACTAGTTTACATAAACTTCCAAAAGTATCCCATTACATTGTTTAATAATACATAATTTGAAAATAAAAGGTTTTTTAATGACAAACAACGTTTCGTACTTCAAATGCAGTAGCACTAATCACAATTCAGAATTGTTTGTAAAGATTTTATTGTTTGTCGTTTTAAAATTTCATCTTAGCTTTTGCTCATTATTTTAGCATATCAGCCAATGATTTAATTATTTTAAATCTCATTCGTTTTCAAGTAATTATGGAAATTATAAACTTTATTCCCATTTTGTTGAATAATTAGAAATATATTATGCATTAAAATGTCAATGGCAGTTAAAAAATTGACTAAAGTGGAATTAAACATTTAGGTCTCGAATTTTTAAATTAAAGGAAATTTTAGCTAACTTAAAATTTTTTATAGTAGGGATATAACAATAAATATTATCTAATTAAAAATAAATGCAAAAATTTATATACTTAATGATAGTCAATAGTGAAATTATTTTGTAAAAATAAATATTTATCAAAATTTTGTTATTTCTGCTATGTCGAAAAATTTAATCTGGAGAAAAACCAATTAAACTTTCAACTTTCCATGTCGCTAACCCACCCTCCTAACTTTACTTTTCATCTTAGATGCGCTGTAACTTTGACAATTCTATGAATTTTACCTTAAAATTTGGTGGATGGGTACATTCCTGAAAGTATAAACTTTTAGAAATTCTAATAAGAACCTCAAATTGTCTCTTAAGCTAGATATATTTATCTAGTAGCTTATACATGGTGTTCGTAATCTAAGTAGGAAACACTATACCAATTAATTCTTCCAAATTTTTATTCAAGATCACCCAATTCATATCCTTCCCCCCCCCCCTCCCTCCACCTCCCCCGACAATAAATTTACTCCCTCTCCCGCAAAAAAGATGTTAAAGTGTTTTAGGAAGTTCACTCACTGAAATCTTTATAGACCCTTGTAAGGACATCGAGTAGGGGCTCAATTAAAAGAGGATAGAAGTACTTTTAAAATAATCTTTTCATAGATGTTTTTTAAGAAAATAGGAAAAGATCGCCATAACGAAAATTTCGATAAATATTGTATTCGACTCCCATAACTCCTACTTTAAAAAACGACAACAAGTGAGGTATTGTTGGAAAGGTACTTTTATCCTCTTTTCGAGGACTTCGCCCGATGACTTTGACGTCAGTTTCGGGGGCGAAAGAACAAATATTGTCTCAGAACACCTCAGAATTGATTAGTATAGGTAGTAATGTAAGTATACTGTTTACTACAATATATTTCTAAATGAAGATAAAAATGAATAAGAATGATTTTTTTTTTCTAATTCATACTATTGATGTTCTACGAAAAGATGGCCTAAAGAACCCTAAAGCCTATAGGACACAAGATATCGTCCTGCACCAAACCATCCATTGCCCCTCGAAACGGTGTGGCAGTAGCACCCAGCCACACTACTTCCAGTCGAGAGGTGCTTTTCTTCCTTTCTGTTCAGCTCTAAATAAAATGAAACGACTCGGAGAACTGAAAATCAAAGCTAAAAAGCTCCGAACGCATTTAACGTGTTTTATTGCATGCGGTTTCATCTGCTCCCCCGAACCATCCGCCCCGGCTCCACGTAGCAGGGTAGCAACCTGGCTGGGAAATTGTTTGAAAATGAAACATAAAATCTGAAAACACTGCCGGGAAGATTACCCATTCCCAGTTCTCCCTCCTCTATACGGAAAAGAGTATCGTAAGACATTTTTCTTTTGATTTCGCCCACAGAACCCCCTTCTACCCTTCTGTATGCAATATATACTATATATATAAAAAAAAGAAAAGAAATATCCTTGCAATGTCGCCGGAAGCAGCCGCGCTCCGGGGGCTGGGACTCACCACAGCGCCAGCAATTAATTGTTCGACAAAGTGATATTGCCGATAACGATGGGAATGGACTCGAAGAATGGTGGTAAACAACCCCCTGCCGAACCTCTACGGATCCTAAAATTACTCTTTCGTATCTTTCAGATATATGCGAAAAAGTTTCTGGAAATGCGATTATATGCGGGTTATATGGACCTTCTACATCAGATTTTTGCTGATTTCTTATTTAGTTTTCGGACGATTGACAGAAAATTTGTTTTACTCAAACATTTTTTTTAAAGAAAAATACCTCAAGGATGTCTTTAAATTTTTAAAGCGATTTTAACATATATAAAAAGCTGCTTTGTTAAAATCCTGGATGATTTTTTAAGCGAAATATGGATTTCTTTAAAGAATTCGTCTACTTTACCAACTTTAAATAAATCGATTTATTTTTTTGCTTTTTTCGAAAGTAAATGTTTTCAAATATGTTCTCTGAAAATTCTAGAATAATTTGAATATTCTAACTATACTTTTCGATACTTTAAACATGGGTACCTGCGCGCTTTATTACTCCGGCCGCAGCTAAGCCGTTTACATTTTTTAGCCTTAAATTGTCCAATTCTTGGAAACCACTCAACCGATTCCCGCAACATTTTAACCACATAGCTCATATAGCATGTATGGGTTTATACCAAACTAGGATCATATCTTTATTGCAAAAATCACTGAAAAATATCACCTGTTTTGTTTTCGAAAAAAGTCCGTCATTTTGTTAATTATGCATAAAAATTAATAATTGTAATTCGAAACGAACCCGCAGTTTTACCTTATCTAATAACATTTGATTCATTTATTTTAGATTGATTTGTTGTAGAGAAATGGACAACGTAAGTCACCTGCCTACTTTTTGAAGAGTTACCTTTGCCTGCCATTTTTACACATAAATATTGAGTAAAATTAACAAAAACAAATTTTTTCATATATTTTAAGGGTGTATTTATTGAGCCCAAAAAATTTTATATTAATATAATAATAATATATAATTAATATAACAGCAACGTCAAAAGTATTCGTAAAAATATTCTTTTTCGAACGTCGAAATTAGACCAATCCCTTAATATGAAAATACGCCTTAAATTTGCGGCAATAAAGTAAAATTATCCTTCAATAATTAATTCTCTTTACTTTATTAAAATTAAATTATGCTGTACATTTAAGAAAAAGGTTAGCTAGTGTTAAAAAATGTTGTAATTTTTAGAAACCTTCTCTGAGTCGATTTAAAAATATAGAGGAAGAAAGAAAGTAAAAAACCTTATTGTGTTTGCTTGTTAAAGGTCTATTAAGAAATCACCGTAAAATCTTAAAACGATGCCTAACTTTGAGTATTTTTGAAAGAGTAATAAATAACTTTATCTTAAACATTTCAATTTGCTTATAAAAGTACATAGTAAAATTTAATGTACTTGCAATGGTTATATATTTGAGAAAACTGTATTAACTTTTTTCAACTCAAACGGATGAAAATTGCACCGTGTTTTTTGAAAATCGCCTTTAAAATTTTTCAATTGCTATCACATCATGTTACACTTCAATTATAAGTTTTAAATTATTTGCACTATATGTTTATGATGATAAGATAAAGAATTTAGAAAAAAAATAAATAAATAAATTCAATTCTGCTAATATCTGTGAGTGATATTACTCCTTAAGTTAAAAATAAAAAAATAAAACTTAATATATCATTGACAAATTTGAATTTTAAGCGGATTTTTTTCAAAATTAGAAGAACATTTTCACGATAAAATAAAAAGTTATTTTAGTTTATTATTCAATTTATGCTATACATTTTCATAAAACATATTATCTCGAAAATTATAAAATATAAGGTGCAACACCTTAAATAGTAAATCAAAGGGCTTATTTGAATTTAACTAAATTTTGTAGGTTTCTTGAAATTAATTATGAAGAATAACAACATTTTCGTAGCAAATAAATACATGAGTATTTAAAGTTAGTTTTTGGCTAGATTTAATATGTTGTAAATATTTCTCATTAAAACCAAAAACGTATCATAATATATAAATTGATACGTTACTTTTGGTTTAGTGAAATTAAACTTGTCCTAAATAATGGGTATTATAAAAAAATATTTTGTTTTTAATTCCTTGCTTGAGTGCCTGCCGTAGATTTCAAGATTGTCCTTTAAATTATTAAAGTCTGCTTTGAAGGAATTCTGTCAAGAATGTAAACGTCTTAAGCTTGTTCGCTCATAACTTCAGAAACTGCATTTTAAAATTTTTCTTTTTGGTTTTTGTATATTTTTTTTTTTTTTGCTGAACACAAAAGAAAAGATGTCCCTTAAAATGTCTTGTCCCTTTTAAAAACTCACAAAGAAAACGTGACTGTCCCTTTCCAGTTGTTGCTTTTCATTTCTTCGTTATTTTTTTTTTTCTCGTTAGAACTCTTCCTTGGAAGGTTCTCATTTAAAGTATTTTTTCATTATTTCCTGAATCTTTCCACGATTTCATCTTACAATTTTCGCTTATGCTTAAAAGAACGTCAGAAAGGTGCTGTAGCTGCTGAGGATGCTACTGGCGATATTCTGGCCGTATTTTTACTATGCAGATGGGTAACTAGGTGAATCTGAAGATGGGGCGTTTACACTTTATTTATTCATTATTTTCCGGAACTAATTTTCACACGTTCTTTACTTGCTACATGCCGAGATGCTGTAAAAAGTTAGAAAAGGGCGAGCATCATTGTTCGGTCGGTGAAAGTAAGTGCTTTTTAAGTGGAAGAGCGTTACTTTGCACTTTTTTATTTTATTTTTTATTTTTTAACATACTTTGTACATATGTATAGTGTGTGTGTGTGGTTATTTAGCTTAAGTTAGGTAATTTCCACTTCTGGTCGGGTACATCTCTTCACGAAAAATTTAGTTCTGGGTGTCATAAACAACAGCTTTATCCCAGCTGGTGACGCCTTTTATGATGGTACAGAGCACTTGGTACATGGGAGTCAGCAAAAAGTCAGCAAAAATAGTGCTCAGATATTTTGCATAAAAGAATTTTACTCTCTTTTATAAGCCTTTTTACTAAGCTTTTGGCTATTAACTGCGGCTGTGCCACGAAATTTTACTTTTTATTCTATAAAAGTCTCTTTGATTTTCTACATTCCCTTTTCGTTGGGGCAATGTACTTGTGCTATAGAACTCTAATTTTTTTAAGGGACAATATAATAAGACGTTTATATAATGAACTACCCCTCGCTTCTTGAATAACGTTTAATATTTTTAACATTAAATGCCCTTGGTGCCATATGGTGCCAAAAAGTATTCATACTTTATATACCTATAATACTTATATAATATTGTAATACTATGTCTGCAAGACGAACTAAAACTTTAAAGATAAAACCAATAAAATGAATAACATTATGCAGGCAACTTACTAAAGCCAAAAATCTAATAAACGAATTAAAAATTACTGAGTTTATATTAAAAAGCTAATTTCATTTTAATTTTTATAAAATAGAAATTGGAAAGTGCATATGGTAAAAGTGCTAATTTATTTGATTTTTTAAAAATAAAATACTATCTGATGAAGTAATTTGGGCAAATGAATATTATAAGCCGATTTATTTTGAAAGTGTTTTAAGTTAACAATTTTATACGAATAATTTTGCTTTAAGAGAATATAGAAAAGTTGTCTTTATGACATTTTGGCACTTTTAAAGTAAACAGTTCATATAGGGATATGTGATACATACCCCTGACCAAAAAAAGCTGATTTAGATTTTTACCTGTGTTATTGCAAAATAAGAGCAACCCTCATAAAAAGGTAATGATGAAGCATTGTAAAACAATTTTGGTAATTATAACACTTTTTACCTATAAAAATTAGGGTGTCACTTTTTCAAGTGATATTTGTTGTGCTCAGGTAATTACCAACAAAACATAAATTTTAAAACGGAGATGTTTTTGACTGAATGGGAAAAACTTAAAAAATAACCAGTTTTTCGTACGCAGGATTATTAAGTGTAAGGAGTCATCCGTGACACGATTTTTGAAAAAATTTCGGGAAACTGATTATCCCAGAAAAACTGAAAAACCATTCAAATAGAAGAACGGTTATTGGAAGAGTTAAGTTTAAGGAATCATTTCTCAAATTCATCCCAACTGAGAAGGGACTTTGTGGAAGAAACAGCGACAACAGTATCAAGCAAGATGATACGCAGAATGCTAAACAAATTTGGACTTATTATCAGAAGGCCAACAAGGAAACCGCTACTTACACAGACCATGAAAAGAAAACTGCTGAATTGGGCAAAGCAATATGAAAATTTTAGGGCTACTGATTGGAGAAATGTCATCTTTTCAGATGAATCCAAATTTAATCCAATAGGACCAAACGGGAGGCAGGTTATTTGTTTACTTGGTGTATACATTCACAAATTGCTTTTCTTTTTTAAATTTTAATTTACTGCCATATATGTAGGCTGCATATTTCTGAATCGATTTTTTCATCAAACTTGGCTAACATATTCTTTGTGTGAATATTCTATTAGGCCTATTGGTCGAAGGGATCAGAAAGGGAAAAGAAATATATTTCTTAAAGGGAGCAACATCACCCGTTTTTAAACAAATTGGTTTACTACCACCTCTTGTTCTCTTATGTGGTAAGTGTAACTAAGTAAGTAATTTATGTTTTTTCTGTAAATGTATATATATTGAAATAAATAACGCAACTAGGACGAATCTATCGATACTCACTTGGCACGATTGTAATATTTCAGACACAATACCCAAGATTTTATTAAGATAGATTAAGAAATATGGGAGTTATCATGCCCACAGTTCGAAAGAAAGTACATACCTTTATCCCTTTCCTTTGACAAATTGTTTACATGTTCAAAGTGGATTGTGATATTGACTTGTATTAAAATCCTACCTCTTTTTCCAGTTACAGGTTTTAATGAACATAACCTACCATTTCCTTCTAGACCGAAAGATCGTTTTATTTGAGTGAAATTTACCCTAACAGAACTGGTCGAGAATTCGAACTAAAACCTGATAATACTACCGTGATAGCTCCAACAAGTAAGAATTAACGTTTTAAGCTTAGTAAGCTTAGTAAAGTACAAAACTTCTTCCTTTGTGCTACGTCTTTTGCCCATTAAGGCGCACCTATCCATTTTAAAAACTGCATAAAAGCACTGTCCACGGTCATCTGGGGATGTAACCTGATAAAATATAAAACGGCTGCAATTGCAAGTTGTAGTCGCCGAGAGGGAGTAAGCCGTATGCATTTTCTCTGGACTTTCCGAATTTATCTGACCTCTGTACATCTGGGGGACATGGATATCCTTCTGGATCTAATATGACCAACAGGGGATTACTATATTACAAATCCACCTTGCTAAGCTCCGAGAACTGTACGATAGGGCAAAATTTTAGTTATGTTTCCTCACCGCTCGGACAACAGGTGTTCTAGACTATTCAGCGGCAGAATGATTTTCGTTTTTAAAGGTGTGAAAGGTTTAATAAGATTATTTCTAATTTAATTTTAAGGGGGAATGTTCTCTGCCCGTTGATAATTGAAAAACGGACTAACTTTGCACTGACTGTAGAATAGTTTAAGTGGTTTCTTCGGAAGCAATGGTGGTGCTAATCAAACGTGGACATTGCTGACATCAGCTTCGCGAGTATAATTCTTCTAACTTAGTACTTCTTTTGAAATATTCAAAAAATTTCAAAAGATGTGCTAAATCAAACGAATTATACACCATTACGGTATGAGTGCTCGTATATTTCATCACACAGAATTTACAAAAATCAAGTTTTTCAACTCACTGAATTTTTTCGAAATTAACTCTTAGTTTAGAGAAACTAAAAACCTAAAAATTTAGTCCTAATTAGTAAAAAGAACATAATTTTTACAATGTTTCATTTAAAAATCAAAAATTCGCTGTTGAGTAAGTAAGAATGGAATAAAATGATTTGATATATATGTCATTTTATTTTATTAAGCTTCAAAAACAACAAAAGTTTCATTCCGAGAAATTAGAACAAATCAAAAATAATTTATATCGGTCGATTTAAATAGGTATGGAGATTCTATAAGTTTTCAATAAATTATCCTTTAAGATCATTACACTCGATGATGGAGCAGTAGTAATGTAAGCAGAAGACATCGATTTAATTATTATTGGAACTTACCTTACAACACAAACTGTAAATCACCATACAAGTAATTTATACATATAGTATTGACACAATTGAAATTTGGAGCATATTCATTCTCAAAACTAATAAGTTGCTTTCAAAGTCAAATGTATGTAAAAATCTATGCTTGATGGAATATATATATATATTTTTTAATTTAAAGATTATAACACTTTATCAGCAATATTCTCTCCAAATTTTAGCATCCTAGCTTGACATTTTTAAAATGACGCGCCTACTCACATCTGTTTTTGTGCTTATTTCGATTTTTGCAATTCGTAGATTTTGCACCATGACAACGCACCGTCGCACAATGCTATCATTATCTGCAAGTTTCTCAACAAAATTCCCATTTTGCAGCCAATTAATTCACCTAATTTAGCTATCTGCAACTTTTTCCTGCTAAATCGATTCAAAGAACTATTACAGGGTGTGCGTTTTAGTAACCAAGAAAAAATAATACGAAAACGGCTCTAATATGCAAATGCAGAACTCGATAAAGCGGTAGCATAAGTGCATTGCATTTGACGGGGATTACTTCGAAGGGGACAACTTCAATTTTTATGAGTGAATTCCGGGAACTTTTTGATCAAGGTAGTAGTCTATCTAGGGTATTATAGTCACGAGGATATTCAAACATTCCACCGTCTGAAAGATCTAAAGTAACAAAGAATTTTCTCTAAATACTATTCAAAGGAAGTCCTTTTCTAAAAATCTAAACTAAATATCCATCTAATTCACTCTTGCATGAAATTACTGCTTTCTTAAGAACAATAATTTTAAAAATAAAAGGTTCGATATTCGTACGCTTCACAAAATATTTCTTATTGTATCCATTTTAACATTCAGAATCCTATGCTGTGTTAAAATTATAAGACTATGTGTTGACTTTAAGCATTTGAACATTTATTCCCTCCGATAATTAGAGGTGTATATTAAGGCTGTATTTATTCTTAATTGTTAAATAAATTTTTATTTTAAATTATCCACTAAATCATCAGAACAAAAGCTTAACTTATAATAAATCTAAAATGTTTTTAAGATCTCTTAGGGAATTAAGTTCTAATTGTCAATTAATTGAATGAAACTACTTTTTTTAAAGAGTATCCCCAAAGAAAATTATTGAAGACATATAGTCTGACTTTGGCTAATGAAATACTAAGGTACATAATATCAAAATCCCATGTTTATTTTGTTTATTGAGTGGTATAAAAATTCCATGAGAGTTTAAAAGCTATAATGACATATTTGTTCCAACAAAATTTGTTCACGGTGCAAAATCGACTGAACATTATTATGGTGTCGACATTTAAATTTAACCATTTCTTCAAAAGTAAGTGGTATACTCCAGCTCCATTTTTCCTGTCTACGCTTTTTTTTTTTTTTTAAGGGGATTTACACCTTACCACCGTGCAGAGCCGAGCTTACCCACGTTTTCAAAAATACGGCCGTGTCTAATGCAAGAAAGGTGGATCCAAGGAAAGAAAGAGGTGGGGAGGGGGATAAAAAAATTGGCAAAATGGTAAAATGGCATAAAACCTGCAGCTTATCTTGTCACCAAAAATGCTGCACCTTCGGAAAATTTAATGTAATCTCAGTGGCAACAGCAGCACCAGAGATGGTGCGGCACCAGGCATCATTTAAGTAGTAGTGGTACCAGAAAACCGACTAATGCTTGAAGGAGAGTGGAAAAGATTTTCGCCTCTACCAACGAAAGACGGAAAGATGGTCTTATATGATAAAGTGGAATGATTTATTACCGAGGACATGTAGTACAAAAGCTAAAAAGGGACATCGCGATGCGCGCGACACTGCTTGACATTATTCACCACGTAAAGAAGGAAGGAAGGCGGCCAGGATTCGCTCATATTTGCATTAGAAAACAGAAAAGTTGATTTTTCTTAAGCGTCTGGTAAATAACACTTGAATGAACCTATCTTTTGCAATATGCCCCCCCTCACACACACTAAACATATACGTGAATAGTCCCAAAAAAAAAACAAAAGGATTTTTAAAATTTATATAATAAGGTCGCATTTACCCAAAACCAACCCCCGAATGTACCCATACCCAGCTACTGTCAGAAATGAAAATAAATTCGTAAAATTTATGCCTTGTTCTTTTTCGAAAAAGGGAGACCCGAAAAAAATTAAGATTAATATCTGAAGATTTTACTCCTTTTACTTTGCCGGACTTGTGTCTTCTACATCTGATAGGTTGGCTCAGAGGCAGCCGGGCCGACAGCTCGGCTCGGTTCATACATTTTGCAGGCGCTCCGTTTCGGCCAAAAAGGCGTACCTTCAACTAGTTAACCCCCTTTGGAGGGGGGTATTAATAAAAATGTACATATTTATGAAATTTTATATTTCCACTTTAAAAGAAGGAGCACAGAGCGTCCCGAACGATAGGACGTTCTAATATAAATGGAAAATGCGGACAGGGGATTTAAGCGATGATTTAAAAATTGGGGTACTGGACACAGTTGGAGCGAATTGAGATTCGGGCAAAAATATAACAAATTATTTGAATTCTGGGGCAAGTGCTAGTTGCTAACCAACAGGTGAAAAAATTCAATAATTTTTCAGTAATACTTCAAGGGTGACATTTTCATGTAAGGGTTATTTAATCTATGAGTTGTTTTTGTTCTTCTATTATTTACTTATACCTTCTTTTACTACTTTTTCTATTTTTCTTAAAAAACTTATTTTCATTTCTCTACTTCTGTGTCGTTTGGTCATACGAGTGTATTATAAAACCTTTCCAAAATTGATGTATATTTAAACTTACGTTTACTAAATATAGTGAAATGCCTGCTTAATTTGATATGCATACATACATATCATAGAACTTAAACTCGATGAAATTTAGTTTTGTTTACATCGTCAAAAGCTTTAAATTAGTTACACACTTTATTTTAAAATTATCAAACTTCCCCTGGTAGTGTGTAGGTCAATCAAACAAAAATATTTGTTTTAAAAAGGTTGAACTAATTTTGATTATAACATACACATAATTTATTTAATTCTGTAGTATAAGCTACAAAATAAAGCAAATGATAGGAGAGACACATTAAACCCATTAAATAGTATTATAATTTGAGCTTTAACTATCGATTTTGAGTAGTTAAACTACAAATATTAACATAATTATAATACTTAACATGTTATATGTAGAGAAGATGTGTACTAGTTATCACAAAATTAACATTTGCGTAAATATCTATTGAAAATCAATTTGTTTAGTCGTTCAGTTACCCCATGAGGTATGTTGTCACAGTACTTGAGGTAAGTTTCACAGATGTGTATCCACGTTAGAATAGCTATTTAGACAATAAATTAATCCTTTTTTCGGACACATTTATTTTGTGTCCAGCATATGGTTTATAAACTGGCCGCGACCGCACTATACCAACCAATCATCCTCATCTTTTTCTTCATCGGTATCGTTGGCTTTAATTTTATTGGTTTAAACAAAATAGAAAGGTAGGCTTTTTTACTGAACGTTCTTCCCTCTTCATAAGTATGCAAAATTAAAAAATTGGGAAATGTTGGGGGCTATTTTACATATGAAAAGTAACCCCAAATTTGGTCAAATATGATCGTAAGTTCTATCGAAAATGTGATTAAATAAACTTTATAGGGTAATTATAAAATAAATAATCAATAAAATAAGTAAATGAACAAAGAGAAATGTACTCACCAATAATAATTTTATATTTCTTGAATTTACAACCCCAATGACATTATGACCATTACTGTGTTTCCATGCAGAGTTAACTCAGGGTTAGCCCGAGTTAAAGTCCCATGGAAACCAGGGTTGAGTTAAGTTTCGTTAAACCCAGCTAAACTCAACGAAAGAGATCGGATTTAGCTGAGTTATGCAAATTTATTGGTAGATTGTTTGCTTCTGTGTTAAAAGTTTTTTGGACTGTTGCTAAATCCATTTTTAAAAACAAATACTTAAATAAATTTCAATGAGGTGCGAATATACCAAACCAAGAGCTGTCAAACTAACCCAGGTACATGGAAACGCGCAGGGTTAACTTCAGTGCTTTAAAACTCAACGAAAACTCAACCTAAACTCAACCCTGTTCATGGAAATACAGTGCATATCACTTTCTATTGTTGTGCGTTCGAAAACTACACTCTTAGTTTTTGTTTAAAGCATTTCGTATTCGATTAATACCGGTTGTGACAACTAGTAGTTGTGCAACAAGGACACCTTTCTCCTATTTATAAAATATGTGTATATATAAAGTTATGTTAACTTTTTACGTCAGATAAACGATTTAAAATCATTCTAGTGAAAGAAATGTTCCCGCAGATTTATGATGACGTTCCACCTCAAGCTTGTGATCGGATTGAGAGTCAGCAGCAGAGCAAATGCTACAATCGCACTTTAATAGCTCCACTCGAGTGACAAATAGTCTCGGTGACAATTTTATAGCCAGGCGCCATATCTCCCTTCTTTTGTGGTGCAATGAATGCACTAAATAATAATAAAAGGAGAAAAAAAAAGGGATCCTTCGAGTACTCTTCCAACGCCTGTACGTGTGGGCAAGTGATAAACGATCTTAAACAATTTATTATATCCCCCCGCAAAGTGGAAGGAAGTTTTAGCAACAATTGCTGGCGACGAGATGCTCCTTCAAGATGAATTGTGTACCAGCCAACACAAAAAAAAAAAAACGTTGGGAAAGGATTAGACTGATGGTACCTTGGCGCGCTTCAATTCACCCACACATACCCCCATATACCCCGATTCCTATTTCTACACCCCCTGAAAAGGGCGGCTTATTTAAAAATGAAAGCCACTTTGACCCTATCGATTATTGCACTCTTCATTGATTTATTGATTGAGCGGGTGAGCCGGTAAGTGACTCTTCAGTTTCTTCACCTCCGCATTTCCTTCCCTCAATTCCTTGAAAGGATAATTTCTTACACTTTTACTTTCTCCTAGACTCAGAGTTCCTACGTTGCCAGTCAGATAAACGGCAAAATATAAAAGAGTGATGGTCCCTCATTTAGATTTAATTTTGCGTCGAAGGGAACCCACATAGATGATGAATTTATTAGGGAAGGGCCAGGACCGAAGGAGGATCCACTCCTCACGCCTTTCTAGGAGGCTAGATGGATGGATGGCTGGATAGAGAGGCAGGTGGCAAAGTAAATTACTTATAATCTGGGTAATAAAAATGCAAAGGGAATAAATGAGCTTTGTGCCTTGTTATGCCCGTCTCTTCATGTAGAGATTACTGGGTATTTACCTTGACTGCTTACTTTCTTTATTATTGGGACGGTCCAGAGGGTAAAACTAGAAAAAAAAAATAAAATGTACAAAAGGCGAAAAGAAGAAAATCCACGGTGAGTGGCACCAGTGACTGCTAAATTGTGGCTCAGTTATCTAAAGTGGATCATTTTCTTAAGTATTCCTGCAGAAGTTGTTTAAGGTCTAAACGTTTTTTATTTTTTGTCTCTAAAACTGTAAAATATCATCAATTTTATTAATAAAGCTTTAGAGAGAGTGGGGTTAAAAATTTCGAATAGGACCTATAAGAACACGGGAGTTTTGAAATTTTCCTAAAGAAGGAAAACATCCATTATTCATTTTTATATTTCAAGTTAGAAAAAAGTTTAAAATATCCAAAAATATCGACATTTTCCATTCCTAGGTATATACATATTTTCTTTTTTCTTCTTGTCAATTTTTTGTCATTAATTTATACGAATAGTAACCATTGAGAGTTTCGTTACCAAGATTTTAGATACTTGTTAGCTATAAACAAAAATCAATTTTATGAAAACCTTTGACATGAGAGTCTCTTTAAACACTACTTGTATGTGCCTGGTCATAATCATATTAGTACTTCGCAAATATGTTTAACTTTATTCTTGTTTTTTAATAATTCAAAATCGAATTAATTTTTCCTCTTTCAAAGTCAATCTCTGCTCGTTTAATCCCTTTAAATCTTTGGAGATATCTCCCGTTGATTTGTCCAACGATTTCTTACAAAGTAAACGTACTGAAAGCCACAAAAAACAAAGTATAAATTGCGGGAGAGTTGCTTCTGACTGGGTGATAAGAGACTACCTAAGAAGATTATCCATTGTGCAAAAGATACATTAAATATCGCATTCCCGACGCCGTTGTCTACCTGCCTTAGCGAGGGGATCGCAAGTAGCCCAGAGGCTCGACAATAAGGAATTCATTATTATCGTCGACCTCTTCGTCTTATTATTTTTTTTTTCCAAGAGCTAAAGGGGAAGGAAATCTAAAACAATGAGCAATGCAGCAAACTAAGTTTTGAATTCGCCTCGCCTTACCTTTAAGGCTCCATTTGAATATCCTTTTTCCCTGGCAGCCCTTAATTCCCTTTTATTCTCCCGGATGCTGTTCTGCGCCTTCGAGCCCGAACTAAGGGTTGCTCTAATAGCAGACAGCCAGGATGTCGTGGTGTAGGCCAGCCCGACGGTAGGTTCCTGAATCGTGAGAACTGGGCAGACGTAGCCCCTACTCCCGTCTGCCTCCAGAATGCACATAGCATTAGCATGAAAGTTTAATTGTGTCATTCAGCTACCAGTTTGGGTTGAATGCACAGGCCTAGGGCAATTCAGCTGGCCGATATTTGTGCTGGGTATTCGTCCGATTCGCCCGATTCAACCGATTCACCAGTATGAAGGTGGGGGTGGGATAGGACATTGCGATAACAGGCGAGCGCATTACTGGAGCATTACACGGGCGTGTACTCGTTAAAGTCCTGTAATCAACCTTGAAGATAATTTCGGCTGAATAATGTACACACATGAAACAGTTAGGAGGGACACAGGGTGATTCGGATTCGCCATATAAAAGGGGTCCTCAATTTCGGGTAGACAGGAACGTGCAGTACCTGGCCTCGCCCATCGTCTATGTCTCTACGGCTGGCATAGATCTGTAGAGTACTGCGTCACCCTGTACCATACCCTAAGGCCCACCCTGTTCCCCACAATGCCGTGCTGCAGAAGATGGAAAGTCAAAGATTAATTTGTTGTTTATATCACTGCGACATGCGGGCGGGCGTGTGCACCACCGGGGCTAAAATTGTACAAACATTTGTTTGGATTATCTTCTTAATGGAATACACCGAGATGATCCAGAATTTCTTGGGCTTAGGCGGCACTATGTACGCTACCCTAATTGCGCCCTGGCTTCTGCCGTGTGCACCCAGATTACGAAATCTGGCATACCTTACCTCATTCAGGTGGGTACGCGATTCCCTCTTCGTGTACAATATGTTGCTTTTCTTCCACCCCCGCACCATGAATTTTTCACATTTCGTCTATCTGCGGGAAAACTTTATGCGCTGCCCCCAGAGCCCCATTCTCCAGGGGGCGCATAGTTTACGTGCTCGCATGTACTACTTACCTACCACTGCTCGGAAAGTCTCAACAATTCACCACATTGCAGATTTTCCCCCACAGAAATATATCTATCAGATTTAAGTAAGATTTATGAAGCACCTTATGAATTAGATTGCTTCAATGCATGAAGACTAATACTATTAAAACAGCCCGATTTTGGGAATTCTCAGTAGCGAATAATCCTCATATTATTCTAAATCATAATTTAATTAAATTTTAAGTATAAGAATATGTTTAAAGTAGTCGAAGATGATGTTTCTATATAATTTTTTTATCGCATAACTTATAAAACTTAATAATTAATCGTATCACACATTAGAACACTAAATGTAATATTTCTATAATTTTTGAATTTCAAATTTTGAATGATTTTCAAATCGGTATTTTATAAAATGTTTAAACAAATTGCAGTATTGTTAGAATAAATCCATCACCAACATTTTAAATTTTATTGTTTTGATCTTGTGATGTTTAATAATAATAATAATTTTAATCATATCCAGAAAAAAAAATACATTTTTTAATAAAATTAATTCAAATTTGTTCTGTTTAAGTGAAAATTGGCTAGACGGCACAATTTTTTTCTTAGAGAAATAATTCAAACAGAAAAACATTTTTTCACAAAATAGTTCTTAAGGATGTCATTAACAAATCTTAGAATCCCCTGAACCAGATCGGTGTCCTTTCTTTCAGGTAAATTTACGAAATTTGTAGAACGCTATTTAAAAATTAAATTATATTCGCCTAACCATTGCTTTTGCAAGGGTAGTTGGTTTTTATTTTTGAAGAATGATAAACGAATTTTAATTGTACTGTACGGTTTATTACTAATTATTAAAGCTTAAAACTTAAATATTTGAACAAATAAATGAATTACCACATACCGGGTATTATTTTTGGGGGAAATAAGGGTAGGTTTCGTAAGCCGTACAACAAAAACCTTATAAAATGATTTACTGCCCTACTATCCGCTTTTCATCTCACCTCCTGGTGGGGTGAGATTTAACCGATAGACCAACTGGCAACCGCCTATCGAAATTTCTCTTATTTGTTCAGCTAATTTCACTTTTGCCGTCATTCCGCAGCCCTAGTGCTCCAATATGTGGTTTAATGTGGTCCTGCAGGGCGTGTTTGGTTCATTGCAATATTGCAACTCAGATGCGGTGCCCTAGGTTAAAACGAGAATATATCGTTGAACTGGACCAAGTCTCGGGGGCTGCAAACAGAACAAAACTAACAGCATCACTATTTGCTCAAGTTATACCCATTTATTGAAAAATATAAATATCCTCGTTTACCGCATTTTACTATCTCAGTGTATAGTAGGCATGCACAAGAAGAAGTAGGGTATAGGGTGGCCAAAAAGTTTTCGGCGCTATCGGTCTAAATCGCAGTGCACTTGAATTGATTGCTGCATCTTTTGTTGCCAGGGAAGAGGAACCCTTTGGGAGAAAGGTGCCCATCTCTAAACCCTGGATGCACTAAAAACCTTGACAGGCTGAAGAAGCCGGCAAAAGAGCCAGAAAAAGCTTGAAGGCACCTTTGGAGTATAGCGCATACGTGCATATGTGTGCAACCCCACCACACATGTCCTCCTTTCCCACCTTTCTGTCCGAACCCCCGGATCTAGTCCGGTGATTCCCCCCTCCAATGAATATGCTGCATGCCAGCATTTTAGATGGATATTGCCCGGCCGACCCCGCTGTAAGACACATATGCAGGTCGTTACGAGTGATGCAGTTATGGTAAATTTTTTATTACGATGCATTTAGTTTAACGTTCAATTTTGTGCATCATGCAGAAACTTGAAAGTTGAAAAAAAGGAACGACAGCGACAGAAAACAGCCCAGCAGACGGATGAATTTTAATAAAAAATTTAAAACTCAAATTGCACTAGCAAATAAAGTTGCACTCTTTTAACTCGCAATGACCTCGCGTTAGTAGGTCACAGCCATAGGATCATACAGTACAACTGAGTACACCCGAAAAGCGACCCACAGCCACTAGGTCCCACTTTATTTTTTTTTTCGTTACTATTTACATTTTTCATCTTTAATTTTTTTTTTCTCAATAAATTCGTAAAGTACTGAGAATTGTCATCAGCCTATTTTTCCATGTCCAATTCAGTCGCTATTCATACAATGGGAATTTCCTGGATTTTATGCATTTAATTACGCTCATGTCATTTTAACTGGATTTCGCTTATTTTGATATTTTTTATCGCGCCCAGAAAAAAAAATTCCTGATGGACGACGAGGTGAGCATCAATCGTTTTGATTAAAATGTTATTTACTTGATATATGCATGGTTTGTGGCGATTTTAATTATGGAATGAAAGCTAATCGGAAATTTCTTTGTACAGCCCGTTACGGCTGTCCGATTCTAGTGAATGTGCCCTTTTTTAGTAGCAACCAAATGAATTACTATGATTTTTATTTTACACATATTAATATAGTTGGAATATGTACAATAGAGCAATTATTCTGCATTTTAGGGACAGGAATTGAATTTTCAGATAAATTATAAATGTAATCATTGAATTTAATGCGAAAAAAATAAACAAAAGAGTAATAAAATGTAGTCTACTGCATGCAGGATAAAATAGAGTAATTAAAAATCATTGAATGGTTTTTTTTTTATTTAAAGTAAAAATAACTAAAATACCGACACATCGTAATACCAATTTATATTTTATAAAGAATGTCACGAGACATAATTAAACAAAAATCGGCTGAACTTCCTGTAAGAAGAGCTATTCGTAAGACTAAGAAAGAGAATATTAGGGGAAAATATCATATATTATGGCTTTTAGACAATTTCAAATGAAGCTTTTACGGAAAATACTTATATAAAATTTTATTTGTGACTTTTGAACCGAAATGAAAGTTGTTATTAAGTTTTATCAAACAATTCCTCGCATATATTTTTAAATATCAGACATATTGAAGTGTATTTGAAATTCATTTATTTATGTAACTGCTATTGTGAGAACTTTCTGTAACATATGCACATCAATTAAAAGTTTATTTTCAAAGCTTTTTCTGTTATTTTATGTAAAAGTTTAAATATTTATTTTAGATACATATAAATTGTGATTTTTTTGATATTGAGATTTTCAGTGCTCTGTTTTTGAGAGCTCACGGGTTATAAGTGGCATATATCAAAGTCAAAGTTGTTCAATTTGCATTGCCATTTCATTACGGAAATACTTAGATCCGAACAACGTTTACAAATTATTGAATTTTATTATAAAAATTCGTGCTCTGTGAAAAATGTGTTTCGCGCACTTCAACCATTTTATTGTCATCATAATCGTCCTACTGAGTAGGCTATTTAATCCATAATGACCAAATTTCGCATAAATTTTACATTATTGGACATCAAGCCATCCACCCACCCGTGTGCGTAGAATGCGTACAGAACAAAATATTGCTGCTGTAGCCGCCAGTGTTTGTAAAGATAATGATGTGTCCATTCGTCGTCGCTTACAGCAACTGAGATCGTGTTATTTCACTATGTTGATTTCAAGACATATAAAATACAGCTCGTTCAAGAACGTGCAATCTGCCACATCTATTTGATCTAATGAGCAACCAACACGCAATACAATTACTGCTAATACATACTGAAAAATGTACTATTTGGTGTGGTTTATGGACTGGTGGAACTATTTGTCCGTACTTTTTCAAAAACGGCACATCGTCAATGGTGGTAGCTATCGTGCAACAATTTCCAACTTTTTATTGGCGAATATGCACGATCTGAATCTGGTTTGCATGTGGTTTCAAGAAGACGGTGCCACATGTTACACAACACCCGAAACGATGGGCCTATTGCGAAAGGAATTTGGTGAGCAATTCATTTCTTGTTTTGGACCAGTAAATTGGCCGCCTAAGTCGTGCTATTTGACACCGTTGGACTACTTTTTGTGGGAGTACGTCAAATCTCTTGTTTATGCCGATAAACCAGCATCGGTTCAAGCATTAAAAGACAACATCACATGTCTTATCGGTGATATACCAGCGGGTCACTCCTATGGACCACTTGAAACGTAGTCATGGCCAGCATTTACAAGAAATAATATTTAAAAATAAATGGCAAGGATTGATTTTTAATCTCCAATAAAAATTTGATACCTTTTTCCAATTTTTTTGTTTTGAAAATTAAAAACCAAATGATTAAAAAATCGCCCCTTTTTGCATATGTGTAAAAACAAAAACGCAATTAATTTTTAATAAAATATTATTTTTCACCAGGCGTATGCAGGCATTAGTTTTTGAAAAAAATATGTGCAATTGAATAGCAACGATAATTCAGTCGATAATATATAGAAAAACAACAGTGGTACCAATAAAGAGCCCTGAGGAATACTGCTAACCACATAAATAAAGCAGAGAGGAGTTAAGTAGTAAATTGCCAAAATAAATTAGGTTGGCGGTCTTTTGAGATATACAACCCATATGTACGTGATATATGCATATCTCGTGTTACTCACAGTCCCCAACATAATCATGATGCTTCGATCCTTCGAAATCCGCACTAGGGAAATGACTACATTAAACAGCAAGTGCACGTATAGAATTTCTTCTAATTTCACTTTTGTCATCATCATCTAGCCGCAAAATCAAGATTTACTACTTATCCCGAGGCTCCAGTTCTATATCCCCTTAAAAGAGTCCACCACAAGTTCCTCAAAAACCCCCATCTAGCCTAAGGATGAGTAAATAGAAAACTCGGGGAATTTATCTTTTGTTTTTCTAGTCCGTCATGTTTTAAGAAGTCACATGTTGGGCCACGAACTGCGGGTCCAGAGGAAGAGGGAGGGAGACGTGTTTAGAATAAATTTACAAAAATTTACCATGAACTCAATGTTTTGCTTTTTCTCTGGTGTCCCCTCGTAGTGTATATCGTCTAATGCATTATGTACGGGACCGAGTGGGTGCTATGCTGGTTAAGATGAAAATAAAAGGGAAAAGGGACACTTTTGCCTTTCACCAGCATCCCCATCTCACATCAGACTACGCGCCAAACTCGTGTGTATAGAAATTAAAAAATTATTTCCCTGGTATGCAAAAAACACGCAAAATATGAGAATTCAGCGGGTAAAAAGAAATTTCTATTTATTATTTTGCCTTTGTTACGTTATATATTTTATCATATTTTTATTTTTATATTATATTTTTACTTTCTCTATGAGCTTGTATACGCTAACCGACAGATGACACGGTGAGAGTTCATGACTGGATTTTTGTATAGAAAATTTCATGCAAACCATATAAAATTTCGGTTAAAGGGAGTGATAACCACTTTGATTTTTGCCATATATGACACTTTTTTGTTGGCCTACCATAATTCAAGTGCTAACTTTATGTGGTTTCCGCAATGAAACGCTTTTTATTGTTATTTCTCCGCCTTTGCATACAATTTTTCATGTCGTATCAGCGTTTATGTCACCAAATAAATCATACCGCCCGCATGGATTGTGTAAGTGGATCAAACTCATGGGGTATTGCTAAAATGTAGATGTAGAAGGAACGATAAGGTGAAAGATTTTCTGATTTTTTGTTTTTTCTTTTGAAACAATAAAAAATTGGTTTGGCTGTTCTATGAGATATGCCTACCTTTATTGCAATTACGTGTGGATTTTCTTGCAAAAATATTGAGATTTTTATTAACTTACGACAGCTACAAATTTTCAAAGTGGAGCAAGAAAAGGTACACTAAAAAAAAGTGGTCAAGACCGGGCGATGCTTAGTGTAGGATTCCGTTGCTGTTACTACAAAGGGACTTCAAATGGGTTTATCATTAAAATCAAGCTTATAAAATATGGCAATAGCTGAGGAGCGTGTTGTATAATCCAATTTCACAAGAGAAATTCGAAAAATGCATCGTAATGAAGCCAATGTGTATTATAATCAAAAAATTTCAATATAGTCTATGAATTACGCAAATAGTACAACCACACCAGTATGCAACTAACGATATTATAAAGCTTTCAAAATTATTATAGACCGAAGTCTTAGCGTGCAGATTTGTTTTTACAGTCTTTCCCGAACAGTTGTCCAAATAAATATATAGGTATGTTATTTAAAATATAATAAAATACTATGAAATTAAGAAATCTTGCAAAAAAAATTAAAATATATTATATAACAAAAATTCTAGGATACGCGACCTGAAGTATGTAAAACATAATTGAAAATTAGATCAAGACCTTATTTTGAAAAAGAAGTCTTTTACACTGAATGAGATCTCAGTCAGACAGAGTCTTTACTTTAATTTTACTCTGATTTCCATAATTGGACATCTGTACTACATTTGAAAATTTCAGAAAAAAATTAAATCGAATCGATAATACCATAAAAATATGCAAATAACGACTGCACCAGTGTACCTCATTAATATTCCCTTTTTAAACCACACCAAAAAGCACCTGCGACCGAAACTTACCGCGGTAGCCAGTGCATCAACTGCAGGATAGGCACTTGCATTATTCCACGCAATCCTTTCGTTAATTGAGGGGATAAGTGATGAAAAGTCAAAACATAAATAAATCCTTTGAGTTTATTGTACCAGAAATCCTCTTCATTAACTTTCGTACAGCCCCGCGCCCCTCCAAAGAGGTCAAGGCCCGACGGTAGGAAGTCAACAAGCAATCAGAAAGTGCTCGTCTCCGTTGAGAATTTAAATATTTTAAATTTTTTGTTTTATCTACTCTTACTTTTAAAATTCTTTCTAGATTTGGATTATGAGTATTTTTTGTGCGGTCTTCTCAAAAAGGAGATGATGTGATCTTAATTTGCGTTGATTATGAATTTTTCTAAATTATTTTCTACTATGCCAGCAAATAGCATAGGATAAAATGCACCACTGAGACGTAGGAAGAAAGTTGGATAAAAATCCCACTTCAGGCAATCAGCCACTGTCGCACTTAGTATAATAAATTTACTCCTTCCGCCTTTTGGCTAATTAAAAAATATATTTTTTTTTCTTATCTTTTATTTTTTTGCTTCTTCTTTGTATCACTAAAGGGATTATGGGAAATTATTAATTCTGTTAGCCAAGAGATGATTATTTGATATTGCTGTAGAAAAGTAGTAATTACAAGAATTTCAGAACTCTGCAAGTGAAGTGGCCTAAAGAGTAGAAGGAGCTATCTTATCGGATTACGATAGTATTTTCCATGCTTAGAAAAAAAAAAACGGCTAATTATATCTAACTCGAAGGACTCCATTAACGCAATAATGAACAAGGGAAGCGAGAAAATGGCTAAATCCGAAGAAAGTATTGTTAAGGAGCTAAAGTAGATGCATGGACGTGACTTTGATATTGTCTTAAGATACAATAAACAATGCCTGTCCTGTCAGACGAAAGATAAAAGGAGCCTAACACAGGACCAAATTAAGTAACGAAGGACTTTCAAAATATTGTGTACAGTCCGTTGGGAAACCAAAAGCATACAGCTCCCAATTCATTTATCATGACATCCAGAGCCGGGTGAAGCTACTTTTAATAGTATATACAATAAACCCCCCCAAACCCAAAATTTTTGCGTATGAGTGACTCCGAATTCCGGCACTAAGTATCTCCCGTAGAATATGGCACGTATCCGTCTGTCTACTTTGGGCACGAGAATGTAGCAATTCGTTTTACGTCATCTTGGAAATAAAATAAATCCTTAAAGTTGGAATAATCGATGTTAAAGCCTTTGCTACTATCTAGCCAAGCTATAGAAGCTTTATAGAGGCTCTGTGTGGTATTTTATTGCTAAAACTGAGAGACACAGAAAATAAATCTTATAAGAGTCGAGCGAATCTCCCGTTTGACAAATATGGCAACGTAATAAATGGGGAGCAGCTAAAAAAAACCAAAAAAAAAAAAAAAAACAACACAAAAATCCCTGACCCTTCTTTCTAAGCTAAAGGATGGGAGGGGTCGACGAGATTTGTACGGATGTGTACCAAGAGAGTGGGAATGCAGAAAAGAAATTCGTCGGATTATATACATACGATGGGGGATTACATCGAAACATCAGAGAAAATTTTCTTGCGAATTCTTTAAGATTTATATGGAGTTGCTCTTAGAGACTGGAATAAGGGGCAAGGGGAAAGTTCGGTCGGTTCGGAATAGAGGGAGCCCTTTTGTGAATAAATGAACTGCACGAAATACGCAATTTAGGGCAAATTGGAATAGAAGGGAACACTTTGAATTTCTATTCCTATAAATGCCTTAATAAGTCATTCGGTGAACGTTCCTACTTTTCACCGATTTTTATACTGGACGAATGGGTGATATGCCATACTAAATAAAGTCATCAATTTTTATTATATCAACCAAAAAACCCCTTGTCACCTAGGTTCTACCTTTTGATGAAATTTATTCCATAAAGTCCAACGTTATTTTTTCTAAAAATAAAATAATTGTACCCTTCTAAATAAATTGTAACACTAGGCAATTTAAAACATCATAATTTATAATCAATCACCATTAGCACTGATATTGTCAATCTAATAAAGTTTTAGTCCTTTTACCATAAATTACTAGTGCTTTATATGTAGTGAAGTTAAGTATATCAATTGGAGCATGTTTTACTTAGTGTCTACACTTTATTCCATCTTCAAGTTTTATATAAGCTAAGAGTAATGATTTAATATAATAAATAATGAATAACTCCTTAATTCACAGCCTTCTCTCCGGATAGCGTAGTCTTTCATATTAAATATTATCATATACTTTAATTACACCACCTGGAAACCCCTAGTTATCTAAATTCAATGTTATAACATTATTTATGTCATAAAGGTCTAACGCCCTTTACCGGAAAACAAAAAGTAATTGCTCCCTAATAAATTTCACCACCTTCAATGCCTATGGCGGAAAAATTGTTAATGGATTGAATCGTATCCCAGAAATACTTGAACTGTCTTACTGCCTCCGTTTGGTTTTTGGAGATATATATTTATATATTGGTCCAGGATAACTCATAACTCAGTCAGGTGAGACACAATAGGTGTAAAAATTTAGTGCTTTTTCACCTCGTTGGGTTATACATTTTTGCTTGGCACAGAGATCTGCGCCTTTCCTGTGCCCATTAATGCAATCTCAAGTGCATTGTCTGGGGAAGAATCCGGCTTTAAACCATCCGGATAAAGTTCGATCGAAAGAATTCTCTGGATAAAAGCCAGCCAGTAGAATTCTTCTCTCATGGTCGATGCTCCCAAAACAGTGCCACGAATGCTTCTGGTTCGGCTATCCTACCGAGATTTTTATTTTATTTTTCCTCCATTTATTTATTTTATTTAGTACTCCCTGAATAAGAAGGGTATAAGAAGTAGAATGAGAAAAGAAAAAAATACAGATTTTTTTATAAAATTACAATTCCACACAGGGTGTCCTCCCCAAAAACTATTTATAGTTTCTGAAGTGCCATCGAAGTACGGCACTGACTTTCTATAGACTTTAAAAACAAGTTAAGGGGTAAATACAACAACAATAAAATTCTTGAAATACGAAACAAAAGCAAAACATGTTTTATCGTCCACCTTATGGGTATAAAAAAAACTACGAAGTGTTCAAGTGAAACAAAATCCTCAGAGATGCGACCATTTGAGAAAGTAAACTTTAAAATATGAAGAAAACAACAAAAACTATTTCAGAAGATGGTTACAACAACGGGGACCGTCATAAAATCCAGACGGAAACTTTTTCACTAGGAAATCGTTTCGAGGCTAACTTTAATTTGGCTCGTTGCCACTGGTCCAACCAGCCACTATACTCTGGTCGCATCCGCAACCCTTGGCAGACATGCCCTATACCCCTCCTCCACACAACTGTCCTGTTACTCACAATATAGGGCTGTTCCCACGTCTCCAACCGGACCTTGATTGAATGTACAAAATTGAAAACTAGAATAGGATAACGAAGTTTAAGCATTTCACCCTGCTGTCTGCCTTCTTTTCCAAACAAAAAGAGGGACAAAAAAGTAATCAAACTCCTTTGATACGGTGTCTGTCTGCGTGAAGAATTTATGATAAACGTTCACTTCAATCACTTCTCCGCCAAACGAAAACCGACCGAAGAATACCACCTTAATAAAGGAAGTTGTTAAAGAATTTTTCCATCAATTTAAATGTAATATAAACCAACTCTTTGAAGCACCTCTTCGGTCGGCTCCTATGATCCTACATACACCTGGAGGGATATAAAGGCAGAAAAGGAGAAAAATTTATCTCAATTTCAAACTCTGGAATCAGAGGTAGCAACAAGAAGATGGAAGACACCAATGCAATCAAGTGTCCTACTCTTTTTTATCTAAAAGAAATCGACGATAGTCGAAATTTTCATTCAATTAATTCCTTTTAAGCATCCCACCCATGTCACTAAAGAGCAGGTTGTACTATAGTAACATCAGCAATCTTTGAACATATTTTGTTGCCTATTTTAGAACCACATTTGATTTCCTTTTATATTTATTTTTTATTTTCTCAAAATGTACACAAAGTTACGCTCTATTTCATCACTTCAGTAGATTTAATTTATTTGTTTTTTTTTTATTTATTTTTTTTTCTTGGGGCTCTTAACCTAGAAAAGGTCCATTTAGACGAGTTTATATTGAAAATTTGAATTAAGCCAGAGAGAAAATGTCCCTCTTTATTTTCTCTAGCCTAAAGGTACGATAGGTTCAGGTAGATATATTGCCTGCCTGTGTATTTACTCTAACACTTCGGGGCAAATATCCTTTGATGCACACAAAGTATATTTCATTGGGGAATCGCGAATGAATTTGAATTTGAATTTGAACAGAACAGGATGTTCCTTTTTCTGGAGATATTTTGTAATAAAAGAACAGCGTTAGAGACACGTTGCTCGAGTATTTTTCCACCATCCAGTAAATATTTCTTTTTACCTCTTTGAAGACATGAACCCTCATGAAAGATATACAATAAATTTAAATTTCCTTTCATACTTATTGATAAAAAGTATTTTAAATATTAAAGTATTTGCTTATGTGATATAAGAAGCTGTATATGGTTTGAATTTTGAAAAAAAAGAAGGTATGAAATATTCCTTAAAATATTTAACTATTTACTCTGCACTTCCATAGGGTATAGTCAAAGCACCTGCTTTTATTTTTTTCTATAAAATGTTAACTAAACAACTAACGGACAACTTAATAAACAATTATTGTAAATATGATATAAGTTTTTGATTCTGATAATAATTTCATAGTCTAATGATCTAGAAATTTTAAATGCTCGAAATTACAAAATCGTTACCCTATATGTAGGGTATGTACAAGAAGGTACATGTAGAAGGTTAAATCTTTATCAATTTTTTGGAATTCTGTTTCACATATAATTAATTGATTAGATTTAGAAATTATACAAAATGGAGGATTAATGGTGGCTACTTTCGGTAAGAGCTGAGCGCAAGATTCAGAATGTCGTACAGTTTAACGTTTGTTGTATTTATGTGATAAAAAAAAGTTCATATATTGAATATAATCATAATTCATTAGTGAATAATGTAAAAGTGCAAAAAGAAAGACAATTGTGCAAATGGTAGTCATTTTAAAAAAACAAAAGCATAAGTTTTCAAGCAAATTTTTGGACTTCTGATAGATACAAAAAAAATCTTCATAGTTCGCTTAAAAGGTAAATACTGTTTTGAATATGAGTTCAAATAATAATTTGTTAAATTATCTTCTCTACGTCAATTTTGAAAAATTTGTTTAAAAATTTTCATACAAAATGCCTAGATTTGAAAGGCTTAATTAGTTTACTATGTCAGGGATGTCGATTCCTTTATAATACTCATTTCCTCTGAAAGTTTTTTTGCAAGTAATTGTATTCTAGTGTAAAACCCGGTGCACACGATGTATGTTTTCGTGTTAGCCTAAAATAGGAGACATGCAACTAAAAAATGACGCCATGTTGCTAGAACGCTGATTGCTTTACATGATTTTGGTGATAGAACAAAAGTCACATTTAAAAATACAAAATTGATTCCACTGGCAGTTATAGAGTCATATCAGCCGGAAACAAATACGGAAAGCTTACGGATTTTTACGAAACTAAAATACCTAAAAATTCAAAAATATTGCATTAACTTTTAAGCTTACTTACCTCCGTAATACCGCGGAAGACAACTTGATGATGTACCTCCTCCAAACTTTTAGGCACCGTTCAGAAATTGTGAACAAACATTCGGAGTTTATTGATGACAAAATCAACGAATATGTTTAATAATTTTCAGTTTTATATTCGTTCATTTTAAGTCCAAAGGAAAGTTTCTAAAAAGTTCCTTACAAATCCGCGAGGTTTCTGTATTTTTGACTTAAGCCACCGGCCGGACTGTTCTTTCCAGACCAAACACCGAAAACGCTTAAAAGTTACACTGTTCAAAAGATAATTAACAACATTTTCTCTTCGAACACACAATTTAAAATGAGCTGCTCTTGGAGAAAATCAAGGAATTTTCATGCATCAACAAGTACGGGATCTAATCATGCAATTTTAAGACACCTTCATAAAATAAGCTAACCCAAACCCTCAAGACAAGAACCGCACACCTCATTAGGTGAGGTGTCTGATCACAGCTCTCGGGCATCTTCACAAAGGATCCAGCGCATGCCACTGGCGAGATAACCACATCTTGTTTACTCAGTTGCCCAGAACCCCAAATACCTTCCTCTAATCTGCGCAGTTTCTTCGGGCAGAAACAAGCTCCAATTTACTATGAATATCACAGGCAAAACAAATCTTTTGCTACACTTTTCGAAATTTCGCAATAATAATTTAGTGACATATTCTTGTATTAACGATGCATGAAAAAATATAGGTTGACCATAAAAAAAAACGAAAACTTTAAATTATCCATTAAAAATGGGTATCGTTAAGCGTAATCTTTTTTCTTAAGAGCCCATTGAATTAATTAAAAATCTAGTAATATCTGTAATTTTACATTTTAATACATTTCATTTATAAGACCTATTCGAAAAAAATTATATTGTGATATTTCTCTTTGAGTAATTTTTAAAGCTTAAACAAAATTAAGCCTTATTACGAAAAATATACGAAAAATATTATTGTAATATTCGCACTATTCAAATTATTTTCATAAAACAATTAACAAACAGTATGCAGTTTATACTAATTTTCAGCAATTTAATTATAAAATATTAATCGATATTGATTTAAACAGAACTAGTCTTTTATAAATTAATAAATCTAAGAAATCGGCATATATTTTATAAAATTCAATCAATAATTCATTCAAAATTGATATGTTTCCCGCTTAAATCACTAAAGTACTATGTATTACTATAAATTTTGTGGACAATAATTGCGGAACAATTGCAATTTACTGCAACATCCAGCAATTTGTTAGATAATATAATCAAACAGGGAGAAAAAGTGCAAACCCTAAACACGTCCTCCCGATCCAAGAGGACAGTGGTCATTTCATTCCGCATAATTTGTGACAATTAAATAAAATTTTATTGTAAAAGCACACCCGCATACATGCCACGGGACATTATCATTGTCAATATGTGTAACGAGTTCGTTAAGCATTTGAATAATTATGCTCCGAACATTAATTTTCCTATCTGGGTGGCTGTTAATCACCAGCTGTTACAGACCTTAAACGGATTGCTGAAATGTGCACTTTAGAATCAATAGTTGTTGGCCGGGGGGATATTTAGGGAATGGGTTTTTGTCACCGCATCGTACCGCACCACTCAGCACATAAATGCATTCCGGACATTTCACATTAGTTTGGGAGCATTATCTCTACGAAACTTTAACCTCAACTCACCTTGATGCAAAAACCCCTTTCGGTCTCTGCCTCTATTCGCGCTCCAGCATATTCAGCAACTAGAATTAATCATTCGTGACACTTGACGACTGACGACAATCCCTTGATTCGGCAATAACGGCAATAAAACCCTGCAATAAAAGGTTCAAGCTGCGGAGCACCTAATGCACCACATCCGAGGGCAGACACTGACTCTTATGGGTGTTTTATTCGAACGTAAAAAAATGCACTTTGGAAAAAAGAAAAAAAAAGAATACACCCACCCGCAAGATGGGTCCAACCCCAGGGATGCTCTACCCTACACACTCAACCGTTCACGGGTAGTCGCTTTTATTTCAATTTAGCAGGTCATGTGTAAATGCATAGTTGAAATAATTTGGGTGATAATCGCTTTTTAATGATCCATGCACACTGTCCGGGACTGGCTGTTAAATGTACTGAGTTTGCCCTTTGGCTGAGGCCCATACTGCCGTCAGCATACAGTCGATTGTTATAAAAACAATCGTTTCAGGAAAGGGTTTGGGTCAGTCCAAAAGTGGAGTTAAAGTGTAAGGGTATATAGCACCACTGGTGGCACCGTCAGGACCTCATCTCGTTGATTTGTTAAATTCGCCCTACAGCTGTTGGTGCAGTGCTCTAGTCTCATCGTCCGGATCCTTGCAGTCCACCCATTTTCAGGGGAATCACAAAAATATTCCTTTTTATCGACAGAATTGGCGCTTTTGTATTATCTGGGTTTATTACTCTGCCGCAGTTATTGAATTTGAAATCGTGGACTGCATCCAAATTTTGTTCCACGTCCGAAGATATCTGATGGAGTCCAATCGTTTATATTTTAGTACACCCATGTGGTGCTATTTTTCAAAATCAAAATTAAATGTTTATTTTTTTTTACTACGAATTTAGGCATTTTATTATAACACAGCAGTAACAACATAGATAATAAGTGTTACGAGCTATAAAATAATAAAAAAGGTGCAACATTTACTTTCTCAATAAAAGTAACAACATTCACACTTTAATGACTAGTTAATTTAAAAAAGTATTTTGGACCGTCATATTAAGCAAGAAATATATTAAAATTGATACAGGTTTAGCTATATACAAAAGTAATAGGTAACTATAACAAAGTAGATTTTTATTTAAATGATAAAAGCAATCAATAATCAATCTCACATATTTTAATTACTAAGAATTACTCCTGATCGCGATTTGTGATGCATTCCTCAAGGTACTCCATAGTTAATAAAATCAATATTTTAATTTTGTTCGAATATCTCTCATATAAAGAAAAAAAACTCTATTCCGAAGTTATTAAGGGATCACGGTACTTCCTCAGAGAAATCCGTAAATGACTTAAATTATTTGTTGATTAGTTAAAGAAAAAATCCTGAAAAATATATGCGGATTTTAAAAGCTTTGAAAAATTCTACATAAAACCCAAAGAGTTCTTTATATTCTCTTTAATATCGGAATTTTTATTAAAATCTATGCATCAGCAATTTTCTTTATAAAATGAACTTTCTTTCCTCGCTATTTTGCTTTGTAGCGCAAGGTAAATTAGATATACTTTTTTATATTTTTTCTAAATATTTTTCCTCTCAAAAGCGGTTCTTCGTCTTAATTTTATGAAAGGGGTACTTTTTTGTTCCTAGGTTTTTTATGTTTTTTTTTGGTATATAAGTGAATACAAGAATTTATAATACCATTACTATTGAAATTAAAATGAAAAAAGTTAAATTAATAAATGTAAAGCATTAAATTAAGACTTTCTTTAATTAATTTTTAAATTCGAATTTCACTCTAAAAACCTTGAATACATCATGAATAAAAAAAAAGTATTATTGAACATATTGACTAATAGTTTTATGGTTTCAATAAACCTATGACATCCGGCAGTAACATTTAAGACCGAAAATGTATTATTAAATAAAACGTTTAGTCAAAAGTCTGCTAAAAATCCTGATATTGGATGTATAACTTCAAAAATGAGGGATTTACAAGAGATGACGTTACTTCTACTATATCACATCTGAGCATACTGTGTCTATCTTCATGTTTAAGCTAATGCTTTACATTTTATTATGCGTTAATTTTCCAGAGTGTAAACAAGACAAATTGTTTGAGCTACAAACATGTTAGCATACGTGCCAAAAAAATAAACAATATTTCCGGGAAGCTTTGCTTTTGTTGCTTTAATTGGAAAAAAGTACTGCTAAATTGATTAAAACTTGCGAATTTTGGTTTCGACTTGTTAATAATTGCGATTTTAACACAGAAGACAACTAACGCCATGGTCATATGAAAAAGTTTGAAGATGAAGATTTAGAGACTATACTTAATGAAGGCTCGTGTCAAACGCAAAAAGAGCTTGCAGAATCTTTGGGCGTGATACAACCAGCAATAACCAAGCGTCTAAAATCATTGGAATTCATTCAAAAGCAAAGAAATTGGGTGAATTATGACTTGAAGCCTCGGCCTCATATTGCTATATCAGTTAAAAACTATTTGGAAAATAATCGATGGGAAGTTTTGTCTCTCCAGACCTTGCCATTTCGGACTACTACTTGTTTCGATCGATGCAGAATGTCCTGAATGGAATACGCTTCTCTACAATTGAAGATATCAAAAATTGGCTTGATTCGTTCCTATCTTCAAAAGATAAGCAGTTTGTTTGTCAAGGAATCCATAAATTGGCTGAAAATTGGGGAAATATCATAGCTACCGATGGACAATACTTTGAATTATGTATCAATTCATTTAATTAATGAAATAAAACTATATTTTTAAAAGTTATATACCCAATATATGTTTTTTTTTTTTTTTTGAATTATTCAATTCATCTTTATGTTATGAAAATAGATGTACCATATTAAATTTTGAAATCCTGAGACGTTGCTGATTATCTGTATTGCCGACACTTCTCAGCAATCTGTTGAAACATTTTATGCACATCTTCTATTAAGGCATTCAACATATGATGTGCTTGGTTTTTTAACTAATTTAGATAGAGAGCACCCATCCTGGAGAATCTACGAATACAGGAGGAGAAGTATATTTTATTTTTTAGCTACAACCAAAAGGAAAATCGGGCATTATACTTGAAATGCCTTACGCCTCTATCTCGGCGGATAAACAGGAGTATCCGTGCGAAACCATCGCGCTTCTAATGGCTTATGTAATGCTCTCTATAAATTGTAACATAAATAGAAGTTAGAGATCACTCCAGAATGATAAGGCATGAAAATTATATCACGCGGACGTGAACATTTTGCAAAAATCTCGTCCACTTTTTTCTTGCCTTTCTGGTGAACGTATAGTGCGCGAAGGAGCCGCACCAAATGTTCACTTTTATCCGCCAATCCTCTTCGCGTGCGATGTGCTCAATCAATTTAGTGGCACCAGAGTCCTTTGCCCCGACGGATCCGACGACCATGGCCAGAGTTCTAGGCGTAGTATATTCCAGATGAGAGCTATGGTGTTCATGGAAATTGCGAAATTTTCTTCTATGATGTATTCTGGTAATCCCGACGGATATGGTCACGTACAATAATATCATTTTCAGGATATGTTACGGCCTTATAATTAAAATTCCCTTTTATCTGTTCGAGTTGGCGAACCTAGAGGCGTTCATATCGTTTAGAGTCCCACGCCTTCCACCTAGTGATGGCCATTTCCATTTTTCTTTATTTTTTTTTTTTTATTTTTCTCAAAAGCTAATAACAAAACGTGAATAGCTTCTGGCAACAAATATCTTGCATACGTGTAACCCAGGGGACATGTCGTAATAACCCATTAAGAATTCCTTCACAAAATAGTGTCACGTAAAAATTCTCTGCTTTCGTTTGCCATTTTCTTGAAAATCTCATTCAATTCAACAGATACCCTCTAGCTCGAGGGGTGATATTCACGGGACATAGATGCGGCATGGTAACCGGCACAACTTATTTGCGAGTCAAAATGGTTTTCAAATCAAGTCTGGTAGCACTTTTGAGGTTTATTCTTCCATCGTATCCCCGTCACCAAATAGAGTTCACGTAATTTTGCGAAAGATGCATTGTCCAATATGCGAATAATATTAGCTGAAAAGAAAAGGTAGGGAGTGCCATTCTATGCATTTTTAATATTCCTATAATGGAAATTGGGTATTGCATATGCTGTCGTTCGAAAATCAGTTGAAGAGTGGATACGAATTTCTATGGTACTATGAGATCAAGATGGGTTGAAAACGTTCCATTAATTGGGGAAGGAGAACTCCACTGCGACAGGTAAAAATTCAATTATATTTTTAGAAAGCGAACAAAAATGCTAAATTAACTTCCACATTCAAAAAAAAAAAAATAGAGTTACAAATTAAAATAATCCGTTCAATAAATTAAAATTGAAGGTTTCTCCTTGCTTACCTGAGTATAAAATTATAAGATACAAAGGGCAATTTTGAATGATTAAAGCACCATCAGCAAAAATTAATCCAACTAAAATTGCATATCGTACCTTTTTTGGAATGATCCGGAAATGCAAAACGATTGGGTTTTTTGAATATTCTTAAAACACTTATTCCCATTGTTGCATGGAGTAAGAAAAAGTAAAGCAGATACCCTCGAATTTTTTAATTCATGACATTTTCTTTCATACATGTAATATAATACAATAAATAACGTAAAATGTAATATATCAGTTGTAAACCGTTTTAAAGAGTTCAATATTTAATTCTGCCTTAGTTAAACTCCGAATTTATTGTTAAATTTCTTTATTCAATCTTTCGTAGCATAAACATTGTTTAAAGAGATTACAAGCATATATATGTATGTAATTATGGTACTATTTGTTACTATCATCAAGTAAAGTGTAGTTTTGACTTTATACAAAGAACTTGATATTGATATCTGATTTTTTAACTGACTGACCTTAGATTCTTTGTTGATTGTAGACGTATTATAGTTCAAAATATGAATACTACTATAAATTATAAATTTTTCAAGTTTTAATGGGGTTGGTATCTGAATTCTTCAGTTGCTATGGTTCTAATTTTTTAATGTCAGCTAGGCATATTGTAGTTTAAAAATAAACCTGACTTACTATATAACATTTTTAAAATATTCGATTCAGTTGAGTGACTCACTATTCGACAGTACATTGAGTTTCCCCACAAAAAAAATTAAGAGTTTATTTCTTAATTTTTAAGGGTTGTAAAAGGTAATGCATTTTATCAAATCCAGGTCTCAATAAAGCAGTTCATATTTGCCTTGAAAAAAAGGCAGAGACCGCACTTAAACATCCCAAAAGTCAACAGAGCAAATGTCCCATTTATCGCGGCCATCAGATGCCGAGCCAGCGCCCTTGTCCCTATGCATGAAATATGCCTCCGTTGGCGACGGTCGATGTTAAAAGATAATAAATTTTAAAGAACGCTTTCAATGTTACAAATGAAAATGACCAGGATGGCCCTGTTACGGGCCAGTGTAAGCAGGCTACTCATTAAAAGACCGTCCCTCGAATCCATAATTATCCAGTTATGCAAACACCCAGAAGTAATTAAGCGGCCTTTTTCCTATACCACCCTTAAACCGCAGACCAGGTCCCAGTCCAGGTCCGGTCAAATATTCGGGTCACAGGTGACACTGAAAGGACCAGGTCCAAGAGTGCTGCCTGTCTTTCATTTGTGGCTCGTGTCGGTTGTCCAAGGGGGCAAAATTTTCCCATCTTATATCGAAAACTATCAAAGTTTTAAGCCCCATCAAGTCTTCTGTCGGAACATTTCAGGAATAATTGAAAGGCCCCCGAAATGGGCCCAAATTAATCATCGAGGGGTTATGGAAGCCGCAACGATGGCAAAATGTTGTACAATAAGCTCTCGGAATCCTTTTTAATTAAACGAAATGGCTGAAAGTTAAATCGCCAGAGCGGAAGGGGGGCAAGCCAAGTGAAAAAGCAATTTCTTACGATGTCATCCATCCATTTGACGGGGATGGGGGAGGGTGCCATCCTGGGCATCCTTCTCTAATGACGGGTTCCACATTCAAACCAAAAATCTGTGGAGTGGCGCCCAAAGCAGCACATAGTCCGGAGTCCGGATCTTGGGGACTGGGTCTACACCACCGTGCCGCCGCCTTCCGCCGGGTGCCATGTCGAGGAGTAAAATAAAAAAAAAAAAATTTTCTCAAGCACAGTCACCAAAAGGACATTTTATCTTGGCGGATATAGGCACTTACCAAGCAGAGAGAGTCAGATTTCGAAGCGTTAAATTTTCTCATAAATACCATTTAACTTGATCTATTTTGCATATGGACGGGGGATGGTGTTGGTTGCAATCTGAGCAAGGAAAGCAGCCGAACACCCTCCCACAAGCCCAATCCACCCCGAAATTCTAGCATTTCTAGCTGCTTTCGGGGACCGTTCTTATTGCTACATGAGACTACGAATTAGAATACGCCCCAGTAAGCTATCGATTACCCATCTTCCCCCGACGGATTCCAGTAGCATTTATAGGAAATTCGAATCGTCAATCGGTAAACCGGCGAAAACATGGACAAAACCAAAGGCGAGACGGGGGTGGGTCCGTAGACTATGGGAGTATTAAACTATCCTCGATGAAAATTCGAACGATTTCTAATAATTGACTGCGGTGAAATTCTTGAGATCTTTACCCAAGGGTAGGTATCTAGATAATGTTTAGGGGTGCATGTGGACCGAAACAGACATGTCCTCTAACCAATTTATCGCAACCAGAGCTGGAGCAAGTGCTTCCCGCTAGGATGCATCCCGTGCACCCCCAGCTAATTGTATGGCAATTATCGGAATGAATCGCTTTAGCTACAGAAGCGAATGGGGGTGAAACAATTAGATACCTTCGCTGTATCCATTGCTGGAGCAGTTGGCAACAGGAAGCACGAAGTCACTAAATGTACCCTTTGCTTTGAATATTCCCGAATGCACCAATTTCTCGGCAAATTCTGTTTCATACCATGCAACCACATGCCGCTGTTGAAATCTCTCAGCGATTGGTTATAATTTAAATGATTTGAAATTTATGAGATCGAAAAAGTAATTAAAATGTTATTCTTAAAACGTGTTTAGCTCATATAGAATTTAAGGTACTTTTATAACTACACACATTTCGTTCAAATAAGTTAAAGTTACAACAAATAAAAGTTAAATTCGATTATTATAGAAATATCAATAGTTTAGTGATTGCTTCTAATAATTCGAAATTGAAAGGAATGAAATATTTTTTTTTAATTTAGTTATAGAATTTAATTTTGTCGGTGAAATTATCTTTCAAATCGTTTCATGAATCTAATTTTGCCAATAAACCGACTAGTTTTTTCCTTTGTTTTATTTACTTTATTTCATCTCAACAGTTGCGACGTTTCGACTTTTGAAAAGTCATCATCAGGCTCAAAACTACATTTTTGGTCATAATCATTCAGATGTTTAACCACCTTCGTCACACTCGGATCCATCTCGATCGAAATAACATTAAATCTTGACTAGTCGTTCTTTGTAAAACATAAATATCTCTCAAACTATACAATTTTAACACAATAAATAAAAACAGCCGACAGGTTACGTAACCTCTGTGATAATATAGAACTGTCGGCTGTTTTTATTTATTGTGTTAAAATTGTATAGTTGGCCCTATATGATAGGAGGGGGGTCCAGGGGAACACACAGCTAAGCTAAGGATCCTTATCCTATAATAGTCACTGCCGCAGTTGCGAGGACCTAAATGAGAAGGAGACGCCTGACCATTTTCTGTGCAAATGTCCGGATTAAGATACTAGAATTACTACAATTTTTTGCTTTCCTTTAAAAAAAACTAGTGTAAGCCACTAGGTTAATATTTTAATAATATCACTTAACGATTCAAACGATATTTCAATGAATTTTCATATCTTTTTGTTAAAGGACTATAGGACCCAAATTATAGAATTTGTCTAAATTCGATAAGTTATGATTTAGCCATTAGAATAAATCCTGGTGTTTTTTATATGATTATTTTTATCTTAAGACTGCCGTACTAAGTATCTCTAAGTATCGCAACGCCAAGAATAGAATTGGACAGCTTCTGCAGCATTCAAGCTCACTAATTGAGTAAGGCACATCCTTCATTTAGTGAAATTGCTGTTAACTCCTGGAATATTAATGAATCACTGTCGTCACGACTGCTTTACTTTTAATTATTTTCTCTTTCCTCGAATAAAACTCTTCAACCCCTCTTTCTATAGTCGTGCCTAGAGGCAAAGCTGCATCCTTTCGAGGATCCAATTTCGCCTCTATGCACTTTGTTTCACTTCTTGTGAAATTCAATAAAAAGGACTGAAATAAGACCGGGGGACAAAACTATTCGTATAACTAAAAACAAAAAAAAATGTAAAGTGATAGAAAAACTTTTTTTTTTACTGCATCTGGTAAGCAAGCAAAGGAATGAAGTCTGATCACGTAAAAGGGCACAGAGGGGGTGGAAAATGTCGGCATAGAGGATGTAGTAAAAAAAGTGAAATTTCTTTGAAACTAATTGAAAAATCTGCTACATATCGGTGTCACTGACTGGTGGTACTTTTTTTCGATCCACGTATGAACGGTAGAAGTATTCTTTTCCATTTTACGTGCATAATTTTTTATAGTTTCTTTCCAAATACGTAGGGAATTCCGTGACCATTCTCTAAAATATGAGTATACCACCAAAACAAAAAAATACTTTATTCAATTATGGAAACTAGAAAACCACCAGTGGCTGAACTTTATATTACCGACATTTTTACATTTTGCTTAATTTTTTAGCAATTCCTATCCATTATAGAATTTTTAAGTACTACTCACTATTTTACGTTGGATAGCAGTCTAAGAGGTATGTGAAGGTATTTAAGTTCACCTGTACATCGTACTTACCTTTCATCTACTTAAATTAATGGCACATGTATAATCATTTTAAGTGGTCGACTGCAGGTTTCTCTGAAGCAGGGCGGGTTGTTTGCTTAGTTGGATCGGTTCGGAGGGTGAGGGCGGGATAATAAGGATTTAATGGCATCCATGCGAGCAAACACCACTATCATACCATCACATACTCAATTACGTAGAGCTGAAATTAATGAACGACCAGGCGAATGAGTCTATTTCAATTAAATGCGGTTGCAAGTATTTTTTTTTTGTTTTTTTAATTTGGTTACCTTACCCTATGCCTGGAAGAAGTTTTTTCCTATTTCAAATTAAAATTAGAAAAGTTTTTTCAAGTGAATATTTTTTTTAAATATTTCCCAGAACTGAAGGGCATAAGGTTGAAAACAAGGGAAAGGGCGCCTAGGTATATCAAAAAGCAACTTTACAGCTCAGTAGCACATGCTCGAAAATTTCTAGGAGCGCTGATAGCAGCAAAATCGCAAAATCACGGGTTGAATGCGAAAAGTCAAACCCGAAGACAACATTTTGCGGAAGGGATGTGGCATAAATCATTGAACTGAACATGCCCAAGTCAATGCCGATTATTTCTCTCATATTGAGCAATCTTAAGCAATCACAAGTTATCAAGGGATCCCACTCGAGTGGATCGTGTTGCGGGAGGGGGATACGTACAACAGGCGGATGGTTTGCCCGGCTCGGGCTCTGCCCCCGGGTAAGCCTCCTTGGTTTTACTCCAGGATGTTACGGAGCAGGTTTTCCCGGAGAAGTATAAATAAATCGATCTATCTATCGAGTGAATTTCAAGTCCCACTCAAGGGAGACTTCTCGATTCGATGCATGTGGATATAAATCTAAAAGATGGGACGGGATATTGTCAGGACGTTTTGAAGGGAAAATCACTTCCGTCACCTTAAAGGGTTATTAAAATAGTTGCACAGTACATTTCAAGTTGTGCATCGATCTTAGAATTACTTCAAAAAGGGTCGATATATGTCCTTGATATTTTTAAGAAATGCATAAAGTATTCAATTTGAATAATTATTTATTGCATATCTTTTTTTGTACTTTTGTTAGTCCTTGATCAGAGATACAACAAATTTACGATACAGAAATAGAAAATACAAATTAAGAATATCGTCCTAAACTTTAAATGCGTTTTTCTTAACCCTAGAAACCTAATCTATTTTAGAGGTACATACATAAATCCTTAACATACGTCTCAGAGGCGTAGATTATTTTGAAGAAATAAAATAAAATAATAATATTGTTTTGAAATAAAGTGTGTGTGAGATATCATCGAAATTTTTTATTTGTTTGAAAGGCCTATCGATGTCCTTAGGTATCGAAGATTATGTACATCGTTCAAATGTTCGCCGCATTTTCTCTGGGTGGTGCGAATCCGAAATGTCCAATTTTCCATGACTCTGGCGCATAAATCAGGTTGAATTTAACCGATGGCACGAGTTATATTGACTTTGAGGGCCGCTCTAGTTTCTAACTTATTTGCATAGACCTGCAACTTAAGAAAACCCCACAAGAAAAACTGTAACGGGGTCAAATCGCACGATCTCGGTGGCCAGTTCACATCACCACCACGTGAGACCACTATGCCCACAAATCGCTCGTGTAGAATGTCCAATATGGGATGAGCTGTGTGGCACGTAGCGCCGTCCTGTTGAAACCACATGTTGTTGGTGTCCATATCATCCAATTCAGGCCAAAAGAAGTTGGTAATTATTGACCTATAGTTGAATACCCATTTTGATAAAACAATTTTATCATTTGCAAGTGTTGTTGAGCGCTATATCCGTTCATGGTGATTTAGCAAAACTGACTGAATAAATGACAGCCAATTTGACAGATATAGCTTCAGCAATATGGCCGCTATTAACTGTCGAAGTTCGGAAGTCCCTATTGGAAGACCTTTTATATTGAAAACTGACAAAATTCTTAAAAATTTGCTTATTTTTGACATTTAAGTACCAGTGTGCCTATCATTATTATTAAAACTCTAGAAATCTTTAAATACCAACAATCTACTAGAATTTAGTAACAAAAAATCCATATAATACTTAAACAAAGTTGAAAGCCAGAAGTACTTCGGATTAGTCTTCTAGACGAACTACACAAAACTGTGAATATTGGAAAAATGATTGAAAATATTTTCTGAATTTGTTTCATTCATTTCATATGAACTCTTAAAATAATTTTGAAATATAGTAATATAATATAATTTACTTTTTTAAAAGACAAAATGGACTACGAATTTGATTTATACTAACCCTATCCAGATATTTTCTTTTAAAATCGTTTATTATCACTCTTTTGAGTTTAAAGAATGATTAGATGTAAGTCGTTGTTTTGAAAATCTTCTTGGAGAAGCGGGTTTGAACAGCTCAAAGCATAATACTTAGTAATTATTTAATCTGTAGAAAATATCATTTTATCATGCGTTTTCAGCCCCTAATTGTTAGAAGAAGTTTCACTAATATAATATAAAAGTTTCGTTTTAATTTCATCTGATCAGTGAAATAATTTTAGTTATTCTAAACTTTAAGAGTTTAGCATTGATGAAAGGAACAGACAAATTTTACGTATTAATTAATTATTGCATGCTTTTTAGAGTTTCAGATTTTTCTTGCAGATGTAGACAGACTAAAAACAAAAAAAAACAAAAACTATTTAACGGCTGCGTCTCGAGCTCATAATTCTGTAGGTCAATGGATTGTGGTACGCCCGTAAAAAATCTATAAATTCAATGAGCCTCTTCCTAATGGGGCAAACAGCCTACAGTTCTGTACGAAACAGAAAAGCTAATGGCCCTTCAGGGCAGCGGGAGTATTTTACATTATTGGCCAAATGTTCGATTATTTCTCATTGGAAGGTTTTCGATTAATCTTCCCAAAGAAATCAGCAGTAACCCGACAGCTTTAAGCACATACATAGAAACTACTACAACTAGTACTATTTTGTACAGGGTCCGACCTGTTCCAAGGATAATGGCTGGGCGTTCAGGGAATAAATCAAAAATTGGTGAAAATACGTGCTGGGAATCCTCCATACCACTGTATATACTACGCCGATGACTAAGAGGACGCTTTTGTGTTACATATTTGATTGGCGTAATAAGGACCCATAAAATGAACAAATTGCACGATTTCGACGCACATATGCCCAAAATTAATGCGGACATGGAAAGAAAGGAAAGGTTCAATTTTATAGGAGTGCAGGGTTGGGGGGAGGGGGGCGGAAACTCCCTTCGAACGCCCCATCTAAGCGATAGGTAAAGAAACGAAGACTTCTGGCTGACTTCCAAAATTATCGAGAGCCTTCCTCAAATAATAGGTAGAATTCACCTGGCAGGCAAAACTGTGTGCACAAGTGCTTCGTCAAGGAACTGAACAAATTTGCAGATTTCTTGCTTAATCCAAATGCCCGGAGAGCATCAGGAGCAGTGAAGTGGGTTCAATGAGTTGTTAGAAGTCGGATTCGAAACCCTTCTTTCTCTTACACCGACACAGGAAGGTATAATTGAAGATTGTTTTGTGAGAAAGGCGTCCTCAGTCTTGCTTTTATTTGAGGGGGGAATATTTCAAGAGTACACCAGCTCTAATATTCTTGTAGTCCCCCACACATGAACATTCAACTTAGGTGATAGGGGGTGCTGGAGCCTTCTAGGACTATCCTCTCGAGGACCAATCCTTCATCCTCGCATTCCAGCCTCATCCAGAAAGTTTGTTGCACAAGACGGCGACATCCCGACCACTACAAGAATTCCAGGGACTAACTGATATTCCTGGCACTCATGCTGATGATGATTATGATGAGCAAGGGTATAGTTGGTTATGAAATTTTTTACCATAGGTATAGTCCAGCTTCTGTCAAAGGAATGTTTGCATAAAGGCAGACTGAAATTTTTGCAACCATATTACCTCTATACGGGGACGAATATGCGAAAATTTTGAACAGCTCCCATGGAATGATATAAAATTTATGTAAAGAAAATTTTCAACCACCCAAAAACCACTCCACTGACGACTATACTCTGACTAAGCAAATTTTTATCATAGTTACCTTGGAAAAAACATTTTGGTCCAAAGCCATGAATGTATCAAAGTAGAGCTCTCACCGCCTTCCAATGTATATCCCAAGGAAGTTTATGATTCGGATAAATTTGAGTCCTATGGTTCCTTACACCAAATTTTCCTCCTTCTCCCCCCCCAAAAAGTGGAATGTATTGCTAGTTTAAGCAGCTGAGTGTAGGACTTTAGTGAATACACCGTTTTCTGTCGGCATGTAATTTTAATATTTCTTACAGAAAATGTCTGGTACGGATGAAAATTCTTTGGAATATTGTGAAAAGTTATTGTGACGTGTCTCGTTTTAGTTGGGATATTAAGAAGAGCATGTGTAGTTATTTATTTAAAATTCTTGAATGCAATGTACGAATATCAACATTCAAGTTTTAAAAAGAATGTAATAAATAAGTAGAAGCGGCATATTTGTTTCTATGGAATTCTGAAGAAAAAATAAAACATTAAAACTAAATAAAATCTAAACAAATATTTCAAGTCTACTTACTAAGTCTAAAAAAGAAAAGACTGGCATTTTAAAAGATGTTTTCTTTTAATTTGTGTATTTGTAAGTTTAAATTTTAAAGAATAATTCTATAAGGTGTACTTGATACGAAATATTAGCCAAAAATCTGCCGATAAGCTCAGACAAATTATTCTAAATAATTAAAGTGCCATACAATAACTGGATCGAATTTCATGTTGTTTATTATAAAATATAATTGAGCAATGGATTCGAAAAATATTCGTTATATCACATTTAAAATTTTGATCACTTAGTGTACACAGTTTTAAATTTGACTTTTAGACAAGCAAAATATTGTCTCTCTGATTGTTTATCATTTTAAATTTGAATTGCAATCGCTTAAGGGGTATTACGTAGTCAAGAGGCCGAAAAAAAGCGATTTTGAAAAAAATTTTCCTGGATAGACATTTCAATTTATTAATTTAAAAAGTTATTTGCGTAACTTTATCTCCGGACTGGATAATTTCAAATGAAAAAATCAAATAAATTTCGATAATATAAGGTATTATCTGGTAATTGTTCGAAAGTATAAGAGAAATATTAATTTTGAACAAAATAGCGGCCTATCAAAAAAATAATTTAGTTTTTCCATAAAAATTTTGGCCGTAAATTGCTTATAAAATGGGAATTATTTATCAGCAAGAAAAAACATTCGATTAATCACTAAAAAATATATTTATAAAGCTTGTGTATAAATTTTAGACTGATCAGTACAGCCGTTTCAAAGAAATTTTACGCACCGACTTTGAAAACACAATTTTAAGAAAAACACATTCAAAGTTTCAAAAGCACTTTACACGTAGTAAACAGCCGTCTTTACAAATTTGCGTGTAACTTTGAGAATATTTGTTGAATTGACATGAAATTTCCTGAGTTAGATACTCAGTTAAATATATGGGCATTACGAAAATGAACTAAAAAGTAAATCGATTTTATGAAAATCCTGAGTGCATATAGCCCCTTAAAATTATTATAAAATTTTATATTTTATTATTCCAGAAACAAAATTGGAAAGCGTCACGTTTTCTTTTCTGTTTTGAATTGCTTCTGTTATGCTACTTTTATATTTACACTTTCAGAAATAAAATTCAAAAAGTATAATAAATTAATGTATATAGAAAATTTGAAAAAAATAAATAAGACGGCATAACTATTTAGTTATTAAGTACCCATTTTTATTCCTACTACATTTTCAGTAATTTTTGGGTTGAGTTCGCTTTTTAGAATCCTACCTTATGGCGTATTGTACTTAAATATTTTTATAATTAACAAGCAATAAATATTTCTAAAAGCTTTAATCAATTTTAGGCCCACTTACCATAAAAGTGCATAGTAGAAAATGAAGCAGTCGACTAAAAATATTTTCCGCTAAGATAAATAAATTCAAATAGGGTGTTTTATGGTATTTACTTTAAAACCAACACTTACGTTAAGTATTAATTAAAAAGTGTTCTCTGTCAATCAACAGAGCCTTAAAAACGTCCTGAATAGAAATTGCATAACCTCCATCCATCCATTAAAATTGTACAAAAAACAACCCTCTTCAAATCCACAAAATTGAATTGAAATCACTTAATTACAACCGTACAGTTTTTCAGGAGTGTTTTTCGCCATTTTTTTATTCAGTAGCAGTGCCTTAAGAGTGCCTATGATATTTTGCACAATGATAGTATCATCTTGCTAAGGGTTTATATGCATGACAAGAAGGAAAAGGAGTCCACTTATGCATTATTCCTTTCTAGAATCTAAAGGAGGTTAATCATCATCAGTCTGAAGCATTCATCAGTACAGAAGAAAAAAGGAGGAAGCATTCAGGATGTCTTGTGTTTTTCATAGATATAAGTTGGCTCTATGGTCCCTTTGAAACGTTCTTTTTCTTATATCTTATTTATTTATATTTTTTACAAAGAAGTGCAGCTTTCTTGTTTTTGTAAATATTAGCGATTTTCTACTGAGACGCATGTGATACATTTTCACGCAACACGTATGCCTGACTGTCTGGGAAATGGATATGAAAATCTATTTTAAAGATGAGTTTGGTATCAGCAAAAAATATAATGTTTTTCCTCATACTACGTAGGCAGATGTGGACCGGAGGCTAACAAAATCTTTTATAGAGTACGGTGTATCAGGAAGCTGTAGGTCCTGGTGTTGCCGCCGTTGCTGCAGAGCTCCTACAGGAGTATAGCTTCAATCTGGGATTCTGGGCTTGGAAAAGGACATGCGCATCATAAAATCGATTCACACTATGTTTGAAAATTGCAAAACTGAGAGGATTTGAGCAAAACATGGTAAAAATTATTAAATACATTTACAAATTTTGGATGTATCTGTTAGCCTAAAGGAAATATTTAGCTCAAGAGGATGAATGTCTCAGTGCGAGGATACGACTCATACAGATTCATCTTAGGTCGAACACAAGCAATCTTTTGCGCCACTTTCAGGAGGAGATTTTGAGGTTTTACATCAGTTCTTGCAACTTTTCACAGCCAAGTAGTTTGGTGATAAAACGCATCATATGTAAAACTAGTTTGCACGTATGAGCCGAGATTGTTACGTTGTTATCCGTTTAAAATTGCCCGCTAAGGGTGCGACGGGGTGAAGTGTTCAAAATTACCAAAAATCTGTGAGGTGGCCCATCGCCCAGAATAGGACTATAACCTCAAATATCTCAGAATGGTCCTGAACCACATCTAACCTAGTAATAGTAATGAAGGAAAATAATAAGATTTCGGACTTTTTGATCCGGTGGTGCGTTCTTCTAATGACTACTGCCGCCAACTCCTTGTTTTGAGTGAGAATTTTTCCTGCTCGAGGACATTTAGACGAAAACGAAGATATAGTGAAAAATATTCAATATGAAAGGACAAATCTCAGCAATTGTACGATATATTGCGCATTTTTTTATATTAATTTTAGTCCTGATCGAGGTTAGCGGAAATCCGGATGCCAAACGCTTATACGACGACCTCCTCAGTAACTACAATAGACTCATAAGACCAGTCAGCAATAATACAGATACTGTGCTAGTCAAACTCGGCCTAAGGTTGTCACAACTTATCGATTTGGTAAGTAGGTTTGTTTGCAAACAATAAAAAAATAAAATAATTATGTACAAAAGTACAAAAAATGTTCTTACAATAAAATCCCTTAAATTCAACAATCCACTTCTGTAGTATTGAATGATCAAAAGGAAAATACCTGAAAAAAAAAATTGGTCATTCAACAGAATACCGACAACTTTATGCCTCTCATACCTACTTTCCACCACCAGAAAAAAAGGTCAACAACACTAGCCCCACACATTTCCTGTTTTCCTATGTTTTTTTTTTTAAAAATTAACCCCGTCGCTTTCCTCATTTTTCCCTCTCAGGGAAATGATTTCTTTTTTTTTTAATTTTAATTTGTTCTCATATATTCTCACGCGGAAAAAAAAAACATAGAGTTCGTCAACCTGATAAACGAGCTAACGAACGACATGCTTTCTTATATATGCATAAAGTGGGTATCGTATTAAATCCCCTATTCCGGATTCTGGTATTCATGTATTATAGCTTTATGTATGCTACAGATACAGAGGGTAAAAATGCTTAAAATATTCTCTTTGAGGGAGGAAAGGTCAATTTTCAAGTCATTTCCCGTATGCATATTGACATTATAAGACTCTGCCGTGGTTTTATTGCGGAATGAAAGGTAAATCTCTTTGAAGGTGAGGGAATTTTAGAGGAAGAACCAATTTTGGGAGCTTTAACCCTTTAAGGCATTATAAATTCGGGGGCTATGTAGACTGATGTTAATAAAGTACAGGGTGTTTAGGACGTAATTTATTCTTACTAAGGAATGTGTATAGTGTGTACCCTTTCATCCGTTTGTACTAAAATAATCAAAGCACTGTGTTAATAAGTTATAAATATGTAATTATAACTTGCCTAAACCTCTTAATTTAATATAAGTTTATATTCTATAAAGTATGTATGTAAGTATACATATAATTAGTTTTAGATTAAATTATTATACTGCGTTAATGTTACAGATAGTACAGTTTACTTTATTATTTATAATGATATTTTTAAAATAACAAGCAATCCTACAGTTAAGTAAAAGAGATTTTAAAAATAATAACAAAATGCATATGTACTGTACAGACACAAACACACAGCGCCTCTGTTTGTTTTTGGACGTATTCCACAGAAGTTATTGAACAGATTTAAATGAAACCTAACAAGAAAATAGCTTATACGGCGGATCATAGAATACTTTTTATCCCGGTAGAAGGAGAAATCCGTAAACCACTAAAAAAAGTTCCAGGAATATTTCTGACTTCTAGTCTCTTTATACTTTTTGTTACTCTTTTTTTACTTGATTTGATTTTTTTTTGTTTGTGAAGTATTATTACTAATAATAAAATATAAACTCAAAATTAATATCATTATGTGCGAAAAGCGACTAAAATTTAGCCACTAGCTGATTCTTTCCGATAAAGCAAAACTTTCAAAAACGGATAATAAATTCAAATGACTTAACTTTAGTCTAGTTGGAAAAACGTTAAAATTTACTCATATGCAATTTTCTGATTAGATTCAGAAATGTATTGTAATCCCAATATTTTTTTAACAATTTTGCAGAAAGGTTCTTTGATTTCTTACAGTGCGAAATGCTAATTTATAAGATTTACATTTAAAAAATAAGTGTCAACTGATTTCGCTTCTACATTTGCGTCTGCCTCGAACAAAGTAATTAGAAAAAGGTCAGAAATGTTGATTATATAGAGCTTTAACAACATTCCTTTATAAATTAGTATTGAGATCATTCATAAAATACGGCTTTTATTTATATGATAGAAAATATTTTTTTGAGAACAAAACATTAATATTTGTTTTTAGATACGTACAAATAATTTTTTAAAAGAATATTATGACTTCTTATACCGATTTTAGAGAAAATTCGTCATACAAATTGGAAATGTTCCTTTTTTTTGTAATTTTTCCTGACTTAAAAAATTTAATAATTTTTATTTGTGTTATCCCGTCTTTTCCATTAGTCATACTAAAAACTTACAAAAATTTCTTCCCGACTCGATTTTTTTCTTAAAACATGCAATCCCCTCCTCAAAGTTATCCCGTACCTAATGTTTGAATGAATTCATCTTAAGGCGATCCTAATGAAAAGTTTTACAATCTTGTAAGTAAACAGAAGGATAAGGAACTGAAATCATTCAAAACCCTGAAACGAAAAGAACCCCATAGCACCACTACTGCACCAATTGAATCAAACGTAAGCCCCTAACTTCAATACGTACATACATAACCAGGAAAAGGTGAATTATACCATACTCCCACACCCGGAAGAGTGCATTAAATTGAATTTCCGCCTGAATAAATCCCGGAATTCTCTATGACTTGCGAAAAAAGGAAAAGCGAAGCATGGATCTGGGATAACCCATCAGATATTTAAAAGTATTTGCATGAAAACTAGCTGTCTGTGCTAAATATTTCAATTTTTTTTTTTATTATATTTTTCCAATCAAGTCAGAGGATGACTTCGTAAAAAAAAAATATATCAAATATGTATAAAAAATGAGTTACCTCCTTTGGTACTATTGTGATGCATTTTTCGAAAAAAGAAAAACTGAGACTAGAGATTGAATCAGAATAATTATTTTAATATTCAAAGCACGTATTTATTAATATATTTGATACAACTTCTGCACACTGTTGTATTCTATATAGTGCTTTATTTGTTCATATATTTTTTGATGAATTAGTGTCATGCAGTGTGTTCACATTTCTAGAAATAATATAAAAGGAAATTTATGGTAAACTCAAATAGGGGAAAATTTCTTTAGGATTACGTGTTTTCCTTGCTTTTTACTCCGTACTAAAGTGTATTTTAGAAGAAATCGTAGTTTTCCAATTATAACAAATAATTAAAACTACATATTATCAAAAACACATTATAATCTAAAGAATAAGTATTTGGGATATTATTGATAAATATTTTATAAAATAGTCATTGAATGCACTTATATTATTTATACAATAATTTTCCAAAATAAAATAGAATTTGTTTATTAAAGGTTGGTTTCTAAACGAATCCTATAACTAAGAAAATTAAAACAAAGACACCTAAAATTACCATTCCAAAAGATAAATGCGTGCTTGTCACTGTCGATAAATTGACAAAAAAATATGTATTCATACACCTGCACTTCTTGAGACAACCAAATTTCAGTTGTATAGATTCTAGGCAATATTTTAAATGTAATTATTTCTATTTCAGAATTTAAAGGATCAAATTCTGACTACCAACGTCTGGCTGGAGCATGTAAGTAATATTTATTATTATATAAATCCTTATTTCGAGTAACCCACATAAAATATAATGACAAAATCAGGAATGGCAGGATCACAAATTCAAATGGGATCCAACAGAATACGGTGGAGTCACTGAACTCTATGTACCGTCGGAGCACATATGGTTGCCAGACATCGTATTGTACAACAAGTAAGTTGTAAAAGAAAATTACTAACATACCTACCACCTATACCACACTCCCCGGTCCCTTCTGGAGCGACATATTTCGCTCCATCAAAGTTCTACTTCCTATTCCAGACGGGTATTATGGAGGCCACGAAATGCACCAGAAGCATAGATGCATATTGCACATATCCGTTTCATCAGGGCTCACTAAATGGGGAATGATAATAATTTCTCCCCCTTTTATCCCTTCCCCTACATCTCATCTCGGTGTAATAGTGAAATGTGCAACTGATGTGAAAGCATTGCACTATGACAACTGTTCTCGTTTTTAATTAAAAATAATTGGCAAGGTTCCATTTTGCCCACTTTGAAAAGCCTCTACAATGAACTTCTACCACCCCCAACCCTTAAATGCGATAAATACAAATCACTTCTAAAACTGAATGAGAGAACAATTTCCCTGTATTTTTTTTTTTATTGCGACTAGCGCTGACGGTGAGTACGTTGTGACCACAATGACTAAAGCCATCCTACACTATACCGGGAAAGTTGTCTGGACTCCACCCGCTATTTTTAAATCATCGTGTGAAATTGACGTCAGATACTTTCCTTTCGACCAGCAGACCTGTTTTATGAAATTCGGTTCGTGGACGTACGACGGGGATCAGGTGAGTAAATACACCTGCATTTCGTTGTTTTTTACTCTAAAATTTGCATTAAACTCAGTTCTATGGAAAAAAAAGGGAAAAGTTTTAATTAGTTATAACTTGCAAATTGAATCAGTCCTCGGTTCTCTGTCGTTGGGAAATAGTCAGATTTTTTTTTTTTTTTTTTTGCTTTATCATCCATCCCTTTTCGTTTTCTTTTGCTAATTAGCAAAGCTGACCATTATGAAGGGGTAGACGCCTACTGTAAAAATACCAGAACACTTATAGCAACTACTAATTTTGAAATAACAAAAATATACTCAAAAGGTTAACTGGCCATATAACTTCTATCTGGACACAATTAGTGTTTTCCACAATTAAAAGTGGTACATTTTACGGAAAATTTACCAGAGGTAGAATGAGGAAAAACAATTTTCAAATTCAATTGCCACGCCTCGAACTTGATGAAATGTTATTAAATTTTAAACATAAAGTGAGTAAAACAATTAGCAGCCAATATACAAGTGCAATTGCCTAATAATTTTATGTCTGTTTGTTCTACTCCCAATTAAAATATTTAAATCACTATGCCGGTTAAAATTCAGCCAACCATAATTTTTTGGGGAAATAATTTTGGTAATGATTTATTGCGACAGCAGCTGAAAACGCCACTTCTACCATTAGAAACGTTGTTTTTTTTTTTTTATTTTGTTTTGTTTTACTACAGCAATTTCAAATTATTTGCATTTTGATACAATTACGTCGCTGGTTTGACCCGTGATGCATATCTCATGCCTTCCGGTTTTATTGCCCCTAATCGTGGGCAAGGGCTGAAATTAACTGCAGTAAATTAGGTAGGGATTTTTCATAATGAGGCAATCAGAAGGGACTCAAATTTTTGTATTTATGAGCACCTGTGCTTGTGTTATCAAATGTAATAATTATGCCATTTGCTGAAAAATAATGTTTGCCTTTATTATTTTTTTGGGTAATATCATATATTACGAATTAATGAAGATGATTTAAACGTTCTCAGAACATATTACCCCTACGTTATATACTTGTCCATATCTTTCTGGTGTTTTTGTGAATAGTGGCAAAGGTTTTGTTATCAATTTAAAAAGTAGTAAGTCAATTCCCATACAATTTCTCAAAATTTCAATTTTTTTGTTCATTCTAATCTAACACTAACATTTTGTTATCAAAACAAAAATCGATTACAACCTAAAATCATAATTCTACCTGTAGAATTCATTAATTTTGTATACCAACAAAACTAGATCGATTTAAAGCACATCAATCAGAAAAACGACAAAGATAATAAAGTCGAAATCGGTATTGATCTTCGAGAATACTATCCCAGTGTGGAATGGGACATCCTCGGTGTACCAGCAGAACGACATGAAAAATATTATCCTTGTTGTGCAGAACCATATCCAGGTAAGAATATTCAACTTTTAAAAACTACCAAAATCAAATCTATTTTTCTACTATCTCAGATATTTTCTTCAACATCACTTTGCGGCGAAAAACGCTATTTTACACAGTCAATTTAATTATTCCATGTGTTGGAATCTCATATTTATCAGTTCTCGTTTTTTATTTACCAGCCGATTCTGGTGAAAAGATTGCACTTTGTATAAGCATTTTGCTATCACAAACAATGTTTTTTTTGCTTATATCTGAAATTATACCCTCAACATCGCTTGCCCTACCACTTTTGGGAAAATATCTACTTTTTACCATGTTACTTGTCGGACTGAGCGTTGTGATAACAATAATAATTTTAAATATTCACTACCGTAAACCGAGCACCCACAAAATGGCTCCGTGGGTGCGAAGATTTTTTATAAAACGACTACCAACCATTTTACTTATGAGAGTACCAAAAGATTTACTTCAAGATTTAGCTGCCCCTAAAATAAATTATGGGAAGCATATTAACAAGACAAAGTTTGGACAGGCATTGGCTGCTGAAATGCAATTGAATTCAGGTGGATCTAGCCCGGATTCGATTAGACGAATGCAAGGAAGAGGTGGATGCAATGGACTCCATGCAACGACTGCAACGAATAGGTAAAGCATATTTGCCTCTTATTAAAATATATCACTGAAACTCCAAGTGTATTATTTCAACTCATGCCGATTGTGTCGCGCCATATATAGGTAGAAATATTTTAGTTAAATTTTCACTCAATATAATTCACTTATAGAATTGTAAGGGGTACCAAACCAATTTCCAAGTCCATATGCGTGAACGTGTTCAATACCATCGTAAGGGTGGATGAGGATTGAGGGAATGAGAGTATTAAAAATATAGGGTTTTTAGCTCACCTACAATGGGTTACGAGCATAATTTCAATACACCAAAAATATATATTACATTACTTACTCGGATGAAAACGAGTAAAATGTGACTATACTAAAATTACATATACGAGTATAAATGAGTTGAAATAATACACTTGGATTTGCTTGCAGTGATGCTAGTTTAGTGATACTTATTGTTTTTCTTTTCAAAATAAAATTAGGTTTAGTGGACTGGTAGGTGCACTGGGTGGTGGACTAATGAGTGGATACAATGGTCTTCCATCGGTACTATCTGGCCTTGATGAATCATTGAGTGATGTCGGAGGACGTAAAAAATATCCTTTCGAACTGGAAAAGGCTATTCATAACGTAATGTTTATTCAGCACCACATGCAACGTCAGGATGAATTTAATGCGGTAAGTGAACTAAGTATAGATTTTCATTAATTAAATTAAATTAAAAACCCAAATAAAAAACCTGTTTAATTCAATAAACTTCACATATGCAATTTACCAATAACAGGAAGATCAAGACTGGGGTTTCGTTGCAATGGTATTGGATCGTTTATTTTTCTGGATATTTTTAATAGCATCAATTGTTGGAACATTTGCCATATTATGTGAGGCGCCATCACTCTACGATGACACAAAAGCAATTGATGTCGAATTATCAGTTATTGCCCAGCAAATATATAATTTGACTGTAAAATAAAAATAAAAAACAATTTAACAGCAAAACTGTTTGCTTATTTCAACAAAAGCAAAAAATAGGAACAATCAGAGATACTAAAAATGTTCAGCTTTTTTTATAAATCATACATACCTACCATAAAAATGACAGCTAATCCTAAATAAACATGAAAAATATATCAATTTGGTATTGTTCCATCACATTTCGTTAAAAATTGCACCTAGCATAAAGAGCATAAATGATCTTTAATTTAAACATACCTGTAAGCATTATATAATCGCGATAAATGTCTTCACGAAAATGTTTTGTAATAATTTAACTATAAATCTCAAAATATAGTGCAAATTTAAAAGTTATTATTTAAGATGATTCTCAAGAAATTTTGAGATTTTGTTTTAAAAAGAAATTGTATAATAAATTTTTAATTAAAAATAAAATCATTGAGTTTTGTACTATCCCACTTTGCATCCTATCAAAATTCCTTCTCTGGATAGTATTTTTTTATATAAAATCCTGCTACATATTTATTTTAAATATTTAGGATCTTATGATTTTCTATTATTGCGCAAATGTAAAAGGGAATATATAGAGAAGTAATTTTTTTGTTAATACATCAATTCAAAAAAGAATATATATATCCTCGAATATTTATTAAAATTTGTTAGTTGCCGTTTGTATAGAAAGAAAATCAATTGGTTGTGAAGATTTCCTCGAAATTACTAAAACCCGAATAATGAAGCGGAAAATAATTCAACTTATTTTCTATGTTGAAAGGAATCCATAAAGATAGATATTGGAGCACATTCTAAATATAGATACGAGTAGATATAGTGTGGAAATGTTAAATTCTATTGTACATATAGTCTTAAAAAATATTCTAATTTTATTCAAGCAGCTGCATATAGATTTCCCGCAATCCAAATTATTATTTGTCTGTCTATCCTCTTATCAACAAAGTCTATTTTCTTAGAGAGCTAAATCTTAGACAACTAAATTTTGAAATAGTTACACACAATTGTGTAAGTGGGGTATCGCATGAGAAATTTTAAAAGTATAACAAACCTAGATTTACAAATACATCATGTAGTCCTGTCTAAAAACAATAATAGAAATAAAATCATAGCTGAATTTTAAATATAAATTAATCAATATCGCAAAACAACTGGGCCCATAATTCTTTTATAAATCTATTAAATTTTAAAACTCGCCTAACATTTACATGCTTTCATACTTTAACTTTTATCTCAATTATCAAAATCCTCTAGTTGCATATATTCTCCTTCAAGATGAATTATATGCAATTTTCCAAGACTCTGGCTTCGGGTACAACAAGAAAATCGGATTAAGTCTGTCCGAATAATGTGTTACCAATTTGTATAAGCTCTCCCATAAGAGCGCAATCTTGATACGAAAATTGCTAAACCGCAAGATGATAGTTTCATAATTATTCCCAGACTATAGGAGATATTTTCCATGATGAAGTTACAGTGTCCTGGCATCGATACCCTCACCCAATTATCATTATATTTAATTGCTTCGTTACGTTTAAATTGGCTCCCTGATGGAAGGCGTTACCGCAGCAATTTGTTTAAAAGATTCATTGAGGCAATCTAATAAAAAATGAATGTCACCACTCACCGTTTTACCCTTTCACCCCGCGACAGAATCTTATCGTGTCGAAGGGTAGCGAACTATTTTATCTGTAGCAATGATCAGATTTTCACTTCGTCTGGTCTCATCTTGGACTATCGATAAAAGACGGTTATCGCTGCTGCTCTATTCCAAAGACAAATGTGAAATGGAGCAGGCGTGTAATTAGATTACGTCTACCAAGACTGAAGAAGTAGAGGTGGAGACGGCATCTCAGCCTCTTCAAGAAAAGAAGTCACAAAAAAGAAAAGAAAAGAAAAAAAAAAGTATATACGAGTATATACTAGAAAAGTTAGCCACGGCTGCAGAGTAATGCTGAACCAAATTAAATTTAAAAGAGATAAAATATCCGCCCTAGCCCATCGCTACCACCTTATGAGATTAAATAGGAACGAATCTAATCGCTGGGGATGAGACGGGGATGCGGGAACACGTTCAAGAAACGAGAACGAACAGACGGAAGACTGCAAGGGATGAGAAGCATCTTGAGCTGGCTCCTTAGTACGTTGTCGTCGCAATATTTAGGCAAAGATTTGATAAAGAAAATTTTCGCTAGCTCTTCCGATAAACAGACATCTGCAGTTGAAAGTGTCACTCAGATTAAGATAAATGTCCAATTAAGGACACTTGAAGCACTGGGTGATTTCGATTTATTAAGGTCCCTTGGCCAAAGGGACCGTACTCTCTCTTTGTGCCGCTGAAAACGAATGTTTCGGAAATTTTTCTTTCTTTTTTTGGGATTCAGTCCCGCCCTATTCTGTATCTAATAGTAAAGGTTTGCGACTATTCCAGGGTTTGTTTGGATAGGAAAAATGGCAATAGGTTTTATCAGGGTCACTCATGGTGTAGGCCAAACTACCGCATTGATGAGAGGAAATTAAAGCGAAGGGTCCTCGTTTCCTAATAGGTTAATTGAATTTTATATCGAGGTAATTTTTAAAGATCCTCTTTTGGCTTTTATGATGCTCCAACTTTAGCAAAGCATTAAATTTATTAATTTTAATAATATTTTTTTTAATTCAAGAGTCTCGAGCTCGTTTAGTGACTAAACTTCTTCTGGCGTTAAAGCAATAGATATCTTGACCTCAACCCCTGAATGTGGGATGAAACTCTGCAATCAGTCTAAAAAATTAAATCTCTGATTTAGTTACTAACCACTTTATGGTAAATGGAACTGCTTGCTTCGGATCATAATCTTGTTGAAAAATGACATCAAGCACATCCTTTCCGTACTGTTGCTAACTGCCGAGAAAACTACTTTTGGGAATGCTTTCATAGTCAACAGCAGTCATCCTTTCTGATTCGTTAGTATCACCCAACTCTTTGACTCATCTTATGTACATCTCTAAAGCATGATGCTGCCTCCTCTATATTTTACCTTCTGCTTAATGTAATTATCTTTAAGAGGCTCGTTGGCTTTCTTTTAAATCCATTACCAGCCAACAGGGTCAATTCGGTTAATTTTGGTCTCATCGTATCAAATTACTTTTCCCCAACTCTTGGTGGTAAAATTCTTACAGCGTTTGGCGAAATTTAACCATGCTTAATAATAACATTTTCTTAAAAGGGGTTTTCTTACCTTTTTTACCCACACGTGTAAGTCATACTTTCGGAAACCTTTTCTCACGATTTCGGCCAAACCAGTTGTATTATCGGGTACTGTTAAACTTATCTTTTATTGGTATGGCATTATCACACCTTTCTTCCCTTCCGCACATTCTCCTATTGTAATTTTCCGTAAAATTTACATCGCCATGATGGTTTTTCTGGCAATTAAAAAAACCAATTACCGGGCAGTTTAATGTAAGTATAAAGCTACAAAATAAAAATTTATTGGTATTTTTTCTTCACCAGAAGATGATCTCTCCGCGATGTGACAATACATACTTTAAGCCAAAAAAAAGAATCAATTTATTGAAAATCCTACAATGGCCATATCCTTTAAATGCTATACGTCTTTAATTTACCAGTGTAATGAAAACGCACAGAGTGCGCTATTCCAAGTTCACGTAAAACTGCGCAATATTTATACAAACAATTTTGAGCCTTTTTTAACCCCCATCTATCTCCGGAGCTAGTTACGTTACAACACTAAGGTAGACATGTATCCTCATTTTGTCCAGAGTAATTTAAAAATTATAAGATTTATTTCACCTGCAACTAAGTACCGCTATCCATCATCATTCATCATAATATCTAAACATAAAGTCAAAACAATATTGGGACAGTTAAGATTTCATGACGTGGCTATAAAAATATGATTTACTTAATATCTTGTTGGTCCACCCTTGTTTTTAATAATTTCTCGAAACCTATTTGAAATAGAATCTACGAGTTTTTCGCAAAATTCTGCACTAATATATGCCCATTCCCGCGCTAGAGCTTCTTTTAAGTTAGAAATGTTAGAAATCGTATAATTTTTTATTCTAGTCTCAAGACTAACTCATATGTGCTCAATAGGATTGATGTCTAAGCTCTGAGCATCCATAGTTGTTAAATATCTACAGTCTGCTTTTGATCATTGCCTTGGTACAACTTAAAATTACTTAATATTTCCAAACTCTGAGCACCTTTGTTTTAAGTTCGTTTTCAGAATATCAAGAGAGATAAATTTCTGCACCAGAACTCGCCATACATCCCCAAAACCATTTGATTTCCACCGTCATATTTTTCTGTGCTGCGCAAGTTTTTTAATTGAAGCTCTGTATTCGATTTCCTCCAAACTTTTTACCTTTCCTATTATGCATATTTACTTTCATCGGCGAAAATAACTGTTTTCCAGAAGTCTTGATCCTTTTTTTATATAATCTAAAGCGATTTTCATTCTACCTTTTCGGTTTTCTTTGCTTATAAGAGGCTTTCGTCTAAGTACTCTACCATTAAATTTCCGCACTTGCTCGTTTTTAAAATCTATTTTCAGTTTCCAGAGTCAATTTCACAGCACATATTTTAGAATCCTGTATTATTTGCCTTACTATCCACTTTTCTTCCCGTTCATTAACAATTTTTGGATGACCAAATCTAAGTTTATTTTGCACAGTTTTTGTGTTTCTTTACTATTTTGACTGTATGTAGCTGGAGTAGTTTTCAAGATACGAGTATCCAAAAATCACAGGAACTGGGAACTGACTAACTAACCGACTGAAAATAACCATAAATCTAGGGTACCGCCACTCGAGTTAGAACTTTGAAATTTAGAGCATAAATATCTTTTAAAGTAATAATTACGAGAAAGTTCCAAAATCAATAAAAATCCAACATTGCGGCTATCCCGTATTTTCCATAATAACGCGTTGCTTTCTGTGATGCCGTTTCTAAAGTATAAACAACATTTTTAAAAATGCATAAAGTTCATATGTGTGAATAAGCGAAATAATTCTAAGTTAGGTTAGTCGCAATTTTAACAAATTGAATTAAATGCTCTATCCGCTTAAGATTTAAGTTACAATAGAAACAATTTTATTTAATACCAAGAAGAGGTGAAAATCGTACTGCTTACTATAGCGTGAGTGTTTGGTAAAGTATTAGGTACGATTGATTTAACCCAAAAGCAAAGGATTTAAAATTGATAAACTTACCAAAGAAATAGAATCAGTAAAGCCGCAGATAGAGAATAGGCTTAGCGTTCAAATCTTTCAAAGGTACAATCATCCGACACATCTTCTCTGAAAAGAAAAGCGGTTACGAAACGAAAGTCAGTATCTATAAAAAAAAATAATGGGAAAAAAGAAACGTCAATAACAGAAATTCTGAGATACGAAAATTAAGTTTTCTAGGGTTTCAATATTGCTCAGCTCTTTACTGAAAACCCTTTCAAGATTGGTTTGTAAATTTATTAATTTACACAATATTTGTCGGTGTTATTACAACATTGTTAGTAACGTGTAGGCAAGGAGCTTGGCGTTGTTTTTACATTTCAGTTATATCTTTCATATAGCAAAACATATGCTTTTAACGAGAAGATGACCTGTTATTTTTTACGTATGTGTTTTTGGTATTTGGTATTTGAAATTTTGTATTCTAAATATATTTTAATAAAAACTATACATACGTTTAAAGCTTAAAAAGCGACATTTCCAATATATTTAAAAAGAAATCAGTGGCCCATGAAATGTAATCGCTTTGTATTTCCCATTCTTACAATAAAAAAATAAAAAATAAAACAAACTCTTTGCTGAATATGCTTACGGGGGAAAAACAAGAAAATCTACTAAAAGCCAGGCATTTCATTTGCATATCTCTTAAAAGAAATCTTTAATTTCTCCCACAGCATTATGGCAAATCTCATGGTGTATTGCTTAAAAAACCAGCTACCGCCACCGCGTATCGCGTACAAGCAAAAAAATAAAGATGAAATGAAAAAAAAAAATTGTTCTCTAGAAAACAATGTTCAAGAACATCGCTATCATCATCCCTTACTTTGGGCTGGATTTTCTCCCTTTTTTTTTCCTCCCTTAACATTTTGATGTTGATTTCACTTTTGTTTATTGTATCTTTGGCTGCGTACGGTAGAAAAACTTTTCACCACCATTTGTTATTTTGTAATATGTATTTTGTGTAATGTGCGGAATATGTTCACGTTCTGGTGCGATGCGGTACGGGGCGGTACCAACGGCCCAGCCTCGTGTGGAGATTTCAAAGAATTTGCCCGTTGAAGTTTTCAAGATATATTGCATTGAAAATGGAAGCGAAACATATAAGGGATTGCCCTAGCACAAAAGACTTTGTAAAACGGAGGGCACGTTAGATCCAATTGAAATTCCCTTCTGGGACACTCCCATATCAATAAATTGCTTTATAATTGGCACTCCGGGAAGAATGTAAGGTGGGGGTGAAACAGATTCAGAAATTTTTACTTCTTTTTTGGAAATGTAAGTATTTGTTAGAATGTAACGTCGTTTTTCAAGATACTTTTGAATAAATTTTGGGCTTAGACTGGGATAAATGTGATAAGTGGGATAAGTGCAAGACTTCAATTTTTTCACGTTCTCCAAGCTTACAGGTAATGGATTGTTTACTTGTCCTTTTTATAAGTATTACGGGTACAAAAAGAAGAGGGTTAACAGATTTTGGTAGCTTTTAGTATAATTTTCTTTGAATATAAAGAATAATGTAAAGTATAGGGTGCTCAAAAAGTCCTGTATATGTAACTCTCTTATAACGCAATATCCTACAACACGATTTCTCTATTATACGATAAGAAAAGTGAGGAAACCTTCATATAAGATCGGAACTGGCAACACTGTTTTGTTCTAACACGGTACTGAAATTTTGGAAACCATATTTTAACACTGTTATAAAATTAAATTACGCACTATCCATTCACCCACAATATGTAAACGTATTTAGACAAAAATAAAGTAGAATTCGTGGAATAACCGCATTACCTCAAATTGATATTCTTTTGTAATTAAGGCCTAAAGCAACCTAAACAACCTTTGATTCAGTGAAAATGAGAGGGATGTTAATGAAGCGTTATATGCAGCAGCAGAAATGTAGTATTGTTCGATTTGAATAAAATTCTAAATTGCGAAAATGTTAATGACGATACCCGCCCTGGACGCCCTAGCACGTCAACAACCGATGAAAACCGATGAACGTTGTTATGAAGAATCGTCGCGTACTGATGTTACGGATGTTGGCTCATGCCATGCAACTTTTTTGGATAATTTGGGCATGAAACGTATATCAATGAAGTTTGTTCCGAAATTGCTAAATTTTGATCAAAGCAACCGTCGCATGAACATAGCTCAGGAGCTATTGAATGATGTCAACGAAGATCCAGATTTGCTCAAAAGTGTCATAACTAACGACAAAACATGGTTATGATGCCTAAACCAAAGCCCAATCTTATAAAAGGACTGAGATTTGCCACGATTGAGGAAATAAAGACTGCATCGCTGAAAGAGCTCAGGGCCATACCAAAAGTGCTAGCACAAGTGCATTATAACGGAGGGGGATTACTTTTATGGGAACAAAATAGATATTAATGAATAAATAAATGTTTATCTAGAAAAATAAAAAGTTACCTTATTTATTGAACAAACCTCGTATGTTGTATTTGAATACTGAAGTCGGTGGATTGCATAAAATTATATACTCGTATGTACAAATCTTTTCTTGGCAAATTTTATATATTCGAGCTTTCCCATATTTTGTACTTCTAGCCTCCTGTAACACGGTTTCCCACAATATAACAATTTTTAGGACCGTTTTTTAAGAGAGTTACCCTTACATTGGAGACAACAAATTTTTAAATTGTACGTATGTGGAATATTTAAGGAGTTTTGTATTTATTTAAACAATTTAAAATAACTATTGAAAAACAATACATCGCACACACTTCCGAGAATATGTTTTATTGTACAAAGAAGCGAAAATAGAGATAAGAATTTGTGCATATCTTCACTCATTCATCAGAATGTTTTCACCAAAACTACTAATGTAAATTAATCCAAAAACTAAAATTTATAAAGCTGATGGTCTAATAAATACTGCAGAAGAAAAATTGTGGAAATTTGAGTAATAAAAAAACGGGTACATAGTAATTTATTATTTATTTATTCATCTCAATAGTCCGCTTTGCACTTTTCATTGTAAGTGTATTCCTGGAAATCTTTGCAACTCCTAAAAAATATATTAGTTGACTTATCAACGATGCGAAATACACACTTATAATACGAATATCAATTCAATTTCAGAATTCTAGCAAAATTATTTACAGAAAATGCATGTAATTTAACTGAATAGTTATCTTTTACCAATGTCTATGGATTTTAGATTTCTCTTATTTAAAATCATTAGGCTTAAACCGCATGTAAATAAGCTGTTTTGATAGCCAGTTAAAAAGAAATATTAGCGGTCATAATTAAAGAAAAAGCTTATACTCTTATTAATATGGTTAATAAAACGATGCAAAAAAAACAAAAAGATATTTCAGAATTATGTAATATTAAATTGAAAAATTATATTTCCCTTAAACGATACTTTAAACCGATTTCCATCGCTGAAAATATTTCCGAAAAGTTATTATCCATTTTTGTGGTATAAATTGGTTACTGCGATAGAATATAATTCGTTGATTTTCCTGTAAAACTTCCAAAAAAGATTCAAATTTTTCCATCAAAAGCAATCATCTGCGCTTGAGTGAGTAGAAAATCGCTTACCTCTACATACGATAAACAAAAATTCTATAATACCTCCAGAATAATTATTAATTGAAAATATCCAACCAACCAGCAAGCCTAATAATTTCTGGGAGAGAAAAAAATATATAATCATAATAAATATATACTTCACTGTTTTGTGATCCTCCACAAGTAGTTAAGTACCGCGATATCATGAGGAAGGAACGACATTATGTCGTATGTCTTTTTATCGGGCTCCGAAAATGTCATGCATCTTACGCCCCAGCACACAAAGGTAAAATTGGTGTATATCATCCTGTAAAGCGCATTATGCTAAACCAACCGAGGGCTCACTGTGGAGCGTAGAGTGCCTATACAAAGCTTTGTTAACGTTGAAATGTAAAATTCTATTATAGAAAGCATATCAGGCCACAGGCACACATAGTTCGAGGAGCTTTGAGGAGAGTACCTACATAATAAGCTCCGTAGTAGAAAAAAAAGGGAAAAATGGAAGAAAATGTACCCTAACCAGGAAGGCATTCCTTTCAGTTCCTTCCGAACGTAGATAGATTTGAACAGCCGCTGTTCGAATAGTGCTATATGGGTGCATTGCCCAAGCCGAAAAGGGTTACCACCCACATATACGTATGCATGAGGGAATGCGGTATGTACAGTGGTGCAGTTGTTCTACTATTGTCGGTATGTCAAAAAGTACTATCGATAGAATCCCTTTGAGAGGTCTATGCTGCTCTAGACTGCCTAGAGCCTAGCCTACCTATCATCCACCTATGCTAGCTCCAACGAACATGTCGAGGGAATAATAGAGAAAGCATCGTTGGAGAAGGAAAAGCGATTTGTTGATTTATTATTCAAAAAAAAAGGGAGAGGGAGTTAAAAATTTCCTGCCGGATTCTTTCTGAAGGTAAAATTGATCCAACCTTTTTTTTCCCCCCGTATAACTGCAATGAACTATGAAATTAATTTGCCAGAGATCAACTCGACATATCCTGAAGGTTTTTTGAGCAAAAAAAAAAATCCATTTCCTCTTTCGAAAGGTTTTTTTTTACAATCGCTTTTATGAGAAGGTAATTGGATGACAGCATCGATACCTTTGTTCTTCCACAATCACTTTGCAAAGTAAGTGAACAATTGCATCATGTTTGAATTGATCAGGTCAATTGTAGCGTTAATTAGCTCTCTCATCTTTTTACCTGAACAAAATTTGAATAAATAAAAGCGTTAATAGACCGGAAATTCACTGGATTAACTTCCAGGACATAATTTTTTTTTTAACAAGTTAAAATTAATTCTAATCCTGCTTTTCTATTTTTGGCGCACTCGGGAACTAAACCCATATGGCGCTTTCCATGTAGTTATTACTTTTTAATCCGGATTTTCATGTGGGGATTGAACCTAAAATCTCATAGAAGAATTTTTACAATCGTATCGCTCAGCCAACTATGCCCTCCAACGTTCCAACGATATAATCGAGACAAACCTTCGCGATAAATTCGCCGTACCAGATAAACCCTTCAATACCACCATCCAGAACTTGCCTCGGCTCCAGGGCCTCTACAAATCCCCAAATAAAAAATTTTTATAACCATACAATAAAATATATTGAACTGAAGGATATTTTCGTCCTATGTCAAATCTCATATTTGATTAATATCGATTTTTTTAAAGAAGTTCTTGGGATACAATTGGGAAAAAATAAATATTTATAAAGAAATTACTGACATACATATATAGTTAGTCAGTCAGTATATGCATGCTGAATAATTAAAACTTTTTTATATCATGAAAAAAGTATTATGCAATAAGCAAGGACCATACCACAAAATTTAAACAATTACTCAATTTTTAAATTATTATTAAAACTATTTATTGTATATATTAAACAAATTTAATTTCCCAGAATTTTTTTCAATTTATTTAGAGCGAATATGCTGTTGCGCTATAAATAAAGCTGCAATTTTGCAATTTTGCATTTTTTTTCTCATAAGCAAAGAATGGGAGATCTAAGGAGATATCTATTCCACCCTCAGAGACTTCGACTATTTAACCCTTTGCGCTCCAAAGGCTTTTTGCTTTCGCATCAAAATACTTTGAAAAAAAATACATCATATCTGGTATCTATTTATTTTCATTAGTATAATTAGAAAAGAAATAGTTTGTTGTTGTGTAGTTTGTGTTGAAAGTGGATTATCTTTACTTGTGAGTCAGACTGGTATTTGGAGCGCAAAGTGCTAAATTCACAAAATATCATCCTACAAAGTTCTATAATATTGAAATATTGATCAAGGTTGGATTTAGAGTCCACCTGTGAAACACGTAATTTGTGTTCTTTCTAGAGATTAAATTTAAAGAATTAAAGATTAAACTTGGCACAAAACTACCATAGTTTAAGAGAAAATTTAGGCTTAGTTCGTATATGGGTAACATCGGATAATTAAATGCAAGATGGAATCAATTTTTAAAACATTTGTATAAAGATAATTAAGCATCTTCGCCCATACATTACTAAAAATAGCATCAAAACTTACAACGCGTAATATTTTTAAGAGATATTTTTCAATTTAAAGGATCTCCAATTTTTCCAGCTTTGTCACCACCTAACGCTATTAATTATATTAAGTTCCATCTTAACACATTTGTGGGACCACTACCCGTATAACAATTAACTGTCAGCTCAATGTGCAATTTTTGTACATGTCCATTCGCCACATAAGCTTATCATTTTTGCCCTCATCACCTTAAAAAACGGGGTTCAAAAGTATAGGATATAGAAATAGCCGAGTGAAAAATTTCTTCATAATTTACGTTAGTCCCTTTCCGAAGGAATTCGACCCCCCAATGGCGTTTATTAATCTTTTTGATAGCGTCTAAAGACAAATTGCTGAAACTATACAATTCGACACATGACTCATTGTTGTCTAGGGAATAAACATTTTATATGTATTCTGGAATGTGTGTAGCATAATCCACCCCCAAAACGTGAACCTTTAACCCTTTTCAGGTATCAGCTGGGATAAAGTCCTAAAGCAAAACTTGTTGATTTTCATAGTACCGTACGCCAGTTGGTTGTATCGCAATACTATCGCATCTCCAGCATCTTTCCTGTCCAGAACATGCTGAAGGTGTTTAGGTTTTCCTTTTCCCGCCACCTATATCACCCGCTCGCCACTGTTTTGTTTTATTTCTGTTTTGGATAAAAGTAGGATATATGTGCGGATAAATATCCTTTTCTTAAGGCACACGCACATATATGTATATATGTTCACATAGTATGTATGTTTCGTTGCACAGTGATCGCATAGTGCTTTTCTAACCCATTTTTCAGGAATGGGTAAGGAACTTGTGTCAGATATAAATGGGCATAAGACGTTTTACATTCCCACCCATTCCTCCTTCGCTTGTATTCTCTCATTCAGTCGTTCTTATCCTCAAAAGGTTCAAGAGGTGTGATACGATATTTTCCGTCTGGTATTTTGTGAAATAAACAAACAGGAACATATATGAGGAATTTCTATAACAGGGATAAGTAGGTGCTCTCAAATTATTCAGATATTTTGAAATTGCCCTGATAAAACATTGAGTATCGTTCTCAATTTTTTAATCCACCTAAATTGTCGCTGGCGCGTGAAGATTTTGTTTAACACAAAACTGGTTCAAATCCTTAAGATGAGTTTCGTGCTTTTTATAGGTAACATATAGACATGATCAACTCTTCAAGTTGATGAAATTTGCATTCAGATAATTTATTAATTCAAATAGTATAACTATGGCGATTTAAACAACAGTTGAGGAGTAAATCGTGAATTTGTATTGGGAAGGATTAAAATTGCCAAAATATAAAAGACATTATTTTTTTCATTCAAGAAATAATATTAGAACATTTCGTAAAAGAAACAAGTCCCATCTATTGGTTTTGGAGTAGCCAAAATACATCCAATACATTTTTGGACTTGTTTTAAATCAAGGTTTAGGTTTCAATACCTGAATATTTAAATTGGACACATATAAATATACCCCAATTTTCGTTACGGAAATTTTATGTATAATTTTTAAAACAATAACGATGAGATTTCAAACAATTGCTAGTCCTAATATGTTAAATAACAATTTTAGATATAACATATTCACCATCTTTATCTATACTACTAACTCTAGGTTTTATTAAAAACAAAATTGCTCTCAACTAATCTATTTTATTTTTATTTGACCCCTTAGATATTTTAGGTTATATAATTAAAAAATTTGTTACACTTTGTACTACGGTATATTTATAATTTAGGTATATTTTGTTATTTTAAAAATTTATAATGGAAATTTTTATTTACATATACCCGTAGTGTGCTTATGCAAATGTTGCTAATTTTGCATTTAACTTTATCTGTGAAACTTGCTTTTTCACAATGCTTAAACCTTAAATCTTACCCAGACAGTATTAATTAATAAATTTAATAAAATTTGCAATTTGCAAACGGTCATAAAAAAACCATTTAATTTGCCCATCACAATCTTAAAATGTCCTGACACTGCCAAAAAGCTGGTCGCTGAAGACCTTTTTGGAAGGCACCTTTTCTAAAGTAAACAAAATGAATTTAATACCCACTCTGGCTGTTCGGTGCAGATTTTAACACGTTAATTTACGAGTACTTCGCTGGTACCCATCCATCCCTTACCTCCTTTTTAAGCTCTCCTGACTGAAGTCACTCAGCCCAAAGATTAAATTAGAATTCAAGTGGTTACCAGGTATTATCTTTTCATCCTCTCAAAGCAAAAGGTAAATTTCCCAAAGGATAAATTTGTTTTCGAATCGGTATTCCCCGAAAAAATATATACCAAACCGGGTGCTACTGCTACGGGAGTGGACGATGGGTGTGGGGGAGAAAAAAAAATCAAAATCGAAACTCGTTTGGATTCCACAGATTTCCAGCCCTGTACTAAACCTAGAAAGGGTCAAATCCCAGAGCTGTAATTATCTCGTTTCATCACTTCGTTTAATTGCATTTTTTTTCTCTTTTTGCTCCTTTTGCTTCGAGCAGCAAACTCATAAGCATTCGGTTCGCCTCTGTATGGTTTGTAATTATCTTCCGAAATCCCCAAATGGATTTTATATCCAGCCCTGGGATTAGTTCGGAAAGTCCTTTAAAAAATATATCAAGGGAATGGACGATAGAGAAGGCGACAACAACGATGAAGTTGTCGAAGAAAAGCAATCGAAGCATCTTGGTGATGTAACCAAACCATTTGATGCTTAGCATTTTCCATTTTGATTTGACTTTTTGTGGGTCCATGCCCGGGAACCGGGTCAGGTTTAATAGTCACCAGCGGGTTACCACAGGGGCGGGGGTGGACCACAAACTACTTTGCTCCGTGCCACAACCGCTAGAGGGCCCATTAGACACAAATCAAACGCATTTAGCTGCTCTGGCCAGCGATATTTCTTGTAATCTAGAGACACATACGACGGAAATTCATTCTGGAGAGTAGGTGGATACCATCGGGGCCGGTTGGCACTATGGTTCTAGAAGAATTATCATCCTAAGATGGGTGGTGGGGGTGTCCGTCTTTGGCCACCACTGTTTTCCCGCCCAAAATCTAGAGTCTCACCCTATACAGATCCCGAGGGGCATTCGAGCATACAGAGTTCGCCAAGAAGATAAATTGGTCGCCTTTTAACCATTGAGCGAATTTAAATTTTTGGCAGTGCCGGACTTGGACTTGAATGCATAAAATAAGGTTTCCTGCAGTCTCAAATTACCGTGCCGTAATGGTTTTTACAACCCTATTAAATTTGATTAGTCTTAATCCCATTCATTTCCATGGTACGCCCCGTGCAGCAATTTTCATGGCAGCTAATGGGATTAGGTGGGAGTTTATAATTATATCTTCAATTTTACGCGCAAAAAGGGGGAGGGACGAAGTTGGGGGCACAGAGGTGGTTGTCTTAAACTTAAGTATACTGCAGGCCAGAGAGAGGTATAGAGAGAGTGGATTAAATAGCCACCCGGAACACGTCGTTTTGTAGCCTGTATTGAAGCGATCCTTAATTCAATGCAAAGCGCCTGAATTAAGAAAATCTACCAAACTACTGACAGCGACAAATTTTCGCTGCTTCACAAGAGTGAATAGGAAAGCAAGGACAACAGCAAGAAAAACTTCTTCGTCTCGTGACTGCTTAAAACTCTTGGCTTCTGCTTGGCTCTTGCTCCGGCAAATAATCAACAACTTTAAACTGAAATCACACTCTCCTCTTTTGAAATAACTCCCATCGTTGAGTCGTAGGTGGTGGGTCCTAAAAGAGCCACTTGAAATGTGACAAAGCCATCACCCATTCACTGCCTCTGACTCTAGCTTTAAAGTTCGAGTTGAACATTTTCGACGCTACCGTTTCTGTTCTAGAACATTTTTGTCATTTTTATCAATTAAACTTCTTCGCGAGTTTTACCTCTTTCTCCTACATCCCTTGAATAATTTTAATGGTGCAGAGCGAGATGAGGTCTATTAATTAATATTGCAGTAGACGGCAGAGTCTCGGCACATGCATAACACTCCCCCCGCACTTATAGTGCTACCCGAATCAAAGGACTGAAACCCTCCATCAAACCCTGAAATATTTTCCATTCCAAAGACCAGAAAATTGATAATTAAAAGAGAATAGGAACCCTTTAACTAAAATTGCTTTATAATTGAAGTTACGTAAGTTTTAAGAACTTCTGGTCTCTGGAGCACACTCCTTGCTATACGAAAGGCTATGAGGACAAAGTCGAATCACTTACAAGTGTATTTTATCCAGAAAACTCAACCTCTTATATTCGCTCACCACCTGTTCGAAATTGCAATTTTCTTTTGTAATTCGAATTCAATCATTTAATAGGTTCAAGATGTGTTTTACTTACCTGTGCAATGATACGTATAATACGAGCTCAAAGGTTATTTTGATATTGGAGATATAAGGGGAATAATTAAGACTCTTTTAAGATATCTCAAATTTTATGTGATGAAGAAATAAACTAAATTGAGGCAAAAGTAATGCTCTTGATGCAGTTTTAACTAATTTCAATTCTAAAAGATTTTTATGATTGATGTAAAGGATATCTTCTATAGGTACTGCTCGATGTAATGTCACGTTTGTTTTTTAAAAAGTAAGCAGGAAATGTGCTATTCTACTAATTTCAGAAAAAAACCACTAGTCGAGTGGCTATAAATCAATGGATTTAGTGAAAACTGTATCATACATATAGCCACTGTGGCTATCAAAACTTTCACAAACTTATGATGAATTTGTTTATTTAGAAAGTCTTTCCAATTTTTTACGATTTTCTATATAAAGAAAAGTTAATTTTCATCTGCTTTTCTAACTATTGTGAATTTCTAATAATTGAAAAAATTTAAATGTCTATTGATGCTTAGGTTTCATTAAAAAAAAACTGCCAAAGAGCTCCAAAATATAGGAACCTTTTAAAATCTTTTATATGCAAGCTGTCTACTCTACTCTATTTACGTACATTAGAGTATACCCTGTCTCCTTAATTAAGGCATCAGTTAAAAATTTGAAAAAATAACGAATTTCAATGAATAAGGGCTCATTCAAAAGTTTGTACTTTCTAGTCTTTAAATCGATATTCCACCTTTTGGGCACGTTAACGATCGGTGGAATTCCATCTTTGATACTCTTATAGAATTCTTTATTTCGTTAAAAGGTTCATAAGCTGATAATCGCAGGATAAGTGAAGCATTTAAAAAAAAATATTCGGGTGATACGAAGAGAATTAGAATTTGCTTTTCCCGTGGTATGATAGTCATAAACAAAATTTTACTTAAATACTTACAAATTAAATATAACAAAACAAAAAGCCTTTTAGCAGGAACTACATAGCCACTGCGAGAGTGGATATGACAGCCACTTTCATTAATGGAATACGAAATCAGACAAAAACGACAACAGCTTAGACAATAAAGCAAAAATAGCCACTGTATACCTTGGATAAGAGTAGTAGAATAAACCTCAATATAATTATGATTATTATCTTTAAATAATCGTTAGAGTACCTATGTGCAACTACTACTACTACTAAAAGGTTATTGTAGTAAAAGATAAAGAAAATGTGGATTCATAAAAAAAAAAAAAACAATTACCAATTCCACAAACTACAGGCACAAAACCACATCTCGGAGGGCTTTACGAATCCAATTTATATAAAAAGCGCAATCCGAGATTTTCAGCATTTTCTTGATCCACAGCTAGCCGCAATAATATTTTTTTTTTTTTTTTGTAACGAAATCCGTAAAAAGTTCCAATTATTGAAGAAAATTCCTTTTCAATACCGAGTCCGAGCATGTCACAGATACTTTAATTAAATACCAGCTTAGATATAATTAATCAACAGCATCTGCCTCTGTAGCATTTAGCGTAATTGGGAGCCAGCTAGCCAGCCAGCCAAGATAAAAATAATTTCTCCCTTTTCCCTTCTTTATGCTTTTCAATTCGCTACGCATCACTTCGCTTCATTCACCAGCCATCCATCCGTCTATCTAGCTGTCCTTCGACAATATTTCTTAGTTTACTACCCCTCAAGGACTATATCAATTGAATTGAAATGAAAGAGACATCGTTCCTCCTTCCTTTCGTCCTTAATTGCGCTTTAATCGTGCGACTTTGGCAGTTCGTAATCTATTTGGAGATACTTCTTTCTTACCATCCTCTCGAAATAAATTATATATATATGTATATACATATATATTGTTTTTTTTCAAGTATAGTAAACGCTTTAGAAATTTTTCATGAGGTGGTTCTCTTGAAAATAAAATAAAAAAAACCAAGTTTTAATTAGCTCTTATATCGCAATTATCCCATGTGACATAGGACACGAGGAGTAACTTACTCGAGTTACGAGAATTAGGGCCATTAATCTCACCTTAAATAACTTTTATTATACCCCAAGCGCATTTGCAGTGACTGTTAACTAACCGGGTAATAAACTTTATCAGACATGCTATATTATGGTACAAATCCGCGCCTCCCTACCACCTCCTTGTTTCAACTGAGATTTTAGCCCTACAAATTGAACTAAGGGTACGTGTGGATGAAATTATTCTAAAAACATTTTTACTGGTGGCAAACACGACATTCATTTATTGAGGTGAAAAACTTGTTGATAGGTAAGCAGTTAAAATAATTATTGCAGGTAACGAACTTTGTCTAATTGTTAAGTAGTCTATGTCACGTGACACTAGCATCAGGCTATACATAAATATATCAGGGATTCAGTTATCAAGGAAATTTAGAATGTGATCGAAGTTTAATTGAAAGAATAATACTTTTAAAGGACTTGTGAAATGATATGGACCTCAAATCGTTAATTATTTTACAATTAAATAATAATAATCCAGAATCCTCTCCTTCATAAGATAGTGAACACTGAGAAAAATAGTATTTAAGGTATTTTTTGATTTGTAACAAATTTTAGATCGCATTTGTGCCTATTAGTTAAGAGTACGAATCGTACATTTGAACTTATCGGGTCACTACGTTGTCCATCTGTCAAGACCCTTTTTCTCAGGATCACGCGGAGGTATCAAGTTGAAATTAATATCAAATACCTAGCTAGATCTACGGGCCCTTGGACTGTAAAATAAATCAAGCTTCTAAATCAACGCAATCAGAAAATATGACCATTTATGCCGCATATTTTGATACTCGTAAATAAATCAAAGCTTATAGGGTACTTCCCGTTGACCTAGAATCTTGAAATTTGGCGAGAAATAAGGTCTCATAGCACAAGTAAAGGAAAAAAAATCTGTTAACATTAAATTGTAGTTATATCACATAAAACAAATATTTTTTTTTAATTGAATTGAATGAGAATTGACCGTGACGTATGTATTTGGATGTAAGGGAGAGCATTTTTTACATAAATAAGTCAAAATTATAGACTTATTACATACCAATGTAATGATTCAATTTAAATAGTAACAGCTTATTAACTGGGTAGGGTAAGGTAATATAATGGCACGGCTAGTTCTACTCGCACTTGCCGGTCTCTTTTTTATTATAATATAAATATATGCAGGTTTTAATTTAGCAATCTTACATATTCGCAAAAAACTTTCATGAATATTTTCGTTTTGTATGTTCAATAATTTCTTTTTTTACAATTTTCATAGATCAAAATGTTGTAGACATATTGAGCCAGTCCATAATGTCTCCGGAAAGGCTTTTAACTACACCACATCTATGCTTAAAAAGTTAAAGTTCTACATTAGATTAAAAATTAAGTTATCAACACATTTTTGAGCTAGAAATTCCATTAAAGAAAACAAAAATTTTATTTTTGACCCACTTTTAGGATACTTGCTTCGAAATATATTAAGAAATAGAAGGAATATTTGTTTGAACTTTTATAATTAAATTCATCCAATTACAATTTTGTATATAACACATATAATATAAACAAGAACTTAATATATACCCATTAGATAGATTTAAAGTCTCTAAAAATCCATATTAACTTTCACCCCTGCTCTACTTACAAAGAAGTATCCAATTATACAGAAGAGAAGTAGAGATGCCAATTATTCTCCTGGAAATGCTTCCAGCCGACTTAGTATTATTTGATTAGCGTCCAGAGACGAAGGAAATTAGGAACGGAAATACAATTTTCCAGTGCAATTTAAGTGACATCAACATTTTCCGCGTAATATAAAAAAAAAAATATATATATATAAATTCTTTCCCCTTTTTTCCCTTACAGACAGCAGTTGTGAGATAAACTTTTATTCGTTTTCATTCAGATGAAGCTCACAGTCTCCAGTTTATGTTGATTTGCATTCTTCTTAATGTATTTATTTATGTCGAATTCGTTTCCATTTTAAAGTTAGTGCAGTCGTATATTTGCTAAATTAACCCTTTTAGAAGAACAAGAGAAAGGATCTTGGAAATAATTTATTTGAGCTATAACTAGTCGGTTAATTAATTACATACTTGTTAAATGTTACTATTACTTTGCTACTAAAATCCATTTTAGTATTAATTTGAAAACTTTAAGGGTCGAAATATAAAAATTTCGAAAAGTTTGTCAACTTCTATATCGTAAAAAATGTGGAAGCATATCTCATGTATTACTGGTTTTATTATTATTTATTTTATTACTCAATCAAAATGTAATGAAATTGTTTTCTTTAAATGCCAATATTTGCAAAGAATGTAAAGAAACAAAGTCCCTCACTATGCACATGTATAAATTCTCATGAATTTTCCTTTGTTCACCGAATTATATTTTGGTTATTTGTTCAATTTCATGCTCCAATATTAAGGATTCATAGAATTCAACAAATTTGTATATTCAATTAGGGAATTTTGGGTGAACAATTAAGGACACACACAATAGAACAGAGTTAATCAAAGTTGACTAACTAATATTGAGGGATGTCCTACCATTGGTCCAATCTACTAATATAAGTGTAGGTGAATGATTTAAATGGAAACATCAAACACCATTCATGCCGGTGGTAACCTTTGCACGTGGAAATGGTTAACATAGGAGTACTATGGGATTGTCATTAGCCATGCACTATGAACTCACATGTCAGTGATTCTATAGAACGATGGTAGGTGTGTAACACCAATAGCAAGTAGTTACTTAGGTTTCCTTGGGAATGCTGATTGAAATGAAACGCTGAAGTGGAAATATCGATTTCGAGTTGATTGGATTATGTATCCAATGTCCTCCATTTATTATTTACTAAATGAATCAATTGAAATCTTTGGAAATTATGAACTTGTACATACTAATCCAGTAAAAGACATTGTCAGTGTAAATAGAACAGGTTATGTCTTTGGCAGGTTTTAATTAATAAAGGAACATGTTTTCATATTACGTATATGGGAATTACTTGACTAAGGGGCAAAAAACGAAAATTCAACCTTCGAATATACGCTTTGCTGCTCTAATCAACTGTACTACCAATCATCATTTACTAGCGATCCTTTTTTAAGCTGAATTTTGGTCCTGTTAAGAAGTGCGATCGATCGATTGTCTACATAGCTATGTATATACACTGACTAGTAAAACTAATGAATTATTTCAATGAAAATGTAAAGTCCACAATTCTTCTTAATATTCTCAACCTAAACACCAGTACAAATTTCACTTAATTATTAGTTTATGAGGTATATTTTCCTATATATTTTCATTTGACCAGTTTTGCACTTTTGTTCAACCCATTCAAGTTATTTTCCAGCAGGATGACGATCCTAAACACACCGCGAGAATTGCATTTGAATGTTTTAAAACCGCCAATGTATGTAAATATGTTCCCACAATAGAACCTATCTGGGCAATTATCCTAAGCCACCAAAAAGTCAAAGGCAAAGGATTCAGTGCAACATTTCGGTAGATTTTAATACAAATCTTTATGAGATGGATGCAATCTGACCGAGCTTAAAAGAAAGCAAGGGTTTTTGGAACAACTGCCAGTTTTACATGACTTCTTACTGCTTTTGTCAAAAGTGCAAAACTGATCAAATAAAGTAGTAAAGAAAGCAAATTTATATCTCATAAAATGAAATTTTGGACAATATTTAGGTTGATAATAATAAAATAACTCCAAAAATTTGTTGTTTGAGTTATTGATACTGATTTTTGAGTCAAATGGTTTTCCTAAATTCTTAAAGAACTTGACCAGTTTTATTCGTCGATGTAAGTGAAGTATTCTTATAAAATCTTTTTGAAGCAACGAGTACTAGACGTCCAATTAAAAGTCATGATCCAATTATGGTCTTCGGTAATACTTTTGTTTACTAATAATAACATTTTAAGAGGCATTTTAAAGCCAAATCCAATTGCAATTTAATTCAGCTTTCATCAGCCCAAAAGTAAGTGTATAAAATTTATATTTTTAAATATATGTAATTCTAAAATTAGAAACTTTTATGGTACGCGTTCCTTAAATGAGAACAGAACCAATCGATCGACTGCGGTCGATAGGGTTAAATCACAGAAAATAAAGTTACAAATCATTGCGACAAACATAATGAACGAGTAATGTATGTACTTTTAGTATCATTAGGTATTCTTCTTCCATGTTATCCTTGTTTGTTCAGGATTTTAAGTCATGTCCAATCGTTTCACAAACGAGAATTGAACATCTAAACTTGAATCACTGGATGCTTTCCTGTCAAAGTGCAGTTCAAATCATTTTCTTTCCAATTTCACCCGTATACAATAAAATTCAAATACCTTAGGATAGGCAACAAAGACGTAATTTATTTCTAAAATTCAGGTAAATTTGACATTCCTCGTTTTGTAACAAAGTAGCAATTTCTGAAAGTACTCGACCACCTTTGACTTCTACATAGAAGATAATAGCAAGTGAATTGAGAAGGAACTAAAAATCTGTACAATTGTATTTCCCTACTATGGAAGTGGACGTGGTGCCACTATCTAGATACTCTAAACTCCAGTGATTGTTGGGGCCCATCACTTTGTATAACTTCGGTCGTAATTTTCCTCGACAGAAGAACCTTCTCGCTCTCGATCTATTACAGACAGTAAAAATGATGGTCGCTGGCACAGAATTGAGACGAATTGTTATATAAAACAGAAGGCAGAGGATGGTAAGGTTTTGTGGTGGAATACTCTGTACATTTCGGCGGGAATGAGTTTCTAGCACTTCGCGGGAAAATAAACTTGAAGATCATTGTTTATTGTGGCTTACGGTAATCAATTTTCCAACTTTATGATGCGAGTGGGCTTTCCACTGAGTATCCAACGAGAATAACTTTCAATTCCGACGAGATTACATGAAAGGCTCCTTCTTCCAAAGGCTAAGTGAATTGCCAATGAGGTGGTTCCTTTACTCCATCACCAGAACTCTCAGCATTGCCCCCCCCTTCCATCCAAAAATCTATTTCAATATTAAAACTCAACTTTTTGGAATGGAATGGCTCTGAGTTGGAATTGAATGCAATACCACTGGACTTCTCGCTTTGGTTTGTTGGTTTAATTAAAGTTCATTCTTCCTTCATTAATATGTTAAATATTCAGAAGAAGCCGAATTTCGGCGTTTACAAGAAAATTAATTGAAATGGAAGCTGGTTGGGGGCAGTGGTTGGCTCTCTGTGTCTGCTACTAGGGCTAAATGTGATGAAAAGATTTACTCCATTATAGTAAAATAAAAAAAAAAACAAACCTGGCTGATGTATTTTCAGTCAGAACCAGGTATCCTGGTCTCATAAAACATCTTTTGGCAAACAATTTTAAATATTAAAAAAAAAAAAACTTTCACCCTCAGAGTCCTCCAATTTATTTTTTCCCCTGTCTGCCCATTCCAAAATCATCATTTACGCGAAATGGCTGAATTAAGAGTAAACAGTGGATATATTTTAAATGCCGCGTCCATTTTCTGCTTTCCACTTTCTCTCAAGCTTAAAATCGCAATTCATTTCAGATGGACTTAAAATGAAATAAAAATTGTGCGGCTATATAATAAAGTCGTTCGGTTTTATTGTTGGTGACTTTTTCTGCTATATATATTGTATATATATATATATGTATATAGCTTCCTCCTGTATTCTGAGAAGTTTCTTTTGAGTATAATAAAATTATTTAAAAAGACCTTTGTCTAGCTGCTTCTGTCACCCTCTTCGTTCTTATAGTCGGTATAATTTCTCATATTTTTACAATTTTTAATTATCTTTTATTTCAAAAAAAAAGAAACCAAATACCAGTTAAAGAATATAACGAAACTAAACAGCGGAACATTTTAATTGCCTTTGTTTATGAAATGTTTACACTATGAAATTTTTCTTTAATATTCGACCTTAAATACGAAAAAGACGAAGCTGCAAGCCAACAATTGTAATAATGAAGATTTTTATATTGCTTTAATATAAATACTTTACCAGAATAAACGATGGTGATGATGATGGTAATATAATCTAAATTGATCAATTGCACTGATTTATTCAATCTTTTATAGAGCAAAAATTAAGTGGATTAAATTTTCATTTATTAACAGAGAATAAAATGAATTGAAATGTGTTCATTGAGTAAAGTACATACCTCATAAATTCATAAAGTGAAGCGAAACAAGAAAAATGCAAATAAATTACAAGTTAAAAATTGTTTTTGATTTTTTCGAATTTTTTATTAAATAAATTACGATAATAACGATAATAGTTCAATTAAATTAGACAGATTATATTTGCGTTGTCTGAACCAAAAACACAAATAAAGCAAAATAATTCGCATAGTTCAAAAACAAAGCAATATATTTCGCCTACTATCATTATTTTATTAGTAGAACTCTTCTCATGAGTCAATTTTATTTTATTTACAATTACGGTTTATTTTTAGTTATTTTACAAAATGTGGCTAAAATATGTTTAAATAAAATGGCTCGCGGCAAAACTCTACGTAAAGACATTAGAAAAGTTATTATGAATGATTAAAAGATGATGAAAACAAAATCTTCATCTCGTATCATATATCCGAAAGTAAGCATATCACAGATTATGATTCGATATATAATAAATGTATTTAGAGCAACAGGTGATATGAAAGGTAAAAAAGAACGACATCTTATAGCGTCACCTTTAAATGTTCGTTTATCAAAAACAAATGTGAAGCATCAACTTCAATCAAAGGCAAAAGAAATTACAGCAATGTGTAATTAATCGCCTTAATAACTCGGAGTAACGAATCCGGGTTTGAGTTGTGGTTTGGTCAAAGCTTCAGAAGAGTTATATAGAAGGCGGAAAAAACCTTTATTAAGAAGAAATATCAAGTTATCGGTATGTGTTGTCTCTAGGAGATAGACATTCACATTTTGTTGACGATACTATCAACTCTGTATTAAGTAGGTATTAAAATATCCTACAGGAAGAACTTTTACCTTTGTTTGAATCTCCTAAATGTAAATATATTTTTCAGCTAGACGACGCTTCCTGTCATACTACTGAAACAGCAAATGCAAAAAAAAAGCAAATCTTTCAGAATGACCTGCAACTAGCCCAGGTCTACCACTCCTATTTTGTCCTAATGAGGAAAAATAAAAAAAAGGATACACTAATAACCTATTATGAATATAGAAGAATTGTGCTTTTAAATACAAAACATTTGGAAATCCATAGAACCGGAAAATTAAGAACAGTTAGTAAGTAATAGGCCATATTGAATTAAAGCAGTACTGCAAAGGTTACGCTTCGAAGTGGTGGCGACTCAATTTCCAATATGGGAGAAATATTTTGCTTCGTTTTTGAGATGGGCGAAATATTTTGTTTCGTTTTCAACAAATTTTTCTGAAAACGATGAATTATTGTTGGTTTTTCATTAATCATTAAAAAGTATATATAATAAACTTAAAAGTGAGTATAATATATTGTTCTTCGTTATACCATAAAAGATACCATTTTTTGTTTTTGTTTTACAAGTAATCATTAAAAAGCGGATGGGCGAACTATTTTGCATTGGGCTAGTAAATTAAAAGAAAATCATAATTTAGTGAAACAAAAACAGGTAAAGCATAGCATTTAAATTAATTTTTAATTGTTATTAATTTCTGTTCACATTCACTAATATGAGACATTAATATCAATTTCATCGCGTTAAGTCAAATTAAATCGTTTAACACGTTCGTCGCCTAATTTTATTCAGCCATGTATTCAGCTATTGGGTGTTATTTAAATACTGGCGACAGGGGGACCAAGATGTAAAGATGTAATATATTTTTTTTTAATCACGTTAAAATAAATTCGCGTAAAAACAGAATTAGATGTATACTTACTAAATTGAAGCGGAATATGCTGTATCATACTAAAACGTGTATGAGTTATTATTTTTTAAATAATACGTGCTTTTTGAGAAAAAGATTTATTATTATAACTTACAGAATATGAATCTAAATAATTTTTCCTTTTCGTTTAAAAATATGAGTTCAAATTTCTTACCTGGATACCACAATTTAATCTTGATACCCTAGAGAAACTTTAAACACTTATGAACATAGTAACAAATAATTTAATTTAACACAAACACTGTTTTTGGCATAAAGTGAAAAGAAAAAAACTTTTAATTAAAATCAAAATCCTTCTTCCTGAAGAATGACCAGAAAATTGTAAAATTTCCTAGAAAATGTTGACGTGTGTAATTGAATGGAAACTAAAGTGATTTTTCCTGTCAGAGAATTAAATTATCGCTCAAAATCATATGAGCGTCTTTAATAAATAGTCTTATGAGAAAAATTGTTGAGGTAAAATGAAAGGGTTTAACAATTTTGATTTTCTCGCTAAGAAGTCACTCATAAAGGCAAAAAAATAAATCATTTATCAAGGAGATTAATCTTTTGTAGTAAGACTTCTGCAGTTGTCTTGGATTTAACCCTTGTCTAATATTTTTTTCCCTTACCCTTTAACGTCAGGGGGCCACGGTGGTGCTATAAATAAATTAAATAGAAATGAAAAAGATAAGAAGAAGAGCGAATGCAAAAAATCGCTGCCATAAATATTTTTCGAAGATCGTGTAGTTACCATTTATCACGTGATGTGCTTACGTGAATCCCAGAGCATTTTAAGCTACTTTTAGTGTAATTTATGGCCCCTAAAGGTCAATTTTAGAAGATTCTCATATTTTCCCTTTTTTTTTTATTTATCTTTAGTCTTTTACTCTTGGAACATTCTTCCCCCAGTGTCGGTCTTCCGTCTCCCCTGTCTTCAGCAGGACTCGCCTTAGGGAGCCCCCCTTTGTACAGAAATGCTTTACTTTTAGGTGGAAAATTTTCATGGAATTTCTAGAAAACCCTTTGGTTCGTTTTAAAAGACGAGAAGAGAAGCGAGCTAAGTAAAAAAGGAATATTCCTTTTAAGTAGCTTCCAGTAAAATTCCTTCCTGCCAGAAAGGAATGGTGCATCAAGAGGGCATGCAGAACAGCAACAGGAGCACTATGCTTCCAGTCAGCCAGATCAGACCAGACTAGACCGGTCCAGAATGGCCTGTATTAGCCCTGTATTACTTTCATTCACAGACAGTTGATTACCCTACCCGCTTCCGAACTCTATTCCTGAATTCCTGACTCTATAGCCAGAAATCCTGCGCGCCGCCCTCGCTTCGAATGCCCCCTATACAAACCCGTATTACGTCAAAGCTTGTGTTTTGCTAAGAATTTTACCTTCCTTAAGGAAAACTTCCTTTGAACCCCAAGAAACACGGAGGGCAGAACGTATAAAATTATCTCTGGGCCTTATGCAACGAATATTTTTGGACCTAGTTTGAGTATTCGTTTATTACACAAAGAAAAAAAATCTTTCTATTAGGTTTCAACTCTCGAATGTTCAATAATTTTGTAGGAGGGAATTTCTTTCGCATTCACCGAATTAAGTTCCTTCTCGGCTGGAAAAGTTACTTAAACTCTTTTTAGGAGGACGATGTTGGGCATCTCAGCGGCATTTTGGCGGCAGTATGACTAAAAATTCGTTTCCCCGCACCATCAAAGGGCTGGTGGGTGGATTTGTCTAATGAATGAAAAATGTAATAAAAATCATTTTAATCTCATTTCAATCCCCTCCAATTGGATAATTAGACTCTTAATGGTTTTTGACAAAACTTCGCCTGCTTAGCTACAAATTTCGGTCCTTTAGGGGATTCTGAGAAAATATAGTGCCACTTGACTCGCAATTGTATTTGTATATAACTTCTCAATGATTACCATTCAACCGAACTGTTTCAAACGAAAGAGTTTTTGATATTTCAGTAATTGGGTCAATTATGAAAAATCAATGCAAAATTTCTTACTATATACATATACCATAAATATTTTGAAAGTAATATCAATCCCCTTTCATTAATCATCTATAAAGTAAATTAAACAAGTAACCATACAGCTGCCTGTTTTATTAAAGATATTTTACCATTTGTATGCAAAAACAAAGATAGACGATGCTTTTGGTGTGACACCTTTGAGGTAAAAGAAATACTATCAGTCTTATCCTTTATTTTCTTCAGACAAATCCCAATGCTTAATGGTAAAACCCCTTACAAGATGCAGACGATTCAGAATTTGTTTGGAGGGAAGTACCAGGGAAATAATGAAATTGTTTCCCCATAGTGTAGAAATTCTGTTCTTGTCTGTCGTTCTTTTAAGACACCAAACTCAAACAACCACAACTAGAGCCCTAAAGAAGGGCTTTCGCGTTCTTGCCACCGGATGTGTCCGGGAGTTGGGAAAATGTTGCAAAACAAAACAACAGCAATGTTAAATAGTTGTTTTTAAGAGCCTTACAGCTATATACTCTTTCAATTGCAATTACATTTCCAGATGCAGCGACTTTAATTGTTTGTATTAATGTTTAAGTAAGCATCAACATATTAAAAATACAAGATAATAAAGATATTATATTATTATTATTTGTTAATGAATCATTTTACTTTCGGGTTAACTTTTTGATTGGAGGAAAGCTTACTATATAAGAAAGATATATTTTCTACTAAAGAATGCGAAGAAACTTCAAGAGAACAGAAATATGACTCTAACTCCAGGAATATTAGCAGCAAACTTTTTACTTTGATTTCCTACTTTCGCAAAAGCACAAGCTGGCATTTTTAAAAACTTCTTATAAGTTAAAGTCATTAAAAAGTAATAATCTTGTTTATTTTCTTATCCCTCGTAAAACTTTTAAGTCAAAAGATAAATACTAATCTTCTTTATTGAATTAAATCTTGTTTTTTTGAGTTTATGCTGCATTTTGTTGCTATTTTCGTAAGCCTAGTATGTGCCAGCTTTTGAGCTATTAAACTCCTTATTTTTTAATACGCCAAAGCAAAATTATCAAATTGTGAAGAACTTATCAATATCGGTCAATATCAGCACAGGGACATAGGGCTACATATCAAATTTAACTTTAAATAAATAAGTATAGGAGCATAGAAAGAAGCTTAAAATAAAATTACATGATGAATTTTCACCTAAATGTTGGCTGTATTTATTGCATATATCTGGTGCATAGTAAAACCCGCATAATATACCTGCTTAAACTCGTTAATAGAGCAATATCGTGACTAAATCTCTAAACATTTCCTTACAAATCCTTAAATATCTTCAAATCTCAATGACAATCACAAAATTTATTATTTATAGAATATAAAACAAGGATAGAGTATCAAAAAATGTATCATGCTAACTACGATTATTTTATAAAACTTAACAACATAAAAAACGTTTCGGTTTAGTGTATTACAAAAATGTTTACTACTTACGGCACTATTATACTCTTAATTTTTATTAAATTTCTATTATACATTTATAGCAAAAGAAATTACTTGATTACATCTCATAAACAAGCCACCGCAACTACTACCATCATTATCTACCCACGTAAAGGAATCATGATGAACATTATTATGCTATTCGTAACTCATCCTCTTTAATCGTAGGTAGTCTGAATAATTTCTGGTGGCGGTAGGGTAAATGTTGTTCGTCTTAAAGGTATTTCACTCAATTGTTGATCAATTGGTGGACGTGTATCGTATAAAGACGGTGACTGACATATTATCCCGAATGTTCCAAAAATACATGATAATGTAAACACCCAAAGAAAGAATCGATCCAATACCATAGAAACGAATTTCCAGTCTTCAACAATCTGTAAATTTATAAAAAACAAAGGACACAAATCAATTGATAAAAAGAATAACAATAATAAAAACAAATATATTCCATATGTATAGGAATAGGTTTTTTTAAAGAAGAATATTCAATTATTTTATTTTTACTTTTAATCTTAATTTGCCTTTATTTATCGAATATAATCTACTATATCACAATTTATTCTTGGTGAAAATACTCGCTACAAAGTCATATTATGCCGAAAATTCAATGAGCTAACAAGGCGAAATACTCAAGAATTGAGAGGTTCTAAGAAGTATGCTCTGACTCCCAGCCCTTGCCCACTCACCTTCCCTTTTCCAATTTTCCTTGTTCGAACGTCTTGAGTAGCTGAAAAGGATGGAAACTAACGCAGACATGAGGAGAACGGCATAAAAGGCTGAATGATGGCTTTTAATGAAATCAATGATTATGGAAACATTACAAACATGCTCTGATAGCTTCCAACAATGTTAAACAATATACATATTGAAGTTTCGATAAAGCCTCTGTATAGAGCTCGTATTTCCTTATATTCAAGGAGTAAAAGCACTGGATGGCAGCGCTTTATTTTCGGATTATGGAATTATGGAGGAGAGTTCAATCTTTTGCTTTATTATTATATTTTGAATGGATAGACTAATTAATTACCTAGAAACAGAGCTAGGAAAATTTTTACAGATGTATAAGAGTATATTCAACGCTAAATAGATTCAATAATCTTAAGAAAGTAGGTAGATTATAGTCACTACCAGAAGTACTGTAAAACACATAACACCCAGGTAAAGAAAAATTTCCATGGAAGGATTAAGGGTATTAGTCCAGAAAATTCAATAAAATAGATGGAAAGCACTATGTAATTATGGAGAAAGTTATATATACATATGTATATCAAAAATAAAAGTAACAAAACTTGTAGTTAAGTACTTTTATATGGTATCACATTTAAAAAATTCATTACATTTTTGCTTTTGTGGGAAATTCTAGATAAAGCAAATTGAAAACTAAGTTTTTAAAATTTTAAATTAAGACACATTCTTTTAAATAATAGTTAAAGTAAGTTAACTTTTATTTAAACTTATTTAGTATTCTCCGCTACAAAATTATCTGCTGTGTTACTGCGTCGAAACCCAAATACACTAAAATGATTTTTGTGAAATTTATTCTCAGAATTAAATGCCTCTTATTTTTCTAAACACTTCAAGAAAAACCCAAAATGAGGTAGGAGTAAGACCTAATTTAGTCCTTTGGTTTAAACTAAAAAACTGATTAGACGAGATTATATTTTTATAAAATTCTTAATCCTTAATAAAATTAACTTAAACTGATATTGCTGACAAAAATTAATCAACTATACGAAAAGTACGACTAACTTTACCTACCTAGAAGCAATAGACCAAATATTTTATCTCCAGTTAACTTCTAACTCTTTTTAAGCCATTCTCTATACTTACATAGTTCTGACATTAGTTAAACTAAGCCACAAAATATCCCCTAAAACAAGCCGTCCTCAAGGTTTCATTTGATTAGAATTTCATCGGGAACTCTAAACGATTTATTCTTTGGACGTAACACCATTTCTGAGTTTAAAGTACTGTGGTGCTGTGTCGTTATAGCATCGAAATTTTCTCTGCCTATAAAATGCGGCTGCACAAGGTTTAGTTCCATTGGATGGACGATACTACTCTTAAAATTGCAGTCAGAGCCAGAAATTTTCGCTTAAGGCAAATGGAAAAGGAGAAGGTTATGCCAAAACCGTAGAGAGGACAGGAAACTAAAAATCAAAAGTGCTCCTTTCCAATGGTACGAAACTGCCGTCAGGTCTGGAAGTTTTAGAAAATCCCTTTCCTTTTTTATTTCCCTTTGAGTTAAGTATACAGTTCCAATTTAGCCATAGTTATGCTTTAAGTGAGCATGTACCGTGTACGTGGATGCAAGCAAGTAATCGCTGCAAATTAGTAGAAAACTTGCTCAGAGAAATCTAATAAGAAAACTTAAGTAAAAGTTTTGCTGTACCAAGAGTTTGGATGTCTTGGCCTCTAAACCTCACACATGGCACCAAACCCCTTTTCTAGTGCTCTAAACAGTTTTAAGCACGAACAGAACTCAAAGACGTTTGTTGACTCCTTACAAGAACTTTATTTCTAGCTTCAAAGTTCATATGGAGGAGCAGAGATTAGAGGCAGCTTTACTCTAAATAAATAGAAGAGAAAGGAGTAGGATTCTTTAGGCGAAGGATGCGGAAAAAGGAAACACGAAATCGGGTGAGTTAATAAAACACATAAATGAAACTCGACGGCAATAAAGGATGCGATGTGGGGAAGCAATAAACTCGCATGTTCCGATCGGGAGCCACATCAAGGGTTTACTCACCTCATTATCCTTGTCGGCGTCCTTGATGTGCTGCGCTATAAATCTGACAGCACGAAGGGCCTGCAGAACCTCTGGTGATAATTGCCGTGGAAAGGTGTTCTCTGCACGCGGTTCCCGAGGGACGACGAACCGATACATGAAAAAAAAATATAGAACAAGTGATACGTAATCAATATATAGAATTAAACTGAGCAACATATCAAGCTTACCTGATGAATGGCCCATATTCGAATTGATGTTATCGAATTGGCCGTCTGGGCCTTCCTTGAACTCGCTAGCAAAATCGGTGATGCTATCCCTGGCGAAAAAGAAAAACATAGGGAAAAGGTGGAAACATTTTCTTTATTGCCCGAATTGATATTGTTCAGAGGAACCCGCCTATATACACAAAATGAGCCTATTTTGTCGGCACGAATCATCTTTTATTACTTTATCATATCTCTCAGTTGCTTCCAGAATGAATCAAGTGATTGCAATCACCTCACCGACCCCATCTTCTTGTACCAGCTCGCGATTCTATACCATTAAAATTTATGTGCCATCTCGCGATAGATGCTCCCAGGAAAACATTCCTCCTATGAAATAACTACGATGGATTTCTTTGGTCGGTAATTAAGGGGGAACGAACATCTATCGATTATAATTCCCAAGGAAATTGATATGAATCCATCACGAGGGGATGTATAGTCTATTTTTTACGGCTGTTATGAAGTTACAGATTTTATCATCTGTTTATGGAAGGAAAGGATAATTTCCCATTTGAGTTCTGTTCATACAAACATAGTTCATTGATCTCTTAGGGAGATATAATATCTATGGCATGTGGTATAGACCTTTATACAAAACATAGTAGTTCATAAAATCATGTGACCAAGAGGAATCACTTCAGAGAGATTTGGGTGATGTAATTAGAGAGATCGATACGGAAGAGATAAGAAAATTGCTGCTTATACTGTGATGGTTTAGTTTAGGCCTTTTAGGGTGTTGCTGGGTATTATAAACAGAACCGAGTAGGGATTTATTATACCCTCTGGCAGATTGTTTGCTCTTTTATGTTGGTAATCAAAATTCAAAAATCATGCAAACAAGATAAAAAACAAAGATAGAAAAAGTCATTTACATATTTAGAACTGGCAACTGAAACTGGAAAGTTAAATACATTTTTTTTAAATCCTTCTAATGTTTAAGAATACGTTTAGTTTTTGTATCAAATTTTTTCGAAATGAGAAAATACTAAGGTCTATTTTTTAAAAGCCTTTACCCTTATATAACTTATGTCTTGCTCCAAAAATTTCTAGTGGAGACCGATAATGGCATGCTTAATTTCATGTTTAGACAGAAATGTCTGACTTTAAATCATGCCTTCCTTTGTTGCTTAAAATGCAAACATAAATATGACATTTAGTCAGATTTGGTTGCGTTTTAATTCTGGTAAATTTTTTAGCATTACTAAAGGGTGTTTTTTAAAGGATTGGGTTTTCGGCAACACTGTTTCAGTAACTAGAAACAATTAATCAATTTAACAGTTGATTGGTAGTCAGAACCATTTCACCATTAATAGACTTACTTAAAAACAACGTTTGAAAATTGTGCAAATTTATTTTGAAAATCAAGTTTCGCCAAACTTACCGTGCGCTACGTATATTTAAGGTCGATATAATAGTCCATCCGAATAAGTTTTTCAGAAAACCATGGATCGTTTTCGCAATACGCACACTCTAGTTGATAATACGCATCCATAAAGACATCATACAGTACGCACAGAAGAAGTTAATGCTGAATGAATGAGTCGATTTGCCATCGTGCACAATAATTGGAGCCGTGCCCATCCACTTTGTGGAAGATTTTGCGGAAAGATTTTGGCTTGCGAACTTACAAGATCCCCGAAAACCATATTCAGTTTGATCTTCTTCTTCAATGCAAAATTTTGTTCAACGATGAAGCTTATTTTTGGTTGAACGGCTACGTCAATAAACAGAATTGCCGAATTTGGAATGGAGAAAACACAGAAGCATTTATTAAGACGCCCTTAGATCCATTAAAAGTTACCATTTGGTGTGCTTTATGGGCATATGGGAATCATTGGCCCATATTTCTTTAAATATGATGCCAACTAGAACGATGTTACCGTCAATGGAGAACGCTATAAAGCCATGATGGCGCAACATACCGCATTGCGTGCGGCACCATCAATTTATTTATTTAAAACATTCGATCAGCACTTAATTTGGCGTAATGGTTTACTTTCTTTGGCGATATGTGAAGTCACTCATCTACGCTGAGAAATTATAGACGTTGGACCACTTGGAAGTCAATATTCGCCGTATTATTGGTGATATACGATTTAAACACTAATGGCATAAAAATATCTCTTAAAATCCAACACCATGGCCATTAACATTATTTTTACGTGTTTTATTTCATTTTAAATTCGTATACCTCTAAAACACCCTTTAGGAACCTTATTTTGTGAAACAAATAGTACTGAAAATTTATTCGGAAAATTCTGCTTCTAATTTGCAAATAGCGATTAAATTAAGAAGATGCAGAAATTTCCATAATCGCCTCTCCTACAATAAATCTTTTAAAAGATTTTCCTCAATATCATGTTGGACGCTTTTTTCTAAATAAGGATTAATCCAAAATGCGGGTTTTTTTTTTTCTTAATTTTCTCAACTCCGCCAATTGTAAAAGTTTTAATTTCTTTAGAGCGAGAATCGCTGCTCGTTGTTTCTTATTCAAATTCATGACTGCAAATGAAATGTCTTGCCAGAATTTGCCCAGTAGGTATTTCATGTCAACTTGAAAATTCAGGACGCTAACATAAGTCTTGCAAAAAAAGAATGTCTAGTGCAAACGGGGGGTTGATGCTATGAAAATGGAAATCGGTTAAATAATCCTAGATTTTTTTGCTAGGATGTCGTTTTCGAACCGATGGAAAGATCACTCAACTTTTTTTCAGTAAGCGGTCGATATATTTAATACTTTTTTTATTTATTTTACACAGATAAATCTCAAATTGATGCTTTTTATTCTGAATAACTTATAACTAACAATGAAAACCGCTTAAACTATTTGGAAAATGCTGCATATTTTTGTCGTTTAAATAGTTTCAATTGCTCATGTTAATAAAACAACTTAATTATTTCCGTACTTTCTTGGAGTTCAGCCAAATTATTTTAAATATAAAACTTACAAAGTTAACTGGCTTTATTCAATTAATACATATTTGCTGGTTCTTGATCTCTATATTTATTACAAATTAAAAAATAATCTGATCGTAAATCGGAAATTATTATTTTTCAAAATATAAATGATGAAAAATTGGATGCGTGCTTTAAAGATTCGAATGATGCACACACACAGGTAGTATCCGATGTTTGAAGATTCTAAATGAGAAGCATTATAACGCTTACGAGTATTCTGCAGCATAATCTAAATTTGGCACAACAAAACGATGCTCCCTAAATCCAGGATATAACTTGCTTTTACAGCCATCCGACCCATGTAATCCCCCTGTCAAATTATAAAACGCATAAATCCACCAATTTAAGGGAGCAGCGAAGGCAACTCATTTCCAAAACAATTAAGTCATTATATTCTCATTACAGTCCCTAAAAAGCTCCCTAAATTGTCGAAAAATTCACTCAGGGCGGTGCTCCTTCAGCTATCTCTTAACAGAACCGCATATACTCGTATAACAAAATACACAAAATACAGTGAGAAAATATTCAATCTCAACAAAACTGAAAATTTTAGAGGCACCAACATCTAGAGCACCCCTGCTATCGTGCATACGTGCATGCATAGTACCCAGAGAAGTGCCATCCGGGCACGAACCCATCATCATCATCCCTCTGCCAGCTTTTCAGAAAAAGCCCGACAAATTGCCGAGATTAGTGGATAACGAAAAATCTGTCTAAAAAGTATCATCAGGCAACTGAATATTGAATGTATAAAGAAGGATCAACTGCAATTAAGTTTGCTCCGGCTGGGATACTCCGCTCCACCCCGGCAAATATTCAAATTAAATGCAGAATAAATTCAGTTGTAGTGACGCTGTGCGGTTCAACCCGGTTTGGGACTGATACCCTACACGTCACGTTCACAAAACGTATTCCCTTGTGGTCGCAAAATTACACCTATATATCTAGATAACTGCAATTACACTAGCTTCATCTAAACTACAGTTTGCTTTTTCTTCATGTACACATATCTTTAAAAAAATTTAACCCAGAAGTTGAAGCGTTAATTGAGACATTGAGACAGTCTGTGGAGGAGATTAATTAAGTTTTAAATACTCAGAAGAAGAAATTCAGTAAAACTGAAAACTATCCAATGTCATATTGGATTTATAAATGTTTATAAAATAAAATCGATCACTGTAATCGTTTCTTTTAACTCGCTTTTGTTGTTATATTCTCGACCACCTTGATAAACTTTTTTTCGTTAGCCATCCACAAAAGTTATATTATAGAAAACTGTCTGGAAATATAGACGGCCACTCCAATACTCTGATATTAATTCTCCTCTAAGTAATGTCTAAGAACCCGTGCGGTATGAATAGGAGCGTCGTCCTGTTGTAATATCCAATCTGAGGTCTCAATGATTTCGTCAAACTTAGTTTTGTGTACTTCTAAAAGTTCCTTGTATCTTTGGTCAGACATTTTTTTCATTTATAATGACAAGCTCATTTAGTCCTTTGAAAGATATGGGACCCCAAAACATAATAGACCCTATTTTGCTATGCCGACGAGCTAAAAAATGATTTTACTTCCCCCTTTTGTCTCCTATCATAACCGTTTGAATCCTTAAAAAAATTATCCACAATAAACCGACTTCTATTAATTCTTCTCGAAATTCCTCTATTCGAGAGTCCTTCATCCTTAAATGCTTTCATTTTGCAGATCTCTTCTTGAGTGAATCGCTTACCAATTCTCCCCATTGCTACAACTGAATTCCTTCGTTTTATTGTACAACAAATCGCTTTTCTCACTAGAACCACAAATCAAATTGTGACCTCAAAGAGTTGTTCCTTCTTAAATAACCCAAAAAAAAAAAAATAAATAAATAGATAAATAAATAAATAAAAAATATAATTCCTAGAAGTTATTTGTTGAGAAAATTGTACAAACCATTGAGAATCCAATTGAAATTTACGGAACGCATAAAACAATAAAATATTGGACTTCCCCAGGTAATATGTTTACTTATTAAATTTATAATTTATAAACAATAATAATTCGAAAACAACTGAAAGCGGTATAAATTCACATATTTTTCAAAAAATGAATTTATAATACTTTCAAAAATAAAAATAAGGTAGCTTTTATTATAAATAAGATTTATAAAAATCGATATTTATGTATGTTTTATAAAAAAAAATTGTTTATTTATAATTCATTTGTTTTTTTTAAATACGTACCTTACGTCTATCTCGTTAGTGTACCCATTGCTTGGTGTTGAATCGTCATAGTCTGGCAGTGTGTATTGGGTCCTTCGCATCATTAAAACTTTTGGCATAAAGTGAAGGAATAAACGTTTTACAATTGGTGACATTTTATGAGTTGATGGTGATCTAAATGAAGAAAAATGAAACAAAGAACGTGTTGGAATCGTAAGTAAACATCGAGGTCAAATAAAATAAAGCTCTGTGGCTAAGGTTAGACCATTGCAGCGGAGCCCAAAAAAAATACATAGACAATGTTGAGTAAAGAAAAAGCGAAACAAACCTGAAGTGAATATTGAGTACACACACAGTCGTCCATACAGACAACGAGACCAGGATCATTGTGAAAAGTAAATACTTCCCCAGGAGCGGTACAGCCAAAGATGTTGGCGGAATAATTTCTGCCAACAGCAAAAAGAAGACAGTCAATGAGACGAGAATCGAAATGCACAACGTGACCTGAAATGATAATGACACGCCCTTTTTAGCACAATATTCTAGTTTTTTTTTTTTTAAATTCTTTTTCTGTGTTTTTGGTCGATTTTAAGAGCTTAAAGTTACTGGCATATGGCGGATGAAGAACAAACACACGTTTTAACACCCCCGCCGTAGGAGACATGCACGTACCTTTTCGCCTGAGTCACTCGGTAGGTAAAACACGAGCACTGTTAAAAATGTTAAGGCAACGCATGGAATTATCAAGTTCACCGTGTAGAAAAGTGTCTTTCGGCGCATTGTCATCTTAAATGTTATATCTGCAAAAAGGTAAAAATATGAGCAAGTAAATAGTTTAAAGGTCACATTTAGAAAGGAACAGAGAACAGAGAGAATTTACAAAATTTAAAAACCTTTAACGCTTTCTCTCTGCGTCTTGTCGTTACCTCGGCTTCAATAACGTGGCAACTTATAGCTGAGTGACGAGAAATTTTATTACTAGAATCAAAGCAGCCAATTCAGCTATTCAGCTATTAACTATTATGCAACATAATTGCTAAGTTTACTGATAAATGTTTCAGATTGGGTGGTAGGTGAATCACCAATAAAAATCTACAGAAATATTTGCACAACTATAATTAAAATGCAACATAATTAAGGCTATGATAAAATTGTAAATCGCTCAAACAATTCAGGATATGTAATTGCTCCTCCTGCTAATTAATTTCATTTTAAAGCAAAATATTAACATATCTTTCCAGTTAATTAATAAAATTCAGTTTAAAATTACATTTTCGAGAACTTAACGAATTTAAACCTTAATTGAGAGTTTTTTTTCTCGATTTGATAAACTTAGACCCTCCCCTTAGTTACTCTTATCCGATAGCTTTTAAGAATACACAATTTTATATCTTATACAAAAAGCGTTGATTGTAGACGAAGGACTTATGTCGATTAGGAAAATTAAAAAAAAAGAATTTTCAGTTGATAGTGAAATTGGACTCCAATAAATATGGTCAATAAAATCCATTAACTCACCTGAAAATGGTTCAGTGCAGCAAGGGTAGTATTCCTCATTTTTGCTCGCAGGAACTTCGAGAATATCCCACTCAACGGATAAATAAAATTCACTTAAGTCAATTCCAATTTGAACTAAATTGCTCCCGGGTATCTGAATTTATAGATAATTTTAAGAAAAAACCCTCAATGTCAACGAAATTACCTCGATTACGCCCTCACCTGATCCAAATGCTTTAAATCCACCTGTGCCCCATTGTATGTCCATGAGCCAAATTTCATAAAACATGTTTGCTCATCGAATGGGAAATATTCAACGTTAATTTCGCATGATGACTTGTAAATGGCTGGTGGCTCCCAGAACACCTCACCTGTGTACTTGAGAGTTGCTTTCGTCATTAGAGTTACCTGGAATTGTTAGGAGAGTTGGGACGGTTACGTTTTTCGTCAAAGATGGGATTATGTTATCATATGATCTGCTCATTCTTTTCTTTTTTTACCTACATAAATTATGGGCTCTTTGTTTTATTTACCTCGTAATTTCCGTCCCAGTTGTTGTACAGCACAATATCCGGCAGCCAAATGTGCTCGGAAGGAACGTAAAGCATCTCAACGCCACCGTATTCTTCTGGGTCCCATTGGAGCTTATAGTCGAACCATTTCTGTAAGGGGATACGCAGGAACACGGAAGAGCATTGATTGTAATATTCAAGGTACTGATCTTTGGACACATTCATTTTATTTGATTTTTTCTTTCAGTTTTATTTTCGAAATAAAACCGAAATCCGAACATAAAGAAAATATTAAGTTTTTGGATCAATATACTCGTATATTTTTAATTTCATTCTTATCCATCAAGCATGATATTACTTTCCATTTTATTATATATACTAAGAATATTAAAATTATTTTATTTCAAGTTGATTAATGACTAACACCACTTTGAAAATATTAAAAGAAGGGGTAGTTTTTAGGACATGTTTTCGAAAAAATTGATAAACACCAATAAAATTTAATGAAAGAGCATTTATTAAACATAAAACCTTAATCAAAAGATTCCCGGAATCAGTACAGTGTGGAGTTCTCAGTCACCCAACTTGACCATCCTAGCTTGAAATATATGAAAGTGACACAGTATTGAATACATCTGTTTTTGTACATGTTTGGATTTTTGCAATTGAGTGGACTTTGCACCATGACAACGCACCGTCGCACAATGCTATCATTATCCTCGAGTTTCTCACTAAAAACATAACGAATACTATTCCGCTACCGAATTCACCTGATTTAGCTTCCTTCTTTCTCCGGATTGGTTCATTCAAAAAAGCATACATGTTTTAGCAGCCGAGAGGAGATGATACAATAATCGAAGACGGATATAACGAAAATCGAGTACAACAAATGTTTTCAGAACTGGATCAAGCGCTGGCATAAGTGCGTTGCAATCGATGCCGATTACTTCGAAGGGGACGACATAAATTTTGAAGAATAAACTTGCATTTTTTAATTTTGTTAGTGAATTTCAGGTAGTTTTTGATCAAGGTGTTATATTCAAATACTCAATATTAACATTAACCATTTTAATGTCTTTTTATCGAAACAGATATTTTAAAATTGACGTGCAACATAAAAAATTTAATTTTGAGTCGATTGAAATGAACTGTTTTAGAAAAAATTCCATTTTTGATTATCTAATGAAACACGTTTGTGAAAAAAGAAAATTAATTAATTAATGGAACACTGTAGTGTGAAATAATTTATTACTGTTAAGTTTAACATTTTTCTATAGAAATGTTACGTGGGAAAACATTTACAAGAGAAAATATTGAAAAAAATTAAAGCATACAGAGAGTGTGATTCGTGCATAAGAGCTATTGCAAAAAGAGACTGAAAAGATCACATTTTGGAGTTACAAACGTGTTAGGTAAGGTTGCAGTGGCTGCCCGAAAGGCACACTACCAATAAGGCAGTGCCCAGTAATAACACTTACGACAGTGCTTATGAGTGTGCGCCTGAGCGAAATTAGCCTTAACGATCGCTTCAGGTCCAAGGAAGGCCAAATCAGCCGCATGGTCAGGCAAGTATGTTCTGCTTACCAACGTCTATTCGCAACAGCTAAGGAGAAGCTCTTTTTAGGTCCAGCTTGCCGGTAACTAATGGCATACCCAGCTGGCAAGTGATATCCCATTCGGGTAAGATAGTTCCGAGCCTAGCCAGCTCATCGGCTTTAAAGTTACTCGGAATATCGCTGTGCCCCGGCACGCATGCGAGTTGCACATTGAAACGCTCAGATAAGTCGTTCAGATATGAGCGACAACTCGAGGTAGTCTTGGAGGTGATGTTCACACTCGTAAGGGATTTGATGGCGGCTTCACTGTCGGCGAAGATAAGGATGTCATCCGAAGACACTGTCTGGCTCCGTAGCCGGGATAGTGCCTCCTCAATAGCCATGATCTCCGACTGAAAAAAACCGCTGAGATTCAAACACTCCGAGAAGATCCCTTCACCCACCTTACCATCCAGCTTGCAATCATTCCATATAGAAATGCACTGAGGTTCTCTGCTGAAGGAAGCTCCTCTCCCACAAACAAACGTGATAAGATTAGGGAAAAATTATGTTAGATTCAGATGACCTCCAATTATAACTGCTCGCCAAAAGCAGTAAATAATTACAGAAGGAAGCTCAAATAATCTAAGTGCTTCTGAATTTCAACATAAACTCGAACTAAATGTAAGCAAAGCTTTGCATGGAGCAAAAGTAATGAAAAGCCAATATTTAAGTAAAAACATAAAAATACGCGACTAAAATTTACATTTTCATACTTGTCTTGGACTGACCAATGGAAGAGAGTTATTTTCAGAAATAACAATTAATTTAAATTGGATGGTCCCGATGGCTACTAAACATACTGGCATGATAAGCAAGTAAATAAGATTGCTAGTTTACACAGAAACTTCAAACTTCAATCTCATTGTTTAGAATGGTTTTTGTTATAAAAGCAAAATACCGATTTGCTGCATAGCAAATAAAATGATACGTTGATCTGTTGGATAACGTGCACCTTAATTAATTGGGTGAATTTGATAAGCTTGGTATTACTTTCCAGCAAGACAACGCACCAACTCATACACCTAGTTCAATTTCATCCTGGTTTTAAAAAAAAAACATCGACTTAATGTATTCCATAATTTGGTTTACAAAAATTTTCAATTCCGAATTTAATTTCCTTTAATTTTCTATTAAAAATTTAATTTATTTGGATAATTAATAATAATTTTGCAATTTATAATTTTCGCCTCTAAGGGACTTCCTCTTTATTAACTTAGATTGGTAAATTGTAATTCTTCAGATGAAACCAGAAGCAGAATCCCCTTTTTATTATTTTCATAAAATAAAAATTCTATCAACATTTATAGGAACTGGTCCTTAGATCTTTACTATAAAAAAAAAATTTATCACTCACCTGTTTCACCCACAAGTTTGTGGTCATCACTTGATTTTTTAAATTAACTTCAATCAGCTGTGAAAGTTTCAATCCGAGCCAAACGGTTAATGTTTCACTATTATTAACAACAGGACGTATAAGACGATTATAATTGCTCAGAAGATCATCGTACAGCCGCTTTGAATACGGATTCGCTTCAAAATTGGGTACAACTGCAACAACAATAAAAAAAAATAAGTCAAAGTTATACAAAATATTAAAAAAAAAGTATTTTTGTTGTTGGTTGCTCGGATGCTGTCACTTCCATGGACCATTTATACTTATGGGAAATCTCACAAAAACATTGCTTTCTACCAGCACTTACACGAGGCGTTGGATTGGGAAATTATTACAACAATTAGTATCCACTTTTGATAGTACATTTCGGTCCGATTCACTAGCTCCTTTAATTAAAAAATATGAAAATATTCGGTAGATGATGCTTTCATTCTCCGAATCAACAAAACTGCACAGTGGTGACGTCCTTCCGTTGCGCCGACACGACAGAGAAGTGTTTAGGAAAATCGATAGGAGCCAAAAGAGGGATGTTACTCGAGATTCGAATCTGGGTGGAGCTTTAGTGATAGCTTTTTGGTTGATACACGTTTTTTCTGCACTTTATAAAGTATATTTTCGGATACATAATCCACCTGTTGATAGAGTAAACTAGTGTTTTTTTTATAGATTCTAAAGGAACAATTTATACATTTTCTGTAAGAAATGTTTTAAACTTTTCTAATGTTTTCGCGGAATATAAATATTTAAATTAGAAACGAATTATAAATATCAAAGACACATTAAACTCTCTCATAATTTTATTTTCAGTGCTTTTATTATTAATTTATTAATTATACACTTTCTCTTAACCACTAAAATTATATTCTCTCTTTCTCGTAATATAAAAGGCTTTTTAATAGAAGGATACACAATAATCATTCAGTACTTTGAGAGATATATATAAAAAAAAAAACATATACAAGTAATTAACAAAGGATCATATGTATGTTTTTTATAGGATGTTTGAATTTTCACCCACAGTTTACACTACATCTTTTATCTCATAGAGGCGACTGAAAAAATTCATTGGATGGAGCTGATTAGCTAAAAGTGTTGAGCGCTTTTAAAACTGCGGTTTCCTCAATCATATGCGAAAATTCAGCTGAGGAAAATCAATTGCTGAATAAAGCGCAACGTATTCAAATTCAGTCGAAGAGAATCATTAGCTGAATTGAGCGCAAAATGCTGCAGAAACAGAAATTCCTAAATGCAAATTCTGTGTAGCAAGACGCGGATTAAATTATAGACTTGTATGCTACGTAGTTATAGTAATAAAATAACGCGTTAAATGCATAAAAGTGACTTTAAAATTGAATTGTTACGGCTTCATATAGCTGAATTGCAAACAATTTTAAAGAGGTAATTCGATTGGTATCATTTCAGCTTTCTTAGCTGAATTTCAATTAGGTTTCAGCTACAGGTTATTAAACAATACAATTTATATCAAATTCCCTTAGAGACTCCGTATTTCGTATTTTGAACTTTTTTTTTTTTTAATAATCCAATTTTAAAAGCCGTAATGAAACAACGCATTTAAACTTTTATAGCACGGCTCTGAATTTTCAATGTAAACTATGTTATTAAAAATTACTTTCACAATTCAGCAACAAGAAGTTATGTTATTTTTTTAGCATTCAAAACATTTCAGTGGAGTATTTAAAAGCTCTCTTCACCAAGACACCAATCAAATAAAGTTAATTCTTAGTGATATGAAGATTAATATTGTATAAATGAGCCATTAAAAATACTAGTGGAAAATTATAAATTTAGATTTAGAATCATTTCCCATGCAGATACAGTCAGTAAAGGTGATTTTAGTTACTTCAGTTATTTTCACACAACTCCAAGTCGCTCTTTTGCCTAATTTTAGCTTACGCAATCATTTATAGCTAAACAGCTAACTGCCTACAAAACTGAAGAAAAACTTGTAGAAGTGATCCTAAAAAAATTTCTTTAAGCGTGTCCAGATATTTAGAAATTTTTTTTTAAAAAGATAAATTCATCTTGTGTGAAACACAAAATATAAAATTAAAAATCGTAAAATAGTCACAAAGAAGAATATAAATAAATCCGATAACAAATAAAATTATTCATTTGTTTTTGGTATCTCAACAAAAACATTCATAAAATCAGCTAAATTTGACAGTATGCCCGAATCTACAGTCCTCATGAGATTTTCGAAACGGTCATGACCTAGATTTTGTTGTAACGTTGCAATCTAAAAGGAAATGATAAATTAAAATTACAAGAATATTTAAATTACTTCTCATATTGGATCATACCTGTGATTGAATATAATCCTTTAAAATTATTCTATGTACAGGGTCCTTCAAGCACAGCTGTCTGCACCGTTCATAATGCTTAGTTTTGTAGATGCAATCTTCAGCACTCGACATGGAACTGGATTCAAATTGAGTCTCGTCTCCGAAGTAAAGAGAGCTGTTAAACAGTCAAAAGTTGAGTTAGCTGATGGTTATTTAAGAGCTTCATAAAATCAAATGAAGATAATAGAAAAAAGTATCCTTACTCATAAGGGCACCCGTCCTCCTCATCTTCCTTCATAATGTCGTTGAGGCACTCGCAGATATTTTGCAATAATCGGCCGAACCGCTCATAGACAATATTGTCATCCACAGTGAGAATCGATCCTAGGGCTAAACCTATTGAGGAAAATAAGGAATTAGCAATTTCTCTATTAAAAATAAAAGTAGGCTTTACTTAGTAATTTCCTTTTATCAGGTTGTGCAACAGATGCCATTTTCGATATCCAAACATCTAAAACAGTTTGTAATGGATCAGAATTGTTCATTAGTCGCAGTGCTTCAATGAAAGCCGCTTGGTTCAGTATTAGTACACGTGCCGCGATTACTAACAGCATTGTCATCACGGTTGCATATTCTTTATTTTCATAAACTTGCCTGAATTTTATTTAAAGTTATTCAAAATGCTTAAAGTGAACATATGGAACCTTTCACCTAAATATATATGGGAGGACTGGCCTCAGCAAATCCAATCCCAATGTTGGGTCCGCCCGCAAAAATGTTTCAAATAGTTTCATAACAACTACAATTCCATCAGACCGCATATCAGTTAACATGTAGGCACAGGTAGATACGACATTTTCGCCGTACGGTTGAAGAAAACCTTCAGGACTTAGAAGGATATATGCTTGAATAATGCACAGCACTGTGCAGAGGTTCTCCGAAGACATTTCTGTAAATTGTGCAATTTTTGAAAGTATTCTTTTGGTATAATTTTTGTCTAACTTTATAAAAAGTTCATCCTCTATTAAGTACCTAATAATTTTTTATAATTGTCTAGTTAAAGTTTTGTATTTTGGTAAAGAAAAAAGTCCATGCTCTAAATAAAATTCCCTCTCTAACTAGAGCCCACTAATAAATAATTAGCTAATCCTAGAGTTCTTCCACGACACTACATCATCTTTACTTACCAATTATAGGAAGCAAATTTTTACATAAATCCAGTAACTGTGGAGACAATGACGTGCTATTTTCAACAACAGCCAGCCAGAGCTCAAGTCCTTCTTCCATAAGATAAACATGAGATGGTTGCTTTACATCAGTGCTAATTTCAATGACTGGATAGAGAAAGGGTGACAGATTTGGTGGGATCACATACAGGGCCTTTACGATTTGCAGCTATTTAAAAAAGAAACTCCTTTAGAAATTGATTTGTAATCAAACTACAAAGTTTTATCACTTACCAACGTTGATATAATAGCGCACCGCAACATATTGTGATCCTCACTTTCCTTCCAAAGAAGAGGAAGGTATGTGATCAAATTATCGGCCTGCGGTTGGATATGGTCACTCATTTTATCGACAATTAAGGACATTGTGCTAAGTACATTCATCTGTTGATTGCGTAATTAATTTTTATAAAATATTCCAAAGGAGAAAAAAATTTTAAAAGATTCACCTTAGTTTCACATTCCTTTGACTCTTTTAGCAATGTAAAGAGCGAGGTAAAGCACGGTTCCAGGTACGGCAGAAAAGGCATGGGCTCAAACTGGAAGTCGTCAACGAAAGACATCAATGTTCTAAAATGAGAAATTATTTTCCATGCATTTGCACAAATTCCTTTTTTTTTAATTTACTTAAATAACAGCATATTAATCATTATAATCCAACTAAAATTCCCATAAATTTTAAAGCTCACACTCGCAACAATTTTAAATTCAACAAAGATAATTAAAAAGTTATCTTTCCATAAAATAAAAAAGATCGGATGTTTGGGACTCTCTAACTAAAATGTTTATTTAAAAGATGTCATATTTTTACTTTCTCTTAATATCTGTATATATGCGATGCAAGTCCGAGTATGACTTCTAAGATTTTTTAAATATTTAATATCAAATTTCCTGAATGAATCTAATGAAGTCTAAATAATGCTATAACACTTACTTGGAAGCAGAGAGCCGCACAGCCATGTCTTCAAAGGATTGCAATAAATGCAGGCATATTGCGTAGAGCTGCGGTCTCAGCTCCGGCGAGAATTTGGAGTGAGTCCATTGGCCTAAAGAAATTTACTTAAAAATAAAGATATCAAAAAGATAGTGGCCTTTACTAAGCATCCATATGGCTCTTTTCCTGATAATCCTGAAGTTAAAGGTGCTGTTTTTGAGTTCAACGGATATTTGATTAGTGAACCAAGCATCGAAGTCGATCTCATCGTAATAATTAAAAGCAGCAAGTCCAGCTGCATTATAGATCGCATCCTTTAGCAGAATATCTTTCAAATCAGATTCAGTGGTAATAGTCATCTCTTGAGCTTTTCGGATGTATTTTAACACTTCGGTCATCATTGTCTCCCGGAATGAGTTGAAAAGTCTTGAGAAGAACGTCTCCATACACGGCTGCAAAGGAAAATTGAACCACAATAAGACATCTTGTTGCTACTGATGCGAAAATTACCCTTAGTGCGTACTTCCAACTCTCCCCGCCTTCATCGGAAGCATAAGATTCCGGATCATCCATCCATAGATCGAGATCAGCCTGGGTAAGCAGAAAATAGTGTGTGATGATCTTCTCACAGATGTAATTCAATCGTTCTGCCGTAAAAAAATCCTTCTGAGCGGTAACAGCCCCTGGAATATTAACATTCGCAGAAACAGAGTCCTGACCATAATTTCTATATGAGCTCGTTGACAGGATGCCCTTCATCAGATTTACGCATTGTATGGCGAAATTTGTGAAACTAATCACGTTCCCATCATAAATCATGTTTGTTCCAGTGTGAAAAACATAATTGAAAGAAAACTCCAGTGCTGTAGAGATCAAGTTTACGAAAGAGAGCGGATGTTGCTCGAGGAATTCGTTGAGAATTTTCATTTGTTTCAGGATAAATTTCTCTGTCATTTCTACAAGTGCGTCGGCTGAATTTCGTAACTTTAGCTCGTACCGGCACTCGAGGCACTGTTTCGCTCGACGGAATATTGCCTCTAAGAATAGCATACAATTCTGGGATAGATACGGTTTGTGGATGCCGTAGATGGTGAGCTTGCGCATAATTCGAAGGGCAAGGATCGCCTTTTCCAGATAACTCATGGATACTTGTGTTGTGGCGTTCTCCTGCAGACTTTGGAAGAAGAGCGTCGTGTAGCCATCCCAGAGATTTAGGATGAAGGAGTACATGTTGCTTGTAAGTTCCTGAGAATGGAATTAAATTTAATTGATAGTTACCGAAGAGGAGAAGAGGTCTTACTCTAACTCTGAAAGACAAGACGATTCGTCTCTTATGGCTGAATTAAGCACACAAATTATTTTTATACGCAATCCCTACATTTATTTCTATCCTTACAAATAAATATGTATCCCCTAATCACGAATACAATTTCCGCAGTGTACTGTTCAATCCAGCACTTGCTTCAATATCTTAAAGATAGCGGATTGAACTTCAATCTTGAATTGCTATGCTAATGTGACTGTAAACTAAGAAATATTAAACAATGGTTCACTCAAAACAACGTACAAATTGTGGTCCTTATATGATTTAGATTTGTACTAAGAGATGAATTTAATGGAGAATTTATAGAACTGGAAATTGGAAATTGACAAGCACTTCAACAGACTTTCATGAAATGATTTAGCGACTGATTTTAAGAAATTCCAACAAAAATAAGTAAGAAGTAAGAGTTTTCCATCAACATGTAGAAATTCGAAATGAAGAATAAAATGTAACGATCTAAAATTGTAATTTGAGCGATTTAAATAAAAATAAAAATGTACAAGCTTTCAGCGTAAATTAAAATTTCATATTAAAGTCCAAATTCAAAATTTGTAAAGTATATAACTTTTTTTTATTTTAAAAAGTTGATATACGTATAAATTTCTGGGTGATACTTTCGAGGTATCTAACTTCAACCAAGAAATTCTAAGAAATTCTAGAAATTCTAGAAATTCAAAACAGGACAGATACAATAAGGAAATTTTTAGTCAATTTGAGCAAACAATTTTTACAGAGCTATATTTCCCAGAAAATATCAAATTAATACTTTTCCCTAGTTCTCAGTCATAAAACACAATTGATCCCATTTTATCTTCTTCAAAAGGCTTAGTTAATCCAGAACTTTCTAAGAGTTTTAAAAGGTCCTATTACACCTACCTCAAACATCTTTTTATCAGCCATTATCCTCCGGGAGGAGATTTCTTTTATCACATTCTGCAAGATAAGCAAAGACCGATGCTGCTCAATCTGGTCAGAGCTCTGCACGGCTTCCAGAAGTACAGGGATTAGTTCTGGCCATTCTTTGGGGTAGTCCAGCCTGCAAATTTGTCAGTCTCGATAAATGTTTAGAATTCAAGATATTGAAAAAAGCGCGGACATACCGAGCAATTTTCGCAATCACAGCTGCAATTTGTGTTGCAATTTGCGGGACTGGTTCGTTGATCGTCGTAAGAAATCTCCTTCGTATCTCGACTTTCTCTGACGCTTCAATTTCGCTAAAATTAAATTAAAATACTTTTAAAAAGAAGCTCTAAGTGTTGTGTCTCACTGGAAATTAGTACTTTAAAAACGAAGCTCCAAAAAGTACTTGATACGGAGCAAATCCACTTACTTTTTAGCGTTTTTTCTCCAATACTTGATAACGCCGCTTTTAAAACAAACAACAGCCATCCACCGAACGTTCATGTCCACCTGATGGTTTGCGAAAATGTTGAGCAGAGTCCTGTAGAAGCCGGGCTCCGTCTCCCAATTTCCGATTTTCTCCTCCGCTTGACGAATAATCTCTGGATTTTGGCTGCACGCACATTGTAGCGCTTCGCAAACCAATTGCTCGGGTGATGATGTGCTCTCCATTGCGATGAGATTTTTCACTAAATTTTCACATAAATCATGCTTTTCATCTACAACTCCCAAAATGAATTCCCCCTCGGCTAGGAGTTTGTCGCGTTTTTCGCAAAATTTATCGATTACTTCAAACCCAAAGCCTATTGCTCAAATTATTTCAATTTCATAAAATCGTATTATGCAGGTGTTTAGGAAACACGGCCTGTTTTTATGGGAGAATTTTTTCCGTCACTGAAAATTATATGCACACACTCCCGATGGAAATTGTTCACAATTGAAAATCAGCTGTTTCTGCAATAATAACTGTCAGTTTATGACACCGATTGGGGCGACGCAGGGCGTCTGGTTTAGATATTTCAAATCTAATTTTTATTTCTTTAAGTGAACGATTTTTACGTTAAGCTCGGAGAAGATTGGCAGATTTTAATAATTTTTAACAGTTTCAAAGGTCATATAGCTTTATTTAATTCATTTCTAAACCTTAAATACAGCGAGAAAATAGGACAAATATTGACCTTGAAATGCCGGTTATGAAAATGCAAGCATTTTATAAATCTCTCCATTAGAAGTCGCTTCAATCACTAGAGAAATTTTAACCCATGTTGAAGAATGTATCAACAGCTGATTGCAGGAATTCCTGTCCAATACAAAACGGCTTTTAACTAAAATTGTAGTCTTTATTGCAAAAATAATTAATTACAAAAACGGGAAAATTGCCTTTCCCAATTGAATTACACAAAACTAGCATTCATCAAATTTGCTACCAGCCCATATTCGAAAAATTGTATTTATTGAGAAGCAAAGATATAAAATTTATTTTAACGCATCCATTTTATATAGTCAAAATAATCCTGATTTTGAATGTCCCATAACAAGAAGCATATACTGTATATATTAAAACAATAAATCAAAATGTTTAACGCTTATAAGCAAAGCTGTAGCCAAACAAAATCCCTGCGAATCAAAACCAACTGTGTGGTATTGCTAACAAAAGTTTTATTCGCACAGTAGTACCAGAAAAATGAGTTAACACGAGTTAATATTATCGCTAGGAGTTTACACAAATTTCCTCTGTTGCGTGAAATTAGTTTTTGCTAAACCTAAACAAAACCGGGGTAACCACCAGTCTCTAAAGACTGCTGTTCATAAAAACGTCCATCTCCTTATCAAGGGCAGTCTTAGTGTTGGCCATATACTGATCCAGCTCCTTGTCGAGATCCTCCTTTTTAATCGGATTCCTTGGGGCGCCTACAATAAAAAAAATGTCGCAATGAAACAGTTTCGCAATCAAATAAAATGTAACGAGAGCAATCTCAGGGAGGATTCACTTCGGATCCGAATTGGTTGTAAATTCATTGGCAGCGCTACAAACCTAATGGACGTGTTATACCTCTTCCGCGACCACCACGACCGCGGACACGACCTCCACCCCGCGAGTTTCTTGTTCTTATACCACCCCGTCCTAAATTCCTATGGCGTGATCTTGATCGTGGGCGGGTGTTGTTTCGGCTCTTGGATCTGCTTCTCGACCGCTGGGACGCAGCTCCACCTCTGTGAGACGAAAGTATTCATTAAAATTTGAATGGTTTGATTAAAAAGAGAGCACCATACCTTCCTCGTGGTCGACTGACTCGCCCCTGCTGAGCCCCACCTTTGCTGCCACTAGGCATATTGCTGGTCGAATTCCTCCTCTTTCCAATTCGCCCGCGGGCGACACCGCCTTGAATGATTCGCCTGCGGTTAATTCCTCTGATTGGGCGATCGCGAAGACCGCTACCAGAGCCCCTCTTAACGCCCAATCGACTGCTGACTGATATGCTACCTCGGCGCGATCTGCTCGAGGATCGGAATCTGCTCCGGTTGATCCTCTTAGCTGGCGGTACACTCACATCGCCTGCAGATCCGTTCAAATCAGTCTTACTGTTTCCTCTCCTCAAATTGCTTCTTGAGTTGGAACGTTTCAAATTCCCCACAGAGTTCGATCTTGAGAGTCTCTGTCTCGATGAACTTCTTGCAATTGGGAGGCTATTTCGCTTCAATCGCCTTCGATTACTGTTAGGGGATATTTGTGCCCCACCCTTAGCGGTGCTGCCGCGTCTAGCTCCCAGCCTTGCCGCTATATTTGAGGTGGAATTCGACCGTCTTAAGGTGGGCTCTATCAAATCAGCCTTCATTCTGTGAAAATTGATCGTTTTTAGAAAATATTTTTGAGATCATTGTTTTTGTGGAATAGCTTTTTTTTTATTTATTTTTTTTAGAACCGTGAGTAGAACGACCCTTACGTGGCGATATTGGACAGGCTATTCGATCGAGTCAGTTTTCCGTTCGGAGCGAGTCGGATGGCGTTTATGGTGCCTTTTTTCAGGCCAATCCGATTCTGTAAACGCTGTCTGGTCGGCAAGTTTGCCTTTAGACTCCTCTGTAAATGTCAGCAACGTTAGTTTTTTGTTTTGGTTCTTGTGCATTTAAGCGTGGTATTGATCAAAATTTTTGATATTATATAGATATATATATATTTTTTTTTTTAGTTTGATTGGGAGACATTACTCGTTTCAATTTTAGTGCTGCCTGGATCTTGTGTTTCTTTTCCAACTGCTCCAGCAGCTTACGGTTCGCTAGAGATGCGGTTTGTGAGCCTCCTCCACCGCTACTGGCACCGCCTCCGCCGTCCAGGGAGGCGCTCTGTGTGCGTCTTCGGCTTATTTTACGCATTGGTGGCACTTTAGGGCCCACTGATTGCATAACCGTGAACCGATCATTTAAAGAAATCTTCGTAGAAAAGTTTACGTGGATTTTGTCTATAGACATTTTTTATTTTATTGGCTGATTTTGGCGATTTTAAGCTGGAAAGATAATAAAGCTTAAATTTCTAATTGGATATAAAGATTAACATTATTTCAGTAGAAAAAAGAACCTTTAAAGGCACCTTTAGGTTTTGTTAAAGGAGCAGAAGGCTTATTAGCTTCAGCGTAATTTTGAATTATCTTATTTTTGAATCTTTTTCGGAAGCGGTTTGAAGGCCCCAAAGTTTCGACAAAAGTCTCAGTCTTGCGTTAGCGACGTGCGTTTGCAGCCACACGGCATCCTTCTAAAAATAGCCCCCTGCGCCAGGCATGTTTTAGGGGGCGGCTCCCCGCCACTGACGAAAATCTTTCTAATGACCTAATTCGTCATAGGAACCGTAAAATTCGCGGAGAGCGCGGCCCAAATTAAATCGATGCACCTCAAAACAAGTACCCGCAATTTTTGTTGTTTTTTTTTTACCTTGAAAAATTCTTTCACTCAATTGCCGCAAAACTTTCGGCGATGTATTAATCCAGCTATAATAATTCTTTCGGCGATTTATCAATCCAGCTATAATAATTCTTTCGTAATCTGTTTCCGCTTTGCAAATTCCAGAAATATAACACATTTAATAGGCGATAAAACTTCCAAAATTTGCATTAAACTGATGAAAATGTAAAATTCACGACTTCCACAGCGGGATCAAATATTTTACTGCTATACAATATGGCGTTAATAAAATTGTGTTGCCTGATGTGATGTTATTGTGAAATTGGGAAATGATGGCTGTGTCCGAAAATTAAGTAACTCTATTTTTTTTTTCACTTATTAAAAAAACGGAAAATTAGTCACATAATTTAATGTAAAATCACAGATAAGTCCTTAATTTGACTTCAAGGAAATTTTCATTTTCCAACTCTACAAAATCTTAAAATATTGTGAGATATTAAAAATTTCGTGTAATCATTCCTCGCAGTCCTGCCAAAGCGCTTAAATCGGTAAAGAGAATGTCACGAAGACTTTTTCAAAGAGAAATGTCAACATTTCAAAATTAACTACGCGAGCGCTTCGAGGAAGGCGAACAGTTTTTATCAAAATTTATTACCTCCCTGAACTACTGGAAATTATGCAGTTGTCCGGAAAGCCTCTATAGTCCACGCAACGACGATTAAATTAAGGCGATCGCCTCGTCGTCGGCATTTTAAGTGAAAACCTTTGAGCCAACGTCACTTTGGGGGAGGACGAAGATGGGCAACATTGTGCCAGACCTCATAATTTGGTATGATCAGCGCGTCCCAGGGTTTCAATTGCATTCACATGCTAAAATGTCTCGGTTTTCAGTGCTTGCATCGTCATCACCCTCGGAGTGATTCACCTCCTCTCGAATTACCTCCGCATTAGCCTCGGTGGCAATGAATCGGAGCTGACCCTCTCACAGTTGGTGGACCAGCACACGAAGGAGTACGGCTGGCTTCTCAAGCTAGCGGTGAACTGCTTCGGGTACAGCTGCATTTTCGTCCCCGGACTTCTAATCTACAAGTATACAAATCGCACAAACTACCTGGAGAAGTCAGGTAACCATCTGCCAATGGGTCCATATCAAAGAAATCTAATTTTCTAATTTAATGAGGGCAATTTGGGTATTTATTAACTCTAGGAATTTTTAGCCAAATTAAGAATTTTCAGGCTGTAGAAATATTTTAGCAGGTACAATCTAAAGCAATAACGCTGCCTCACAAAATCAATCTTGCAAAATTCTTCAAAACATCTAAATCAACAACAAAAACATTAACTTTTTTAATTTCTCTTGATTTGGATATGTTGAACGCCTAAGTATGCTCAAATAGCGATGAGATTATAGTTTTAGGGTAGTCTTTGGAACAGTTTTAATGCTCTTGCCATGGCTTCGAATTTTTAAAAGCACTTGAACTTACATTTAAATTAAAAATTATCGCTTGAACGACTGAAAGGCATTCTAGTAAAATTAACAAGAAAATTATCATTGAATAAACTGTTCAAAATTATAAAATATATAGTATTTTGCAAATACGCCAAATAAAAGAAAATTAGACTTATGCTTATTAACCTATTCGAGACCAATTGCACACCGTATCTGTAAAGCATTTCCAAATCAGAAAGACCGGCTGAACACCATGTGAACATTTCGGCTCCTGGGGATGTTTTCCAAAAAGAATGTTCTGTCTCGAATGAGCTAACCCGAGAATGAACCATCTCGTCTTTAATTGCTTATTTCTGCGTTTATTAAAAATACAAGTTTTATATAACTTTTAAAAAAAGTTTACTTTAATAGAGCATAAACTAAAAATTAACAAGTTTTAACTCAGTCAAAAAGACTGACTATTTTTCTACATTACCTAATATTTTGACGAGAAATTAAACAAAAATGTTATCCTTACAGAAAAGAGCTTCATCCACACCGCAGTCAAGTTTTGCCTCGCTGGAACCGATGTAGAACGCGTAGAATCTCAACCAAAACAAAATCCAAATCGCACAGTTACCAAAGACCTCATACTGCTTGTCTACTGCTTTGTCGGTTTGATGGGTTCCTATCTGACGTGGGGTGTCCTGCAAGAGAAGATAATGACACAGGAGTACAAAAACATCGAAGGGAAGAAATCCCATTTCAAAGACTCACAATTTTTAGTATTTGCCAATCGTTTGCTGGCGTTCACAATCTCCGGAAGTTATCTACTTTTAAAGCACCAAGCCCGGCATAGAGCCCCACTTTTTAAATATTCATATGCCTCCTTCTCGAATATTATGAGCGCCTGGTTTCAATACGAAGCTTTAAAGTTCGTTAACTTTCCTACACAAGTGCTAGCCAAGTCGTGCAAGATTATTCCAGTCATGATGATGGGGAAGATCATCTCAAGAAATAAGTACGAGTTTTATGAGTATTTTACAGCCTCACTGATCTCCGTTGGAATGGTTTTCTTTCTGACCGGGAGTGCGGACGAGAGCAAGGCATCCTCGGTAACTACATTGACTGGAGTCTTTCTCCTGGCGATGTATATGATCTTCGATAGCTTCACTTCGAACTGGCAAGGGGACTTGTTCAAGACATACGGCATGAGCTCGATTCAAATGATGTGTGGTGTGAATCTGTTCAGTTCCTTCTTTACGGCTGCCTCACTGTCAGTCCAGGGTGGATTTCTAGTTTCACTGCAGTTTGCGACTGAGGTAAGTTAGCTTTTAGAACAATTTCAGGGTTCTTATTATTAAAGCTGCAAACAAAATAATTTTCTAAGTAGCCGCTAAGCCGCTAGTAGCTAAATGCAGATTTAAAACGTAAAATTTGAGAAGGGGGCTCGCAGTTTTGAAATTAAGCGATCTATAAAAAATTAATGCTGCGTAAATTGGCCCTTTAGTTTATATAAATTGATTTTATATTACGAGTTAGATGTCTTCTAAATTCTTTGATTAAAATGAACAGCTCCTTCACATAATGGCATTTTAAGCTCATGACCAGGTAGTTAAAATTAGTAGTTAATTAGTACAAATGTTAAGGATAAATTGCTTTCCCAAAAAATATTTTTTATTCATTAAACTCTTTTATTTCATTTCTTTATTCTTCCTTTTATTTAAATACTTTTTTTCTTTGTGGTTATCTTTTAAAAATATTTATTTATAATTTAGCTTTTGTCTATTTATCTGCCGGACTGGAAATGGTTACGTGTCTAAAAGTAAAACTCTTTTAAAACAAAATAATTTTAGATTTAGATTTTCCAACCTAAAATTTAACTTCATATTTTAAATAGGTGCAAAAGTCTTACTGAAATAATATTTGTTAAAAATTAAAAGTAAAAGGTTTCATTATTCTCATAGCTCAGAGCACATCCAAAGTTCTGCAAAACCACATCAAAAGCCCTTTTCTATTTACTTTCAGCACCCGAAATTCATTTTGGATTGTGTCATCCTATCAATCAGCTCAGCAGTTGGTCAATTATTCATTTTCTACACAATTTCTGTATTTGGGCCAGTTGTGTTCACGATTATAATGACTGTACGACAGGTAAGTGATGAGTATTATATAAAATATTAAAATATTACCAACAGCAAGCTCATAACATTTTCTGTTGAGGCGTTCTAAACCATTAAAACATATGTGCATGTTGTCATCATAGTCACCCCTCGCATGACCAAAACTCATGCTATTACGACTCGTTAAAAGGGCAGAGTCCTGAAATGATTCAATTTTCTTTGTTTTTCAAGGCGGTCGCTATAATGCTGTCGTGCTTCATCTACAACCATCAGATTTCTACCCTTGGAATTGTTGGAATTTTGGTTGTATTTTTCGCGATATTCCTGCGGGTGTACTGCAATCAGCGATTAAAAGCGATCAGAAAAAGGGCAGAGGCGAGTCGACCAAAGTTAGCGGTATAGCTGCCACCTCTAATGCACGATATTCCTCTGTAAAGGATTGTATTACACCCTTTTCTTAATCTCATTCCCCATCCTCCAGAGCACCCCAAAATATAAATAAAAATTCAAAAGAACATGTATCTCTCCCCACCTTTGCTTATTCGAATGTTGGCTGTGTGTTTGCGAATTGTTTTAAAAAAAACTATATTTTTTCGCTTTTGTTCCTTCGATTTTGAATCTTATATTTCATTTCTATGATAAGCTTCATAACTTCCGTTGCTTTCAACGAGTTCTATGTAAGAGACGGGCACTACCAAGCGCCAGTGCGCCTCAAGCGCCGCTTTATACAATAACAAATTGAGCAAATACTTAATATATTTTTTAGATATGTGTACCTCGGTGTAATTATCATTACTTTAGGTGATATTCAACGACAATTTTTTATATAAATGTTTACATGTGAACGATCGATAAAAATTATTGTGAACACAGGCGTTTTCGTTTTTATTCACCCCTTACCTACCTGAATTCCAATACAACATGATTTGGTTCCAATATTCTCTACATACTCCTGATAAAGTTAACATTACTTTAATTACAAAGTGCATAGAGGAGTAGAGGTTGTTTGCTTACTAAATCGATACAAGACGAAACCATCAGTGGATTCATTTAATTACGCTGCAGCAATCCAAATCTATATTTTGGTTGGACAATATGCTGTACCTGGACACTAACGCAATTTACACTTCAATTTGGAACGGAATTTAGAAGTCCTGTTTAACCAATATCGCCCATATCAATTACCGCCAGTCAATTATTCTCCAGATTTCGAAATCGATTAATTTTATCTATCCGTATTGATGGACTAGCAATCAAATTGTCGTTAGACTCAACAGTTTCAATTACATCAGCACGAGAGTCATGCCGTTCGACCATTAGCGTGATTGAAGAAGGGCTCACCGAACCATTAAAACACATATTTTCGTCGCGGAGGAGTCGGGCTTCGCGCTAAAGTTCAATTATCACAGGACGCAATGTCGCACCGCTTATATTTTAAGAAAAAAACTCAGGTGTAAATTTATAACATACAGCTAATGGTTTTATTTTTGGGGATTGCAGGTGATATCAACGGCTAATTACGGATGATTCTATTTCTATTATTGCTATTTTATTTTTAACAAATGTTTACCTGAAAGGACACTATTTTTAAAATTTTGAATCGGTACATCAATAAATAAAATGAATTTTCTTTTATTGTTACTTTTTGGTCCAAGAAGATATTAAAGATTTAAAAGGAAAATGCTTGACACGTTTGGTTTGTGGAATCGCTTTTTGTCTTTTGTATCCGAAGTATTCCTTCCTCTCAAATACTGAAAAAGTTTGGTGTTGTACTCAAAGTGCACCTCTCAGGCATAAAATATTTTTAGAGAGTCCTCGATATTCGCTTCTTAGGAACGGAATACTTGGCCTTGTACTTAAAAGGGGACTTTTTTAGGCACAGAAGAAATTTTAGAATTTTTTCTTTTTCAAAACAACATTTCTTTGTATCCATAATGCGCACTTAATTGTCTGATATTTTATTTTTAGGCATTAGCATTAGAGTACCTTAATCAATATTAATTAAATTTTTTTAAATATATTGCTTGAGATTATAACGATTCTTTTGGAGAATTATAAAAACGTTTTCCTTTTTATAAGTGTTGATATTTCTGTTTCCTATCATTAATTAAAAACAAAACCAACCCTGTACAAAAAGGTGTTTTCAAAATGAATGTATAATCTCCGACTCTTATAACAAAATGCGCCTTTTTCTATAAAACCTTTTCAATTCAAAGTTCAATATTTAACCCATATTCCTCCAAGGGTGGACAATTTTGCCCCAAAATCGTCCTTGCAGCTATTTAGAAATAGAGAGAAGGAGAGTGGAAGCAGACGAGTGGCATTTATTTGCACCAATCAAATTTGCATGCGACATGAGAACGAACGAATTGCTAGTTGGTAATGGCATTCACAAATGAGTGGCAATTTTCTAAAGTTCAAGTGGTCATTTGGCCGAGCTGAGGAATCGGTAGTAGTTCCCATTTTGTCGTTCTTTATTTACTATCAACCGCCCTATTTCTAGGACGTTGCTAGAGGACAACTAACGACTGATTTGACTACTACCAGCCAATATGAAACTTGTGGGTTGTGATGGTTGCGCTAGTTTCTGTTCGTCACAAGAAAAATTTATTTGTCAACGAAATAGCAGGGTGGAAAAAAAAAAACACTTTTGGCCGACACCAATAGTTATGGCATGCTCATGGGTAAGCACCCTTCGTGCGGGGGAGGACAGTGGGAGTAAAATTGTTATAACGAATTGCTGGGAAGAAAAATATGTCGTGAGTTAAATGCGCCATCCATCTAGCGATCGCACCTTATACCTGTCGGTGGGTTTTCGAGCTCCCACTTATACTACTTTTTTTTATGGAGTTGAAGAAAAAAACAGGCAGTTGACCCCATTGCATGGTGCTTAAGTCTCTTGTGGGGGCGGGTGATTTAGCAATTTGTTATTGTCATTTCCCGGATCGAAAGTTCAAAGGTAAATAGTTCTTTGACCTCAAGTATGCCGTATTCGTTATCAGACTATCTACTCTCATTAAGGGGATAAGGGAGAACCGTAGATCCGCATAGTGTCCGCCTAGTTTATTTGTTACCTCCAATTTGTTCTAATTAAATTTGTTTTCTTTGAAACCAATTAATTTCTTCGTGCCACTTCCTGGAAAATTTACATAAGTAAGGACTTTCAATAACTCGACTAATGAAGGGAGGAAAGTGTTATGACCTCTCGGAAAGTCTGTAAGTTATGGATAAAAGAGGCCGGGAGGGTTGTTGGGTACCTGGACCCGTATTGATTTCAACAAAATTTCATTAGAATCTCTTTATCCCCAGTTTATGCAGGGTATTTGGTTGACGTTTATTAAAACTTACGTGATTGGATTTTTATAATCTTAAGTTAATTAAAAGATACTTTGGAAAGAGGGATATATCTTCCAAAGTGTTTGAAACACTCTATAAACACATCTATACTTGTTTTAAGCTTTGTTGACCATCCGTACGAGAAGTAAAGATATAAGTCTTGAAATAATTCCAAAATTACGAATTTATTCAAAAAGAAACTTAAAATATATAGTAAAATTATATTTTAATTAAAAACTAAAAAAACCGGTAAATAAAATGTGATTTGGGCTTGGTGATTTCGAATTTACAGCCTAAATTTAAAAATCCAATATGGCAAAACTCTCAAAAGTGTGGATCAGCATATTATCGATATAATATTTTTAAATGTCGGTATACTGAATCTAATTTGTCTATCTATATCTAAAATATTTTTTATTAAATTAGTAACTCCCTGTTGAAGATTCAGTTTTTGCAGTCAACTGCTCAATTCATCGCTTAATTGGACAATCCGACTGTAGAAATTGAATTCTTGAACTAGTTCGAAGGCTAGACATTACCCTAAAATTTATTCTTTACAACATTCCCCGAATAATTATCGAACAGGTGAAGCCCCAACTGCCGCAAGATGAAATCATGTTGATTTTTCGCCAGTAACAAATCATTACCTTATAGTTGATGATGATTTAATGGTGATGTGTCACGCGATGCCCTCCATATGTATACGATTTTGCTCGCCAAGGTAAATTCCTTTAGCACCATCAAGGGAAAACACATTTTTGGGTAGCTACTATGACGTCATTCTCTTCCCTGAATTTTCGCAAAAGGTATGGCATTTTTTTAAAGATTTTACGGAAAATTCTCAGCCGGCAGAAACAACTAAAGGCCAAAAACGTAAATGAAGGAGAACAATAAGAGCATAACTAAAAATAAAAAGACGATATGAAGACTTTTTAGTTCCTTTTGTTTCTAGTCGATTTTCAAATGGATCAATATGTCGATGTACAAAATCAAGTGCATGCAAAGTTACTCTGTCTTTTCTATGCTTTCGGTTCAGAAAATGCAATAGAAAATTACTCAAGGCCGCGCGGGCTTTTATCTCAAAATCACGACCTAATTCAACAAAATCAATTACAAAGTGTTGAACTACGCAGAGGGTGGGCGGGAACGGATGAGCTCTGGCTTTAGGTAGATATCGAACCAATGTAAAATAACACTGAAATGTATTCGCGATGGGTTTTTGTCTATTTTTTAAAAGTTTATTTGGTTTCGATGCATTTTCTGTGTGTTGCTTATAGAGACGAGGTCTAGGTCAAGATTACATTTTGAGGTTTGATTGATATTGCAGTTGGGCTTTCGAGGGTGGCAAGGATATTGTACAGCTTCCTTTTCGTTGGCTTAATAGCAATATAACATAACAGAACACCATCGATTGCCATAGTGAATTTATTGCATCCGCTGAGTTAACAATAGTTTGGGTTGTGTAATTGAAACTTGAGGATATCCAAGAAAAGTTCGTGTAAACAGTATATATACCTATATATATATATATGTATACATATATATATATATCGATATATAAATTTTATTGCAAAAGCAATTTGCTATTTATATTTGAATAAGCATCGATAGCTGGCCACTGTAGCTCAGCAGTGGTAGCATGAAAGAGCAAACACGCGCCCGTTGGTTTTTCAAAATTTTCTAAATCTTTGTATAATTCTTTATCCGCTCCTTTACAGTTGATCGAAAAAATTAAACATCTTTTCGAAAAACTCATCAAAAACGGCGTTCCAATTTCAAGATTTTTAAAAGATTAATTCAACATATAACACTAGTATTTCACGTTTTTCCGCTTACACAATTGAAAACTAAATATGTATCTATAAATGAAATTAAACTATTATCAAAAATCTTGTCGACGTATTCTCTTAATAAGTAGCATACTAATTAAAATTAGATTTAAATTTAAAGTGCTTTTATTATCTGAAACGTATCGTCAAATACATCATACTCGACCGTCTAATTTTAAATATATTTCTTAATATGATTCAGCTATCCTTAAAGCACTAAATTTATTAAATAAACTTTTATAACCAACACAGATGTAATTTATTTGCACTTTTTATCGAGTGCAAATATGAAATAAATAATCATATAATTAATTTTCCTCTGCAGAGTGTGTAATCGCAAATTCCCTTTTAATTGTAATTATCACGCAATCCAGCCTGGTAGCAACTGATTCATTTCCCTGATATGTTTTGCAAAATTTTACATATTCAAATGAATTCAAAATAAGCGCCACCTGAATAGACAGAAATTTATGCACTTTCTACCCCATACTGAGGATAATTTCATAATTGTGTAACTACCTAGTCATTAAGGTGAATCAATGAGACTATTGGTGCAATTTAGCTCCTTTTGGCTTTTATGCTGGGTACTTTCAGCCAGGTGGCGAATAATTTGTACCAATTGCTCCTTTCCTCAGCTTTTCTTGTCCTCTATAAGCATAGTACATTCTGCAGTCTACCGTGTTTCGACTGTAGCATTAGCAACACGTACAAAACCTGCAATATTATGAACATGAGCTTACCAACATACATGCGTACCATAACGCCAAATTACCATGAATCTCTTGCGTGACACTATACGATTCTGAGCAATATAATTTCGCATAGTTTTGCAGTTGGAACGAACAACGCAATGGTTTGTCGGTCGAGTTGAAAGGTATTTTCATTTTAGGGATGATGGTGAAAGTTCGTGCTGCTTTATAGTGAGCCTTTTTTTTCATTGTGGCAAAGTATGTAAATGAAATGATAAAAATATGCCCTTACGTGGTCGCCTTCATATGACTACTTTTACTTTTTTTAATTGATGCGAATATTTAAATTACATAAGTATTGCGTGACTTGGAGAAGATTTATGCGGCAAATTGCAACATATTAATTAAAATCTTTAAACAAATTAAGTGTTTAGTACAGTTACGATCTCAGAGGCTAGGTGAATGCTATACGAGGATATAGGAAATGTTCGTGACTTTAGTTAATCAAATAATGCCCTGGAGATGGAGGAATTGGAGTGTTCTTTTTATATTTAAGAGGTCACATACAAAAGAAAATGTTTCCTTGAATAAATAAATAAATACAAAAATCCGCAAGAGGTATGCATCTACCCTTACGATTTTGTGACTCAAAATTTCCTAATTCTTGCTTATTTTTAGCATTCAAAATTGGAAATTTTTTAAAATTAAAGAGACAAGCTTCCTACTAGAGATAATCATTTGCACTGAATAATTATTAAACTTAGAAAAACGCATAAAATATTACTGGAAGAAAAAAAAAGTAGTTTCCCGATTATTGGAACTAGACATTTATTATTTAAATTAAGATTTAATAAAATCAAATAGATTCAAAACTAAAACTTTAAAATTACTAATCCAAGAGAAGATTTACTTGTGAAGTTTCTAAAGATGTTTATTAAAGAAAACAATTTTTGACTTAGGTACGTAGGTTAGGAGTTAGTTTGGTGTGTACGCACTTAATCCATTTTACCATTTGGACCATTGTGTTACCACATAGCGCAGGAGACCATGGTTATGTGTGGGATTCGAACTCACAGCTTCTGGGATGGTGGACCAGCGCGCTAACTGAACTATCAGAGGACCCATGAAAATACATATTCTTCATAAAATTTTTATTGTTTCCTATATAATGTTTTCTTTAATTTTATAACCTAATTATTATATAATTTATTACATTTCTTCAAATTATTCATTTTTTCTAATCATTTTCTCCTATTACTTTCAAAGTACATAAACAAATTAAATTGTTAACACATTGCCACTCGCTGATATATACAAAAATTTATCATTTTATTTTGTAAACAATTTACTTAGTTGCATATCCGTTTTTCCATTTAATTACATTAATTCGTTAATTACTAATTAATTAAATCTTTGAAGTATTCCCATCCCAGACAGTTCATTACTGATTTTACACCAATTTCGTTTTTATTTATTTTTTTATGTTAATTGTAATTCTAATAGGACTTACAGACTTTTGTTTAGTAATTTTGACATTGCAAAGTTACAAGACTGTTTTGTAATCGTATTTTTTTTCTTCTACACCATTTTTAGCAACTGTTTTTAATATTTTTGGTTCTACAGGCAAAACACATTTACTTCAAGTTGAATTATTATTATTATGTTTTTTTCTTTTACAATGCACTCACATTCGGTTTAATATGTTACCATTTATGAATTTTTATAATTATATGCTTTGATATCTTCTTCATTTAACTTAATGTTTTGTTTTGGATTATGTCTGCTCTTTTCTGATTTTTGCAAGTTCTAGGAAACCTGAAGCGTTCTGAATTAAATCGTTATGAGTTATAATTTTGTTGATTATACATGAAATTAAAGTATCTGTCTCCTCGTTTTTTAAACATTTTGTATATTATTGATATGTCGAAAATTATGTTTATACATTTTTACTCCCACAGAATATGGGGTATTTCTTCATATATATTGGTTGGTAAGGTCAATTAGGTGGAATCGTTCTATTAAGTGGTGGAATCGCTACGTTTCTATTTCTATTCATATAAGGATTTTTTTTCATTTCTAACCTTCTATAGAATTTTGAAAATACATTGTCTATTGATTTTGTATTTATAATTTTTTGTTTGATTTATTCTTTTAAACATTTTAAATTTTCTATAGCCAAGTAATTTGTTTGTGCGTTTTTGTTGTATATTTCTTTATTTTCAAGATTCTTTTCTTTTTAATCGTAAACAATCTTTTTATCGAATCATTTCCATCACTTAATTATCTTAGAGATATAGGTACATCGTACGCAATTTCCAAATTTGTCAAACCTCGATCTTTTTTAAGGTAATCGTTTAACTTCGTCTTGTTAATATTTTATTTAATTTTAGTTTTTATTTTCTTATAAAGGACCGCGTTTAACACATGGTTTTTTTTGGGCGGTTGTCTTTAGTACAACCTATCAATTCACTGTGCTACTACTTACTAGGTTCTTATTCTACGAAAGTCTAATTTATATGTTTTTATTTTCTTTCCTTTTCCAATTTAAAGCTAAGGCTACTTCACGCTTTCTGGTTTATAATCATCATATTAAGTAAAGTTTCAAGCATAAAATAAAGCAATTTTGCCTAAGAATAAAATAAAGCATTACTTGAATTTTAAACGTATTTAAAAAAAAATATTCGATTTTATTGTGTTGAAAAAGTACACATGATATTTGAGGCATAAGAAGCCTCGAAAAATTTGAATTTGTTAAATCAAAAGTAGTAATATTTTTAACCAAAAAGCACTATCTTTAATCACCTCTAATACTAGCAAAATGTATGTATAAGAAAAAATTGTCTGGTAAATATTTAAAATAATATTGTTTCAATTTGCATTATTCAAAAAAGACCATTCCTCTTAATTTTCCAAAATGAGATCAAATCCCTTGGATTTAATTTTAGCCAACATCGCTTGACTTAAATAATTTTTTCAAAAAATTATTAACCAGTTCTCATGTGGTTATTTCAGCAGTTTTGCAATGAGGCCACTTAAATCCACCCTACCGTCTAAATATTTAAACTACTTTTGCCTCAAAATTTAATCATTTAAATCATTCCCAGGGGTTTATTTATTTATTAACTTAAATCAGTCCATTGGGATGAGCGCCAGATACCGATTCCGCTGTGATTCCCTTTTGAATGACACTGACACAGTTTTCAGGTATATTCGTTGCAAAAAATTTAATCATCATCAGTTATGCTGTGGGTAAAGGATTTTTACATAATTAGGCCATAATTACAGAATATAAAATTAATTGAGTCACCAAATGTATGCTTTGTAAAGTTAATTTGGAAAAAAAGAAAGAAGTATAGGAATACATAACATATCCTGACACATAAATAATCTTTGCATATAAAATGCTTTTTGAAATAATTGTAATGTGACTAATAAAACATAAATTCCAAAAATAGGACACTCTTTCGAATTTTTGGCAATCAAAATATTAACAACAATTTTTTAAGATAAGTTTGAAGAGACTTGTGACTCATAAATGGAAGCATTCAAATGGAAGAAGGTTTCGTCGAATTTTTGGGGCCAGCATAAGATCTATAAAATCTACGCAGGCCCAAGATTAGTTACCGAAAGTTTTTGAAGCAAGTTTTAAGGGTTTAATCGATTAGATATAAAGTTTTTAGAAGAAAAAAATATATGTATATACATATATGTCTCCTTCCTACTGTAACAGAACCAATCGCATAAAATATAATCCTCAACTATTCAGTAGATATCTATCTTATGCAATTTTCAAAGTACAATGTACGCAACTAACACTTATATCTCCTTCGGTTGTCAATTAATATTATTCATAATTATCACAATGCACCAATATTCGAGATGATCTCTTTTATTTATTTAATTTTATTTTTATTTAAAAATAATAACAACTAGCCGGATAGCCTAAACATTGACGGAAGTACTGTACACTTGATGGCAATTCCATTTTATATTAAGCTACAAAAGCTCGAAATCATATTCGATTTAGGCACCATATTGAGGCCTTATGTTATAATAGTAAATATGTAGGTCGAATAACACATTTACTAATATGTAATTTTATTATAGTTGAATACATGTTTATTCAGCATAAATAAAAGCAAACAAATTCAAAGATGTTTACCATTTCGTTATTATGGCTATAAATTAGGCTTGGTCATTATTTAAATTTATAAGAACTTATAGCCAAAATGTAAATTTATATTTTTCTTATAAAATACAAATTAATCTGTTGTTTATTTTGAAACATTCATATTCATACCATAATCAATCCGCAATTTAATGAAATTTTTATTGTAGAATTTATCAGGCAAGTGACTACTTTACAATAAAGTGCATTTTCTAAAAATGCAGTTTTGTGTAATAATCTTCCGAGATTTTTAAGAAGCAGTGGGTCACATAACAGCAAAGCGATCTAAAGTTGCCCTAAGTGCCAAACACAAAACATTAATTTTTTCATATACAATAAAAGTTTTAGATGTAATTTAAATTGTATGGTGATGTAGAAAGAAAATTAATCCATGTAAATATATTATTTACCAAAACTACACAGTGGCAACCATATGGTGCCATCAGGTGTCATACCATATAAGATTTAAGACATTCCTGTGGCATAATATGATGTTCTGTTAACTCAGATAAGCTGTACTATGCGTAGTTCTGTGGATTTATGTAAATATTTATGTATTTTTGACTTAATATTTGGTTCTTTATAAGGTTGCAAACGGAATTAGACGATTATAACAATTTACCCTCTTTTATGTAAAAGCAATAACACTCTCCACTGTTACTGTCTTCTCAAAATCAACAACTGCATTATTAATAACATTTTTATCATAAGGGCAATTTTAATCAATAGTATCATCTTTCAAGTACACGTTCCGTATTTTTTTCTGATTGGTTTTTAAAAATTTTATTGTAAAAAACCTACATAATTTAGGAGAGCTGTGCTAATATATATTTTTTTAATTTCATTTATTACATATCACACTACTGTACATGTTAAAATTATTATATTATTATTATATCGAATAACCGCTAAAATATGTTTTGACGGCATCATTATGATAATAATGATTATTATCATTTAAATATATTTAAATGCTTAAATTGTTCGATTTCTTTTAACTTGTTTTTTTTTTAATTTTTAAATTCATTTTGCACAGTACAATTTAGTATCACTAGGCCAACCCTTATGCTAATGTTAACGATCATTTACTGGGTAGTTATACAATTATTACAGTATAAGTACACAAGTACATGAATCTTACCTTGTTTTGCTCTGTCTTAAAAATTAGATCGCGCTTATTATCCTATTAACTAATATGTTGCTTTTTCAAATGCTACAGCAATATTCTCTTCTTTCATCTTCATCATTTTTTTTTCTCTCATATTTTTCATAATGATTACATTTTTTGACAGTATTTTTCTTCATTCTCTTTATTGTTTTTATATGATAAAAACATATTGTCATGCACGATTTCTTTAAAATGTTTTTTTGTTTCTTTAATATATAATTATATTTTATTTGCCGAAGTTTTAGTGCTTGATTTTGTTTTTGAGAGATTTCTTGGTTCATTTTAGCTTAGAGTCATTTATTTGGTTTAATTTACTCTAAAGTATTTCATATTGCGTTGTTTTTAAATCTTCATCCCATTCCTTTTTTTTATAAAGCACAAACAAAGTACAAAGCTAAGATGAAACATGAACGTGAAATGTTACATACTCAAGCGCATTAAAGTAAATAAATAAGCTAATTAGAGAATGAATAATATTAAATTTAATTAAATTGTGGTTAACTACATGCATTTACACAGTTTGAAAGTTGGATTTTTTTTTTTCAGAAAATAATACGCCTTTTTAAACATCGTCATTTAAAGTTTTTTTCTAGTTAGGACTCGTTGCACAAAAGTGAACACTGATTTTGGCTGGATATAGGACAATTATTACTTTAGACTATAGCAGGTTTTGCTCATACCAAAGCCTTAATCCTACAAACATTTCAAGGAGTATGTAAATATACGAGTATATATGTGAAAACAAATATTTAGAATGCAGTTTCGACCCATATTAATTTTAAGAGTTGCATCCGTACTATTTTTAGAAGATCCATCTATCTGAAATGAGCGTTTCTTAAGTTCAATAAAGCAAAAAAACTTAAACCAAGATTATGCGCCGCAAATTGAAGAAATTACAAAAATGAAAATCCAAGCCACACGAATGCCATATCACGTAAAGAAGTTTTGGCACACGTTATGACCTAAAGAATAATTTAAGAGAGGTTTAAGATACAAAAATTATTATTTTTATAATATTTATAAGACCACAAAGTTTTACGTATAATGGGCATTCATTTAACTTTTAGCAAAAAGATAGTGCAACTTCAAATAAAGAAATTCATATGAAATACATATTTTATTAAGATCCAGAACATTAAAATGAAAAGTTCATTATCAGCGACCACATTTAAATAACATGAAAAAATAGTTATGTTTCGAAAGCGAATCATAGATTAATATTAAAAAAAAAAATAAATTTGTAAGAAAGTTTGATTTAATAGAAAGATTCAATCAGAAATTTAATTTTAAATTGAATTGATTCAATCATGCAATAGATTTTATTTCAATAAGCTATCGTCCTTGCTATTAAGCATTCGAATCTGAACATATCTTTTCATTATAAGAGAATACTGAGGAAAAATTAGAGGTAGTGTAGATAGCAATGTACAATCGTGATAATTTGAATCTTTTTAGAAGAAGAAATTAAAAAGCAAGTCAACTCACATTTTTTAAGCTAAATGTTAAAAAATAATTTTTTTATGACAGTAAGACAAGTACCTTGTACCTGATCTAAATGCAAGAAGTTTAAACAAAAGCGTTTTCTAAAGAAGTCAAAGTTAATAAATCTCTTTTAAGTTGGACACTATATTTAATATATGTATTTAATTTTGGCAATTTTTCTTTTTTTTTTTATAAAACCCTTCTTAACTATATCGCACTCTTACATACCTCTTTTCTTCCTATTATAAATCTGTTACAAACTAAAGCATAAACATGACATTTAAATTATTCTGTTTAAAATGTTACACACATTATATTTTCAAACATTTTTAAGAATCATTTTTAATTGCTTTTTGTTGCACTTTAAATGATCACAGATTTTCCAAAAAACATCTATATTATTTTTTCGTATTAATAAGACTAAAAACAAACATGAAAAAATAAATAACCACGTTTTCTCTCTAAAAACCACGTTTTTTAACAATATACATACATTAAATATGCGATGCAATAAAATTTTATAAGTGTGTTTTTTTTACATTTTTGATTTAAATTGTTTATGGTTTTTCTGTAAACATAATTTACAATCCCAATTGCCCGATATGACTTTTGGAATAAGAAATATTTTTTTGTTTAAAGTTCTAAAATCGAAATTATAATAATCAACTGAATAACTTTGCATTTATTTTACGTTAATAAATCTCGAACGTTTGATAATTTATATTATGACCCGCATAATATAAAATGTATGAGAAAGTAAATATAAGTAAAATAAAATTTTAATAATAACTTACCACAGTCTCTCATTTAATTGGATTTGTAAAAGATGCTTTATAATTTTTTGTATAAAATGTTACAATCTAATTTAAAACACGAAAATTAAAAATATGCTCGCTGATTTACTTTCATTTAAACACATCATTTTGAATTATGTTTTCCTAATATATCCCTTAATTTGTTAATTTCATTCGAAAAATAATTCGATAGTTGTTCTTTTTTCTTCTGGTTTACTTTTGTTACATTAAAAAGAGTAATTATATTTCCTTTTGGTTGTTAGCTTTTAAATATCGATTGACACTATGATGGAAGAACAAACGGATTATCCATAAGCTCTGGGTGTATGAGCTTATGCTAGAGATCACCACTAGTCGATGGATTACCAAGATTGCTCTCCACAGTGTCCTCCTTATGTCAGAGCGGTGGTTTGTATACTTCTATAGCTGGGGTTAACATATCAACTCTTGTTGATATTGATGTATCACTGCAATTAAAAGAAAATAATATTGTTGTATTATTTTATTCAAAACATGGAACTTTTCACATATTTTCTACTAATTTCTGTTTTACTACTGAGAATTGAAAATAACAATGATTAATCGAAAGTCTAAATAATAAATTTCATTCGATTAATCGAATAACCATCGATACTCGTCGCTTGAATCGATTATTTCCAATCAAGATAATTTCGGGCGATTAATATCCCGTACTTAAATGCATTTATATTATTGACTATAAGTCTGACCCAGATATAGCAAACATCATTCTCCGATTTAGCTTATGATAGAATTAATCAAATGAACGATTTGTTCGCTATCTTTAACATCTGTGTCGTTAGGAGAATCTTATGAACTCTGTATAGACCTACGGTAGTTAGGAGAATCTTGTGAACTCCGTATAGACTTTTATCTCAATTGAACAAGCTCGAATACATGTTTTAAAAATTACTATATCCTAAAATGTGTCTAATTGATTCACTAGGAAATTATTTGTCGTTACATCATTCCTTTTTTCGTCATTTTACAAAATTCTAATATTACAAAACAATATCTCTTTCTGCTCTATTTAATTTTCCATTTATACTAAAAAAGTTAGTCCTACGAAAGAATTACTCAAATTCTTTTCTATCTATTGCAATTAAAATGCGATTAAGAGTCCTTGATTTTCTGTCTGATAAAGATTGGAGTTTTTATTTCATAACTCCCTAGTTTTTCATTCGAAGCTTTTTCTGTATGTTTGTATGTCTGACCGCCCATCCACAATGATTTGATAAAGTACCAGAATCAGAGACTGGTTAAACAAAATTTTAAGCGCTTTTTAAGTACACTTACTGGAATAAAAAGAATAAATTCCATAACTTTCGCATCTACTCTTACAGTTAGTGTCTGGTAAAAATGTTGAATAAAAAAATTTCAGTTAATACAGGATATTATCACAGTTTCATCGCACTTAGAAATCAACCTTTGAGACCAGCTAATCCTCGCCGCTTCGTCGGTACCTTTTTAATCAAATTAAGAGATTCCTCTTGCGTTTCATGATGTAGTTTTGGTTTAATTCCTCTTCTCTCTCATTTATTTATTTTTTGCAGGGACATGAACATTTTTTGCGAGTTTTCTACTAACAATTAACAAAAAGTTTGCATTTAAAATGTGTTGTCCTCTTCTGCACGAAAATGCATATCCAGGTGGGATATGATGCCTACTTAGAGGAAGAGCACCCCCAATGTAAGTTTAAACCTCGACAGTTACTCATTAAATTTAACAGGGAATGAAATTAAATTGAAAGCCGGCTAGGGAAATTTTTCATACTTTTCGACACGTTGTTGCGTGTTCTATTGAAGGGAAAATGTATGCGGAGAAAGTATCATACAAAGCTTCCAAAGATCTATGTAATGCAAGTGGGGGGATGCACTGAAACATATATTTATGCTTGGCACTAGACCACTTCTGCCCCACTATGCACAAGTACCCCCACATCATGTGAAAGAGAGTGTAATGCATTGCGGAGGACTTGCATAAACCGAATGCAGCTATTCCTGTTTGCGGCTCTGGGTGAGGAAACTATTAAAAAAAAATTGCATATATTGTGTGCACATGGATCTGTGTACCCACAACTTTATTACCAGGTAAAACATATTGTTGGCATTGAATTTAAAAAAAGTCTGTTCATATTTTTTGGAGTGATGTGTGGGAAGCTTTCAGTGTGGTCCACTATTCTGTGGTCGGCTTTAGTTGATTTTATGGGAGGGAAATATGTGTATTTTTCGTTTTTCCAGCAACTTAAAGGAATTGTAAAGTCTCTTTTAAAAAGACTTTCTAGAATTTTCAAATATTAAGATGCAGCAAAGCTTTACTGAGTCTGTACTTAAAAGATTTAAAAGAAAATGAAACTGAAATTTTGCATTATGATACGTATTTAAGTAAGTATTTTATGATAGGAAATTCTGGCTTTTTCCAACACAATATATCCTAAACCATGTGGAATATAGATCGATTTACTCATTATAATATCTTAAAGGTTAGCCAAAATTTATATACCATACAGTTTTCTTAAATAAATAATTTGTGCATAAGTTTTATAGATGACGATGTGATTAAGTTAGGTTTCTTGCGGTAATTAATATACGAATTACTCTCAAATGAGTGGAAAATCCATTAACTTTTAGTTTAAACATAGGATGTGGTAAATATTGCTTACAAGAAAAAAAAATTGAACTTCAGCGTCTTAAAGACGGCGGTTATTCTCTCAGACAAATAGCGCAAATTGCTCACTGCTCTTTGGGAGCAAAATGTTTTAAAGGATAAAAGTAACGAGGAAAATCGGGACGTTTACAGAAAACGAAACCAGCATTGAATAGAAGAATCGTGCGAGCGTCTAAAAAAGAAATCATTTGCGTCTTCAAATATTATTCTCGAAGAAACAAAAGGACGAGGACAATTCGTAGAAAATTAGTGGAGACTAACTTACCCGCACCTAGAAAGGTACCTTTGCTCTCTAAAAATATCAGATAAGATTTCGCGACGACCTATTTAGATTGCAGTGGAGAAGATGGAAAGAAAATATGGTACAACATCCTCTGGAGTGACGAGTGTAAGTTTAATATCTTCGGATCGAACGGAAGGGAATATGTGAGGCGCTCTCCAACAAAGCCCTTGATCCACGGTACACCTAAAAGACCATTAAACATGGGGGAGGTTATATTATGGTATGAGGTTCATTTTCATGGCATAAAGTAGGCAATACATTTGATTACCGGTATTATAATAAAAGAGGTTTACTTAGACATCTTAGAGAACGTCATGTAACCCTTTGCTGAAGAGAATATAATATGCCGCTTGGATGATCATTTCAGCAAGATAATATCAACACAAACCTTCAAATAAAGTCGAATTGTGGGCCGTAGTTAAGAGGGAGTGGGTAATACCAAAGCAAAATTGTGAACGCTTAGTAGATTCGATGCCGACTTGCTGTAAGGAAATAATTAAAAGCAAGGGCAATAAATTATTAATGTGCAAGCTATAACAATAATTAAAATATTTTTTTCCAAGGAATTGAATTTTTTAATAATTTTTTGGATTTATTTTTTTGTCCATCCTAAATAAGGATAATTCAATAAAATCAGATTGAATTTCCTACTCTTTTCACGTAGAACGCTTCTTTCAATATGAATACTTTGAATACACTCTAAAGTTATCATAGCCATAGATGACATTACTTGCAACGCATTGAAGACCTTTAAAACAAGTGTTTTTGGAAAAATGTAGGGGTGTATTTATTTTTTTGTCCACCAGTGTAAGTGAACAAAATTATTAGTACTTAGGAACAAACTTTTTTTAATAAAATAAAAAGCAATTCTATGATGTCTATAAAAATTGCAATTCAAGCCATTGAGATGGAATTTATTAGTTTTAAAAATTAAGGGAAAATGGTAATGGTAATATCTTTTTCGTGTAGAGTTTATTGAAAATAACATATTTTGGCGCAACAGATATTCTAACAAAATTTAGAATTTAAAACAATATCCCAAAGAAACTGAAAAACAACAAATATTTTACTATCGCCATCAAAATCAATACTTATGATAAAATTTGGTAGGCGAAACTGTCATAAACTCCGCAGTCTTTCAAAATACTGAAGTTTATTACCAAAAACTATCGTAAGCGTTTCTACTTATTTTTTTTTTAAATAGAGTGTTTTTAATTGAATTATGAAGGCTTTTAAGTTTAAAGTTGTCTATTTTTTAAATAAACTAAATTGGAGTTTGGCATTTACTCTTCGTTTTCATTTAGAGGGTCTAATAAAATATATCAAAGGTTCAGTATCAAAGTGGATAACAATCTTAATTTTCTTTAAATTTATTAAAGAATTTGTTGCATTTTTTATACAAAGTTTTATTTTCCATTCAAACTTCTTACCCAAAGAATCAAAAACTAAAACTGTTTAACAACCTTATATATGGTAAAAATAAATAAACGTTTGCTACAATAGTTAACTATTCAAAAAATTTGAATCATCACCTAAATTTGGGTTTACCAACATCCTAACATCACAATGTGGGATATCAAATGAAATCTGATTAAATGGACATTTTAAAAATATTTAATTTAAACGAAAATTATCTCCAGTACATAATGATACATATTAATAATGTTGATGTACTTTGATTTATTTGTAGCATTTTAAAACTTCTTTTAATGCACATCTTTCTGTTTTTCTTTTTTTTTTTTTTTTTTGGGTTCCATAAACATTTCGTGTGGTCAAAACAAACCGAAATGAATTTTTTAAAACTTTAACAAACTTTGTTTCCTCTGCCTTTCCCACTGATACCCTTTTTTTCTGTCGACTGAATCATACAGCCCAGCGGTTAGCTTTTTGCTTCAGGTTGCCGGCAAGAAAATCGATAGAAAGCCATAACACATGTTTAACCCTTTTACATATCATGATTGAGTCAGAGATAAAATTGATTTTCCCTTTTCCTTATTTTTATTGCCTAAAAACATTATACCTGCCATGCTGGCGAGGGTGAATTACTAATGAGAGGCGTAAACATACGGATGAAAACGATTAACTTTTTCTTTTATTTATGTTTTTGTTCTTTTTATTGGTGGGAAATTTTTCTGTTTGTTTTCTTTTTTCTTTTTGTGATTTTAAGCTAAATCTTAACAATTTTACCATACGTAGCATTTTCACTTTAATCCCCATTGGGGTACCCTAACTTATAAAAGGGTAATCCTTTCTAAGGGTGATGCCACCTTACGAGACCTATCACAGCCCTTAATCCTCTTTTGATTAAAGTTGGAAATCCATTTAAGAAAAAGTTTACTTGTTGTAGTGATTTAAGTCCATCGAAAACCTACTTAATCATTAACATTGCCTAAGGTCATAAGAAAAACTGTCCGTTCTTCCTCCAAGAACATTTAATCACAGCGAATAATGTACTTATAGAGGGGATATAATCACATTTCAAAGTGCCTTTAATCCTCTTAACGAGTTGAAAAACGTTACATATGTCCTGTCTACTTTGCATCGCAATGTCTACGCCAGCCAACTTGCTTTTAGCTGAGCAAATTAAGTCAGCAATATCCTCTTGCTTTGAATTTGCTTCGCAGACCTGTGGAGCAAAAACCTTGGGCCACCTCTGTCCTACTACCCGTTCAGATAATTGGAATTGTAAATGCATCTAAAGAGGTTAAGAGTCTTTAAAGGCTTTCAGATTAGGACTATACCCATATATATCGCATATCAGTAGGCTTATACATCCGTCTCTTGGAAACTTTGCAATACCATTGGATTATGCAAATATTTAGATATACTCTAATCGGATCTACTGCATATACTGCATATAAGCTCTTTCGAAATCTATAATATGTAGTTCCAAAACATCAGGGAACTGAAAGCGAAATCTAAGATCACTGCGTTACTCCTCAATTTAAATAACATTACTTACATTTTGATTCGATAGTTTTAATATATATATGTATATATTATAAAATAAATTTTAATAAAAAGCACAACAATTAAAATATGAGTAATTAGTTTTTGATAACCGAATTATCGTACACTAATTCAGACAGTTTTTAGTATGATGGAACAGAATTAGTATGATCATAAAATTATTAAAGTGTGTATGCTTGTCTATATATGCACAAAATAACCTAAATGGTAAAAGATGTCATAGGTACTTGTCAGATATTAAAGGATCATCTGTTTTACCTTTTAATAACTAATTTTATGTTCGTAATTTTACAATAATTTTCTTCTTATGATTTTCGTCTTAACGTATAAAACTAGATATCAAAGGAAGAGGGCAAAATTGAGTTTACAATATCGTTATGCCATTGCTGACCCAGATGTATGAATTATGGTGCTTTGGATAGAAGTTTGAAATTCCTTAGAACCACTTAATCCATTGTGCACCCTTATTTCATTGCTCATTAAACCGAAGAAATGATTGTATAATGGTGCATACCAGTAAAATTCCATGCCAATTTGCATTCCTCGGTAAAACTTTTATCTCTCGAAAACGAAGAATTTCAACCGAGTGGATGGATGGATAGCACCACTTAAAAGTTCAAACACTGCTTCTGGTTATGGCGCAGAGAGATAATTGCATAGCAAACCCCCCCAATTTGTCTTTGCTGAGTGATTTTACTGAATAGAATTTATATCGTACTTCAGCCAAAAACGACGTCATCTCTAACGTGAAGGGTTCCTTCCCACCTTTCCGCCTTTCTGCTTTTCCACCTGTAAGGTGGTACCAGAATTTATGCATCGTGTACAATCCAAAAGGAAGGATCAGGAAGTATATGGTATTCTGTTCCCCCAAAGCCTCTCCTCGGTCTCAAGGCATCGTCGTCTAAGTGATGTCATTAAATTAATCCAAGTTGCCTTCAGTGAGAATCAGAAATCCTTCTGTGCCTCCAGCATACCCGAAATATGCTTAAGGAATGCCCTTGATTAAATTAGCTTTTCTGCAATCTTTTCATACATTTGAAGACTTTTTCATCCGCAGTTCGAAGAATCGTGGTGCGACGAAGTAAAGTTGCTCCTTCCCGGAACTATGAACAATAAGGGCAGACGAAGTGGTCTGGGGTAAGCTTGAGTAGTCCGCAGCTGCGAGGAGTTATGAATTTTTAACACTTGTTGAGTTTTCGAGTACTTAGAACTTTTTAAAAGTCTGTTGGAGTAGATGAATTAACTTTTGCGTAAAGTACTAATTAGAAAAGGTATTTTCATCCGCTACCCTTACCCATTTTCCTATCTCAAAGATTGCCGATGAAAAACAATTAATGGAAAAGAATTTAAAAGTTCTGTAAAAGTTTTCAAGCAGATAATTCGAATTTCGTTGTATTTCTGTAAAGATCCAGTGTTATTTCTGTTGTATTTTCGTTCAATGGAAGAAAGAAGTTTTTGCGTAGTAGCAACAGTTAAACTAATTGCTGTGAAGCGTTTTAAAAATACCTACCATAAAAACACATTTTTCAACAGAAAGTTATTATTAATTGTCAGGATTTATTTTTCCCATATATGATAATTTATTGGTAGAGCATCTAAAATTATGAAGCAGATGGGATCATTCGCCAAAATTTGACATATGTAACTATAAAGTTAAAGTTTTCTAACTATAGACAGAGCATTAATCTTATATCTTTAATTTCAAACAATGTATATGTCGAATCTACCTTACTATAAGATAGTGATAATGATTTAAAATTTGAGAATATTTTGGATCAGTTTAAGTTGCTAGAACTTTGTCAATTGTTGTTGTTAAGCTATTTTTTAAAAATATATTACATCAAATAATTATATTTAGCTAAAGGTGTGAAATTATTCGTTCTTACTGCCTATGTAACAAAAGCTAACTATCAATTATAGCACAAATTACATCAATTTGTATAAGCTTAGTTTGGGAAGAAATTCTTTTCTCTTCGTAACGCAAAACAAAGGCGATTTATCTTGGAAGGACAACAGAAATTTGTAAACCACTCCAATTGGAGTTCTGCCCTTCAGGGTGGATTTCTATGTATCTTATACCTTGTAAGTAATTGCATGCCTTCCTTATTATTGTTGTGCCAACTACCCCATATTCCTCAATCGCATCGCCATCCCTAAGTGTAATGAAAATCTCAAGATATCTTGAATCTCCGCTGCTCCATAAAAAATACATGTAAGATCTGCTGCTGGAAGGCCTTCAATTTAGCAACAGCAGCTGTAATAGTGGCTGAATCGATTTTGTGTCAACAGCAGGAAGGCCCTCGCAGACTTAAGAATTTCTCGATAATGAGAATGGGGATGAAGGAATAAGGTCTCCTTTTAACTGGACGAAAGAGGGCGGTGTAAGGCTATTTTTATCGGAATGCATCTATATAATGAAAAGTGAGACCGCTACCTTCTGGCTGCCATTGATCAGAAATTAACTTTTTTTCCTTCCCACCGTGTACGACCCTTGCTCTTCTCATAAGTGGGGGTGGTGATGCTACAAATTAAATCTTCCCTTTTTTACGCTTCTTTCATTCTTTGATTCTTTTTCTTGGTGGCTTTATGCTCCCGCAAAACTTGGTAATATCTTGGGGAAGCAGATAATTATCTTTAGCATTCACCTGCACTAACCTTTTCAACGGATTTCTTTCTGCTGCCGCTGGGTTGAACTTGAAGGATGAACTTTTCAAGTGTACTTCTGGACTTTTCCCTTTCTTGTCTTATTAACTCTAAGTTGGCATATAAAGAGGCTCTTTACTAAACAAGAATTAATTAATACCTGGAGGACTGATGATATAACAAGGACAGTCGTGAGTGGTTCTTTTTTTCCCTCTATTGTTTAGATATATTTATTTAAGAGCCAACTAATTTTAAGATTTAAATTACGATACCTATAGTAACACATTTAGGTTTTATTGTTTATTCGTATCTATTCGTATTTTTAAAATGTCGACTTGGCACCGATTCTTGGCCATATGCCACTGATTCATAACTTTTGAACAACTCAACCTAGAAAGTTGAATTTTGGAATAAATATGATGATTTATAGAGTCTTGAAGAAACAACAAGTACAAGTTTTATTTTCTAAGTTCATAAATGTGTATACGAATTGTTGATATCTTTTTAATTAATCGAGTAACGATTTTTTCAGAAATTTTTCAAATATATCATGAAGATATGCTGATATAAAACTGATCAATAGCAATCATTTCTTTAGGATTTCGTACAATAGATGGCGAATAAAACACAAGACAAGCGCACACTCATGAAAAACTTGTTCGTCAAGATGAGCTAAAAGGTCTATAGATATAAATTTTATTCAATATGCCTAGATTAGAACTCAGGCTTTCATTTAATTTATGAAAAACTTTTATTTTTTAATAATATTTCTAAAATGACCAAAATACTGTTTTCTATATTTCTTACTTAAATTTTTCTAGGTTTACTGATGCTCCTACATAAGCGATTCCTGTCGATGGTGGGGAGTATACAGTTGAACCTGTTCCGGTCCTATTTTCAACTATACTTCTTATTATTAGTAGGGTAAGGGACGGGATTAGTAATCAGAATCTTATATTGTTTATTCGTGGAAATGCTATATCTGGGGCTCCTAGTATTAGCGGTACTAGCCAGTTTCGAAATCCAATAAAAAATTATTATTATAGCATGTGCTGCTGCAATTACGTTATAGCTTTGATCATAATGCAATCATTCATAGGAAATGATTAGTCATTATTCAACTTAATAAATAAGACATTTTGGCGTCAAAGTATAAAACTATATCTTATATCTTACTATTACACAAAATATGGTTCAATGTATGATAAAATCTAATAATTTATAAATCGGGTATGCAGTGAGATTAGAAAAGGCAGTAGTATTTTGTGGGACGTCCTTGTGCTTTTATGATGGCATCTAATCTTCGTGGGATAGTATTGATGAGATTCCGGGTAATATCTACTGAGATTTTCTCCCATTCTTCCGCTAATGTGAAATCTTTTTTGGACGTTATTGCTCGTTTTCGAATATTTTTGTCCAAAACTTGGGATTTAGCTCTAGTGATTATGGAGATGTATGAAGCTCTTTAGGGGTGTTGTACAGTAGCTATTTTCTCACTATCCTTGCTCTATTCTTTTGGGTCGTTATCTTGCTGGAAGACCCAACAAGACAACAGACCCAGTTTTTGTACGTTTGGCTTTAAAAATTTTTTTAAAAATTTTCAAGCAATCAGTGCTTTTCATTGTAGACTCAATGACAACAAGATTCCCTGTCCCCGCAGCCGATATGCATCCTCAAATCATCACTGAACTTCTTCTGAAAGTTTAGTTACCACAAATAAATTTGGGTCAGTAGATTACATATTTATCGTACGGAACCCTCTCCACGCGATTTGAACTCACACTTTTTCGGTTTTTTTTTTTTTTGAAATCGTGGGTGTGGATTTTTAATTTGTTCTAGTTAAAGAAATTTATTTTTATGTCTTTTATAAACAAATGTATCTAGTTGTTTTTCTGAACTTAAAAAGAAACGTTGTACTATAACTAGAATCGATTTCAATTTTGATAAAAGAAAAACGATTCTATTTGAGTATGTGCTCTATTACCTATTTAAAATTGGTGTATGTATATTTATGTGTGAATATATTATCCCCAGTTAAGTAGATTAACCTATTAAACTACGAAACATTTTTCGAGGATTTTAGACAGTCCATAGTCCAAAAATATTACATTCAGGAAATGGATTAAAAGGGATTTTAGTAAAGCTCCTCTGAAAAATTAAGTTAATAGGAAACACGTAAAAGTTATAAATATTCGTTACGATTTTGTACTTACCTTAAATTTTCAATTCGGGGCCTTCGACATTGTGGACGACTACGTCGATGGCTGCGATCTTTTTTACACCTACAATCACAATGCATAACACAGAGCGCTATCGAAGATATTAAAGTTATAATAAATGGCACAACAAAAAAATGTATAATCATTGCAACTTGATCCTCATGATTATACGATGTTAAAACAACAGTTTTATTCTTTTTTGAATAATAACAAGGAAAAACAGCACCTTCAGCACCGTAGTACTGTATAAAACTTTTACATTCAACACTTGGCGGATAGCCGCAACCTTTGATATTAACAAGTAACGTTGCCTCAGCGGACTGCTCCATATCGGCGGTAAAATTAGCCAATTCATTCATTTTAGTTAAATTTTTTGGTATTGTTATATTTTGTTCAATGAACGTTACATAAATGTGCGTACACCTGTACATATCCGATGTACATCCCTCCCGGCACGAACTCCATGAACAATTGAAAATTCCGATCATATCCTCACGACGTGTCGTTGTACAAAGTGTTGGGGTCTCAATGAAATCATGGCTTAAAGTTGATATTGCCGGATCAACATATAGTGGAACTAGAAACAACAATGATGCACCAGCTGTTACCGAAAAGAATGCCAAAGTTGATGTACCATAAAATCTAGCACGTTCACGCCATGAACGAAATCTACGGTTACCATTTCTCTTTTTGGGCGCCAGTTCCCTTTTTTTACGTAATCTAATCTCTTGCTGCTGCTGTTCGAGTAAGAGTTCTGAACTGCCACTCCTCATTGTCAAAATAAACACCCCCCTTTATATATGATTTTAATACAATTGTCCACAGCATCCCCATCTAACCGAAATGTACCGAAGTCTATCATTCGTTAGGGGTTATGGTTTTCGTATTCCAATATCACACCAGTCCAGTTTACGTGTATGAAGGCCAGCTCCAAGAGATGTAAGGATGGTCGTAATTTCGAAATTGTAAGATAATTTTTAAAACAAATAGTTAAAACATAAAATATACTGTAAGACACGATCAGATAGAACGATACCAGTAAGAATGAAAAAAATAAATAAATATGAAATAATAAAATTCACGATAATCACAACGAAAAGGAATTTCGCTTGTATGTATTATACAACATACATGCGAAAAGTGCTGACATCTATGTATATGTCCGACTTTTGTTCCTTGGAAGCCCCTATGTCTAGCTTGTGTCCTTTATACACAAATTTATGCTATGCTCATGTCCATGTTTCATCAAGATTTTTCGAAAACGACTTTTTTTTCTGAGGTTATGTTCGCGTTAAAATTCTCATTTTTGGAGACCAAAAAACACGCTTTTTTAAACATACACTTTATTGAATACCACAGAATTATGTAATGAACAATTTATTTTTAATAAAACTCTTGTCTTTTTCTGCCTCGCACCCAAATTCGAGTGTCCAAGGACTGAATTTGATCCATTTTTTAAAAAAAGAAAAATTAAATCGAAGTGATACTGCAATGTTATAGTTTTGCCACTTCTGTTCACAGTTTCACAATGTTTGCATTATAGAAAAATTCCCTTTATAGGGCTATTGTAGTTTTTGCAAAAAAAAAATATATATCCTTTTTCGGCAACAAATAGTCACGTATTTTTCCACTTGCACAGTGTCTCGCACACCTCACTTAATACCATGACTCAATCAATTTAACGCAAAAACCGAATATCCCGACGAAGCGATATCCTTCTCCTTCTGCAGATGCATTTAACATATTATTTCTTCTTTCTTTATTTTCGATATATATATATATTTTTTTTTTTTGTAAGGTATATTGTTTCAACTTGAAAAGAACTTCGAAAGATAAGTTTCCCGAATGTGTACAGCGAGGAGTACTGAAATTCTGAAATTATTCTTAGACAAGCAATAGTCGTTCAAGTCAGCCAAGTCGAATGGTATAGAAAAGACAAGAGGTGAAAGGTAAAGGGTGATATGAGCTGACAAAAGTCTCTAGTATTATTCCCCACATTGAATCAACCACCTTTTCTTGCACAGCGAAAAAGCAACTATAGCCGCTCCCAACAAGGATACATATATTACCATACTCTCATACAATACAATAATATATAAAAAACCAAAAAAAAAAAAAAAGTATATGGTGATTTTCGGCGAAAAGTTTCGCGCATGCACCCCCGCCGATTCACCAGTAAACTTTAACCATCCCTGTTCCGTGCGGAGGGGTAAAAATTCTCTATGTTGAGTATAAAGTGTACCTATGCTAACAGAGAAATCCATAGGTAGGCATATCTTTAGCCACCCCAGACGAAGTCATTTCAATTTCATTGAGAAAATCTACGTTTTGCTGGGTCAAAGTCATGCGCATCCATCCTTTTCCCTTGGCCCATCCATGGCGAGCTTTATACCGAATATACCTTATTTTTTTTTTTTTTATTTTACATTGTGGTGCCCACCACCCCCACACTGTATACAATCGATTCAAAGCTGCATGTCATCCATATCCTGAACATCCCAAACAGCAGGGGTATAAATCATTCAGATATTCAGCAGAATTTATTATTGTTTTTCTGCGATAGACGACAACATTCGTGGACTCATCCTTTGTCCTTTTTAAAGAATAGTGTTGGGGAGCAATATGCACACAATTGGTGCATAACACGGACTATGTTTTCGCTTTTTTCACCTTGCAGTGCTACGGCCTGTGATTGACCCAGTGGCACAATTATGAGCAGTGCAGCCCCGATTCCAACTTGTTGTTTGTTATGGGAGATGTCCGTGAAAGCTTCGTCGGCCCTTGGATATGTTTTTCTGATTTGTTTGAATAATGTTATTCTTGAGATATAATCAGCATAATATCCAATACCAGAAGACATTATTTTTTTATTTTTTTTTTGATTTCTATACGAATATTTTTAAAAAGTGAATTGTTAGCTTGTGACGTATTTTTTGAAAAATTATTTATTATATATAACAAATAAACTATAATTAACTATAGGAGGACACTCACTCAATCTCTCAATTGATTCGTAAAGCAGCTTAAAAATGTTAAGAAAGTTAGTAACAACAATTTAGAAAACATTAAGCTCAAACGATCGATAGAAAATTGAAAAGAAAAAGCCTAAAGATATTCAGAATCGATTGAACCGTATCACATATTTTTAGTTTCCAAGATATTTGCTTAAAACCGTTTTTAGGTGATGCGTTAATGTACCTTAGCGGTTCGTACGTAATTCGTAGTAATTGTGTCATAGAAAAATCACAGGCGATTAAGTTGTAGTAGAAGATAAAGACCAATAAATCCTTAATTTCTCGACTCCATTTATCAGTTAGTTCATTTTAATTCATATTTTATGTTAGTTCATTATTCTGTAAAAAATATGATAAATATTTTATTTAGATTACGACTTTAAAATGTGTGGCAATGAATTATTATTGTCAAAAATAATTAGAACCTAGTTTATGAAATAAAAACAAATTTCAAGTGCATAGTAAAATTTTAAACTAACAAACGATATTTACGTTATTTCATAATTTGAACATACATACAATGGTTTGAATTGATGCTTTGTACCGTGTTCCAATATTCAGCTAAAGACTAGAACTACCAAAACCAGTCAATTTAACTGATAATCAATTCCTTCCTTAATTTAATTGTATATTTTTGTAATTCTCTTCTGATTTATGCCACAATTTAATAGAATGGATTATTTATTCAAATTTGAAAGCATATTAAATTAAAGGTGCAGAAAATTGTTAAAATTACAGACTTGCGAGTCGGTAGTTCGTGTTAAAGAGAGCAATTACAGAATTGTTTTTATAGTCGGTTGGACAATTTACAAATTGATTTTCAGCTGAATTGAGCAATGTAAAGTCTAGACGAACTCCACGTTTTAGTTTTTGCAACCGATTAGTTTTCTTAAGACTGTATACAGCTTATTGATTAACATCTATTTTTCTATATTCTTTTAAGATCAACCATTAGACTTGCATTACTTTCAAAATAAACGATTCGTTTATTTCTAGTGTCCGGTGTGATTAAATAAAATTGCATACTTACCAACCGAAACCAAAAATATATAATTGATGGCCTGATATTTTGAAATTGTTGCGAAGGATTTAAAACGGAAAGTACCTTGATATTTTAAATCTCAAATTAAATTGAATCGACCAATCGAAATTGAGATCATACAATTCAGGATTTTATAAAAATGCGTGGAATAATGTTTACAAATCGATTTTGGCTAAAATAAATCAATAGTCTCCGGCAGAGTAAGCTTACACACAGAAATGCTTCTTTCGAGTATCAAATTCAGGGGAATAGTTATGCAACTCTTCTGCTAAAGTAGACTAAAGCCATGTCGATTCAAATAGAAAATTCATTTCTTTTGTATAGACTTTTATTAGTTTTCCATCGTTATTTCTTTTTAAGGGCGTCGCGCGTAATTTATAGAATCAGTTGCTTTTTTTTTATGTATGCAGAATTTCAGTGCGATTTTTGGAGGCAATTCAAGTGACTGAATTGCTCTTATAATTCTTACGAAATCATTATTTCATCGCTCCTAACTACATTACTATCTTCAGAGATCAACCCAATTGATGTTGTGAAAAAGAATGTTTAAGTAGATTTACCAAGGTATTTGGAAATTTTAATTTAGGTTAGTTCAAGAAATTGTGCACCCCTTTCACAGAAAATAAATTCAAATGGTATCAGCGATTCCATTTCTTGATCCACCTTCAGTCTACGAAAACAGTAATAAAGGTCGAATAGATTTTACCCAGTTAAAACACTGTATTAGTTTCGGAAGAATCCAAGTATTAAAACAAATTTATTCCCTAAACAGTACATGTCTTGTAGCATGTCAGGAAATATTTAAGCGTCATCACCCTTTGTGGCCCTTGTGTAGATAACTTGTGAATGGTGCTGCACGACCTGCTTGATCAGACCTGAAAGAAAAAGCCCCAAGTTAGTTCCTTGTCCTAAACCGAAGACCAGCAAAGAAATAACTCACCTTTCTCACGGAGTTCGACGAGCGCCCGCTTGGCGAGGGAGCCACGGATCTTCAGACGTTCAGAGACGACCGAGGGTGTAATCAGCTTGTACTGAGGGACCTCTTTGCAGAGTTTATCGTAGGTGGCCTTATCGAAAAGGACCTGATTGTTTAGCTTATCCCTAACTTTTCCCTTGGACCACTTCTTCTTTTTGGCCTTGCCGCCACCGGATCCCTCCTTCTTCTTTTGGGTCTTCTGAGGCTGTTTCGCCGAAGATTTTGTGTCCTTCTTAGGCGGCTGTACAAATTACAAGATAACTAAATTAATTATTTTTCCGGGTAATTTCAAATTTATTTCTTTTGACATGAAAACAAAGTGACAACCAAATTTATGCCATGTGGCCCGGCACTTGTTTAACAATTTATAGGTGAAAACACGGCAAAATCAAGAAAAATGTCACAGCATTTTATGATTGGCACTTTGTCATTTCACAACACTTATTTTGGTTTGCATATTTTAAAGAAAAACAAGCAAATTTGTTAAAAAATTCGAAGAAATCTTCGACGGCAGCTTACCATCTTGAAACTTTTCAATAGAAAGATGGATTCAGGAAGCGAGCAGGCCTACAAACGTTTAGGTACTCAAATGTCAAAATGTGGTTTGGTTGCGTCCGTTACAAACAAGTATAAAAATAAGTTTTATATAGAAAAACAAAGTTAATTTTTATAAATAAAAGTTTATGTAAAATAGTAACTTAATAAAAATAATTCAGTTTTTTGCACGAGATGAATTAGATTATTATTCAGAACTCCGAACGCATTCGACAACTTCCGCCCTGAAGTTTTTCATTTCATACCAATCCGTGAAACGTCACTAAACGTCAACGCGCGGACGGACGTCAAAGTTTTTCCCACAGAGTGCAATTAGTTGGCATTAAATTTATGAAATTTTAAGTAATTATCCTCAAAATGTATCTTATAAAAGAAGTTAAATAGTAAAAATTGTTTCATTTTATTCTTCCGTACCGCGCACGACAATTGCGTTGACGAAAATCGCGAAAACCCATAGGAAAGAGGTTATGTTTACCGTCGGCTGGCAGAGTTGATACACGTAGGCATTTCAGTATTTTCTGTTTTACCCTCGAAAATATCAACAAAATCTGCTTTTTTGCTGCAGATTAAACAAATTAGAAAAAAGCTGACATAATGTTGCCCCTCACACATAAGGACAACAGAAATTTATCATACAGAATAAAGGAAAAGCTCAATGGCTGGAAGCGGCTCATATTCTCGGACAGAAATTCAAGAAATTTGTTCTTGTTTCTCCTGCTTAATTTGAGTTTTGCATTTGTCGAACTCACATACGGAATATGGACGAACAGTTTAGGTAAGATGCTCCGTTTTTAGGGGACTCAAGGGTGATGTAGAATGCTAATTTTATGTCCATATGTCGAGCAGGTCTGATCTCGGACTCATTTCACATGTTCTTCGACTGCACGGGGCTGATGGCTGGCCTCGCGGCGTCGGTGATAACGAAATGGAAGGCGAACGAGAAATATTCATACGGATACGTGCGAGCTGAGGTAATCGCCGGTTTTGTAAACAGCCTCTTTTTGCTGTTCATCGCCTTCTTCATTTTGTCGGAGGGCGTGGAGCGGCTAATCGAACCGCCAGAAGTTAAGCACGAGCGACTCTTTCTTGTTTCCGTTCTGGGGCTGCTAGTCAACCTGGTCGGGATCTACGCATTCCAACATGGCCACGGTCATGGTCATGGTGGCCATGGGCATTCCCACGGCGGCGGGAGCCATGGACATTCGCACGACGGGGTCACTGCGAATCACAACCACAACGATGTACATCACTCTCATGGGGCCGATCACGGGCACAGTCACAGTGACCCACTTTCGAACGGGAGCAATTCACAAATCATGCGAGGCGTCTTCCTGCACATTCTCGCCGACACTCTCGGATCGGTCGGAGTTATAATTTCAGCGATCCTGATGCAAACGTTCGGCTGGATGATAGCCGATCCCATCTGTTCAATTTTCATAGCATTACTTATAGCTTTAAGTGTACTTAGTCTAATTAAGGAATCTATTATGGTTCTGATGCAGCGGCAGCCAGTTTCACTGGATCGGAGTCTACCGCAATGCTACCAAAAGGTGACCGGTCTAGCTGGGGTCTATGCTGTGCAGGAGCCCCACTTTTGGACCCTTTGCTCGGACGTTTTTGTCGGTGCTATTAAGCTGGAAGTTTCGCGGAATGTTGACCCTAAATACGTGGTTACGCACGCCCGGATGATTTTCGAGGCGGTCGGGGTTAAACAGATCTACATTCAGTTGGACTATGTGTGATTCCGCTAGTTTCCACCCGCCAAACGTTCCGTATTCTGTTTATGTATCAAAACGCTCCTTAAATTATTTCTGCGATTGATTGGGTGACTGCTTGATTGATGACTACTTACCAGCCGTACGGTAAACGTGCAACAATATCTACGTAAGTCTATGTTTATTTTTTTGTATAAAATAAATTCGAAACAAAAACTGATTCCATTCCACAAATTGTTTCTTTAAGATCCAGCTGTATTTATTTTTATGTATCGAACGAAATGGTCTGCTGCGGAGCTCTGTTCTGCATGTTCAAAATTCATCCCAACCGTATAGTGGTACAATTCAGCTTAAGATTGTCTTTAGCTGCATTGAGCTTTTCAACACGGTTTTGTTGAATTTTTTTTGTTATTAAACCTGATTTACGCTGTACTCTACTTATTGCACTGAATTATCAGTTGGATTTCCCTAATTATTGTTTTTAATCCCGTAATGAGTCGAGTCAGCACTGATCTCAGAACAGAACTTCCGGTAAACTATACGAAGCTCGTTTAGGGCTAATTTTTCTCGTGATGAAACTATACAAATAGTACAAATTACAATTTTATGCAGATTTCGAAGTTATTTTTACTAATAAAGTTATGAATAAAATGGACAAGAGCAACATTTTGTTAAATTATTCCTAAAGTAGAAAAGAGAAAAATAATGACAATGAAAATGTATTGTCTCTTACAGTTTATCTGATAATCAATACTCCAAAAGGAGGATATATTTACTTGCTTGATTATTTTAAAAATATGACTTATTTTAAAAAAACTTTTCAGTTTCTAGTAAGTTAAGTTTTTCGTTTCGAAAAGAAATTGTGATCCCTTTAGAAAGTTATTTGATATATTGGAGGATTATAGAAACTGAATTATGGAATATAGGATTGCAGTATTCTAAAGTATTAATACCATAATAAATATGAATCTTTATCGGATTTAGTAGGTGCAGTATTCAAGTTCAAGATGAAAGTTTGACTTTTACGAAGTGTTCCCTTTCTAAAATTTTATCTATTTGGAAAATAGTCCTATTCTGCTTTTAATTGTTGTCATACTAAACATATTCAAAAATTATGCTCAAAAACTATTTTCAGTCATTAACAACGTAATTTAGAAATTGCTTATTTAAATGTTTCGAATTGGGTTTTTGAAAGCGATTTAACAATGCGAGTTTCATCACGAGTACATATTCGAATTTTAAACGCCTTAGGCTTTTTAGTTTAATATCTTAAGTATGACAAAAATAGTTTTATGATTTTTTTTATAGTTGAATTTTTAAAAGTCATCTCCATCTATTGGTAATTTAAAGTGGCTCAACTAAATTAATTTAGGACTATCAGACGGAATTCAGCTATAAGAATAAAAAAAAAGAAAAAGGCGATCTACAGCAGACAGATCTTTCAGACCCTATTTGTCTTGTTATATTTTTTGTACAGTGTTTTATTTTGCATGGAAATTGTAAACGTAAGAATTACAACAAATTAAGGTAGTTCGTAGCGTCCGTAGATTTTTATGGTATTTAACGAATTTGATGAAAATTTTTATTGTAAAACTTATACATGAATAAAATAAGATGATGAAAAATGTTACAAATAATAAAAGAACAATTCTTAATGATTTTCTTACAGAAATTAAATATTATATTCATGCACTCGACAAGTTTTATTAGAATCTTGTTTTGGGGAGTTCCATTTTTTTAAGTTAAGTGAATTGCAAAAATATTACCTCCAAATGCATTACAGATTAAGGGTTTTTTGTAAACATTTTTAATTTTTTTTCAGTTTGCCAAAAATAACTCTGAATCTTATGTTTTTTAAAAACTCTACGTGGGGGAAAATGTTCGTTCAATTTTTATAAAGCAACTTAAATGTTTTTATTAGCCCAATTTTGCTAAGAATTATCGGAATAGAAGTTTTGATTAATTTTTACAATTGGATTTATTGATAATAACTAAATTTTCTTTTTATTTCTTGGTGCATTGGTAAAAAAGCTAATTAACTAAATTAAATTAATCTACTTATGACTAGATAAGGCAGTCGGGGAGACAGAATGGTACTTTGTAGGGTTGTACGGTTGGACAACTATAGGGCATTCTTAAAGGAGCTTTTAGTGAGATGTAAATCGAAGGCAGTAGATTTATTGACCATCCGCAGCATTCCGGTAAAGGGTTCGAAGTGACCATAGTTAGTACGATGACTTTCAAAGCGAAAAATAGGGAAAGATCTAACGTTACAGGTTAGTGTTGAGGAATATGCTATGAAGGAGGATAATGGAACCGGCTGGACGAAGACAATATCGGCAATATTTCGATGTAGGGCGAAGGACTGTAGGTTGACTAGTTTTAGGTGGCTTTCATAAGGGGGAAGCTTTTGATGGTCTTTCCATGGAAGGAAACGCTGCGCAAATGGGATGAATCTGCGCTGGACACATTCAATTCTGTTGATTGAGATTGATATTGACAGGCATACTCAAAAAGTGGCCTAACAAAGAAGACGAAGAATGATTTAGTAACATAAGGGTTACAAAATTCATTAGACCTATGTTTAACCAAGCTCAGAGCTCATGTGGGAACGAAAGTTGAGCTCACTATCGTATATGACACCGAGATCACGAAGGAAAGTGAAAAAAGGAATGGGTTCGGCAGAGAGGACATAAGATTTGGGAGATGTGGAAGTGGAGATTTTCATATTGTAGGCATAAATTAGAATTTCAGGGGATTTAAATATGTTCTCTACATCGTTGATGGGCAATATGAAAATTAATGGACCGAAGTGGTTGCCTTGGGGGACACCGAATTTCGATGTGAAGGGATTACGGGGTTCCATATGAATCTATCGTTTAAACATTTATAACAAGAAGTTTTATTAAAGGTAAAAAGAAGGATATACTTCCAAATTAAGTCTAAGTTTAGCGTCTACCTCCGTCATTTTTCAGCAGCTTTTATTTTGAACAGTTCAGCTTAGTTTGACTCAAATTAGTTCAGAAATCTTTCCTTGAAGACTTAAAATAATTTTAATATTGATAAGGAAAAGTTAAGGTTCAAGTTATCTCGCCAAAATGTTAATTATTACTTCCAAGAACTTGTCAGCCCTTTAAAAATTCCTAAATTTTGAAATACCATCCGGAATGAGATTACGCAAGTGCTCCTACATAATTTACAAAATTCCTGTTTAAAATATAATTGAAATTCAAAAGGTTGTCGAGTCTTGTTCCCTTTACCCGTCATCTCACTTGTAAGTTTTCCTTCTCGAACTTTAGAAAATGTTTTCCGAAAGAATATTTAATCTTACTGCAGTCTACCCAAACCCCTCACCTATATTGCAGTGTGTATTTTTTTTTGGCAAAAATATATTCAAAGTTAATACTCGCTCCTAACTCGAAAGACTTTGAAGAACCAGTGGCACAGTTCTAGAAAGTCAGCATCCATCAGATGCATATCACGCGCACACAAAGGAGAGATTAGGAAGTGCCTTTTTAGTTAATCGATATGAAAATTGTAGCGCAAATAGTGGAGGTCCAGATGCGGAGTTTTAACATGCACTACACCAAAGGGCGCAAGAAAACAGAGGGGTCCGAAAGGTTTTGCTACTCATCCTCATAAAAAGCTTCCAAAGCTGCCAGGATTATTCATGTTCATCGCAGCTGAGGGATAACTTTTAATGGCAATTCAAAGAAGTTTCTCTACAGGCAATTCCTTTTGCTCCCTTATTTTATCCCGGTATTCTACTTCGTCGCTTATTATTTAATTTTTTTTTTCTTATCAAAAATTCCCCATCTGTTGTAACAATTGTGCTCATTACTGCACTTTCTCTTTTATCGCTTTATAGTTCAAGATGTATCTCCTTACAGTTCTCTGATTCTATTATTCTCAAAATAAAGGGCCAATTTGCATCGGAAGTGCCCTTGTAACGGAATTAAAGCAATCATTTCATGAGAAAAAGTAAGTTTTCCTAAATGAGATATCCAGAGCACTGGGAAAGTGCTTTTTGGTAATACTTACTGAATTTTTATGAATAGTTATTGCCGGACTGTAGCAAAATATTAATGAGGTTGTGAATTGTTACACATACTTATAACAGCGCTTTGCCATACTTTAAAGGATCTAAAAGGTATATAAATTATAAGAAAATAAAACGTTTCATCTTAAAGGCAGAATATACTCGTAAAAGATGACCTTGTATTTAAAGGTCATGTAAAGCCACTAACTAAGTTAAAGCTCTAAGTTTTATCTTTGAAAAAAAAGAAAACTAAAAGTGTTCAGTATAAGGGATTAATTTTTATTAAAAAATTACATCTCCGAAACCGCCCAACCGATTTCAATAAAAAGTTCTCAGTGGAAATGATTGATAGGATAGCTTGATAGCTCGCCCCTCTGGCAAACCTATCCCCTCCGTTTCCTCTCTTCGCGATCTAGGTGTCATCTGCGATAGTGAACTTAACTTTCGAGAACACATTGATAGTGTGATTTCCAGAGCCAATTCCGCGCTAGGCTTCGTTAAGCGGTGGTCTAAGGAGTTCCTTAACCCGTACGTCGCCAAATCCCTCTTTGTTACCTTCGTTAGGCCTCTCCTAGAATACGCTAGTCAAGTTTGGTCTCCTTACCAATCTACTAGCATCAACAGGATTGAGTCTATACAACGCAGGTTCCTTCGTTTTGCTCTACGTGAGCTCCCCTGGTCTGACCCTCAAAACCTTCCGTCCTACGATAACCGCCTTCGGCTTATTAACTTGCAGCCTCTATGGAAGCGGCGAGACCTTGCCGATATCACATTCATTCGTCAACTGCTAATCGACGAGATTGACTGTCCTTCTCTATTTGAGCGGATCCCTATCTACACCAATCCCCGTAACCTCCGCTCGGCCCATCTCTTTCGCCCTCCTTACCATCGAACCAACTACGGTCTTTCTGAGCCCCTCACAAGAATGCTTCGAAGAGCCAACTCCTTCCCTTCCTTCGACTTTCACCTGAGTAAAAATTCTCTCAGGCACCACCTAAATAGTCTCCCCTAATCTGCCTTGTCCTCTAATTTAGTCTCTTTGGTTAGCACTAGTCTTAAGTTTATTTAATTGTACGTAGCTTGTATTAAGCGTTAAATAAATATTAAAGAAAAGTATCCTATCTGGATCCAATAGGTGGTGATATTGTTGAGATATAACATTATTTTTTTTATTTTTTGAAGGAAAAGTGTGCTTTTAATTTTGTTCATAAATTTAATGAAAATAACGTGAAATATATCGAAAAAATACGTATTAAAAGCTTTCAATGCTGATTTAAACGCGATCTACATAAAAGGCGGACTACATAGAAGGCGGTCTTTTCCAGCAACGCATGAACTAAATTATTTTCTTTACAAATTAAAGAAAATAGAAGATTTTTCGTAAAAGAAATAGAAGAGAATTGAATTACTCTTACAAAATTGTTTTGAGAACATTACGATTTACTCTCTTTCAGGCTGTAACTTGAAAAGTACCTACTTTCAATTATAGTTAGAAATTAAAAAAAAAAAATATGTTTTACTAATTAATTAATTATTTACTTTACACATATTTATTTATGATACCAATCATATTTCTTTATAATTGAAAAAAAAATCGATACGTAGAAGTTTTAAAAATCGTAAACAAATATCGAAAATACTATAAATCTTTCAACCCTATAAAAACCCTTCTAGTGTTAAAAGACAGGAATCATACTTAATAATTTAAATCTGTTAAATTTCCTGTAGAAGAGCTTTTCATTACGAATAGCTTTTTATCGAAATCAATGAAAAATTATTGCTACATCGGTCGCATCGTAGTTCCCCCTTCGAGCCTAAAAACAGCATGGGTCCTAGGGATGTGCTGGTGGAGTTGTTCCCAATATATGTCATATTGGCAGCAACTAGTGCTGACATGAAAATGGGCAGTATCCGCCTTAACTTCACCCTTCAGCTGTCTTTTACTTTTAGATGTATTCAACTATCATTGAATCCCATTTAGTACTCAAAATATTGAGTTGCCCTTCTCGCATACCTGGGGCCCCAAATGTGGGACTCCTTTTGGCTGGCTCTGGATGTTGTATAGCCTGTGCCTGTCGTAACACAAAGGCGTTACACAACATTCGCATAGTACGTGACTGAAATAGTAAAATCAATGGAATTGATGTTCAATATAAAGAGGGGGAGGGCTCTGTGATGACGCTCTTCGTCAGGTCCTCCCAGGAGCCATAAAACTGCTTTTGGTTGCATAAATCTATAAAAATTTCATTTCATCCCATTTTAGGTGGTATTATTTTTGGGGATATTGGCAATTAGTGAGCCGCCGTTAATCGGTTTTCATTATAGAAAATAAGAAGCCTTGTTATCATTCAGTTCCTAGTTGTTCCCGAAGGTAACCCCCTGATTGATAGCCTTAACCTGGATCTTACTTAAAGGGGTGGGGATTATGTAATGATTGTTTTTAAATTAACTAATAAGGTATAACTTGTAGAAACCAAATAAATATCAACATAAAGTAAACTGTAGAAGTGAATGCCAAAATTTAAGCTCGTTTGCTATTAACAAATTTATATTGCAATATGCCTGCATATGTTTGTGCTAGAAAAACTGAAAAAGTAGTCGGTTGATAAAACAAAGTCCTCCGCCGCGTTTCTTTCTATCTGTTCGAGATTTTCTCCGTGACTCCTGGTGGGGTTTTGTTCCTGTTTTAACATTTACATAAACTCATTTAGGAGGAATGTTTAAAAGTATAATTGATGAATGCTTTGTGTAAATTAACTTACTGACTTATGATGATGAATATCAGTAAAAAAAGAATATTTGGCACTCCGACCAATGACGGGGCGGGTAAGCTAGTAAATAATAGAACAACTTAAAAATGAATAACTAAAATAGGTAAAAATATAAAAGAAGGATAGTTCTATCAATTTCATATTAATTTAAATTAATTTCTCTATTTTGTTTTTACTCCAAATTGTATTCACGTTTAGAAATATTTGGGGCTAAGATATCGAATTGGAGTCTTTTGGAATCTAAGTCCAATATGCTCTTCATGTGGTTAAAGAGTATTAATAGGATGGTTGTTTTAATCTATTTTAATAACAAACCATAAGAAAAATGTGTTTAACAACAATAAAAAATTTCGTTTACACTTTTTTTGAATACTTGTCGGTTCCAGTTAAAGATAATATGAAATCCTCTGTAGATTCTTAAAACTTTTATCTCTTTATCTTTATAAAAATGTTTTAATAAGAACACATTTAGCTGTAGGTGTTTAACGAACAATCCTAGTAATAATGTGAAGATTTGTTTTAAAATAAATTATATTTTTCGGTATGTAGGTTTCTTTTTTTGGGAAATTTCTGTGACTTTAAGCAGTACGGTTCATTAAGAAGTATTACGAGACAAGCAGTGATGTTAGAAATAATTATCTTACGCCTCCGCTGTTTAGACACTAAATCGAGCATACTCAAGAAAATATCCTTTCGCACTAAGGAGTTTACGGGACTTTTCACTTTTTCATTTGATTCACGTTCCCATAAAGGACACGCCGTTTAAATAAATCGAGATTGAGAGACGGTTATGTTGTTGCGTGGGTAGAGGGTATACCCCCTTTATTTCATTCAGAGCCCAGGCGAAATCCGGCTTTCGAGTAATTAAAATTTTGGGTGGGTTTTAGGTGAATAATATCCTTTTGTCTGGCCACGCGATGGCAGGAAGGGAACTGACTTAAACTCTTTGTCTTAACGCCTGGAAGGAGTTTTTACCTTAAGAGCTTAAGGCATAAAAGTCCTTGTAAAGAAACACGCTTATCTCAGGTAAACAAGGATCCAGTTTTATCTTTTATTGCACGAAATTATTTGAATTAAACGTGGTACCCACGAGAATCTTCAAGGGATCGGGACCCTTCCGCGATGATATTTTGGTAGTAGCTTCTACACCTCCTCCTTTTATCCGCCCATTGCCCTTCATTGGGATAAGGAGAAGGGTATCCCTCGATTGTCTGTATAGTGACTTTTCTGCTTCTCTGCTCCTTCAATCGTTCAATTCGCAAGATTGTTCTTAAATGGCAGAATCAGTCCCGGCCACAATGGGTGGGATATTTCCCGGGCATGGGCATCGCAGGGTTCACATCTCATCCATATCTATTTATCCAGTTGAGATACATCTTGTGAATGGCGGATTTTATGTTCAGTTCGGTTCGCCTCTGTGCAGCAGGAGCGGACCCATCACCCCCGCATAGTCGTGGTTGACGGTGGTGGTGGTAGTGGTGGTTTAGTCCTGCTCCCGCTGCTTATCCCGGAATCCCAGAATTACGTGTAATCCGATGGCAATCCGAAACCTTTTCAGATGATTATATGCGCTGGAGAAAAGAAAAAAAAAAAAAGAAAAAAGGATTTCGCTTCCATTTCATTCTCTTTTATGCTGATTGTTGTCATTAGATAAAAAGTTTATTCATTTTAAGGGAGGGAGATGTGTGTGAGAGACCAGATTGAAAAATGGTTTCATAAACCGAATCCTTGGTCCTTTTCGTCGTCCACAAAACTCTTACGCTGCACTGCACTCCTACTGAATTTTTGTCGAGATCCAACTAAAAAAATAATATAAAGGAACCCAAAATGAGAAGAATCAAAGAACTTTGGAAGGTCAACCAAGATGATCGTGCAGATGTACAAATTAAAACCTAACGAGGGGCAGGGGGACGATGATAGGTGGAAATACGGAAAAATTTAGCTATCTATACCCACTGGGGAGAAAAAGTTACCCGTAATAATTAGAAAAGTTTTTCCGCACCGAGCTCTTTCCGATAATGATGTTTGCTCATGTGATAGTCCGCGGCAAAGTTTTTTTTCGGAAAGAAAAAAAATTGTAAGAATTAACGAGCCCGAAAAAGGAGCCCAAGTCCTGCTTGAGCAGCTCTGGAGACTTATACGGTGTGTCGAGAGAGCAAAAAAATAAAAAATAAAATTTGAATTTATTCGCATTTTGCATTCAGATGACGACTGGACTTTTTTTTTTTGCTCGTCTTTTTGCCTTTTAATAAAAAAAGTTTTATTGAGACCGTCCCTTCAGATGATAGTACTCTGTAACAGTCCAAGGTATATTTCAGAGTTTTTGGGGGGGTGCAAGTCGCCACCCTCCCAAGGGAATCATATTTCCTCATTTTATGGAAGATATTCTGATACGCAAACCTTAATTGCGAGTCTCCATCCAGATGGGTCTGGGTGATCGAGCACCCACCAAAAAAGAATAGTGTCATTTTCCCAACACCAAACAGATGCGCCCATAGAAACGTACACCCACAGGATGCTTGTGCGTGCTTCTGATTTCATTCATTATTTTATAATATTTGTTCCTAAACTCGAAATTAAAATTACGTGTCACAAAATGCAACATGAAAGTTTGTTATCGGTTATTTTGAATGAAAGCAACAAAATTAGATTTGAGGTAACATATAAAAATTCATGTACCAAATTTCACTCATGTACAAAATTTCACACCCGTTTTTGACCGCTTCATCTCGGCTTCTAATGGTAGTTTTTTGTTTTTAATTAAATTAAATTAAAATTGAAGACTTCAAAAAGAATATATGGATTAGAAGATTAGAGTTATTGAAAATTAACAATGTCGATTTACCTGCCATAATTAAAAGTCGTCGTGTAAGAAACTGTAACCAAAAAAGCCATGTGACCTCAGACGGTTAATCCCAAATTCGGTCCTGCTAACATCAGCACCTTTAGTCCCTTCGTCGGGGGTTGAAAAGGGTGAGGAGATGGAGCGGTAGGGCCAAGCTATGTTGGATATTTACTTACCTTTCATACAAAAATCTTAGCCCCTAGTTGCTTTTGAGCAGCAAAGCAAGTGTTAAAAGTTTGAAAGCGCACTGAAGGGAATTTATGAATGACACCTAATTTTCACAGGACATTGCCAGAAAAACGATTTTCCGACCTGGCCATCTAGTCGTGCCTTGTGGTATATAAAAAAAAAACATCTATAAGAAAAAGAAAAACACAATTTTCTTTAGTTTTTTTTCTAAATATAAGAATGAATATGTTTTTGAAGAAGATCCCTGCGGTGTACTTTACTCAAATATGCTGCCTACCTCAATCTAGACAATTTTTAAGGGTTCGTTTGGGTGTATTTAGTAGTTCTTTCCTCTTTTCTATATATCCTATGTTGTGTTCTGGTTTGAGACTAAAAGAGACTTCATAATGTTTTTTTGTTCTATTCAAATTTAAAGTAAATTAATTGGTACTGTCTAGAAATATGGTAAATGAGGCATTGGAAAAATTGAGCTTCCCTCGGTAAATTATAGAGTTAACCTTAGCTTAATTTCATTTAATAAAATCAAGCCAGCCTCATATTTGACTTAAGCTCGATTAAATTTAGCTTAAGCTTAAGTGTTCAACGTCGCCATATTTTCAAGATATTTGCTCATGTAACAATAGTTAACCATCCGAAATTTATTCTGGTGAATGAATTTTCTTAGAAATGAGGCCTAATTATTAATTCAATTAATTTCAATTAATTTCAATTTGGTGGACGATAAATTGATTATAAAATACTAAAAAGAAGAAGAATGTTAAAATGTCAATTTATAAGACAAGTCTATATAAATAGCAGTAATATTTTTGTCCTGGCATTCACATTTTATAACTTTGCATAAAATCAATTTACAAAAAGTAATACTTTCAATCCTATGAAAGGGACATTAATTTTCCGAAAACATGTAACGTAAAAAGCCACAAGTAACGTAATTTTACTTATTTTCATGGCTAATTATTTTCCAAACTGTATTATGAATATTGAATTATTTTGTTTTTCCAGTGACTAAAATTAATTACCGTCCATTATTTGACTGTGCTTTCGTCTCTGTCCAAAATTTTCTTTATAAAGAAAATTGCTTTATACTCTCGGTTTATTGCACATGCACAAAGCAAACGATTTCAGTACCAATTAACGAGCTTAAAAAAACACATTATTTCATTCAATATCAATGAATTCAAAGAGTATCAGTAATAAAAAGAAAACTTTTGGTAGAAATTTGCAGTGAATGATTAACTTGTTTTTCGAATTTAAATAGGTAAACTTTTGATGGTGGCATTATACATAAATATTAAAATATATTTTACAATTATATTCGTTTTATCAGATGTTGCTTTTTAAAAATTTTCATGTTACTTCGAATTTCGACCAAAAATTAATATTAAAAGGAGTAATACCTATGATATGTAGGTATGTAAATATAGTATAAGAATAATTTCAAATTTGTGGTTACGTTAGGAGTTATTGTTATGTACTTTATGTCCATTATTTTATTATCAGCCTATAAATAAAATAATTTTTTAAGATAATACGCCTTTTGTTGTAGAATCATTTAAATGAGAGATTAATAAGTAGCGTCATTGTACTGAACAGAAAAAAACCTGGAGTTTAGTACATCACATCAAAAAGAACTTTTTATACATTGCATATGCGAAAGTTTATTATTCTTCTAATATAAAAGAAGACGTTCTTAAATTTTCTATTTAGTTTCAATGTCTTTTGGCGATAGTTATCAACTATTTCTTCTAAATAAACTTTTTTTCTAAATATTTTTATGTCGAATATGATAAAAATGGAAAACAATACTAGATGTCAGAATAATGGGTATATGCATATTAAAGAATGTTTTACTAGTAACATACATAAGAAAAATGGTTCATATTTCGCAAATCTGATCGATATAACATTTGTTTCCGATATTTTTAAAATTTAGAAAATCAATTCCTTTGAAACTATAGGAATTGAAATTGTAGGATTTAAAAACATCGAAAACAATTTCATACTGATCGTATAATTTAAATCGTAGTCAGGATAATACCATTGCCACCGTTACCATCAACAGATATAATTATCAATGAATCTAAAATTTGTTTCACCATTAATAACTATAACATCTCTATAACCCTTTTTCAACATTTTCAACGAACAACGAACAACCAACAAATCTTTTATGAGAGTTCGTATGTTATGATCTTCATTCATCATCAATTCTTTATTTATTTATTTCGCTTAATACAAGCTACAAGAAAAGAAAATCAAGCTTAAATTAAGTTAACAAATATAAATGTAAAAATTAAGTCTAAAAACTATCCTAAGGCTAAAAAACGAGGGAAAGGGAAAGAACAGGGAAAAGGGCTAATACATACAAACAGAAATAGGTTCTAAGAAGAGGGGTCAGGCACGTAAAGGGAGTGCTTTATGGAGGCTTTATCAAAACGAAAATCATAGAGGGTATAGTCGTTAGCTTTGCGGAGCATTCTCGTGAAGGGTTCGAAGTGTCCATAGTTGGTGCGGTGAGTATCGAGGCGAAAGAGTGGAAAGGATCTAACGTTACGAGGGTTGGTATTATGAATGTGATGTAATTGAAATAAGCTAATTTCACGAAATATTCCGAACGTTTTTAAAATTTTTTATATTTGTACAAAATCGCTAAAGGTGCATTCACCTGAACTATTTTTCCATCTTCTTGAACAATCCGTGATATTTTTTATAATGTTTCACAAATGGTCAAAATGCAATCTTTGTCTTGCTTTAATTGCATTTTTTCGAGCATTTTGAATAGAGATAATTTGTAGCTTGCTCAGCAACTAATTTAGTGTAGACATCCGTAATATAATGACCATAAATTAAGCTAAAGAATAACATTCTAAAATTTTTGAAAATTTGAGAGCAATCAGACAATATTAACCCTTATCACTTCATGAATATTACAATAAATATAATATAAAAAGTTGTTAAAGTGCTACGAAAATACGTTTAATCATTTTAATAAGGAAATTTTTATTTGTACCGATATTTATAAAATTTTGGTAATCAAAAAATAAGAGTACAAAAAGTAAAATCATATTACATAATGTACGCTGGCTTCTAGTAAACTCAATGCAATGTTGATAAAGTTTCAAAATGTTTCCAGTGATACTGTCGATTGGAGTGATAAGGGTTAATTCATGCTTAGTTGGTATACTCGTATAAATAAAATATGTAGAGATAATGTAAAATATTTCAATATTAATATTAGACGTATTTATTACAGTGCTAGATCTTTATAAAACTTTAGATAATAAGCAAATCCAACCCGAGTAAAAATCGTTAGCATAAAAAGAGCACCGAAAGGCCACCAAACGTTTAATTACCACCAATATACAACCCAAATAGACTCGATTTTCTTTTGGAAAATTAGGAGCACTGATATACCACCAAATAAGGGACATATATCAATTGAAAACTCTAATGGTCGATGGAAGCCCCGAAACACCACCAGAACATGATTGCATCTAGAATGCCTTATTCAGCACCAGCCTTACTTATAAATTTATATCTGCACGAATTAACATACGTCTAGTTGTCAAATGGTGGTATTTTAGTGTAGTAAATGGTGCTATGTTGGTGCTCATTTGGTATGGAATTTTTTGACGATAGTAGTCATTTGGTGGTGATTCGGTGTTGAAGCTGGTGCTCTATTAGTTGTTGTAAAGAAGTGGGTTAACTATTTTGTTCGCCAAAAGGGCTTACTTTGGTGTTATTTAAGTTTAACTTGAAGTGTCGATTTAGTTGTTATTCAGTGTATAGGAAATTCAATGCACAATTTTTACTCGGGAATTTCCAGGGGCAAATCTACGTCCTCTTAATGCTCCTAAAAATGGGAAAAAAGGGGAAATTTGTGTCATTTTTGATAAATAAGATTTAATTTTACGTTGAATTTGAATCTACGCATATTTTACTACCTTCACTTCTTCCGAGAATGAGGAGTAATAGTTTTAAAGCGGTTTGAATATTTCAACTCGGATAGGAACTGCAGGCTTTGGTGGTAGCAAAATAAGATGATGAGTTAGAGGATAGAACTAGAAGCTGAACTATTGTCTATTGAGTAGCATTAAGTTAGGTTCTAATAAGAACAAATCTAATATCAAAAAAATTTAAAAAGTTTAAAATTTCAACTCGGGTGAAATAAAACATCATAAAGTACATTAATTACTCTATAACTAAACTAATTGCCATGCAATACAAAATTATTGCGAGATCACTTCATGAACCTCGAAAACTCATAAACAAATCAAATTGTAATCAACTTAACCAGAAAGCAATTACTATGAAATTTTATTGCAAAATGTGAAAATTCTGTAAACTCGTCACCAAGTTAGCATATAGCGAATAAAATCACACAAACTGTCCAATGAACATAAGCTAGTCGTTGCAGTTAATCTAAATTACCTTCACATGCTGTTGATTTCTACAGCAGTTTCGAGTAATGTTAACTAGCATCACATGCCCTTAATGTCCCTTTCCGTCTGTCGTGGACCTTTTGACTGGGATATTACCTTTAGAGCACTTTTCGTTTTCGTTTCGTTCATCTGGCGTCAGTAATGTCGCTTAATATCAGTCAAGTTCGTTCCTTTTTATATCTCGGAAAAGGAAAATACTTTGCTACTTTTTTTCAAATCCACTTTTGTTCCTATCCTACTCCATCAGTTATTGCTTCTTGCTCCTCTATATGGGGGGGGGGGAGGGATACTGCAGCTTAGTAGGGTCGATGAAATGGTGTTAAATAAGAGAAAAAAAAACTTTCGTTTTGCCTTTTCTTTTGTCGCTTCTTGTTTTGCAAAAAAAAAAAAAAAAAATATCCAGGATAATAGTAATAAGGAGCACCCAGTGGAAGAATAAGAATAAGACGAAGGAGCCAACCGAAGAAGAAGCCATTATGGAAGGTAATTTCAACATTTGGTGTTCACAGCTTGCACAGATTACATTAAATGTGTCGTGTGTGTTGTTGCAGCATTTCATTTAAATCCAACTTTGTGGTTATTACTGCGACTCTGGTGCCACAAGAATTTCGCTCTTCTGGTGAGATATATTGATATTTGCGGGGGTGGGAGGGATGAGGGAAAGCGAAGACAAACAAACAAAATTGTCTTGGGTGTATGATTACACGCTTCGTTTTTAATCTTTTTTGAACAATGTTTTTGATATTTGTCAAGATTTAGTCCTTAAGACCTGTGGTAGACAGACACATTTATGCAATCGAGCAGAAATAATTGCTTTGACTAGACATTGTGGTCCTTAGACTGGACATAATACGGAGGAGTCATTCATAAATATTTAATTTTAATTATAATTATATCTGTTAGCTTTAATCTATCTTTAAAATTTGCACAGACACATTTTTCTAATATCCAAATTAATATATTAAGGATGATTGTTATTTTGAGCGATGTTTGAATTTTATTCAAGAAAAAAGTAAAGGTTGACAAGCTATGGAACGGCACCGGCCCGACAACGACAGACATCAGCAAATTTCATGTATACTAAAGGGTGTTTTTTTAAAGGTTTGGTTTTTAAATTTGCAACACTGATTAACATTTTTATAAAAGATCTTGGCTTGCGAACTTAGAAGATTTAGCTTCTGCAAAAGTTGAAATAACATGACCATTATACGTACCGCACGTTCAGTGAATGGACTGAAAACAATAATCAGCTTGAGATCCTCTTCTTCAATGCAAAATTTTGTTCAGCAATGAAGCTCAATTTTGGTTGAACGGTTTCTTCAATAAGCAGAATTGTCATATTTGGAGTGGAGATAACCCAAAACGTCCTTACGTCCATTAAAAGTCACTGTTTGGTGTGCTTTATGGGCAGGTGGAATCATTGCCTCATATTTAATTTTAAAGATGATGTCGGCCAGAATGTTACTGTCAGTGGAGAGCGTTGTAGAGCCATGTAGAGCTTTGGTTTCAATATACCACACAGCTCGGGAAACTATCAATTTATTGCGGGAAACTTTCGATGAACGAATAATTTCGTGTAATAGACTTGTGAACTGGCCTCCACGATCATGTGATCTTACATCTATGGTTACTTTCTTTTGGAATATGTGAAATCACTCGTCTACGTTGATAAACCATACACCACTGGGACCACTAAGAAGTTATTGCCCATATACGGCCCCAGGTGCTCGGTAAAGTGGTCGAAAATTGGACTTCGCGATTACGTTTCATTTGCCCATATGCCCGAAATAATGTTTAAACACTAATGGCATAAAAATATCGTTTAAAAAGCCAACACTATGATTATTAACATTATTTTTACGTGTTTTATTTCATTTTAAATTTGTATACCTATAAAAAAACACGCTTTATAACGACGTTTAACAACAACAGGACTTGAGTTCAATCGGAAAATATAGTCATTAGGAAAGTGAAATGCTTATTAAAAATATGGTAAAATTTACGAAATATCAATTAATTTTAATTGCAATATTATTGGGAAAAAGGAGAAGATAATGCTAGAATACTTGGTTCGCTCATTGTTCTTGTTGTGAAGTTTCACAACAAGTTATAAGGACTATTTAAAATTTATTTCTTTTGGGATAAACGAGTATTTTGCTTAAACTGAAATACTCGTAATCCCTTGGTTTGAAATTTAGATAATATTAAATTTTGTATTTAATAGAATGAACTTTGAAGAGTATGGTGTTACAAGTTTTACAGGCTTATATGGGTGGAGTGGTCTGGTTTACATACTCGAACTATAAATGTGTTTCCTTTTTCGAAAGGTGTTTTTCCAACTAGCGTAAAACAAAAGTAAAACTACTCATCCGATCAAAACAAAGTGTGTATTATTTATGTATATTATTCAATATATTTTTTTACATTTCCTATTTAAAAAAAAAATAAATTGAAATAGTTTAAAAGAGCAAACAAATTTAGACATATATGGCATAAATTCTTTTAAATATTTCACGTATTTGAATATGAAGTTGTATTGTTTTAATAAAATTACACTTTCTTTTGCATTTACATCCTAATGCAAGTTCTATTGGCATGTGGGTGTGGCAGTTCACATTATATTGATAAAACATTTTTGAAGCATTAACAAAAAATTCATTTTTGAATATTCGGAGAAAGAATTCTAGTTAAAAATTTGTGTAACTTCCTCACCATATCATTATTTAACTATAGTAAATAGTTTAAATTTAGAATATTTTGAGTATACTTTAAATATACTCAAAATATTCTAAATTTAGCAAAAATACTATCTGTGTTAGTACTAATTTCTATTGAAAATTTCTCTTAATACGGGCTTGTGGGCTTGAATAGCGTTTTGTTATTTTATAAATGACACGTGTCTTCCGCAATATTATCGAATATTTATTTTTGCATGTTCCAGGGAAGCAAGTTGACCTTAATTTAAATATATTCCCGGAATTTTTCAACAATATTTGCATATTACGTAATTGTCTACAGATGTTATTAGAAAACGAAGTGAAAAATTCTTGGAAAGCTAAATTTGTGTAAATTGCCCTTAACAATGAAATTATTTTAATTAGACAGATTTTGGAAATACAAAAAGTTATTATGGTGTTCATTGAATACATTATGTGGGGAGGGTGGTAAATCCGATTTTTAATTGTTCACTTCCATGGGACTAGAATTTTTGTACAAATATGAAGCTGGAGAAAGCAGTACAATTTTTAAGAGAAAAAAGAAAACGTGAATGGAGATTAATTGGAAGCTTTTGAGGCACAACAATACTGCCTAAGGATATTCCTGTGTCCAAGGAAACAGGTTTGTTTTCCACAATCTTTTATTTTTTTTCTTTTTACCATTCATTTTCTGTTTATTTTCCATTTAAATCAAACTTTTCACAAAGAAGACCTCCTTCTGCGCTCAGCTTCTTTGCCCTCGAAAATAATTTAATTGCAGAGGTTTCGCTGGATATTAGTGTAGTTCTTTTACTTTTCTTTGGCTTTTCCCCCTTTTATTTTTTTTTTTATTTTTGTGAAAGAGTCCAAAAAGACTGGGAGGCTGCAGCCAATTTAAATTTATCTGATCCTTTTTCAAATTGCTTAAAAGGTTTTCGCCTATTTGAAGTGCTTTTGCTCCCATTACGAGGTAAACAATTTCAAATAAAATGGGTGACACAGGGTGTGAACGCTGGCTGGCAACGGTGACGGATCACGTTACAAAGTGTAAAGAGTCCCTGGTAAGTAGATGCAATTAAAGTGAGCAATTACCTTTCATTTAATTGCCAAGGCTTCTGGATGCCCCTGCTTCTGGTGGATACTGAATAATGCCAGGGAAAAACCTTTCCAGTCTCAAGTTCTTCTCACATTGCAGATGTTGATGAAATTTAAGGAAGAAAGGGATTTAATTATGAGCTCATTCAGCGGCTGAATGTTTCTGGTGATGGGGGAGAATTTTGAAATTTTCCTTGCCCTTTTTTTTGGGGGGATTATAATTACTTTAACGGGCATTTAAAAGAGCGCTAATAGTTCAACACGCCAGGCAGACAGTCGCACAGCAATCCATCAGAAAAAAGATCCTGTTTTTTGTTTATCTAATTTAAAGTGATAGTTACCAGTTGCTGGTAATATTTTTTAAGATTTTCTATTCTATTTATTATCATACTTCATCACCCTATGTAAAACTTAGGAGATAACGTTAGGGTATAGCATGTCTATCGTTTATATATTTATTTTTAATTTAAAGTCTATATCTGCTGGTCTTAATAAGAATTATAGGTAACTGCACTGTCTTATATACATCATATTGCCCAAAATAAATTAATAATAAAGATTAAGAACTATTGGTAAAATTTAATACTATACTAAATAAGAAAGTACCAAATTCGGTACAAAACAACGTACCTAAAAAAGAAAAAAAATTATTCTGCTATTGTAAAGCTGATAATTCCTCCTAGTTTTAAGGAACTTAGAATATCATGGTCTCAGGTTGTACAAAAACAAAATGTTGACTCAATTCAACTGGGAGATATATAGAAATAAGAAAGTACTTTTTATTTAGGTATAATATTTGAAACCACCTAATATACATTAAGTTTTTTTTAATATAATCTAACAACCTCGATGTGGCAAAATGGTAAAACATCTTTTAAATAATTTCAGATGGTCGTAATCACCATATTCACACATCTAATCAGGAAAATTAATACGGGGGCTCATTAATAAAAAAAGAGGAAATTCATAAATTTTATGTGAAAGTCCTTTCGACGGGTCTTTTCTTTTTTTTTTCTCAATTTTTCATGTGCGGAAATAGTCCCTCTTCTAGGGGTAAGTACAAGTCAAGAAAGTGCACAAGGAGCTAAACTTTTATGAGCTTTTAGTATCCATTAATAATCATAAAGTACAATTTTCCAGTTCATTACAGCAGAAATCTGATTTTATTTTATTTTTCTCCTTTCACTTTTTTTTCTGTATAAATATAATATATTTTTTTCCTTCTTCTGAGCTCATGCTCTTCTACTGGAGGTTCTCTACTCTGGTAGCTCCTGTTGACGTTATAATAAGCCCCGAGGGGTAATAAGCTGTGCAAAAGTCCTTAAAATTTTCATGTTAAGACGGGTGAATGTTTATTATTCTGGCGATGGTGAAAGAAGATAACAGAAGAATGTGGTAATTAGTTTCAATCATGAAACTTCGTTACAACCGGCACAAGTATCTATGTCTTTTCCCGCCCTCAATGTCTTTATTATATTTTGGGGAGGATGCCTTTCTCTTTTTTCGCGCCCTAAGGAAGGGCCAAAAGGTGCTCCCAGGAGATTCGAAGTAGAAAAGTTATGCTACGATACTGGGATGGTGCGATTATTGTTCCGATACAGTACGTGAGTTCGGTAGAGCTCAGAAAACAAAGTATTTCCCGTGTGTTTCCAAAAGTTTTGCGATCATTAAATGTTTGGTACATATCCATCACAAAAGATATTTACCGAATCGTTTTGTGTTCTATACAAGAAAACAAAAAGGTTCGACTGATTTTGATTATGAAGCTAAAAAAAACCCTCATCATAAGTAAGTTTGATTCGTGCATTGAGGATTCCTGAACATTGATTTGAGCCTTCTGTATTTTAATTCTTCAGATGAATATACATCATTTTGCTACCGGCGTTGTTTCAAATATGATTTAAGAGATTCAGCATGTTATCTGTATGCTTGTCTATCAAAACCCTTTTTCTCAAGAATGGAATAGAGTTAATCAGTTGAAATTAATATTAAATACAAAGGACTATAATCAAATCACTCTTAGACTGTTGCAGCTTAATTTGCGTATTTTTTTATAATTTAAATGTTGTATTGAAGCTTTTTAGATAATTAAAACAATAAACTGGTTATATCATGTAATTAATCTGGACAGTTAAAAAGCCTATATTCAATAAAATTCAAAGCAAAAGGTAGAACTTTAAACTAAAATTTAAAAACTTACATAACATGAAAGAACTTCACTTAATTAGTGATCTATCTATTTTCCTCGATGAACGTAATATGGAACCTTGTCATATACTCCATATTTCATTTATATTTTTATTAGGTACAAAGCATGCATTAAATTGAAATCCCTCGAAGCCTACAAACCTAAATCCACTTCAGTCAGATCAGCAGCAATCAGAATTCATAGGAGCATCCCATAAAAGAAGTGATAAAAACCAAATGCCCTATGACCGTCCACTTCATTAAATTGCACTGTAGATAGTCGAATGATTCAAATTTTATTTCGCAAAATCCTTCAATACGAAAAAGGTGCCAGATCCCTCCCCATTTCCGACCACACTTTATCCTTCTATCGTCTTTTTTTCCGAAACAGAGTTTACCTGGAAAATCAAAAAAATCACCTGACTCTGAGCATTATCTCTGCCCCCAAGGATACGTGCTCCATAAAAAATTTTCATAATAGTTGAATTTCTGACACTCATTTGCATATCTAGCTGTGACATGTACCGGATGGATATCATCATATCAAGTGACGTCCACCACACCGGGGTTAGTCCTCCGGTGCGGTTGCCGTGTCCACGGCACAGAGAGGAGAAAAAAAAGGATATATTTAGGGTATACTATCGGATTGAGTTAGTTCAATCCATGCCGTGTCGTTATACGAAAATTCAATAACGTTTGATGTTGGGGTAGAAAAAAACTAAATCCAAAGGATGTTAAGGGCGACATCCCTTCATGAGGTAAGCGTAAATAAAAACCGAGCTCGGGTGAATGTTTTCATTTTCCTTTTTCGCTGTTGTCTGTTTTATTTTTATATGTGTCTTTTTTTGGCTCTAGGATACACCGCAGTTTCGAATTTTACTTTTTACTATTTACGTTTTATTTTCCGCCTTTTTTTTATATTTGCTCTCCTCCAAACGGTCCAATCTGATATGGAGGACAAAATGAATCCGAGAGTACGACCATCAAGTAAAAGGAGGACCACTGCAGGAGGAACATGAAGTTAACCAAGGTCCAGAAATATGTAAAAATGTCTGTGGGGCTCCGAATATACAAGTACCAGGAGCAGATCCAGGGAGTACCAGCAGCACCAACAACATCAACAAAATACGGTGTAGTAGATTCACGTACTGGAGGTACGTTCCCCGACCGATATCTGTCCTGGCAGGCGATTGGTTGTACCCGCAGAACATATCCATTTGCAAAGGTTCACTAAACTAATGGCATTAAAAAGGTAAATTGCTTTAAGTTGGAAGGATGAAATCTGGTTTTTGCACGGACAGATTCGTACACCATTCGTCCAGGTCGTTTGTGGCCAGTCCACACCCTCCCATCACCAAACTCCCACCCCATGTAGTTGGTTCGATAGTATCTATATATCGAAAGCAACCAATTTCCAATGACATCTTTTGATCGAAAGTCGATTTTTATTTTTATGAGTTATCCTGCGGTCTGGTGCTCCTTGCCTGTGCCTCGGGCTTATATTGAAATTGTTGGTAAAGTGGTTATTAACTAAGTGGTGCGAGACACCCGGCCGGGTTTTCTGGGTTCAATTGGAATTTTCTTTTTTATTTTACTTTATTGCTCAAAAAGACAGTTTTCCCACTCAAGGACTCGTGTCCGTCTATGGTTCATTGGAAAAGGGTTTTCTATTTTTTTTTTGCTTTTCTTTTTTACACGACAAGAATCGAATCTAACGAGATTAAGGAATTCTTGTTAAACTTTAAGGTTTTACTTTTGTTGGGGATTTTTTACTTTATTATTATAGAAGAGACAAAGGTTTTACCCTTTTAGAAGGTTCATTTTTCATTGTAAAGATTCTATTTAAGACTTATAGTAACTTTACGAAAATACAATTAGTATTAATTCATATTTACATTTTTAATTTTATTACAAAATGTTAATATTTAATTTTTGTTCACCCTTGAAAATTCTGCCAGTTTTTCTGCATTTTCAAAGTTAATTCAAAAAAATGAAACTCTATTCTGCAACATTAAAACCTGCTAAATTAATCAGTTACCCTTTAAGTAATATTTTTATATTTATTATTTTTCGTAATTTCCAATATTTTAGATATGAAATTGTCGATTCAATTGAAAAACAGAAAATATTATTTCCTTATACCAATTAATGAAATTAAAGAAATTCTTTAGGACAAGGTTATTAATTATATTATAGTCTTATATTTGTAAAACAACTAAATAATAATAAGATTGTACAAATTGCTGTTAGTGTATATAAACTTTTTAATTTGTGTATTTTTTAAAAAGTCGTCATTTAGAAATTAACTGAATTAAAATTGGAAACTAGGATAAATTTTAGTTTTTTAATAATAAGTAAAGGGTTTTTTAATAGGGACATAACAGTTTTGTATTTTAATACGAACGCATCCTTGAAACATTTTTATGATCTGTGAACGTTAAAACGGCAGTCAAGGTTAACATTCTTATCATGGTGAAGTTGACGAACGAAGAACGTTTCGAAATTATTAAAAATTGTTACTACTCTCAAACCACATTGTGGCGAATTATGCCTAAAGTTTTTGGTTTACACCCTTGCAAGATCAAAGTAATTCTATAACCCGGCTCTGCTAAAGTTTGAAGAAAATCGTGAATTTCATCGAAAAATCATCTTCAACTCATTTTTGGTTTAATGTCTTTGTCAATAAGCAAAATATGTGTGGACAGCAACAAAGCCATATGTGCTTCAAGAGATTCCACAACAACCACAGAACGTGACCACCGACTGGTGTGAATATCATTTAACCAAATTTTTTTGTAGATGAAAATGATCGCCATAATACGGTCAATAAAGTTCGCTATTGTACCATGTTGGAAGACTATTTTTGGCCAGAATTGGATGAACGTGACATCAGTGATATGTGCTTCCAACAAGATAGTGCGACATGCCACATAGCTAGTCAAACAATTGATCTATTGAAGGGGAACTTCGGTAACCGTGTAATCTCGAGAAATGGTCCGGTCGAATGCCACCTCGCTCATGCAATTTAACACCGTTGAATTTCTTTTTATAGGGTAACGTTAAGTCGTTTATGCCAACAAGGTTAGAGAACCTCAGAGACAATATCGAACGTGAAATTGCCAACGTTCCAGCCGATATGTATGAAAAAGTTGGGGAAATTTGGCTCCAAAGAATCGATGTGGTGGTTATATGAACGAAATCGAATTCTATAGTTAAATGTGAAACGTTTATTGCACTTGGAATAAACTTTCCAATATCTTAATTATTTTGTGTCTTATTTACATATAAAATTGTTATGTCGTTATTGAAAACTCCTTTATATTTTATAATTAAGAGATAACTTTAAGATTTGTATATTAGCATAATGGTAAGAAAATACAGGATTTATTTAAAAAGTAAACAAAATGTGTAATATTCAATTTTTCCTTCGAAGAAGCACATTTCAAGAGTCACATATTGCACTTTTATGAAAACGTTTTTAACTTTACCAAAGTTATGAGTTTTTTAGTGTTCCGACTCAATTTTTACGACTCAGAGACTTTTAAAATGTTTTGCATTGGATTATATTCAAATTTAAATTTAGCTCCACTTGTCCTACCCTTAGGCTAGCTCTGTGAACAAAAGTATATACTTTATGCAAAGTCTTTCTGTGCCAGTGAATTTTCTTTAGATTATACTGAAAGTAATACGGTCGCTTACTTTAACCTTGTCTAACCAAGAAATGCACTTATGAGTTTGTCCATTAGTTGTTCCTTGTTCCCATTATCCAAGTGGACAGACACCCACAGAGAAAATTGCCCACTTGGATAACGTACTACGATAACAATTTCCTTCTTTTGATAGAGAACATGGGAAAAAAGTAAGCGAAATAAGAAAGGAAAAATTGCACCAAGAAAACAAGGAAAACTAAAGTCCCCGAAAATGACTGTGGATGAGATGTCTACTTACGGTCCCTCCTACTAAAAACAAATTGTGTGTGAGTGATATGGCTTTGGACAGCTTTAAGTGACCAAATGAATGAAGGAACAAAATTATCCCCTCGGCCCTCTGTATGTCTAACAACAGACAGAGTTCCAGAGCATCCCCGAACCGATTTAAGGGAAACTATATCGTAAATTCCTAGCCATTTGTAAGTAATTGCCTTCTTAGCTCTAGTTATTCCCTTTTTTTTCTATGCTTTTCGTCTTGTTATGCGTCCTTTGCCTGTATTAATTAGTTGTAGCTAGCTTTTATATTCTACCACAAGATTAAATTTATTGACCGAATCCCATCTTCCCTACCCCGTTCCTTCTTTGGGATATTTTTTATGAAAACTAAACTTTTCTTTGTAATTTATCATTTTTTTCTTAAAGAAAATTAAACTTTAAAAGAAGAAATATTTTTAAATTAAAAAACAACTCATGCCAATCAATGGTTTACTTTTGTATCTATTGCAAAAATAAATTGCCTAGAAAAAGTTACCTGAAAAAAAAAATTTCAAAAGACTCCCAGAGGTTAACAGCCCATTTCAACTGAAGAAGAAAAAGAAAAAATAAAATAATTTCACCACGATTTCTTGAAAAGGCGTCAATTTCCATCAATTCAAACACAATTTCTAGCACTTTACCGGTAAAATTCCAAGAATAAGTTCATAAAGCTTTTTCTCACATTTTACCTGGTGTTTTCTTACCATTTAGATTTCGTATTTTTTCTTTTCCTTTTACCTTTCAGATATGAAAAGAAAATGAGAACGAAGAAAATGGAAGGGGAGAAAATAAACAAATTCAAGACGAGGCACACTAACTCTATGGGATTTTTTTCCTTTTATTTGGCTCACAAACAAGTTGAATATAAGCGCGAAGATGGTTGGTTATTTGCTGCAAATGAATGCAATTGTTCGAGGATAAAATGCTTATTTTTCTGTTTTAATTTGCTCCCAATAAAACGAAATGAAGCAATTCACTTATATCGCTTTTAGCAATTTTCGCAATGAGATTGTCAAGAGTGTACAAAAATAGAACTTTTGACGTAATTAATATTTTCAACTTATTTTATAAGAAACATAACTATAACATAGGCTTCACTTTTCCATATAAAAGGTGAGACTTGTATCTTTTCGTCTGTCTATCTATCTATCTGTCTAACTATGTATCACGACCGTTTTTTGTTAGTAACTACTTTTGCTGTTAATTTAAAAATTGGCAAAGTTGTAAAAGTCATTTTCCTTCATAGTAGGGGAAGGTGGGGTAAGACGGATTAAGATTTCATGATCAATAGATCTGTTTAGCATACATAATTATAGCAAGCTAATATTTTATTAACCAACGTTTTTATTATTAGTAAATAAAAAGACTGTTATAATAGGAACATATTTTAAATAGTTTGCGAACAAAAAGCTAAAATATTGAAAATGACTCAACTTGCCCCACCTTTTAGTGCTTATAGTATTATAACTTTGTTAACAACATTTCTCATCACTATAAACTGAAAGAAATATAAAATATAAGAAAGAGAAACTAGATGGGGTAAGTAAAATCTCTCGTATTTATTTACCAACCTCATTTTTACCCATCAGCTGATTCTATGCAAAATATCATATACCGGAAAAACTGTTTATATTATATTATAAAAAATTAATCCTTACTTTAATATCTTATTTGTATCGCTTATAAAAATAATGCAGCATATCACAAAAATTTTTTTTATAAAATAATCACGCTACGAATTCAAATCCAAATTTAGATCAAATCAAATTATTTATTTTCGCTTAATACAAGCTACAAAAATAAATAATAATAATAAAAAAAAGCTAATTAACTAAATTAAATTAAATTAACCAAATTACTGTATGAAAAGGTCAGGAAGACGTGGAGACAGAATGGCTCATTGGAGGGTTGGATTGGGCAAATATAAGGCATGCTTAAGGAAGGTTTTGGTGAGATGAAAATCGAAGGCGGCAGGGTTGTTGACCATTCGCAGCATTCTGGTAAAGGGTTCGAAGTGATCATAGTTAGCACGATCACTTTCAAGGCGAACAGTAGGGAAAGATCCAACGTTACGAGGGTTAGTGTTAAAGGATATATTGCGAAGGGGGTCAGGAAAATCAGTAGAACGAACCTTCAAGGACTTGGTGGACGAAAAAAATATCGATGACATTTCGACGTAGGGCAAGGGACTAGAGGTTGATTAGACGGTTAGAGCAAAGCAAAATAGTTTTTTCTAATTCATAGCTTACGAGATGTTTTACTTCAGTGCCATTCATAACATTGGTAGGGGTGGATTTTCCACTTATTAATAATACATTATTGATATCGTAATTCTGGCATAGAGCCAGTATTTTAAGAGATATATTTAGAGCTAAACTACATCACCCCGTACAAAATTTAGACACATCTTTTTGATGCAGTTTCCGTTATTAATATTCTAAAAATTATAAAAAAAAAATCGCTTTGCACACAACATTATGAAACATTTATTTTCTAGACCTAAAAAAACTTTGAGCTAATCTTTGCTATATTTTACTAAAGAATGTTTAAAGTTTGATTGGCTTTAATAAAAGTAAACTTAAATTTTTGTCTATTAATCCCCTTAAAAATCTTAAATAGATTTGCCCAAAAATGAAGGCCAGTAAGATTTTATGAAACTTAAATTTCAAAAGATTCTAAAATGTATTATCAATTATTTGTATATCAAGCTAATACGATGGAAATCTTAAAGAAACATATATCGGATACGTATTCAGTTTCCAAATTGTCACTAGCAGGATATCATTAAGAAATATCACACTGGCAGGAATATAAATAGAAAAGCCGGAAACATTTCTAACACGACGAGGAAAAGGAAAAATATGTGTATATATATAATATAAGAAAAAAGCCATACGGTTCCTTTCAAATCCTTCCTCTATTTCCCCATCGCAAGGGATATGCATCCCTTTTATTCTGGCGAAGAAGATAAAAAACCTTTTCCTCTGTTTGCATCACAATCGCCTTCCAATTCATGTCACACATGCTTAAATTTAGTAAGAGAGAAAAAAGTAAAACTTTCGAACTGAACCTTATTCGATAAAAGAGCGTCTCGGCGAAAGATAAATGCGATATTTTACTGATAGTGGGGTGAGGAAGTGCCAAGGACCAATATGCAGTGCATAAGACGGAAATCGAGCCCTTCATCCTTCCTGCACTCGAGTACTACGAGGAACAGGGTGGCAAGTATACTTAAAAAAACAAAAAAAAAAAGCAAAAGAAAATTTTCTTCCAGCTCGATAGCGCGATGCTTGTCTTCTGGTACCCTATGCAGTGTTTACTTTGTACTGCACTAATTCAATTCATCACAGTCGAACCAATTCTGGGAACTGCTGGAGAAAAAAATCAGGTCAAGTGGGGTGGGAGGGGGGAATGAATGTCTTGGGAAAATCGTTTTCATTTGTAATATTTTGTAAATTTCCGAACCCTCCCTCCCTGCCTCTCGACCAACCGTCCTGTTCGAAACCCATTGCTCCTGCAATAAAATCTGGCCCAAATTCGCCCCGTCTTACGACCTTCTCCTCCAAATATCAGGGTGAACTAACATCAAACTTCATAAATTACTGAAGCTTGTAAAAGTCTCAATGTGGCCAAAGGGTATACCCTCGAGCAAAAGACATAAATACCGTTATTGGAAAAGTAGAAGAAAAGTTTTGTAATTAAAATTGGAAAATTTCCAGAAAAACTTGGAGATGAACAGAAGAAAAAAAAAAGGAAACTCGAAAAGAGAATCTTCCTATTTTCTGGTCGTTGGTACTATTGCTCCGATCACAACTTATTATGGACTTATTATGGTCCAAGTCCAGTTGAGGAGGGTATTATCGTCATTTCGAGAAAGGAATCAGGTCTTCTTCCCTCTGATGCGCTTTTCGTTTACCTTTTTATTGCTGTTATTATTCTTCAAGCATTCGAGCACCATCCACCCTCTTTCAGAATAGCCAGTTAAGGCCTAAATTCTTTTTAATTCAGATGTAGCCATAGTTTGGGAACCCTACTTGTACCATCCTTTGGCTATTAGTCCCTTTTTATTGTTGGGGTTTTATTTTATTTATTTTTGTCTATTTCCTTCCGGTGGATAAAAAAGTTTTTGATTTATTTCCCCGAAAGAGGATTCAAAGGTAACAATTTTACTTATTTCTTGACAAAGCAACTGTTGCCCAAAGGGTAACTCCAGTTTTTCCAATAGATAAGAATATAAACAGTGAAGTTATTTTTTTTTGGAAAAGATAATTCTATTAACTAACTAATTATGAACATAAATTTAATAACACCGTTTACCATACATATATATTTTTATTATATATTTATATTTTGTTACTTAGTTGATTTATCCAGTTTCGCACAGTGCGTGTAAAGTTCAGTAATGCGGTCTAGCTAGTATTAAATAATTCTTGTAGATGCGAAAATAAAAAACTCCTGCAGTTACAGTACCATATTGCTTGAAATTTAAAAATTGCCATACCCATTATGAATTGTAAATTTGAATTCCGTAGCTTCGTAATCGTCTTGATATTATTTTTCAATCAAATTATTTACTCTAGAGACATTTCTATCACCATATTGGATCCGCCATTAATTAATTAATTAATTAATTTAATTTTTATGCATTTGGAGTCCGCCATCTTGAATTTTGGAATATTTGAATTCTTGAAATTTGAAATATTTGAATTCTATAACTAGCTAAATATAACCCTATAACTCCTAAATATTAATTTTCATTAAAATATCGGATGCGCCATTTTAAAGAAGAAAGAAATTTTAAAGGCGAATTCAAAATCAGTACATTAAAAGCCTCCCAGTGTCGATTCTAAATACGTTCGCTTCCTATATCGTTAAATAATTAGTATTGCGCTTGTCGCATGTCACTTAAAGTCGCTGAAGTTCGAAAATTGTTTTTCGCAATCTTAAATTTCCAAACTAAGTACGTAGATTCCCAATAGAACTTCCCAAAGATCCCCAAATACCAATTTTCATGGCAATTCCATGTTATTTATAAATGTTGTCCGCCATTTTAAAATCCGCGAATAATAAGTAGCCTATATGTTACTTACTTACATTTTACTTGAAATAATAACAGTGCCACCTATCGGATCTAAATATAACCTATCAGTTGAAATCCACCATACCCACTCACAAAATTTTATTGAAATCGGTTGAGCGGTTTCGGAGATTAGCGTGTATGAAAACAGTGACTTGTGATTTATATATATCCATTTTTTATGCTTATTGAATTTTTTGGTGCCATTTTTAATAAAAAGACCAAAGGAAGGACCAAATAAACTTCCATGAGACTTAACCTTAAATTTGCAAAATTTACAATGTTTTGGAAGTTTATAACTCTCCAAACATTCAAGTTAATTGGAACTTTTAAGCGCTAATATTATTGAATTATGTTTTTATATCGTTTTTCCATTTGAAGTGTAAAAGATAGTTATTTCATTTGTATTTTATTTTAATCTGTTTCGTTTTAATAAGAGTTGCAAGAATCATCATTTTGGAGCACTTTACTACCAATTATTGTTACGTTATAATAGAAATTTAATAAAGTTTAGTTAAAATAATGATAGAAGTGCAGTGTAATTACACATTTTAGAATATATTATATACTATTAATTTTTAAGTTTATAGAAAGTGTCCAAAGTTAGGAAGTAATCTTTAAAAAAAAAGTAGTTTTTAAATGGAAAGTTCAAGTTTGTTAAAATAAATATGAAGTACAGACTTGGAAATTATGATGAAACAAAATATCGGCTAAGTGACCTCCTCCACTCTTTTATGTACATTCTGAAGCATGTCTATCAACAAATGTGGTTCTATTTCAGTTATTACATGAATAATTTTATTTTTAGCTTTTGAATCGTTTGTGGATTATTAGCATAGAATATACGAGTACCTATTGTACTATATAGCCCCACAAAAAGTAGTCTAATGAAGTCAGATCACATGATTTTGGAAGCTAACCAACAACACCATTTAAAGAAATTAAGCGTCTATTAATTTGAACGAGTTTTACGCATTTATGCCATAAAATGTTTACTATTAAAACACATTGTTTAATCGTATAGCGTTCCATCATCAAAATTTGCCACGTTTCACTTTATAAATGTTAAAGAATGACACTTCAATATTTAACATTTCATTAAAAGACAGCTAATTTATTTCTCAACCTCAAATTTGCATACCTTTTATTATAAGGGCTGTTCGGATTCTATGTAGGAAATACTACAGGAATCGATTCTTTGGGGTATCCTTAGGAAACTCTTGTTCTGGTCTTTTCCATAAACGATTTTTAACGAATATCACAATTTTCAATCAATTTTGGATTTGAGACTCTTATATTTAGAAACAGATTGTAATAATTGAGGTGTCGTTAGAAAGGTAGTTTTATTCTCTTTTGAATGTGTCTTTCGATGTCGTTTCAATAATCTATAAGGAATTAAGAGAGTGCACTTCCTAAAATCGTTGACGTCTATTATAAGAGCGAAGAAGTAATTTTAGGTGAGGTTTAGAGCAAAACTTTACCCAGGATACCGCAAGGAATCGATTGGTACAGCATTTCTTTTCGTTTTTTTTATGTCATCGTGAGTTTTATAAATTTGTATAATATTTGTTTTACTCAAAAAGGACAATTGTTTGCTTACATACCTATTAAATCAAATTTATTTTCTTTCTGACAATTAACGATTTAATTTTTCCATCTGTTTTATTAAAAAAATATGTGTTCTGATGTAAACCGCCGACATGATTCGAATTTAAACTTTATTTAATTGCTTCGCAATGATGTAATAAATCATAGCATTCCACTTCCTCGATAATAAACTTTTCTTCGATGCGGGACAAAAATTAATAAATCATTAACAAGATGTCGTTACGAGGCGGACATATTTAGCATAAGAGATAAGGCGAAACAAAGCAAATAATGGGGAGGGCCCTACATATGAAATCTCTGATGAATCCGTTCAAGAATAAATTAGCACAAATTAAAGGTTCTTTGGGTGGGTGCGAGCATCCCAGTTATACTCAGTTGTATCCCCTGTAGGCCCAATTGTGGCCAAACTAGAAGGGGGCTTGTGTCTATTTTTGGGCAATAAATCCTTCCCCTGCTTAAATAAACTCTTCCCGAAGTGCGGGAGGTGAGCCTTTGAGCAGAAGTCCCCCAGTGTACCTAATGATGTATATCTCATACGCAACGGCTCCGTGAGCAATTAATATTTCATCAATAAATGGAGTGGGGAATGCTATTAATTTCCCGTTTGTAATTGATAAATTTCGAAGTGAATTTCGTTATAAATAAGTTGCTCTGCGTCTGTCGCTTCAGGTCCCTAGAGCAGTGTTTAAATTCAATTGTGCCATGCCTTCTGTGCCATTTGTTTCATTCAATTAAAAAGAATGTGATTGGCATGCGAGATTTTCCCCAAAGTACTTTCGGAAGAGTTTATTTTTTAAAATATTCCATGCGACAGTTAACAGCTTTCAGCTACATTTCTGATAATCTTATACCTGTATGTAGGTACATAATTCACAATTTCAAATAGAACTCCTTATCCGTATTAAAGTCATAATAAACAAAAATCTAACATGGTTTTCATATTCTATAACACTAATAGTGTTAGAGTTGAAATTTTAATATTTATTGAATTCACGACTTTATTGTTATAGAGGAAATAACAAAATAATTCAAATAGATTTAATCCCGAATGAGCATTGGATATTTGATGTCCTTGAATAATCTTTGGAAACTAACCAAGGTTTAAGATGATAAAGCCTTTATTACCGATAATTAAATAAATTTTCAAATGTTCTTCATAAAAATTTCGTCAAAACCGTTCAGTGGTACCAAATATTCAGACCAGAGCTGTAAAAGAAGTACCACAATTACCATTACAATTACCAGTGCAAGTAATGCAGGCAAGACAAATTACTAGAACCATTACCACTATTGGTAATTCAACAAATTTAATTACTATTGTATTAAGTAATGGCATTGATACTTCGCCATTAGCGTGTTTCAGAAGCATTACAAATCATTACCTGGAACTACTTAGTATTTCATGGCATTATTTAGAAAATATATATAAATTTTCACACATGCTCACACATGTCTCATATCAATTTGATATCCTAAAAACTTTTGCGAATGCGATAATAAGAATCTCTTGAGGGTTAATGCTAAGTAATGCTTTTGAAGTACGGTAATGGTGAATCATTTAGAATTATATTACAGATTTGATTCAGACAGACGATTCTTCAAGATTAAGTTTTGTTAACTTGTTTCTGATACAGTTTCGGTCACTTCTTGTATACCTCAGATAACTTATTTTGAACGTTTACCTTTTTCTTTATTTATTAATGAATTATTTGTTAGAGAAAGCGTAAATTTTGGATTATGTAATTAATAAACTAATTGATGTTCAAAAGAGATTTGTTTTTAAATATTTTTGTTTTTTCTGCTTTGAAATTCATTGCTCTTGGTTTTTCGAAACGATTGTTTTTGTATTTGGTTTAATTTTTATCAATCATTACCTAATTTGTCGATTTAATTTTGCTCTTAATTCTAACTTGGAAAGAGTTTTTTTGTGTTGTACCCTCACTCTTAAATCCCTGTACATTCTACAATATGAGTTAAAGACAAAATAATGCTTTTTTTGTGATCTCATTCCCAATCATCTGTAACTAACCCGTGTACAGAATGAATTGAACCTTTATGTATGTAGTCTAGAGCACGTATACAACCTGTGACAGGTATGGATCCAATACACCTGAAAGTAACTAATTCCAGAGCCGACCTCGCCATCACTCGACGACCACTCCTCCTCTCCGGACAATAGTCGTTTTCTGTGAAAAGCAATAAAGTTCTGCTCACGTAATTTCTAGCTGACACAGGGTCCCATCCTGATAGACACTTATCACCTGTCGAACATTTTCATTTGTCCCCATCTGCACAAGATTCATATAGAATGGTGCCATCCCCCAAAAATGTATTTCGCGTACGTGTACCCAACCTTTGTGTCATTTCTAGGGGTAGAATGGGTAGCAAGTAGCAAGGTAGCCAGAAACCTAGAGGAACACGAACAGGAAACATGCTGCTACAATTCTGGAACAGGAGGTGAATTTATTTTTTATTTTTTTTTTTTATTTTTGTTGTTGGTGGAAGAGGTGGTGGTACAGAGGTGTTTTTATCTCATCTCATCTACAGGGCATAGGATTTTTTAGTTCATGTCAAATTCTTGAGATTATTTCAATGCCTTCATCAATTTACGGTATGCAATAGAAATTATCCCTTTAATCCTTTTCATGTCATCGTATACCCACATCCGCCCACTTAAGTCCACAAAATTTCATTACAAAATGTATGTATGGTCTAATTAACCTGGACCTTTTCTAGCACATACATTTCCCATCCCCTAAACCATCCAATTTTCATCATCATGGGAATGACAGAAAATATGGGAAATTGGACGGGGTCAGGGAGTGGTCTTCCCTGTACAGTAGAACCTGAAAATCGTAAACACTTCAACACTATGCTTTAGAACTTCAATGGAATTTTATCCCCAAAATACGAGCGACATTATTCGATGTGTGCAAGAATTTTCCTATTTAGGTGAGAACTGCAGATGATGTACGAATTTTAAGGCAATGCCTGCATTGGACAGAATGTTGCTGCTTGGAGTGTTTTTAATTTAAAAACTTTTGAAATTTTACTTTTGAGACAAAATTAAGCAAAAGCCAAGAATATAAAAAATTAATGAAAAACTGAGGAAGAGAAAAAAAATATTTGAAGGAACTAGCCAACTTCTTAGAAGATAGGTACTATGAAACTTTAATGCGCCGTCACTAATGGCGCGTTTCATTAGAGAAAATGTCTTTTCTCCTTTTATTTTTTTATTCTGTTAATTTCTTCCTTTGTTCCGTTAAGTACCCTTATAAAAACACTTGCCAACAAAATTTCCATTGGAACGTCTTAAGAAATTTTAAAGTGAAAATGTAACACAAACTGGGGAAGAGGTTAATTACGAACTTTTCAAAAACTTTCATTTTTACAAGCAACTAAAACGAAAAAGAAGCGATGGTGGAAGTTTTGAAAAAAAAAGAATATAACTCTAAGATAGAAAAATAAAAATAGTATACCCTTTCGGCTCTTTATTGTTTGTTAATTAAAAACGAGCTGCATACAGTGCAAAGACAAGGAACAATGTTCGGTAGGGAGGAGTAGAAAAAAATCTTAAGGGTTAAACTTTTAACTTAACCGAAAAAGGATACAGGGAATATTTGAAAACAATCAATAGACGACGCGAACGAGATGAAGACGAAGTTTTTAATAGGGCCAGTTGCACCTGCTGGACGAACTTTTAGACGAATGGACCAAGTTGGCCTGGGATCCTGATGAGAAGAGGGAAGGTCTCCTATCATAAAACCATTTACGAAGCTGTGATGGATTAAAAGTTCTTTGGAACACTTATCGATGATCGTCACTCGCCATATCTTTTCTCGGCAACTTTTCACAGCTAGTCAGCAGCACTAGGTGTTGCTTTAACCCTTTAGGGCAGGGAAAGGGCAAACGGTTTTTCAATTTCATCATTGAGGTAAAAGTTCAAAAAATTAAAATATTTAAACAGTTTTTAATAAGATTTTTATTATTTTTAGTTATTAAACAATTTTCATATCGTTTTTAAAAATACATAATAAAAAAAAATAAAATATTTCATTATTAAGTAGTTCTAGGAATTGTCGATTATATGAATTTCTGAAAATTTCGATAATGTAAATTGGTGGTTTGGTTTTTAACTGAAATTACAGAAATTTCAGAGAAAATATAACCGCGTAATTAAAATCATTTAAAAGGATTTTCATATATGTACTTACTTAATTTTATGCGAAAAATAATCAAAGGTGCATAATTAAAACTTAATAATATATTTTTTCAATTCAAATTACTCCGATTAATTTATATTTTAAATTATGTGTGCACCACCGCTTAGTGGTCTAAAATGTAATTGCATTAAAATTAAGTTTGTCTAGAAAAATAGTTGACCAACGTTGAAACCGAAAATGTTTGATGTGAAAATTTCAAACCTATATCTACACTAATTTTAAAAAAAGGAAAGGTTATGAGATGTAGTTATAGCTGGAAGCAAAAGTAAAATGCTGTTTTTTCGAAAGACTAAAATTCTAAAACAGATAATTGCGGTGAATGATCTTTTGAGAAATGAGAAATGAGAAATGTTCTAAGAAAACTTTATAAACTTAGGTTTTCATTACAAATATTAAAAGAAATAATACAAGGTTTGAACATAGAACAAAAAAATACTACATTGGTAGAATTATTGCTTAATTGTACGTATTATATGTACTAACCTATCTAAAGCCAATGAAATATTTATAAAATCGAAAATGTCAGTACAGTTCAATAAAAGTCTTAGTATATATTTGCGTTTCATTCAAGTCGGAAACAAGTTTTGCACTTATGAAGGAGGATAGAAAAATTTCAAAATCCACAGTAATATTAATGATTTTAAAGTGTCCACATTACTAACCTACCTCACACCCAAAATAAAGTCTTATCAACCATTGCCGACCGCTTGTGATATCAAAATTAAACTGATCAATCAAGTTTTGTCTTCTTATCACACATTAAACACTTACTAGGGCAATATACCGTACAATCACCCCCAAAATCTTATTTCCCAATCTCAAGGTCACTGCTCAACAAAATCACTGATCTTGTTATAAATTACATAAATTTATATTCATCCAAGCTTACCGGACTTGACCACAAGCCTCACTACTCAGTACCTGCAAAGTCAGGAAGAACCTATGCCAGTTACAACACCACTCTTGATGCCAACAAAACCTTTAACCAAACATCCACAAATTCTAAAACAAATGCAAACCTTTAAGAGAATTCTAAAACAAATTCAGACAAATTACTGCTGTACCACTTGTTTGCACTTGTTTTAGAACTACCATACTCTCTTATGTAAAATTGTTAGGGTGAAATATACTGAGAAAAATTTACGCTGTTATAATAACTATTCGTTCCATTGACTGCTTAATTTGATTGTTGAATTAACTATTATATTTTATGTTTAAAATAAGTGAAAAAACGTTTACAATGAACGTTTACGATTTACGTTTTATTTATGATTTTCCTCAGAAGACCGCATGTCTTAGAAATGCTTTTTATCATTCTAAATACAAATGTGTTTCAATTAAACAATAAACAAAATATTTATGTATGAGTATAAGTACTTGAATGAATTTCTACAATTATGTTAGCTGAAATTTGAAATTAGCTATGAAGGAGGGCACATGCATTTATGATGACGAAGAGTATAGCAAATACTAAAGTCATATTATACCTCAGTAAAAAAGAAAAAGCTTAACAAACCACCCTTAACTAAAGAATACTAAGAGGCCAGGCTGAATTTTGCGAAAAAATTGCATTACCTGGCCCAAAAAGTGGCAAAGTGTTTTGTTCATTGATGGAAAACAAATTTAAGTTAGATAGTCTGTACGGCTGCCATGCCAATACTATTGGTATGATTTAAGATACGCCAAAGATATAAAAATGAGATGAAATTTTGGTGGTGTCTTTGTAAAGGTTGGGGGTTCCTTTAAATATTATGCCACGATTCTTTTGATATCAATTACGATACAACCAGGCTGAATGAGGAATTACACATAGACTTTTGTCAAATAGTTTTGGATGAATATGCTGAAAAAGCAGCAGGTTGAAACTTTATTTTCCAACATGACAACGCAGCTGTTCATACTGCCAAAGTCGTGAAGAGTATTTGCACGCTGTAAATCTTAAAAGTTTGAAATGGCCTTACCTTACCTTACCTTACTTATTAGTTCGAAAAGTATATGCTGGTGGGAAGCGATATAAAAGTGTTTCAATTATTAAAATAAAACCAAAACTGTTTAACCGAGAATTGCTACTACAATAGTTTTTTGGTTAATTTGATAGATAGACTTGTAGTGTTTCTTTGCTAATACCATCGTTCATAATTAAAACTTAAAATATCCGTTTTTAATGGTATTTCTATGTAATTGAAGTTTTTATTACAGTCGTTATTATTAATGATTAAAAATTGAATCCTATACAAATTATAGGACCATTAGCATTACTCGCCAATAGAGGTCGGTATATAGAGAACATTTATTGAAAATCATAAAGTTTCCGACCAATCTGGTTTATGATTTCCATAATAATAATTTACCGCCCTGTCACTTCAATAATTTCATCAAATTATCAAAATTTATGGGAAACTATCATCCACCCATATGGGCAATGTGGGAAAGCCGAAAGCGTCAACGGAAATTTATGTTAGCATCTCACTCTCAACATTTCCCAGTTTTTCGTTGAATCTCATAGTTGTCTTCCTGCACGTTTGTACACAGTCACATGTTGAGCACATTTGTTTTGAGTGAGCTCCCTATGGACAGGACCAGAAGTGTAATTTAGTTCGGTAGCAATTTCACCAGTAGAGTAAATCTAACCGGGACCAAAATTTTAGGAGTAGAAGTAGACTCCCTGGGCCAGATGTAGGTATTAAGCCTAGAAAGCAGACCGCTTTACATTAGTTTTTGTCCATATGTAAGCACAGATAGAGAGCATCTTCATGTGGTTCAAGGGAATCATGTGTAAAACTATTGTCACTCCGATGACATAGGGGAGAAGTTGGAAATCCAGAAGAAATGAGTTTGACCCAACCTAGGCAGCCCCTTAATAGACCATTTCCATTCAGTCCCTGGTGATTAATTGTTGTGTATTCATTTCGGGCTTTACTCTGTAAATTTTCACAGCTTGAGATTGTCCTGCAGCATCCGCATGAATCCATCACAAAGGACTAAATTCGGGTAAGCATTCGTAACTTTTTGAATCGAGAAAAGTATAAAACGATTTTATCGGATACATCTGGACATTTAGTCCTCTGCATTAACCCTTCGGAACTGAGAACGAATCTGAATTTTTTGATAGACTATAACCGAAACCACATAATCACTCACAGAAGGAAATCGATATAAAAATTAAGGAATCTCACATTTTTGTGTGAGCACAATATTCAGATTATAGGGTACTGTTAAGAGACTTATGCAAACAATTTTGGTATTAGACTATCCGATTACTGGTGAGAATATTCAAATACGCTATGTCTGTGTCTTTTAAAAATGTATATTGTAATAGTATCTGGGAATTACTCGAAAATGTAACAACTTTAAACGGACTTGAACCTGTAACATTCGAATTGACTCTTCGTTGCTCTAACCAGCTGAGCTACCCTTACCGCTTGTGTTTTTCGAGCAATTTTTGTTCTGATTCTTTTTTATTTTTATTACTTAAGCAACAATGTTTTAGTGAAGACGAAAAGCTAGATAATATACTAATTTTAGTCTATAAATTTTAAAGTATCGTCTTTATCTCTTTCATTACATTTTAGTGATGGAATCAATTATTTATTATTAGTAGTACGATAGTACTACTGATAGTACGAGTATATGAAATTTAGACATAGACCCGGTTCACAGAATTTTAGCCTTCATTATTTCTAACACTGTCATCCAAAATATGAGGAACGATACGGAAAAAATAAAAATGAAAAGTGCCAGACTTCTTTCCGTCAAAAAAATTAATTGACCTCTTGCTTTGTTGGCACTTCGATTGGAGGCTATAATTCCCGCATGCCACTGGGGCCCTGGCTTGATCTCCCTATGTCACTCAGATTCAGTAAAACCATTTATGCCCTGGTGTTACTGCCTACAGCGAGTCCTTCGCATGCGAATCTCTGCCATTGTAGCAGCTTTTATCCCTTCATCGGTTTTAATTGCTTATTCAGCGATTGTATCGCATCGCTGCAGTGACCGTCGTGCATTCTCTCTGCTAAAAATATTCAATTCCCCCAGTGAATTTTCACCATGTTTACTCGACCTTTTTATTTTTCTTTTGTCCCCGATCAGCGTGTGAAAGCTAAAACGTTGAGAGTTTTCACGAAATTACTTCATAGTCCAGTAGTATCGGTATGAATTTTTATTTATTGATATCTACTAACTACGGCAGATGGCTAAAGAATTTTACATATATTATAAGGAGTATGAATTTTATGTAACTCGACTGTTAGAGTTAGAAATTGTTCAAATGAAGCTTACTAAAAGTACGGTACAAGTTTTAATGCAATCGGAATAGTCCAAGCGAAGTACGGTATGCAGCAAAGATCATCTAAATAACAAGATGTGACACTCTCTATACAACCCAAAAGCTATAACCCATATGCAATTTCTAAAACTGCCTGGGTTAAATGTTCCCATTAGATAAAGCAGCAAAGAACTACTGTTTCCAATAAATAAAGAATAAAAATGAATAGGCAGCCAAATATTCTCATCTACAGCACTTATAGTGCAGACAATAATGTGCAACGTGTTTTTTACCACACATTTTTAAAGGCGGGCCAAAGTCTCAGAGACACTGTGTGCGTCTGCATGCATGGTGTTAGTGCCGTCCTAGAGTATTGTTCCAGCATAGATAAATTCATAATCAGAGAAGGCAGGTAGCACACTCAGAACATACTTATATACGGTTGCGGGCTGTGTATATTGTGCATTTTTAAAAGCGGAACAAAGTATGCGAACGTGTGCGCTGCTGAAACATTGATTAAATATTCTTTCCACGTTCCTAAATTTTTGTCTTTCTCTCACACATAAGCCTTTTATTACTAACTACTTTTAGCAAAATCTGTAAGGCTAATGGGACCAAAGTCGAAAAAAGATAAGGAAAAACGTCACGACTGTCACATCTTGTTATTTAGATGATCTTTGGGTGTGCACCAAGATTCAATTGGACAGTTGTGTAAGAAATGGACGAGGGTTCGTTTTATTTATTTAGAACAGTGGATAAATTCTAAGGCCTTAGCACGAATACCTGCTTAGCAATTTACCTTAGTTTGGGAGTAATTTATGTGCAATTAGCACATCTGCATTTTTTTCGATCCAGTAAAAATTATATTGCCTTGTTAAGGGTTGATAGTGAGACAATTTTATAATTAATATGTTTTTTATTAATAATTAAATAAATTTTCCTACATAGTGCGAATATTTGTAACTTTTATATTTGTACAATGATTATTCCGGACAATGAAACAATTGAGATTATTCACTTATTTACTTTTCTAATATTAATAACTTGACCTCTATCAAAACTGTTTATCTAATCAAAAGTTCTCATCCCTGATAAAATATTGCGTGGTCTCGTCACAAATTTTATAATACATGATATTTTTGGTATGTAGGAATGGACATTGTCTGGACAGATCAAATTCGTACAGTTATTTGGTTACTGAGTTCAGAAATTTGTTTCATATCAACGTTATCAATGCTGCTGAGATGAAGTAACGTAATTTGCGTGACTGCAAATTGATGTTATATGTCAACGTAACAAGCCTATTTTTAGGTTCCATGCCTGTTACGGGAGCGTTAATGGCTGTTTCGGGTGCGATTATGCCAGTTTCGTGCGTATTTGTTCACCATGATTTGGCTAGGTTTGGACGCGTTTATGCTTCTGAACATTTTTATTCATCACTTCGATCAGTTTTATGTTCATAGAAGTGTAATATGAATGAAATGGAGCCGTCCGAAGGTGAGCTTTCATCTTTCTTCTTTTTATTATTTTTTATGCCTCTTCTTTATTCTTTGCAATTGACTTTTTATCAGAATTTGTTATTACTTTTCATATATTCTTAGCAATTGATTTTTCACAAAAACTTTTCTTTGCTTTTACCTTTTTTGTTTTTTTTTTTTTTGCAGCCAGATCATAAGTTAATGTTCTTAAATATTTTGGTTCAGAATATTACGGTTAAACAATTACAATGAAAAAAAAATACTATTTTTTTTTAGAAGGTAAAATAGCTTGGTAACTTATCAAAACAACCTGAGATTATGCTGGATTATGCTGGAACAATTACTGAATTCCTTTTATGTTCAAACAAAAAGAAGTTAAAAGTAAAAATTATTATATGTAATAAAATTAAACTGAAGGTTAGCCGAAAATTGTAAATTTTATATATACTCGTAAGTATGAAAAATAATGAATTAAAATTTCCAACTGCCAAACGCAGTGTTGATGCAAGGGTACTTACCTACTTTCAAACTTTAATAATTTAAAAATTTTTTTAAAGATAAATTTATACTTACAAAAAGAACTCAAAATAATTTGTCGAAATCATTGCTTACCATAAAAAAACTATGTAGTTGTGTCTATTCATTCAGCATGCCCACACATCTTGTATGTTTTAGCTGAATCATATGCATCAATGCAAATCGTAACTACTTAATCCTTAATTCATGAAGTGGACTGGTAAACACAATTCTCTCCTGCATATCTCACTTACTTGTATATGATCTGTTTGATAGTGCATAATGTTAAATTATATGTGGCGAGGAGAGCGGACAGAGAGAGAATTAATATATATTTAATGGGTAATATTGTTTGTTTTACCCACAGGGTTTAATTATAGTTTAGAAACTTATCTTTGATAGTAAATTGGATTTTCCGATATGTAGCCTTTGATATGCATTCTATGTTGATAAAAGATTTATTTTAATATTAATTACGAATTCAATGCGAGTTTTAAAGGTATACGGCATAATATTTAAATGTATATGGGTCAGCACGTTCTAATTTATTTTGTGACAAATTTATATTACTTTATATTTTTTCTAAACAATTTGTATTGTTGGCCATTTTGGAACAATTCTTTTAAAATACAGTAAAATAGTTCACAATTTCAAAAACGTGTAAAAATGATAAGTTTATTTCATTACTACTTTTTGGAAGTTATTTACATTTTAGGCCTTTTACTTAAGTATAGCTTTAAAAAAATGTTTCTGTGATGGTCAATACATCACCCATATATCTATTTCGTATAGCGACCGTTTTTCCTTTCGGGCTCGGCACAAGAGCAGCAATTGCAGCCGATAGAGATCTCCCGTGATAGTTTCGTGCGTTTTGAGCAGCTCTTAATAAAATACATCTTGCAGATGCTACCAAATGCAGAGGAGAAGCTTCGAACTACGCATATTTGACTTTTCTGACGATGCTGAAAGCCAGGCTTACCCCAACATTTACTAGGATCTAGCCAAAAATTATTCAGAGTGTACTTCCTAAAAAGTTTTGATTACAGAGTATATCAGCTCTTACGATTATAATAAGGAAATAAATCTGAATAAGTAATTTTGGGAAATATATTTAAGCGATTATTTTTTTCTTTCTTAAAAAGGTCAGTCACATGCACATAATTTTTCTAAAAGTAACCAAAGACATCATAGAGCCACTTCTTAATTAGAAGCTCTGTTCCTACAGACGCACTGACATATTTCTATAAAGGAACATCTTCATTAGAATTCTCGACGAAATCATTATTCACTCTTGTGCCCTACTCCCACCCACTGGGGTAACGCAAGGTAATTTGCATTAAAAAGTGATTTTCATCACATCAAACAGCTTTTTTGGTATTTGATAAATTTCATCCAATGAAAGGCGACAGTAACATACAGTGAGTTTGAGAATACTCGTCGACGGCAACGGTGATAAGAAATTGCCACTGAAAAGGCACCCGAGAGGGTTACTTGAAAAGTATTAAAATTCCTTTGTGACGGAATTGTTGGGGTGACTTAAGGGATTGTCCCTGCTTTAATTTCCTTCAATACTTTGTCATTCAATTTTATTTATAAAATAATAGAATATTTTTCAATAACATCTAAAATAAATAAAACAAACTTGAACGAGGTATGCAATACTCACTAGTGAAAATTTTATTTCATTTTACGACGATTTTGCAAGATTGGTTATACCAAAAGTGCAGTTTGCATGTAATCCAGGTGGGATTATTGGGAAACACCTCTTCAATAAAATTTACTTCGAATCCCCGGTTACAATTTTTGTTTTCATTTTTAAAGCACACTCAAAAAAAAAAAAAAACCGGGTACAAAAGGGAAATACTCGGGAAATCATTCAGGCGTATGTACATTTTTCCACTTAGTAATTCCATGATAAAAAAATTCGTCTCTCAATTTTTCTATCAAACCTTTTTCGCACCGCAAAATTCTAGCGCACATCCTAGATTTTGTCCCTCGCCCGCAATTTGTTCCTCTTCGAACAAATTGAGATTTTAATACTAAAATCTGATCAGTATCGAAGTGGATTCGGAGTTTGGGTAAAACCAAGCAGATCCGCGCGAATAACTCAATTAAGACGAGTTGTCTGTCAATGGAGGATGAGTAGAGAGTGGTATAGGAGGAAAAAAAAATCCCGCCAGAAATACCTCGACGATTCACGTCGGTTTTAATAAGTGCCACAAGTGAGTGGTATCCTTCACAAACAGAGCAACGGCGGCAACAGCAACAAAAAGGCATCTCTGTAGGAACTACCATATTTTGTTGTTGCTGTTCTTGTTGATGTTGTTGTTCGTATTGCTCAATTGTTTTTTATTCGCATCCAAACCTCTGCCAACAAAATCCAAAGTGTATTGATTTTATCACACCTTCTGCCAGTTGAAGTTTTATATACGCTGGGGTAGCGGAGTATAAAAATATCTACCAGCAAAAAAAAAATATATATACTGAAAGAGGCGAATCGCTTCCTTGTATTGTTCACGAGTTGCTAACATTTTGTCACGTACCGGATAAGTATCTGCAATTAAAATGAGTTATCGCCTCTTATCCTGCGATGTGCACCCTAGGAGATGGGTGCGCGGGCGGGGGTGGTTCCAGGACGAGCTGAATAACTTGCTTAAGCGTTGCGAAAAAAAAAAAAAAAATAAGCCAAACAAAAATAAAATAAAACCAGGCAGCGGTGAACAAAATAAAAATCGCAAGGATAAAGAATGCGGTGGTGGCTTTACTGACATTTTCTTTTATATTGGGGCAATTTACCCACAACGGTGGAGTCAGAGGGGGTCAGGGGAGATAGGGACCTCGATGTAAAAGAAGAGATTTACGCTGATTAAGTCATCAGAAAAATAATGGAGCATATAATTGTCCGTTTAAGGACAAGACCAGCATTAAGGATGTCTGATGGCTTTATAAAAATCAAATTTTTGCATCTTTATTTAATGCCGGATGGCTTTTTGACTTTCTTCTCCTTCTACCCCATGATCTAAGAAGCCCCCACATTTTTTCTTGTTAGGGTAGGAAATTATGTGAAATTTTTCATAGGCTCATTTACAAAAGTTGTCATGTCTCCTTCACCTTAATGTAATCTCGAGATTATCCCTATTATTTAAATATTGTAGAAGGAAAATTACAATACAAACAACCTTCTTGAAGAAATTGTAATCTTTTGGAGCAGTGTTTATGTACAATGCGAAATTTTATAAAGAAATCTTACGAACCCTAGAGCCTAGGATCATACTAAGAATTATAAATACAAAAAAATAAAATATTTACTTCAAATAAAATGGAAACTATGTATTTTTTAAAAAGAAAAAAAGTTTCAAATTCCTATCCTTTCACTTATTTGTTATGGATTTTACGTATATTAAACGCTGTACCAATCGATTCCTTTGGGTGCAAACATTTTTTCTTAACTCCCACTGTAATCGCTTCTACGCCCTCCAATTCGACATCAACGTTTTTTAGGAGGTATGCTCGGTTATTAAGTCCTTATAAATCCTTGTAAAATCATCGCAAGAGGCTCGTTCAAAAAGTATCTTTCCAATAATACACCTCAATTGTTAGGATCCGTTTTTTGAAAAAAAAATTTATGTTTTTTTATGTTTTCTTAAAGATCTGAATTATAAGAAATTACTCACAAAAGTTACGCGATACATATTTGAAAAAATTTAACATAGGAGCAAGAGTTTGAAAAGTAAATACTACTTTGGCTAAAAGTATTAAGCACCCTAGTTTTTCTAGGTATCTTAGAAAAAATCTTAAAAAGATTTATCTTGCTATTCCATATGTTTCCAGCAATAATAAATGGTAATTAAGGTAATAATCCTTTTCCTAGAAGGACCATAAAACATTAAAAAACTTGCCTAGAATGGGTTTTAATTCATCAATGTTAGACGGTCGTCGATTGGAAAAAAACGTAATATGGTCTGGACGAATCTAACTTTGAGGTAAGCTTTACTTTTTTCAGGCGTTTGGCACCCCTACCTGCCACGTTTGTGAGGAGGAAGGTAGGTGAAGCTTACCTTCCCGAATGCGTTGTGTCCACGGTCAAATACGGAGGGGACAGTGTGATGATTTGGGGTATTGTATGGCGTTTCTTGGAATGGATGAAAAGTTTATTTGCGAAGGATGCATGAATAACGAAAAATATATTGCCGTGTTGGAGGTTCTACATCCATCTATGTATTATGAAGATTTACGGTGACACTAATGCGGACAACATAAAACTCAAACGAGACAACTCGCTATGCCATACATCTGTAACCAGCGTAACCAGAGATATTTAGAAGAAAACAATGTTGACCTTGAACATATTTGGTGCATACTGAAACAGAAGATATGTACGGGAGCACAGAATTACATCAAAAATTTGACTAAAATAAATCATTCAGCAAGAGTCGCAAGAAGCTGAAAAGCGCGTAAAACTTGCACGCACAATTTTTGAAAGAATAACTGCTGTAATAAAAGCTAAGGCCGGGCCGATAAAATGTTAATTAGAATGGAGGGCACTCAATAAGTTAAACCTAACTATAGTTTTATTTCCCCCTAAATTGCGTAAATAAACGGAGGTGCCTAATACTTTTGGCCAAGACTATATAGCACCCTGGGCAAGATAAGTTTGCCAAAGGATCTCTGAATATAAGAGACAACGTGAGATCGTTGTGATTCGTTGTAGTTAACGACAATATTCTCGTTTAGAAAAATAAGGTAAAAAAGAGACTTTATGAAATAAATTCGCTTATGAAAAAAAAATGCATTTAAATTTATTGGTGTAGAAGTTTTTAAGCTTTATGTAGTTTTAAATTTTTAAAACTAAATAGGGATCAGCCAAATTTCGCAGTGTTATAAACCTCCACGCCATATTTTTTTGAAGTAATACTATCAAAAAAAAGGGAAACAAATACTCTTACACGAATTATTTCTTCTAACACGAATTTCAAAATAGTGTTATATGAAATTAAGAAACAATTTCAAGTTTTTACCAAGTGCCATAAAACACAATTCGGGGAATACCCGAATTTTATTATATCAGGAGTCTCAAGTCGCCCTCAATTTTACTTATGTGTAGCATATACTTAGTATCTTTTTTTAAACGATTTTTAGATTGAAGGTACCTATCGTGTTAAAAATGGCGATAGTTGAATTTTTAATTTATATTTAGTTCTAGCTAATATCACGAATTGAAATAAATCTATTTTCAATTTTAACTTATATAACACATATCTTATATTATATGATAAGTTGAAGTTCCACATTAATTTATTATAACATGCTAATTTTATAACATTCTTTATCCTCTCGATGGGTTTTATATTACCAAAATGTCATATTACATCTTTTGGTTTTTTTTTTTTATATAAAAGATAATTATTACATTTGTAAAAGTTTATTAAATATAGTTTTAACAACTTTTAGATATCCTTCGAAAGCCGATACCCTACAATATTTCAAATTTGTTACATCCTACGTATTTGAAGTCTAAATTATTCTTGTCTCGCTAAAAATGTGAAGGAGGAAACAAAACCCTTTTTTTATACATTGCCCTTTCCCATGACCACTTTAAAACCTGAAACAGAGAAAAAGTGAATTATTTAACCGGCGGCTAGTTGCCAACAGGTCCTTGAAAGGGATATGATCAACAAGAGTTGTTGGGCCTAATAAAAAACAGAAGCGGGTTCCTGACAACGGAGCGAAAAGTGTACTTTAAAAATAACTCGAGTAAGATTAATGGAGAGTTAACAGTAGAAAGTTTTTCCGTATATTTTTTTTTTAGTTTATATATACATATATATATATTTTTTGTTTCCTATGCTCGATTACATTTTACCGCCCTTATGCCTCCCGCAATGGGGTAGGCGTAGTGGTGTCAGGAATGGGGTCCGGAAACCTTCAACCCTCATGTTGTATGACAACAAACGAAGGGTTCTTTAGGACTTTTTAACAATCATTGGATAACCTTTTTCTGATTTTTAACTCTACCTTTTTATATTATTTGACAGATTAAACGGCATCGAGTTAACAAGGGACCATAAAAAGGGTCACAGAGAGCAGATCCATGGGGATGAAATGGTAATTTGAACAGTTTAAAGGGTGCAAAAAGAAAGTAAACGTCTGACAGTCATGTCAGGAAGTTCAATTAAATTCTAATTAATTTTTTTTTAACAGTAGCTATAGTGCAAATCATAATATAATTTGATCAACACTTTTTTATTACTTTAATTGCGAAATCTCGTTTTATTGCAATTTCTTTTCCAGTATGTAAGTAGGGCTGGTATTTCTGAAAATATGTCGTAAATATTCGGAAGGTTTCTTGCTAAAATAGGTGACAGAGGGCGGAAACTTCTCAATTTTAAAGCTATTTGCGTATGAATTACGACTGGGGATTGAATTTATTTTTTTTTTTTCGTTTATTACCTTCTCCACCTCATTGGGCCATTTCAAGTCCTTGTTAAATGCTACCTGAGTGTGTCATAAAAATGAGCTCTTAAAAATCGTGTAAAACCCTCCGGAAAGGAAGCATTTCTGTTTTATTCTGTTACGACGTAGGTGGAGTTTACTTTCAGGCAAAAAATAGACAAAGCAAAGCTTTTTAAATACAGTCGAGATGGGCTCAATTTTACATTGAATACACACGTTTTACTTGCTCTTCGAGGCATTTAGTAACGCGAATTTTGTACAAACAGTTTTTTTCGAAGAATTTTAAGCTCTGAGGGTATCCTAAAGATTCTTTCCAAGAATAAAGCGAAACGTTATACATTTTAATATTGTGTATAAATTTAGACATAAAAGCATTTAACTTTTTAATCTTTTGAACCATATTCTTCAACACGAATTACATAAAGGAACAACATTTTAGTTGTTTTTTTCTTTCAGAACAAGTGATACTATATATCGATTCTATGCACTGTTTTCCATTATTATTATTATGAATCCTAAGATGAAATTAGGAAATTAGTTCTCAAACTGAAGAGTAAAAGGCAATATTTTAGCCACAATAACCTTAAAAAGAAAATAGAAGTTTACAACATGACTCAATTGATTTATGAAAATATTTGAATTTTTCGATTCTTATATAATTGATTTATGAAAATATTTGAATTTTTCGATTCTTATATAATAAAAAATCTATTATTTGTCTATCCTATTCTAGTTAAAAATTTTTAAAAATGTTGCTAGGCCTAAAAATTCTATAGAAGTTACAGCCCACTTGTTCAAGATTTTTGTGTATAAAAATAATCTTTATTAGGCACAGTATCGGAAAAAACTGAATAAATTCTAAGGAACTCTTGATTCTTTCGTAAATAAAATTAGCACACAATATTCTCCAATTCTCCAATGAACATTTTATTTAAAAATAAAATCGAAATTTAAAATTTCATGATAGGTTTTTCCAGGATTAAGAATATTAACAAAATTAAAATTTCATTGGCGGACAAAATTAAGGAAATTATATGAGTTTAATCTTTTTAAAACAGTATTTATTTCAATAGTGTCAATATTTTGTGGCGTTATTATTTCAATACCGCTTGGCACACCTTGGGCATTGAAGCCACTAAATTGTCAGTTTTGGTATGCTGTCGTATACTGGTTCGAGCCCCGTCCTCTGTTAAAAGTCATAGCTTTTGTTTTGAATAATTCAAACGTACATATGTATATTCAAATCTTTATTATTTTATTAATAAACTAAAATATATACTACAATTAAAGAATGTATTCCTTTTTTTTTACATTTTATATTTATAAATAATTGTTTCAATAGTGAAGTGGTTAAAAATTCAAAAATATGCTCTTTGATAATTTAGGTGGTCTCTCATTCGAAAAAATATTTAAAACAAAACATTAAAACAGATAACTTATTATTATTAACTTTTCTTAATCTGAAATTTTTAAATTAAATCAATAAGTTAAGTAAGGACGAAGGCAAGTGTAATACAAAATTGGATTTGAAAAATTTTTTCTTTTACCACTTAATTACTTACGACTATGTTATGTACCTATAAAATTATTTTTATTAAATTACTAATTTTGTATATAATTTGATTTCTTAAAATAAGGTATCAACAAAAGTAACATTTTTCTCAATTATCTCATAATGTATTATATTAGTTCGTTCGTTTAAAGGGCTCGTCCGCCCCCAATTCCATAGGTCTATTTTTCCACTGTTTTTGGGTAGTTAAGATGGAGGAGGGAGAATTGTTTGGGCTTTTATATATTTCGTTCACGTGTAATCCTCTTCGCTCCTGTTATTATCATTTTTGCACATATTTTCCGTGTTGTTTGTATTTAGAGCCCAATGAAGAACAATGTCGGGTGATGGCAAGTGTAATGTGAAGTTCGGTTCATTCGTCTGAGCTGTTACTTATGATAGGGATCAGACTGAAACGCTTCTGGTTAATATATCCCATTTACTTACGAAGAAAGCCTTTTTGGCTCCTTATTTCTTTTTTATATACATCCTTTTTGTTTTTTTTTTTTTTTTGGGTATATAAAAATTTGTTATATGTACGTGTTGCGAGTAAACGATTTGCTGCGCCGGACATGGATACGGCGGGTGTAAAGCAAGGGTAATCTATTGCGGGTTATTCCTGCCTGGAACAGTGGTGTCTTTTGAAGACTGTTTACCTACATATGGCTTAGGGTATGAATTATTCTTAAGGCAGGAAATTTCATAAATTATGATCGATATTAATTTTCGTATTTTTGTGATATCCACCAAAAAAGTAACATATAGGGATACCATAGTATAGGCATATTTATTGCCAGAAAGAGAATTTCCTCTGGCACTTGTATAATTCATTTAATTTTCATGATAAAAACCACTTTAGTCCCCACATTACCCACATTACCATCCGTTTCAAATTAAGATAAATCCTATTTTCGGGCATCTCCCCTAAAAGAATATATCCGTTCATTAAGAGAGCCTTTCCTTCCTTTCTCGGCGTGGCCCCCGGTTCCCTTTATTTTGTTCTCTGTGTAAGTAGATGTTCGTATGTAAATGTATATGCATATATATATATCTATGTAGGCAAGGAGAGCAAGTGATATCCATTACAGGAATTAAAACTCGTACGTATCCCAGTTTCCCGGCAGAAGGAGCAGAAACTCACGGTGCCAGAAAATAGCCCTGTTGTATAAAAGTAAACTTGTCAAAAGTTATGTTGCTTTTTGTATCATCAAAGCATTGTTGGGCTACTAAAAACAACTCATCAAGGACGAGGACAGCGACATCACCGACCCACCATACCGCACCGCCACCGTCATCGTAACTCCCCAGGGGATGATACACAAAAGCAGGGAAAGTTGCGAAAAATCCTTCATCCATTGGGACTACAACCGGGAAACAGTCAGCACAAACCAAGCAGTAGTACCTACCTAGCTATTTAAAAAAAAAAAAACATCCCCTTTTCCTTTTCCCTTATTTTTTTTTTTTTTTTTAATATCCCGAGCAAATATTGCCTCAGCGAGAGAAGTCCTTTTAAGGTGTCAAGTTAATATGCCCATTTAAGTGGATGCGGAATGGATTACTTCTCCTGACAAAAGGACACGCGAAAATTTCGTTTCAAAAACCCTAGCACCCAGGCGCCTGAGTTTCTCTGCTCCCTCAGGATATGCTGGGAGAAGGTCCTTCATTTTTATCCCATTTGCCTGTCATACAACGATCCGTGTGTAATCTCATACTATACCCAAAAATGTGAGAAAAACGCATTCGCGCGATATGGCTACTGAAAGGATAATTGGACTAAAAATGCTTTTTGACAAAATTATTTCATCTCAGTTCCGCTGAAAGGGAATTTAATGTAATCAACGGAAACTGAAATACTTTTTTGAAATTTTTCTACACTTTTGTATAGTCTTTTCGCCCTTTTTCAGAAAGGGGAGAAATGTGTAAATAAGTGAATGCGACTTTTATGCCATTCCTCAGAAAGATGAGTCGTTCCGGATATTTAAAGTAAACATCTCATAGAATTGGACTTAATATGCTTATGACTATGAGTCCAAAAACAAATGAGTTTGGAATGTACACTTATTGTGTACAAAATATAATTTCTTTCATCTCGTAAGTGATCTATTTTTGAAGTTCACTTTTAAAAAAATGTACAGATTTTGAATTTAAAATATCATTGAGGTGGTTTTACACTTCGGTTAAATTTCTAAATTTTTTGTTATGGAAGGAATGCTCCAGAAATCTAAAGAGATTATAATCAATAGATGCTAAGTCAGAAAAATACGGAGGATAGCTAAGCACTTTTCAGTTCAACTTAGAAATTTTTTCACGGATGATCAATGCTGTATGGGGCTTGGGTTATCGTGGTGAGGAATTATTTATTTCCGACTGATTAACAGTGGCTGTTTTTCTTTAAGAGGTTGCAGTTTACAGTCAGGATTTTTAAAAAAATCTATTTCATTTTCGTAATGTATATATATTTAAGTATATACCCACAAAATTTCATATCAATGCGATAAATATTCTCGAAATTATACGTAAAATTTTTAAAGATGACTGTTTGAAACTTTGAACGTGTTTTTAAACGTGTTTTTAAAGTCGGTGACTTCTCGGAAACGGTTGAATCAGACTCAAATTTATACACAAGTTTAATAAATATATTTTGCAGATAAATAATTTCCACTATATAAACAATTTAAAGCCAACATATTTATCGAAAATAGAAATTTTGTTTTGAGAAACAGTCATTTTGTTAAAAATTAATGTTTTGCTTATTTCTTCGATTAAATACCAGATAATAATTTACGCAGTAGGATATTGAGGAATCGATTGCATATGTTTTTATGCATGTTTAAGGAAAAATGGTAACCCATTACTCAGAAACAAATGGTAAGACAAAACGATAGGACGAAGGTATAAGTCCAGTTTTTGAAAAATTCACATGAGGGCTACATATCTACACGTTAACATTTAACTGAAGAAGTTGTTGAAACTATATGACCAGGTAACAACAGCTCAATTAAGATTTTTGAGCAAAGCTTTTTTAATTATTATTTTTATTACCTTTTTGTCATGCGATAATGCACTAAACTGCATTGATTCTATCATTGATTACCTTACAGTCATGCTATCATGCATTGAACTGCTTCGATTCTATCATCGATTACGGATAATGCAAAGGTAGCTGTTACCAATGGAATGGAAATGTCTATCCAGGAAAAATTTTTGAAAAGTCGCTTTTTTTCTGCCCCCTGACTGCATATAACTTAAGGGGTTCTCTTCAATATTTGCAATTAGAGGTAGTAAATATTGGCTGTGATAGTTACACTTGTTTTTAAAATCTCATAACGAATTACGACAGATACATCCTATATCCCCAAACACATAGTAAAACCTTTTTTACGGTCAATCCTAGATTTGTACTCGGAATGAGGGTTTTTTTTTAGGAGAAAGATATTGCTTTTTTCGCTTTGTGTTATCATATACAATCTACTTCTCGTCCCCCGTTAAAACACGATACAAAAATATTTCAATTCTGTACCTTGTCAGCAAAGAATTGCTAATTATTATTAATTTCCTCTGCCCCCTTACTATCGGCAGACAATTCATGCGGTGTCTAAATTCTCATTCTATTTATTTTGCCAATAAGCTTTAAATAGTCTTGGTACTGTTGACCAAGAAAAATTAAGCTTTTCTGATATTTTGTCACAGGTTTACCCCTCTACCAATCCAGACCATTTTCATACGAGATTAAAACTATTGATTTAGGGCTATTTTTTTCATATTTTGGTCAGGTATTACCTCTTGAAATGTTGTTGAGCAAATATAGAACCTTTGTAGGCTATAGATATCCTAAAAGGATCAAATTTTTATGATCATATAGTTCAATTAAATCTTTGAATTTAAATTTTTTAAACAGTTGCCGTACTTTTCTGTTATGCATTTTACTTTCGTAACAATAACCAGGAAAATTGGAAAACTCTTAGAATGAAAACGAACAATGCAAGAGAAGTAAGCACCTTTTTTAGGGTTCCACAGCTCCGAATAAAAATCGCTTATAGGATCAGTTGTATGTGTATGTCTGTCTGTCCATCTGTAACAGCCGAATTGTTCCGAATATACTGGAACGATTAAATTCAAATTTGGTATAAATTTCTATGACCCAAAAGTTTTGCAATCTGTACTGGGTAACATATCAAAAAAAGGGCTTGTTGTAAGGATCTCAAATATATTTTCTTTTATAAAATAAATAGTTTTAAAGTTATTTAAAATAATAGATGAAAATTGAGCATTCTCTCAAACTACTGAGCCTAAAATTATGGAAAAAAAATAATAATTCTTTACTTATAAATTACAGGAAAACCTATAAGAAGTCTATAGTATTAAAATAACATGGTACATCTCTTAAAATTGTCTCATAAACTTACACTTGTACCATCGTACGGAACCTTCTCCACGCGAGTTCAACTCGCACTTGTATAGATGTAGAATTCTGAAATTTAAGGGAATAAAAATAAAACAAATTTGTTGACTTGACTATTAAATATAGGAAATAATTTTTATTTTACTTTTTTTTTATTTTTAAATTCTCTTCGAAATGTTTGTCAGGAATCGTCTGATAAATAAAGACAAAAATTTTTCTTGTAATTAAAGATCATATCAAAAATGAAAAATGATGAGCGATGTTGTTTGAAAAAGAATGCTTTTATTTTTTTTACTAAATTTTAAAGTTACAATAATTTATAAAAATAAACGCGGAATCCAATCAAAAAATACAATCATGTGATACATACATCTTATATAATATGGTGTAAATTTCTATTTCAAAATCGGTTGAGAAGGTTGATCTCAATACATTTTGTCCACCAGTTTGAAAAAAGCTACAAAAGAGGAAGAGTACCGCATCAGTGTTTTGCAACTAAATATTTGTTTTTTGAATTACCTTTACAAGACTTTCTCCGCTCGCACTTGTCCGGTGCTCACTATCTATGATTCGAGTCGATTCCCTGTAACGCTCACTTCAAATTGCTTTTTATTCACCCCTTTTCTCCCAAGTATGTCTGCTGCAAATATAAATTATTAAGTTTTTAACTATTAATTTTTATTAAACTTTTAAAATTGTTTATATAGTACGAAACAAAAACTAAAATTTCTTAAAATCTAACCTCAAAATTTCAAATAAAAGAATAGTAAAAGATATTTAATTAAAGAATAATATTTTAATTAATAGACAACAATCAATTAAAGGGTGATTTTTTTGCTATTTGGGTTTTTAGCGCACTGTTTTCGACAGCTCACACGTGATTTGTGCCATGTGTTGTAAAAATTGAAAGATAGACTTAAATTCGATAATGCTTGCAAATTAAGGAATTTTATTATCAAAATTCGTGTTCTGTGAAAAATGTGACCATTTTATGGTCGTCAAAATTGTCATACTGAGCAGGCTATTCAAGCCATAGTGACCAATTTTACGTTATTGGACATCAAGCTACCCACCCGTGTGCGTAGAGTGCGTAAAGAAGAAAATATTGCTGCTGTAGCCGCCCAGTGTTAGTGATCGGGATGTGTCCATTTGTTGGCGTTCGCAGCAACTAGGATTGTGTTATTACACTAGGTGGAAGATATTACACAAGGATATTGGTTTGAATGCGCATAAAATACAGATCGTTCTGAAGAACTGAAGCCGGGCGATCTGCTACAGCATCGTTTTTTCGGTGAATGATGGGGCTTGGAAAAGCTGAATGAAGATCCGCTTTTTTACCAAACAAATTATCTTCAGCGATGAAATACATTTCAGGTCCGATGAACAGCCACAAGCAATACAAGAGCTGCCAATGAATTCTGAAAAAATATACTGTTTGGTGTTGGCATCATCTTGTGAAAGACGGATAGACAGACAGACACATGAGTAATCCTATAAGAGTTTCGTTTTTTCATTCGGATATACTTTAAAAACGATCGAAGTAGATTTCAATATTTTGTTAAATAATTTTTTTCTAAAAGTTTGCTTCAAAATGAAAAAAAAATTGATATTGATTTAAAAATTATAGGAGTTTAAAGAAAAAAAGTAAAATTCCTAAATTCATATCTTGAAAACAGGCAACAAAATAAAAATTCTGCAAAACGTTATGGATGGTCCTTTTGATACAATAAAATAAATAAAATTATTCAAATCAAAAATAGTAAGGTCAAAAGCTGGCCGAGTTGGTGTAGAATACCCCGTACATAGTACACACGTGGTACCTGGTTCCCATGGTTGAATTACTTTTCTTAATTTTTCGATAAAAACGACTGGTGAAATTGAAAAATTAATCTTGCCGTAAACGATTTGAAAGCAAAAGCTTAATTGAATTGAATTGATGAACTCAATGTCTTCAATGACAATGCGAATGGTGAAATACAGCGATCCCGAAAGAAAATTCCAGACGAGTGTCATGCTCACAGTCAGACTTGTTACCTGGCATTGTTGAGACGGGCGCGCAGCTTTACAGAAGCCATCATATCGTTTGCAGTGATTTTTAAATAGATTTGTGATTTTGTCTATAATAAAAGGTAACTATAATTTACGCTTGGGATTTATGATTATGGAATTAGTTTGTGCTTGTAATTTTCGTCGGATAGTTTTCTCTAAAGCAAATTCAGAAAGATTTGAATTGCGTCTACATGTTGATGAAACGATTTATTAGACACGTTTGGAGTGCCACTTTGTGTTAACTGTGTTTTGAATTTTTTTTTCGAGGTAGGGAATATTTTTGCGATTTTCTTTTGCGACAAATAGTAGAACCAATTGCTACGTATCTATTTTATTTTGTTCTATATTATAAATAGTAAATATATAAGTGGCTATCAATAGAAAGAGCAGTTAGTGCCTTTATTGTATAAGAACTGATAAAAAACTTCAAAAAATAAATAATTTTTATTGATAATCTTTATCTTTATTTTCAGACGAATATGTTCATAATTGGTCTTTCCGGTTTTTTTCTGCTTTCAACACCTAATCCCCAAAGAGTTACTCAAGATAATCTTCCTTGTGTGAACGCCTTTTGGCCAAGGGGACATAATGTAAGATCATTTGTTATTACGTATATTTCAAAATTTACCTTGCTTGTAATTCACACTTGGACTTTGAATTACGTGGATATAGGGAATAGCGTTCGATTTGGACGATTGTGGTGTCTGTGGTAGGTGCGCCAGGCAGTAGCCACACTGATGAAGATTAGTCGGTGCCCCGAATTAAAACGCCAAAACACTTTAGAGCGCGTCTATTTCGGCGGACGAGCCCACAAAAAGATCATCTAAATAACAAAATGTGATGCTTATGACGTTTTTCCTTATCTTCTTTCGAATATTTTGGCTGGCTTTTAAAAATGCACAGTGAACAAATGTAATCAGCCCATATCCGTATATGGTATGTGCTACCTGTCTCTTCCCCATTGTCGATTCCTATGCTTGAGCTTTGCGCGGGGACGAACTAACACTATGCATGCAGAGGCACACAGCGTGGCTGAGACTTTGGCCCGCTTTAAAAAAAAGCGCTGCTCATTATTGCCTACACTGGAAGTGCTGTAGATGCTGCCTATTCTTATCTCTTTCGTTCTTATCGGAAGCAGTTCTTCGCTGCTTTATCTAATGGGAACATTTTCGCCAAGCAGTTTTAGAAATTGCATATGGGTTAGATCTTTGGGCTTGTAGAGAAAGTGTAATATCTTGTTATTTCGATGATCTTTGACCCCACAAATCCTCTTGCGTTCAGGTCGCGGCAAGGACGCAGTATCTCTAACCTTTACGGTTTAACTGTCTCAGCGATGACTTCTTGTGCAACCTGCCACCAAGACGTCTGCTGCCGTAGTTTTGCTGGCGTAATAGTATTCACTGTAGAAGTCATCGCTGCCATGGCGACCTGGATAGCGGCGGAAGTTGCTCGGATAGAATTTCGAGCTTCTGAGGAGAAAATAATGTTATAAAATTTACCTTGCTTGTAATTCACACTTAGTCTTTGAATCAACTAGATTTAGGAATTGGCGTTCGATCTGCACTATTGTGGCGGCGTCTGTGGCAGTCCTTTTGTTTTAACATCAAATTACGACTTTAAATTTTCATTTAACGTGCTTTTTGAATTTTTTTTTTTTTTGAACCAGTGAATATTGTTAGGAGTTTTGCTTAAGTTTTCTTTGATGTAAGTGATTTTTCTTTTATTATTTTTATATGGTTATTGGACGAGTTATTCCAGAATATGTTTTGAGGGGTAATTTAGACCTAACCTAATTCTTGCAAATCAACTTTGTAAAAATGATTGCACGTAATATCAGTACAATTTTTTATTTTTTGTTCCTTTTTATTTGAAGCGATATTATTTTATATTTAGATTTTGTTTTGGTCTATAGTGTAAGTAGTAAATACATAAGTAGCCATCAATAAGACTTGTTATTACCTTTATTATATAACTAAACATAAATTCAAAACAATTTATTTTAATTGATAATTTTTAATTTTATTTTCAGGCGAATATGTTCATAATTGGATTTTGCGCGTTTTTTTCCGGTTCAACACCTAATCCCCAAAGAATTACTCAACATAATTTCCCTGGTGTGAATGCCCTTTGGCCAATGGGACATAATGTAAGATCACTGCCATTACGTATATATGTTTGAGTGATTTTGATTGTTTGATTTATTTCCTGCCTAACATATGAAAGCCTTAATATAACGTCATAAAATCATAAAACAGAGATTTAAAAATAATATTCCCCAAAACGTAAGGTAATTCGTTCTTGTAATAATTTTGGGAATTGAAGCAACAGTTTTTAAAAATATAATTGATTGATATAATCACACGTAATAAAGGAAAGTACAAAAAAGTTGTCATGCCACACCAACTTAATATATATTTTTTTAGTTTTAAAGTAACAAATTATGTGCTAGCAATAATTTTTTGATTTATTGCTTATTATTCTCTGTTTATTTTATTAGCCAATATTAATTGAAGCAATTGCTGATCTTGTTTTAAAAGAGTTAATAACTAAACAAAGAAATAACAAAGATGGGCAGTATATGAGTCGTTCCTAATTTACTTAGGTGAGAGTCAAAGGAGGGAAAAGAATTGGCTTTCCTAAGTATTTTGGTGAATACTATAGAAAGGCTATAGTTGGTGTAGTGCGATCTGTGGTTGCGGGGGCTGGGAGAATATGTCGATATGTCGGATAGCAACTGATGGATAAAGGTAATATCAGCCCAATAACGTTGCTTCCATAAGGGTTCCAGGCCGATCAGCATAAGACGGTTTTTGTAAGAGGGAAGACTCAGACGATCAGACTAAGGCAAAGCGAAGTTCTTCAATTTTACCGATGTATATGAGATGGAGACCAAAATTGACTAGCATATTCGAGGAGTGGCCTAGCAAAACGTAGAAAAATTTAGTAACGTAGAGATTAAGGAACTCTTGGTTCACAAAGTCAAGTGAAGACTTGGGTCTGGTAACTACGCTGCCAATGTGATCACGAAAGTTAAGTTCACTGTCACAAATGACCTATGTCATGAAGAGGGACGAAGAAGGACATTTATAGGAGTAAATAATGGATTGGCATTTGCAGACATAAAGTTCGAGAACATTTTTTTTTTGGAACCAGATACTGAAATTGTCGAGGTCGTCCTGTAAGAGTCAAGAGTCCTACGTGGAGGATATCTGTTTGAAAATTTTTCATATTGTCGGCATAGATAGAGATCCGGGTATTTAAGTAGTTACGCGACATCGTTAATAGTTAGAATAAAAATCAACGGATGTAAGTGACTTCCCTGAAAGACACTAGAATTTGTTCCGAAAGAACTGGAAGTCGCCAAACAGAAGAGGACTTTTTTTTGCACAAGAAAGAAAATGCTGATTAAAGCCAAGGGAGTTGAGTTTGAATAGAATTATTTGATGTGAAATATTATCGAACGAATTTTCAAAACGGACAGCGTTCTAGACACAAAGCCAATAAGGTTGATGGTAATCTACATTCAAGGAAGGGGAATGTATGGATTTACAATGAAATAATGTACAATTGTAAACGATACTTTCAAAGAGTTTGGGAAGAATTAGGGTGCAATTTTATAGAAAACAAACGAATGTTCCACGCCAACATAGTAAATAAATATTTTTGCATTTTCATATATGTAAATCGTTAAATACAATTGTTTTCATTAATAAGTAATAAACTTGTGAGTTTTGTTTTCGAATTCCGTGTTTTGTAGCTCGTTTATAGAATTTTATCCGCCGTTTCGCGAAACTGACAAAAAGGCACGGTGATGCATGATTTCGTTGGTTGAAGTTGGAGGTGATAAGATAAGTTATTTTAAATTCATTTCTCTATAATACTACTAATGTTAAAAAATAAAATAATGCAATATACTGCTTATGTAGTAGCTGTTCGTGAACTTGTCTAGTGTAATTTTCGAGTTACAATAAAACGATAGGTATGTTTTTAAATAATGTAATTATTTTCTAAAAGATTGGCATACATACATATACATCTTATTATGCAATATCTGCTTATTAATCAATAATATTCTTAATAACGGTTATTATCTCTAATATAAAAACTTAAAGGCAAATACAATTATCACTTTTTATTCTTCAATCGATATTTATGAATCAAGAATAAGCGTATTGTACATATAGTAAGTATGTAGATTTATTTGTGTTAACGATTGGTTTTATGCAAACAAAGTCATATAAAAATAAAGAGCATTCATGATAAGAGATTTAATTATGCTAGTCTACTACTCCGATGCTAAATAGTTTGCCCAACACAATAAAATATTGTCTTTTCTAGGTGGACATATTAACACTCATGATTTTAATTCAGCTATAAGTTATATAAGCTGAATGGACGTCTATAGACGTTATTTAGGTTAACGAATTAATGAAGAAGAAAATATTACACTTAGTTTTAAGCTTGTTATGGTATATGTACTTTTTAAAGTTTAATAAAAAAACAACAATAAGTTATCATTTACAAAAAAAACCTTTGGAAACCAAAAATGCGTGTATACATACAGTAAACTTAAAACTTATATATATAATATTATGTTTTTCAGTGTCCCAGAAAAATAAATATTTTATTTGTTTTGTTAGTAAGTAGTCATTTAAAAAAGAGTAAACGAACTGTTTTACATCATAGATAATCCGAACGTTGTAAGCCGTTGCTACTTCAAAGTCCCAATAGGTTTTTATCATTATTGAAATTGCTAAATTCATTATGATATGATTTTTTTACAATTTTTAGTTAGTAGTTTATTCATAAATGATATGAGTTAAAACTTAAAATATTTATTTTTTAATGTATTACATACATATATCATAAAAATTTTCTTTTATAGTTAATTTCCCAGCTTCTTTCCGAACACGCCCAAAGAAGACAAAATGTTGGTAATATACGAAACGTTTTAAACATAAACAATCTAAGGACACCACACCAGCAGTACTTCTTACCTGATATGTTATTTGAAATCAATTTGCCATGTGTAGGAGGTGCCATTTTACTAGGACGTATGAATGATCACAACGAGTGAGATTAACGACAATACATTCAAAGTCCTGTGATATACACATAGATTTAAGAAACCTTTGGTTTCTTTTCTTTTCTAGTATTAATTCTTTTGCATGTAATTTTTAACTTATAACAAAATTTCTTTTATACATTATTAATTTTCAAAAAGTCATAGTATAATAATATAAAAAATCTCGAATTGTATTCGAATAATTATTTAGTAATTTATCGAAAAAATATTGGTTACTATTGGCTACTCGCATTTTAACATTTTTTTTTAGATTTAAACTCAAGCCTTCAGCTTAATGTTTTATTTTACTTGAACGAAAAATGTATTATAACCTACGTGGATTAAATGTTTAAACGTTATTAACAAACTTATTTTTGGAAATTATAAGATACATTAAAGAATGATAACAACATCAACATCAAAGATCATTCAAAATTTAAAAAGTATTTGCTAAAATTGTATTAATTTCGGTATGTTTGTCCATATTATCATGTACAATATTAAAGCAAAATATAAAATTACTATAATAATTTTTGTATTCATATGTAAAACTCTAATCAACTAACAACTAAACAATATTATTTCTCAAAAAGAACTGCTTATTTTATTTGATAGAATTAAAATTAACGAATCTCAAAAAAACTCTTAGAACAGGTAATAAAATTAGCAATTACGTTTTGGACGAAATTTGTAGAAAACTTTTTTTTTTTAGTATGTAATATAATACGATTTAAGACTGAAAAATGGAAGACTTATATTAAATTTCAATAGTCTTAATAAGGCCCTGGTATAAATTGAGTAAGTAGTTAGGTTTATTCTGATTATTTTAAGTACCGAAGTACTGGCCTTGTAGCTTCCTTGTAGGAATTTGTTAAATCTCTGCAGGGATATTGACACATATGTATATATGTGTATTTAATTTTTGTATTTATCTTTTAACAATAAAACGAAAAGCAGTGGAATGTGACAAAATGGGCGATATTATATTTAATTTCTCGAAAAGTGATATTTTTTCGTCAGTCGCTAAAATATCTAAAACTGAGTGAAGGATCGATTTCAATTTTTATATAGAAAATTCAAACTTAATATCAATTCGAATGAAATAAAATTCGGATTTTCTATAGACTGAACTATTGCCCAATTTTGATGCCTACCTATAAGCCAATATCTGGAGGAATGCAAATGCCTGATAAAATGTTTGTTCATATATTCCCCATTTTTTACCCTAAATGAAATTAAATAAAATGAAATTTTCATCAAAATTCGTGAGGAGACGTCAAACTTAATTTATGCATGAAATCAGATTTTGATTTATTTAGGAATTCTGTGATAGAGAAATCATATACAAAGCAATTATGTGATTTTAAATTCTATTTTTGGAAATTTGCCGAGTTTTTAATCAAGTTTTTTTATCTGCTTATTTCACAACTCATAGGAGATGATCAAAAACATTGACTTACTGATTAGCAAACTACAGGGTATTAGCTTCAAATCATTCCAAAACGATAATTTTCAATGGCACATTAAAAATCACTTAAAATTTTAAATGTTTTTAGAAGCGTGTAAGCACCGGGAGGTCACTTTTACTAAGTATTTTGTTCTTTGATATTATTTTAGATAGTATTTAGATAGTATACATACATTTAGTGTATTTAGTACATTTTAAGTCGCCAGAACCAAACTGATTGTCATCGGATTTGTTTGTAAAAAGTATTTCGCTTGATACCGCGTGAAATTAGATAAAATGTAAATGAGCTGATATTTTGCCATTTTCATCTTATTGTTATGCATGATATTTGGCACTTTAACCCTTGAAGTATGCCCAGTTTCTGTCAAAATATATTTTTTACTGGTCCAGTTGAATTTCTATACTTAGCCATCATTGTCTAGAATCATGTTGATCTTTTTCTACTAAGCTTTGGAAGTACATTTATAAGAATCCGAAATAATATCTTGTTTTAAATGCAAAATAGACAATTTTTAGGTGCCAAAGAAAGTTATATAAAATTTTACAATTTATCTCAATCGCAAAGAATTAAATTAAATGTTAATATCATTCAGTTTTTGATGTTATAAAAGTAAGTTTCCAGTGCAAAGTTTTTATAATCTCGCAATAACTCCTATGAAAAGGGAATAATCTAAAAATTAATTAAAAAAATTTAAAAAGATTTATTGCTGACTTTTACGAAATGACATAACTAATTCAGTTTTGTTATTCATTTTAACGTCTAGAATGGAAACATTTTAAGTAATTAATAGTGGAGGAACGTAAAGCCATAATCCAATAGAATTTTATTACTCTCATTTACTAAAATTCATGCCCAACTTCAAAATCAAGGCTTTAAAATTCCATTAACACAAACCATGCGAAGAAGTCTGCATGAATATTGTAAGCGTAGAAACGTTGCGAGAAAAACTCCATTCGTGAGCAAGCGAAATATGAAAAATTATAGAATTTTATCAAAATCATATTCTAAAACTACAAGAATTTTGAAATTCTATATTTTGGACTGATCCATGATTCGGTTGAAATACCCTGGCTTACAAATGCACTAGACCAACATTTAAGACACTTGAATAGAGTTTACTAGTATGGGAATGTTTATGCGCAAATGGAGTAGGAAAATTAGTATTCCTAAAGTCAACGCTAATATTTACCTCAACCTAAAGGAGACTAATTTAAAATGAATTTTTAATGCAACAAGATGATGCCCCTATACACACCGCAAAGAAAGTATTAAAATTCTTTGAAAATTAAAATGTCAATGCTCTGTAATGATCTCCATAAAGTCCAGATATATTCATAAGTTAATAAATTGTATAAGGGAAAATACAAAAAGCTTATTGGAACCACGAGTAATTGTTTTGCAAAAATGTCGTAAAGCAACGAAAACTTATTTTAATGACAAACTGATAATTTTCCCGCCAACTATATGCCCCAACCTTAACCTCACCAGAGAACCATTTTGAGACTTGAATGATGAATGCAATGACTCAAGATCGACTTCTCTGAATGGTTGGAACTGGACGATGGCGGAGAAAATGACTCATGTTTTCCTCGTCTACCTCGTTACTTCAGCATTTGTAGAAGTCGTTAAGGCACCTCCAGTGAATTCTTGTTCGGCTGCCAACGAGAACGAATTGTATTCGTTGTGTTGATCAATTGCAAATGGTGACACCTCTAAGCATTCATTTGCTGCCATGCTCCTGCTGCTATGCTGGGGAGTGTGTGATTCGTCTGAGGGGATGGGCACAACCAAGCACAAAACGTACTTTGCGTAAAAGGTGTGTGTGCGAGAGGCGTAAACCCACTAGGCAGCAATCGCTTTGGTATACTCGTCTCACTTTAACTCGTATCAGAACTGGTTGTAAGAGGTATATTGACACAATTAATAATGCCAAACGTGTTTTTATGTTGAAATGTGTGCCCCTTTGCCGCATTGGTGGCATTAGCAAGTTGTAGAAGTCCGTGCCAACAACATGGCGGGGTAATTTCATTCATGATCGCTTGATGAGCGCCGTGGCACGCGCAATTAAAGCTTTCTTCTAAACCATAAAATTCACGTAACTTTCTAAAACACATTTTTTACAGAACGCTGATTTTCATAAAATTATTCAATAATTTGAACGCGTTGTTGTATTGTACCATTTTTACAAATTTCATACATACTACATCTTAAATTTCAAAATATACAGACGAATTCAGTGCGCCAGCTATATTTTATTTATTCTTTTAAAAAACCGTGCAATTTAAAGCACCCTATATATAAATAAAATCAAGGACTTTCATTAATTTTTAATCTCTTACAGAAATGAAAATAAGTTTGATTTATAAATATAAAAAAAATCGTTCACTATTTATTGATATTTATAGTATTATAAATTATTTTGAAATCAAAAATTATAAATCGTTAATTATATAGATCTGTAGCATCGGATCTAACAAAAATAGTTAAGTTCATTAATCAAATGCGCTGGAAAGCCGTGCATTGCACGTCATTGCCATTTTAGAGCAGATAACAAAGCGACGTGCATTGCACGTTTTTCCATCGCAAGAGGTTAATATTCATATTTTGAAATATAAACAATTTCGCGAATTTTATCAAAAAGTTATTTTTACATAAAAAAACTTTCTCATGGTCCGGAAATTTTAACACCTAAAGTTAGGCAAAACTTTAGACATTAGACAGTGGCGGCCGAAATTTAGCCACATACCTGTTAATGTTATAAGTGTTACGCCATTAAATTACCTCTTCCCAATTGTTACTATTTATCTTATAAGATAACAATCTTGTACTTTGTTGCAATTCTAAATAGCCCGTACCATTAGTTGAGTATCTTAGAGCTTGATTACGGCGATTTCTAATAAAATTTTGTATTTAGTAAAGAGGCATTTCCTTGAGAAAAATATAACTGGTAGTTACGCAATGATTTTGTTTTAAAAATCATAAGTTATGATTTAATTTTCTCTTTACAATTTATGTTGAATTAAATACACAACAATTTTTAAATTATAATTGTAAGGGATTCATTGAGATGAAATTTTAGTACTGTGAATAAGAAACACTTTGATGGTTCAAAATATGATAAAAACAACTAGCTCATCTATGATCTCCACTCTCATCTCCACTAGTCTCTTTTATTAAGACGATATGAAAATCTATCTATGAACTATCTATCTACTCATTAGTCTCATTAGTCCCTCTTATTAAGACGATATGAAAATAAATAAATAAATAAACAATATACAAATTAACATAGTGAGCAGCAAAAATTATTTTTCTTTTAACTTTAAAGGTGAATAGCAAAAGACCTACTGAGCATTAACAAATACTTTTATTAAATTTAAAGTTTATAGTTTACAAAATAACCTATAACATTCTTGAACTTCCTTATAATATTTGAAAATTCATATTAAATCTAAAAAAAGTAAAATATTCATCTTTTGCACTTAATATTTCGTCTGATAACCTTTACTCATTTTCACGGCTTATATATGGGAAGACATTGATTTATAATATTGAAATAAAGCAAGAATAGGTGTACTGAGATAGTTGGATGCGTTCCCACCAGACCATTTATTCCAGGAAGTGGATCGAAGTAATAGTGCGACTTCCTTTTCATAAAAGTCCAGATGCTCTCTTGGATTGAAGAATGGGCTTTGAGAACGCCACTCTAAAGTAAATTGTAATGTTTTAGCAACCTTCTGAACAATTTTAGTCATATGTTTGTTGTTTAATTTTTTATGTGACCATTGACTCAATATCCGCAGAGTGCGGATATTTTTAACACACTTCAAGTTAGATATTCATAAAATGAACATCGCCAGTTTCACCTTCCAACATATCATAAATGATACTCGTTTTTTCTTTAAAATATCCGTATTCATTTTATTTTTAATAATTTTACTCACTTAGTCCTTATAATTCCCATCGATTTACTACATAAATTTGTACTAATTATTGCGCAAGTAATTTTTGATAACTAGTTATGTAAAAGCAATTTGAGAATTAATTGTAAATTGTACAAGAAAAACAATAATAATAATTCTGGTAGCTAATTCTATGCCTTAAAATTTTTGTATTCATTCACAAAATCTTCCAAATAATCATTTGGATTGTCCGTTATTTTTAATTCCTTATAAAGGGTGATTTTTTAACGTTTGTGTTTTAATTTTTTAAAAAAAAAACAGAATAATTGAAAAAAGGTATATAATTGTTATTGGAGATTAAAAAACGATTTTTTCCATTTACTTTTTAAAGATTATTTAATGTAAATGTTGCCACGACTACATTTCAGGTTTATACGAGAAATCCAATTTTGAGTGACTTTTTCGAGCATAGCCGCTGGTATCTCACCGATAACACGTGTGATGTTGTCTTCTAGTGCTTGCTGATTTATGGGCATAAACAAGAGATTTGACGTACTCCAACAAAAAGTAATCACACGATTTAGGCGGCCAATTTACTGGTCTAAAATGAAAAAATTAATTGCTCACCAAATTTATTTCGCAATAAGTCCATCGTTGGTGCAATGTGGCAACGTCTTGTTGAAACCACATGTCAACCAAATTCAGCTTGTGTATTTTGGGCAAAGTTGGACATCATTGCACGATAGCGAGCACCACTGCCGGTAACGTTGTTCTCATCGTCATTTTTGAAAAAGACTAATGATTCCACCAGCCCATAAACCACACCAAACAGTGTCTTTTTCAGGATGCATTGGCAGCTCTTGTATTGCTTGTGTCCGGCTTCAGTTCTTGAACGAGCTGCATTTTAAAAGTTTTCAAGCCAAGATCCTTGTGAAAATTTTCCATATAGGGGCATAACTTAATCCCAGTTGCTGTGAACGGCGGCGATCTTCACATTGGCGGCTAAAACAATAATATTGTTCTGTACTCACACGGTGTCCAATAACGTGAAATCGGTGCTTGATGTCCAATAATATGAAATTGGTGTGAAATTTGGTCACTATGGCCTGAATAGCCTGTTAAGTAGGGCGATTATGATGACCATAAAATGGTCGAAGTGCGAGATACACATTTTGCACAGAGCTCGAATTTTGATAATAAAATTCAATAATTTGTAAGCGTTGTTCGGGTCTTTCCATAATGAAATGACAATGCAAGCTGTACAGCGTGAGCTGTCAGAAACAGAGCGCTGAAAAACCAAACAGCAAAAAAATCACCCTTTATATCACGAAAGGCTTTATTTCAATATTGCAAATTATTAATTGTAGTATTAGCCAAAGAGTCTCACAAAATTCTTATAAAGTGCTAAATCCTCAACGCCAATACCTATTTATATTTAGTTGGTAATAAATGTCTGGTGGAACAATGCGTGGCCATGATATTTATCTCTAATAAAGTTTTTTTTTTTTAAAAAGAGGCACATTTAAGTTAGCAGCATTGAGAATATTAAGGAGGTCATAACTTGCTTCTCGCTTTATTTGAAACTTAACAATCCATTCTTCTATTTTATCTGAAAGATTTTGATTCTTGAGGAATTTCATTTTCTTCACTTTCTAGGTTTTTATTAGTAAAATTTTAATTTATTTGTCAACCCTTCAAATGCTGTATGGGTCTTTTTTACCTGATTTAGCTGAAAATGTTAGCTATTTTAAGTCATTATCAATCACTAAGTACTTGTGGTAAAATTTTAACTATTGAAAACATGAAATTTCGCAACGTTGCAGAGGAAAATAATTGATTTGCTCTTTTTGTTTTCGAATGTATATGAAACTTCAACAATAATTTTCTCCGGTACTATTTGACCAATTTATTTGAAACTTAACTCCTCTTCCACATAAGTGTTATAGCGCAGAATAAAAAAAATTATGTTATTTTGAATATTTCTTCTAATGACTCTACCATATAAGGCCCTTTACATTTTCGTTGCATATTTATCATATCAGATGAGCTTAAAAAAAAAAAAGCATAAAAATTGTAGGCGTTTCGATCCGGAAGATCAGACTGATTTTCATCAGTGTGGTTACTGCCTGGCATTCCTGCCAGAGCCGCCACAATCGTTCAGATCGAACGCGAGTCCTTATATCCACTTGTTCAAAGACAAAGTGTGAATTACAAGCAAGGTAAATTTTGTACCATTATTCTCTTCTCAGAAGCTTGAAGCTCCATCTGAGCAATATTAGACTGCATCCAGGTCGCCACGGCGGACGTTGTGGTGCCAGCCTGGCCTCGGTTAGAAGGCGATCGGTAGTGCAATGATATGGCTGCATCAGTAAAAGTCGTTGCTGTGACACATTGGCGAGGCAGATGAGATAAAATAAAACGTAGAAATGATAGGTGTTTCGATCCGGGACGTCATATTGATCTTCATCAGTGTGGCTACTGTCTGGTGACTCTGCCACAGACGAAACAATTTTTTAGATCGAACGCCAGTCCGCATATCCCCTTGGTTCAAAGATCAAGTGTGAATTACAAGCAAGGGGTATATTTTGAACCAATATTGATCAAATTATTAACCGTGCTAATTCCTTCCTTGGCTTTATTAAACAATGGTCCAATAATTTTGTTTCTTTTGTTCATTTGTTTGTCCCATTTTGCAATATGCCTCTGGAGTGGATGCCCTCTTAAAAAAATCACAAACAGAAAATTGAGTTGCTTTATCCGTTTAGCTCTTTGTCATCTATCATGGACGGATCCCATTAACTTTCACGAAAATAGATTAAAATTCTTGGATATATAGTCCCTACCAAAGGTAGTGGTAGTGCGACTATACTCGCAAGCGAGAAAGAGAAGCACCCATTTGAAGTTTGTTTGAAACAATTTCTTTTTTGAAAATAGGTATGATTCTATTTTTTATTTCGCGAGATAATAGACAGATATAATTGCAACCTTAATGCATATCCCCAATTTCTTGCACACGCCGGAAAACCTTCGCATTACCTCTTTGTTCAGGGTCCAAAATCCAACACCTCGTTCCGAGAATTTTGCTCGAGCGCCCGCCTGAAAATTTTCGCGCCCACCGCGTGGTGTACTGTTGCCAACCTGGAATTCGAAAAGCCGGCCGCTGGGGTAAGCAGCTATGGTGAATATACACAGTAAATGTGTAGTGTGTGTGAATGGAACCGCCGCCGATGAAAATTCAGGGAAACTGCGCTTTACTGAGGCACAAATACTTTCGTATTATCGTAATTTTAATTTATCTAAGCAGGATAATCATGCGCAAATCCAACGCACCTTTATAACAGAGCAGTTGTTGAAAGCTTTAAGATGGATAGACAATAAAATATCCCTCAAATACCACGGTTAATTTGGATGCGTATTATTCAATTCTGTGTTCCGTGCTGATGCAATTATGGTCGAATTGACTACCGACCGCACTATTACAGAGCAGGTTGTCGTAAGAACCTGTCTTTTTTTCCTCACTTTGCCCAAGACAATGGTAGTTCTTTTGGAAAGCTTAGTGCTATTTGACTTTCACGAGCTTAAAACAACAACAAAACAAAAAGGGGGCTCGTCGAATGATTCTCCTATCGGAAAAGAAATGAATAAAAACATCTCAGACGGCGTTAAACGTTCAAGACGCGCAGGCGTAATTCCATAAAAATTGCACTTTCGTTCTATTGGGACATGAATGAGAACATCTCAGACGGCGTTAAACGTTCGAGGCGCGCAGACGTAATTCGATTAAAATTGCACTTTCGTTCTATTGGGACAAAATATTTAAAAGATAGTTTGGAAATTTGTACAAGACAGTTTGGAAATTTGTAAAAGACAGTGCTCTTGGTTTTAAGTATTGTTTCCTGTGTTCAGTGAGGATAAAAGGTAAGTACTGCACAAAATGTTATGTGAATAGATAACCGGGAAGTGTAACTCGCGAACTTTAACTCGTATAGTGGCGCGCACTCATCGTAAGATATGTTGAAATTTCTTGAAGGCTACCAAAATAATAAAGTGGCACGTGTTGAACAAATTCGCAAATTTTTTTCAAGAACTTTATAGAAAATTGATGTGTACCTGCAGTAGCAAAACACGTTTAATTTTTTGTTTTCATATTTAGAAGGCAGGCACCACCGAGTTATTTTCTTTATCTTATCTCAATATTCATCGAAGTTATTAGACAGGTGATTTTTGCAAGCCAAGGCATTTTTTTTTTAATTGTATTTTTTCTAATGTTTCAAATAATTTTTATACAAATTTGTGATTTTGTCTACCTAAAAACAGGAGTAAGTAGTAAGAAGTAGTAACTAATTCTTAGATTTTCTAGACAGTATTGTAAAAGTATCTAATTCTAATTGCAATACTGTAAATTCTAGTGATTTAATTTAAAACGGCTTAATGTTTTATTCTGAAACGTTTTAATGTTTAAATTGATGTACCCAATTTTAAAACGTTTTTGAGCGTTGTTTGAAATATTAAAACACTAGGTTTGTTTTATTTCAAACGTCTTATGTTTTATCTTCATGCTATCCTATGAATTAATTAGAAATACAAACACTCATTTTGAATTCAATCGAGAGATCAAAAAGGGTAATACAAATTAACAAACTTACAAAACGTTGATTCGATGCACAATAACACGTCACCGCACTTATTATATTTCTTACGTTCAAAGAGATTTGAAATATGTAATCGAATTATTTTGATGTTATGTGTGAAAAAATTAATTAAAGTCAAAGGTCAAACTAAAATGAATTTATGAAAATGTTGGGAACTTTCTCAGGAAAATTTTTATTCAAGTGCTCTAAACGCTAAAATGAAAAATAATTAATAACGTTTTATTTCCAAAATTGTTTTATTAATAACACTAGCAATCAATCAAAACAAAACAGGAAAAAAAGGAAATCTGTTGAAAAACAGAGGAGAAAAAGGTAGTGAACTGTTTTGTCTTTGCATATTTATTCATTATATAGACGTTGTAGGAATGTTGATGAGAAATTAAGGTTGTAATAATTCTAGGAATTTTATAAATTTACTAGTATAATTGTAAGATATTTTCTATGGATGTTATTCAGGCCTATCATAAGAACATTTTTATATGAAGGAGATAAGTTAATAAAAGGTTCAACTGTTTTGTTACACTGAAAGAAAAATATAGTTGATTTTACTATAATCTAATGGAAGATTAAATATTTATAGTAATGATTTCAACCAATTATTGTTTATTTTAATTAGTTAAAAAACGTAATATATGCTAGTATAGTAAATTCGTCTTATGCAGAATTGCTTAATAGTTATGTCTGCAAGTTTGAGAGACATACATGGGAAATACTCGAAAAAGTTGTAACACTTTGACTAGAGGACAGGGCTCGAACCTGTGTCCTTCAAATTGGCGCTTTGTTGCTGTCTAATCAACTGAGCTACCCGTAACCGCCGATTCCTACTCGTGTAATGTTTATTCTGATAAAATACATACATATAGATTTATACAATCATCAAAAGTTATAAGACAACTTATCAAAATAAGAGTATTGTTTTATCAGAATTTGAAGAGGACAATTTGTCAACTTTTGGAGAAGTACATAAATGACATAATTATGCATTTCGTTGCACAAATAGAAACGTTTTGCTATGAGAGTCGATTAAATGCTTATGAAGTTGTTCGGCCAAAAAACATTAAACCGAGAATTATCAATGTTAAAAATTTGATTTTTCCACATTCTTTATCATGTATGATAGTGAGAAATTTATGGTTTATACCACTCATTAATCATGAACGGTGTGAATTTATAAAATAAGTAAGAAGTTAGTTGGGAATTTTATTGTTCTATGCTTTCTACGAAATTATTTTATACAGGGTGATTCAAAAAGAATTGTTCCAACATGTGCCAATCAATTCCTTGCAGCGTTACAATTTTTTCGTAAAATCCGTCCCCCCTTTATTAACGGCTGAAATATTTTCGTGTGTGCAGGAAGATGAACTCACATAAAACGTAATAACTTCTGTTCGCAATACAGTAAGACGACAAATAAGATTTTGATATGAAAAGTATGCATTATGAGTATTTTAACAGTACCTCACATGTCCCGATCCGTTGGTGAATGTGGCAGGTATGAATGTTAGAACTAACATTTAAAAGGTATCATCCAAATAAATTACATCAATGGTATAATAGATGAAATTTCATCCAAGTGTATGCTTATATATTGTTTAAGTATAATAAAGATCATTAAATAAATTATTAGCATTACTTAATGTTATATTTAATGTTACCGTTATTTGTATAGCGATTTTATAAATGTATTTAGAAAAAATGACTGTAAACCATTACGTCTTTCTAAAATTTTAGAAGAGCAACTTGCCTCACCCATGATACCCTTTAAGGGTTCGGTGGCGAAATTGCAACAATTCGTTGTTTTCCTACTCAAATTTACAATACCTACTATTAAAAATTGTTTGCTTTGGATACTAGGAACATCTATTGAAGTCAGTAATGTTTGAAAAATTTTCACCACTGTGCACCGGGTGAAACCGGTTTACTCAAATAGTAGGGAGGAAGCGACTTATTATATATAGGTATATAAATTCATAAATTTTTAAAACAATACATACCTAATATGTTAATATGCTTAATTAAGACATCTGAAAACCATCAAAATTATAGGCTTGGTACTTCTAGTGTCAAAGATTGCCAAAGTTCAGCTAGTTATGATTCAGAGCCAGCTGATTTTGTTGCGGATGATGCTTCATCGGTGCGTAGATCTCCAGGTTTGAAACATTGATGGTACTACTACTTCTGCATGGATACTTCCAGAATATGTTAAAACTTCTTTAATAATTTTCATTTCGTTTGGAACACTGCTTATGATAATAGCACAAATGCACAGGGAACATAATACTTTTCGATAATCACCATCATACTTTTTACACTTTTCGATAATTTGATAATTTGATAATTGCAATAAGAGTTATTTTTCTTAAAACAAAAATAAAGAAGCACGACTATTAAGACACTTTAAATAAATATTATTTTAATTGATAATTTTTATCTTTATTTTCAGACAAATATGTTTCAATTGGAGATTTTTGGATTCTATATGAATGCAACTCTTAATCAAACTAAACCAAAAGAGTCTGTTATTAATGATAAACTCGCCTATATGAATTTTTGGCCACAGGGGCATACTGTAAGATTACTATCATTGCGTATATTATATTATTTTAATATCTTATATTATTTGGATATTTTTGATTGCTTGATTCATTTTCTTCCTAATGAAAGGCCTTCTTTATTGTTATAAAATGAGAAATTTGAAAACAATATTCCCCAAAAGGGATCATTTATTCTTGTAAATATTAATGATAGATAGAATTGAATAAGGTAAAAATGCTATAGAAATCACTTTTACCATGTTCAAATAAAAATTCTAAATTGGCTCCCATTTACAAGAAATATAAAGTTATAAAATACCTTTTATTTCAAAAATTTTTGAAAAACCATTAAATAATAAAGGTTTATCATGGAATCTTGTAACATAGCTAAATCCTAATCATAGAAATTTAAAATGAAATTTTTGGTTTATATAAAAAAGCCAAATTCTATTTCATAATATTTTAAAATTTTTTGGATTTTTATAAAATAGCTTGAGATTAAATTAAAATATTAAGAAATATTATTACAAAATAATAATAAAATCTTTATTTTATAGTTAATTTCTCAGCTACTATCCAAATACCCTAAAAAAAGATATATTGCTGGAAGTATGCTAAGCTTGTTAAATGCAACCAATCGATTTCTAAGGCAACAAGATGGACAGATGCAAGAACAGCAACAAGATTGTTCATCGCTTAAAATTAATTTTGTATGTGTCGGAGGTATCATGGTATTAGGACGTAAGGCGCACAAGAATAACGATGTTAAATCCGAAATCTAGCATAAGCGTTTTTACCAAAGAATATGTATATAAATAATAAGAAGTGGCCCTTTCATGTTTAGCAAAATTTTCCATTAGATAATGCAACAAAGACTACTATTTACCATTCCTTATATAAATTTCAATAACAGCGAAGGAGATAAAATTATACAAAAAATTCTCGAATGCAGAACTTATTATATAAACTACTATAAATGAAATTTACAATTTTGAGCTTATTCAATTTAAATGTGGTATATATTGTGGGTATATCAGGAGCGAATTTACGAATTTGCCGCCCGTAGGCAGGCAACAAAGTGCCGCATTTTTTTCTTAATAAAAATCTGTTTTGTAATTTTAAAAATTGAAAAATATGTAATTTTCATTAAAGTGACGTCTTTTTGAAATGATTGTTTAACGCAAAATTAAATGAAATTAAAAAAAATGTGTATCTTTACATTTTTATTAATCAAAAAGTTTTTGAATAATTGAAACATGATTGAAAAAAATAGGGCGGCAAAATCTTGCAAGATTTTGCCGCCGTAGGCACAGGCCTACTTTGTCTATGCGTAAATCCGCCCCTGGGGTATATTGAAATTTGTTTGATAAAATATTTATCTAAACTAAAAAAATAAATTTATTATCTATTCATAATTCATAATTCGTTTGTTTAACGCAAGAGTATCACTTCTTATTATAATATCTACTTATTATTTTATGTTTGCAGGTTTTGACAATTTAAAGTGTTCTTATTTTAATTATTTTTGTATATTTATAATCATTATTATGTCTTAAAATCTTTCTGTTCATCGATTTATGTCTTTAAATATTGACAAAACATATTACATTGTGTTTATTTCGCATATCTTACTGTAAGAGAGATATAAGGCTACAGACAATAAACTTATTTAAAAACACATTTATGGTTTTTCAACTAATTTTATACGTCATACCTGAATAACAATTCCCGTCTCATACTAAAATTTTCGCTTTTCATTAAACTGGTTCTGGTCTACTAAGATGACCTATACTAATGGCACATACATGTGCTACTTAAATTGTTAAAGAAGAAAATCAATTACATTTTTAATTCAATGTTATTCACATTGCAAGCTCCAAAAGCCAGTTTATAAGCAGTTTATTTTGTAAACAAATTCCTAAATCGAACACATATCTCACATATGCATGGATATATACGCAAGAAAGGTGGGGAATGGGTATTGACGAATAGAGAAGGGTTTAAGTTTCATGGTATAATATTGTGGTAGTATAACAGCCGCCATTTTTTTTACAGATAGAAAACAAGAAACGATAATAATCCACCTGCAAGGTTAACTAGAGAATAGTTTAGAGAGCTTAAATACCAATCAACGGCTACTGTGAATGTGAAAATGGCGCGATTCTGGCAAAGGCACTCATGTGTTCTCCTTCTTCCTCATTGTGATAGCATTTGTACAAGTTTTAGAGGTACGTCCAATTTTCTTATATCAGGGCTTAGCGTTAGGGTAAGGCGTGGTGAGATCACCACGATATAAATAAGATCTTATGTGTCAATTTTATTTTTTATATCAATATGTCTTAAAATGTTGCGAGTTGAATTAAACGGTATTCATCATAAGAGTCCTGATCAACGTTACTAGTCCTACACTATTTTTTTTTCTTTTAATTAGAAATGTGTTGTCTTCGTGAGGAAGCAGCGCACATTTTAACCCTTGCGTTACTGTAGAGTTGGCTGCGGTTATATATTCTCTGTATGAGAAAGTTGTCCATAAGCCTGGAAAATACTGCGCGGTAGTATAGGCTGCGAAATATGTTTTGCTGTAAACACAGTGTAAAACTTTAATTCCAAGCAGCACCGCTAACAGTGAGTATTGATAGAAATCTTGAGCTTTCCTGGTCAGGGTCCATGGAAATAAAATAATGAATTTGTAGATGATACCAAAAGCAAATAATTAGAGCAGCTGGCAGCTTTACGCATAGAATGCATACTATAGGAAATGATCATACCCACGGAACTTTCCGTAAATACTGACTTTAGGTGGTGGTTTCGTGGATACGGCGTTAGTACGGAAAGAGTGTAAAATTCATCAGACCAAATATTACAGCGCATACAACTTTCATCAATATCTGTCGAAAAGTTTTGAATAAATGAATCATTGAATTCCATATTTTTTATTCTAATTAGTACCAGCATTTAAAAATCAAAAATCTGTAGCCTCTACTCTCTACATTTCTTTTTACTTATTTCCTTATTTTGTCAAATTTTTGTGAATTGAACAGAACGGTCAACGGTCATTAATAAAACTTGCAAATATCCAATATAACTTTAACCATTTTGGAACTACCACCGCCTTTAGTCGGCAGCCTTGAAACATTCACGGAAATCTCTGGGTATTTTTATCCCCTATAGTCTGCATTATATGCGTAAAATCGCCGTAAATAAATGATGCGAATAACCTTGAACCGATATTAAAAGCTCTCCATTGATGCTGACTGGGAGATCGCGAAAATTTATTTTTTTTTCAATGTTACATCACAAGATTGTACGATCAGAGACGGCCAGAGCAATCGGGTGAGCGTGATTCATTGGTTACTTTGCCGGGAGGCGCATTCTTTTGAGTTCATATGCCCGCAGCATCAGCTGTGGCGAGATGAGCTCGTGCGGAAGCGAAATATCGCACGCTAATGATTTGAAAGTCACCGGCCCGCCAACGTCAGGCATAAATGTTCTCGATATTTTTATTTGTATAATGACCTGTTGATTCGACAATAAAATCGTATGCGAACTATTTATAAATAAAGAGGCGATAAAGGAAAATTATATGGTAATAATTCTTAATTGAGCGCGAAGTGGTATTATTTTACGTATTAATATCAAACGAATTGTGTATTATTTTGCTTATTAGGAATTCGTTAAAAATGTTATATTACATCTCATACTATTAGATATAACAATTTTTGGGCATTTCATAGTTATTATATGCCAATAATCTATTACTACCCTCAGATATCCCATTAAATTGTACTAATTATTACCTTGTGCGAACTATCAATTTTAGAAAACTTATTTCTTCAAAATGATTTAAAGATGCAGTATTACTATTTCCGACTGTAAGTACATTTGCATTATCAATATAGCCTGCTGCAAGTAGACTTCATCATATACAATTTGAGTTTAACTCACTATTTTTAATTGATTATGCGAATAAAGTGCCTAAGTTGCTGAGTATTTATTTTAGCCATTTAACTTTATTTATTTATTTCTTTATATACAGTGATTCAACTTTTTGTTCAAATGTTATGAAATTCTGCATATAATTCGATTTTACTTCTGCTTACAATAAATCAAAACAAAAAATGTTAGGTGTGAAAAGAATAGAACGTGCAGATGGTCAACAACTCTGTCGCTTTCGATTTCCATCTTACCAAAACATCCCTTAAGCTTGTCCTATACTTGCCCAACTAAACCCTTCAATGAACCAACCATGCCCCTGATCTAGTTATAGTAGGTTAATTTAAATTAGTTATTTTAGATTTTTTTTTGTAATTGTTTGTTGTTATTTATCTATGTAATCAGTATTAAGCAAAATAAATAAATAAATAAACTTTCCAGCTTTTATATTTGAATTTTCCGTCGTTCGAATAATATTTTTACACAAGAAAAACGGATAAACACTGTAAATCTAAGTGTTGTAATTTAAAACATGTTAGCGTTTAAAACGTTAAAGTGTTTTATTTGATGACTCGTTTTGAATAAAAGCAGTATGTGTTTTTTTTTTACTTATTTCAGGTCTTGAAGTGTTTTAAAACATTTAAAAGTTTTTAATACAATAATATTTTAAACGTTTTATCCAAATAAAGTCGACTAAATGCTTATGACTTTGTGCGACCAACAAACATTCACCCAAGAATTATCAATGTTAAAAATTTATATTTATCATGTATGATGATGAGAATTGTACGGTTTATACCTCTTATTAATCATGCACAGTGTGAATTTATAGGATGAGTTAGAAGTTGGATGTGAATTTTGTTCTTCTATGCATTTTACAAAATTAATTTAATTATCGATCGATTTGCATCATCATTATATTGATTGATTTGAATCGCAATAAACAGACACACTTCAACAAAAATTTGTATACTCTACATAATCAGTTAAAACATTATTTATTATGATTTACTTGGATAAAATGTTAGAAACGTTTAACCCCTTCCCGTGCCATTTAGCTCGACGAAACTTGGGCTGAAGCGGTAGGCATCGACGCGCGCTAAACAGACCAGACCGATGCTTGTAAACAATCGCAATACGAACCGAAATGTACCATAGATGCTCACGATACCTGTGGTATAGTCAATTTTACGCGATACTGCTGTTGAGAAAGTAAACTCTCACGCTTTTACTTTTATAGGTATTATAAATTTATTAGATTTTGTATATAATATTGTAGTACATATATGTATAATAGCTTGGTCCTCTGAGAAATGTAATTATACTACGCCTAAAAGTAAATGGCATAATTACATACGTCACTACTGATACTGATAAGAACTAACATTCCATCACGGTAAAAACGGGCAAAAAATCAGTCCGCGAGCTCGGCTTGTTATGCTTACGTTTGGCCCAAGTATCTGGTCGCGAGTTTGACTCGCGATATTCATGTTTGACTCAAGCACCTCGTCGCGAGTCTGACTCGCGATATTCATGTTTGGGCCAAAATCGTCATCGCGAGTCTGACTCGCTAAAGTACGGGAAGGGGTTAATTTAATTAAATTGCCTAAAAAATGTTAATGTTTTAAAATTAAAATTCTTCAAGATCTAAAATAAGTAAAAAAAAACAATTATGCTCTTTTTATTTAAAATGATTCATCAAATAAAGTACTTGAACGTTTTAAAATAAAATTAAAAAATTCAAACTCTTAGATTTACAGTGAAGACTGTTTAATTCAATACCTTAGAAAAACATTAAAAAAAACAAAATTCAGTTTATTATTAAACTAATAAATAAACATTGGTCCTAAAGGCAAAAGACTGATTAAAGGCACAATTTCGATTTTAATATAGAAAAACTGCATTTTATCTAATTAAAATTTAAATTGAGCTCGGTCTTTCTGTTTTTCTAACTTAACTGAGGTAATAAGATTTATTTTCTTTAGGGAACTGGGAAAATCTTTTTTCCAAGAAATTTCCAATAGCTTGCAACATAAAAGAACAATGCATTTCGTTATTTACCTAGACATAATTAATAAAAGAGACAAATAATTGAAATATTCTTTCAATATTGTTTAAAACAAAAAGCGAGAAATAATATATTAGTTCTGAAAATTTACATACATTCTGAAAGTAAAAGAGATTTTAAAAATCGATATCAACGAAAATAAATCATCCAATATCAAACTTATGATAATCAAATTTTCAAATTATAATATCTTCATATCACATAAAAAAAAGGTAAGACGATAACTTTACTTTCTTGACTTTCCACCAGCAAATTCTGTTATTACGTAAGCAATAGCAAGTCATGTTCTGATTGGTTGATAAAATCCATATCTCTGGATTGAGATGTTTTCAAATGGTTTTTATCAGGTGAAGCAGTATATATAGCATTAATATCTATAATCTAATACAATGGGTAAAGAGAATTATGTTTTTGTCTCAATTGGATAACTAACTAAGGGGTCATATATAAACCATGTAAAGTTTTTAATTATGCCATAACTAAATTTCCTCACTTAATGTTACCTCCTAACTCCACATTTTGATACTAAGGGAGGTTCGTTTATTTTTGGGAGCTTTTGTTATCAATGTTGACTTATCAATTGAAAAATTTATAGAAATGATTAAATTATTCATATCAACTATAAATTATTATATGAACTATGTACTTTTACTATTTTGTCATCCTGTTGCCGAACATGTAGCAAATTATTTCTATTTTGACACATTATATGTAAATTATAAATTTAGAAATAAAAATACTTAATCAGTTTCCGTTTCAAACAAAGGGTTATCATTAAATGCAAAATGGTTCAATTGAAATCCTTATCTATAAATTTAAATTATCACTAATTTTTTTTCAGCACTTTATAATCATCTCTACGCGTTCGTCGTTGAAATTTGCATTTTTGAAAGAGCCATCCATCAAAAGATGGCTCCTACTCCTTCGAATTATTCGAAACTAAAATTGCGCTGATTATATTTGTAGTTTGCAACTATAGCAACTAAAATTTGTTTTTTTCACTTTAACAGAAAAATTAACACAAGTCACACGATTAACGAAATTATAAAAAAAAAATATTATCAATCTACACTAATTACAAACATATGACAGGAAATTATATGATTTCGGCAAATCTGATTCTTTCAAATATAATTCGCTCTTCAATTTGAAACAAGACTTACTCTGACACCAAATTCCACGCTATATTCGATTGACGATCAAGATGTAACTCTACGCTCAAATCTTTTTAGAGGCTTTATAAATTAAAATATGGTATCAGGAAAGCTCTCATTCAGTTGCTATTTAAATACGTATGCAATATGAAATTGATAAATTTTTGAAAAATTTTAAAAGTTCGAAAGCCGAGCATTGACGTCTAATAAAACTTGAATAACAATTGAATTATTGAATTTAAAATGTATAATAAAGATTTCATATCAATCCACTTTGTTAAGAAACCTAAATTAATGATAATAATTAATTTTAATCTCCTGAAGCATTAGTACAGAAATTTCTTCAAAGTTTAAACACAATAAAATATGATTACTTTTTTAGATAGTTAAGGGTTTGCTTTGAAGTTTAAATTGAGTTTCCGGGGTTATTGGGTATAGTAGGCCATTTTGAAAAGAAGTGTGTATAGAGGAACTTCATTAAATAATATGAAATTACATAATATCAATAAATAATTGACAAAATTAAATGATTTTAACTGCCACGATTCGCTACTTATTATTTCAAATCAACGTCTTAGTAAAGGTTTTTCCTATTCAAAATGTAGGGGAGTAGTTACCAAATTTCCGTCTATTGATCAAATTTTTAAGATATTTACTTTAATTAATTTGTTTATTTACTATTAGCTTAATTAATTTATTACATATAGTATTATAGATAGCCTATTTTTAAGAGTTCAAGATGACATCCTATACAACTATTTTATTTGGTTTGAACTAACAAGCTGGGGAGAGTAGATGATGAAAAACCTCTATGATTCCTTAAACTAGTCTATTCTACTTATGTAACTTACTCTCTACAAATTAATTTATGTGTAAAATTCTTGAGTTTTGAAAAGACTCTTAAAAAGTATGAGATATTCTTAAGATTTTAATTATAACAAGATCGATATTGAATTCATAATGAGGTGCAGTAGTTGGGGTAGCAATTTTTTAATATAAAAATGTAAATTGTTTTATCTGAATACAGTTTTTACCGACACCTAGAAAAGGTATTACAATTACCAGGAACTCCTGGAGCAATAAATGACAGGATAGCCTTACTAGGCTGTCACTTTCTCGAGTGTATTCAACATATGGCTAAAGACAAGGCTCACATTAAGGTCATGCACAGGGTGGTCGATTTTGAATGAAGCAAACGGGGCCGGACGGAGAAGAGGTGTATGATTGTTATGATGGTGGCGTAGCATGCAAATATGATGAATTGCAAATGTATGCCACTGGAGGAGCCCAGTCGTAGACTCCATAGGGTGGAATTGAGACGAGCCCGACCGTGGGTAGGGGGGCAGGGGGCACTTGTGAGCTGGCTCCATTATAAGCTTTCATTGCAATAACAAAATGAAGTGCTCGCAACCTTATGCAATTGCAATCAATTATTTGGGGCTTGCATGCGATGGAGACACTAAACCGGGGATCCGGTGGTCGGTGCTGTTAAAGTGTTACACGCTTTTCGTATAAATTATAAAACAACAATCATGGGAATGTGGCTCTCTGAGTGGATTCGGGAAAATGCAATTAATTATCTTGCGCCCCCATACACCACTCGACATTATGGCGAAGGTAATACTGCTGGCTACATTGTATTTATGCAATTGTTTTTATTTTTTATCAAATCAATTTAGGCGATTTCTGTTCCACGCCCTTCTATCCTTTTATGTTGTGCACAAAATTTCCCTTAAGCCTCACTTAAGTGCAGGATTTTTATATGACTGGTCGTGGTCATTAGTCTGTTACCACGAGGAGGGATGGACTAAGAAAAATTACTTCTTCTGATATTATGTTGCGATAACTGCTATTGGCCCTAGTAGCTCCTTTGGCTATTAGTTGTCTTCTCGGAATGATTATGTCTACGATATGAAAGTAGACAAAGACTCTAGGGCAACAGTGTTTTTTCACGATAAAAGGCCTGTCTGCCTTTCAGCTCTATTCTATAGGGTAACTTCCCTATACACACCCCCATTTTTAGAAGACAGCCGATTGCCTCTTAATTAGCCCAGTCTGCATTTTATGAGTTTGACTCATCCCCGAAGCCAAGCCCTTAAACATAAAGTAGACATCTTGAAAAGCATCTTAGCTAAAGGACCTCACTTAGGAATGCCATAATTCCAACTTAATGTGAAAAAATGAGCGCTTATTTTGTTCTTGCATCGTCCAATAAATGTTTGTCCTTTCTCCTAAATGAAAATTCAACTATGGTGTATTCCTTTTGTTTGATAAAATTGAATTTTTCTCTTTACGAAATTGCACTAGAAGGGTTATGGCTGACGTTCATGTGTGTTTGGTTGTATTTCTGGTCTCAGCCTCAGCTAGACTGACTGAAAGCAGTTGAAATCTTTTAAGCGTTCACAAAATGTAGTAACAGTGATACAGACTGAGCCACCTTATACAGGATGACGACAGTAAGCTGAACACACACAAAATAAAAAACTAGCAGGTGATACATAGTAAGGTTAGGTATGTACGGTGATGAAGGATGATAGAAGCTAAAGACGAGTTGAAATCGAAGGAAATTCACTGACCTGTAAGGATATTGTGAATTGAATTCTCAGTGCATAAAAGGACTCGAGGCTTTAGCAATATGAAACAGTTTCCTCGAGGAGAAATTGCCGGAAGATTTCGATATTTTCAATCGGATAGGATCCTGCAGAAAATAATGAAAAGGGTTCTTATTCAGACGAATATAAAAGGGATTCCTATTTAGCGTGTTTAAAAGCCAATGATGTCTTTAACATCATTTTCTATTTATTAACCTTTATGTAACATCTTTTCCAACAAATTTCCAAACAATCGTAACTTTTATTCTTCATTTGATTTTATATTAATAGTTAGTTATATCAATATTTCAATATATTTGCTACATATTTTATTGTGTAATAATTATCAAATGAGTTCGAGAAAGTATTTTTTTTAAATTATTTAAAACTTTATATTATATATGCATAAAATGTTCTTTGTACTTTTATTACTTGAACATATTTCAATGTATGATACAATTCGGCTTTGTGTTTTAAAAAACGAAGACAACCTCTTCTCATATTCATGTATGTATATTTTATGTTAGAAAAAGTACCTTTCAATTAAAATGTTTAAATGGGAAAAGGCGCTATTTTAAGATAATAAATCGTAACGCCTTTAAATAAAAGGAAGAAATTCGCTAAAATTAATCGTTTTACCACCTGGAGAAAGAAGCAAATTGAGATCCTGGCTAGAAACAAAAACCGAACCGCCATTCCATGGCCTCAGGACCTAATTTGAAAATCAATAGGAATCGTTTTGCATAGGAAAATTTTCTTTTGAAAAGGTTTCGCTTCTATTAGACTGCTGCCGGGCTTGAAACTGGGAAAGCATTGAATTGAGGGGTTTTCGGTTTGGGTCTGTGGGGGCTGACCGGGCTATGGAAGGATTCGGGTGGATATTTTCCTGGTAAAGTATAGCCTATGCGATTAAGGTTAATTTTGTGGCCAGATTTTGCTTATGGTAATTCCCCCAAAGTGGATAGCAGTTGCTATTGTTGTTATTGCTGGTCTGGCCCTAATTACAACAACCGAATGAACCCTCCCTGTACACATGTGAACGCGACCAAATGGAATTTTTAATTTCATTTTCTACCCTGATATCAGGACTAAGGCCAGGCACTCGTCAAAATGTTTAAATACTTAAATAGTCCCAAAAGCAGCGCCCGAAACGATTTATTCAGGAGTCTATGAGTCCTGGGGTTTTGTGGAAGAAAAACACCGGGAAACAACTGGAAAAAGGAAGTTGCTACCATGTAACAATTTCCATAACAAATTGAACATTTGAGATGTTTCTTCATTTATTTTTTTCGCCCGACCGTAGGGAGGCGGGTGGTTTGTTTGCCTCCTCTAGTCCCCCCATAAAAAGTTTCTTTTGTTTTCAGCCTGTGTCCTTCTTCGAATTTTAAAATTTCATTTAACAAAGTTTTTTAACAACGATAACTCTCTACGGATACCTGTTGTCACATAAAGAATAAGACCCCGGTGACTAGAAGGACAATAGCAAACCAACAAAACGCCCGGAAAACCGGGATAAAAAGAAGGTGCACAGTACACAACTAAATCACCTCTCCTGAGAGATGTTTCTGTTTTTTTTTTTTCCTTAGTCTTCCTGGTTTTATCCCAGATTTCGTTTTTCTTACCTGTTATTTTTGCGTAGTTTCAGACCGAATTGGGGAAGTTTTTAACAAGCCATCGAAACAGGATTTTATCCACCAGGTAATTTAAGGTTCAATTACAGTAAAATATTGGTTCATGTGGAAAATTATATTATGGGTGTAAAGGACTTAAAGTGACTGAATAAAGAGTCTTCTGAGAATTATTATGTTTAATATTTTTGTTTTTCTTTACATTACACCGCAAAGTCGAGTGGTGTCTCTTGTGTGCATTTTTTTTTATTTATTTACTAAACGAAGCTCATTTTCCACTTGGAAACATTCTTCAAGCAACTTCCTTTCCCTTGTGGTACTAGGAAGAGTAAAATAATTGGCGCGTATAATTTGCCTTTTTTTTTCATAAATAATAACCAGAGTAATGGGATTTTGATATGTCTGGGAGTAAAAAGTTGGAAGGATTATTTTAATGATGTTAAAACTTTTTAATGAATCCACTTAGAATAAAAATTAATGTGAAGCAATATTAAAATAATATTATATAATATAATTTGGCGTCCAATACATTATTTAAATATTGGCGCTTTTATTTCAAGAAGAAGAATTCCTAGAGTTTGCAAAAGTCCATCAAATTGCGATGATTTATAACCATCCAAAATTGATATCGTCGTTGTTAACCAAAAAAGTTATTCAAATAATATCTTGACGTAAAGTAAATACTATTTGATGTTCCTTTTACAAAATTAAGTATTTTTGCTAGCAACAAATTTCAATTCATTCATTATTGCTATCCTTTCACCAAATCACAAATTCGTTCGCATAAAATTGTAAGAATTATTGACGCTTTTATTTCAAAGAATTCCTAGAATTTTTAAGATTTTACAAAAATCCATCAAATTGCAATTATTTATAATCATTCAAACTCCAAGACGGTGTTGTTAACCAAAAAACTTATTCTATTAAGATTTTGATGCAAATTCAATGCTGTTTGGTGTCCTTTTTACAAAATTAAAAATTTCAATTCCTTCCTTATTACAATCCTTTTACCAAATTACGAATCCGTTGACGTAAATTGCAAGAAAATAATGACTAAGATCTGTTAATGTGCAATTTCAAAAAAATTTAAAAATGATTAGCTCACAAAAAAAAATTAGCATTATTGTTTTGAAATAACCATTTTTACATTAATCTTGTTACTATGAATATTATTAATTGCACTTTTTAATTATATGACTGATTCAAAATCTTGCAAAGATGCACTTTCCTCAGAGTGTGCAGAAGGTTCTTACCTTTCTATCATATTTAGGAATGCATTGAAAATTGAATTTAAGATTTCTTATAATTGCAGTAAAATAAAATTTTTGCTTATTTATGAGAGCTATGGAATGAAGAAAATGCCAAAAAGCCCCTAATACCTCTAATTTAATTCAAAATTGAATCAGGTGTTCATCCAGCATTTTTCTAAGGTTTTTAAAAAATTAATTAATATTATTTGAACCGTCGTTTAAGAACATTTGGGAAATAAAGACAAAGTTTGAGAAATTATGCCCATTTGCACAATATATTTTAAATTAATGCGACTGCACTGATGGCAAATATTAAATTTTAATTTTTGAAGTACGCAGTATGACCATAACATTTATTCCAAGCTTTTAATCCCTATACTATTAATTTAAAATTCAAAAGCATATTTGGATTCTTTTTGGAATATTTTTGATAAATTAATATAATTGTTTAATTAAAATTCTTAAAATCCTTTCATCACGGACTGATTTACGTATACCTCTTTTAGAATTTAAATCGAAGCAAAATTGATCATTGAAAAATTCCAAATTTGCAGTACATTATTTTTAAGTATATGAAAACATATTTTTTAATAATAAAATTCAAATTTTTGGAATTATAAATTCACATGTACGCAGAACTTTTGGTTATCAGACCGTACAGACTTTATCGTTTTGAAAAATGCTGTATTAAACAGAATAAAAATAGGAAAAGTGAGGATAGTGAGGCGAATTAAATACTACAAGTTAGCAATAAAATTTATGAAATGTATTATAGCATCATTTCAATATCTTTTTCAAAAATGTTATCAAGATATGTACAACATGGGACATTCAATTTATCTTTTTGCCGCAAACAGATAAAAATGCTTCAATGCATAAAAACAACCATATCGTTAAATTCAGAAGAAGCGTTTTTTTTTTGTCAAATAAAAATAAAAGTAAAAATAAAAATAAAAATAAAATTTCAGCGAAAATGTAAAGAGAAGAAAAAGAAGTGCCATCAAAATGGCCCTTCTCCCTTATCGATCAGAATAAGAATTTTCATAAATTTCCAATAAAATCCATCTTTAGAATTGGAAAAGTTTTTCTCAAAGTTACAATTATCTGCATATTTTGCCGATAATTTAACACACAAAAGTTATTTTCCCTTCGTAACAACTTTATACTTACAAAAAGAACAGGGTGGCTATGGGGCGGAAAAATATGGAACTGAGCGGAATGCTTTGGTGAAAGTTAGAGGAATGGGTAGAAGACGCTGGTGAATCCTTGGGGCAGCCACCGCCTACAACTTCAGTCACACTAACGTTTGAAGGAAATTTTGCGTGGTATTTTCTCAGGCTCAGAGTCGTGTTGTAGTTTCAGTGGTGGCGATATCCGAACATGAGATTCAACCCAAAAACAGATTCCTAGAACTTTGGGTAAAAGTGATCCCGTGGGGTAGTGGAGGGTGGAGAGAATGGTGCTCCCGGTCGGGTCCCAAACAGAAATAGGGTGAAGTACTACCAGCGGAAGAACATCTCTTGCTAAACTTGCAAAATCACTTAAGCCCAAGTTATTAAATTATGCAAATTGCAATAAGGCATTCAAAGAGATCACTTCCTGCTGAGGAATTGGGAAGACTACCACGCGTCTTCTTATCCGTTTCCTCTTAGAATTTCAATTTTAGGAATATTTACGTTAATGCCAACATTTACGTTTCCGTTTCGTTGTAATGCTCTCATTTTCGATGCTATTTGGGAACGTTTTACTTTGTTTAAAGTGTTCTGCGGTTCAGATTTTTCCCCCCGATTCGATAGTAGAGCTGCACCGCCTTAATAGCGAAATATAATAAACCACCCCCTTACTCGGTTTTAGAAATTTGAATTTAATTTTGTGTAAATACTGCAAGGAGTCATCCTATTCACCTGTGCCCCAATAAGTAAGTGGCTTTCACTGAAAAGCTCGCTACATTTTTATGTTCGCCTCATCAACATTACCTCTGTTGGTGTAAAACTGTAAGGATTACGTGCTTTCCCTTTTAGCGGCGTCTATCGCGCTTTTACAGCATAACCAGCATCCAATATAACTCGATTTCCTTCGCCCTGAAC